>CM033738.1:26729069-28213442 GCA_019671005.1 Hibiscus mutabilis
TTTAAATCTGATGGAAGTGGTGGATCCTGAAAAAAGAATATAGAGGGAAAAAAACAACTTAAAACAAGAGGTAATGACTGAGGATGGAGTAACTAGTTGATCTATTTGTGACAAAGGAATCATGGTCTGTGGACAACTTTAAAAGAAAGGTTGCTAGACTCTAAATTTACTTTTAAACTATAAAACAAAACACATTTCACCAACAAAATGTGTGAAAATAAACTCTAGGTTAAACCATGTTATTGTTTGACTCACAGCTCTAGTGATACCTTGAATGGGTAGTTAATTTTGAGGACATAATTCTCTCCAACGGGCACATCTGATCTTTCAAATGCATATTGCCTCTGAGATTTGATCACCAATTCAACAGACCAAACAGAATAACAACATGAGGAAATAGAAACATTGGACAAGCACTAAAAAAACAGATTGATTGAATCTGCAAACCTTAACCGGTGTCATGGTAAAACCTGAAACATTAAGATTTAACAAGTGTTTCGCAACTTCATTCTTCAACCCTGATGCCATATCCTTGAAGAACAAAATAGGAGAGAGGCATGAAGCTTTCAATCAGAATCCAACAAGGTAAAAAAAAAAACAAAGATAGACAATGAACACAGAAAAAACTTACATGCAACTTAGATCAAAAACTGGAAAGAAAAACCTTTGATTCTTCTGCATCTTTCTCAGCTTGCACAATCTCATCACTGTGAAATATAGAATCTCCGGGGATTGCATAAACACATCTCTGAATATTCTTTACAACCACACAACAACTTTGGTATCCACTCCCAACTTTGACCTAAATTCAGTTTCCGTTTCATACCACAAAATAGCATTTCTCATACTAATAAACATAAAAAACAGAATTCACATCCAAACTTAAAGCAACAACCAATCGTGGAACCATAAAATTAATTTAAAGAAATTATAGATAAGCCAATAACAATGCAATTACCTTCCCAAAGAGATAAACAGTACCCATATTAGCGCCATAAAACTCTTCATGAGCATCAAGTAAATAAAATGGCATCAAGCCATCCGCATCAAGCTCAAACTCCGACGGTATTTCACTGCTAAAGCCATTTATACCTTCCCCAGAGCCATTCACACTGTCATTCCCTTCACTCTTCACCGCCTTCCACCCAGCCATTGCACTCAAAGCCTCATCCTTCTGCTCCTCCAAAATCTTCGCATTTAATTTACGCACAGTCTCCTCCTTCTCTTCCTTCCTCTCCTCGGCGGGCTCCACCTTCAATTCAACCACAGGCTCCAATTTGTCAACCTCGATTCCACTAGATTCAACAATCGCCTCTTCAATGGTCTCAGTGTACTTGACAAATTCCGTCAAACCTTTAGAAACTAACTCATCTTTACTCTTAACAGATTTAGTCACCGTGGGAGCCACTTTGGAGGGCCTAACAGAAGCCAAAAGACTGTTTTGGCCTCGTCTACGGTGTTCCCTGTCAGATTCATCGGGGGCAAACTGCTTGATCACATCATCTACAATGCTTTCGCATTTTACCTTATCAGTTTCTTTACCCTTCTTATTAAAAGCTGATGAAGCAAACATCGAAGAAACCTTCTGTTTCCCCATCATTGCCGCCGCCGCCGACAATGAAGCGCTACTTTTGCTTACTCTGTTACTATTCTTGTTATTTTCCTTCTCCTTTTTCTCAACCTTTTTTTTCCTCGTAGAACTTCCGCTTTCGGACGCGTCATCATCGGACGATAGATAATGACTCGCTTTAGTCCAGTCAACTTCATTTCCGTCATCGCCGTAGCCAAAATCTCCATATTCATCGTCGTTTTCGATGAAATCTTCAGCCTCTTTTCGCCTCTTGTTCACGATCTCCTGATAAGCATCTTCGTCACAGTTGTCGAACACCGGTTCATCGAGCTTGACGTAGTAAGCAGGCACGGATGAGTCGGAGCGACGACCGCCTTGGCGCAAGGCTCTTAAGCGTTCTAGGGCTCCTGCACGCTTCTCCGCCTCCGCTCCTCGGCCACGGCGGCGACCTCCAGTGTCTGTTGGATGATCATTCGGCCGATCAACGTCCATTAATCTACTAGATTTTCCTCTTTTTTCTTTCGACGAAAAAGTTTCTAATGCGTTTGATTTCAGTATTTTTCTTTCAGTAAAATTGGGAATATATATTTTAATATTATAAGTGGCGGGAAGATTTTAGGGTTTAGGCGCTAAGATCCTTCGATTTTTTCTTATAGGGTAAACTAAACAGTTGGTCATTTATGTTTCATAAGTATTTATTTTTGTTCTCTAAATTTATAAGAATATTATTTTGATCACTTATACTATAATTAAAAAAAAAATTGGTCATTAAAACATTAAAGTCGTTAATTTTCTGATTTGTCACATTAGTAAAAGATGATTACTTTTTAATTTGATCCTTGAATTTGCAAAAAAAAATTAAATTAACTTTTATATTTTAGATAAATATCAATTTGACCTTTAAATTCAACCAAAGTCTCCCATTGTCATCCACCAGTCATCATTGTCATGACCACTGTCGACGTTAACAATTGTTAAATAGGGACGATGATCGTTTTACGCGGACTCAACATATTTTGACCTAATCCAATTCTATAAGATCAAGATTTTTTCTAAAAAAATAAGTTCGGTCGGGATGATATGAAAGAAATAATCAGGTTCAGGTCGGAGTCAGGTAGAAGGCTATAAATATTAGACTTGGTTCAGATATTTAATACTATATAGTATTATTCAATACATTTACGAAAATGTCATTAGATATATATATAATTTTTAGGGTTCCTAATTTAATTTCCCTCATCTCCTCCCTGCCGTAAGCATCTCCTCACGACCTCTCTTTCTCTTCTTTGCTTCAATCTTTCTTTGTTTCTTACTTTTCCTTCGTCTTTTTCTTCTTTTAACCTTTTAATTTATTTATTTATTTGATATTTTCCAGCAAATGCTTCTATTTTATACTTAGATTCATGCTTTCTTTCTTTCTTTCTTTCATTTCTTTGTTATTTTAATAAAATCTTTTGGTTTTCCATTTTATTTCTATAACATATTTTGCAGTTCGAAAACAAATCCCGATTTCAGTTTTGTTTCCCATAAAAACTCAAAATGTTGTTCATGATGTATGATTTTGACATGCATGTTTTAGCATTTTGCATTTAATTTTGATTTAAGGATTTTGCTAATGATTTAAGGGGTTTTATGTTTAGTTTTGATTTAGGAATTTTGCGGACTTCAGCAAGTTTCAGGTTTTCTTTGATGTTTTCTGTTTGGTTGTTAAGTAAAGTGTCTAAAATTTAAATTTGTTCTGGTCAGAGTCGGTTAGAAGGTGATTTTACTCGAGGTAAGGCTCGGGTCGAGTGAAATATCAAAAACTCAAGTTTAGATCAGGTAAATTCTCGAGTTGAGGTTGGATTGATAAAAAACTTGACCCGAGCCTATGCCCACGGTTGAACCACAAAATTTTATGGGTGAACATATATGTATTTTGTTGCAGGAAGTTTTATTATTTAAAATGATTTAAAAATTAAATAAATATATAAGAAATTAGATTCTATCATAAATAATTTAAAGTTTTATCAAGAAAAAATTTTGATACACAAATTGTGTAAACTCAACCTTGTTAATTTTAGGGTTTATGGTGTTAGTTTAGGGTTTAGAGGTTTAAGTTTTTGGGTTTAGAATTTAGTATTTAGATTTTAGGGTTTAAGACTTATGTTTAGGGTTTATATTTTAGGATTTTAAGTCTAGGAATTTAGACTTTAAATTATGAAAGAATAAAAAAATTAGTATATTATATTTTCGAGAATCTTGCGAGCTTTTCGAGTCAGGTATTAAGTAGCTCGGCTCATTAAGAACTCGAGCCGAGTTCGAGCTCGAATCGAATCTAATCGAGTCGAGTTTGACTAAATTTTGACCGAGTCGAGCTTAAATAACTCGCGATTTGTCTCGTCTTGTTTACAGCCCTACTCTCGAAAAGGGTCAAGGTTTTATTATTGCCTAAAGAAATATGGATATTGACACTTTCTTTTGATTTTATTGAACGAATAAAATCTTTAAAATATTCCACTGGAATGCATACGATATGAGAGAAAATAACCTAGTAATAATAAGGGTAAACTACACCAGTAGTCACCGAACTATGGTTTCTTTCCTATTTTGGTCGCCGAATTATTTTTTTTTTGGCAAAAACATTACTAACGTTATGTGTAAACTACACCAGTAGTCAACGAACTATGGTTTCTTTCCTATTTTGGTCACCGAACTATTTTTTTTGGCAAAAACATCACTAATGTTATGTTTCTTTCCTATTTTGGTCACTGGCCGTTAAAAACTTAGCTGTTTTTCTGATGTGAAATTTTATTTTATTTTTTAATTTGCCATTATTGGAGTTGTAGGGACTGTTTCCCAGGCATGTGGTAATCTTTTTTCAGTCATTCGATTCATTTTTATTTGCAATCTGTTGCTAACAAAGCAATCATTTCAGCTCCTTCTCATGCCCATACCGGTTTCTATTCTTGGTGAAGAAAAATTGATGGCCATAGGGTTTTTCTTTAACTGTGCACATGTAAACTATAAACGAGTAGACTCACCTAGCTTGCTGGCCATAGGCCTTTTCTTTAATTGTGCACATGTAAGCTTACATGACATAAAAATGATTTTGGTTAGAATTTAAGAAATTTCCAACCTAGGTTGGTGGTTAAGCGTTATACCCCTATTAAAGGGGTGCTCGGTTCGAATCTCTCCCTTTGTAAAGGGGCTTGATTTTTCATTCCTTTTACTCTACTAATAGGTAGTGACACATGTCGCCATCCTATTAGATTAAATAAAAATATTATAAAATAACATATATTGCTTATGGGGAGAGAGAAGAAATAACATGGAAAATTAAAAAATAAAATTTCACGTCAGCAAAACCGTTAAGTTTTTAATGGCCGATGACCAAAATAGGAAGGAAACATAACGTTAGTGATGTTTTTGCCAAAAAAATAGTTCGGTGACCAAAATAGGAAGGAAACATAACGTTAGTGATGTTTTTGCCAAAAAAATAGTTTGGTGACCAAAATAGGAAAGAAACTATAGTTCGGTGACTACTAGTGTAGTTTACCCTAATAATAATAATAATAATAAATGTCTAAGCATCAACATTAAATTTGTAATTTGTTTTATACAAACTTTGATATATTTAGGCATAATTTCAAAAATGTCTTTAAAGTTTGATTGAATATTCATTTTGGCTCGTATTCTTTTTTTAAACAATTTAACCCTCAAAGTTTTACTTTGGGTCGAAATAAAACCTCTGCGGATGAAAATTGTTAGTCAACTAACGCTTGAAATGACTTGACAAAATGACATGTCATCATAAAGACTAATTTTCTATTTTATATAATTTTATAAAATTATTTTTTTGAATGATGTGAAATTTTTTCAAGTTAATACATTTGTCTATATGACACTACCATGTCAGCGTGCAATGTCATATAGGTTTGTTAATTCATTTACAGTTAGTTAACTAACAATATTCATCCGTAAAGGGTTCATTTTGACCCAAAATTAAACATTGAGGTTTAAATTGCTTCAAAAAGGATATGGGTTAAATCTATATAGTCAAACGTTAGGGGCATATTTTAACTTTATGCCATATATTAAATATTTGTGACGTGTTAAATTTTATTTTTCAAAATTTTTATATTTGTTAGAGTTGTGATACAAATTCTTTTAAGATTTGGTTTAAAGTGAGAATCTTACTTTTAGTAATTTTTTCTTACTTTAAATTAATTAAAATTACGAAACCTATGTTGAGGTGAATTACTTTCTATGCAAATTCTCTTTGTAAACAAACAACACATCACTATAAATACACATTTAGGGATTAAGGTTTTAGACATTGAATTGTAGTGAGTTAAATCATAGTATGACATGCAAGTTGCATTGTAGTGAGTTAAATCATTGTAAACATCTCCTCACGACCTCTATTGCAACATGCAGTAGCTCAATATATATATATAAGGTAATACTATTTTTAAATTAAGGTCGACTATTCGCTAGTCTTTCTAATTGAAAATTTAAAACATATAAATGCATTCACCTGAGCCATGAATAGTATGCCTCACTAAACTACTCAAGGTTCTTATCTTTCTTTTTTATCATTTGGTTCTCCTTCAATCTCTTTTGGAACTTTATAAGACCAATCGAGCATATTTATCATTTCTCTTGCGATAAACTTAAATCTAACATTGCTAACTTGATTCTTAAATATAACTATTCAAATATAAATTTTTTCTAAAAATTTCCCCAATATTCTTCAAAGTTGCTGAATTGGTCCCTAGGTCCTTAGTGACCATTTTGAACATTAAATAATTGTTCAAGCCCTATTTTGAACAATTTCCATAATTAATTACTTATTTTGGACTATTACTCTTTTAGTCCTCAAATTTTATAAAAGTGACATTTTAGTCACTGTGATACTTTGGTACACGAGTCATCATAACCGACACCGTAGTGTCTACAATGCTGTAACGTTTAATGATGAGTACGTACTCGAGGATGCCCTTTGCTCCTCATACTCGCACATTTTGTGTTATGCAACACCGTAGTGTTTGAACCGACTCTGTAGATTCTAACTCGACACCGAAGAGTCTATCTCGACCCCTAAGAGTCTATCTCGCACCGTAGTGCTATGACGCAACTGCTAGGACTCTATGGATATCCAATTATACCAAAGACTTCACAATAGTACTTGGGCAAAATCAACATTATAATCAACAATCCATGTTCAAAGCATCAATATAAATCATATAAGTTGATATTAGGCAGTCCATACCCAACATCTAAAATCTGATTTATCTTACATAAATCATTATGCCATATCAATGTATCACATATGCCATTTAATATTTCATGCCATTTGCATAACTTTGATCAACATACATTTTCATTAATATCAAGGTCGACTTATCGCAAATCTTCCTCATATCATATATATAAAATAGGTAAAAATGCACTCACCTTGGCCACTTAATACAATGCCTCACTAAGTCCTAGTTCGATCCTTTCTTTCATAGTACCTCGAACCTTTTTTGATTCGGACTTGACTTCATTAATCACATGAATACAAAAATATTTTATAGATTCAAATCTAACAATACCTTAAACACGCTATCTAATATAATCATTTGAATATAAAATTTTCAAATATTTTTCCTTTCTTCCTTGTACTGTTTAAAAACTCATTATGGTCCTTAGTGACCAATTTGAACTTCCAATAATTCTTCCGAGCTTGCTAACTAACATTTAAATACAAAATGTTTCAAATTCCATTTTCTGATAGCTTGCGCTACCTTCAAAGATTTATTTATACAGGTCAGAATACATATTGGATCTTAATTTCCTTTATATTGGAGAAACTAGATTTGATAACGGTTCTAACGATATAAACCACATAAATTAATAAAATATACAAAAATTATGAAAATTTCTTACATTCACGTCACAGAGTTGTCCAGGCAGAAATTGCTCTGTAATTTTTTTGACCTTCATTCGATTAAAAATTCATATCTTTTAACTCGAAACTCGAAATCAGTTTCCGTTTGTTGGAAACGAAACTAGACTAACAAATATTTACAATGGTATAAAATTCATCATCTAACCATTTTTGTAGAATTTATGGCAAATTGTTAAACTTACTGCCATAATTCAAATTCCAACATAACTTTCCATAAATAACTTCTAATTTACACCAACTTCTCCTTATTTCTCTAGTTGTCAATTTAGTCCCATCACTTTACTTCAAATGACTAGAACAAAGCTTGTATTCATATGTTCTCTTTGCATCCTTCATCAAAATAAGCTTAAACCTTTACTTCTCTAACTTCTCTTGTCTTGTCGAGGTGGTCACCAAATTTCAAATATAAGGATTCAAGCTTCTTAACTTTGCAAATTAGTCCTCAAATCAACATTACTACCTTAATTCCATCATTTTAACTAAAAATCAGATTTACTCCTTCTACATCTTCTCTTTGCCGAATAGACCATTTAAGTTTGACAATTTGTCAAAATGGCCACTGATGTGATTAATCGTCGGTTTAGCATTCTAACTTCATTTTTATGTCTCTAACATCATTAATAATATAAATACACATCAAATTCATAAAAATCAGATTTGGTCCCTTAATTTTTGAAGCTTGCCGAAATGGTCCTTATGTATTTAACTTAGGGTTTTGCCTCCAAACAACAAGTCAAGCTTACTAGATCATTAATCCAACATCACAAACCCTAAGTTAGAATTGAATCCATAAACCCTAATCTTCTCTGTACAATCCGAAATATGTAGGTTTTAAATCCCAACTCAATAACATGATTCTAACATCATACAAACATGATTCTAACTTAAAATCAACCATGGATTCATAAAATCATAAAAGCCCCAATTTGTTCATAAACCCTAATTTCTTCCTCATATCAAATCTCATCAACCAAACAAGTATTCTATGAATTATTTACATCAAAAGATAGAGCTCGAAGAGTTGAACAACTTTGTAGTTTGAAAGATTACCTAAAAACCGAGATTCGGGGCTTAAATTGAGCTTGTAAAATTTTTCTCTTCTTTTTCTCTTCACCAAAGTTTTGGAGAGTGTAACCCCCTCAACCCGACCTAGATGCCTGACCGAACCGAGAGACCTACATTAGGTTTGCCGAAGCAAACCGGAGAAAGATTACGAAAACCGGTCCATTTTTTCTTTTTATCTTGTCTAGATGCATATTATTAATCCTATGTGTACATACTTGCAGCGGGTGAATTTACAAAGGAATCAGACCACGGAAAGGCATCCAATTGCATAACATACATTTTACGGACTAAAATGCAAATCTGATAAAATAAAGGACCAAAACTAAAATTAATGTTACAAATCCTCAATTAGTCCAATTACATGCTTACATGTCAAATTTTAGGTCAAAATGATATCCAATCTCATACAATTGCATTTACAAAATTCAGGGACCAAAATAAAAGAAATAGAAACTTCCAATTTTTCCAATAACTGAAATAACTGCAACCCGTATCGGTACGCGTGTAGGTGTTTCAGTACGCCTTAATAATTTCCAAAACACAAAATCTAGTAGCAGAAACTCGTACCGAAACACTTGCTCGCGTATTGAAACGCCAAGCTAAAATGATTGAGACATATCAAAACATTTGCTCGAGTACTGAAACGCTATGCTTGAAAAGGCTTGCCTGTATCGAAACGCCCTCCCACATATCGAAATGCTATGCATAAAATGGCCTAGCTGTACCGGTACGGGGACACCTGTTTCGGTACGCCTGGACCTGTAATGTCTTAAATTGCTGTATAAACATTCTTTAATGATAACCAAAACGTTCTAACATGCTTCAAACACTTATATAACATTACTTGGATACAAACCATACCAAAGCATCACATAATCAACAACATTACATAGAATTCATACACCCCAAGATATTCTATAGGCATGCTTCCTAATAACATTCTACCAAGCAACCAAAACTCACATTATGCACTTTTAAGGCATACTCATCATGCTCAAACATCTAAAGCATCAAAACAAACTTGCTTAAATCATCAAAACATGGCAACCATCAAAGGTTAACTAGATGCATTCCTATGCAACCACCTAGTCTCAACTATAAGCAAAGATCACCAACCAGCTTATCAGCATCAAATCATCCTTACAATCCAGCACATAACAAGCTTAAAAACCATGGAAAACAGAATTACAAATCCCCAAAATGTGGTGAACACATTGCCTTATTAATCGGAAACATAAATCGAGTTCATACTCAAACCAGTCCTTGTCTTGGATCGCTTTAAACCTTGCCTTTGCAGCCCCCAAACTTCAATGCTCTGCACCATTAGGAAAAAGAGAGCGTAAGCACACATACTTAGTGAGGATGCTCTTAAAACAATGATACGATATAACCCTTGAAAACTAAACACTTGTTTTCAACCCATGCTGACGACCTAAGCAATTTCAATGATTCCAATTCAAACACGCATATCGACCATATATAAAAAACCTTTATAGACCACATGCTTAAATCCCAAGCATTAAATTACAAAACCATGCTTAAATCCCAAAGCATCAATTTACAAAACCATGCTTAAATCTCAAAGCATCAATTTACAAACCATGCTTAAACCCCAAAGCATTATAAAGTAGGTTCAACACATGAACTTGCCTATATTGGCATTTATAGTGACCTCGGATAGACGACCACTATCCTTGATTAGTCGACCGCTAATCTTTAGGTAACCGACCGTTAACATTACATCTTGGATATACGGATCTCCCATGATAGTCGACCACTACCATGACCCATACCTACCGATCGCATGATACAACACCCTTGCCAACCGCAAGATCAACATCAACAAGGGGAACCGACTGCTCAACCCAAGTGACAACATTATAGTCTGAGTAGCCGACCACTTACCTCAAGGACTCTTAACTATGATCGATTTTTATCATATTATAGTGCACTTCATCCTATGGCATGCCAACTATATCCAAATGTTTTCTCATCATGTCACATAGCCAATATATCCTTTACAAAACCATTTACTCACTATTTTACAATGCATTATACCAAAACCACCACATATGCAATCACATTGCCAAAAGCAATAACACCATTCTCGACCGAAATGAAAACCAATGCTCACTAGCATTTCTTATACTTTTAAACCCTGCATATGTACTTAAAATCATGCATTTCCAGTAACTAAATCAAATCATGTTTACCAAAACATGAATTATACATGCTCATATCCGAACCGATATTAAAGACCAAAAGAGGGAAAACTTTACTTCCGAGCTTAGGTAAGTGTTTCAAACTTATCCTAAACTCCCAACAACCTTTATTAAATCTCTTAAAGGCATTTAAACAAGTTTCCACTCACCGATACACCTCACTTTGCTTGCCAATGCGAATCGAGCTTCTAGCAAGTAACAAACAACGTCAAGCTTCGTTTCCTTGATTATCCCCTGTTTTAATCACATAAAACCAGAGGGCAAATGCATCACTATGCATTCAAAGCTTTGCCAACAAGCAATTACCCGCAACTCTTAAGTTGCCCACTCAAAAACTATCTGAAACATATCAAACACTTCCGAAAATCAAACCAGCCATAATATAACGATTAAACCCATTAAACACCATCAATTAACATCCAAAAGCCGTTCCCAACATCCTTTTACTTCCAGCAATGATTAACTCAACTATCACCCCAAAAACCCTTGATTAACAACCTTAAACATTAGAGATTCAACTTGTTTCAGGATTACAATGTTAAAACCAAGTTATTAACTCAATTAAACATCAAAATCATGATCTAATCTGATCAAAATCCCAGCAAAACAGAACAAGTACGAATATCCACAAATTTCATTAATCCAAACACAATTAAACCAATTTTCCTCAATTAAACTATCAAAACACATTATAAGACAATTGGAAAGAGTCAAAAACTTAGGAATTTTAGTAAAAAACCTTTCATTAGAGGAGGAGAACGAACCTTACCTCTAATGGATGCTTTCTCCCTTAATTGGATGATTTACATGAGAAAACAAAGTTAAAACAATAAGGTTTTGGTAAACTAACAACAAAGAATCATTTACAAACAAAAGATTTAAGAAAATAAAGGTTTACCTGAAGATTTAGAAGAAGAAATTGATGTTTGGCTGGAGAAATTTTGAGAGAAAATATTTTGAGAAAGTTAGTTACGTGATTTTTGTTTTAAAGCTTTTAATTACAAGTTAATTCTCCCCAACCTATTTATATTTTCTAAATAGTTTAAAAATAGCCAATTAAGGGATAAAGTCTGATATTAGACTTTTAGGGCAATTAGCTCCTTAAAGATTCAAAGTTTTGACTCTTTACAAAACAACCACCAAAAACAATTTTCATTTTGGTCACTAGTCCAAAATGTCTGATTTCGAAAACTCTTTTTCCAAAATTGATTTTACCATAATCATTAATATATCTAATAATAATTTTAGAATGTTTTTCCACAATTTTATCACCTTCAAAAATATTTAATCCGATTTAATCCCTAAATCGACTCAAATCTCTAATACAGGTCCACCGAACCTTCGAACCAACCCTTAAAACATCTAAGGCCAAAACTGGGGTGTTACAACTCTCTCCCACTTAAGAAATTTCATCATAGAAATTTACCTTGAGGAAACAAATGCGAAAATTGCTCCAACATGTCCACCTTGCTTTCCCACGTGGCTTCCTCGACAATACAGTGTCGCTACAAGACCTTAACAAGCTCAATCGTCTTGCCACGAAGAACTTTGCTGCTGGAATCAAGGATGTCCACCGGTTCCTCATCATAGGATAAATCCAGCCTCAACTCAATATGCTCTACCGGCATAACATGCGAGGGATTAGACTGATACCTCCACAACATAGATACATGGAACACATCATGTATTTTCTCCAACTCGGTAGGCAACCTCAACCGATAAGCCACAAGACCCACACGCTCAACAACCTCGTATTGTCCAATAAACCTCGGTCTAAGCTTACCCTTATGTCCGAACCACATTACCTTTTTTCATGGTGACACTTTTAAGAATACACGATCGCCCACCGCATATTCAATATCCCTACGCTTTAAATCCCCGTAAGATTTCTGCCGATCCGTAGCCGCTTTCAAGCGATCAGACACAAGCTTTACCTTCTCATATGTGTCTTTCAACATATCCGGTAAGGAAATATGTTTTCCCTACCTCAACCCAGCACAACGGCGTACGACACCTCCGGCCATACAATGCCTCATATGGTGCCATCCATATACTCGCTTGGTAATTGTTGTTATACGCAAACTCAACCAAGGGTAAGTGCTTCTCCCATGTTCCTTGAAACTAAATAATGCAACATCTCAGCATATCCTCCAAAACATGGATAACCTGCTTAGACTGACCATCCGACTGAAGATGATACACGATGCTGAAATTCAACCTTATACCCAAAGCCCGATCCAAACTCACCCAAAACCTCGCTGTAAACCTCAGATCTCTATTTGAAACAATAGACTTAGGTACCCCGTGCAAACGCACGATCTCAGAAATGTACAAGTCTGCCAACTTGTCTAAGGTGCACATCGTATGCAATGGCAGAAAATGTGCACACTTCGTAAATCGATCCACAATCACCCAAATGAAATCCTTTTTAGCCGGTGTCAAAGGTAACCCTGACACGAAATCCATGGTGATTCTCTCCCACTTCCATTCCAGAATTCTCAACTGTTGCAACAACCCGTATGGAAACTGATGCTCAACCTTGACCCCCTGACACACCATGCACTTAGAAACAAACTCAGCCACATCCTTCTTCAAACCAACCAGTAGTACACTTATTTAAATCCACGATACATTTTAACAATACCGTGATGCATAGCAAAAGGACTAGAATGTGCCTCCTTCAAAATAGTGTGCCTCAACTCTGGATCATCCGACACCACTATTCGACCTTTGAAACATAAAACTCCATCATCATCAAAATGAAAAATCTGTCGGATTACCCTCTGATATATCCTTAACATGCTCAACCAAGGAATCATCAAACGGTTGCTTAGCTTTAATCATCTGTGACAATGTAGGCTTAACTTGCAACTCAGCTAGAAATCCACCTTCTCGTGTCACACTCAACCTCACAAACATAGCCCTAAGCTCAACCGTAACTTTATGACAAAACACATCCGTAACCACATTAGCTTTTCCAGGATTGTACTCGATCGTCAAGTCGTAATCCTTAAGCAACAACAACCATCTATGTTGCCTAAGATTCAAATTCTTTTGAGACATCAAATACTTCAAACTCTTACGGTCCGTAAAAACAACACACTTCTCACCATAAAGGTGATGTCTCCAGATTTTCAGGGCAAACACCACAGCCACAAGTCCAAATCATGAGTCGGATAATTGTGCTCATGAACCTTCAGCTGTCTCGATGCATAGGCCACAACCTTACCATCTTGCATCAGCACACAACCCAAACCAACACAAGACACATATTTATAAGCTACAAACTCCTTCCCAGATTCAGGTTGAATCAATATAAGAGCATGTGTCAAAACTTCCTTCAACTTCTCAAAACTGACCCGTTGCTTCTCCGTCCACACATAAGGGACATTCTTATGCAACAACTTCGTCAACGGTTTTGCAATACAAGAAAACCCATCTACAAAGCGATGGTAATAACCAACTAGCCCAAGAAAACTGTGAACCTCCAAAATAGATTTAGGTTGCTTCTAATTGAGAATAGCCTCAATTTTCTGTGGATCAACACGAATACCCTCCGCAGAAACCACATGACCAAGGAACGTTACTTTCTTAAGCCAAAACTCACACTTGCTCAGCTTGGCATACAACTGGTTATCCATCAAAACTTGCAACATAACTCGCAAATGCCGATCATGATCTTCCTCGGTACGAGAGTACATGAGAATATCATCTATAAACACCACCACGAATTGATCAAGATATTCATAGAACACCCTATTCATCATATCCATGAACGCAGCCGGGGTATTTGTCAAACCAAAAGGCATGACCAAGAACTCATAATGCCCGTACCTCTTATGAAAGGTAGTTTTATGTACATCCTCATCCTTAACCTTCAATTGATAATACCTCGATCTTAAATCAATCTTAGAGAACACCACTACCCTACGGAACTGATCAAACAGATCATCAATCCTTGGAAAAAGATATTTGTTCTTCACCGTTAGATTATTCAATTGCCGGTAATCAATGCACATACACATCGTACCATCTTTTTTTTCACAAAGAGACCTAGAGCACCCCAAGGCGATACACTCGGTCGAATAAACCCATGATCCAACAGCTCTTGAAGCTGTGACTTCAACTCCTTCAATTCATTCGGTGCCATTCTATAAAGAACAATGGACACTGGCGCTGTACCTGCGTACGTCTCTATACCAAATTCTACCTCCCTATCCGGTGGTACACCCGATAACTTATCAGGAAAAACCTCTGAAAAAAACACTAACATTTCGAATTTCCCACACTCGAATACCCTTAACTTCAAGATTTATCACGATGGCCAAATAAGCTTGGCAACCTCCTTGCATCATCCTTTCTGCTTGAGTAGCCGATACAACATTGGACAAGAACTTCACATTCTCACCAACCACCACAACT
The DNA here is from genome assembly GCA_019671005.1 of Hibiscus mutabilis. NCBI lineage: Eukaryota > Viridiplantae > Streptophyta > Magnoliopsida > Malvales > Malvaceae > Hibiscus > Hibiscus mutabilis. The sequence goes on from CM033738.1 coordinate 26,744,284, forward strand.
TCAGAATCATCGGCTAACCTCAAAGAAATCCTTTTGGATTCACAATCCACAACCGCCTTGTGCTCGCTCAACCAATCCATACCCAAAATAATATCAAAACCATGGAATGGCAATTCCATCAAATCCGCGGCAAACTCATGACCTTGCACAACTAAAGGACACGACCTAAACAACTTTCTAGTAGTAACCGTCTCACCAAAGGAACTAGTTACTAACATGCCAACATCCAGGATCTCATCAGGAACATTCAACATAGATGCATGTTCACTCAAGATATAAGAATTAGTAGACCTCGAATCAATCAAAGATAACAATGACAAGGATTACAAAGTAAATATACTTGCAATCACATACGTGTCATTGCATCCCTCGCCATACGCGTAGATCCGAGCTAGTCCACCATTCTCCGGTCGCACTGATCAGCATGAACTACAACTCCTTGACCATCCCTACGCCTCTAAAAATTACCCTTGCCACGACCTCGGCCCCTAGTAGGTGCAACAACATGAACTGGTCCCTCTCTCACAGTCCGAGGACAATCATGCTTCACATGATCAGGAGATCCACATACCCAACAGCTCAAGGAATTTCCCCAACATGCACCCGTGTGACGTCTACCACAACGCTCACACTCAGCCATGATACGAACTCCTGGGTTACCCTGACCAACACCGCCACCACGCCTGTGGTCTGACCTGTGTCTCTTGTCCCAAAACCTCTTATTCTGTCTCCCAGAATAGCTAGAGTCAGCCACTCTTTTACTGAAGCTTACACTCACCGCCTGAACTGGTGCACCCAAAGACTGCTCAATATCCTTGGCCCGGTTGACCAACACATCAAAATCTGTGTAATCTGTAGCCAGGAGATAAGTCTTAATATCCTTCACCAGACCATAGCGAAACCTATCGCATCTCTGCTGATCATCGGGAACCAACTCCAGGGCATACTGACTCAGGCGAACAAACTTCACCTTATACTCGGCAATAGACATGCCACCCTGCGATAGAGACATAAACTCGCTCTTCTTCACATCCAAATACTATGCACCAAGATGCTTTCTCTTGAAAGCTCGTCGAAAGAACTCCCAAGTCACATCATCCTCAAGAACACCCGCAACTATGGTCACCCACCAATGATATGCATCACCTTGCAACAGTGACACAGTGTAACCCAACTTGCGTTCCTCTGTAATATCCCAATTTTTAGCTAGTGACCAAAATGTAAATTTTAAAAGTTTTGTGGCTAAAGTATAAAGTTTAGAAAAGTTTAGGGACCAAAGTGTAATTTTCAAAAGTTATATATTTTAACCCCGTAAATGAATACTTTACCCCCAAGAATGACGTTTTCATGTTATCTGGATTTTTCTTATGGAGTTTGTATTAATGGCTATAAAGCGATAAAGTTCAAAAAAATATTCAGATAATCAGATCAAATCGAATATTCAAGATATTTTGAAGGGTGATAGTGTAATATCCCAAAATTTTGGCTAGTGACTAAAATGTAAAATTAGAAAGTTTTGGGGCTAAAGTATAAACTTTGGAAAAGTTTGGGGACTAAAGTGTACATTTCCCCAATAAGTAATTTTATTCAGTATAAGAGTGAATCGAATCGAAATAATACCTTGATATCGGTTTTAAGAATTAAGATGCAATAAAAGGTACTAAATTTGGACCTAATAAAATTGTTAAGCGTGCTCAGGCTAGGGAAATATTAGGATGGGTGACCTCTAGGAAGGTCCCATAAAAGTGTTTCTGATCGATATTTTGGACTCAGCAAGAGTAGAGAATATTCATATGGATTATCGATAAAGGAATTCTAAGAGAAATTTATTCTATGAATGTTTTTGATAATTATCGAAATAATAGACTGAGTTAGGAAAATTCAGTCTAAGTCCTTGGAAAAGGAAGTTTTTATGGGATAATAGAGCTTATTTCCCGAATATGGAAATATTGAATTTTCGGAATAAATCCAATAGCTCGAAAAAGGTAAAATTGTAGTAGAAGTATTTTATGAATATCGGGAAATTGGATCGAACTGAAATTTCAGAGGCTAATCCAAAAGCCATGGAAAAGTCATAAAATACTATTTTATGAATATTTTATTATGGTTGGTTGGATTCCAACTAGACTTAGTTGAATTTTTACAAGAATGGCAAACTAGTAAATAAAAACTAGTTGGAGGGCAAATTGGTCATTTGGCCCCAATGGTAATTTTGAAATATTTAAAAAGTTATAAGGGCAATTTTGGAAAGAGGAAATGGATGATTAAATCTTGGCCCTTGATTGATGATAAAATCAATCTCAACCATTGGATAAAAAAGGCAAAATTGTAATTTCACTATTAAATAAATTTAATATTCATTTAATAGTTATATGTGTAAAATAATGGTGAAAAGATGAACAAAAATCCATCCAAAAATGTGAGAACTAGGGAAAGAAAAAGAAAAAATTTCCAAGCTCGATTCAAGCCCCAAAACTCGATTTTCAGGTAATCTCTTCAACTGCAAAGTTGTTATATTCTTCAAGCTCTATCTTTTGATGTTAATAATTCACGGAATTCATGCTTGATTGATGAGAATTTACATGAGAAAGAAATTAGGGTTTATGGATCAATTGGGGCTTTTGAGATTTTATGATTCCATGATTGAATTCAAGTTGAAATCAAGTTAGTATGATGTTAAAATCATGATATTGAGTTGGGATTTAAGTTCTACATGTTTTGATTATTATGAAGATGATTAGGGTTTATGGATTCAAGTTTAATTTAGGGTTTGTGATGTTGAATTAATGATTTAGTAAGCTTGATTTGTTGTTTGGAAGCAAGACCCTAAGTTAATTTGATAGGGACCAATTAGGCAATCTTAAAAGTTAGAGGACCAAATATGAGTTTGTTTGGATTTGGTATGTATTTATGTTATTAAGGATGCTGGAGATGTGAAATTGATGTTAGAATGCTAAACCGATGTGAAATTGAATTAGTGACCATTTTGACAATTTGTTAAAGTTAAGTGACAAATTCGGAAATGAGGTTTTGGATAAGGACTAAATCTGAATTTTAGTTGTAATAATGGAATTAAGGTGGTAATGTTGAATTGAGGACTAATTTGCAAAGTTAAGAAATTTGGATCCTTACCTTTGCATTATTAGTGACCATTCGATAAAGAAGGAAAATTAGAGGGAATTATTGTGAATAATTATTTGATGAAGAAGGTGATAAGTTGGTGGTTTAAAGAAAATAATGGGACTAAATTGACAAGAAGAGAAGTAAGGAGAAATTAGTATAAAAGTTGAAGTTAATTATGGAAGCTGTGTAGAAAACTAGATTATGTTAGTAAGTTTGAAAATTCACCATAAATTCTACAAAATGGTTAGATGGTGAATTTTATGTCAATGTAAAGATTTGTTCTACTAGTTTCGTTTCCAACAAATGGAATCAGATTTCGAGTTTCGAGTCAAAAGATATGAATTTTTAAGTGACGAAAGGTTAGAAAATAGAGCACCAGCCTGTTCCGAATTCCAGCATTGTAATTGACTTTGAAAATTCGCCATAAATCGTACAAGTTGAAATTGGGCTATTAATTTATATGGTTGAAAATCTTATTGAATCTAGTTTCTTTCAGAACAAACGGAATTAAATTTTGAGTTGTATATTATTTTATAGAAATATTTCTTTGAAGGTAGTGCAATCTGCCAGAAAATGAGAATTGATACATTTTGTATCTAAGGTTAATTACTAAGCTTGAAAAGGGTTAATGGAAGTTCTAAATGGTTATTAAGGACCAAAATGAGTTTTGGACAGTATAAGGAAGAAAAGAGGAAATTTGTATATTCGAATGATTAGATTCGATAGCATGTTTGAGAAATTGTTAGATTTGAATCTAACAAATGTTGTTTACATTCATGTGATTAATGAAGTTTGGATCCAAATCAAAAGAAGGTTCGAGGTACTATGAAAGAAAGGATCGAGTAGAGCTTAGTGAGGCAAGTTAATAAATGACCCAGGTGAGTGCATATTATGATTTCATACTATATCTATTTATGGTAAAGAAAAGCAAAGTAAGATTGCCTACATGTTTATAATATGAATAATGATACATTATCATTATAAGGTAATCCAATTTAAATATGGATTTATTTAATAAAGTATGAATTTCCCTAATATGTTCATTGATAATATGATTAATGTTACGGTATATGATGTTATAATTATATGCCCAAATTATATGAATGAGAGACTTGGTACAAATGGCAGTATAGTAGCACTTCAGTACTTTTGTTTACACTTCGGTATTTTGATGTTCATTGCCATGTGTGCCAATTCTCTATGTTATAAGTTGGGCTATAATATAAATGAATTGATTAATTTAGATTAATAAGCTTGAAAAGCTTAAAAAGGAAAAAGAAAGAAACTGGTACAAAGAAGATTATGAACTACTCTATTATGTTTGTATATGGCCAAGTTATTATCATATATTGATGATAATACGTATATAATTTATAGAATGATATTTTACAAGTTAATGATAAGTTATAGATGATGAGCTATATCCATATACAAAATGATATTTTGAAAAAGGTAATGATATTGAATTATTGCCCAAGTATATTATAGAGAGTTACAGTATAGTGGCATGCCATTAGAAGTCCAGCAGTCTGGGATTGTGTGTAGATACACACCGACCTTCAGATCTATATGTTTACCGACACTTATGTGTCTATATGATGCTGACACTTATGTGTCTATATGTTACCGGCACTTTACGTTTCTATATGTTTATCGTCACTTCGGTGACTAGTACTCAAGTAGTACTGACCTTGCATACTTCAGTTTCTCTCTCTATAAAATTCTTGGGCTAAAGGTATAAAGAATTGGTATAAGTAATCTTAATATGATTCAAAAGGGAAACAAGAGATTTATTGAGAATATTGAATTGACTTACCATGCGTAACATATGTATATGAGATGTTGATTTTTACAGGTTACATGACAAAGGAAAAATTTTGATATATGTTAGTACATGTGAGGTAACTTATGTTATTAGGCACGAAAATGGTAAGTAGGTTAAACTTAAAAGTTTAACATTAATGGTAAGTAGTGATATGATGTTAAAGGAATAGAACAAGCACATTCATTAGCTTGTAACATGATATATATGTTCATGCATTAAGGTATAAATGACATATTATGATAAAGGAACAAACAAGGAAATATTATGATATAAGCATATAGTAAGTTATCACTAATGCAACATAAAAGTTAACGCATTGACATATATCATGCTATATAAATATAGCCATAAAGTTTAATAAGTTTAAATTATTATTAATTTTGTTTATTGCCTCACTAAGTAAAAACTTAGCGCGTGTTTGATTCACACGTAGGTTAAGGTGGACTACTCGAAGAGGAGTTGAGCATGCTGATCAAGTTTCAATCTGCAAAACATCAGTAAGATATTCTAGCTTGTGATAATATCTAGTGGACATGTAAATATTTAATTACTAGTAGAGTATGATGCATGAAATTAAACTAAACGATAGACAATTAATCAGTTTTGATGATGAAACGTGTATGGACAAAACAAGATAAGGCATTAGCAATGTGACATCTCTGACTCGTATTCAGTACGGGAAATGGGTGTTACAGATAAGGCAAGGTTAATTATGTCCTTTTACATGTCTAAGATATTTTCTTTATTTTGGAAGAATATGAACACTTGATTTAGATAATTTTCCATGTTAAATCCTAGCCATTGGATCAAGGGATAAGATTGGAATTTAAGTATGTTTCAAGGGCAAAATTGGAAATTGATATAGTTTAAGGGAAAATTGGTAAACTACTAACTCAAGATTAAATCTAGGTCATTGGATGAAGGATGATGACATGTGGCACATCATGGATTCATTGGATTTGAGGGCAAAATAGCCATTTCACTATTTGGAGGATATTTTCAATATTTATGGAAACAAAAGATGCCAAATGGCATAAATAAAAAATGAAGAAATATCTTCATCTTTCTTCATGCTTCACGTCAAAAAGAAGAGAACAAGAAGGAAAGCAAGGCCAGCTTAGGGTTTTGCATTTTTAATCCCTAAATACTAGGATTTTGGGTTAGCTTATGAAATATGAAGTTGTTCTTCATGAAATTCTCTTTCAATTGGTATAAAAATTTCATGGAATTGTTGAAGGATACTCTTGAATTTTTAAGAGAGATAATTTAGGGTTTATGGATCCAAATGAATTAGGATTGAATTATGGAAGATTATGTGATGTTCTATTATTTCCATGCTTGATTGAAGTTGAAAAATGATGTATTCTTGATGGAATACCATTTGGTTAATTAGGGATTAATTTGGGGTTTAAGAATTCAAGTTGAATTTGGAGTTTTCATGAAAGGAAAAATGTTGGAATAACATAATTGAAGGTTAATTTGTGGTGTTGGAATGGTTAAAGGATGCTAAAGATGTGAATTATAAAATCTGCTCAGAATTTTTGTCATTGACAGTAAGTTCGAAAATTCACCATAAATTCTACAAAAATGATTAGAAAGTGATCCTTATATCATTGTATTCTTGGTTCAATTTAGTTTCTTTTAAAACAAACGGTGACTGATTTCGATTTGTATATCAAAAGATATGAATTTTTAAGTAATGAAAGGTCAAAAAACAAAATACCAGTCTGCTCTGAAATTCAGCACTGGAATTCGACTTTAAAAATTCATCATAAATAGTACAAGTTGAATTTGGGCTATTAGTTTATATTGTCGAACAACTTATCCAATCTAGTTTTTGTCAAAACAAATGGAATCAAATTTTGAGTTGTGGATTATTTCATATAAATATTTCTTTGAAGGTAGCATAGACTGGCAGATTATAAAATGAGTACCTTATTGGTGATATTAATTTGTGCATGTAAGGGATGAATGTGAAGCATTAAGTAAACCCGAGAAATAAAAAATTCAATAGATAAGGCAAAGGATCAAGCTTGGAGTTCTCTTAATTTATTCAATTTAGTTTGGGATAAGAAGTGTCAAGGTGAGTGCAATTGCATACATATCATGACACATTGATGTTTTATACATCATTGGGATGGTTTGCGATAAGCCTACCCAAATTTTATTGTCATTATATTTATGTCATGGAGCATATGATTGACATATTTTAAATATGTCAAAAGTTGAATATAAATGCGTGGATCACTAGTTATATATGATGTTATATTATGAATGTTATTTCGGGTATGAACTGCCCAATGTTAAATTATGTTGATATACATTTCCATGGATGAAATAAATATGGAATATATGCCCAAGTATGTCATTGAGGGACAAGGTATAGTTGGCATGCCATAGAGTTCAGCAGCACGCTGCATACTCGGTTTAGCACTATAGTGTATATAAAGCACACTTAGTGCATATGGTGGGCACGACCTTATGTGTATTAGCACTTCGGTGCATATTTGACTCGTGTACCCAGGGTCCTCATAGGCTTATATTTGGGCTATGGTTTGTTGGTTAATAAATGATAAACAGGTAAATAAGCTTATGAGCTTTTGAAATAAATGGCAAGTATATTGGTAAGAAATTTATATATGGTTTATATTATGTTAATATATGATTAACATGATGGTAATACATATCTAGTGATCATGATGCATTTATGCATATATGGCATATTATGACAATTGGACAAGCATGAAAGTCTTATGACATTGGCATATAGTAAATCATTACTAATGCAATGTGAAAGTTGATGCGTTGACATATATCATGTTATATAAACGACGTCATGAAGTCAAATAAGGTTTAAATTATTGTTATTAACTTCGTTTATTGCCTCACTAAGTTCGTACTTAACGTGTGTTAATTATGTACGCGTAGGTGGTTCGAATCATTAGACGAAGCAAAGAGTTGTAGCACGTTCAGAAAATTTCATCAAGTTGCCATAGTAATGACATCCTACTTGAGGTTTTTAATTTATTTTAGTGGCATGTATAAATGGGATTAATTTGTCTATTTTAGTTCCACGTCTGATATTTTTTGAACAGTCAAATTTATTTTTTAAAAGTAAAAGAGCTCTGATTTTGTGTATTAGTCGATATAAATATTTTCAAAGGTTTTAAATTTATGAATTTTTTGAATAAAAATCATGTTATTTTTCTATGACATCTCTGACTCATATTCGGTAATCAAATACGAGAATGAGGTGTTACATTTATTGGTATCAGAGTAACATGTTTAGTCGGTTCTGGATCCAAATTGAGCTTGTTATCAGTCAGTAAGTGTATACATGCCACTAGGATGTCATAATTACTATTTGGATGCTTGAGTGACTTTATGCAACTGCTTATTGAATTGATTGAATAAAGTTATAGATGTCCGAAGTTCATAAATCACATAGAGCGATCGAACAATTGGGGTAAGAATGAGTCCTATAAAAGTAGTCACAAGGTTAATCATTAATCGTTTTTCACTCAATGTGATGTTAAAGTGCTGATGAAGTTGGAAATGCCTAATTAAACCAAGGTTTATTATTTCGAAATTTGGATATGATTTTAGAGGAAATTCAACCCCAAGTTCCTTAGACTTTTATTGTTAGAGAGCTAGGAAGTCTTGAAGTGTGAGACTTTAGGTGGGGTATTGATAGAAAACCAATGTTCCTAGACTATTGATAAAAAAGAAGAGAGGTACAAAAAGCGCTTTGTTGTGATGATCAAGGAAAGCTCGATGTGATAGTAACTTATCTCTTGGGACATAGAACAAGAGTAAGTTAAATTTGTAAGAATTACTCCATAGTAATTCAAAGAAATTGAATTTTAGTAAGCTTAATGGAATTGCTTCTTATGAATTTTTGCTTGAAACGAATAGTTCTGAAAGGAACTAAAAAGTTTGGAGATTGTAATGATGAGGGAAAAATTAGATTTTTCTGATCAATGTGGTTCAGTAGTATTTATTTTGGAAACTATTATCACAAGATATAAAGGATGTAAGAACTTTCTAGCTTATGTTGTGAACATATAAGTACTCAAAGGTGAACTTGGAAAGTATCTCAACTATTAATAAATAATAGAATGTGTTTTCTCAGTAATTGTCAGGGTTACCATCTGATCGTGTAGTGAAATTCAGGATTCAGGTTTTATCTGGCATTGAATGTAATACCCCTTTCCTGTATTCATAGATGAATACGAGTCAGAGATATCACAAAACATTTGTAAAACCCTCTACATTTGTAACTCGGTAAAATTTTGTTTCTTTAAAAATGTTACAATGTATTTAGTTTTTATCTACAAATCTAGTTATTCTCGTAAAGTTTAAAAATAATATTTTCATATTCAAATCGAATTTATTTTCAGGCAGCAACTTATCAATTTAATTTGTCTTGATATAATTAATAAAAATGCCTAAACACTGCCTGATTTAAAATTCATCCATATACCAAATAAAATACAAATTCTATCAGAGCAGGCATACCCTGGCCAACTAGTAAATATCAAACAGTATCAAAAGATATCTTACTGATACTGATGTACCTGTTATTGATTGATGATGTCCGTATATGCTCCTTACTCCGACCATTTCTTCTTTCCTACGTGCAAAACAGTTACATGCTAAGTATTTACTTAGTGAGGCAATAATTCAAATTTAAGTGCAATTGTCATAATATCAATCTCAATATTAATTATTAATTACTTATAATGCATATGATCACCTTACCATTACATGCTCATTAAAATAATTAAATATGTAATAGCATATATGTATATCAAAGTGATAAGATTAGATCTTACCAATATTGGTGCCATTTCCATATGTAAGCTTTCAATGCTTACCAATACTTTTTTCCAACTCTGTCTGCAAGCTTTCAAGCTTATCATTCTATTTTTTTATTTCAATTTAGTTTACTTAGCCCAAGGTATCAAATTAAGAGATTCTATGTACACGAGTCATCCCCCATACCCAATCTTTCTTGAGTATGTATATTATTTGCACTCTACCGGGAGTGCTTAGCACCGAAGTGCTTCTGTATACTTACCGGAGTATACAATATATCCCTCATTGAGTTTTTATGAAATTACTCCGAAGTGCTTAGCATCCGTAATAAGTCCGTATACTCAAACCATGCATGACTATACTCCTCCGTGAGTATTTATAAAATTTTCACTTTACCTGAAGTGCTTAGAATCTTTATACAGCTGTTTATGACTCTATGGCTAGCCAACTATACCTTTGAACCTCTATATCATACTTGGGCTTTATATCATCAAATATTTCATCCATGGCAATGTATATCAATTTATATTAACATGAAGCAGTTCATAATCGAATAACATTAATAGTAAATCATCATCAATAACTAGAGACCAATGCATTTATTTTCAACCTTTGACATATTTAAAGTATGTCAAACGTATGATCAATGACATAATTATCATGACAATATATAAACCAGGTAGACTCATCGCAAGTCTTACCGGTGATGTATAAAACATCTATGTATAATGTTATGTATGCATTGCACTCACCTGGGCCATGTATTAGTATGCCTCTCTAAGTCCTCTTTGATCCTTTCCTTGATTGTACCTTGAACCTCCCTTTATTCAAACTTAACTTTATAATTCAAATAAGTAAAATATTTGTTAGATCCTAATCTAACAATATGCTACATATTGTCCAATATAATCATTCGAATACAAAATCTCCAAACATTTTCTTTTCTTGCTTGTATTGTTCAAAAACTCATTATGGTGCTTAGTGACCAATTTGAACTTCCATTAACCCTTTTCAAGCTTACTAATCAACCTTAGATACAAAGTGTATCAATTCTCATTTTCTGGCTGTTTGCAGTACCTCTCAAGAAATATTTCTATAAAATAATCTACAACTCGAAATTCGATTCCGTTTGTTCTGAAAGAAACTAGATTCAATAAGCTTTTCAACCTTATAATTTAATAGCCCAAATTCAACTTGTACGATTTATGGAGAATTTTCAAAATCAATTTCCAGTATTGAATTTCGGAACAACCTGCATACTATTTTCTGACCTTTCACCACTTAAAAATTCATATCTTTTTACTCGTAACTCGAAATCAGTTTCCGTTTTTTGGAAACGAAACTAGAAGAACAAATCTTTACATAGGTATAAAATTCACCTTCTAACCATTTTTTTAGAATTTATGGTGAATTTGCAAAGTTACTGCCATAAACCGGTTTTCTACACAACTTCCATAAACAACTTCAACTTTTATACTAACTTCTCCTTACTTCTTTACTTTTCAATTTAGTCCAATCACTAGCTTTAAACCCCTAACTCATCACATTCTTCACCAAATAATTATTCACAATAATTCTCCCTAATTTTCCTTATTTACCGAAATAGGTACTAAAATGCAAAGATAAGGATTCATGCTTCTTAACTTTGCAATTTAGTCCACAATTCAACATTACTACCTTAATTCCATCATTACAACTTGGTCACTTAACTTTGGCAAATTGTCAAAATGGTCACTAATTCAATTCAACATCAATTTGCCATTCTAACTTCATTTTCTTATCTCTAACATCATTAATAACATAAATACACTCCAAATTCTAAAAATTCAGATTTGGTCCTTCAACTTTTCAATTTGCCGAAATGGTTCCTACACAATTTAACTTAGGGTTTTGCTTCCAAACAACAATTCAAGCTTGCTAGATCATTATTTCAACATCACAAACTCTAAATTAAACTTGAATCCGTAAACCCTAATCATCTTCATAATAATCAAAACATGTAAAACTTAAATCCCAACTCAATATCATGATTTTAACATCATACTAGCTTGATTTCAACTTGAATTCAATCATCGAATCATAAAATCTCAAAAGCCCCAATTTGATCCATAAACCCTAATTTATTTCTCATGTAAATTCTCATCAATCAAGCATGGATTCTATGAATTATTGATATCAAAAGATAGAGCTTGAAGAGTAGAACAACTTTGTTGTTGAAGAGATTACCTGAAAACTGAGTTTCGGGGCTTGAATCGAGCTTGGAAAATTTTTCTCTTTCTTTCCCTAGCCCTCACATTTTTGGCTGGAAAAGGTGAAAATTTGGTTCATCTTTTAACCATAATTTTACATATATTTATTAAATGAATATTAAATTCATTTAATTGTGAAATTATAATTTTGCCCTTTTTATCCAATGGTTGAGATTGATTTTATCATTAATCAAGGGCCAATATTTAATATTCCATTTTCTATTTCTAAAATTACCCTTATAACTTTTTAAATATTTCAAAATTGCCATTGGGGCCAAATGACCAATTTGCCCTCCAACTAGTTTTTATTTACTAGTTTGCCATTCTTGTAAAAATTCAACTAAATCTAGTTGGAATCCAACCAAATATAATAAAATATTAATAAAGTAATATTTGATGAATTTTTCCATATCTTTTGGATCAGTCTCCAAAATTTCCATTCGATCCAATATACTGATAAATAATCCTTTACTCAGAAATAAACTGTAGGATTCATCTTGAATGGAACTAAAAATATTTTCAACACTTGGAAATGACTTTTATAACCTTTCTCTATCATGTGGTAAAACTTCAAAATATTTCAGTTCGATCCGGGTATCCGAATTCCACTTAAACTTTAACTGCGATTTTCCCAATAATCGAAGAATCAGATCAAACCAAAAATTCCGCATTCGATTCACACCCTTAGGTGATCTATTTATTTAAGAAATAAAAACCCTTAACTTCTGGGAAATTACAACTTTTGTCCCCAAACTTTTCCAAAGTTTATACTTTCGCCATAAAATTTTCAAAATTTACATTTTGGTCACTAAACTTTTAAACTTCAATTTCCATTTCAATTTTCCTTGGTGTTCAACCAAACTTTGAGAATACCTTATTCAATTCACTATCTATCACATGATACCTTTAAACCTTAGAAATTTCCTTTCCAAAACCCATAATTAAAGAAATCCCAACTTCTGCATTTTAGTCACTAAGTTAGCTTTTAAGCTATTATCTTAGTACTAAATGACCCTTAATCAACTTAGTAAATTTTGGGGTATTACAATTCTCTCCCCCTTAAGAAAATTTGTCCTCAAATTTTTCAATACTTACTTGGTTCCAAAAGGTGAGGAAACTATTTTCTTATATTTTCTTCTTATTTCTCTCAAGTCTTTTCTTTAACCTTGTGATTTTTTTTCAAAGAACTTTAACAAACAAGATTGTCTTGTTTTCTTAGTTCTTTGACTCCATATGCTAGGATCATTACCAGTTCTTTTTCATAGCTTAAATCTTACTGAATCTCTATTTTCTCTGGAGTAACAACATGTAAGGGGTCTAATCAATATTTCTAGAGCATCGATACATTATGAATCTTGTTCATTTCCAAAGATAAAGCTAACTATTAAGCTTAACTATCGGACTAACTCCTTTCACAATTTCTTATAGCCCAATAAATTTTGAACTTAACTTTCTCTTTGTCTAAACCATAACACCTTCTTCTAAGGTGAAACTTTTAAGGAATACTTTATCCTTAACTTCATATTAAATATCTTTTATTTTAGGGTCAACATATAGTTTCCATCATTGAGATAGAAATTCTTCCTTGATAAAACAAATATCTATCAAACCTAACTTCCAAGTTTTCAGTTTCACTCTTTTCCACTTGTTTGCACCTTAACAACATTTTCATAATTTCTTTAAAGATATTTTATTTAATTCAATACAGTAAATTTTATTCTTAACTTGACAATCAAAACACCATCTTCTTTTAATGCCAATCTTGCATTCATAGCTCTTATGACAACAATTGTCTTTCGACTGAGAGCGTCAGCTATCACATTAGCTTTTTCTGGATGATAGTCAATGACCATATCATAAAATTCTTAAAAAGCTCAATCCAACTTCTTTACGTCAAGTTTAACTCTTCTTTAGTAAGCATATACTTTAAACTTTTATAACCTATATAAATATAGCATCGTTCACTGTATAAATAATGATGCTATATCTTTTAAAGCAAATACAACCATTGCTAGCTCCAAATTCTAAGTAAGATAATTCCTGTCATATATCTTAAGTTGCCTCAAGCATAGACCATTACTTTTCCTTCTTGCATAAGTACGCATCCCAAACTATTATAAAAAGCATCACTATACACCACATAATCTTTACCCGATTCTGGTTGTACTGGTACTGTGGCTTCTATTAAGATCTCCTTTAATGTCTCAAAGATTTCTTAGCATTGATCTATTCAACTGAACGACATTTATGTCCTCAATAGCTTGGTTAATGAGGAGACAATCATCAATAAATTCTAAACCTCTAAAACAATTTTCAAAGGTTTCCATTCAACTATAATTTGTACTTTCTTGAGGTCTATTCTTATTCTCATTACCCAATCCACATAACTAATAAAAACAACTTTAGACAACCAATCTCATACTTTAACAATTTAGCATATAGCTTCTTTTCTCGAAAGGTCTGAAGAACAATGCAAAATGGGCATCTTATTCTTCCTTTTTCCTTTGAATAGACCAAAATATACTCAATGAATTCTACCAAAAATTGGTCCAAGCAAAATTAGAATACTTGGTTCATTAGGCTTAGCAATGTTGTAGGTATCATCACGAACTCAAAGTATTCATACCGAGTCTGAAAAGCTATCTTTATAATTTCTTCTTCCTTGATTTTTTTAGCTAATCAAAAGATCATCATTCTTTGGAAGAAGATATTTATTCTTTACTATTACCTTCTCGAGCTGATAAAAATCAATCTTTCTCTTTCACAATTAACATTGGTGTGCCCTCAAGATGACACACTTGACTTTATAAAACATCGACCTAACATTCCTTGAAATTTGTACCTTTAAATCTCGAATTTTGGTTTAAGCCATTTTATACGGGGCCATTAATTTAGCCGCAATGTCTGGTAACATATTTATTTTGAATTTCACCTCTCAATCTAGAGGTAATTTCGAGTAATTCATCTGGGAATACATTTGGATATTTTTGTATAGTGGATTTGTTTTTCAATTTAACTTCAACAGCCCGAGCATCTACTACATTTGCTAAGAAAACTTAGCAACCTTATAACAACAATTTTCTTAATAAAAACTGGAATTACATTAGAAAAGGGGTTTACCCTTTTATCAACTACTACTATTTTTGTGCCTTCCATGTTTTTCAATATTAATCACTTTATGCGACAATTCATCATGACCTGATAGGAAGGTAACCAATTCATGTCCACAATCATCTTAGACTCCTCAAAAGATAATTCCATTAAGTTTATCGGGAACTTTATTTCTTATGTTTTTATCGAGCAATTCCACATGTTCAGTTCACCCTTACATTACAACCCAACAAATTCGTGACCGCTATATTACTTGAAATGGGTTCTATAAGGATATCTCATTCACCATTCAACTTCGTACTTACATACGAATGTGTAAAGCTAGGTCCCATCAACATCAATACAGGTTTATCCAAAAATATGAGATGTACCTTCTATGATTTTTGAATCATCCCAATCTTTATCAGTCTTGATGTTATAAACTTGAACTGATATGTGCAATCCTGACTATGAAGCAAATTCAGATGGTTTTCTAATATAGCTTAAATCTCGGAGCAACAAAATAGCTCCATCAAATTTCTTGGTATCCGTCTAGTGTAATCCTTAGATTATTTAGTTATAAATCAACAATCACTGGACCTTAATCTGCTTTTCCTTTCAATTCAGGTGTTTCTAAACTTTTCAGTTCCTTAATCCAGCACAGATACTTCTTGTTGTACCAGTGCCCCTTTCTTGTTTAGATTTACCTGAAGGGTTATTATTAACCTTATTGTTACTACTCTTTATTCCTTCCAAAGCTTCCAATTTACCAGCTCATCATGCTTTCTTGACTCAAATATTTCTTATAATTCCTCCCAATTTACATTAGTAAGGAGCGACATCAATCAAATCGTAAAAACATCATATCAATAATATTGATATCCTAATGGCATGTATACTCTTTTTAACATAAAACCACTTCCATTTAGGCTGAGAAAACAACTTTGATACCAATAAATGTAATACCTTTTTCCCGTATTCATAGCTGAATACGAGTTAGAGATATCACAAAACATTTGTAAAACCCTCTACATTTGTAACTCGGTAAAATTTTGTTTCTTTAAAAATGTTACAATGTATTTAGTTTTTATTTACAAATCTAGTTATTCGCGTAAAGTTTAAAAATAATATTTTCATCTTCAAATCGAATTTATTTTCAGGCAGCAGCTTATCAATTTAATTTGTCTTGATATAATTAATAAAACTGTCTGATTTAAAATTCATCCAGATACCAAATAAAATACAAATTCTATCAGAGAATGCATACCCTTTTAATATACATGCCAACTAGTAAATATCAAACAGTATCAAAAGATATCTTACTGATACTGATGTACCTGTTACTGATTGATGATGTCCGTATATGCTCCTTACTCCAACCATTTCTTCTTTCCTACGTGTAAAACAGTTACACGCTAATTATTTACTTGTGAGGCAATAATTCAAATTTAAGTGCAATTGCCATAATATCAATCTCAATATTAATTATTAATAATGCATATGATTACCTTACCATTACATGCTCATTAACATAATTAAATATGTAATAGCATATATGTATATCAAAGTGATAAGATTAGATCTTACCAATATTGGTGCCATTTCCATCCGTAAGCTTTCAATGCTTACCAATACCTTTTTCCAACACTATCTGCCAGCTTTCAAGCTTATCATTCTATTTTTTATTTCATTTCAGTTTACTTAGCCCAAGGCATCGAATTAAGAGATTCTATGTACACGAGTCATCCCCCCATACCCAACCTTTCTTGAGTATGTATATTATTTGCACTCTACCGGGACTGCTTAGCACTGAAGTGCTTCTGTATACTTACCGGAGTATACAATATATCCCTCATTGAGTTTTTATGAAATTACTCCGAAGTGCTTAGCACCCGTAATAAGTCCGTATACTCAAACCATGCATGAGTATACTCCTCAATGAGTATTTATAAAATTTTTACTTTACCTGAAGTGCTTAAAATCTTTATACAACTGTTTATGACTCTATGGCTATCCAACTATACCTTTGAACCTCTATATCATACTTGGGCTTTATATCATCAAATATTTCATCCATGGCAATATATATCAATTTATATTAACATGAAGCAGTTCATAACCGAATAACATTAATAGTAAATCATCATCAATAACTAGTAATCAATGCATTTATTTTCAACCTTTGACATATTTAAAGTATGCCAAATGTATGATCAATGACATAATTATCATGACAATATATAAACCAGGTAGACTCATCGCAAGTCTTACCGGTGATGTATAAAACATCTATGTATAATGTTATGTATGCATTGCACTCACTTGAGCCATGCATTAGTATGCCTCATTAAGTCCTCTTCGATCCTTTCCTTCATTGTACCTTGAACCTCCCTTGATTCGATCTTAACTTCAAAATTCAAATAAGTAAAATATTTGTTAGATCCCACTCTAACAATATGTTACATATTGTCCAATATAATCATTCGAATACAAAATCTCCAAACATTTTCTTTTCTTCCTTGTATTGTTCAAAAACTCATTATGTTCCTTAGTGACCAATTTGAACTTCCATTAACCCTTTTCAATCTTACTAATCAAAGATACAAAGTGTATCAATTCTCATTTTCTGGCTGTTTGCAGTACCTCCCAAGAAATATTTCTATAAAATAATCTACAACTCGGAATTTGATTCCCTTTGTTCTGAAAGAAACTAGATTCAATAAGCTTTTCAACCATATAAATTAATAGCCTAAATTCAATTTGTATGATTTATGGCGAATTTCCAAAATCAATTTCAAGTATTGAATTTCGGAACAGCCTGCTATACTGTTTTCTGACCTTTCACCACTTAAAAATTTATATCTTTTTACTCGGAACTTGAAATCAATTTCCGTTTGTTGGAAAAGAAACTATACGAATAAATCTTTACATCGGTATAAAATTCACCTTCTATCCAGTTTTGTAGAATTTATGGTGAATTTTCAAATTTACTGCCATAAACCAGTTTTCTACGCAACTTCCATAAACAACTTCAACTTTTATACTAACTTCTCCTTACTTCTATACTTTTCAATTTAGTCCAATCACTAGCTTTAAACCACCAACTCATCACATTCTTCACCAAATAATTATTCACAATAATTCCCCATAATTTTCCTTATTTACCAAAATAGGTACTAAAATGCAAAGATAAGGATTCATGCTTCTTAACTTTGCAATTTAGTCCTCAATTCAACATTACTACCTTAATTCCATCATTACAACTAAAAATCAGATTTAGCCCCCATAAAAACTTCCATTTCAATTTGGTCACTTAACTTTGACAAATTGTCAAAATGGCCACTAATTCAATTCAACATCAATTTGCCATCTAACTTCATTTTCTTATCTCTAACATCTTTAATAACATAAATACACTCCAAATTCTAAAAATTCAGATTTGGTCCTTCAACTTTTCAATTTGCTGAAATGGTCTCTACACAATTTAACTTAGGGTTTTGCTTCCAAACAACAATTCAAGCTTACTAGATCATTATTTCAACATCACAAACCCTAAATTAAACTTGAATCCATAAACCATAATCATCTTCATAATAATCAAAACATGTAAAACTTAAACCCCAACTCAATTTCATGATTTTAACATCGTACTAGCTTGATTTCAACTTGAATTCAATCATGAAATCATAAAATTTCAAAAGCCCCAAGTTGATCCATAAACCATAATTTCTTTCTCATATAAATTCTCATCAATCAAGCATGGATTCCATGAATTATTGATATCAAAAGATAGAGCTTGAAGAGTAGAACAACTTTGTAGTTGAAGAGATTACCTGAAAACCGAGTTTCGGGGCTTGAATCGAGCTTAGAAAATTTTTTCTCTTTCTTTCCCTAGCCCTGTTGTTTTTGGCTGGAAAAGATGAACATTTGGTTCATCTTTTTAGCATTATTTTACATATATCTATTAAATGAATATTAAATTCATTTAATAATGAAATTACAATTTTGCCCTTTTTATCCAATGGTTAAGATTGATTTTATCATCAATCAAGGGCCAAGATTTAATATTCCATTTCTCTTTCCAAAATTGCCCTTATAACTTTTTAAATATTTCAAAATTGCCATTTGGGCCAAATGACCAATTTGCCCTCCAACTAGTTTTTATTTACTAGTTTGCCATTCTTGTAAAACTTCAACTAAATCTAGTTGGAATCTAACCAACTATAATAAAATATTCATAAAGTAATATTTTATGAATTTTTCCATATCTTTTGGATCAGTCTCCAAAATTTCCATTCGATCCAATATACTGATAAATAATCCTTTACTCAGAAATAAAATGTAGGATTCATCTTGAATCGAACTAAAAGTATTTCCAACACTTCAAAATGACTTTTATAACCTTTACCTATCATATGGTAAAAATTCAAAATTTTTCAGTTCGATCCGGGTATTCGAATTCCATTTAAACTTTAACTGCGATTTTCCCAATAATCGAAGTATCAAATCGAACCAAAAATTCTGTATTCGATTCACATCCTTAGGTGATCTATTTATTTATGAAATAAAAACCCTTAACTTTTGGGAAATTACAACTTTAGTCCCCAAACTTTTCCAAAGTTTATACTTTAGCCATAAAATTTTCAAAATTTACATTTTGGTCACTAAACTTTTAAACTTCAATTTCCATTCCAATTTTCCTTGGTATTCAACCAAAATTTAAGAATACCTTATTCAATTCACTATCTATCACATGATACCTTTAAACTTTAGAAATTTCCTTTCCAAAACCCATTATTAAAGAAATCCCAACTTTCGCATTTTTGTCATTTTAGTCTTTAAGTTAGCTTTTAAGCTATTATCTTAATACTAAATGATCCTTAATCAACTTCGTAAATTTTGGGGTATTACATTGAACTTATATCAAAGGAACTATACAAAATATCTCTTACAGAGATAAGAGAGTTAAAGGTTCAATTACATTAAATATGGGATCGAGGTTTTATACGACCTAATATATCACCTTGGGGAGCTCCAATCCTGTTTGTGAAAAAGAAAGATGGATCAATGAGGTTATGTGTGGATTATCATCAACTTAATAAAGTTATGGTGAAGAATAAATATCCTCTGCCAATGATTGATGATCTCTTTGATCAACTTAAAGGAGCAACAATGTTTTCTAAGATTGATCTTCGATCGGGTATCATCAATTAAAGATCAAAGAAGCAGATATACCAAAGACAGTTTTCAAAACTAGATATGGGCATTATGAGTTTGTAGTAATGCCTTTTAGACTTACAAATGCACCAGCAGCTTTTATGGATATAATGAATTGGGTATTTTAGCCATATTTAGACCAATTTGTGGTGGTATTCATAGATGTTGGTTTATTCTAAAACCAAAGAGGATCATGATACTCACCTCTGAGTAGTTCTTTAGATCCTCTAAGAAAATAAATTATATGCAAAGCTATCAAAGTGTGAAATTTTGGTTGTCTAAAGTAGTTTTCCTTGGACATATAGTTTTAGCTGAAGGGATTCGATTCGATACTAAAAAGGTTCAAGCAATCCTAGAATAGAAAATTCCTTAGAATGTCTCTGGGGTAAGAAGTTTCTTGGGCATGAAATAATTTTCAATGATTGCTGCTCCAATAACTAAGCTATTAAAAAAGGATGTGCCATTTGTTTGGACAAATAAATGTTAAGAAAGCTTTGACAAATTAAAAAGGTACTAACAGAAGCTCCTGTTTTGGTACAACTAGAATCTGGAAAGGATTTTATAATATATAATGATGCATCCCATAATGGTTTGGGATGTGTATTGATACAAGAAGGGAAGGTTGTAGCATATGCTTCTTGACAACTCAAAACTCATGAAAGAAATTATCCTACCCATGATTTAGAGTTGGTTACAGTAGTGTTTGCTTTAAAGATTTGGCGTCACTATTTATTTGGTGAAAAGTGCTACACCTTCACAGATCATAAAAGTTTGAAATATTTGTTATCCCAAAAGAAGATTAATTTGAGGCAAAGAAGGTGGATAAAATTGATTAAGGACTATGATGTAATTATTGATTATCATCAGAAGGCTAATGTAGCAGCAGACGCACTTAGCCGGAAAACATTTTCTGCTTTGAGAGCATTGAATGCTCAGTTGAAATTACAGGAAAATGGTACAATAGTGGTGAACTCTACCTTGATAGGAAGAATTAAAGAGTTACAAGCAAATGATGAGAAATTCTTGGAAAAGAAGAAGCTAGTTGAACGTGCAAATCTAAAGACTTTGAAATAAAATCAAATCGATGCATATACTGCAAGGGATGTGTATACATTCCTAAGGATGAGGAACTAAAGAAGGAAATACTTTTGGAGGCACATTATAGTCCTTTAACTATAAATCCAGTAGGCAACAAAATGTATCAAGATATAAATAGTCAATTTTGGTGGCTTGACAAGAAATGAGCTATCACCGGGTTCGTTGCTAAATGTTTAACTTGCCAACAAGTAAAGACAGAACATCAAGTTCCATCAGGATAACTTCAACTAATTTCAATTCCACAATGGAAGTTGGAAAAGGTTACTATGAATTTTGTAACAGGCTTACCACTGACGCCAAGTAAGAAGGATTCGATTTGGGTGTTTGTGGATGGATTGACTAAAACAATACATTTCATACCAGTTCGAATAGACTACTTGTAATACCCCGATTATTCGCTTAGAAGTTTAAGTCCATTGGCCTCAAGACAAATATAAGTTTAGTAACATTTTATAAGCTAAACAAGTATATTTAGGACCAAATTGCAATAAAAAGAAATAGCATGTATGATAGTAGGAGAAGCCTAATCAAATTAATAGCATTATGTGAGGTTTGCATGTAAGAGAATTGTAATTTATGGGAATGGACACTTGGCTAACCGTAAGGAAACAATGTGTTGGGGGAGAGAAGATCTCACGAAAAATGTAAAATTTAGGGGGAAAATGAATGAAACAAATAAAAAACTACTCTTCTCTCTTCTTCCTCCAAGCGTCGAATTAGAGTGAGAGTGAAGGGAAGCTTTGGATGATAATTTTAGCCTAAGATTGGTCTTGTTTGAATAAAATTGTTAAGAATACCAAGGAGAATTGGATGATTAAGGATTTACGAAGGTTAATCAGTGGATAAGCAAAAATGAATCGTGTTTAGTGGATATAAATTGCTTGGAATTTCCTGTGAGTGTAGTTTAAAGTCTCATGATAGACTGAAGCTATCCCGAGCATGCTATTTGTTTAAATTTATTGTTTCTTGTCTTTTGCTAAGTATGCTTGTGCTCTAAGCTTGGATGTGAGGTAAGTACTGAAATAAGAATTACCTTATGATATAATTTGTTTGAAAGAATGCATGATATATCTTACCAATTATACAAATGCTTATAAGAGGATATTGAAATGATAGTGTTCCGTATGGATTAGTTGGAACATGAAATACTTTCACATGATCTTTGTTTAAGAAATGGTGGGGCTATGCTCAACATATGTTAAAGAGACATGTTACTTGACTTGAGATTGAAGTTATGTGTGATGAGAACCCTGTTTATATGATTTTTCTTGCTTGATAAGTAAACCAATATTCAAGTAATATTTGATTAAGAACTTGATATGAATTTAGGGTCATGAATGGATTGAATATGTATTTGGTTTGATATGTATAATAAATTCATGATGGTTAAGAAAAGAATACACATGATATATTCACTTGATCATGAGTATATGCTTACAATGGAAACTATACGTATTTATACATGCAAAATAGTAACCTATGTCATGTTATCATTCGAATAGAAGGAATGATGTAATGAGAAATGCATGAATTGAATACATGCTTGATATGGAAGAACAATAGATTTTATTCATATGATATTCGATTAAGGAGCTATTCTTATATTGTTTATGATGTGAAAAGATTAAAATGAGAGCCTTGGTTTTAAGTCAGTCTTAGGTATAGTTGGCATGCCATAGAGTCCATAGAGCTCAGGTTTGGGTGGACTGCAGTCCTTATTTGGCAACAGGTTTGGGTGAAAAGATATATTGTTATATTGTGCAAAGTAACTTGCATAAAGATATGTTAATCTAATAACTTGTGAGATAATAAGCCATATTCATAAAATGCAATATTTGATAACTTATAAGAAAAGTAACCATGTTATGATATGTTGTGTTAGATAGCTTGTGTGACAAGTATCATATGTTGTTTTAGATAGCTTGTGTGGCAAGCATCATTTGTTTATGATATGCTATTTTAGATAGCTTGTGTAGCAAGTATCATTTGTTTATGATATGTTGCGTTAGATAGCTTGTGTGGCAAGTATCATCTGTTTATGATATGCTATGTTAGATAGCTTGGGTGGTAAGTATTATCCATTTATGATATGTTATGTTAAACAATTTGTGTGAATAGTAGTAGCTCATGTCTATGATATGCTAAGAGGGATAACTCGTGTGATATGAAACTATGACTTGGATTTGTTTTTTGTAATATCTTAAGTGTTAAGTAACTCCTGAATATGATATGTTATGCTCATTGCCTTTATATTCATAATCGAGTATTAAACTGGGGATCAGATATGTACTGTGTGAGCAATCATGAATACTTGAGTATGCTTTGTTTGTACATTATAATTGTTTATGCTCACGCCTATTTCGAATATATTGTATAAGAATAAGTACTTGTTGTGTCTTTTTCCTTCATGACCAATCATGTATACTTTAAGCGATCTCACTAAGTCCTTACTTACTCTATCCTTTCAATGCTTTTCAGGTTGTGTTTGTTTATGAGTATTTTTTGAGTTCTGAAGAGATCACAAACGTTGAGGTGTATGTTAGTACACTTCTAAACAACTCCTAGATGGTGGCACATAATTGTTAAGATTGCATTGTGCATTATTAACTTCTGCTTGATTTGATATGTCTATAAATTTTTTAATTATTCAAAGCATTGTAATGGGCCTGTAATTATTCCATGGTTGCTTGCTAGATAAGTTATAATAGTTAGTATGATGGTATGGTTGTTTAAATATCTATATGTGTTTTTAGCTAGTAGACTACCTTAATGTCATGTATGTAAGTGGGCCTATATACATATGTCTATAGTAACTTAAAATGTATTACGTATGATTAGATTGACGGTTAAATTAATTAATTGGAAGGTTTGCCAACAAATACGAATAAGTTCTTACTATGTGTCAATTATATATATCTAGATATGATTAGTTCAAGTTTTGGTATAACTTGATTCTTATTATTTGAGTGTAACTATCACCTTTTGTAAATGGCCTATAATAATTATTATTGCTTGTTTATATGTTTTAATAATTTGCATGATTGAGAAGATGTTGATAGCTAAGTTTTAGTAGACTTATATTTGATTAAATCTTGAAGAAATGATTGTTATATGATGATCTAAGGATTGATATGTATAGTGCATGGCATATTGATCAATTTCCTGTAAGTGTCTTATGTTGATCGATCAGTTTGATGAATGTAAGTTGCAAAACTAAATGCGTCCATTAACACGAAATATACCTAAGATTGAAATAGTATTATTAGAATGGTCTGTTTAATAGTTAGAATAAATAGACAGATAGATAACAAGAATTTTGTAAACGGTTTATGATGCATCATTTTCGCTTGTTGGTTAAGCAATATTAGATGTTATGTATGAATACTTGCTCCATGTTTATGTGTTTGGTGGTATTAAACCTTGAAATCTGAAATACCATAAGATTCAAGCATACTACAAGCTAGTAATTGATGAATATTGATTAATAAATGAATACTTGTTTGTTCGCAAGTTAAAAGAAAGATGGACCTATGAAATATATTAAATGTTTTAAGTTACCCTGATTTTGATGTCATATTTGGCCTGATAAATGTTATGACATCATATGTTTGACTGGTTTTCTATTTGGTAACACTTCTTAGTCCGGTTTTCTCCTTGACCCGGTAAGGGGTGTTACATTTATTGGTATCAGAGCTTAGGTTTAGCCGATTCTCAGACTAAACCGGAACTCGTTGCATCGTTATAAGTTATTGTGCCACCTAGGAGTTAAATTTAATAAGTGCTTGTGATTTGCGTTTGATAAAAGCTTTCTTATGTGCTAAAAGTTAATAGGAATGTCAGAAGCACCTTTAGACCGAGATAATGAGATCTCGTCTGGCCCTCCATTGATGGAGGTAGTAATAGGATGAAATGGGATTGGCAAAATCTTCCAAATACTACGGACTAAGTAAACATTACGTTTGGATAGGTAAGAAAACCTATAAGTCAAGTTCTGTGGAAATTTGAGGGAAAATTTCTTTTAGGGGAGGAGAATTGTAATACCCCGATTATTAGCTTAGAAGTTTACGTCCATCGGCCTCAAGACAAAAATAAGTTTAGTAACATTTTATAAGCTAAATAAGTATGTTTAGGACCAAATTGCAATAAAAAGAAATTACATGTATGATAGTAGGTGAAGCCTAATCGAATTAATATCATTATGTGAGGTTTGCATGTAAGAGAATTGTAATTTATGGGCATGGACACTTGGCTAACCGTAAGGAAACAATGTGTTGGGGAGAGAAGATCTCACGACAAATGTAAATTTTGGGGAAAATAAATGAAACAAATAAAAAACTACTATTCTCTATTCTTCCTCTAAGGGCCGAATTAGAGTGAGAGTGAAAGGAAGCTTTGGATGATCATTTTAGCCTAAGATTGGTCTTGTTCGAATAAAATTGTTAAGAAGACCAAGGAGAATTGGAGGATTAATGATTTACGAAGGACAATTAGTGGATAAGCAAAAAGGAATCGTGTTTAGTGGACATAAATAGCTTGGAATTTCCTGTGAGTGTAGTTTAAAGTCTCAGGATAGGCTGAAGCTATCCCGAGCATGCTATTTGTTTAAATTTATTGTTTCTTGTCTTTTGCTAAGTATGCTTGTGCTCTAAGCTTGGATGTGAGGTAAGTACTGAAATAAGAATTACCTTATGTATAATTTGTTTGAAAGAATGCATGATATATCTTACCAATTATTCGAATGCTTATAAGAGGATATTGAAATGATAGTGTTACGTATGGATTATTTGGAACATGAAATACTTTCACATGATCTTTGTTTAAGAAATGGTGGGGCTATGCTAAACTTACGTGAATGAGACATGTTACTTGACTTGAGATTAAAGTTATTTGTGATGAGAACCCTGTTTATATGATTTTTCTTGCTTGATAAGTAAACCAATATTCAAGTAATATTTGATTAAGAACTTGATATGAATTTAGGGTCATGAATGGATTGAATATGTATTTGGTTTGATATGCATAACAAATTCATGATGGTTAAGAAAAGAATACACATGATATATTCACTTGATCATGAGTATATGCTTACAATGGAAACTATACGTATTTATGCATGCAAAATATAACCTATGCCATGTTATCATTCGAATAGAAGGAATGATGTAATGAGAAATGCATGAATTGAATACGTGCTTGATATGGAAGAACAATAGACTTTGTTCATATGATATTCGATTAAGGAGCTATGCTCATATTGTTTCTGATGTGAAAAGATTAAAATGAGAGCCTTGGTTTCGAGTCAGTCTTAGGTATAGTTGGCATGTCATAGAGTCCATAGAGCTCAGGTTTGGGTGGACTACAGTCCTTATTTGGAAACAATAGGAGGGAAGTGTTGTGGTCACTAGGCGACAGTAGGAGGGATTGACCGGTACTGCAAGATAGTTGGTTGGGGATTCGAGTACCTAGGCTGATGCTCGATTTCAAGGCAATATTAAAAACAACATACTAAAATTTTGAAAATAAATTAAAGAATTACCTTAAGAACTTATATTATAAGTAATTTGTGACTATGATATGTTATGTTTAAGATATGTTATATCTATGATATGCTATAAATGTTTCATGTTTGATATCTTAGGTGTCAAGTAAGTTATGTTTATGATATGATAACTTGTTCCTATGAAAAAGGACAAGATAACGAAATTGCTAGTAATAAAATGAAACTATGATTGAAGAATCACGTGAAAAGTATTTGGGTTATATTAGATTTTGTTTAATAACTATATGATAAGTATACATGCTTTTGTGATTCCATGTTTGATACTTTGTATATCACATAACATAAGTCAATGACATGCTAAATTTGATAACTTCTATATTAAGTAATTTAAGTTCATGACTTGCTAAGTTAATGATAAAATAAAGAAATTTCAAATAAATTGGAGGATTATTAAGATACCTTGTATAACAAGTAACTTTCGTTTATGATATTCTAGGGTAGATACCTTATATGACAAGTAATTTATGCTTGCATATGCTATGATGAGCGCCATGCAAAAAGGGAAATAATGAAAGCTTTAAGTTCAATTAGTGAATTCTGGTAATAAGATATAATAGGCAGAAATGAACCTATGTGACTTTGAACAAGTCTTGATTAAGTTATATCGTGTTATTACAATGTTTAATTACACAACCGTTTTGGTCTAAAAACTTGTATGATAAGTAATAAACTTACATTGGAAACTTGTATGATAGGTTCGAGTACCTTAACTATGAAATTCTATGCTTGATATTTAATTTATAAGTAACATATATATGTAGGATATAACATTTGAAATGTAGTAGGTTATTATGATACAAGATAATCATGTTATGAACTGTTTTGATTAAAGTTAAGCATGTCCTGGACTATTTTCGAGTGTTTTGATCTTATATGAGAATCTCATGAAAATGACATGATATATTGATATCTTGTGCCAAGTAACTTGCGTGAAGATATGTTAATCTAATAACTTGTGAGATAAGAAGCAATATTCATAAAATGCATTATTTGATAACTCATAAGAAAAGTAACCATGTTATGATATGCTGTGTTAGATAGCTTGTGTGACAAGTATCATCTATTTATGATATGCTGTGTTAGATAGCTTGTGTGGCAAGTATCATCTATTTATGATATGCTATTTTAGATAGCTTGTGTGGCAAGTATCATCTGTTTATGATATGTTGTGTTAGATAGCTTGTATGGCAAGTATCATCTATTTATGATATGCTATGTTAGATAGCTTGGGTGGTAAGTATTATCCATTTATGATATGTTATGTTAAACAGTTTGTGTGACTAGTAGTAGCTTCTATCTATGATATGCTAAGAGGGATAACTCGTGTGACATGAAATCATGACTTGGATTTGTTGTTTGTAATATCTTAAGTGTTAAGTAATTCTTGAATATGATATGTTATGCTCACTGCCTTTCTATTCATAATCGAGTATTAAACTGGGAATCAGATATTTATTGTGTGAGCAATCAGGTATACTTAAGTATGCTTTGTTTGTACATTATGTGTGTTTATGCACATGCCTGTTTCGAATATATTGTATAAGAATAAGTACTTGTTGTGTCTTGTTCCTTCATGACCAACCTCTTGTCCAAGTTTAGTATGTGAAAGGATATATTATTGTTTTATACTAATAGTTACTTTAAACGATCTCACTAAGTCCTTACTTACTCTATCCTTTCAATGCTTTTCAGGTTGTGCTTGTTTATGAGTATTTTCTGAGTTCTGACGAGATCACAAGCGTTGAGGTGTATGTTAGTACACTCCTAAAGAACACCTAGATGGTGGCACATAATTGTTAAGATTGCATTGTGCATTATTAACTCCTGCTTGATTTGATATGTCTATAAATTTTATAATTATTCAGAGCATTGTAATAGGCCGTTAATTATTCTATGGTTGCTTGCAAGATAAGTTATAATAGTTAGTATGATGGTATGGTTGTTTAAATATCTATATGTGCTTTTAGCTAGTAGACTACCTTAATGTCATGTATGTAAGTGGGCAGATGTACATATGTCTATAGTAACTTTGTTAACCCTAAAATGGTAATGTATTAGTATGATTAGATTGACGGTTAAATTAATTAATTGGAAGGTTTTCCAACAAATACGAATAAGGTCTTACTATGTGTCAATTATATATATATATCTAGATATGATTAGTTCAAGTTTTGATATAACTTGATTCTTAGTATTTGAGTGTAACTATCTCCTTTTGTAAATGGCCTATAATAATTATGATTGCTTGTTTATATGCTTTAATAATTTGCATGATCGAGTAGTTGTTGATAGCTAAGTTTTAGTAGACTTATATTTGATTAAATATTGAAGAAATGATTGTTATATGATGATCTAGTGATTGATATGTATGGTGCATGGCATATTGATCAATTTCCTGTAAGAGTCTTATGTTGATCGATCAGTTTGATGTATGTAAATTGCAAAACTAAATGCGTCCATTAACATGATATACCTAAGATAGAAATAGTATCGTTAGAATGGTCTATTTAATAGTTAGAATAAATAGACAGATAGATAACAAGACTTTTGTAAATGATCTATGATGCATCATGTTCGCTTGTTGGTTAAGCAATATTAGATGTTATGTATGAATACTTGCTCCATGTTTATGTGTTTGGTGGTATTAAACCTTGAAATCTGAAATACCAAAAGATTCGGGCATACTAGAAGCTAGTAATTGATGAGTATTAATTAATAAATGAATACTTATTTGTTCACAAGTTAAAAGAAAGCTGGACCTATGAAATATATTAAATGTTTTAAATTACCCTGATTTTGATTTCTTATTTGGCCTGATAAGTGTTATGACATCATATGTTTGACTGGTTTTCTGTTTGGTAACACTTCTTAGTCTGGTTTTCTCCTAGACCGGGTAAGCGGTGTTACACTACTCTTTGAATAAGTTAGCATAGTTGTATATTAAGGAAATTGTTAGATTACATGGTGTTCCTATGTCTATTATATCCGATAGAGATCCAAAGTTCACTTCAAGGTTTTGGAGTGCATTATATGAAGCATTGGGAACTCGACTACACTTTTGTACTGCTTTCCATCCTCAAACGGATGGACAATCAGAAAAGACTATTCAAATACTTGAATATATGCTCAGAGCGTGTATAATGAATTTTGCAGGCTCATGGGAAAAATATTTTCCATTAGTTGAGTTTGCTTATAACAACAGTTACCAATCAAGTATAAAGATGACACCTTATGAGGCATTATATGGAAGAAAATGCCGAACACCATTGAATTGGTTTGAACTAGAGGATCAAAAAATCATTTGACCATATCTTGTTCAAGAAATAGAGGACAAGGTAAAGATAATTCAAGATAATCTCGAGGCCTCTTCTGACAAACAAAAGTCGTACTCAGATCTTAAAAGAAAGGATATTGAGTTTAAAGTTGGAGATAAAGTATTTTTAAAGGTTTCACCTTGGAAAAAGGTGTGATGGCTTGGACAAAAAGGGAAGCTGAGTTTGAGATTTATTGGATCATATGAGATTGTGAAAAGATTTGGTCCAGTGGCTTATCAGCTAGCCTTACCTTCGAAAATGGACAAGATTCACATGTATTTCATGTATCGATGATCAAGAATATCGATAAGATCCTTTACATGTTATTACCCTAGAGGAAATAGAGATTTAGCCATATTTGACTTACAAGGAAGAACCGGTAAACAATCTGGCACATGAAATCAAAGAACTAAGGAATAAAAATGATCCCGTTTGTTAAAGTTCTTTGGCAAAATTATAAAGTCGAGGAAACAACTTGGGAAAGAGAAGAAAATATGAGAAAGCAGTTTTCTCACCTTTTTGAACAAGGAATGTGTTGAAAACTCGAGTATGAATTTTCTTAAGGGGAAAATTGTAATATCCAAAATTTTGGCTAGTAACCAAAATATCAATTTTAAAAGTTTTGTGGCTAAAGTATAAACTTTGGAAAAGTTTAAGGACCAAAGTGTAATTTTCAAAAGTTATGTATTTAAACCCCGTAAATGAATTTTTTACCCCCAAGAATGACGTTTTCATGTTATCTGGATTTTTTGTATGGAGTTTGTATTAATGGCTATAAAGCGATAAAATTTGAAAAATATTCGAATAATCGGTTCGAATCGAATATTCAGGATATTTTGAAGGGTGATAAGGCAAGGTTAATTATGTTATTTTACATGTCTAAGATATTTTCTTTGTGTTGGAAGAATATGAACCCTTGGATTTAGATAATTTTTCCATGTTAAATCCTAGCCATTGGATCAAGGGATAAGATTGGAATTTAAGTATGTTTCAAGGGCAAAATTGGAAATTGATATAGTTCAAGGGTAAATTGGTAAACTACTAACTCAATATTAAATCTAGGTCATTGGATGAAGGATGATGACATGTGGCACATTATGGATTCATTGGATTTGAGGGAAAAATAGTTATTTCACTATTTGGAGGATATTTTCAATATTTATGGAAATAAAAGATGCCAAATGGCATAAGAAAAAAAATGAAGAAATATCTTCATCTTTCTTCATGCTTCATGTCAATAAGAAGAGAACAAGAAGGAAAGCAAGGTAAGTTTAGGGTTTTGCATTTTTAATCTCTAAAGACTAGGATTTAGGGTTAGCTTATGAAATATGAAGTTGTTCTCCATGAAATTCTCTTTCACTTGGTATAAAAATTTAATGGAATTGTTGAAGGATAATCTTGAATTTTGAAGAGATATAATTTAGATTTTATGAATCCAAATGAATTAGGATTGAATTATGGAAGATTATGTGGTGTTCTATTATTTTCATGCTTGATTGAAGTTGAAAATTGATGTATTCTTGATGGAATACCATTTGGTTAATTAGGGTTTAATTTGGGGTTTAAGAATTCAAGTTGAATTTGGAGTTTTCATGAAAGGAAAAATGTTGGAATAACATAATTGAAGGTTAATTTGAGGTGTTGGAATGGTTAAAGGATGCTAAAGATGTGAATTATAAAATATGCCCAGAATTTTTGTCATTGGCAGTAAGTTCGGAAATTCACCATAAATTCTACAAAAATGATTAGAAAGTTATCCTTATATCATTGTATTTTGGTTCAGTCTAGTTTCTTTTAAAACAAACGGTGACTGATTTTGATTTGTTTATCAAAAGATATGAATTTTTAAGTGATGAAAGGTCAGAAAACAGAATACCAGTCTGCTCCGAAATTCATCACTGGAATTCGAATTTAAAAATTCTTCATAAATCATACAAGTTGAATTTGGGCTATTAGTTTATATGGTTGAACATATTATCGAATATAGTTTCTCTCAAAACAAACGGAATTGAATTCTGAGTTGTGGACTATTTTATATAATATTTCTTTGAAGGTAGCACAGACTAGCAGATTATAAAATGAGTACCTTATTGGTGTTATTAATTTGTGCATGTAAGGGACGAATGTGAAGCATTCAAATAAACCCGAGAAATCGAAAATTCAGTAGATAAGGAAAAGGATAAAGCTTGTAGTTCTCTTAATTAATTGAATTTAGTTTGGGATAAGAAGTGTCAACGTGAGTGCAATTGCATACATATCATGACACATTGATGTTTTATACATCATTGGGATGGTTTGCGATGAGCCTACCCAAGTTTTATTGTCATTATATTTATGTCATGGAGCATATGATTGACATATTTTAAATATGCCAACAGTTGAATATAAATGCATGGATCACTAGTTATATATGATGTTATATTATGAATGTTATTTCGGCTATGAGCTACCCAATGTTAAATTATGTTGATATACATTGCCATGGATGAAATAAATATGGAATATATGCCCATGTATGTCATTGAGGGATAGGGTATAGTTGGCATGCTAGAGTCCAGCAGCACATTGCTTACTCGGTTTAGCACTATAGTGTATAAAAAGGATAATTAGTGCATATAGTAGGCACGACCTTATGTGTATTAGCACTTCGGTGTAATACCCCTTTACCGTATTCATAGTTGAATACGAGTCAGAGATATCACAAAACATTTGTAAAACCCCCTAAGTTGTAACTCGGTAAAATTTTTGATTCTTCTAAAAATATTACAATATATTTAGTTTCTATTTTACAAATGTAGTTAATCGCGTACAGTTTAAACATAATATTTTAATCTTCAAATCGAGTTTAATTTTAGGCAGCAACTTATTAATTTAATTTGACTTTATATAATTAATGAAACTGCCTGACTTAAAATTCATCCAGATACCACATAAAATACAAATTCTATCAGAGCAAGCATACCATTTTAATATACATGCCAGCTAGTAAATATCAAACAGTGTCAAAAGATATCTTACTAATACTGATGTACCTGTTATTGATTGATGATGTCCCTTTATGCGCCTTACTCCAACAATTTATTCTTTCCTATGTGTAAAATAGTTACACGCTAAGTATATACTTAGTGAGGCAATAATTCGAATTCAAGTACAATTGTAATAATATAAATATTAATGATTAACAATGCATATGATCACTTTACCATTATATGCTCATTAACATAAATAAATATGTATATCAAAGTGATAAGATTAGATCTTACCAATACCGTTGTCATTCCATCCGTAAGCTTTCAATGCTTACCAATACCTTTTTCCCATTTCTATCTGCAAGCTTTCAAGCTTATCTTCATGTTTCTTTTTTATTCTTTTTAATTTATTTAGCCTAAGGTATCGAATTAAGAGATTCTATGTACACGAGTCATTCCCCAATACCCAACCTTTCTTGAGTATGTGTATTATTTGCACTCTACCGGGAGTGCTTAGCACCGAAATGCTTCTATATACTTACCGGAGTATACAATATATCCCTCATTGAGTTTTTATGAAATTACACCGAAGTGTTTAGCACCCGTAGTAAGTCTGTATACTCAAACCATGCATGAGTATACTCCTCAATGAGTATTTATAATATTTGCACTTTACCTGAAGTGCTTAGAATATTTATACAGCTGTTTACGACCCTATGAATATCCAACAATACCATCGAACCTTTATATCATACATTGGCTTTATTTCACCATTTAAGTCATCAATGGAAACATATATCAATATATATCAACATTTAACAGTTCATAGCCAAAATAACATTCATATTATACCATCATCAATAACTAGTGATCAATGCATTTATTTTCAACCTTTGACATATTTAAAATATGTCAAATATATGATCAATGACATAAATATCATGACAATATATAAACCAGGTAGACTCATCGCAAGTTCTACCGGTGATGTATGAAACATCCATATATAATGTTATGTATGCATTACACTCACCTGGGCCATTTATTAGTATGCCTCACTAAGTCCTCTTTGATCATTTCCTTCATTGTACCTCGAACTTCCCTTGATTCGAACTTAACTTCATAATTCAAATAAGTAAAATATTTGTTAGATCCCAATCTAACAATATCTTAGACATATTGTCCAAAATAATCATTCGAAGATTGTTAAAAAATTCATCATGGTCCTTAGTGACCACTTTGAACTTCCGTTAACCCCTTTCAAGCTTACTAATCAACCTTAGATGCAAAGTGTATCAATTCTCATTTTCTGGCAGTTTGTAGTACCTTCGAAGAAATATTTCTATAAAATAATATATAACTCAGAATTCGACTCCGTTTGTTCTGAAAGAAACTAGATTTGATAAGCTTTTCAACCATATAAATTAATAGCCCAAATTGAACTTTTACGATTTATGGCGAATTTTCAAAGTCAGTTACATTGCTGAAATTCGGAATAGGCTGGTGTTCTGTTTTCTGACCTTTCGTCACTTAAAACTTCGTATCTTTTGAATCGGAACTCAAAATCAGATTCCGTTTGTTGGGCACGAAACTAGATGAACAAATATTTACATCGGTATAAAATTCACTATCTAACCATTTTTTAGAATTTATGGTGAATTTTCAAAGTTACTGCCATAAACCAGTTTTTCTACACGGCTTCCATAAACAACTTAAACTTTTATACTAACTTCTCCTTCTTCTCTACTTTTCAATTTAGTCCAATTATTTGCTTAATTCTAACTTGAATTCAATCATGGAATCATAAAATCTCAAAAGCCCCAATTTGATTCATAACCCTAATTTCTTTCTCATGAAAATTTTCATCAACCAAGCATGTATTCCATGAATTATTGATATCAAAAGATAGAGCTTGAAGAGTAGAACTACTTTGTAGTTGAAGAGATTACCTGAAAACCGAGTTTCGGGGCTTAAATCGAGCTTGGAAATTTTTCTACTTCTTTCCCCTCTTTCTCCACGTTTCAAGGCTGGAAAAGATGAACATCACCATTATTTTAAACATATATCTATTAAATGAAT
This sequence comes from Hibiscus mutabilis, assembly GCA_019671005.1. Classification (NCBI taxonomy): domain Eukaryota; kingdom Viridiplantae; phylum Streptophyta; class Magnoliopsida; order Malvales; family Malvaceae; genus Hibiscus; species Hibiscus mutabilis. The sequence goes on from CM033738.1 coordinate 26,779,626, forward strand.
ATTAAATTCATTTAATAGTGAAATTACAATTTTGCCTTTTTTATCCAGTGGTTGAGATTGATTTTATTATCAATCAAGGGCTAAGATTTAGTCTTCCATTTCCTCTTTCCAAAATTGCCCTTATAACTTTTTAAATATTTCAAAATTGCCATTGGGGCCAAATGACCAATTTGCCCTCCAACTAGTCTTTATTTACTAGTTTGTTTCCAAATTGCCATTCCATTACAATATAATTAAATCTAGTTAAAATTCAACCAACCATAATAAAATATTCTTAAAATATTATTTATGACTTTTCCATAGCTTTTGGACCAGTTTCCAAAATTTCCATTCGATCCAATATACCGATAAATAATCATTTACTCAGAAATAAACCGTAGGATTCATCTTGAATCGAACTAAAAATATTTCCAACACGTGGAAATGACTTTTATAACCTTTCTCTATCATATGGCAAAATTTCAAAATTTTCCAGTTCGGTCCGGGTATCCGAATTCCACTTAAACTTTAACTGCGACTTTCCCAATAATTGAAGTATCAGATCGAACCAATAATTCCACATTCGATCAACACCCTTAGGTGATCTGTTTATTTATGAAATAAAAACCCTTAACTTTTGGGAAATTACAACTTTAGTCCCCAAACTTTATATCTTAGCCATAAAATTTTCAGAATTTAAATTTTGGTCACTAACATTTTAAACTTCAATTCCCATTCCAATTTTTCTTGAAATTCAACCAAACTTTAAGAATACCTTATTCAATTCACTATCTATCACATGATACCTTTAAACCTTAGAAATGTCCTTCCCAAAACCCATAATTAATGAAATCCTAACTTTTGCATTTTTATCATTTTAGTCAATAAGTTAGCTATTAAGCTATTATCTTAGTACTAAATGACCCTTAATCAACTTAGTAAATTTTAGGGTATTACAATTCTCTCCCTCTTAAGAAAATCCGTCCTCAAATTTTCAATACGTACTTGGTTCCAAAAGGTGAGGAAACTATTTTCTTTTATTTTCTTCTTATTTCTCTCAAGTCGTTTCTTTAACCTTGTGATATTTTTTTTCAAAGAACTTTAACAAACAGGATTGTCTTGTTTTCTTAGTTCTTTGACTCCATGTGTTAGGATCTTTGCCAGTTATTTTTCATAGCTTAAATCTGGCTGAATCTCTATTTTCTCCGGAGTAACAACATGTGAGGGGTCTAATCAATATTTCCTAAGCATCTATACATTATGAATCTTGTCCATTTCCAAAGATAAAGATAACTATTAAGCTTAACTATCAGACTAACTCCTTTCCCAATTTCTTATAGCCCAATAAATCTTAAACTTAACTTTCTTTTTGTCTAAACCATAACACCTTCTTTCAGTGTGAAACTTTTAAGGAATACTTTATCCTTAACTTCATATTAAATATCTTTTCTTTCAGGATCAATAAATAGTTTCCATCATCGAGATAGAAATTCTTCCTTGATAATAAAAATATCTATCAAACCTAACTTCCAAGTTTTCAATTTCACTCTTTTCCACTTGTTTGAACCTTGACAACATTTCTCATCCTTTCTTTAAAGATAGCTTATTTAATCCAATATGATAAATTTTATTCTTAACTTGACAATCAAAACACCATATTCTTTTAATGCAAATCTTGCATTCATAGCTCTTAAGACAACCAGTGTCTTTCGACTGAGAGCATCAGCTACCACATTAACTTTTTTCTGAATGATAATCAATGACCACATCATAATCTTTAAGAAGCTCGATCCAACTTCTTTGCCTCAAGTTCAACTCTTATTTAGTAAGCATATACTTTAAACTTTTATAACCTATATAAATATAGCATCGTTCACTATATAAATAATAACGCCATATTTGTAAAGTAAATATAGCCATTGCCAGCTCCAAATCCTAAGTAAGATAATTTCTCTCATATATCATAAGTTGTCTCAAGCATAGACCATTACTTTTCATTCTGGTTGTACTGGTACCGTGACTTCTATTAAGATCTTCCTTAATGTCTCAAAGTTTTCTTTTCATTTATCTTTTCAACTGAATGACATGTATTTCCTCAATAGCTTGGTCAATGAGGAGGCAATCATCAAAAAATATTATGAACCTCTAAAACATTCTTTAGAGGTTTCCATTCAACTATAGTTTGTGCTTTCTTGGGATATACTCTTATCCCCTCTGGCAAATCCACATAACTAATAAAACAGCTTTTGACAACCAAGTTCACACTTTAACAAATTAGCATATAGCTTCTTTTCTCGAAAGGTCTGAAGAACAATGCAAAATGAGCATCTTGTTCTTACTTTTTCTTCGAATAGACCAAAATGTCCTCAATGAACTCTACCTTGGTTAATTAGGCTTATAAATGCCGTAGGCATCATCACGAACTCATAGTACTCATACCGAGTCTGAAAAGCTGTCTTTAGAATTTCTTCTCCCTTGATTTTTTTAACTAATCAAAAGATCACCAGTCTTCGGAAGAAGATATTTATTCTTTACTATTACCTTCTCGAGCTAATGGAAATTAGTCTTTCTCTTTCACAATTAACATTGGTGCGCCCCCAAGATGACACACTTGGCTTTATAAAACATCGACCAAACATTCCTTGCAATTTGCACCTTTAAATCTCAAAGTTCGGTCGAAGCCATTTTATACGGGGCTATTAATTTAGGCGCAATGCCTGGTAACATCTTTATTTTGAATTTCACCTCTCAATCTAGAGGTAATTCCGAGTAACCCATCTGGGAATACATCCAGATATTTTTGGACAGTCGAGTTATTTTCCAATTTAACTTCAACAGCCTGAGTATCCACTACATTTTCTAAGAAAATTTAACAACCTTATAACAACAATTTCCTTAATAAAAAAACTGAAATTACATTAGAAAAGGGATTTACCCTTTTATCAGCTACTACTATTTTTGTGCATTCCATGTTTTTCAATATTAATCACTTTATATGATAATTCATCATGACCTGATAGAAAGGTAACTAATTCATAACCACAATCATCTTAGACTCTTTAAAAGATAATTCCATTAAATTTATCGGGAACTCTATTTCTTATGTTTTTATCGAGCAATTCCACATGTTCAGTTCGCCCTTACATTACAACCTAACAAACTTATGACTGCTATATTACTTGAAATGGGTTCTAAAAGGATATCTCCTTCACCATTCAACTCCGTACTTATATACGAATGTGTAAAGCTAGGACCCATCAACATCAATACAAGTTTATCCAAAAAGATGAGATGTACCTTCTATGATTTTTGAATCCTCCCAATCTTTATCAGTCCTGATGTTATAGACTCGGACTGGTATGTGTAATCCTAGCTGCGTAGCAATTTCAAATGTTTCCCCAGCTTTAACTTAACATCGGAGTAGCAATAAAACTCCATCCAATTTCTCAGTATCCAAACAGTGGAATCTGTCCAGTGTAATCCTTAGGTTATTCAGTTATAAATCAACAATCACTGGACCTTAATCTGCTTTTCCTTTCAATTCAGGTGTTCCCAAACTTTTTAATTCCTTAATCCGGCACAGGCTCTCCTTGTTGTATCAGTGCCCCTTTCTTGTTCTTATTTATCCGAAGGGTTACCATTAACCTTATTGTTACTACTATTGATTCCTTCGAAAGCTTCCAATATATCAATTCATCACGCTTTCTAAACTTAAATATTTCTTATAATTCCTCCCAATTTACATTAGTAAGGAGCGACATCAATCAGATCATAAAAATATCATATCAGTAATATTGATATCCTAGTGGCATGTATACTCTTTTTAACATAAAATCACTTCCATTTAGGCCGAGAATCGGCTAAACCTGTAGCTCTGATACCAGTAAATGTAATACTCATTTCCCGTATTCATAGCTGAATACGAGTTAGAGATATCAGAAAACATTTGTAAAACCCTCTACATTTGTAACTTGGTTAAAATTTTGATTCTTCTAAAAATATTACAATATATTTAGTTTCTATTTACAAATGTAGTTAATCGCGTATAGTTTAAACATAATATTTTAATATTCAAATCGAGTTTAATATCAGGCAGCAACTTATTAATTTAATTTGACTTTATATAATTAAAGAAACTGCCTGACTTAAAATTCATCCAGATACCACATAAAATACAAATTCTATCAGAGTATGCATATCATTATAATATACATGCCAACTAGTAAATATCAAACAATGTCAAAAGATATCTTACTGATACTGATGTACTTGTTATTGATTGATGATGTCCGTTTATGCTCCTCACTCCAACCATTTCTTCTTTCCTGCGTGTAAAACAGTTACACGCTAAGTATTTACTTCGTGAAGCAATAATTCGAATTCAAGTGCAATTGTCATAATATCAATATTAATGATTAACAATGCATATGATCACCTTACCGTTATATGCTCGTTAACATAAATAAATATGTATATCAAAGTGATAAGATTAGATCTTACCAATATCGTTGCCATTCCATCCGTAAGCTTTCAATGCTTACCAATACCTTTTTCCCCATTTCTATCTTCAAGCTTTCAAGCTTATCTTCCTGTTTCTTTTTTATTCTTTTTAATTTATTTAGCCTAAGGTATTGAATTAAGAGATTCTATGTACACGAGTCATCCCCCCATACCCAACCTTTCTTGAGTATGTGTATTATTTGCACTCTACCGGGAGTGCTTAGCACCGAAGTGCTTCTGTATACTTACCAGAGTATACAATATATCCCTTATTGAGTTTTTATGAAATTACACCGAAGTGTTTAGCACCCATAGTAAGTCAGTATACTCAAACCATGCATGAGTATACTCCTCAATGAATATTTATAATATTTACACTTTACCTCAATGAGTATACATTGGGCTTTATTTCATCATTTAAGTCATCAATGGCAACATATATCAATATATATCAACATTTAACAGTTCATAGCTGAAATAACATTAATATTATACCATCATCAATAACTAGTGATCAATGCATTTATTTTCAACCTTTGACATATTTAAAATATGTCAAATATATGATCAATGACATAAATATCATGACAATATATAAACCAGGTAGACACATCGCAAGTCCTACCGGTGATGTATGAAACATCCATGTATAATGTTATGTATGCATGCACTCACCTGGGCCATTTATTAGTATGCCTCACCAAGTCCTCTTTGATCCTTTCCTTCATTTTACCTCGAACTTCCCTTGATTCGAACTTAACTTCATAATTCAAATAAGTAAAATATTTGTTAGATCCCAATCTAACAATATCTTAGACATATTGTCCAAAATAATCATTCGAATACAAAATCTCCAAACGTTTTCCTTTCTTCCTTGTATTGTTCAAAAATTCATTATGGTCCGAGGTGACCACTTTGAACTTCCATTAACCCCTTTCAAGCTTACTAATCAACCTTAGATACAAAGTGCATCAATTCTCATTTTCTGGCAGTTTGCAGTACCTTCGAAGAAATATTTCTATAAAATAATCTATTAGTCTGAATTCGACTCCGTTTATTCTGAAAGAAACTAGATTTGATAAGCTTTTCAACCATATAAATTAATAGCCCGAATTCAACTTGTACGATTTATGGTGAATTTTCAAAGTTAGTTACAGTGCTGAAATTCGAAACAGACTGGTGTTCTGTTTTTTTACCTTCTGTCACTTAAAAATTTGTATCTTTTGACTCGAAACTCGAAATCAGATTATGTTTGTTGGACATGAAACTAGACGAACAAATCTTTACATCGGTATAAAAATCATTATCTAACCATTATTTTATAATTTATGTTGAATTTTCAAAGTTATTGCCATAAACCGAGTTTCGGGGCTTAAATCGAGCTTGAAAATTCTTTTTCTTTTTTCCCCTCTTTCTTCACCATTATTTTATACATATATCTATTAAATGAATTAATATTCATTTAATAGTGAAATTACAATTTTACCCTTTTTATCCAATGGTTGAGATTGATTTTATATCAATCAAGGGCCAAGATTTAATCTTCCATTTCATCTTTCCAAAATTGCCTTTATAACTTTTTAAATATTTCAAAATTGCCATTAGGGCCAAATGACCAATTTGCCCTCCAAATAGTCTTTATTTACTAGTTTGTTTCCAAATTGCCATTCTATTACAATCTATCTAAATCTAGTTAAATTTCAACCAACCATAATAAAATAATCTTAAAATAATATTTTATGACTTTTCCATAGCTTTTGGATCAGTCTCAATAATTTCCATTCGATCCAATATACCGATAAATAATCCTTTACTCAGAAATAAACCGTAAGATTCATCTTGAATCGAACTAAAAATATTTCCAACACTTGGAAATGACTTTTATAACCTTTCTCTATCATATGGAAAAATTTCAAAATTTCCCAGTTCGGTCCGGGTATCCGAATTCCACTTAAACTTTAACTGTGATTTTCCCAGTAATCGAAGTATTATATCGAACCAATAATTCCGCATTCGATTCATACCCTTAGGTGATCTGTTATTTATGAAATAAAACCCTTAACTTTTGGGAAATTACAACTTTAGTCCCCAAACTTTTCTAAACTTTATACTTTAGCCATAAAATTTTCAGAATTTACATTTTGGTCACTAACATTTTAAACTTCAATTCCCATTCTAATTTTCCTTGAAATTCAACCAAAATTTAAGAATACCTTATTCAATTCACTATATATCACATGATACCTTTAAACCTTAGAAATTTCCTTCCTAAAACCCATAATTAAAGAAATTCTAACTTTTGCATTTTTGTCATTTTAGTCACTAAGTTAGCTTTTAAGCTATTATCTTAATACTAAATGACCCTTAATCGACTTAGTAAATTTTAGGGTATTACACTTCGGTGCATGTTTGACTCGTGTAACTAGGGTCCCATAGGCATATATTTGGGTTATGGTTTATTGGTTAATAAATGATAAACAGGTAAATAAGCTTATGAGCTTTTGAAATAAATGGCAAGTATATTGGTAAGAAATTTATGTTCGGTTTATATTATGTTAATATATGATTAACATGATGGTAATACGTATCTAGTGATCATGATGCATTTATGCATATATGGCATATTATGACAAATAGACAAGCATGAATGTCTTATGACATTGGCATATAGTAAATCATTACTAATGCAATGTGAAAGTTGATGCATTGGCACATATCATGTTATATAAATGTCGTCATAAAGTTGAATAAGTTTTAAGTTATTTTTATTAACTTCGTTTATTGCCTCACTAAGTTCGTACTTAGCGTGTGTTGATTGTGCACATGTAGGTTGCTTGAATCATTAGACGGAGCAAAGAGTTGTATCAAGTTCAGAAATTTTCATCAAGCTGCCACAGTAATGACATCCTACTTGAGGTTTTTAATTTATTTTAGTGGCATGTATAAATGGGATTAATTTGTCTATTTTAGTTCCACGTCCGATATTTTTTGAACAGTCAAATTTATTTTTTAAAAGTAAAGGAACTCCGATTTTGTGTATTAGTCGATATAAATATTTTCAAAGGTTTTAAATTTATGAAATTTTTGAATAAAAATCATGTTATTTTTCTGTGACATCTCTGACTCATTCGGTAATTGAATACGAGAATGAGGTGTTACATCCTCAATACAATCCATCTGGTTCAGAATACGGATTGTCTTTTCCAGCCATCCCTTGGCTGCATCAGGACTCAAACCCTGAAATTCCTCACCTCCCAAAATCAACAAGAGGATCCAACGGAGGATGAGGAGGTAAAATATTAGGGGGATTCCCTTCCTCAATGTTATTTTGCCCAACTCCGGCATTAATAGCCATCGAACGCGTCTCACGTCGAGCCATGCTACCAAAAGCATCAAAACACATTAAAGTCTGACTAGCATTAGGCAAAGGATCCAAGACAACCTTATAAAACATTTTAAAACCTCAGTAATAGGCATTGTGTTCCCAATTCATACCCCAACATGATATTAAACAATCACCGTGCAATTCAAACATCACCAACTAATCAAACAACAACATCCCAACTTTTCAAAACCTGGCTCTGATACTAACAAGTGTATCCCCTCGACCCAGCCTAGATGCCTGACTGAACTGAGAGAACTACATTAGGTTTGTGGAAGCAAACCGGAGAAAGATTACGAAAACTGGTCCATTTTTTCTTTTTATCTTATCTATATGCATATTATTAATCCTATGTGTACATACTTGCAGCGGGTGAATTTACAAAGGAATCGGACCACAGAAAGGCATCCAATTGCATAACATACATTTTAGGGACTAAAATACAAATCTGACAAAATAAAGGACCAAAACTGAAATTAATGTTACCAATTTTCAATTAGTCCAATTACATGCTTACATGTCAAATTTCAGGTCAAAACGATCATCCAATCTCATACAATTGCATTTACAAATTCGGGGACCAAAATGAAAGAAACAGAAACTTCCAAATATTCTAATAACTGAAATAATTGCAGCCTGTATTGGTACACGTGTTGGTGTTTCGGAACACCTTAATAATTTCCAAAACTCAGATTCCAGTAGCTAAAACTCATACCGAAATACTTGCTCGCGTATTGAAACGCCTAGTAAAAATGCTTGAAATCGTATCGAAACACTTGCTTGAGTACCGAAATGCTATGCCTGAAAAGACTTACCCGTATCGAAACGCCCTCCCACGTATCGAAATGCTATCCTAAAATGTACTAGCTATACCGGTACAAGAGACGTATTTCGATACGCCTGGACCTGTAATGTCCCAAATTGTTGTCTAAACATTCTTTAATGATAACCAAAACGTTCTAGCATGCTTCAAACACTTATATAACATTACTTGGATACAAACCATACCAAAGAATAACAAAATCAACAACATTACATAGAATTAATACACCCCAAGATATTCTATAGGCATGCTTCCTAATAACATTCTACCAAGCAACCAAAACTCACATTAGGCACTTTTAAGGCATACTCATCATGCTCACACATCTAAAGCATCAAAACAAACTTGCTTGAATCATCAAAACATGACACCCATCAAAGGTTAACTAGATGCATTCCTATGCAACCACCTAGTCTAAACTATAAGCAAAGATCATCAACCAGCTTATCAGCATCAAATCAGCCTTACAATCCAGCACATAACATGCTTAAAAACCATGGAAAAACAGAATTACAAATCCAAAAAATGTGTTGAACACATTGCCTTATTAACCGGAAACATAAACTGAGTTCATACTCAAAGTAGTCCTTGTCTTGGATCGCTTTAAACCTTGCCTTTGCAGCCCCCAAACTTCAATACTCTGCATCATTAGGAAAAAGAGAGCGTAAGCACACATGCTTAGTGAGGATGCTCTTAAAACAATGATGTGATATAACCCTTGAAAACTGAACACTTGTTTTCAACTCATGCTTACGACCTAAGCAATTCCAATGATTCCAATTCAATCACGCATATTGACCATATGCAAAAACCTTTACAAACCACATGCTTAAATCCCAAAGCATTAAATTACAAAACCATGCTTAAATCCCAAAGCATCACTTTACAAAACCATGCTTAAATCCTAAAGCATTATAAAGTAGGTTCAACGCATGAACTTGTATATATTGGCATTTATAGTGACCCTAGATAGACTACCACTATCCTTGATTAGCCGACCACTAATCTTTAGGTGACCGACCGTTAACCTTACATCGCGGATACATGGATCTCCCATGATAGTCGACCACTACCATGACCCATACCATGCCGATTGCACGATACAACACCCTTGCCGACCGCTCAACACAAGGGAAAACATTATAGTCTGAGTAGCCGACCATTTACCTCAAGGACTCTTAACCATGATCGATTTTTATCATATTATAGTGCACTTCATCCTATGGCATGCCAACTATATCCGAATGTTTTCTCATCATGTCACATAGCCAATATATTATTTACAAAACCATTTACTCACTGTTTTACAATGCATTATACCAAAACCACCACATATGCAATCACATTGCCAAAGCAATAACACCATTCCTACCGGAATGAAAACCAATGCTCACTAGCATTTCTTATACTTTTAAACCCCTGCATATGTACCTAAAATCATGCATTTCCAGTAACTAAATCAAACCATGTTTACAACCAAAACATGAATTACACATGTTCATATCCGAACCAATATTAAAGAGCAAAAGAGGGAAAACTTACTTCTGAGCTTAGGTAAGTGTTTCAAACTTATCCTAAACTCCTAACAACCTTTATTAAATCTCTTAAAGGCATTTAAGCCAGTTTCCACTCATCGCTACACCTCGATTTGCTCGCCAACGCGAATTGAGCTCCTAGTAACCAACAAACAATGTCAAGCTTCGTTGCCTTGATTATCCCCTATTTTAATCACATAAAACCAGAAGGCAAATGCATCACTATGCATTCAAACCATTGCCAACAAGCAATTACCCGCAACTCTTAAGTTGTCCACTCAAAAATCATCTGAAACATATCGAAAACATCCTCAAACACTTCCGAAACTCAACCCAGCCATAATATAACGATTCAACCCATTAAACACCATCAATTAACATCCAAAAACCCTTTCCCAACATCATTTTACTTCCAGCAATGATTAACTCAACTATCACCCCCAAAACCCTTGATTACCAACCTTAAACATTAGAGATTCAACTTGTTTTGGGATTACAATGTTAAAATCAAGTTATTAACTCAATTAAACATCAAAATCATGATCAACTATAATCAAAATCCCAGTAAAATAGAACAAGTACTAAGATCCACAAATTTCATCAATGAAAACACAATTAAACCAATTTTCCTTAATTAAACTATCAAAACACATTATAAAACAATTGTAAAGAGTCAACAATTTAGGAATTTCAGTAAAGAACCTTTCATTCGAGGAGGAGAACGAACCTTACCATAATCATTAATATATTTAATAATGATTTTAGAATGTTTTTTCACAATTTTATCACCTTCAAAAATATTTAATCCGACTTAATCCCGAAACTGACTCGAATCTTTAATACCGGTCCAACGAACCTTCGAACCAACCCTTAAAACATCTAAGCCGAAAATTGGGGTGTTACAAAGAGCATTTTTGCTGATAATTCCTTCATATTTCATATATTTAAGCCACTTGTATCATTAAAAATGAATTTTTAATTTAATAAATTCTACTTCCAAAAATACCCTCTAACTAGATTTATATTTCTAATTTTCCATTTTGTAACATTCCAACTAGACTTAGTTGGATTCTAATCAAACACTATTTGTCCATAAAAGAAATCTCAAAATTCCCTCCATGTCTCTTTTGGGCAAAATGACCAAAATGCCCTTTATTGATCAACTTACTCACAAAATTGCCATTCCATGTCATTTCGATCGATTTAATTTTTCCCGATCTTTTTAACATCCAAATATCCATAAATGATATTTTACGACTCTCTACCCCTTAAGAAAATTTGTCCTCAAATTTTCAACTCGTACTTGGTTCAAAATGGGTGAGGAAACTACTTTCTCATATCTTTTTTTCTTTCTCAAGTCGTTTCTTCAATTTTATAATTTCGCCAAAGAAAACAAGCATAATTGACTTATTCCATAGTTATTTGACTCTATGTGCTAGAATCTTTATCGGTTCTTTCTCATAAATCAAATTCATCATGACTCCGAGGTAATGACATGTAAAGGATCTGATCAATACTTTCTGATAAAGTCACATTTGAGTAACTTTGCATACAACTACCTTTCCCACAAGGCTTGTAGTACTATTCGTAAATGTTTATCACAATCTTCTTTCATACTACACTTTTGATAAAGCCATATTTATACTCGACTGATAGCTGTTACTGTAAGAAATTTCATCTAGTGGCACATACGTTTCCCAAAAGCCTTCAAACTCAATCAAATAGAAACTATACATATCATTCAAAATCTCAATTAATCTTTCAGATTGTTCGTCCTTCTATGGATGCAAAGTAGTGTTGAAATTATGTCGAGTCTCTAATGTCTTATGTAAGGAACTACAAAATCTAGAGATAATCTTAGATCTTAATCACACACAATGAAAATATGTACATCACGTCACTTTGCAGTACTTCAGATTTATCGCTTAGCATATTTATTCATTACAGATTGATTCAATCTGTCCATAAATACCCAAATCGAATCATCTATAATAGGTATCATTGGTAACCTAGTTATGAAATCTATCATAATTCTTTTCCACTTCCACTAGGGGAATGGAAATATGTTACCACATTTCTGAAGGTACTTGATGTTTCACTTCTAGTTGTTAGCCTGTCAAGCATGTAGCCATAAATTCAGTTACTGTCCTTTTTATTTCTAGACATCAATATTTGCTCTTCAGACCTAGATACCTCTTATTCTTTTCTGGATGCATCGTCAATAACATAACATTTTTCTCAGACATCCAACATACTTAACTTTGAAGTCTTTATTTTCACCATTTTCAATTTGTTCTAACCTTGGCAACATTTTTTATCTTTCAACTGAAAATCTTTAATCTGACCTAAATGAATAGGTCTAAACTAAAGTTTTGTAATTAACATACCAATCTTTTTCCAATACAGTTGCACATTCATTGCTCTTAAAGTAAAGAATATCTACCAACTAAGTGCATTGGTTATTATATTGGCTTTTTTTCAAGATAGTAGTCAATCACAACATCATAATCCTTAAGAAGTTCGATCCACCTTCTTTTCCTCATGTTCAACTCTTTTTGAGTTAGCAGATACTTTAAACTTTTATGATCTGTGTAAATGTAGCATCGCTCACCATACAGATAATGATGCCATATCTTTTAAGCAAATACAACTGCTACCAACTCCAAATCATGAGTAGGATAATTCCTCTCATGTGTCTTAAGTTGCCTTGAAGCATAGGCAACCACTTTTCCTTCTTGCATAAGTACGCATCCCAAACCATTATGAAAAGCATCGCTATAAACCACATAATCCCTGCCCGATTCTGGTTGTACTAGTACCAGGGCTTCTGTTAAGATCATTTTTAATGTCTCAAAACTTTCTTGGCATTTATCCGTCCAAATAAATGGTACATCCTTCCTCAATAGCTTGGTCAGTGGGGAGACGATTATCGAGAATTTCTTTACAAACCATCGATAGTAACCAGTAAGTTCCAAGAAACTTTGAACCTCGAAAACATTCTTCAGAGTTTTTCATTCAACTATAACTTGTACTTTCTTGGGATCTACTCTTATCCCCTTTGCCGAAACCACATGGCCAAGAAAAGCAACTTCCGGCAACCAAAATTCACACTTTGGCAGCTTAGCATACAACTTCTTTTCTTGAAGGGTCTGAAGAACAATGCGAAGGTGGGCATCATGTTCTTCATGTAACCCCCTCGACCCGGCCTAGTCGCAAGACCGAACCGAGCGAGCTACATTAGATTTACCGAAGTAAACTGGGAAGATGAAACCTAAAACGCGTCCATTTTTTTCTTTTATCTCATCTAGATGCAGTATTACTTTCCTACATTTACATACTAACAACATGTGATAAATCAACACAATCGGGCACCGAAACGATATCCAATTGAACACGACGTAGTTTAGGGACTAAATTGCAAATTCAACATTATATAGGGACTTTTCCCAAGTTTAGGTTACCAACCATTAGGCGTATCAAAACACCTATACCCATACTGAAACACCCTGCCAAAATTGCCTAGCAGTACCGGTACGGTCCCCCGCGTATCGGTACGCCTAGGCATGTAATGTCAAGTTTAGCTGGTTTTTCACTCGAATCTAGATGTATATGGGTCCTAGCAACTTGCATACATGCATACAATCAACCATAAACACATAATCTCACATCTATGATAGGATCAAACAACCAAAACAATTTCTTACTATCAAAGAATTACTCTAGAGGCATGCTTCATAAACCATTTTTCCAAACATACCAAAATGCACAAATAGACCATTCTCAACATAAGCAACATGCCAACACAGCATAATAAACTTGCTCAAACCGTCACAACATGGCAATCAATAAGGTGGCTCTAGATGCATACCTAGGCAACCAATCTCCACAACTAAAAGCAATGGTTAACATCAAACTTAGCAACATCAAACCATCCTAAAAAACCAGCATGAGAACATACTTAAAATCCATAAGAAAACAGAATTACAACTCCCAAAAACCATGGTGAACACATTGCCTTATTGACCGAAATATAAACCGAGTTCATACTCAAACTTGTAAATGTCCTTGGATCGCTTAGCCTTGCCTCTTGCTGCCCCCAAACCTTAATGCTCCTCATTATTAGGAAAAAGAGAGCGTAAGCACACTTGCTTAGTGAGGATGCTCATACAACAATGATGCATTAAAACCATTTGAAAACCATATGCTTGTTTTTCCCAAAACATGCTTACAACCTAAGCATTTTTCCATGATTCTAACTGAATCAAAACATAATAACCTTTATGCGACATCATGTACATTCCATGCTTAAATCTTCAAAGCATTAAATCATAAAACCATGCTTAAATCCCAAAGCATTAAAAATAGGTTCAACACATGAACTTTCTCATATATTGGCATTTATAGTGACCCGGATAGACCACCTCTATCCTATACATATTAGATACACGAATCTCTCATACCATGCCTAGTTAAACCGCATGATATCCCAAACCTTGCCTAGTTAAACCGCATGATTTGACATCCTGGCCTAGTTAAACCGCGAGATTTCATCCTTGCCTAGTTAAACTGCAAGAGTATCGACCTTGCCTAGTTAAACCACAAGATCACCATCAATTTGGGTTGCCTAGTTAAACTGCATGCCCCAAATGAGGTCCCAACAGTCCAAGTGGCCTTGTTAAACCGCCATACCTCAAGGACCCATCGCCACGATCAATTTTGTTCATATTTTATAGTGCACTTTTAATCATATGACATGCCAACTATATCCGATTGTTTTTTCACCATGTCACATAGCTAATATACCATTTACAAACCATTTACTTACTGCTTTACAATGCATTAAACAAAACATCACACATGCAAATCTCATTGCCAATGCAATAACACCATTCCCAACTGGAATGAAAATCAATGCTCAATAGCATTTAATATACTTTTAAACCCCTGCGTATGTACTCAAAATCATGCATTTCCAGTAAGTAAATCATATCATGTTTATCACCAAAACATCCAAACGACATCCTCATATCCAAGCCGATATTCTAGAGCAAAATAAGGGAAATTTACTTCTGAGCTTAGGTAAGTGTCTCACGCTTACCCTAAACTCCCAACAACCTTTACAAACCTTTGTAAAGCATTTAAAACTAGTTTCCACTCACTGATACGCTTCGCCTTCCTTGCCAACGCGATACAAGCTCCTGGCAAGCAACAAAACAACATCAAGCTTCTTCGCCTTGATTATCCCCTATTTTAAACACATAAAACCAGAGGATAATTGCATTATTATGCATTCAAACCACTGCCTCAAAGCAAAACCCTACAACTCTTAGGTTGCCCAATTAGAAACCATCCGATACAAATTGAAATCATCATCAAACGTTTCTGAAACTTAACCAGTCATAAAACAACGATTCAACTCATCAATCAACATCAATTATCATCCAAAAACCCTTTCCAAACATCATTTTACTTCCAACAAAGATTAAACTCGAATAACATCACAAAAACTCAAATCTAACAACCTAAACAATTAGAGATCCAAGAGTTTCGGGATTCGATTGATAAAAACAACCTATCAACATCATAATACATCCAAAATATGTATTAAATCAATCTTAAACACTGAAAAAATAGATCCACTTCGAAAATTACCTTTTTACATCCATTTTACCTAATTTACTCAATCAAACATTGACAAATCATTAAACTCAGTTTACAATCAATAAATTTAGGATCAAATACTTGGGAATTTCAGTAAAGAACCATACAATAGAGGAGATTATGGACCTTACCCCTATTGTGAGATTTCTCCCTCAATTGGTTTGATAAAAGCTAAGAAAACACAAGATTTAGATGAGATTTTGTAAAAAAAATGTTAATCAACCAATTACAAATCATAAAAACAAGTTAAAAGACTTCTCACCTCTGGATTTTGATGAAAACTTGATTGTTTGGCTGAGGAGAGAGTGGAGATAAAAGTTACATGAATTTTCTTTAAAGAGCTTAACTAACTTTTTAACTAAAATTCCTTTTTATTTATCTTTAAAAACACATGTTAAAATATCTTTAATTAAGGGAGAAACCATCAAAAAACTTTGTAAAATAGCTCATTAAAGATTCTAAGAATTTGACCCTTTTCATTTTAGTCACCTTTAAAAACAATTTTCAAAACTAGCATTTTGGTCATCAGCCCAAAATGTCCAATTTCCAAATCTAATTTTCCAAAATTGATTTCACCATTATCCTTAATATATTTAATAATGATTTTAGAATATTTTCCCCAAATTTTATCACCTTCAAAAATATTTAAACCAATTTAATCCCAAAACTCTAATACCGGCCCACCAGACATTCAAACCAACCTTAAAACATCTAAGACCAAAACCGGGGTGTTACAACTCTCCCCCACTTAAAATATTTCGTCCTCGAAATTACCTGAAGGAAACAAATGCGAAAATTGCTCCATCATATCCGCCTTGCTTTCCCAAGTGGCATCATCAACACCTCGGTATCGCCACAAGACCTTCACAAGCTCAATCGTTTTATCGTGAAGAACTTTACTGCTGGAATCAAGGATCTCCACCGGTTCCTCATCGTAGGAAAAATCCGGCCTAAACTCTATATGCTCCATCGACATAACATGCGAAGGATCCGACCGATACCTCCATAACATAGATACATTGAACACATCATGTATTTTCTCCAGCTCGGGAGGCAACCTCAACCAATAAGCCACAAGACCTATATACTCAATAACTTCGTACGATCCAATAAACCTCAGACTAAGCTTACCCTTACGTCCAAATCTCATTACCTTTTCCATGGTGACACTTTCAAGAATACACGATCACCTACCGCATATTCAGTTTCCCTACGCTTAAAATCCGCATAAGATTTCTGCCGATCTGCAACCGGTTTAAAGCAACCACACATAAGCTTTACCTTTTAATCCGTGTCCTTTAACACATTCGGTAAGGTAACATGTTTTCCCCTACCTCTGCCAAACATAAGGGTGTACGACACCTCCGACCCTACAACACCTCATATGGTGCCATCTGTATACTCGTTTCGTAGCTATTGTTATGAGCAAACTCAACTAAAGGTAAATGTTTCTCTCAGGTTCCTTGAAACTCGATAATACAACACCTCAGCATAACCTCCAGAACTTGGATAAAAGCTCAGACTGCCTATCCGTCTGAGGGTGATACGCGATGCTGAAACTCAACCTCGAACCCAAAGCTGGGTGTAAACTCCTCCAGAACCTTACCGAAAACCTCAGATCTCTATCAGACACAATGGACTTAGGTACCCCGTGCAAGCGCACAATCTCAACAATATACAGATTTGCCAGTTTGTCCAAAGTATCTATCATGTGCACTGGCAAGAAATGCGCACACTTCATAAACCGATCAACAATCACCCAAATGGAATCCTTTTTAGCTAGCGTCAACGGTAGCCCCGTCACAAAATCCATGGTGATTATCTCCCATTCCGACTCCAAAATTTTTAGCGATTGCAACAACCTGGATGGAAATTGATGTTTAGCCTTAACTCGTTGACACACCATACACATGGAAACAAACTCGGCCACATCCTTTTTCAACCCAACCTAGTAGTATGCCTCCTTCAACTCGGGATACATCTTAACACTACCGGGATGCATAGCAAAAGGACTCGAATGTGCCTCCGTTAAAATAGTGTGCCTCAACTCTGGATCATCCGGCACCATTATTCGACCCTTGAAACACAAGACTCCATCATCATCAAAATGAAAATCCGTCGGATTACCCTCTGATATGTTCCTAACATGCTCAACCAAAGAATCATCATACGATTGTTTAGCTTTGATCAACTGTGACAATGTAGGCTTAACTTGCAACTAGGCCAACAACCCACCTTCCCGTGTCACGCTCAACCTTGCAAACATAGCTCTAAGCTCAACTATAACCTTACAACTCAATGTATCCGCAACCACATTGGCTTTACTATGATGATACTGAATTATCAAGTCGTAATCCTTAAGCAACTCCAATCATCTACGTTGCCTAATATTCAAATCTTTCTAATACATGAAATACTTCAAACTCTTATGGTCCATGAAAACAACACATTTCTCACCATATAGATAATGTCTCCAGATTTTCAAAGCAAAAACCAGAGACGCAAGCTCCAGATCACGAGTTGGATAGTTGCGCTCATAAACTTTCAACTACCTCGATGCATAGGCCACAACCTTACCATCTTGCAATAGCACACAACTCAATCCAACATATGACGCATCACTATAAACCACGAACTCCTTCCTCGATTTTGGTTGAATCAACACAGAAGCATGTGTCAAAGCCTCATTCAACTTTTCAAAACTATGCTACTGCTTCTCCGCCCACACATAAGGAACATTCTTTTGCAACAGATTTGTCAACAGTGCTGGAATACTCAAAAACCCCTCAACAAAACGGTGATAATAACCAACCAACCCAAGAAAACTACGCAGCTCCGGTATAGACTTAGGTTGCTTCCAATTAAGGATAGCCTCAATTTTTTGTGGATCAACACGGATACCCTCCGCGGAAACCACATGTCCAAGGAGCATTACTTCCCTAAGCCAAAACTCGTACTTGCTCAGCTTAGTGTACAACTAATTATCCTTTAACGCTTGCAACACAATCCGCAAATACCGATCATGTTCCTCCTCGGTACGCGAGTACACGAGAATATCATCTATGAACACCACAACAAACTGATCAAGATATTCATGGAACACCCCATTCATAATATCCATGAACGCAGCCGTGGCATTTGTCAAACCAAAAGGCATTACCAGAAGCTCATAATGCCCATACCTCATGCAGAACACGGTCTTATGCACATCCTCATCCTTAACCTTTAGTTGATAATACCCCGATCTTAAATCTATTTTGGAAAACACTACTGCCCCACGAAACTAATCGAACAAGTCATCAATCTGCGGCAACATATACTTGTTCTTCACCGTTAACTTATTCAACTACCGGTAATCAATGCACATACGTATCGTACCATCATTCTTTTTCATAAAGAGAACAAGAGCACCCCAAGGTGAAACACTCAGTCGAATGAACCCATGCTCCAACAACTCCTGAAGCTGCGACTTTAACTCTTTTGGTGTTATCCTATAAGGAGCAATGGACACCGGTGTCATACCAGCAAACAATTTGATACCGAATTCCACCTCTCTATCTAGCCGTAAACCCGACAACTCTTCAGGAAAAACCTAAAAAAATCATATACACCCCGAATGTCCTGCACTCGAACACCCTTGGCTTCAGGATTCATCAGAATAGCCAAATAAGCTTGGTAACCTCTGTGTATCATCTTTTCTGCCAGGTAGCCAAAACAACATTGGACAAGAACTTTACACTCTCGCCAACCACCACAACTTCATAATTGTCAGCTACCCTCAAAGAAATCCTCTTGGATTCATAATCCACAACCGCCTTGTGCTCACTCAACCAATCCATACCCAAAATGATATCAAAACCATGGAATGGAAACTCTATCAGATATGCGGCAAACTCATGACCTTGCACAACTAAAGGACAACGCCTATACAACTTTCTAGTAGTAACTGTCTCACCAAAAGAACTAGTTACTAACATACCAAACTCAAGGATCCCAACAGGAACATTCAACAATGATGCATGTTCACTCAAGATATATGAATAAGTAAACCCCGAATCAATCAAAGATAATAATAACAAGGATTACAAAGTAAAGGTACCTGCAATCACATTCGTGTGGTTACGACCCTCACGTGAGCAAAGACCCAAGTTGGTCCACTATCCTCCGGTCTCACTACTGCGGCATGGGCCAAAGTCCTTTGGCCATCATCGCGCCTCTCAAAATTATCCCTGCCACGGCCTCGACCCCTAGCAGGTACAGCCACCTATGCCGGTGTATCCCTCATAACTCGAGGACAATCACGCTTTAGTGATTTGACGATCCACAAATCCAACAACCTCCAGCATTACCCCATCACATACCCATGTGGCGCCTACCACATCGCTCACACTCTGCTATAACACGAGCTCCCTAAGCACCTTGGCTGACTCTACCACCACGCCTGTGATCTGACCTATGTCTCTTGTCCCTAAACTTCCTATTATGCCTCTCAGAATAGCTAGTCAGCCACTCGCTTACCCAAGCTCGCACCCACAGCCTGAACTAGTGCACCCAAGGACTGCTCGATATCCTTGGCCCAGTTGACCAACACATCAAAATCTATGTAATATGTAGCTAGTAGATACGTCTTAATGTCCTTAACAAGACCATAACAGAACCTGTCACATCTTTGCTAGTCATCAGGAACCAACTCTGGAGCATACTGGCTCAAACAGACAAACTTTACCTCGTATTCAGCAACAGACGTGCCACCTTGTGTCAGCGCTATGAACTCGAGCTTCTTGATATCCAAATATTGGGAACTAACCTCACCTCTCAAAATCCTTAAACGCTCCGAAGGTAACCCTTGATTTTCCACCACAATCGGTGCCGATGCTTGTGCCTGCACTCCAGCTACCGCTACTTGGAAAGCTCTCGTTATTGTCTGAACTAATGGAGTCAAATCACCATATACCGGCACCTGGTGTACTTCACCCGCCCTAACATTAACTCGGGGACCCATCAGAGGAGGAGGAAGAAAAACATGCCCTACCCTGGTAGTATTAGCCATCGATCACATCTCACGTCGAGCCATGCTCAAAAGCATCAAAACACATTAAAGTTAGGCTAGCATCAGGCAAGGATCCAAGACAACTTTAAAAAGCATTTTAAAACCTCAGTAATAGGCAATGTGTCCCCAACTCAGACCCCAAGATGATATTAAATAATCATCGAATATATACATAATCATCGTGCAATTCATACAACATCAGCCAATCAAGCAACAACACCCAAACTTTTCGTAAACCTGGCTCTGATACCAAAAATGTAACCCCTTCGACTTGGCCTAGTCACAAGACCAAACAACGCAATCTACATTAGGTTTACTGAAGTAAATTGGGAAGATGAAACCTAAAACGCGTCCATTTTTTTCTTTTATCTTGTCTAGATGCATTATTACTTTCCTACATTTACATACTGACCACAGGTGATAACTCAACACAATCGGGCACCGAAATGATATCGATGCAATTTAGGGACTAAATTGTAAATTCAACATTATATAGGGACTTTTCCCAATTTTAGGTTACCAACCATTAATTAAGCGTATTTCAGGCTTACGTGTCAAGAGTTAACTCAATACGATCATCCATGCTCAATGCAATTGATAAAACAAGATTTAGGGACTAAAACGAAAGAAAGAAACCAAAAATGCCTTTCCATGACATTAACAAAAATAATGGTCTCCGTATCGATACGCTAAGTCCTGTATCATACGGTATTGCAACTTTCGTTTTGATACAACAAGCATCATACTGGTACGCTGCTTCGAATATAAAATGCCATTTAATTTCCTTAAACATCGTACCGATACGATCACATAGTCTTTCGGTACACGGCTCATTATGAAAAAGTGAGATTCCAGTAACCATTAGGCGTATTGAAATACCTATACCCATACCGAAACACCCTGTCAAAAATTACCTAGCCGTACCGATACGGTCCCCCGCGTATCGGTACGCCTGGGCCTGTAATGTCAATTTTAACTGGTTTTTCACTCGAATATAGATGCATTTGGATCCTAGCAACTTGCATACAATCAACCATAAACACATAAACTCACATCTATGCTAGGATCAAACAACTAACACAATTTCTTACTATCAAAGAATTACTCTAGAGGCATGCTTCCTAAACCATTTTTCCAAACATACCAAAATGCACAAATAGACCATTCTCAGCATAAGCAACATACCAACACAACCAACACATCATAATAAACTTGCTCAAACTGTCACGATATGGCAATCAATAAGGTGGCCCTAGATGCATACCTAGGCAACCAATCATCCACAACTAAAAGCAATGGTTAACATCAAACTTAGCAACATCAAACCATCCTAAAAAACCAGCATGGGAACATACTTACAATCCATAAGAAAACGGAATTACAACTCCCAAAAACCATGGTGAACACATTGCCTTATTGACCGAAATATAAACCGAGTTCATACTCAAACTTGTAAATGACTTTGGATCGCTTAGCCTTACCTTTTGCTACCCCAAACCTTAATGCTCTGGATCATTAGGAAAAAGAGAGCGTAAGCACACTTGCTTAGTGAATATGCTCATACAACAATGATGCATTAAAACCATTTGAAAACCATATGCTTATTTTCCCAAAACATGCTTACAACCTAAGCATTTTTCCATGATTCCAACCGAATCAAAACATAATAACCTTTACATCATGTACATTCCATGCTTAAATCTTCAAAGCATCAAATCATAAACCATGCTTAAATCCCAAAGCATTAAAAATAGGTTCAACACATGAATTTTCTCATATATTGGCATTTATAGTGACCCAGATAGACCACCTCTCCTATACATATCGGATACACAGATCTCTCATACCATGCCTAGTTAAACCACATGATATCCCAAACCTTGCATAGTTAAACCGTAAGTTTTGACATCCTTGTCTAGTTAAACCGCGATATTTCACCCTTACCTAGTAAAACCGCAAGAGTACCGACCTTGCATAGTTAAACTGTAAGATCATCATCAATTTGGGTTGCCTAGTTAAACTGCATGCCCCAAATGAGGTCCCAACAGTCCGAGTGGCCTTGTTAAACTGCCATACCTCAAGGACCCATGGCCACGATCGAATTTGTTCATATTTTATAGTGCACTTTTAATCCTATGGCATGCCAACTATATCCGATTATTTTCTCACATGTCGCATAGCCAATATACCATTTACTTACTGCTTTACAATACATTAAACAAAACATCACATATGCAAATCTCAATGCCAATGCAATAACACCATTCCCAATCGGAATGAAAACCAATGCCCGATAGCATTTAATATACTTTTAAACCTCTGTATATGTACTCAAAATCATGTATTTCCAGTAAGTAAACCATACCATGTTTATCACCAAAGCATGCAAACGACATGCTCATATCCAAGCCGACATTCAAGAGCAAATAAGGGAAACTTACTTCTGAGCTTAGGTAAGTGTCTCACGCTTACCCTAAATTCCCAACAACCTTTACAAACCTTTGTAAAGCATTTAAAACCAGTTTCCACACATAAATACGCTTCGTCTTCCTTGCCAACGCGATACAAGCTCCCGACAAGTAACAAAACAACGTCAAGCTTTTTCGCCTTGACTATACCCTATTTTAAACAAATAAATCCAGAGGATAAATGCATTATTATGCATTCAATCCACTACCTCAAATCAAAACCCGCAACTCTCAGGTTGCCCACTTAGAAATCATCCGAAATAAACCGAAATCATCATCAAATGTTTTCGAAACTTAACCCAACATTAAAACAACGATTCAACTCATCAATCAACATCAATTATCATCCAAAACCCTTTCCAAACATAATTTTACTTCCAACAAAGATTAAACTCGAATAACATCATAAAAACTCAAATCTAGCAACCTAAACAATTAGAGATCCAAGAGTTTCAGGATTCGATTGATAAAAACAACCTATCAACATCATAATACATCCAAAATATGTATTAAATCAATCTTAAACACTGGAAAAACATATCCACTTCGAAAATTACCTTGTTACATCCATTTTACCCAATTTACTCAATCAAATATTGACAAATCATTAAAATCAGTTTACAATCAATAAATCAAGGATCAAATACTTGGTAATTTCAGTAAAGAACCATACAATAAAGGAGATCACAACCTTACCCCTATTGTGAGATTTCTCCCTCAATTGGTTTGATAAAAGCTAAGAAAACACAAGATTTAGATGAGATTTTGTAAAAACAATGTTAATCAATCAATTACAAGTCATAAAAACAAGTTAAAAGACTTCTCACCTCTGGATTTTGATGAAAACTTGATTGTTTGGCTGAGGAGAGAGTGGAGAGAAAAGTTACGTCGATTTTCTTTAAAGAGCTTAACTAACTTTTTAACTAAAATTCCCTTTTAATTATCTTTAAAATACATGTTAAAATATCTTTAATTAAGGGAGAAATTATAAAAAAAACTTGGTAAAATAGCTCCTTAAAGATACTAAGAATTTGACCCTTTTCATTTTAGTCACCTTTAAAAATAGTTTTCAAAACTTGCATTTTGGTCACCAGCCCAAAATGTCCGATTTCCAAATCTAATTTTCAAAAATTGATTTCACCATTATCCTTAATATATTTAAAATGATTTTAGAATATTTTCCCAAATTTTATCACCTTGAAAAATATTTAAACCAATTTAATCCCGAAACTGACCTAAAACTCTAAACCGGTCCATCGGACCTTTAAACCAACCTTAAAACATCTAAGCCCAAAACTGGGGTGTTACACTTCCTTTGTCTTTGAATAAACTAAAATATCATTGACGAATACCACAAAAAATTGATCCAAGTAAGGTTGAAATACTCGGTTCATCATATCTATGAATGCCGCAGGAGCATTTGTCAATCCAAACGGCATCACTACAAACTTATAGTGTCCATACCGAGTTCGGGAAGCTATCTTCGAAATATCTTCTTCCTTGATCTTTAACTAATGATACCCAGAGATCAATCTTAGAAAATACAGTTGCGCCTTTTAACTGATCAAAAAGGTCATCAATCTTCGAAAGAGGATACTTATTCTTTGCTGTCACCTTATTTATTCGATGGTAATTTATATTGCATGAATCAATCTTTCTTTTTCACAAATAACACTGGTGCGCCCCAAGGTGAAATACTTGGCCTTATAAAACCTCGATCTAGCAATTCTTGCAATTGTACCTTTAACTCTCGAAGCTAGGTTAGAGCTAATATATACGGGGCTATTGATATAGGTGCACTACCTGGTAACACCTCTATTTTGAATTCCACCTCTCGATCTGGAGGAAACCCCGGTAACTCATCTAGGAATACATCTAGATACTCTCAGACAGTCAGAATATCTTTCAATTTAATCTCAAAAACTCGAGTATCCATTACATTTGCTAAGAAAGCTTGGCAGCCTTGTAGCAACAGTTTCTTGCCAGAAACAGCTGAAATTACATTGGACAAGGGATTTACCCTTTCACCAACTAATATTATCTCTGTGCCTTCTGAGCTTTTCAATATTAATCGCTTTAAGCGACAATCCACAATGGCATGGTAGGAATATAACCAATTCATGCCCCCTTGTGCTATGTCCCAAGGGATAAGTTACCATCATACTGAGCTTTTTCTCGATCATCACAACGAAGCCCTTCTATCATCATCTTTATATTTGTTAAACCAATAGTCTATCGACATTGGTTTTCCTTCAATATCCTACCTGAAGTCCAACACTTCAAGACTTCCCAACTCTCTAGTAATAAAAGTCTAAGGAGCTTGGGATTGAATTCTCTCTAAAATCATATCCAAGTTTCGAAATAATAAACCTCGGTTTAAATAGGCACTTCCATCTTCACCATCACTTTAACATCATATTGAGCGGAAAGTGGTTAATGTCTAACCTTGTTACTATTTCTTCAATTTTTCCTTGATCCTTCTAATAACTTATTTTATCTTACATTTCCTTGAGAAAACCACTATTAATGAAATCTTTAGATTTCTTAATTCTTGGTCTCTATTAACCAAGTTTTCTATCCATTCAGAGAAAATTTACTTTTCATCAAACATTCTTTCTTTACCGGGTTAAGTATAATTCTCATCTAATAATTTCTTACTACTAAATTTTCCAGCTTT
Source organism: Hibiscus mutabilis (assembly GCA_019671005.1). Lineage (NCBI taxonomy): Eukaryota > Viridiplantae > Streptophyta > Magnoliopsida > Malvales > Malvaceae > Hibiscus > Hibiscus mutabilis. The sequence goes on from CM033738.1 coordinate 26,805,701, forward strand.
CTTTCTCATAACTTAATCAAAGTTGTCTTATGGAGTACCATATTCGACCCTCAAGCATATATATTTCCCAAGTAAAGATACTTCTTCTTCTTCTTACTTGTTCATATCTGAATATCTTAATATCATTTAATCACAAAATTACACTCTTACGATTGTCTTTTTTATCTTGAAATATGAGCCCTTACTATCTAAATTTCCTTGTAAACTATGTTGTTATAAACATAAGTGTATATATAGATGTTAAGGACTAACATCTTATAATTACTGCATTAGCTCCTTACAATGCAGGTAACTCAGCTCAAACTGAAGTTGATTACAATACTTATTTCACTTTATTGTACTCGCAATGAGTCATTTCTTGACCTTTGAGATTCGTCGATTGACGAAATCCGATAGCGTCTTACTTTCCTTACTATAATCTTATTCTATCTTATTCTAATGAGGAGCAGCTTCAAGTCATACAGTCAATACATCAGTAATATGACATTCTAAGGTCATGTATTTACTGACAAACTTATAACAAACTCGGTTTAGCATCGAGAACCGACTAAACCTGTAGCTCTGATACCACTAAATGTAACACCCTTAACGTATACTCGTAGTACGAATACACATTAAGGATGTCATGATATTATTTAACAAAGTTCTAGACTTGTAATTTTTTAAAACATCTGACATAAAACTAGTTTATAAAATAACCATTTCTCAACTTTTGAAGTATTCGTAGCCTATTTGTAGATTGCTAGTTTTTACCCTGAATTGGTTTATAAAACATGTTAGTCAGATATTAAAGCAAGTATGTAACTCATGGTGAAAACTAGGTACACTGCCTAGGCCTTTTCTTAAATTTAAAATCATTACGCGATAATTGATAAATAAAATTTTATCCGATTAAATATCATTACCAATAATTCTTTAACCATAGGAATAATTTATATTTATCTGACTATTAATCAAACTTATAACTTTAAAACAACTAACGAATAAATTAATGCATGCCCACTAGAGAATATCATAAATTAGAATGTCTTACTGATGTTTGTTAGATTACAGCTTGATCAACATGTTTGACTCCTATTATGGTAAGTTCCCAATAACCTACGTGTGAAATAGCACACACTAAGTATTTACTTAGTGAGGCAACTATAAATTAAAGTAAAGCATTTCAATGTAAAGAAATAACATAAGTAAACAAATTAATGTGTATATTATATAAAAATATAGAATCGTATAAAACTGACTTATCAAAGTCATTCCTCTGTCATGTAACAGCGCAATACAGTTCCTGCAAAATGGCAAGCGAGTCCCAATTACAGTTTATATCATATCATCAAAAATTTATTTTATTAATCAAATATACATTAAGCTTTTTAACTTAATTGCCTGCATAAATACATTTCATGTATTATAGCCTAAAGTACAATATAATGTGATACTTTGGTACACGAGTCATCATAACCGACACCGTAGTGTCTACAACGCCGTAGCGTCTAATGATGAGTACGTACTCGAGGATGCCCTTTGCTCCTTATACTCACACATTTTGTGCTATGTAACATTGTAGTGTTTGAACCGACTCCGTAGAGTCTAACTCGATCCCGAAGAGTCTATCTCACACAGTAGTGCTATGACGCAGCTGCTAGGACTATGGATATCCAATTATACCAAAGACTTCACAATAATACTTGGGAAAAATCAACATTATAATCAACATTCCATGTTCAAAGCATCAATATAAATCATATAAGTCGATATTTGGCAGTCCATACCCAATATCTAAAATCCAATTTATCTTACATAAATCATTATGCCATATCAATGTATCACATATGACATTTAATATTTCATGTCATTTGCATAACTTTGATCAACATACATTTTTATTAATATCAAGGTCGACTTATCGCAATTCTTCCTCATATCATATATATATAATAGGTAAAAATGCACTCACCTTGGCCACTTAACACAATGCCTCACTAAGTCCTAGTTCGATCCTTTCTTTCATAGTACATCGAAACTTCTTTGATTCGGACTTGACTTCATTAATCACATAAATACAATAAAATATTTGTCAGATTCAAATCTAACAATACCTTAAACACACTGTCTAATATAATCATTCGAATATAAAATTTCCAAATATTTTTCCTTTCTTCCTTGTACTGTTCAACAACTCATTATGGTCCTTAGTGACCAATTTGAACTTCCAATAATTTTTCCGAGTTTGCTAACTAACATTTAAATGAAAAATGTTTCAAATTCCATTTTCTGATAGCTTGCGCTACCTTCAAAGATTTACTTATACAGGGCAGAATACATACTGGATCTTAACTTTCTTTATACTGGAGAAACTAGATTCGATAATGGTTCTAACGGTATAAACCACATAAATTAATAAAATCTACAAAAATTATGAAAATTCCTGACATTCACGTCACAGAGTTGTCTAGGAAGAAACTGCTCTATAATTTTTTGACCTTCATTCGATTAAAAATTCATATGTTTTAACTCGGAACTCAAAATCAGTCTTCGTTTATTGGAAACAAAAATAGACTAACAAATCTTTACAACGGTACAAAATTCATCATCTAACCATTTTTTTAGAATTTATGGCGAATTTTTAAACTTACTGCCATAATTCAAATCCAACATAACTTTCCATAAATAACTTCTAATTTACACCAACTTCTCATTATTTCTCTACTTGTCAATTTAGTCTCATCACTTTACTTCAAATGACTAGAACAAAGCTTGTATTCATTGTTCTCTTTACATCCTTCATCAAAATAAGCTTAAATCTTTACTTCTCTAACTTATCTTGTTTTGTCGAGGTGGTTACCAAATTTCAAATATAAGGATTCAAGCTCCTTAACTTTGCAAATTAGTCCTCAAATCAACATTACTAACTTAATTCCATCATTTTAGCTAAAAATCAGATTTACTCCTTCTACATATCCTCTTTGCCGAATAGACCATTTAAGTTTTACAATTTGTCAAAATGGTCACTAATGTAATTAATCGTCGGTCTGGCATTCTAACTTCATTTTCATGTCTCTAACATCATTAATAATATAAACACACATCAAATTCATAAAAATCAGATCTGGTCCCTCAATTTTTGAAGCTTGCCGAAATGGTCCCTACGTATTTAACTTAGGGTTTTGCTTCCAAACAACAAATCAAGCTTACTAGATCATTAATCCAACATCACAAACCCTAAGTTAGACTTGAATCCATAAACCCTAATCTTATATATACAATCCAAAATATGTAGATTTTAAATCCCAACTTAATAACATGATTCTAACATCATACACGCATGATTCTAACTTAAAATCAACCATGAATTCATAAAATCATAAAAGCCACAATTTGTTCATAAACCCTAATTTCTTCCTCATATCAAATCTCATCAACCAAGAAAGTATTATATGAATTATTTACATCAAAATATAGAGCTCGAAGAGTAGAACAACTTTGTAGTTCGAAAGATTACCTAAAAACCGAGATTCGGGGCTTAAATCGAGCTTGTAAAATTATTCTTTGCTTTTTCTCTTCACCAACGTTTTGGAGAGTACTTTTGCTGATAATTCCTTCATATTTCATATATTTAAGACACTTGTATCATTAAAAATGAATTTTTAATTCAATAAATTCCACTTTCCAAAAATACCCTCTAACTAGATTATATTTCTAATTTGCCATTTTGTAACATTCCAACTAGACTTAGTTGGATTGTAATCAACCACTATTCATCCATAAAAGAAATCTCGAAATTCCCTCCATGTCCCTTTTGGGCAAAATGACCAAAATGCCTTTTACTAATCAACTTACTCACAAATTGCCATTCCACGTCATTTCGATTGATTTAAAAGTTTCCCGATCTTTTTAACATCCAAATATCCATAAAATGATATTTTATGACTCTTCTAAGGTCCATAGAACTATCGTTGAAATTTTAGCTTGATCCGATTATCTGAATATTTTTTGAACTTTATTGTTTTATAGCCATTAATACAAACTCCGTACGAAAATTCGGTAACACAAAAACGTCATTCTCACAATCTCACGGGGTTAAAATACATAACTTAGGCACCCCGTGAAACCTCACAATCTCTGCAATGTACAGCTCTGCCAACTTGTCTAACGTATACGTCGTATGCACAGGCAAGAAATGTGCACACTTCGTAAACCTATTCACAATCACCCAAACATAATTCTTCTTCGTTGGCGTTATAGGCAAACTAGACACAGAATCCATGGTAATTCTCTCCCACTTCCATTTCAAAATCTTTAACGGTTATAACAATCCAGAAGAAAACTGATGCTCACCATTAACGCGCATAACAAAAGGACTCGAATGTGCCTCAGCCAAGATAGTGTGCCTTAACTCCTCATCTTTTGGTACAACCACTCGATTCTTGAAACACAAAACACCCTTCTCATTAAAGCAGAAATCCGTCTGATTGCCATCTATTATGTCATTTACATGCAGTACCAAAGAATCATCATACGGTTATTTTTCCTTGATCATCTGCAATAACGACGGCTTCACTTTCAACTCAGCCAACAACCCGCCATCAGGCATTACACTCAACCGTGCAAACATCACCCTCAACTCAACTGCAACCTTTCTACTCAAAGCATCAGCTACAACACTAGCCTTTCCAGAATGATACTCTATCATCAAATCATAATCTTTAAGCAACTCTAACCATCTTTGCTCCTTAAGATTCAACTCCTTCTACGACATCAGATACTTCAAGCTCTTGTGATTCGTATACGCAGTACACTTCTCACCATAAAGATAATGCCTCTAAATCTTCAAAGCAAACACCACAACAGCAAGTTCTATATCATGCGTAGGATAGTTGCCCTTGTGCACCTTCAACTGTCTAGATGCATAATCCACAACCTTCCTTCTTGCATCAGTACACACCCAAACCAACATAGGATGTGTCGCTATACACCACAAACTCTTTCCCTGACTCAGGTTGAATCAAGGTTAGAGCTTGCATCAAAGCTTCCTTCAGCTTGTCAAAAGCTTGTTGTCTACTCTCCGTCCACTCAAAACTCACATCCTTTTGCAAAAACTTTGTCAAAGGAGCAACAATCCTCGAGAAACCATCGACTAAACGCCAATAGTATCCTACCAACCCCAAGAAACTGCGAACTTTAGGCGCCGACTTAGGTTGCTTCCAATTCACTACAGCTTCAATTTTTTGCGGATCCACGCGAATACCCTCGGATGAAACAACATGACCAAGAAAAACTACTTCCTTGATCCAAAACGCATAGTTGCTCAACTTTGCATAAAGCTTATTATCCAAGAGAAATTGCAACACAATCCGAAGATGTCGATCGTGATCTTTCTCAGTACGTGAGTACACAAGGATGTCATCAATGAACACCACCACAAATTGATCCAAGAATTTACAGAACACATGATTCATCATATCCATGAAAGATGCCGATGCACTAAGAACTTGTAATGCCCGTAGCGCGTGCAAAAAGCTATCTTCTGCACGTCTTTATCTTTCACCTTCAATTGATAGTATCCAGACCGTATATTAATTTTGGAAAACACAGTAGCTCCTCAAAATTGATCAAGCAAATCATCAATTCTCGGTAAAGGATACTTGTTTTTAATCATCAACTTGTTTAGTTGCCGATGATAAATGCACATTCTCATCGTGCCATTTTCTTTTTCACAAACAACATCGGTTCTCCCCACAACGAAACACTAGGAAGAATGAACCCTCGGTCCAATAGCTACTGTAATTGCATCTTCAACTCTTTTGGTGCCATGCGATACAGGCAATCAACACTGGAGCCATATCCACATGCGTCGCAATGCAAAACTCTACCTCCATATCCAACGGCAAACCAAGTAGCTCTTCCGAAAACACTCATGGAAAGTCACAAACAATGCGAATATCTTGGGCATGCACTTCCTTCATATTAGGGTTCATAACATAAGCTAAGTATGCTTGACCCCCAGATTCCAACAACTTTTGCGCTTCAAAGGCTGAAACAACGTTGGACAAGAATTTGACATTCTTGCCCACAACCACCATCTCGTAATCCTCAGCAAGTCTCAATGAAACTCGCTTGGTCTCAAAATCAACCACAGCTCGGTGCTCCGACAACCAGTCCATCCCCAAGATTACATCAAACCCATAAAACGACAACTCCATTAAATTCGCCTCAAACACATAACCTTGAACCATCAGAGGACATCTCCTATACAATATTCTAACAACTACCGTCTTACCAAAAGAACTGGTTACCCGCATACTAACATCTAACATCTTTACGGGTATATCAAGCAAGCATGCATGTTCGTGCAAGATGTATAAATGCGTAGAACCAGAATCTATCAAAGAAAGCATTGGTATAGACTACAAAGTAAATGTACCTACAATCACATTGGTTTTATTCTTTCCCACTCGGTGCGCGAAAACCCTTATTGGTCCACCACCCTTAGGTTGAACTGCTATGGTATAAGAAACTACCCTCTAACCATCATCCTTATGCTAAAAATGTCTACGACCACGCCCACAGCCTCTTTGTGGCACAACAGCCGATGCAGGAGCTTGACCTTCTCTAACAAACTGTGAACAATCACGCCTGATGTGATCCTGAGAACCACAACTCCAATAAGTGCCAAGAGTACCCCCAACACTCCCTGTGTGTCATCCACTACATCTTCCACACTCAGGTGTTCGAGAAAAGGTATTTTGAATAGGCTGTCCATGCCCAGCATTATTCCCTCCATATCTCTAATTCAGACGATACCTCTTATCCCTATGCTTCTTGTATCAATCTCTACCAACATATGATTCAGCACTCTTTTTTCCCACAGAAGAACCCCCATAATGAGCAGACAACCCCAAGTTATGATTCAGCACTCTGTATAATCTGTAGCCAGCATGTATGTTTTCACCTCCTTGACCAACCCATAACGAAACTGGTCGCATCGATGTCGTTCATCAGGAACCATTTTAGGAGCATACTGGATCAACCGAACAAACTGGATCTCATACTCGGTAATAGACATATTCTTCTATTCCAAAGCCATAAACTCTCTCTTCTTCTCATCTTGATATCGGGAACCCAAATACTTCTTCTGAAAGGCAACACAAAATAACTCTCATGTCACATTTACAGGCGCCATACCCACGATAGTAGTTGTCCACTAATTGTAAGCATTACCCTAAAGCAATGACACAATGCAACCCAACTTGCGAGCATCCGTACACTCCATCTTACCAAGGATTCTCTCAGTTCTAGCAAACCACTCCTCATATGCTTTTAGAACCAAACCCCTAAACTCAGTACCACCCAAGCTACATAGACGCTCTAAAGGTATCCCGATATTCACCGCTACAAGAGCAGGTGCGGGTATTTACACCCCAACTATGGTTACCTGGAAAGCTCTAGTCATCGCTTGAACCAACGGTGCCATATCACCAAAAATAGGTCCTTGCGGTGCTTAAGGCGCACCACCCTCGACTCCAACACTAGCAGGAGAAATCGGTGGAGGAGGAGGCAACTCGTCATCTTGTCTATCTACAACTCTCCCCAAATAAGCTAAAGTCTCTCGTCTCGGTCCCATTTTGCAAAAGTATAAGTTTAAAACATGATAATGCAATAAAGCAAAATAATTAGGCCAACTTGTAGTAAGAATCCAAGTCACACATGTTTCAAAATAAAACCATTTTGTACTAGTAGTAATAAGGCAATGTGTACCCAAGTTTATACCCCAACATAACACATATCGAACATAATCTCACAAATTCAAACACCATGCATAACAATCAAGAAAATCATACATCAACATTACATCAAACTACCATAACCCAACCTTCAACAATCATAACATGGCTCTGGTACCAACAAATGTAACCCCTTTAACCCAGTCAAGTTGCAAGATCGAACCGAGCGAGCTACATTAGGGTTTGACGAGACAAACCCAGAAGATTTACATTGAAAATGGTCCATTTTTTCGTTTTATCTTACCTAAAGACACATTTAAATCCTAAGGTGATCATCCTACTTATGGTGAAAGTTCCAACCAAATCGGGCGTCAATTTGACATCTAATTGTACGAATTGCATTTTAGAGACTAAAACATAAATTTTGATAATTAAAAGGACTTTCATAAAATTAGGGTTACCAATCCATTATTAGTCATATTTCATACATTATTAGCATGTTCCATACCCGCGATCACATTTGTCCACCAACTGTATGCATCACCCTGAAGCACGGATACGATCCATCCCAGCTTACGTACATCGGTACACTCCATTTGGCCAAGGATCCTTTTCATACTCGTAAAACATTCCTCGGATGCTTCAGGAACCAAACCTCTAAACTCAACACCACCAAATCTATGCAAACGCTCTAGAGGTAACCAAGTGTTAACAGTTGCACGCGTTAGTGCAAGTACATGCACTCCAGCCATGGTCTCCTAGAAAGCTCCTATCATCACTTGCACCAACGGTGCTATATCACCAAAAATAGGTACTTGTGGTGCCTGAGGTGCGCTTCCCTCTACTCCAACACCAGCAGGAGGAATCGGTGAAGGAGGAGGTAACTTTTCATCACGCGTATCCACAACATTACTCATATGAGCTCTCGTCTCTCGTACTCGATAATACAAGTCTAAACATGATAATGCAACCAAAACAAATCAATTAGGCCAGCTCACAGTGAGAATCCAAGTCACTCTTGTTTAAAAACAAAATCATTTAACTCAAGTAGTAATAAGGCAATGTGTCCCAAGGTTTAACTCCTAAACTTACACATATCAGATATAATTCCTCAAATTCAATCATCGTGCATTTCAAACAACATATTCAATCATACAAACAACCATAACCCACCTCCCAGCAATCATAACATGTCTCTGATACCACCAAATGTAACCTCTTGACCCGGTCTAGTCGCAAGACCGAATCGAGTGAGCTACATTAGGGTTTACCAAAATAAACTCTGAAGAAAATACATTCAAACCGATCTATTTTTTTCTTTTATCCTTTTTAGATGCATTTTTAGGTTCTATGGTGTGCATACAAGTCATGGTTAAAATCTCAACTCGATCGGGCGTCATTTCGACATCCAATTGCTCAGAACCGCATTCTAGGGACTAAAACATGATTTCTAATATTTATACGAGCTTTCAACAAATTAAAGTTATCAATCCTCAATTATTCATATTTCATGCCTTCATATTGAATCACAACTCAAAATTATTATCCATACTCATTTAATTGCATAAGTAAGAAATAGGGACCAAAATGCAAAGCTTTCAAACATCAGACATCGTATCAACATAATTAACTGCCAGTGTTTCAGTACAGATGTCCACCGTATCGACACGGTACCAAAGAGCAATTGCATACGGATATGGTCCTCATATCGGTACAGCTTGTTTAATTTTGAAAGTTTGGATTCCAGTGGCTAAGAACCGTACTGGAATAGTGACCCGCGTACCGAAACCCTCCCTATTTCATAACTACGCGTACCAATATAGTTATTGTACCATTTTGAGCCTATATAGGTCCCCGCGTATTGACACCCTGAGGTACCGTACTGGTACGGTGAGACCTGTAACGACCTCTAGGTCCAACATATGACACTTTGACTTAATCTAACTCCTTTAATTCAACCTATAAACATCATAGACATACATCCATCACACATAGCAACAAATCAAGAGGTCACTCCAAGCATGGCATACTCAAGCATTCACCTAAGAGCATTGTCTCTACCCAATCATGCTTAATGTTTCCCAAACCCCTCAAACACAAGTAAAAAGCATCATACAAGTCCAAAACAACAATCTAAACTATTACACCAGGGAGTATCTCAAAACACATCTCCCAAAACAACCAAGTCACATTGCCTTCTTATTACTACTTAGAACGTATTTAAAACCATACTTTGAATTGTATCAAATCCTTGGATCCTTCCTCACTCGTGTGCCGCCCGAGAAAGCTATTTCTTTGCATTGATGAGGAAAAGAGAGCGTAAGCAATAAGCTTAGTGAGGGAAACCACAAAACACTCATCACTGCATTTAAAACCATTTAGTTCAAATCACATGTAAACATCTCATGGTAAAACTGCTCATGCTTTTCATGTCATCGCAAAATATGCACATTAAATCATTTTCTACACATGTATCATGGATTCAATCTCTACCTCAATTTAAGCTTCACACCACAACACCTTTATAACAAGCTTAAAGAGCAACACCAGTATAAATCACATTATACAAAATAATCCATTTCTCATGATACAATATCTCATATATTGGCTTTCAAGTGAGTCAAAACCAGCAACCTTGCATTTCATAAAACACATCGGATACACGGATTCTCAAGTGGTTCACATAACCACTTCACATACATACCTCAACCGGAGTAACGACACACTTGCCCACCTTAATAGTTCAAACTAGATTAACAGAACATTTACCTACCTCCACGGTTTGGATGTATTAATCCACTAGTAGGAGAAAACAGAACATTTACCCACCTCGACTGCTGCGGTTCTCATGGTGGAGATTACGGACACTTTAACAACCCTCGACACACATGAGGTGACTTTTTATAGTGCACTTTCAATCCTATGACCGGTCAACTATATCCGATAACATTTTAAACACAACCACTTGCCAATATATTCAATAACCAACATTACCTCATTGTTTTACATATGCACCAAATCATTCCAACACAAATACATTAACCATGTATTTCCATAATCTCAAAACACTTGCATAAATCATATGCTATTCTCAAGAGTCATCAATAAAGATTGTTTGCATCATCTTTCACTTCCAAAACATGCATAATACAGTGAGTAATAAAACCATAAACATGTGCATGAGATTTCATTTTAAAATACCGAAAACGAGAGATAGCTCAACTAATACTTACTTTTGAGCTTAGATAGGTGTGTCAAACCTTATCTAAACTCCCTCAACTCTTTTTCAAACCTTTTAATAGAAGTAAAATACTTTTCCACTCACCAATAAACCTACGCTCGATTGCCGATGTGCGAATCAAGCCTCCGCAACTCTCACACTTTCTTCGATAGGTAAAGGATTCAGCTCCCTGCTTTACCCAACCAAAACAGAAGATTAAGAACACATCTCTGTATCAAAACCTTCCAGCAACCAATAAACTCAACAACACCTCACAAGAATCAATCGAACACCTTCCTAAAACCAACAAGAACACCACCAAACCTTACTCAAACAAAGCCCAGCCAACATATAACGATTCTAACACATTACTAACATCAATTAACATCCAACAATAACCTAATCACGTCCTTATACATTCAGCAACATCACAACAACTAGATCTCACCAAAAACCAACAATAAACAATCTAAAAACTAGCAATCCTTATAGTTTCGAGATTCCATTGATTAATCAATCCTTTCAACATCAAAACAAATCTAATTTAAGATGTAAATCAATTAAATCCATCACCAAAACAAATCTAATTCAACTTCCATTAATTTCTAAGAAAACTCAATTTAATTAACAAATCAATGTTTAAGTCACAATTCCACAATACAAATCAACAACAAAGGATCAAGAACTTGGAAATTTCATTAAATAACCTTTAATTAGAGGAGAGAAACAAAAATCACCTCTAATTGTTGATTTCTCCTTAATTGGCCATGCTTTGATGAAATCCAAAGAGAATTTGCAAAGGTATTTGAAGAAATCAAATAGAAATCAAAAAGGAAATCAATGAAGATTGATTCCTGGAGATTTAGAAGTAGAAATCTCAGTTTGGTTGCTGAGAAAGTTGAGAGAAAAGATTTTGATAAAAGTAGTTACGTAAAAAAGTGTTTTTAGAAATATATATCTTTTTAATTAAATTCTCATTTATACAATTATTAAACCTTTTAAAATACTTTAAAATAGACTAAATTAAGAGAGAAATATGTTGAAAAAGAATGGTCAAATATCTCCTTAAAGATTCTAAGTTTTGATCCTTTTTTGATTTAGTCACCAAAAACAGTTTTGAAAACTTTCAATTTAGTCACTAGACAAAAATAACTTAAAATCATATTTAATTTCCTCAAATTGACTCCACCAATTTACTTAAAATATTAATTAAGTAATTTAGAGCATTTTCCATATTTTCTCGAACTTTCGGTCCAACCCGATTCATATCAAGGACCATTTTGAGGGCATTACAACTCTCCCCCTATTAAGAAATTTTGTCCTTGAAATTTACCTGATGGAAAAAGATGAGGGAACTTCTTGAACATATCTTTTTTGCTCTCCCAAGTAGCTTTCTCTACACCGCGGTGCCGCGACAACACCTTTACCAACTCTATGGTCTTTCCGCGGAGAACTTTACTACTCGAATCCAGTATCTTCACTAGTTCCTCATCATAGTTCAAGTCCGAATTCAACTCAATATCCTCAACATGCATAACATTTGAAGATCCTATCTATACCTTCGTAACATAGACACATGGAAAACATCATGTATCTTCTCCAACTCAGGCCGCAACCTCAATCTTTACGCAACAGGGCTAACACACTCTAACACCTCATGTGGTCTAATGAACCTAGGGCTCAACTTTCTCTTCTGCCCAAATCTCATCACCTTTTTCCAGGGCGAAACCTTTAGAAAAACACGATCAGCAACCGCATATTCAATTTCTCTCTGCTTCAAATCAACGTAGGACTATTGCCGATCCAAAGCTGCTTTCAAACGATCACTAAGCTTCACTTTCTCATTGGTATCATTTAACATATCCGACAAAGAAACATATTTTTCTCCTGCCTCTGCCCAACAAAGCGGCGTATGACACCTCCTACCATACAAAGCCTCGTATGAAGCCATCTAGATACTAGCCCGATAACTGTTATTATAAGCAAACTCCACCAACGACAACTGCTTCTTCCACGACCCTTGAAAATCTATGATACAACACCGCAACATATCCTCTAGCACTTGGATAACACGTTCCAACTGACCATCCGTTTGCGGATGATACGAAGTACTGAAGTTCAACTGTGTACCCAAGGCCCTATGTAAACATTCTCAGAACCTCGTGGTGAAATACGAATCTCTATCACACACAATGGACTTCGGTACCCCATGCAATCTCATGATCTCTACAACATACAACTCTACCAACCTATCTAGAGTATACGTCGTATGTATAGCCAGGAAATGGGCACACTTTGTAAACCTATCCACGATCACCCAAATAGAATTCTTCTTTGACAGCGTCAAAGGCAACCAGAGACAAAGTCCATGGTGATCCTCTCCTATTTCCACTCAGGAACCCTCAACGGCTGCAACAACCCCAAAGGTGTAATGCCCTGAAAATGGGCCTAGATGTGAATCAGGTTGGACCAAAGGTTCGAGGGAACCGGTTTAGGCAATTCAAATAGTTTCGGGAAAATAATTTTATAAAAGTTATTTTGGGGAAAATAAAATATGGAAAATGCTCTAAATTACTTAAGTAATATTTTAAGTTAATTGGTGGAGTCAATTTGAGGAAATTAAATCTAATTTTAAGACATTTTGGTCTAGTGACTAAATTTAAAGTTTTCAAAATTGTTTTTGGTGACTAAATCGAAAAAGGATCAAAACTTAGAATCATTAAGGAGCTATTTGACAATTCTTTTTCAACATAATTCTCTTCATTTAGGCTAGTTTTAAAGTATTTTAAAAGGTTTAACAATTGGATAAATGAGGATTTAATTAAAAAGATCTATATTTCCTAAAAATAATTTCTTACGTAACTACTTTTCTCAAAATCTTTTCTCTCAACTTTCTCAGCAACAAAACTGAGATTTCTACTTCTAAATCTCCAGGAATCAATCTTCATTGATTTCGTTTTTGATTTCTTCAAACACCTTTGCAAATTCTCTTCGTATTTCATCAAAGCTTGACCAATTAAGGAGAAATAAGCAATTAGAGGTGATTTTTGTTTCTCTCCTCTAATTAAAGGTTCTTTAATGAAATTCCCAAGTTCTTGATCTTTCGTTGTTGATTTATATTGTGAAATTGTGATTTAAACAACGACTTGTTAATTAAATTGATTTTTCTTGGAAAATTAATATAAGTTGAATTGGATCTGTTTTGGTGATGGATTTAATTGATTAACATCTTAAATCTGTGAGGGCCCTCAGGGATCAGTACGGGTCCTTAGGGATCGGTATGCAGGGTCTATCTTGGCTTAAATCTGTGCAAAATTGCATAGGCATATCGGTACTCCTAGCATCGTATTTGTACGCATAGAAAGAAATTCCACTTGGTGTCGGCACACGTGCAACCTATCGGTACACCCTTTAGCTACTAGAATCTCTTGTTGCTTGAGGACCGTATCGATACCATTTTACGAAATGAATCCGTATTGATACAACCAAGGGGCGTATCGGTACGCTATCAGTTATATCTGGTAATATACTTTGTTGAAATTTGAATCATTGCAATTTTGTCCCTATTTCTTGATCATGCAATTAAATGAGTTTGGATGATTTATTTTAAGATGAAATTTAACCGGAATGGATGTAATACGATTAATTAAGGTTTGGCAACTTTGGATTTAAGTAAGTCCTCATAGTTTTTCAAAATTACAATTTGGTCCTTAGAGTGCAATCTCGACCAATTGGATGTCAATTCGATGCCCGATTTAATTATAAATCTCACCGTTGCTAGCATATCACCTTAGGACTTAATTATGTATTTAGACAAGATAAAAGAAAAAAATGGATTATTTTCTGAGTAAATCATTTGGGTTTGTCTTGGCAAACCCAATGTAGCTTGCTTGGTTCAGTCTGGCGTCTAGGTCGGGTCAAGGGGGTTACAAAAGCCCCAACCCCTCTGAGCTAGATAAGATGTCCTATTGGTTTGGACTGGAGTGGTGTTAGTAGCTGCCGGACAATCCCTCAAAAAATGGTCTGGTGACCTACAACCATAGCAAACTCTAGATGTCCCCCAACACTCGCCTCTATGATTAAGTCCACACAGATCATAGACTAGTGTGCCCACGCTCTTCTATGAGTCCTCGGAGCTCATCATGGACAAAGATAAAGGCCTTCTTTGGCCAACTGGTTCTGACCTACGGTCCGATCTTATGTCCCGATTCGAAGCTCCTTTACCTTGGTTCCAACGGTCCTATTCGTCCCAAAATAAGATTGTGAGTTGTTGGAGAAGTTCTGAATCCTCCCACTCAAGCTTCTTGCCTGCCAGTCGGGCCATAGGTCAAACCTTGCACTTGCTCAAGCGACTTAGCACTAGCAAACAATTTTGAAAACACTTTCCGTAGGGTAGTGGTCAAGTAAGTCTAAATCTCCTTCCTCAAGCCCTTAAGAAACCTCTTGCACCTCATCTTCTCAGTGGCCACCACTTAGGGGCATATCTACTCAATTGCAGGAACTCTTGCTCATACTCAAAGAATGACCAATTCCCTTGGACCAAATGGTTGAATCGATCCCTCAAACTGTCAATGTGGGCTTCTCCCACATATTTCTTCTCGAATTCATCCAATAAGTCATTCCAAGTAGGTTGATTATGTTACAAACCAACTCTACTGTCTCTCACCATTCTCGAGCATTCTCCTTCATCATGGAAAGAACACATGTCAACTTGTCTTCAGGTTTTAACCTCATATATCTCATAATTCAACGAGTGTCCCTCAAACAGTGGTCCGTCTTGACTGGATTGTCTTGTCCATATCCAACAAAGTCTGTAGCACCATGTTGACGCACCCTTTCAATCGCTGCCTCGCGAAGGGTAGTAGAAGGCCTAGGTATGGCCCTCACAATCCGGTGAAGAGCCTGGTGCAGATGAGAGAAATAATTGTCCCCTCGACCCCCATCATCCTCTAATATCTCTTTTGAACCAGGGATGTAATCCTCATCATAGCTCTCCTCACAAGAGCCCCAACTCTCCTAATGATCTCTTGCCCTTCTTGGCATGAATCCTTTCTGTACAAGCAAACAAATAAGGTTACACCATCGAATAAATATCTTAAACAAGTACGACTTTGACTTATAGGCAACGTATTTTCTAGACACCTATTGTAACCCCCTCGATCCGGCCTAGATGCCTGACCAAACTGAGAGAACTATATAAGGTTTGCCGAAGTAAGCCAGAGAACAATTACGGAAAATTGGTCCATTTTTTCTTTTTATCTTATCTAGATGCAAATTGTTAATCCTACACGTGTATACTTGTAGCAGTTAAATTTTCAAAGAAAACAGATCACGGGAAGGCCACCAATTGCATATCACACGATTTAGGGACTAAATTGCAAAACTAATAACTTTAAGGACCAAAACTGAAATTAAGTTACCAATCCTCAATTAGTCCATTTTCATGCTCACATGACAAGTTTCAAGTCAAAACGATCATCCAATCTTATACAATTGCATTTACAAAATTCAAGGACCAATATGAAAGAAACAAAACCTTCAAGATTCCAAAACAACCAATTTAACAGTAGCCGTACCGATACACGTACAAGTGTTTCGGTACGCCCTTATGATTTCAAAAACTTGGATTCTAATAGCTAAAACGCGTATGAAAACACTTGCTCTCGTATTGAAACGCCTGGCAAAAATGCTTAAGACCGTATCGAAACACTTGCTCAAGTACCGAAACACTATGCATGGAGAGGCTTATCCGTATTGAAACACCTACCCACGTATCAAAACGCTATGCCTATAATGGCCTAGCCGTACTGGTACGGGGTCACCTGTTTCGATACGCCTGGACATGTAATGTCCTAAATTGCTGTTTAAACTCATTTTAATGAAAACCAAACCACTTATACATGCTTCAAACACTTATACAACATCACCAAAATACATTTCCCATCAAAGAAACACAAAAACATCAATCAAACATGACATTCATACAAACTTGATGATTTATAGGCATGCTTCCTAATATCATTCTACCAAACAACCAAAACTCACATTTGGTACCTATAAGGCATACTCAACATGTTTGCACAATTATGGCATCATACCAAACTTGCTTGAATCATCAAAACTTGGCAACCACACCAAAAATAACTAGATACATTCCTAAGCACACATCTAGCATCAAAATAAGCAATGATTCACACAAGTCTATCAACAACAAACCAACATGAAATCCAGCACTTCATGTGCTTAAAAACCATGGAAAAACATAATTACAACCCCTAAAATATGGCGAACACATTGCCTTATTAACCGGAATCATAAACCGAGTCCATACTCAAAGTCGCCTTTTTCTTAGGATCACTTTAGCCTTGCCCTTGCAGCCCCCAAACTTTAATGCTCTGCATCATTAAGTAAAAGAGAGCGTGAGCACACATGCTTAGTGAGGATGCTCATAAAAAGTGATGCATTTAAAACATTTGAAGCCAAAACACTTGTTTCCAAAACATGCTTATAACCAAACCACTCTCCTTGTCTCCAACCGAGACATGCATAAACACCTTTATGCAACATCCTATACATATTCCATGCTTAGATCTGATAGCATTAAATCGTAAATCATGCTTAAATCCCAAAGCATTACATAAAAAGGTTCAACACATAAACTTTCATATATATTGGCATTAATAGTGACCCAGATAGACTACCCTCTATCCAACATATCAGATACAAAGATCTCTCATACCATGCCTAGTTAAACCGCATTATATACCCCAAACCTTGCCTAGTTAAACCGCAAGATCACCATCAAATTGGGTTGCCTAGTTAAACTGCATACCCAATGAGGTTCCCAATTGTTTAAGTGGCCTTGTTAAACCGCCATACCTCAAGGACCCATGGCCACGATCGATTTTGTTCATATTTTATAGTGCACTTTGATCCTATGGCATGCCAACTATATCCAATTGTTTCTTACCTTGTCACATAGCCAATATATCATTTACAAAACCATTTACTCACTGTTTTACATTGCATTATATAAAACACCACAAATGCAAATCACATTGCCCAAGCAATAACACCATTCCCAACCGGAATGTAATCTAATGCTCACTAGCATTTTATATACTTTAGATCCCCTGCATATGTACTTTAAAATCATGCATTTATAGCAAGTAAATCATACCATGTTTATCACCAAAACATGAAATCAACATGCCCATATCCAAGACGATATTCAACAGCAAAATAAGGGAAACTTACTTCCGAGCTTAGGTAAGCGTCTCACGCTTACCCTAAACTCCCAACAACCTTTACAACCTTTGTAAAGCATTTAAAAACCTGTTTCCACTCACTGATACGCCTCACCTTCCTTGCCAACGCGAAACAAGCTCCCGGCAAGCAAAAAAACGACAAGCTTCGTCGCCTTGATTGTCCTCTGTTTTAAACACATAACAATAGAGGATAAATGCATTAAAATGCATTCAAACCATTTCCTAATAGCAATCTCCCACAACTCCCAAGTTGCCCACTCAACAACCATCCAAAACATATCGAAAACATCATCAAATCCTTCCAAAACTTAACACAGCCATAATGTAACAATTCAAACCATTAAACTTCATCAATTAACATCTAAAAACCCTTTCCCAACATCTTTTTACTTCCAACAATGATTAAACACCAAAATCATCACAAAAACCCTTGACTGACAACTTTAACTATTAGAGGTCCAGCCAATTTTGGGATTCCATTACTAAAACCAACTTATCCACATTATATTACATTTAAAATAAGATTAAATCAATCCTCAACACTGGAAAAATAGATCCAATTAGAAATTCACATGATTTCATCTATTAAACCTCTATTAAGCAAAATTCCACAATTAATCAATTAAATCACATTAGAAAACATATATAAAGAGTCAATAACTTGATAATTTTAGTAAATAACCTTTCATTAGAGGAGAAGAACGAACCTTGCCTCCAATGAGTGAGTTTCCCCTTAATTGGATGTTTTCCTCTTGAAAAACAAAGAGATTCAATAAGATTTTGGAAAAACAAGTTGAAGAATCATTTAGCAAATCAAAGAGTTATGAAATCATAATCATTACCTTAAATCTCTGATAAGAAAAAGAGTGTTTGGCTGAGAGTATTTTGAGAGAAATAAAGTTGCGTCAAATTGTGATTTAGAAAAATAACTACCTCTTTAACTAAATCCTTTTAATTCCCTTATTTAAAACTCTTTTAAAAATGATCCTAATTAAGAGAAAACTAAGATTAGACCAAATGGCAAAATAGCTCCTTAAATATTCAAAGTTTTGACTCTTTACAAAACAGTCCCCTTTAAAAATAGTTTTCAAAAGTTGCATTTTGGTCACTAGCCAAAATGTCACTCTTCCAAAGCCCATTTTCCAAAAGTCATTTTACCACAATCATTATTATATTAAATAATGATTTTACAACATTTTCCCATATTTTTATCACCTTTAAAAATATTTAATCCGATTTAATCCCGAAACTAACTCGAACATCTAATATCGATCCACCAGACCTTCGAACCAACCTTTAAACCATCCAAGCCCAAAACCGGGGTGTTAAAACTCTCCCCCTCTGAAGAAATTTCATCCTCGAAATTTACTTGGAGGAAAAAGATGCGAAAACTGCTCCATCATATCCGCCTTGCGTTCCCAAGTGGCTTCCTTGACACCACGACGCCGCCACAAAACCTTAACAAGCTCAATCGTCTTGCCATGAAGAACTTTTCTGCTGGAATCAAGGATTTCCACCGGCTTCTCATCATAGGATAAATCTGGTCTCAACTCAATATGCTCCACCAGCATAACATGCGAGGGATGTGACCGATACCTCCGCAGCATAGATACATGGAACACATCATGTATTTTCTCAAGCTCGGGAGGTAACCTCAACCGATAAGCCACAGGACCTACTCGTTCCACAATTTCATATTGTCTAATAAACCTTGGACTAAGATTAACCTTACGTCTGAACCGTATCACCTTTTTCCATGGTGGCACTTTCAAAAACACTCGATCGCCTACCGCATATTCAATTTCCCTACGCTTCAAATCTGTGTACGATTTCTGCCGATCTGCAACAACTTTAAAGTGATCACACACAAGATTTACCTTTTCATCTATGTCTTTCAACACATGCGGCAAGGAAACATTCTTTTCCCCTACCTCAGCCCAACACAAGGGTGTACGACACCTCCGGCCATACAATGCCTCATATTGTTTCATCTGTATACTTGCTTGATAGCTATTATTGTATGCAAATTCAACCAAAGGTAGATGTTTCTCCCAGGTTCCTTGAAACTCAATAATACAACACCTCAGCATATCCTCCAAAATCTGAATAACCCGCTCAGACTGTCCATCCGACTGTGGATGATACGCGATGCTGAAATTCAATCTCATACCCAAAGCCTGGTGCAAACTCACCCAAAACCTCACTGTGAACCTCAGATCCCTATCCAAAACAATGGACTTCGGTACCCCGTGTAGACACATGATTTTAGAAATGTACAAATCCGCTAACTTGTCCAAGGTATACGTCATATGCATTGGCAAAAAATGTGCACACTTGGTAAGCCGATCCATAATCACCCAAATTAAATCCTTTTTAGCCGGTGTCAAATGTAACCCTGACACAAAATCCATTGTAATTCTCTCCCATTTCCATTTTGAAATTCTCAATGGATGCAACAACCCAGATGGAAACTGATTTCAGCCTTAACCCGCTGACACACCATACACTTAGAAAGAAACTTTGTCCCATACTTTTTCAATCCAACCCAATAGTACACTTCCTTTAAATCACGATACATCTTGGTATTACCAGGATGCATAGAAAAAGGACTAGAATGCGCCTCTGCCAAAATAGTATGCCTAAGCTCTAAAACCTCTAGCACCACTATTTGGCCCTTAAAACACAAAACACTATCCTCATCAAAATGAAAATCTGTCAAATTTCCATCCGCTATGTCCTTAACATGAGGAACCAAAGAATCATCAAACGGTTGTTTAGCTTTAACCAACTACGAAAATGTAGGCTTAACCTGCAACTCAGCCAATAAACCACCTTCTCGTGTCATGCTCAACCTACTAAACATTGCCCTAAGCTCAACGACAACCTTACAACTCAGCGCATCCGCCACCACATTGGCTTTTCCAGGATGATACTCGATTGTTAAGTCATAATCTTTAAGTAACTCCAACCATTTTCGTTGCCTAAGGTTCAAATCCTTTTGAGACATCAAATATTTCAAACTCTTATGGTCCTTAAAACCACACTTTTTCACCTTAAAGGTAGTGTCTCGAAATTTTCAGGGCAAAAACCACAACCGTAAGCTCCAAATCATGAGTAGGATAATTATGCTCATGAACCTTCAATTGTCTCAATGCATAGGCCACAACCTTTTCGTCCTGCATCAGCACACAAACCAAGCCCACATACGATGCATCACTATAAACCACAAACTCCTTCCCAGATTTAGGTTCAATCAACACAGGAGCATGTGTTAAAACCTCATTCAACTTCTCAAAACTCTGTTGCTGCTTCTCTGTCCACATATGAAACATTCTTTTACAGTAACTTCGTTAACGGTGCTGCAATACTCGAAAACCCATCTACAAAACGACGATAATAACCAGCCAGCCCAAGAAAACTGTGAACCTCTGAGACAGATTTAGGTCGCTTCCAATTGAGAATAGCCTCAATTTTATATGGATCAACATAAATACCCTCCACAAAAACCACATGACCTAAAAACATCACCTCCTTGAGCCAGAACTCACACTTGCTCAACTTGGCATACAACTGATTATCCTTCAACACTTACAACACAATCCGCAAATAGTGATCATGCTCCTCCCCGTACAAGAGTACACGAGTATATCATCGATAAAAACTACCACAAACTGATCAAGGTACTCAAGAAACATCCTATTCATCATGTCCATGAAAATAGCCAGGGCATTCGTCAAACTAAATGGTATCACTAAAAACTCATAATTCATGTACCTCATGATAAACACAGTTTTATGCACATCCACATCTTTAACCTTCAATTGGTAATACCCCAACCTTAAATTAATCTATGAAAACACTGCTGCCCTGTGAAATTGATCGAACAAGTCATCAATCTGCGGTAAGAGGTACTTGTTCTTCACTGTCAACTTATTCAACTGCCGCTAATCAATACACATACGAATCGATCCATCATTCTTTTTCACAAAAAAAAAACTGGGCACCCTAAGGTGATATACTAGGTCGAATGAACCCATGGTCCAACAACTCCTAAAGCTGTATTTTTAACTCTTTCAACTCCTTTGGTGCTATCCAATAAGGAGCAATGGACATTGGAGTCAAACCCTCATATGTCTCTATACCGAATTCCACCTCTCTATACCAAAAATTCATATACAGTCTGAATGTCCTACACTCGAACACCCTTGGCCTCCGGGTTCATGACGATTGCCAAATAAGCTTGACAACCATCAAACATCATCTTCTCTGCTTGAGTAGCCGAAACAACATTGGATAAGAGCTTCACATTCTCACCAACCACCACAACTTCATAATTATCGGCTAACTTCAAGGAAATCCTTTTGGATTCACAATCCACCACCGTCTTGTGCTCAGTTAACCAATCAATACCCATAATAACGTCAAAACCATGGAATGACAATTCCATTAGATCCACGGCAAATTCATGACCTTGCAAAATCGGAGGACAACTCCTATACAACCTTCTAGTAGTAACCATCTCCCCAAAGGAACTAGTCACTAACATGCCCACATCTAAGATCTCAACAAGAATGTTTAGCAAAGATGCATGTTCACTCAAGATATATGAATGAGTAGACCCCAAATCAATCAAAGAAAATAATGACAAAGATTGCAAGGTAAAGGTACCTGTGATCATGTCGGTGTCATTGCACCCCTCACGATGAGCATAAACCCGAGCCAATCCACCATTCTCTGGTCGCATAGCAACTGCATGTGCTACAACCCTCTACCCATCCTCTGGCCGCTAGAAATCACCCCTACCATGGCATCAACCCCTAGCATGTGTAGCAACATGAACCAGTGCATCCCTCACAGTACGAGGACAATCACGCTTCATATGCTCAGAAGATCCACATATCCAGCAACCTCCGGCGGTACCCCAACACATACCCGCGTGGCACCTTCCACAACGTTCACACTCTGGTACAACACGAGCTACCTGATTGCCTTGATTAGCACCACCACCACGCCTGTGATCTGGCCTATGTCTCTTGTCTCAGAACTTCCTATTTGGTCTCCCAGAATAGCTAGATTCTTCTGCTCTCTTACCCAAGCTCGCACTCGTAGCCTGGACCGATGTACCCAAAGACAGCTCAACATCCTTGGCCCGATTAACCAACACATCAAAATCTATGTAATTCTCAGACAACGGATATGTCTTAATATCCTTCGTCAAACCATAGCGGAACCTATCACATCTCTGTTGATCATCGGGGACCAACTCTGGGTATAATGACCCAAACAAACAAACTTCACCTCATATTTGGCAACCAACATGCCACCCTGCGCTAGCGATATAATCTCGTTCTTCTTTGCATCCAAATACTGGGTACCAAGATACTTTCTCTTGAAAGCTCTCCGTAAGAACTCCCAAGTTACATCCGCCTCAGGAACACCCGCAATCGTGGTCACCCACCAATGATATGCGTCACCTTGTAACAGTGACACAGTGCAACCCAACTTGTACTCCTCATTACAACCCATCTGATTCATAATACGAATTTTATTCTACAACCATCCCTCGGCCACATCAGGACTCAAACCCTAAAATTCCTCGCCTCCCAAACTATGAAGATGCTCCAAGGGCAAACCTTGATTAGCTACCACAGCAGGTGTCCGTGCTTGCACTTGCACTCTATCCATCACTGCCTGAAACACTCTCGTCATTGCTTGGATTAACAGAGTCAATCACCAAACACTGACACTTGATGAACCTGGGGTGCATCACTAGCCCAAAATTCGACAGGAGGAACCAACATAGGAGGAGGAGGTAAAACATTAGGGGGATTCTCTTCTGTCCCATTATTCTGCCCTACCCGACAGTATTAGCCATCGATCGCATCTCACGTCGAGCCACGCTAACAAAAGCATCAAACCACATTAAAGTTAGGCTAGCATAAGGAAAATGATCCAAGAAAACCATATAAAACATTTTAAACTTTGATAATAGGCAATAAGTTCCCAATTCATACCCTAACATGATCTTAAACAATCACCGAACATATACACAATCACCGTGCAATTCAAACATCACTTACTAATCAAACAACAACATCCCAACTTTTCAAAACCTGGCTCTGATACCAACAAATATAACCCCCTCGACCCGGCCTAGATGCCTGGTCGAACCGAGAGAACTACATAAGGTTTGCCGAAGCAAACTAGGGAAAAATTATAGAAAACTGGTCCATTTTTTTCTTTTTATCTTATCTAGATGCAAATAATTAATCCTACATGTGTATACTTGCAGCGGTTAAATTTCCAAAGAAAATAGATAACGGGAAGGACACCAATTGCAAATCACGCGATTCAGGGACAAAATTGAAAAACTAATGATTTTAAGGACCAAAACTGAAATTAAAGTTACCAATCCTTAATTAGTCCATTTTCATGCTCACATGACAAATTTCAAGTCAAAACGATAATCCAATCTTATACAATTGCATTTGCAAAATTTAGGGACCAATATGAAAGAAACAAAAACCTTCAAGATTTCAAAATAACCAATTTAACGGTAGCCGTACCGATTCGCGTACAAGTGTTTTGATACACCCTTATGATTTCAAAAATTAGATTCCAGTAGCCAAAACCCGTACCGAAACGCTTGCTCGCATATCAAAATGCCTGGCAAAAATGCTTAAGACTGTATCGGAACACTTGCTTGAGTACGGAAATGCTATGCCTGGAGAGGCTTATCCGTATCGAAACACCTACCCACGTATCGAAATGCTATGCTTGTAATGGCCTAGCCGTACCGGTATAGGGTCACCTGTTTCGATACGCCTGGACCTGTAATGTCCCAAATTGCTATTTAGACACACTTTAATGAAAAACAAACCACTTAGACATTCTTCAAACACTTATACAACATCACCAAAATACATTTCCCATCAAAGCAACACAAAAACATCAACCAAACATGACATTCATACAAACTTGATGATCTATACGCATGCTTCCTAATATCATTATACCAAACAACCAAAACTCACATTTGGTACCTATAAGGCATACTCAACATGTGTGCACAATTATAGAATCATACCAAACTTGCTTGAATCATCAAAACTTGGCAACCACACCAAAAATAACTAGATGCATTCCTAAGCACACATCTAGCATCAAAATAAGCAATTATTCACACAAGTCTATCAACAACAAACCAACATGAAATCCAGCACTTCATGTGCTTCAAAACCATGGAAAAACAGAATTACAACTCCCCAAAATATGGCGAACACATTGCCTTTTTAACTGGAATCATAAACCGAGTTCATACTCAAAGTCACCTTTGTCTTAGGATCACTCCTAGCCTTGCCCTTGCAGCCCTCAAACTTTAACGCTCTGCATCATTAAGAAAAAGGGAGCGTAAGCACACATGTTTAGTGAGGATGCTCATAAACAATGATGTATTTAAAATATTTGAAACCAAAACACTAGTTTCCAAAACATGCTTATAACCAAAGCACTCTTCTTGTCTCCAACCGAGACATGCAAAAACACCCTTATGCAACATCATATACATATTCCATGCTTAGATCCCAAAGCATTAAATCATAACCCATGCTTAAATCCCAAAGCATTACATAAAAAGGTTCAACACATGAACTTTCACATATATTGGCATTAATAGTGACACGAATAGACTACCCTCTATCCAACATATCGGATACACGAATCTCTCATACCATGCCTAGTTAAACCGCATGATATACCCCAAACCTTGCACAGTTAAACTGCAAGATTGACACCCTCGCCTAGTTAAACCGTGAGATTTCCACCCTTGCCTAGTTAAACCGGAAGAGTACCGACCTTTACTAGTTAAACCGCAAGATCACCATCAAATTGGGTTGCCTAGTTAAACCGCATACCCAATAAGTTTCCCAATAGTCTGAGTGGCCTTGTTAAACTGCCATACCTCAAGGACCCATGGCCACATTCGATTTTGTTCATATTTTATAGTGAACTTTAATCCTATGGCATGCCAACTATATCTGATTGTTTATTACCGTGTCACATAGCCAATATATCATTTACAAAACCATTTACTCACTGTTTTACAATGCATCATATAAAACACCACATATGCAAATCACATTGCCCAAGCAAAAACACCATTCCCAACCGGAATGTAATCCAATGCTCACTAGCATTTTATATACTTTAGATCCCCTGCATATGTACTTTAAAATCATGCATTTCCAGTAAGTAAACCATACCATGTTTATCACCAAAACATGAAAACAACACGCCCATATCCAAGCCGATATTCAAGAGCAAAACAAGAGAAACTTACTTCCGAGCTTAGGTAAGTGTCTCACTCTTACTCTAAACTCCCAACAACCTTTACAAACCTTTGTAAAGCATTTAAAAACCAGTTTCCACTCACCGATATGCCTCGCCTTCTTTGCCAACGCGAAACAAGCTCCCGACAAGCAACAAAACAACGTCAAGCTTTGTCGCCTTGATTGTCCCCTATTTTAAACACATAAAACCAGAGGATAAATGCATTAAAATGTATTCAAACCATATCCTAACAGCAATCTCCTGAAACTCCCAAGTTGCCCACTCAACAACCATATGAAACATATCGAAAACATCATCAAATCCTTCCTAAACTTAATGCAGCCATAATGTAACGTTCAAACCATTAAACTTCATCAATTAACATCTGAAAACCCTTTCCCAACATCCTTTTACTTCCAGCAATGATTAAACACCAAAATCATCACGAAAACCCTTGACTGACAACTTTAACTATTAGAGATCTAGCCAATTTTGGGATTCCATTATTAAAACCAACTTATCCACATTTTATTACATCTAAAATAAGATTAAAATCGATCCTCAACACTTGAAAAATAGATCCAATTTGAAAATCACAAGATTTCATCAATTAAACCTCTATTAAGCAAAATTCCATAATTAATCATTTAATCCCATTAGAAAA
Organism: Hibiscus mutabilis; assembly: GCA_019671005.1. Taxonomy (NCBI): domain Eukaryota; kingdom Viridiplantae; phylum Streptophyta; class Magnoliopsida; order Malvales; family Malvaceae; genus Hibiscus; species Hibiscus mutabilis. The sequence goes on from CM033738.1 coordinate 26,832,902, forward strand.
CATATATAAAGAGTCAAGAACTTGGGAATTTCAGTAAAGAACCTTTCATTAGAGGAGAAGAACGAACCTTACCTCCAATGAGTGAGTTTCCCCTTAATTGGATGTTTTCCTCTTGAAAAACAAAGAGATTCAATAAGATTTTGGAAAAACAAGTTGAAGAATCATTTAGCAAATCAAAGAGTTATGAAATCAAAATCATTACCTTAAATCTCTGATAAGAAAAAGAGTTATTGGCTTAGAGTATTTTGAGAGAAAATATGAGAGAAATAAAGTTACGTCAAATTGTGATTTAGAAAAATAACTACCTCTTTAACTAAATCCTTTTAATTCCCTTATTTAAAACTCTTTTAAAAATGATCCTAATTAAGAGAAAACTCAGATTAGACCAAATGGTAAAATAGCTGCTTAAAGATTCAATGTTTTGACTCTTTACAAAACTGTCCACTTGAAAAATAGTTTTCAAAAGTTGCATTTTGGTCACCATCCAAAATATCACTCTTCCAAAGCCCATTTTCAAAAATTGATTTTACCACAATCATTATTATATAAATAATGATTTTACAACATTTTCCCATATTTTTATCACCTTCAAAAATATTTAATTCGATTTAATCCTGAAACTAACTCAAACATCTAATACCGGTCCACCGGACCATCAAATCAACCTTTAAACCATCCAAGCCCAAAACAAGGGTGTTACAACTCTCTCCCTCTTAATAAATTTCATCCTTGAAGTTTACCTGGAGGAAAAAGATGCGGAAATTGCTCCATCATATCCGCATTGCTTTCCCAAGTGGCTTCCTCGACACCACGGTGCCACCACAAAACCTTGACAAGCTCAATCATCTTGGCACAAAGAAATTTGCTGCCGGAATCAAGGATTTCCACCGGCTCCTCATCATAGGATAAATTCAGTCTCAACTCAATATGCTCCACCGGCATAACATGTGAGGGATCTGACCGATACCTCCGCACCATAGATACATGGAACACATCATGTATTCACTCAAGCTCGGGATGTAACCTGAACCAATACGCCACAGGACCTACTCGTTCCACAATCTCATATGGTCTAATAAACCTTGGACTAAGCTTACCCTTACATCTGAACCGCATCACCTTTTTCCATGGTGACACTTTCAAAAACACCTGATCGCCTGCCGCATATTCAATTTCCCTACGCTTCAAATTCGTGTAAGGTTTCTACTAATCTACAACCACTTTCAAGCGATCACGTACAAGCTTTACCTATAACGCCCTCGACCCGGCCTAGTCGCAAGACCGAACCGAGCAAGCTACATTAGGTTTACCAAAGTAAACCGTGAAGACACAACCCAAAACGCGTCCATTTTTTTCTTTTATCTTGTCTGGATGCATAATTAAATCCCTACATGGTCATACTAACAACAAGTGATACCTCAGCTCAATCGGGCATCAAATTGACATCCAATTGAATACAATTGCAATTGAAAGACCAAATTGCAATTTCTAGAAATTACGAGGACTTAGCCCACTTTTAAGTTACCATCCTTTAATTAGATAGGTTACATGCTTACCCTTCGAAATTTAGCTCAAAATGATCACTCGATCTTGTTCAATTGCAACCACAAAATTTAGGGACCAAAACGCAAGGATACATAACTTCTTTTCCATGATATTAACAGAATTAATGGCCACCGGTACAGGTACGATCACAGCCGTACCGATACAGAGTAGCCACCTATACCAGTAAACTATGTATCGTATTGGTACGCCACATCAGCACGCAAAATATTAGTATTGTACTGGTACAAGCCTTCATTGTTTTGGTACACAGGTTTTTCCCAAAAAACAACTTTCCAGCAACGAGTTCCCATACCGATACGCCTTATCCTATACCGGTACGCCAAGCTTAAATGGCTTATATGTACCGGTACACACATACCCATATCAATCCCAAATGCCTAATTTTTCCTAGTCGTACCGATACGGTCCCCCTCGTATCGGTATGCCTGGGCCAATAATGTCATTTTTAGCTGGTTTAACATGCTTTCAACCTTACTAAAACATTCTCACATGCCCCTAACATACAACCAACATAACCTAAAATCCAACCGCAACATTACATCAAAGATTCAACATCGTTTCATGGCATTTTGCATCAAATATAAATCTATAGGCATGCAACCTAGTTAACCAACCAAGTAAAACATGAAACTTCAAACCATCACCAAAATCAAACCATAAATGCTAATTACAACCTAAGAGCAACAAAACAAACTTGCTCAAATAGGGAGTTCAACAAAACATCTCCCAAATAATAACAGAAATCCCCATTGCCCTCATTACTTATAGTCTAGTTCAAACATACTTTGGTTACCAAGTCTTGTTCCAATCCCTTGCTTCCTACTACCTTCCAAGTTTTTAATTCTTTACATTGATGGACAAAGAGAGCATAAGTACACTAGGCTTAGTGAGGAGTGCTCAAAAACAACACACCATCAATGCATTGAAACAATTTCTCATCATTACATTAAAAGTCATTTCAAACATCCTTTAAAAACATTATCATGCCTTTAAAATGTGCACTTAACATATTTAAAACCATCATATTAAACCATATGCAACATGTATCATTAACCAATAGCAAGTTCCATTGCTGAACCTCAATTTAAGCCTTCCCATGCATAACAACCATATGCAAAGCTTAAAGAGTAAACATGTGCTAAGCATATTATACAACATAAACTTTCCAATGATACATCAACAATTACATTGGCTCACAAGTGGTCATTAACCAAGTTCATTTACCAAAAGAGTTCATCAGATACACGGATTCAACAAGTGTTTACCCAACAATTCAAGCCATCTCAACCAGAATAGCGATATAATCACAATCACGATACCTAACAACCGGGTACACATTCAACCTATAGGGACACCAACCTTTTACCTCGGTTAGATGCTTAATCCACTAACAGGAGTATATGGTATCGTAAAACTAGTAGGTAACATGTAATACAAAACAAGTGCATAAAACCATTTCAATCTAGCACGACCGAGAGAGAAAAACCACATTTACTTACTTCTAAGTTTAAACCAGCATTTCAATCTAAGTTTAAACTCCCATAAACAACCTTTAAAACATTCCAAAGCTGGAATCCACGTTCTCACTCACCGATACGCTAAACCTCAATTTGCCGATGAAAAATCAAGCGTCTCAAGCCTCCAAAGCTTCGCCGATCACTTTTGGATCAACCTCCCTTGTTTTAACTACATTAAAATAGAGGATTAATGCATCTCAATGCATTCAAAACACTGCAACAACAATCCTTATGGACTTCCACAATCCTCCCAAAATTACCCAACCACAACAGAAATCATCATCTAATCCTTTCCAAACTCAAACCAGCCACTACCTAACAATCTAACCCTTCCATCATCTTCAATTAACACTCAAAAATTGAATTAACACATCCAAATACTTCCAGCAACCACACAGCCACCACAACACCACAAAAACACATTTCTAGCAACCTAAACAATTAGAGATTCAAGAGTTTCAAGATTCCATTGACAAAATCAACTTATCAACATTATTATATATCCAAAATGTGTTTAAACTCAATCCATAACACTAGAAATCAAATTCAATTTGAATCTTTCTCTATTTCATCAATTTCACCCAAATAAATCAATTAATTTAATATAAAAACATCAAATCAGATTATAAACCATAAATCAAGGATCAAACACTTAGGAATATCAATAAATAACCATTCAATAGAGGAGATCACATACCTTACCCCTATTGTGTGATTTCTCCCTCAATTGGCTTGTTTAAAGCTAAGAAGACATAAGATTTCAATGAGATTTTGTAAAACAAAGTTAAAGAATCAAGTTTAAATCAATAACCTGAGTAAAAAGGATCTCTCACCTCTGGGTTTTGATGAAATTATGAGTGTTTGGCAGAAAGAAGTTGAGAGAAAAAGTTTAGGAAAAAGTTACGTGAATTTTCTTTAAAAGCAAATATCTAACTTTAATAACCAATTCCCTTTTAAACAACCTTTAAAATACATGTTATAATGATTTAATTAAAGGGAGAAATCACGAGCAAAAACTTGGTAAAATAGCTCCTTAAGGATTCTAAGGATTTGACCCTTTTCATTTTAGTCACTTTAAAAATAGTTTTCAAAAAATTGCATTTTGGTCACTAACCAAAGTGTCACATTTCCAAAGCCCATTTTCCAAAATTGTTTTCACCAATAATAATCATATATTAAAATATGATTTTTAGTCATTTTCTGCATTTTTATCATACCAAAAAATATACGGTCCCGAATCCGACTCGAATCCCTAACCCAGTCCACTAGACCGCCTAACAAGCCACAAAACCGCTTGGCCCAAAATTGGGGCATTACAACTCTCCCCCACTTAAGAAATTTCATCCTCGAAATTTTACCTGGAGGAAACATGTGTAGAAACTGTTCCAACATATCCGACTTGCGTTCTCACGTGGCCTTCTCAGCACCGCGGTACCTCCACAACACCTTAACAAGCTCAATCCTCTTGCCACATAGAACCTTACTGGTGGTATCAAGAACCTTCAATGGTTCTTCATCATCAGATAGATCTGGCCTCAACTCAATATCCTCCTCTGGCATAACATACGAGGGATCCGATCGATACCTCCGCAACATCGAAACATGAAACACATCATGAATCCTCTCCAACTCATGAGGTAACCTCAAACGGTAAGCAACAGGACCTACACACTCAACAACCTCGTATGGTCCAATAAACCTCAGGCTAAGCTTCCCTTTTCGCTCAATCCGCATCACCTTCTTCCAAGGCGATACCTTCAGAAACACTCAGTCACCAACAACATACTCTAATCCCTATACCTCAAATTCACGTAGGATTTTTTATGATCCGAAGCCGCTTTCAAGTGTTCACATATCAACTTAACTTTCTCATTCGTGCCCTTCAATACATCAGGCAAGGAAAGGTGCTTCTCCCCAACTCCAGCCTAACATACGGGCGTACTACACCTCCTTCCATACAATGCCTCATACGGTGCCATCTGTATTCTATCCTAGTAACTGTTATTATAAGAAAACTCCACCAATGGTAATATCTTCTGCCACGTTCCCTGGAACTCAATAATATAGCATCTCAACATATCCTCGAGAATTGGTTAAAAGAGAATTGGTTATTAAAGTTAGTTATTTGCTTTTAAAGAAATTTCACATAACTTTTTCCTAAACTTTTTCTCTCAACTTCTTTTCTGTCAAACACTCGGAATTTCATCAAAATCTAGAGATGAGAGATCTTTTTCTCAGGTTATTGATTTAAACTTGATTCTTTAACTTTGTTTTACAAAATATCATTGAAATCTTATATTTTCTTAACTTTAAATAACCCAATTGAGGGAGAAATCACACAATAGGTAAGGTTTGTGATCTCCTCTATTGAATGGTTCTTTATTGATGTTCTTAAGTATTTGATCCTTGATTTATGGTTTACAATCTGATTTGATGTTTTTATATTGAACTAATTGATTTATTTGGGTGAAATTGATGAAATAGAGAAAGATTCAAATTGAATCTAATTTCTAGTGTTATGGATTGAGTTTAAACACATTTTGGATATATAATAATGTTGATAAGTCAATTTTGTCAATGGAATCCTGAAACTTTTGAATCTCTAATTGTTTTGGTTGCTAGAAATATGTTTTTGTGGTGTTGTGGTGGCTGCGTGGTTGCTGGAAGTATTTGGATGTTTTAATTCTGTTTTTGAGTGTTAATTGATGATTATGGAAGGGTTAGATTTTTAGGTTGTGGCTGGGTTGTGTTTGGAAAGGATTAGATGATGATTTCGGTTATTGTGGTTGGGTAATTTTGGGAGGATTGTAGAAGTCTGTGAGTATTGTTGTTGCAGTTTTTTTGAATGCATTGAGATGCATTAATACTCTGCTGTAATGTGGTTAAAATAGGGGAGTTGATCCGGAAGTGATCGATGAAGCTATGGAGGCTTTGGACGCTTGATTTCGCGTCGGCGAATTGAGGTTTCACGTATCGGTGAGTGAGAATGTGGATTCTAGCTTTGGAATGTTTTAAAGGTGGTTTATGGTAGTTTAAACTTAGCATGAAACGCTAGTTTAAACTCGAAAGTAAGTAAATGTGGTTTTTCTCTCTCGGTCGTACTAGATTGAAATGGTTTTATGCACTTGTTTTGTATTACATGTTACCTAATGGTTAAGCTTGTTTTAAAGTATATGAGATACTGCTTTTGAGCATGAAATGCTGAAGGATGCACATGGTAAGTGATCCTTGTATGTATATGGTTTATACTTGTGGTTTAAAGCATGGTTGTTGCTTTGGAAAATGGTTTGGTTTAATGCTTGTTAAAAACAGTGACGTAAATATTAAATGGTTAATTATATTGACAAATGTTCTGTTTTAAAATTATTATCAGATATAGTTGGCCGACCATAGGATTGATAGTGCACTATAATAAGTCGCCTTGGATGTTGAGGGGTTTAGATTCGTGTACCGAAAACTCCATCCAAGTACCCTAGCGGTAGAGGGGTTTTACAGTACCGTATACTCTGTTAGTGGATTAAGCATCTAACCGAGGTAAGAGGTTGGTGTCCTTATGGGTTGAAAGTGTACCCAGTTGTTAGGTACCGTGATTGTGATTGTATCGCTATTCCAGTTGAGATGGCTTGAAGTGTTGGGTAAACATTTATTGAATCCGTGTATCCGATGAACTATTTTGGTAAATGAACTTGGTTAATGATCACTTGTGAGCCAATATAATTGTTTATGTATCATTGTAAAGTTTATGTTGTATAATATGCTTAGTACATGTTTACTCTTTAAGCTTTGCATATAATTGTTATGCATGGGAAGGCTTAAATTCAGCTTGAGCAATGGAAATTGCTATTGGTTAATGATGCATGTTGCAGATGGTTTAAAATGCATGTTTTAAAGATATTAAGTTCATGTTTTAAATGCATGATAATGTTTTTAAAGGATGTCTGAAATGACTTTTAATGTAATGTTGAGAATTGGTTTCAATGCATTGATGGTGTGTTATTTTTGAGCACTCCTCACTAAGCCTAGTGTGCTTACGCTCTCTTCATCCATCAATGTAGAGAATTAAAAACTTGAAAGGTAGTGGGAAGCAAGGGATCAGAACAAGACTTGGTAACCAAAGTATGTTTGAACTAGACTATAAGTAATAAGGGCAATGGGGATTTTCATTGTATGCACACCGAGAAGGTGACACTGATGTGATTGTAGGTACTTTTACCTTACAGTCTTTGTCGTTGTATTCGTTGGTTGATTATGGTTCTACCCATTCATACATCTTGAGTAAGCATGCATAGTTGCTTGATATATCTGTTGAAATTCTTAATGTGGGTGTTAGAGTGACTAGTTCTCTTGCGGAGACGGTCGTGGTTAGGAGGTTGTATTGTAGGTGTCCGCTAATGGTTTAGGGACATGAGTTTGGCGTGGACTTCATGAAGTTTCTATTCCATGATTTTGATGTAATTTTGGGTATGGATTGGTTAACGGAACATAGAGATTTGGTGAATTTTGAGACCAAACAGATATCCTTGAGGTTATCTGGTGATTTTGTGGTGGTAGTTGTTGGTGAGAATGGTAAGTTCATGTCTAATGCTGTTTCGGCTTTGGAAGCAAGTCAAATTTTGGATCTAGATGTCAGGCTTTCTTGGCCTACGTTATGAATCTTGGTTCAAAGGAGTTGAGGGTGCAGGATATTTGCACCATTTGTGAGTTTTCGGGTTTTTTTTTGGAAGAGTTGTTGGGGTTTCCACCAGATCGTGAGGTTGAGTTTAGCATCGAGGTCTTTGCAGATACGGCACCTGTATCTATTGCTCCATATTGTATGTGTCCAAAGGAGTTAAAAGAGCTGAAGACAAAACTACAAGAGTTGCTTGACCGAGGCATTATTAGACCTAGTATTTCACCGTGAGGGTGCACCATTGTTCTTTGTAAAGATGAAAGATGGTACGTTGCAGATGTGTATAGACTATTGGCAGCTGAACAAGTTGACGATAAAGAACAAGTATCCCTTGCCACGGATTGATGATCTATTTGATCAGTTCAGAGGTGCCTTAGTGTTTTCTAAGATAGATTTAAGGTCTGGGTACTATAAATTGAAGGTGAAGGATATGCCCAAGACAGCTTTTTGTACGAGGTACGTGCATTATGAGTTTTTTGTGATGCCGTTTGGTTTGACCAATGCACTGGCTGCTTTTATGGACATGATGAACTGTGTGTTCTATGAGTTTTTGGACCAGTTTGTGGTTGTGTTTATCAACGATATCCTTGTGTACTCTCGTACCGAGGAGGATCATGATAGACATTTGCGGGTTGCGCTTCAGACGTTGTTGGCTAATCAATTGTGTGCCAAGTTAAGCAAATGTGAGTTTTGGCTTAGGGAGGTTGTTTTCCTTGGGCGTGTTGTGTCGGCTGAGGGAATTCGTGTTGATCCGCTCAAGGTTGAGGTTGTGATGAGTTGGAAGGTGCCTAAGTCAGTGACAGAAGTTAGAAGTTTCCTTGGGTTGGTTGGTTATTACCGTAGGTTCATGGAAGGGTTCTCCAGTTTGGCAGCTCCTTTAACCAAGTTGTTGCAAAAGAATGTTCGGTTTGAGTGGACAGAGGATAGAGAACAAGCTTTTGAAAGGTTGAAGGAAACTTTAACACGAGCTCCAGTCTTGGTTCAACCTGAATCAGGAAAGGAGTTTGTTGTTTATAGTGATGTGTCTTATGTTGGGCTTGGTTGCGTGTTGATGCAAGAAGGTAAGGTAGTTGCGTATGTATCTAGGTAGTTAAAGGTCCATGAACGTAATTACCCTACTCATGATCTTAAGCTTGCCGCAGTTGTGTTTGCCTTAAAAATTTGGAGGCATTACCTTTATGGTGAGAAATGTGTGGTTTTTACAGATCACAAAAGTATAAAGTATTTGATGTCCCAGAAGGAGCTGAATCTTAGTCAACGAAGGTGGTTAGAGTTGCTTAAAGATTATGATCTAACCATTGAGTATCATCTGGGTAAAGCTAACGTTGTAGCAAATGCTTCGAGTAGAAAGGTTACTATGGAGTTAAAAGTTATGTTCGCTCAGTTAAGTTTTTCGTGTAACGGTAGATTGTTGGCTGAGTTGCAAGTGAAACCGTCCTTGTCGCAGTTGATCAAGGAGAGGCAACCACATGATGAGAGTTTGGTGCCGCATGTGAAGGATATCAAGGATGGGAATCCTATAGATTTTCATTTTAATGATGATGGGGTGTTGCGTTTTAAAGGTCGAATTGTGGTGCTTGAAGATGATGAGTTGAGGCATACAATTCTGACCGAAGTGCATGCTAGTGCTCTTGCTATGCATCCCGGTAGTACTAAGATGTATCGTGGGTTGAAGGAAGAGTACTATTCAGTTGGGCAGAAGAAAGATGCGGATGATTTTGTTTCTCGATGCATGGTATGTCAGCGGGTGAAGGCTGAACATCTATTTCTTTCTGGGTTGTTGTAACCGTTGAGGATACTGAAATGGAAGTGGGAAAGAATCACCATGGATTTTGCGTCTGGGCTACCTTTGACGCCGACCAAAAAGGATTCCATTTGGGTGATTGTTGATCGGTTTACGAAGTGTACGCATTTTGTGCCAGTGCATACTATGTATACCTTAGACAGGTTGGCCAATCTATACATCTTCGAGATTGTGCATTTGCATAGCGTGCCTAAGTCCATAGTTTCGGATAGATATATGCGTTTCACGGTAAGGTTTTGGATGTTCTTGCATCGTGCTTTGGGAACTCGTTTGAATTTTAGCACTTTGTATCATCCTCAAATGGATGGTCAGTCGGAGCGCGTGATTCATTGGTAAAATAACTCCTTAAGGATTCTAAGAATTTGACCCTTTTCATTTTAGTCACTTTAAAAATAGTTTTCAAAAATTACATTTTGGTCACTAACCAAAATGTCACATTTCCAAACCCCATTTTCCAAAATTGTTTTCACCAATAATAATCATATATTAAAATATGATTTTTAGTCATTTTCCACATTTTTATCTTACCAAAAATATACGGTCCTGAATCTAACTCGAATCCCTAACCCGGTCCACTAGACCGCCTAACAAGCCACAAAACTGCTAGGCCCAAAATCGAGGCGTTACATTACCTTTTCATCTATGTCTTTCAACACATGCGACAAGGAAACATGCTTTTCCCCTACCTTAGCCCAACACAAGGGCGTACGACACCTCCGGCCATACAATGCCTCATATGGTGCCATTTGTATACTTGCTTGATAGCTATTATTGTATGCAAATTCAGCCAAAGGTAGATGTTTCTCCCGGGTTCCTTGAAACTCAATAATACAACACCTCAGCATATCCACCAAAATCTGAATAACCCGCTCAGACTGTCCATCCGACTGTAGATGATACGCGGTGCTGAAATTCAATCTCGCGCCCAAAGCCCAGAGCAAACTCACCCAAAACCTCGCTGTAAACCTTAGATACCTATCCAAAATGTCACTCTTCCAAAGCCTATTTTTCAAATTGATTTTACCACAATCATTATTATATTAAATAATGATTTTACAACATTTTCCATATTTTTATCACCTTTAAAAATATTTAATCCGATTTAATCCCAAAACTAACTCAAACCTCTAATACCTGTCCATCGGATCTCTGAACCAACCTTTAAACCGTCCAAGCCCAAATCCGGGGTGTTACACCTATACAACACTCTCTAGACAACCCTGGGCTTCCTAGAACATGCTAAACTTAGGCTCTAATACCACTGTTGTAACACCCCTGACCCAAATATTACAAATTGGGCCCCAAGCCCAATCCAAAAACTAATAAATTGTGCAACTAGATTTATCCCAACACATTCATTTCATAAAAGTCATTAAGTCTGAATGTTTCAAGTTAAGAAACCAATTAAAACGTTACATGAGAGCTCTATTTAAAACACATAATTTAAGAGCATTCGACACAAGTTACAGGAGATTATTGTTGGGCAATGGGCAATGGTTTGAATGCATTTTAATGCATTTGTCCTCTGGTTTTATGTGTTTAAAATAGGGGATAATCAAGGCGACGAAGCATGACGTGTTTGGTGGTTTGCCGAGAGCTTATTTCTTGTTGGCAAGAAAGGCGGAGCGTATCAGTGAGTGGAAACTGGTTTGAAATGCTTTACAAAGGTTTGAAAAGGTTGTTGGGAGTTTAGGGTAAGCGTGAGACTCTTACCTAAGCTCGGAAGTAAGTTTCCTTTATTTTGCTCTTGAATATCGGCTTGGATGTGAGCATGTTGTTTACATGTTTTGGTAACAAACATGGTATGATTTACTTACTGGTAATGCATGATTTTGAGTACATATGCAGGGGATTGAAAGTATATATTAATGCTACTGAGCATTGGTTTTCATTCCGGTTTGGAATGGTGTTATTGCATTGGCAATGAAATTTGCATATGTGTTGTTTACGAGATGCATTGTAAAACAGTAAGTAAATGGTTTTGTAAATGATATATTGGCTATGTGAGATGGTGAAAACAATCGAATATAGTTGGCATGCCATAGGATTAAAAGTGCATTATAAAATATAAAGAAAATCGATCGTGGCCATGGGTCCTTGAGGTATGGCGGTTTAACTAGGCAACCCAAATTGATGGTGATCTTGCGGTTTAACTAGGCAAGGTTGGTACTCTTGCGTTTTAACCTGGCAAGGGAGAAATCTTGCGGTTTAACTAGGCGAGGGTGTCAAATCTTGCGGTTTAACTAGGCAGGGTTTGGGATATCATGCGGTTTAACTAGGAATTGTATGAGAGATCTGAGTATCTGATATGTGTAAATGATAGAGGTGGTCTATCCGGGTTACTATAATTGCCAATATATGATGTGTTGATTCTTGTATTAAATTCTTTGGGATTTAAGCATGGGTTGATTAAAATTCTTTGGGATTTAAGAATGAGATGTTATTGATGTTATGATTATCATTATGTTTTGATCCGGTTAGAATCATGAGGAAGTGCTTTGCAAGTAAGCATGTTTTGGGAAAAGCAAGCATATGTTTTTAAAAGAATGTAAATGCATCATTGTTATGAGCATTCGCACTAAGCATGTGTACTTACTCTCTCTTTTTCCTAATGATTCAGAGCATTAAAGTTCGGGGCAGCAAAGGCAAGGTTTGCAAGGATCCAAGAGATAAACTACTTTGAGTATGAACTCGGTTTCTATTTCTGGTTAATAAGGCAATGTGCTCGCCAAGGTTTTTGGGGGTTGTAATCCTACTTTCTTATGGATCCTGAAAATGTTTTCTATGCTGGGTTTTGAGGACGGTTGATGTTGCTAAGCTTGATGTCAATATTTGCTAGTAGTTGTGGTTGAATGATGTCTTAGGTATGCATCTAGAGCTCCCTTGATGATTGTCTTGTTGTGATGGTTTGACCAAGTTTAATATGCTATGAGGAGGGTGTTGTTATGTTGCATATGCTGTGAATGGTTTAATTGTAACACCCCTTTTCCCGTATCCAACACTGAATACGAGTCAGAGGTATCACAAAACATTCGTAAAACACTCTACATTTGTAATTCGGTAAAATTTTGTTCCTTTAAAAAATATTACAATGTATTTAGTTTTTATTTACAAATCTAATTATTAGCGTAAAGTTTAAAAATAATATTTTCATCTTCAAATCGAGTTTATTTTCAAGCAGCAACTTATTAATTTAATTTGTCTTGATATAATTAATAAAACTGCCTGATTTAAAATTCATCCACATACCAAATAAAATGCAAATTCTATCAGAGCAGGCATAACCTTTTTAATAAACATGCCACTAGTGAATATCAAACAATCTCAAATATTATATTACTGATACTGTTGTACCTATTCTTGATAGATGATATCCAGTAGTGCTCCTTTTTCCAAACGCTCATCTTTTCCTACGCGTGAAACAGTCACACGCTAAGTATTTACTTAGTGAGGCAATAGTTTGAATTTAAGTGCAATTGTCATAATATCAATATCAATATTAATGATTAATAATGCATATGATCACCTTACCATTACATGCTCATTAACATAATTAAATATGTAATAGCATATATGTATATCAAAGTGATAAGATTAGATCTTACCAATATCGATGCCATTTCCATCTGTAAGCTTTCAATGCTTAGCAATACATTTTTCCAACTCTGTCTGCAAGCTTTCAATCTTATCATTCTATTTTTTTATTTCATTTTAGTTTACTTAGCCCAAGGTATCGAATTAAGAGATTCTATGTACATGTGTCATCCCCCTATACTTACTTGAGTATAGTGTATTATTTGCACCGTAGTGCTTAGCACCCTAAGTGCTCCCGTATACCCAAACCTTGCATGAGTATACCCTCATTGAGTATTAATAAAATTGCACCGTAGTGCTTAACACCCTAAGTGTTTCTGTGTACCCAAACCTTGCATGAGTATACCCTCAATGAGTATTTATGAATATTGCACCGAAGTGCTTAAATCTTTATACAGCTGTTTATGACTCTATGGCTAGCCAATTATACATTTGAACCTCTATATCATACATTGGGCTTTATTTCAACATTTAAGTCATCAATAGCAACATATATATATATATCAACATTTAACAGTTCATAACCGAACTGACATTCATATTATACCATCATCAATAACTAGTGATCAATGTCTTTATTTTCAACCTTTGACATATTTAAAATATGTCAAATATATGATTAATGGCATAAATATCATGACAATATATAAACTAGGTAGACTCATCGCAAGTCCTATTAGTGATGTATAAAACATCCATGTATCATGTTATGCATGCATTGCACTCACCTAGGCCATGTATTAGTATGCCTCACTAAACCCTCTTTGATCCTTTCCTTCATTGTACCTCAAACCTCCCTTGATTCAAACTTAACTTCATAATTCAAATAAGTAAAATATTTGTTAGATCCCAATCTAACAATATCTTAGACATATTGTCCAATATAATCATTCGTATACAAAATCTCCAGTCTTTTTCTGTTCTTCCTTGTATTGTTCAAAAACTCATTATGGTCCTTAGTGTCCAATTTGAACTTCCATTACCCCTTTTCAAGCTTACTAATCAACCTTAGATACAAAGTGTATCAATTCTCATTTTTTGGCAGTTTGCAGTACCTCCAAAGAAATATTTCTATAAAATAATTTACAACTCAGAATTTAATTCCTTTTGTTCTAAAAGAAAGTAGATTCAATAAGCTTTTTAACCATATAAATTAATATCCAAAATTCAACTTGTATGATTTATGGCGATTTTTCAAAGTCAATTTCCAGTGTTGAACTTCGGAACAGCCAGCTATACTGCTTTTTGACCTTTCACTACTTAAAAATTCATATCTTTTTACTCAGAACTCGAAATCAGTTTCCATTTGTTGAAAACAAAACTAGATGAACAAATGTTTGCATCGGTATAAAATTCACCTTCTAACCATTTTTGTAGAATTTATGGTAAATTTTCAAAGTTACTGCCATAAATCAATTTTTCTACACAGCTTCCATAAACAACTTCAACTTTTATACTAACTTCTACTTATTTCTCTAATTTTCAATTTAGTCCAATCAATAGCTTTAAAGCACAAACTTATCACATTCTTCACAAATTATTATTCACAATAATTCTCCCTAATTTTCCTTATTTACTGAAATAGTCACTAAAATGCAAAGATAAAGATTCAAGCTTCTTAACTTTGCAATTTAGTCCTCAATTCAACATTAGTACCTTAATTCCATCATTACAACTAAAAATCAGATTTAACCCCCATGTAAAACTTTAATTTCGATTTGGTCACTTAACTTTGACAAATTGTCAAAATGGTCACTAATTCAATTCAACATCAATTTGGCATTCTAACTTCATTTTCTTATCTCTAACATCATTAATAACATAAATACACTCCAAATTCTAGAAATTCAGATTTGGTCCTTCAAGTTTTCAAAATGGTCCCTACACAATTTAACTTAGGGTTTTGCTTCCAAACAATAATTCAAGCTTACTGGATCATTATTTCAACATCACAAACCCTAAAGTAAACTTGAATCCATAAACCCTAATCATCTTCATAATAATCAAAACATGTAAAACTTAAATCCCAACTCAATATCATGATTTTAACATCATACTAGCTTGATTTCAACTTGAATTCAATCATGGAATCATAAAATCTCAAAAGCCCCAATTGGTTCATAAACCCTAATTTCTTTCTCATGTAAATTCTCATCAATCAAGCACGGATTACATGAATTATTGATATCAAGAGATAGAGCTTGAAGAGTAGAACAACATTGTAGTTCAAGAGATTACCTAAAAACCGAGTTTCGGGGCTTGAATTGAGCTTGGAAAATTTTTTCTCTTCTTTCCCCAGCCCTCACATTTTTGGCTGGAAAAGATGAACAAAAATATTCATCTTTTTCACCATTATTTTACACATATATCTATTAAATGAATTTATTAAATTCATTTAATAGTGAAATTACAATTTTGCCCTTTTATCTAATGGTTGAGATTGATTTTATCATCAATTAAGGGCCAAGATTTAATCTTCCATTTTGTCTTTCCAAAATTGACCTTATAACTTTTTAAATGTTTCAAAATTACCATTGGGGACAAATGACCAATTTGCCCTCCAACTAGTCTTTATTTACTAGTTTGCTTCCAAATTTCTATTCCATTACAATCTAACTAAATCTAGTTAGAATTCAACCAACCATAATAAAATATTCTTAAAATAACATTTTTTTACTTTTATAACCTTGACTCAAAAATAAATTGTAGGATTCATCTTGAATCAAACTAAAAATATTTCCAACACTTGGAAATGACTTTTATAACCTTTCTCTATCATATGGCAAAATTTCAAAATTTTCCAGTTCGATCCGGGTATCTGAATTCCACTTAAACTTTAACCGTGATTTTCCCAATAATCGAAGTATTAGATCGAACCAGTAATTCCGCATTCGATTCACACCCTTAGGTGATATATATATTTATGAAATAAAACTTTTGGGAAATTACAACTTTAGTCCCAAATCTTTCTTAGGTTTATACTTTATCCATAAATTTTTCAAAATTTACATTTTGGTCACTACCTTTTTAAACTTCAATTACCATTCCAGTTTTCCTTGGAATTCAACCAAACTTTAAGAATACCTTATTCAATTCACTATCTATCACATAATACCTTTAAACCTTAGAAATTTCCTTTCCAAAACCCATAATTAAAGAAATCCCAACTTTCGCATTGTTGTCATTTTAGTCACTAAGTTAGCTTTTAAGCTATTATCTTAGTACTAAATGACCCTTAATCAAATTAGTAAATTTTGGGGTATTACAATTCTCTTCCCTTTAAGAAAATTCGTCCTCGAATTTTCAACATATACTTAATTCAAAAGGTTTGGATATTGTTTTTTCATCTCCTTCTTAGATTCTCAAATGACCTCCTCAACCTTGTGGTTTCTCCAAAGAATTTTAACCACAAGGATTTTCTTGTTCCTTAATTCTTTAACTCTGTATACTGGAATTTTCACTGGTTCTTCATAATATAGATACATGAAATACATTGTATAGTTTGCTTATCTCTGGTGGTAAGGCTAACTAGTAAAACAATGGTCTACTCTTTTCAAAATCTCATATGAATAAATCTTGGGCTAAGCTTTCTTTTTCATCCAAATCGTAACCCTTCTCTTACAGGTTAATACCCTTAGAACCACTTTATCTCAAATTATTATGAAGAATTCTCACTTTGTTCTCCTTTTCTAGAGTTAGATCAACCCCGTTTTCCTTTGAATCACTTTGTACATTTTGGTCCAATAGCTCAAACCAATTAAGTGGAGCCTTACATCTTCTTCCAAATAATACTTTAAATGGTGCCATTTTGATGATTTCCTGATAACCATCATTAAGCAAATTCAGTGAAAGGAAAATACATTTTCCATGATCTTTGCAATTAATTACACAAGCCGTTAATATATCTCTAAACTCTGAATAGTTCATCCTGATTGTTCATCTATTGAGGATGAAAAGTTATGTTAAAATTGAATCGAGTACCCAAGACTTTATGCAAAGATTTTTAAAATCGGGCCAAAATATCGAGCAGTCCTTGGGCGCACCAGTTCAGGCCGTAGGTGCAAACTTGGGTAAGAGAGTGGCGGACTCTAGCTATTCTGGGAGGCAGAATAGGAGATTTAGAGACAAGATGTATAAGCCAGACCATAGGCGTGGTGGTGGAGTTGTCCATGGTGCTTAGGGAGCTCGTGTTACACTAGAGTGTGAGCGATGCAGTAGACGTCATGTGGGTATGTGCTGGGGTAACACTGGAACCTGTTGGATTTGTGGATCATCTGATCACCTGAAGCGTGATTGTCCTTGGGTTGCGAGAGATGTACCAATGCAAGTTGCTGCACCGACTAGCGGTCGAGGCCGTGGCAGGGGTAATTTTCAGAGGTGAGGGGATGGTTAGAGGGGTATGGCTCATGCTGCAGCAGTGAGACTTGAAGGTGGTGGACCAGCTCGGGTCTTTGCTCACCGTGAGGGTCGTAATGACACGGATGTAATCGTATGTACTTTTACTTTGCAATCTTTGTCATTGTTATCCTTGATTGATTCAGGGTCTACGCATTTATATATCTTGAGTGAACATGCATCCTTGTTGAATGTTTCTGTTGAGATATTAGATGTTGGTATGTTGGTCACAAGTGTTTTTGGGGAGACAGTTACACCAAGAAGGTTGTATCAGCGATGTCCCTTGGTGGTGTAAGGTCATGAGTTTGCCGCAGATCTAATGGAATTGTCATTCCATGGTTTTGATGCCATTTTGGGTATAGATTGGTTGAGTGAGCATAGAGTTGTTCTGGAATGTGAGTCCAAGATGATTTTCTTGAGGCTGGCCGACAACTATGAGGTTGTGGTGGTTGGCGAGAATGTTAAGTTCTTGTCCAATATGGTTTTGGCTGTTAGAGCAGAGAAGGTGATGTTTAATGGTTGCCAAGCTTATTTGGCTATTGTTATGAATCTGGAAGCCAAGGGTGTTCGAGTGCAGGACATTCGGACTGTTTGTGACTTTCCTAAGGTTTTTCCTGAGGAGTTGCCAAGATTTTTGTATTGAGACATACGAGGGTACAGCACCGGTGTCTATTGCTCCTCATAGGATGGCACCAAAAGAATTAAAGGAGTTGAAGTCACAACTTCAGGAGTTGTTGGATCGTGGGTTCATTCAACCAAGTGTTTATCTGTGGGGTGCGCCTATTCTCTTCGTGAAAAAGAAAGATGGTACAATGCGTATGTGCATTATTTATCGTCAGTTGAACAAGCTGACGGTAAAGAATAGGTACCCATTACCGTGAATTGATGATTTGTTCGATCAGTTTCATGGAGCAGCAGATTTTTCCAAGATGGATTTAAGATTGGGGTATTATCAGTTGAAGGTTAAGTATGTGGATGTGCATAAGGCCGCATTCTATATGAGTTATGGGCATTATGAGTTTCTGGTCATGCCTTTCGGTTTGACAAATACCCCGGCTGCATTTATGGACATGATGAATAGAGTGTTCCATGAGTATCTTGATCAGTTTTTGGTGGTGTTTGTAGATGATATTCTTGTGTACCTCCATACCGAGGAAGAGCATGTTCGACATCTGCGGATTGTGTTGCAAGTGTTGAAGGATAATTAGTTATACGCCAAGTTGAGCAAATGAGAGTTTTGGCTTAAGGAAGAGACATTCCTAGGTCATGTGGTGTCCGCGGAGGGTATTTGATTTGATCCACAGAAGATTGAGGCTATTCTCAATTGGAAGCCACCTAAGTCAGTATCAGAGGTTCGAAGTTTTCTTGGGTTGGCTGGTTATTATCGTCATTTTGTTGAGGGGTTTTTGAGTGGACGGAGAAGCAGCAACATAGCTTTAAGAAGTTAAAGGAATTGCTGACACATGTTCTTGTGTTGATTCAGCCTGAATCTGAAAATGAGTTTATGGTTTATAGCGATGCATCGTATGTTGGCTTGGGTTGTGTGCTGATACAGGATGGGAAGCTTGTCGCCTTTGCATTGAGGCAGTTGAAAGTTCATGAGTGCAATTATCCAACTCATGATTTGGATCTTGCAGCTGTGGTTTTCACTTTGAAAATTTGGCGACATTACCTCTATGGTGAGAAGTGCATGATCTTTACGGATCACAAGAGCTTGAAGTATTTGATGTCCCAGAAAGATTTGAATCTTAGGCAAAATAGATGGTTGGAGTTGCTTAAGGATTATGACTTGGCCATTGAGTATCATCCTGGTAAAGCCAATGTAGTGGCAGATGCATTAAGTCGTAAGGTTGTGGTTGAGCTTCGAGCTATGTTTACAAGGTTGAGTGTGACGCGGGAGGGTGGTTTGCTGGCGGAGTTGCAAGTTAAGCCTACGTTATCGCAGTTGATTAAAGCTAAGCAACTATTTGATGGTTCCCTGGTTGAGCATGTTAAGAACATAGCGGATGGTAACCCGACATATTTCAATTTTGATGATGATGGAGTTTTGTGTTTCAAGGGTCGGATAGTGGTGCGGATGATTTGGAGTTGAGGCACACTATCTTGACGGAAGCACATTCTAGTCCTTTTGCTATGCATCCTGGTAGTGTTAAGATGTATCATGATTTGAAAGAGGTATACTACTGGGTTGGGTTGAAAATGATGTGGTTGAGTATGTGTCCAAGTGCATGGTATGTCAGCGGGTTAAGGCTGAACATCAGTTTCCATCCGGGTTGTTGCAATCGCTAAGAATTCTGGAGTGGAAATAGGAGAGAATCACCATGGATTTTGTAACAGGGTTGTCGTTGACACCGGCTAAGAAGGATTTCATATGGGTGATTGTTGACCGGTTCACAAAGTGTGCACATTTCTTGTCAGTGCATACAACGTATACCTTGGACAAGTTGGCAGATTTGTATATAGCAAAGATTGTGCGCTTGCATGGTGTACCTAAATCCATCATTTCGAATAGGGATCCGAGGTTTATGACAAGGTTTTGGAGGAGTTTGCACCAAGCCTTGGGTTCGAGATTGAGTTTTAGTACCGCGTATCATCCCCAGTCGGATGGGCAGTCTGAGCGGGTTATTCAGGTTTTGGAAGATATGCTGAGATGTTGTATTATTGAGTTCCAAGGAACCTGGGAGAAGCATTTTCCTTTAGTTGATTTTGCTTACAACAACAGTTATCAGGCGAGTACTCAGATGGCACCTTATGAGGCGTTATACGGCTAGAGATATCGTACGCCCTTATGTTGGGCTGAGGAGGGGGAAAAGCATGTTACCCTACTGCATGTGTTGAAAGACATGGATGTGAAGGTCAAGCTTGTGTGCGACCGGTTGAAAGTGGTTGCATATCGGTAGAAATCTTACGCGGATTTGAAGCGTAAGGAGGTTGAATATGTGGTGGGCGATCGCGTATTCTTGAAGGTGTCACCGTGGAAAAATATGATGAGATTCAGACGTAAGGGTAAGCTTAGTCCGAGTTTAATTGGACCATACGAGGTTATTGAGTGTGTAGGTCCTGTGGCATATTGGTTGAGGTTGCCTCCCGAGCTGGAGAAAATTCACAATGTATTCCATGTTTCGATGTTGAGGAGATATCGGTTAGATCCATCGCATATCATACCAGTGGAGGATGTGGAGTTGAGATTAGATCTAACCTTTGATGAGTAACCAGTAGAGATCCTCGATGCCAGTAAGAAGGTTTTTCGTGGTAAGACGATAGAGCTCGTGAAAGTCTTGTGGTGACACCGAGGTGTTGAGGAAGCTACTTGGGAAAGCAAGGTGAATATGAAGGAGCAATTTCCCCATCTATTTTCTCCAAGTAATTTTGAGGACTAAATTTATTAAGTGGGGGAGAGTTGTAACACCCGAGTTTTGGGCTTAGCGGTTTTGAGGTTTGTTAGACGGTCTGGTGGACCCGGTTAGAGATTCGAGTCAGATTCAGGACCATATATTTTTTCGGTAAGATAAAAATGTGGAAAAATAGTTAAAAATCATCTTTTATTATATAATGATTTTTGGTGGAATCAATTTTAGAAAAAGGAATTTGGAAATGTGACATTTTGGATTAGTGACCAAAATGCAATTTTTGAAAACTATTTTTAAAGGTGACTAAATTGAAAAGGGTCAAATTCTTAGAATCTTTAAGGAGCTATTTTACCAAGGTTTTTCTAATGATTTCTCCCTTAATTTAAGATATTTTAACACGTGTTTTAAAGATAATTAAAAATAGATTTTAGTGAAAAAGTTAGTTAAGCTCATTAATGAAAATTCACGTAACTTTTCTCTCAACTTTTCTCTCCACTCTCTCCTCATCCAAACACTCAAGTTTTCTTCAAAATCCAGAGGTGAGGATTCTTTTAACTTGTTTTTATGATTTATAATGATTTGATTAACATTGTTTTGCAAAATCTCATTTAAATCTTATGTTTTCTTAGCTTTTGTAAAATCAATTGAGGGTGAAATCTCACAATAGGGGTAAGGTCCGTGATCTCCTCTATTGTATCGTTCTTTACTGAAATTCCCAAGTATTGATCCTTGATTTATAGTTTGGAAACTGATTTTTATGTTATATTAATGTTTAATTGAGTTATTTTGAGAATATTAATGAGATATTATAATTTTTGAAGTGGATCTGTTTTTTCAGTGTTTGATTTGGATTTAATATATGTTTTGGTTGTACTTTGATGTTGATAAGTTGTTTTTATCAATAGAATCCTGAAACTCTTGAATCTCTAATTAGTTAGCTTGTTAGATTAGGGGTTTTTGTGGTGATATTCGAGTTTAATCTTTGCTGGAATTAAAAGGATGTTAGGAAAGGGTTTTTGGATGTTCCTTGATGTTAATTGAAGGCTTGTATTGTTGTTTTATGGCTCGGTTAAGTTTTGGAAATGTTTGATGGTGTTTTCGGTATGTTTTGGATGGTGTTGAGTGGGCATCTTGGGAGTTACGGGAGATTGATGTTGGGAAATGGTTTGAATGCATTTGTCCTCTGGTTTTATGTGTTTAAAACAGGGGATAATCAAGGCGACGAAGCGTGACGTGTTTGGTGGCTTGTCGAGAGCTTGTTTCGTGTTGGCAAGAAAGGCAAAGCGTATCGACGAGTGGAAAATGGTTTTAAATGCTTTACAAAGGTTTGAAAAGGTTGTTGGAAGTTTAGGGTAAGCGTGAGACACTTACCTATGCTCAGAAGTAAGTTTCCCTTATTTTGCTCTTGAATATCGGCTTGGATATGAGAATGCTGTTTGCATGTTTTGGTAACAAACATGGTATCATTTACTTACTGGTAATGCATGATTTTGAGTACATATGCAGGGGATTGAAAGTATATATTAAATGCTATTGAGCATTGGTTTTCATTCCAGTTGGAAATGGTGTTATTGCATTGGAAATGAGATTTGCATGTGTTGTTTATGAGATGCATTGTAAAACGGTAAGTAAATGGTTTTGTAAATGATATATTGGCTATGTGACATGGTGAAAACAATCGGATATAGTTGGCATGCCATAGGATTAAAAGTGCACTATAAAATATGAACAAAATTGATCGTGGCCATGGGTCCTTGAGGTATGGCGGTTTAACTAGGCCACTCAGACTGTTGGGACATCAATTGGGGCATGCGGTTTAACTAGGCAACCCAAATTGATGGTGATCTTACGGTTTAACTAGGCAAGGTCGGTACTCTTACGGTTTAACTAGGCAAGGGTGAAATCTTGCGGTTTAACTAGGCGAGGGTGTCAAATCTTGCAGTTTAACTATGCAAGGTTTGTGATATCATGCGGTTTAACAAGGCATGGTATGAGTGATCCGTGTATCCGATATGTGTAAAGGATAAAGGTAGTCTATTCGGGTCACTATAATTGCCAATATATGAAAAAGATCATATGTTGATTCTTGTATTAAAGGCTTTGGGATTTAAGCATGGTTTGATTAAAATTCTTTGGAATTTAAGCATGAGATGTTATTGATGTTATGATTATCATTATGATTAAAATACGTGGGGAAGATTATAGTGGATGAAGTTTATGGCTGCTTGAAGAGAAAATCTAGCCCCTTGATCTTTCCCAATCTGATTAAGGCCATCTATCGGAGGAAGGAAGTTTATGAAGACCTAGAGGAGGATGAAGTGCACAAAGGGAAGCAAGGATTGACCCCTGACCAAATCCCAGGGCTGAAGGGATTTGATGAAGATGCCCCAGCAGAGACTGTTGATGGTGGATCCAAGACTTTTGCTGTAGTGATGATTGCCTCTTTGGTAGCCTCCACTAGACGCATGAAAGCGGAGACAGAGGAGATGCACAACAACTTGCATACTTTCTTTAAGTATGTCAAGGAGAGCGGCGTTGTTATGAACGCCTACTTTAAAGAGATGTTGCCGCACCTGACAACTAATTTCCCTCCCTTTCAGAGGTCGTATTTGTTACACTGAAGCTCCATCCTCCGCCCAAGAAAGCACTTGTCCCCTGTACAACCCCTGCTGACACAGCCAATGATCGTCCATCAAGACAAAGCAAAGGACAAGCCCCAATGGAAGCCTCGCCAACTGAAAACCCTGTAGATGATCTGGTCACCATAGAGATTGACGATAAAGAGATGGTTGACGACACTCATATCCCTACGCAATCTCAAACACCAAATGCCACAACGAGAACAAGGCAGCGCCTGAAGCAATCTGTTGATCATGCTCGAAACACTCCTACCGAGAAGACCACGAACCACCAGAACCAACAAAGCCTGAGGAGCCCATCGCTACGCTAAAGAAGAAACGTGTGAAGCATAAGGCCACCAAGATACCAACACCAAAGTAGGACCGTAGTGAGGTACCTCCTATTGCATTTTATATAGTTTAGTTTCAGTTAGTTAGTTTTCATGCATTGGGGATACTGCATCCTACAAGTTTGGGGGTGTTAGTAGTTAAGCATTTGCATCTGTAGTTAGGAACATGTTTTTGCTGTGGCATTTTGTTTAGCTTAAAGATAGTTTTTATGAACAAATTAAGGATGTCCAATGATGAGTATTTAATTTTTGTGGCTATGGATTGTTTGAATGTACATGACTGTGAGATTAGTAGAACTGACTTTAAGGCTTGATGTTTTACGATTAAATTGTTACATGATTGTATGTTCACTATGCTTAAGGTTGTTTGAAAATTTTTATGAAATAACTCTTGCATGCCTTAGTATGAATGATCTTAATGAACTTGAATGATAAATGAAAGCATTAAAGGCTTTATTACACTCCTCTCTGCTTATTGCATGTGTTGATTGTGAATAAATGCTTCGGCATATCTGTAGAGGGACACTATGCTTTGCATGGTTTGCCTGGATACTGCATTTTAATAAATGGCAGCCATAGCAAATGAGTGAATGAAAGTTTCCATAGGATGACTCTACTTATTGCTTCCAAAAAACAAATCAAGCTTACTAGATCATTAATCCAACATCACAAACCCTAAGTTAGACTTGAATCCATAAATCCTAATCTTCTCTATACAAACCAAAATATATAGGTTTTAAATCCCAACTCAATAACATGATTCTAACATCATACAAGCATGATTCTAACTTAAAATCAACCATGGATTCATAAAATCATAAAAGCCCCAATTTGTTCATAAACCCTAATTTTGTAATATCCCAAATTTTGACTAGTGACCAAATGTAAATTTTGAAAGTTTTGTGGCTAAAGTATAATTTTGGAAAAGTTAAAGGATTAAAGTGTAATTTTCAAAAGTTATGTATTTTGACCCCTTAAATGAATAGTTTACCCCCAAGAATGACGTTTCTGTGTTACTCGAATTTTTTGTACGAAAATTGTTTTAATGGCTATAAAGCGATAAAGTTTGGAAAAATATTCTGATAATCGGATAGAGCTAAAATTTCATAGATAGTTCCTTGGACCTTAGAAGAGTCATAAAATATCATTTTATGAATATTTGGATGTTAAAAATATCGAGAAAAATTTAAATCGATTGAAATGACATTGAATGGCAATTTTGTGAATAAGTTGATCGGTAAAGGGCATTTTGGTCATTTTGCCCAAAAGGGACATGGAAGGAATTTTGAGATTTTGGTCATTAAACAGTAGGTAACAGTAATTAAAAAAGTGCATAAAACCATTTCAAACTAGCACGTCCGAGAGAGTACAACTGCTTTATTCTTACTTCTGAGTCTAGGTAAGCGTTTCAAGCTTTACCTTAACTCCCAAACTCTGTTATCAAAATAGCAAAATGCTTTAAACCATGTTTTCACTCACTGACATGTTAAACTTCGATTCGCCGATGCAAAACCAAGCATCTGAAGCCTCCTACGCTTCTCCAATCACTTTCAGATCAACCTCCCCTGTTTTTACCACACAACAACAAAGGATTAATGCATCATAATGCATTCTAAACACATCAAACACAATCCTTCTTAGATTTACACAAAATCCTCACAATTAACCCTCCACAACAACCGAAAACATAACCAAAATACTTCGATTCACAACCCAACCAACTTCTATCAACCTAGAATCATTTCCAACATCAAAACACATCTAAAAACAGATCCAAAAAAGCTACTACTTCCAGCAACCTTACAACCACAAAATCTCAAAACTAACAACCTAAAAAAATAGAGATTCTTAAGTTTTGGGATTCCATTGATAAAAATCACCTGTCAACATTACTACTCATCCAAAATATAAAATCAAACCACCATTACTTACTGGAAATCAGATCCAATTCACGAATCAACTCATTTTCCTCAAAGAACTCATTAAATCATTAGAAAATCATCAAAATTAGATTAGAAACACAAAACCAAGGATCTAATGCTTGGGAATTTCAATAAAGAACCATACAATAGAGTATATCTCGGACCTTACCCCTATTGTGAAGTTTCTCCCTCAATTGGTTTGTGAAAAGCTAAGAAAACACAAGATTAATGTAAGATTTTGAATAATCAATCTTTATAAAACAATTTAAAACAATAAAATCAAGTTAAAAACAACCTCACCTCTAGAAATTTGATGAAATCTGAGTGTTTGGGTGAGGAGAGAATGGAGAGGAAAAAGTTGAGAGAAAATGACGTGATTTTTGTTTAGAAAAGATAACTAACTTTTTAACAAAATCCACTTTAATTATTAATTAAATCACATGTTAAAATCAGTTAAATCAAGGGATAAATCATCAAAAACCAATTGGTAAAATAGATCCTTAAAGATTCTAAGTATTTGACCCTTTTCGTTTTTGTCACTAGAAAATCACAATTTTCAAAACTTTCATTTTGGTCACTAACCAAAATGTCCATCTTCCAAAACTCATTTTTCAAATTGATTCCACCATTATTAAATACACAATTAATAATGATTTTTAAGCATTTTCCATAATTTTTCCAACAGCAAAAATATATGATCCCGAAACTGACTCGAATCTCTACTTCAGTCCACCAAACCGTCTAATAAACCCTCTAAATCGCTAAGCACTAAAACCGAGGCATTACAGTCTATGGATCACGTGATCATCTAAGGTGAGATTGTTCACGTTTGGCCAGAGAGGGTCAAGCACATGCGGCTGTTGTGTCCAATGCTCGTTGGAGTTGTGGGTCTGGCGACCATCTGAGACGTGATTGTCCTTTGTTAGTTGGAGGTGGGCAGGGTGCTGTGTAACACCCCAATTTTGGGCTTGGATGTTTTGAAGGTTGGTTCGAAGGTTCGGTGGACCAGTATTAGAGGTTCGTGTTAGTTTTGGGATTAAATTGGATTAAATGTTTTCAGAGGTGATAAAAATATGGAAAAATGTGTTAAAATCGTTATTTAATATAATGATGATTTTGGTAAAATCAATTTTGGAAAATGAGATTTGTAAATTGGAAATTTTGGAATAGTTACCAAAATGCAAACTTTGAAAACTGTTTTTAGTGACTGTTTTGAAAAGGATAAAACTTTGAATATTTAAGGAGCTAATTATCATATATATTTTTAACAGATTTATCCCATTAATTAACTGATTTTAAATGGGTTTTAAAAGGCTTTAGAAGTGGAGAGGATTAATAAATCATATTTTTAGACTTTTAACAAAATTCACGTAACAAACTTTGCAACTTCTTTCTCTCAAGCCAAATATCTTTGCAATTTCAATTTCTTCAGGTAAGAATCAAAGGTTTTGATTTCCATTTGATTTCCTAATGTTTTTTCATCAAATACTTATTATTATTCTCTTGATTTTCATGTTTTACTAAGCAATTAAGGGGAGAAATTGGCATTGGAGGTAAGGATTCATTCTTCTCCTGTAATGAAAGGTTCTTTATCAAAATTCCCAAGTTTTTTATCCTTTACAATTGTTTTCTAATGTTTTTTGATAGTTTAATTAAGGAAAAATTAGTTTAATTATGTTTTGATTGATGTAATGGGTTTATTTTCGAAGTGGATTTGTTTTGCTGGGCTCTTGATCAGATTAGAACATGTTTTAGATGTTAATTGATGTTAAAAGTTTGGATTTATCATTGTAATCCTGAAACTAGTTGAATCTCCAATATTTAAGTTTGTTAGTTAAAGGTTTTTGAGATGATTTTGGTGTTAAATCATTTCTGGAAGTAAAAGGATGTTGTAAAAGGGTTTCTAGTTGTTAATTGATGATGTGTGATGTATTGAATCGTTATATTGTGGCTGGGTTAAGGTTGAGAAGTGTTTTGAGGTTGACTTTGGGATGTTTCAGATAAGTTTTGAGGGAGCAACTTGAGTGTTGCGGGTAATTGCTTGTAGGCAATGGTTTTAATGCATAATGATGCATTTATCCTCTAGTTTTATGTGATTAAAATAGGGGATAGTTGGGGTAATGAAGTTGGACGTTTATTGTTGCTTGTCGGGAGCTCGTTTCGCGTTGGCGAGCAAAGCGAGGCGTATTGGTGAGTGGAAACTGGATTGAACACCTTTAAAAGGTTTAATAAAGGTTTTTGGGAGTTTAGGATAAGCTTGAAATGCTTACCGAAGCTCGGAAGTAAGTTTCCATTATTTTGCTATTGAATATCGGTTTGGATATGAGCATGTTGATTTCATGTTTGGTGTTAAACATTGTTGGGTTTACTTAATGGAAATGCATGATTTAAATACATATATAGGGGTTAAAAACTATGATAAATGCTAGTGAGCATTGGTATTCATTCCGGTTGGGAATGACGTTATTGCTTTGGCAATGTGATTTGCATATGTGGTGTTTTTATATAATGCATTGTAAAACAGTAAGTAAATGGTTTTGTAAATAATATATTGGCTATGTGACAAGGTGTGAAGGCAATCGGATATAGTTGGCATGCCATAGGATTAAAAGTGCACTATAAAATATGAAAAAAAATCGATGGTGGCTATGGGTCTTTGAGGTATGGCGGTTTAACAAGGCCACTCAAACTATTAGAACCTCATTTGGGGCATACGATTTAACTAGGCAACCGAAATTGATGGTGATCTTGCGGTTTAACTAGGCAAGGTCGTAAACTTGCAGTGTAACTAGGCAAGGGTACTAAGCTCGCGGTTTAACAAGGTGAGGGTGTCAAATCTTGCGGTTTAACTAGGCAAGGTTTGGGAGTTCATGTGGTTTAACTAGGCATGGTATGAGAGATCCGTGTATCCAATTTGTGTGGATAGAGGGTAGTCTATTCGGGTCACTATAAATGCCAATATATGAGAAAGTTCATGTGTTGAACCTACTTTATAATGCTTTGGGTTTTAAGCATGGTTTATGATTTAATGCTTTAGGATCTAAGCATGGATTATGTATATGTTGTTGCATATTGATTATTATGCATTGTTTCAGTTGGAAACAAGGAAAAGTGCTTTGGTCGTAAGCATGTTTTGAAAACAAGTGTTGGGTTTTCAAATGGTTTAAATTGCATCATTGTTTTATGAGCATCCTCACTAAGCATGTGTGCTTACACTCTCTTTTTTCTTAATAATGTAGAGCATTGAAGTTTTGGGGCTGCAAAGGCAAAGCTTAAGTGATTCAAAGACAAAGACTACTTTGAGTATGAACTCGGTTTAAGTTTTCAGTTAATAAGGCAACGTGTTCACCATGTATTTGGGGATTTGTAATTTTGTTTTCCCTAGTATTTGAGCATGTTAATGCTACATTATGAAGTTGGTTGATTTTGTTAAGCATGTTAATGGCTTTTGGTTGATGCTAGGTGAATGCCTAGGTATGCATCTAATTTGTTTGATTGAATGGTATGCTTAGATGAGCTTAACATGTTGAGTATGGTTTTAAAGATGTGTTGATATGCTGCTTGTGTTGGAAAGTAACCTATTGAGTGTTTTGGTATGTTGGGTGGAAGCTTTAGGGAGCATGCCTATAGATTGAATCTTTTGGAAGCATATGTTTGTTATGGTTGCTATATATGGGTGCAAGAGTTGGAATATGCTTAAATGAATGTTGGTATGCATCTATGCAAGTTGCTAGAACCTAAATACATCTAGATGTGAGTGAAAAACTAGCTAAAATGACATTATAGGCCCAATCATACCGATACGTGGGGGACCGTATCAGTATGCTAGGCAATTTCGGGCACTTCATATCGGTATGGGTTCAGGGGTTTTGGAATGGTTGACCGTTAATTGAAAACTACTTTTTGAATCATGCCCGCACATAGAAACACTTGATGGTTGTATCAGTACGATGTTTAAGGATGTTAAATTGGACTTTTGGGTTCGAGCAGGCGTACCAGTATGGTACATAGTGTACTGAAATGGGGTTAAAGCACCGTATCAATACGGTATTTTGCGTATAGATACGGATGCCAGTTAATTCGGTTAATGTCATGGAAGTTCAGTTCTATTTTCTTTCAATTTAGTCCCTGAATCTTGTTTTGTCAATTGTATAAGCTCAGTTGGTCAATTTGAGCCAAAAATTAAAACACAAGCATGTAATCTGACTAATTAAGGATTGGTAACTCTAATTTTGGTAATGATCCTTAATTTTACTAGTTTTACGTTTGGGTCCCTAAAATGTATTGTATGCAATTGGTTGTCTTTCCGCTGTTCGTTTCCTTTGTAATTCCATCTGTTACAAGTAGGAACACTTACGTTTAATAATATGCATCTAGAAAAGATAAAAAAGAAAAAAATGGACTGGTTCTTATAATTATTCTCCAGTTTGCTTCGGTAAACCTAATGTACCTCGCTCGATTTGGTCGGGCGTCTAGGCCGAGTCGAGGGGGTTACATGTTGCACCTATTGTTGCTCCGCAAAGAGGCCGTGGTTGTGGTCATGGTCAGTTTCAACATAAGGATGGTGGGAAGAGGACTGTGGCTCATACGGTTTCTATCCAGTTTGAGGGAGGTGGACCAGCTAGAGTGTATGCGCACCGTAAGGGTCTCAATGACTCTGATGTGATTGCAGGTACATTCACTTTACAGTATTTGCCATTGTATTCTTTGGTTGATTCTGGTTCTACCCATTCTTATATCCCGAGTGAGCATGCACAGTTGCTTGATATACCTATTGAAATTCTTAATGTGGGTGTTAGAGTGACCAGTTCTATTGGAGAGATAGTTGTGGTTAGGAAGTTGTATCGTCGATGTCCGCTAATGGTTCAGGGACATGTATTTAACGTAGATTCGATGGAGTTGCCATTCTACGATTTTGATGTTATTTTGGGGATGGATTGGTTGACCGAGCATAGGGCTGTGGTAGATTTTGATACCAAACGGATATCCCTAAGAATGTTTGACGGTCTCGAGGTGGTGGTTGTAGGTGAGAACGCTAAGTTCTTGTCTAATGTTGTTTTGGCTTTAGAAGCGAGACGAATGATGGATTTCGGATGTGAGCCTTTCTTAGCCTATATTATGAATCCTGGTTTGAAAGAGTTGAGGGTGCAGGATATCCATACAGTATGTGAGTTTCCAACTATTTTTTTAGAAGAGTTGTCAGGGTTGCCACCGAATTGAGAGGTGGAGTTTGGCAATGACGTTTATACAGATTCGGCACCTGTGACAATTGCTCTATATCGTATGGCCCCAAAAGAGTTAAAGGAGTTAAAAATGCAACTGCAAGAGTTTCTTGATCGAGGGTTTGTTAGACCAAGTATTTCACCGTGGGGTGCACCGGTGTTGTTTGTGAAAAAGAAGGATGGTACGTTGCAGATGTGTATAGATTATCGGTAACTGAACAAGTTGATGATAAAGAATAAATATCTATTGCTGCGGATTGACGATCTGTTTGATCAGTTTAGGGGTGCTTCTGTATTCTCTAAGATAGACTTGGGGTCTAGGTACTATCAATTGAAGGTGAAGGATGTAGATGTGCCCAAGACAGTTTTTCGTATGAGGTACGAGCATTATGAGTTTTTGGTGATGCCGTTTGGTTTGACCAATACACCGGTTACTTTCATGGACATGATGAATCGGGTATTCCATGAGTTTTTGGATCAGTTTGTGGTTGTGTTTATCGATGGTATTCTTGTATACACTCGTACCGAGGAGGATCATGATAGGCATTTGCAAATTGTGCTTCAGACGTTGTTGGTTAATCAACTTTAGGCCAAGTTAAGCAAGTGTAAGTTCTGGCTTAGGGAGGTTGTTTTCCTCGGGTATGTGGTGTCGGCCGAGGGGATTCTTGTTGATCTGCACAAAATTGAGGCTGTGATAAGTTGGAAAACACCTAAGTCTGTGTCAGAGGTTCGGAGTTTCCTAGGGTTGGCCTGTTATTACCGTAGGTTTGTTGAAGGGTTCTCCAGTATAGCTAATCCTTTGACCAAGTTGTTACAGAAGAATATTCATTTTGAGTGGATGGAGGATAGGCAGTGGGCTTTTAAAAGGTTGAAGGAAGCTTTGACATGAGCTCCGATCTTGATTCAGCCAAAATCAGGGAAAGAGTTTGTTGTCTACAGTGATGCGTTCTATGTTGGGCTCAGTTGCATGCTGATGCAGGAGGGTAAGGTAGTTGCCTATGCGTCTAGACAGTTGAAGGTGCATGAGCATAATTACCCTACTCGTGATCTTGAACTCGCCGCAGTTGTTTTTGCCTTGAAAATCTAGCGGCATTACCTTTATGGTGAGAAATGTGTAGTTTATATGGATCATAAGAGTTTGAAGCATCTTATGTCGCAGAAAGAGTTAAATCTTAGGAAACAAAGATGGTTGGAGTTGCTTAAAGATTATGATCTTACTATCGAGTACCATCCGGGTAAAGCTAACATTGTGGCTGATGCTTTAAGTAGAAAAGCTATTGTGGAGTTGAGGGCTATGTTTGCTAGGTTGAGCGTGACGTGTGACGGTGGATTTTTGGTTGAGTTGCAAGTGAAACCATCCTTGTCACATTTGATTAAAGAGAAACAGCCACATGATGAGAGTTTGGTGCCGCATGTGACAGATATCATGGATGGAAGTCCTATAGATTTTCATTTTAATGATGATGGGGTGTTGTGTTATAAAGGTAGGATTGTGGTGCCTGAAGATGAGGAGCTGAGGTGTACCATTTTGACCAAAGCGCATGCTAGTCCTTTTGATATGCATCCTGGTAGTACTAAGATGTATCAGGGTTTGAAGGAAGAGTACTATTAGGATGGTTTGAGGAAAGATGCTGATTTTGTGGCTCGATGCATGGTATGTCAGTGAGTAAAGGCTGAACACTAGTTTCCTTTCGGGTTGTTACAGCTGTTGAGGATACCGGAATGGAAATGGGAAAAAAATCACCATGGATTTTGTGTCTGGGTTGCCTTTGACTCCGACCAAAAAGGATTCCATTTGGGTGATTGTAGATCGGTTTACGAAGTGTGCACATTTTGTGTCAATGCATACGACGTATACCTTGGATCGGTTTACGAAGTGTGCACATTTGGAAATGTGACATTTTAGGTTAGTGACCAAAATGTGATTTTTTGAAAACTTTTTTAAAGTGACTAAAATCAAAAGGGTCAAATCCTTAGAATCCTTAAGGAGCTAATCTACCAAATGTTTGCTGGTGGATTCTCCCTTCAATTAAATCATTTTAAGCATGTATTTTAAAAGGGTGTTAAGAAGGATTAAATATCTAAAGTAAGTTATTAGCTTTTAAAAGAAATTTACGTAAATTTTTCCTAAACCTTTTCTCTCAACTTCTTTTCTTCCAAACATAGAATTTCATCAAACTCCAGAGGTGAGGGACTCTTTTCACTTAGATTATTGATTTCAATTTGATTCTTTAACTTTGTTTTGTAAAATCTCATTGAAATCTTATGTTTTCTTAGCTTTAAACAAGCCAATTGAGGGAGAAATCACATAACAGGGGTAAGGTCCGTGATCTCCTCTGTTAAATGGTTCTTTATTGATATTCCCAAGTATTTGATCCTTGATTTATAAGTTGTAATGTGATTTTAATGTTTTAGCAATGTTTAAGTGAGTTATTTTGGAAATATTATTGAAACATGGTACTTTCCGAAGTGGAAATGATTTCCACTATTTGAGATTGATTTAATATATGTTTTGGATGTGTTTTTATGTTGATAAGTTGTTTTTATCAATAGAATCCCGAAACTCTTGAATCTCTACTTATTTAGGTTTCTAGATTTGAGTTGTTGTGGAGATAATCGAGTTTAATCTTTGCTGGAGGTAAAAGGATGTTAGGAAAGGGTTTGTGGAGATAATAGAGTTTAATCAAGTTTAATCTTTGCTGGATATAATCTAGTTTAATTGATTTATTTTGGAAATATTGCTTGAATTGTTGTTGTATGGTTGGGTTAAGTTTTAGAAATGTTTGATGATGGTTTCGGTATGTTTCAGATGGTTTTTGAATGGGCAACTTGGGAGTTGCGGGAGATTTCTTTTAGGCAATGGTTTGGATGCATTTTAATGCATTTATCCTCTAGTTTTATGTGTTGAAAATAGGGGATAGTCAAGTTGACGAAGCTTGACATTGTTTGGTGGCTTGCCGAGAGCTTGATTCGCGTTGTCAAGGAAGACGATGCGTATTGGTGAGTGGAAACTAGTTTTTAATGCTTTACAAAGGTTTGTAAAGGTTGTTGGGAGTTTAGGGTAAGCGTGAGACACTAACCTAAGATCGAAAGTAAGTTTCCCTTATTTTGCTCTTGAATATCGACTTAGATATGAGCATGTTGTTTACATGTTTTGGTGATAAACATGGTATGATTTACTTACTGGTAATGCATGTTTTGAGTACATATACAAGGGTTTGAAAGTATATTAAATGCTATTGAGCATTGGTTTTCATTCCGGTTGGGAATGGTGTAATTGAATTAGCAATGAGATTTGTATATGCGGTGTTTTGTGAAATGCATTGTAAAACAGTAAGTAAATAGTTTTGTAAATGATATATTGGCTATGTGATAAGGTGAGAAAACAATCGGATATAGTTGGCATGCCATAGGATTAAAAGTGCACTATAAAATATAAACAAACCGATCGTGGCCATGGGTCCTTGAGGTATGGCAGTGTAACAAGGTCAGTCGGACTATTGGGAACCTCATTTGGGGACTTGCGGTTTAACTAGGCAACCCAAATTGATGGTGATCTTGTGGTTTTAACTAGGCAAGGTTGGTATACTTCGGTTTAACTAAGCAAAGGGTAAGATATAATTTAACTAGGCGAGGGTGTCAAATCGGTTTAACTAGGCAAGGTTTGGGATATCATGCGGTTTAACTAGGCATGGTATGAGAAATTCGTGTATCCGATATATGTATAGGTTAGAGGTAGTCTATCCGGGTCACTATAAATGCCAATATATGAAAAAATTCATGTGTTGATCCTTGTTTGTAATGCTTTGGGATTTAAGCATGGTTTGCTTAAAATGCTTGGGATTTAAGCATGGATTGTATACGAGGTTAAATGATGATTATTATGTTTTGATTCGGTTGGAATCATGGAAAATGCTTAGGTTGTAAGCATGTGTTGGGAAAAGAAAGCATGTGGTTTTTCATTGCTTTTAGTGCATCATTGTTTATGAGCATCCTCACTAAGCATGTGTGCTTATGCTCTCTTTTTCCTAATGATGCAGAGCATTAAAGTTCGGGGCAGCGAGGGCAAGGTTTGCAAGGATCCAAGAGATAAACTACTTTTGAGTATGAACTCGTTTCACATTTTCGGTTAATAAGGCAATGTGTTCGCCATGGTTTTTGGGAATTGTAAATCCATTGCATTAAGATTCTCTAGAATGATTCTATGCTGGTTTTGATGGTGGTTATATGTTGTTTATCTTGATGTTATTGCTTGCCTATGGTTGAGGTTGAAGGGATGTTTAGGTATGCATCTAGAGTTTCCTTGTGGATTGCCATGTTGTGCTGGTTTGATCAAGTTTAGTGTGCTATGTTGAGTGTATTGGCATGTTGCTTATGCTGAGAATGGTCTAATTGTGCATTTTGGTATGTTTGGCAAAGTGGTCTAGGAAGCATGCCTCTAGAACCATGGTTCTTTGGAAGCTTGATGATGTTTTGTTTGCCTAATCATGGTATAAATGTTAGATTTTGTATATTCAAGTGTTGATATGCATGTTTGAAAGTTGCTAGGGGCCAATTGCATCTAGAATTGTGTAAAAACCAGCTAATTTTGACATTACAGGCCCAAGCATACCGATACACGGAGGGATCATATAGGTACAACTAGGAAAATAAGGCCATGGTGTTTTTCGGTACAGGTAGAGGTGTTTCAGTATAGACATGCAAACAAGGCTAGAGTGTATCGATAGAATTTCACTTTTTGGGTGGCTGAGGATGCATTTGGAATTTTATTTTTTTGGAGACAAGGTCGCATCACGATGTTTAAGGATTGGGAAAATGTATTTTAAACTCATTTTAAGCGCGTAAGTAGTGCCTTACCGTATCGAAATGATGTGTTCAAAACTGTATCAATACGGGCCACAGCGTATTGATATAGATGTCGTTAAAATTGTTAATGTCATGGAAGGCCATTTCTATTTTCTTTCGTTTTAGTCCCTGAATCTTGTTTTGTTAATTATTTGAGCCTGGATGATCGTCTGAAGCTGATTTTTGACATATAAGTATGAAATGAACCAAATTAAAGGTTGGTAAATTAAAAGTGGAAAAGTCCTTTTATATTTCTAAATTTACATTTTGGTCCCTAAATTGTGTTGTGGCCAATTAGATGTCGTTACGATGCCCGATTGAGATGTGTGCTCACCGATGAACAATATGATCATGTAGGGAAGCATTGATGCATCTAGATAAGATAAAAAAAGAAAATGGATATGTTTAGGTTTTATTTTCCGGTTTACTTCGGTAAACCTAATGTAGCTTGCTCGATTCGCTCTTGCGACTAGGTCGGGTCGGGGGTTACTGATTTTACATGGCCATCTTTAAACATTTCATTGGGATTGAATTTGGGAATTGCTTAAATTGAGGTATATATGATTATGTATAATGTGATTTATACATGTTTGCTCTTTATGCTTTGAAAGGGTGATGAAATGCATGTTTTGTTTAAATGGAGGTATGCATGTGGGATTATGCATGTGAAATCATGATATGTGATTACATATGGTTTAAGCATGTTTTAAATGATTAAGTGCATGGAAAGTAAGGCATGATGTTTAACGTGACGTTTTGAAATGATGATGATTTCAATTGATGTTTGAAACAATGTTTAAAGCAATGATGTGTTAAAGTGATGGTTTTAAAAGATGTAACACCCCTTTCCCGTATCCATCATTGAATACGAGACAGAGATGTTACAAAACATTTTAAAACCAAATATATTTATAATTCGGTAAAAATTTGTTTTTTTTTTAAATATTACAATTTAGTCTTTATTTACAAATCTAATTAATCGCGTAAAGTTTAAAATTTATATTTTCGTCTTCAAATCAGGTTTAATTTTAGGCAACAACTTATCAATTTAATTACGATTATATAATTAGTGAAACTGTCAAAAAACTACATGATTTAAAATTCATCCAGATTCCAAATAAATTACAAATTCTATCAAACCATGCATAGCATTTTAATATACATGCCAACTAGTAAATATCAAATAGTGTCAAAAGATATCTTACTGATACTGATGTACCTGTTATTGATTGATGATGTCCGTTTATGCTCCTTACTCTAACCATTTCTTCTTTCCTACGTGTGAAACAATCACACGCTAAGTAATTACTTATTCATAATCAAATGCAATTTGACATAAATATCAATGTAAATAAATAATAATGCATATGATCATTGTATCATGTCATGCTTGTTAACATAAATAAATATGTAACAACATATATGAATATCAAAGTGATAAGATTAGATCTTACCAATTAACGTTTCCATTTCCATCCGTAAGCTTTCAATGCTTACCAATACCTTTTTCATTTCTATCTGCAAGCTTTCAAGCTTATCATTCTATTTCTTTGATTCATTTCAATTTACATAGCCCAAGGTATCAAATTAAGAGATTCTATGTACACGATTCCTCCACCCTATACTTACCTGAGTATAGTGTATTATTGCACTCTACCATGAGTGCTTGCACCGAAGTGCTTTGGTATACTTACCGGAGTATACCATTAATGAAATTTTCACTTTACCTGAAGTGCTTAGAATAAATTTGCACTTTACCTGAAGTGCTTAAAATATTTATACAGCTGTTTATGACTCTGTGGATATCCAACTATACCTTCGAATCTCTATATCATACATTGGGCTTTATATCATCAATCTATTTCCTCAATGGAAGCATATATCTATATATATATCAACATTGGGAAGTTCATAACTGAAATAATATTTCAATTTCATCAATGTAAGTAATCAAATGATCAATGCATTTTATTTCTCAAATCTTGACATATTCATATTATATCAATCATATATTCAATGACATAAATATTTATTATGATATCACTAAGTCCTGGGCCATTTATTTTATGCTTCACTAGTCCTTTTTTAACTTTTCTTTCATTGTACCTCGAAACTCC
Organism: Hibiscus mutabilis; assembly: GCA_019671005.1. Classification (NCBI taxonomy): domain Eukaryota; kingdom Viridiplantae; phylum Streptophyta; class Magnoliopsida; order Malvales; family Malvaceae; genus Hibiscus; species Hibiscus mutabilis. The sequence goes on from CM033738.1 coordinate 26,870,871, forward strand.
CTTGATTCGAACTTGAACTTCATAAATCAAATAAGTGAAACATTTGTTAGATCTCAATCTAACAATATCTTAGCATATTGTCCAATATAATCATTTGAATACAAAATTTCCAAACATTTTCTTTTCTTCCTTGTATTGTTCAAAAACTCATTATGGTCCTTAGTGACCAATTTAAACTTCCATTAACCCGTTTCAAGCTTACAAATTAACCTTAGATACAAAATGTATCAATTCTCATTTTCTGGCAGCTCGCACTACATTCAAAGAAATATTTGTATAAAATAATCTACAACTCGGAATTCTATTCCATTTGTTCTGAAAGAAACTAGATTCAAGAAGCTTTTCAACCATATAAATTAATAGCCCAAATTCAACTTGTATGATTTATGGCAGAATTTTCAAAGTCAATTTTTTGTTTGAATTTCGGAACGGACTGGGGTTCTTTTTCTGACCTTTCGTCACTTAAAAATTCATATCTTTTGACTTAGAACTCGAAATCAGTTTCCGTTTGTTGGAAACGAAATTAGACGAACAAATATTTACATCGATATAAAATTCACCACCTAAACATTTTTTTAGAATTTATGGTGAATTTTCAAAATTACTGCCATAAACCAATTTTTCTACACAACTTCCATAAACAACTTCAACTTTTATACCAACTTCTCCTTGCTTCTCTAGTTTTCAATTTAGTCCAATTACTTGCCTTAAACCACCATCTTATGACCTTCATCAAATAATTATTCATAATAATTATCCTTAATTTTCCTTCTTTACCGAAATAGTCACTAAAACGCAAAGATAAGGATTCAAGCTTCTTAACTTTGCAAATTAGTCCTCAATTCAACATCACTACCTTAATTTCATCATTACAACTAAAATTCAGATTTAGCCCCATACAAAACTTCAATTTTGATTTGATCACTTAATTTTGATAAATTGTGAAAATGGTCACTAATTCAATTCAACATCAATTTGGCATTCTAACTTCATTTTCTTATCTCTAACATCATTAATAACATAATTACACTCCAATTTCTAAAAATTCAAATTTGGTCCTTCAACTTTTCAATTTGCCGAAATGATCCCTACACAATTTAACTTAGGGTTTTGCTTCCAAACAACAATTCAAGCTTACTAGATCACTATTTCAACATCACAAACCCTAAATTAAACTTGAATCCATAAACCCTAATCATCTTCATCATAATCAAAACATGTAAAACTTAAATCCCAACTCAATATCATGACTTTAACATCATACTAGCTTGATTTGAACTTGAATTCAATCATGGAATCATAAAATCTCAAAAGCCCCAATTTGATCCATAAACCCTAATTTGTTCCTCCTAAAAATTCTCATCATTCAAGCATGGATTCCATGAATTATTGATATCAAAAGATAGAGCTTGAAGAGTGGAACAACTTTGTAGTTGAAGAGATTACCTGAAAACTGAGTTTCGGGGCTTGAATCGAGCTTGGAATTTTTTTTCTCTTTCTTTCCCTAGCCCTCACATTTTTGGCTGTCACCATTATTTTACACATATATCTATTAAATGAATATTAAATTCATTTAATAGTGAAATTACAATTTTCCCATTTTATCCAATGGTTGAGATTTATTTTATCATCAATCAAGGACCAAGATTTATTCTTCCATTTCCTCTTTCTAAAATTGCCCTTATAACTTTTTTAAATATTTCAAAATTGCCATTAGGGCTAAATGACCAATTTGCCCTCCAAATGACCATACAATTATCAAAATTTACATTCTGGTCGCTGTCTTTTTAAACTTCAATTCCCATTCCAAGTTTCCTTGGAATTCAACCAACTTTAAGAATACCTTATTCAATTCACTATCTATCACATAAGACCTTTAAACCTTAGAAATTTCCTTTTCAAAACCCATAATTAGAGAAATCTAACTTTTGTATTTTTTGTCATTTTAGTCACTAAGTTAGCTTTTAAGCTATTATCTTAGTACTACATGACCCTTAATCAATTTAGTAAATTTTGGGGTATCACAATTCTCTTCCCCTTAAGAAAATTCGTCCTCGAATTTTCAAAATATACTTGATTCAAAAGGTAAGGAAACTGCTTTCTCATATATTCTCCTAATCTTTTTCAAGTCGTTTCCTTGACTTAATGATTTTGTCAAAGAACTTGGACAAGCAAGATTACCATGTTTCTTATTTCTTTGACTCCATATACTAGGATCTTTACTGGTTCTTCCTCATACATTAAATCCGGCTGAATCTCTATTTTCATTGGGATAATGACATGCAAGAGATCCAATCAATACTTCTTGAGCATCGATACATTATGAATCTTGTTATTTTCCAAAGATAAAACTAGCTTATAAGCTTCCAGAGCAACTCTTTTCCCAATTTCTTATGGTTCAATAATTCTTGGACTTAACTTTCTTTTTGCCTAAACCACAACACCTTCTTTCAAGGTGAAACTTTTAAGGAATACTTTATCTTTAACTTTATATTAAATATCTTTTCTTTCAGGATCAACATATAGTTTCCATCATTGAGATAGAAATCCTTCCCTGATAATATAAATATCTATCAAACCTAACTTCTAAGTTTTCAGTTTCACTCTTTTCCACTTGTTTGAACCTTGACAATATTTCTCATTCTTTCTTTAAAGATATCTTATTTAATCCAATACGGTATATTTTATTCTCAACTTGACAATCAAAACACCATCTTCTTTTAATGCCAATCTTGCATTCATAGCTCTTAAGGCAACAACTGTCTTTCGACTAAGAGTGTCAGTTACCACATTAGCTTTTTCTGGATGATAGTCAATGACCATATCATAATTCTTAAGAAGCTCGATCCAACTTCTTTGCCTCAAGATCAACTCTTCTTTAGTAAGCATATACTTTAAACTTTAATAACCTATATAAATATAACATCGTTAATAACTGTAACACCCCTTTTCCAGTATCCCATCACTGAATACGAGTCAGAGACATCACAAAACATTTGTAAAACCCTCTACATTTGTAATTCGGTAAAATTTTGTTTCTTTAAAAATATTGCAATATATTTAGCTTTTACTTACAAATATAATTAATCACGTAAAGTTTAAACATAATATTTTCATCATCAAATCGAGTTTAACTTCAGGTGGAAACTTAACAATTTAATTTGACTTTATATAATTAGTGAAACTGTCTAAAACTGCCTGATTTAAAATTCATCCAGATACCAAATAAAATACAAATTCTATTAGAGCGGACATATCATTTTAATATACATGCCAACTAGTAAATATCAAACAGTGTCAAAAGATATCTTACTGATACTGATGTACCTATTATTGATTGATGATGTCCGTTTATGCTCCTTCCTCCAACCATTTCTTCTTTCCTACGTGTGAAACAGTCACACGCTAAGTAATTACTTAGTGAGGCAATAATTCATAGTCAAATGCAATTTGACATAAATATCAATGTAAATAAATAATAATGCATATGATCATTGTACCATGTCATGCTCGTTAACAGAAATAAATATGTAACAACATATATGAATATCAAAGTGATAAGATTAGATCTTACCAATTACCGTTGCCATTTCCACCCGTAAGCTTTCAATGCTTACCAATACCTTTTTCATTTCTATCTGCAAGCTTTCAAGCTTATCATTCTGTTTCTTTGATTCATTTCAATTTACTTAGCCCAAGGTGTCGAATTAAGAGATTTTATGTACACGAGTCATCCCCCCTATACTTACGTGAGTATATTGTATTATTGCACTCTACCGAGAGTGCTAGCACCGAAGTGCTTCAGTACACTTATCGAAGTATACCATTAATGAAATTTGCACTTTACTCGAAGTTCTTAGAATAAATTTGCACTTTACCTGAAGTGCTTAGAATATTTATACAGCTGTTTATGACTCTATGGATAACCAACTATACATTCGAATCTCTATATCATACATTGGGCTTTATATCATCAATCTTTTTCATCAATGGCAACATATATCAATATATATATATATATATCAACATTGGGCAGTTCACACCCGAAATAACATTTCAATTTCATCAATGTAAGTAATCAAATGATCAATGCATTTTATTTCTCAAATTTTGACATATTCATATTATATCAATCATATATTCAATGACATAAATATCAATGTATTATGATATGCAAGCAATTGCACTCACCTGGGCCATTTATTTGTGTGCCTCACTAAGTCCTCATTAATCTTTTTCTTCATTACACCTCGAACCTCTCTTGATTCAAACTTGAACTTCATAAATCAAGTAAATGAAATATTTGTTAGATCATAATCTAACAATATCTTAGACATATTGTCCAATATAATCATTCGAATATAAAAATTTCAACACATTTTCCTTTTTTCCTTGCATTGTTCAGAAACTCATTATGGTCCTTAGTGACCAATTTGAACTTCCATTAACCCCTTTCAAGCTTACTAATTAACCTTATATACAAAGTGTATCAATTCTCATTTTCTAGCAGTTTGCAGTACCTTCAAAGAAATATTTTTATAAAATAATCTACAACTCTTAATTTGACTCCGTTTATTCTAAAACAATATAGACTTGATAAGCTTTTCACCCATATAAATTAATATTCCAAATTCATCTTGTATGATTTATGGCGAATTTTCAAAGTCAGTTACAGTGCTAAAATTCGGAACAGACTATTGTTCTGTTTTCTGACCTTTCGTCACTTAAAAATTCATATAATTTGACTTGGAACTCGAAATCAATTTTCGTTTGTTGGAAACGAAATTAGGCGAACAAATCTTTACATCAATATAAAAGTCACCATCTAACCATTTTTGTATAATTTATGGTGAATCTTCAAATTTACTGCCATAAACCAGTTTAACTTTTATACTAACTTCTCCTTACTTCTCTACTTTTCAATTTAGTCCAATTACTTGCCTTAAACCACCATCTTGTGACCTTCTTCATCAAATAATTATTCACAATAATTCTCCTTAATTTTCCTTCGTTATCGAAATAGTCACTAAAATGCAAAGATAAGGATTCAAGCTTCTTAACTTTGCAAATTAGTCCTCAATTCAACATTACTTCCTTAATTCCATCATTACAACTAAAAGTCAGATTTATCCCCCATAAAAACTTCAATTTCGATTTGATCACTTAGTTTTGACAAATTGTCAAAATGGTCATTAATTCAATTCAACATCAATTTGGCATTCTAACTTCATTTTCTTATCTCTAGCATCATTAATAACATAATTACACTCCAATTTCTAAAAATTCAGATTTGGTCTTTCAACTTTTCAATTTGTCAAAGTGGTCCCTACATAATTTAACTTAGGGTTTTGCTTCCAAACAACAATTCAAGCTTACTAGATCATTATTTCAACATCACAAACCCTAATTAAACTTGAATCCATAAACCCTAATCATCTTCATAATAATCAGAACATGTAAAACTTAAATCCCAACTCAATATCATGATTTTAACATCATACTAGCTTGATTTCAACTTGAATTCAATCATGGAATCATAAAATATCAAAAGCCCCAATTTGATCCCTAAACCCTAATTTCTTCCTCATGAAAAATCTCATCAATCAATCATGGATTCCATGAATTATTGATATCAAAAGATAGAGCTTGAAGAGTAGAACAACTTTGTAGTTGAAAGAGATTACTTGAAAACCGAGTTTCGGGGCTTGAATCGAGCTTGGAAAAAAATTTCTCTTTCTTTCCCTAGCCCTCACGTTTTTGGCTGGAAGTTTATCTTTTCACCATTATTTTACATATATATCTATTAAATGAATATTAAATTCATTTAATAGTGAAATTACAATTTTGCCCTTTTTATACAATGGTTGAGATTGATTTTATCATCAATCAAGGACTAAGATTTAATCTTCCATTTCCTCTTTACAAAATTTCCCTTAGAACTTTTTTAAATATTTAAAATTGCCATTGGGACCAAATGACCAATTTGCCCTCCAACTAGTTTTTATTTACTTGCTTGCCATTCTTGTAAAAATTCAACTAAATATAATTGGAATCCAACTATTCATAAAGTAATATTTTGTGAATTTTTTCCATATCTTTTGGACCAGTCTCAAAAATTTCCACTTGATCCAAAATACCGATAAATAATCCTTTACTCATAAATAAACTGTAGGATTCATCTTGAATCAAACTAAAAATATTTCCAACACTTGGAAATGACTTTTATAACCTTTCTCTATCATATGGAAAAATTTCAATATTTTCCAGTTCGATTCGGGTATCTAAATTCTACTTAAAGTTTAACTATGATTTTCCCAATAATCAAAAAATCAGATCGAACCAATAATTCCGCATTCGATTCACACCCTTAGATGATCTTTTCATTTATGAAATAAAAACCCTTAACTTTTAGGGAATTACAACTTTAGTCCCCAAACTTTTCCAAAGTTTATACTTTAGCCATAAAATTTTTAAAATTTACATTTTTGTCACTGCCTTTTTAAACTTCAATTCCCATTCCAATTTTCCTTATAATTCAACCGACTTTAAGAATACCTTATTCGATTCACTATCTATCACATGAGACCTTTAAACCTCAGAAATTTCCATTTCAAAACCCATAATTAGAGAAATCCTAACTTTTGCATTTTTGTCATTTTAGTCGCTAAGTTAGCTTTTAAGCTATTATCTTAGTACTAAATGACCCTTAATCAATTTAATAAATTTTGGGGTATCATAGAGTGTACCTGTACGGGTAGGCCTTTCTAGGCATAGCGTTTCGGTACACTAGTCATTGTTTCGGTACAAAAGTATGTCTTTTAAGCATGGCATATAGATACACCCTAGAATTTGAGGATTTTGAAATAGTAATACCGTATTGATATGCGTGTAAGTGTACTGATACGAAAACTATTAATTCAGTTATATGGATGTTTTGAAGTTATGTTTTCTTGCGTTTTGGTCCCCTATTATTATGGATGCAATTGAATGAGTATGAATGAGTATTTTGGGCTAAAATTCAACACGCATGCATGAAACCTGACTAATTGAAGGTTGGTAATATCAAAATGGGAAAATTTCTTGTAATTTTCCGAAATTGCAATTTGGTCCCTAAATTACGATTGTACCCCCAATTGGATGTCATTTCGATGCCCAATCGAGTTGAGTTTTCACCTATGGTCAGCATGAACACATAGGATAATAATTTACATCTAGATAAGATTAAAGGAAAAATATGGACGTGTTTTGAGTTCTTCTTTACGGCTTACCTCGATAAACCTAATGTAGCTTACTCGGTTCGATCTTGCAACTAGGTCGGGTCGAGGGGGTTACAAGGATCGAACAAATAAATCTTATCTGCAACGGAGCCAATTTTTTGAAGGGTGTCGAATCTGTCAAAAAAATAATACCTACTTGTTCTTTGGATTTGTAGTAGCGGCAAGTAGGGTCGATCCCACAGAGAGCGGTTAAGGAATTAAATTCACAAGTAAAGCAATTTAAGTAAAGGGGGGAGTTTGTGGTTTGAATTGAAGAAAGCAATTGAAGTAAGGAAAATTCAATATAAATTTGAACTCTAGTCAAGGTAGAACTTGGAATATTAAATCAAGAATTTAGATCAACGACCCACAAAAGATAAATCAACATCAATCTCAAATAGCTTGGTTTTAGATTAGATGAATACCACCAAATAACCCAATCTCTTCTAAGTTAGATAATCAATTAAATACCATTAAAAGATTAGCTCTTATTATCAAGATTAAATTCCTAGATACCACTAAAGAATTACAATCTATCAAGTAGCATTAATGATCTCAAGAGACCCAAAGTGCATATTCTTCCTAAGCACGAACCCGTTAACTTATTAAGAACATGAATTCATACCTTTAGAAAACAAACTCGAATTTCTTTACCACTTATATCAAATACCATTGAATTGGTTGTGGCTTATATTTAACCAAACATACACATGAAGATGAAGCACGAAAGGTATGAAAATACTTGAATAAAGATGAAGATAATTTGGGAACAAGAAATCTCACTAAAAACTGGAAATAATATCCTTGTAACTACACTTGACTAAAAAAGGGGGAGTTAGCCACCCATGGTGGTTGGCAGCGACACAAGAAGAGGGAGAGGGTTTCGTGTAATGCCCGGTTTTGGGTCTAGTTATTTCAGGGTTTGTTTTAAGGGTTTGGTAGACCAGTATTAGAGATTCGAATCAGTTTCAGTATTAAATCAAATTAAATACTTTTGAAGGTGATAAAATATAGAAAATGTTCAAAAATCATTATTTAATATATTAATGATTATGGTGAAATCAATTTTGTAAAATGAGGTTTGGAAATCGAACATTTTGGACTAGTGACCAAAATGTAAACTTTGAAAACTATTTTTAGCGATTGTTTTGTAAAGGGTCAAAACTTTGAATCTTTAAGGAGCTAATTTCCCAAAAGTCTAATCTCAGCTTAATTGTCTTTTTTTAAAAGTGTTTTGGAAAATATAAATAGGTTGGAGAGAATTAATTCTTTAAAACAAAAGTTTCGTAACTAACTTTCTCTCAAAATCTCCCCAGCCAAACACCATTCTCTTGTTCTAAATCTTCAGGTAAATCTTTCTTTTCTTAAATCTTTTTTTCAAATGGATTCTCAATGTTTATCAAACAAAACCTTATTGTTTTAACTTTGTTTTCTCATGTAAATCATCCAATTAAGGGAGAAAGCATCCATTAGAGGTAATATTCATTCTTCTCCTCTAATGAAAGGTTCTTTACTGAAATTCCCAAGTTATTGGTTCTTTACAATTGTTTTCTAATGTGTTTTGATAGTTTAATTAAGGAAAATTAGTTTAATTGTGTTTTAATTAATGAAATTGATACACTTTCGAATTGGATCTATTCTGCTCGGTCTTGATCAGATTAGATCATGATTTTGATGTTTATTTAAGTTGATAGCTAGGTTTAAACGTTGTAATCCCAAAACTAGTTGAATCCCTAATTTTAAAGGTTGTTAGTTAAGGGTTTTTGTGATGTTAATGGAGTTTAATCATCGCTAAAAGTAAAAGGATGTTGAAGAAGGGTTTTTAGATGTTAATTATTGAGGTTTGATGCATTGAATCGTTGTTTTGGGGCAGGGTTGGGATTAGAAGGTGTTTGAGGTTGATTTTGATAAGTTTCAGATGGTTTTTATGTGGGCAAGTTGTGAGTTGCGGGTAATGGCTTTGAGGCAGTGGTTTGGATGCATTTTGATCCATGTTTCCTCTGGTTTTGTGTGGTCAAAACCGGGGATAATCAAGGCAAAGTAGCTTGAGGTGGATCGTTGCTTATCGGGAGCTCGATTTGCGCTGGCAAGCAAGGTGAGGTGTAATCGGTGAGTGGAAACTGGTTTTAAATGCTTTTAAAGGGCTTGGAAATGATGTTGGGAGTTTAGGATAAGCTTGAAACACTTACCTAAGCTCGAAAGTAAGTTTCCCTCTTTTGCTCTCAAATATCGGATTGGATACGAGCATGGTTGATTACATGTTTTGATTTCAAACATGGTTTGTTTGTTTACTATAAATGCATGGTTTTGAATACATATGCAATGGTTTTAAAGTATGTGAAATGCTAGTGAGCATTAGTTTTCATTCCGGTCGGGATGTGGCCTTACTTTGGCAATGTGGCTTGCATATGTGGTGATTTGCATAATGCATTATAAAACAATGATTAAATGGTTTTGTAAATGATATATTGGCTATGTGACATGATGAGAAAACATTCAAATATAGTTGGCATGCTATAGGATAAAGTGCACTATAATATATGTTTAAAATTGATCGTGTCCATGGGTCCTTAAGGTATAGCGGATTGGCTGCTAAGACTATTGGATTCTCACTAGAGGTTATGTGGATTGTCTAACCTACGTGAGGGTAAATCTTGCGGATTGGCAAGGTTTGAGATATCATGCGAATTGGCATGGTATGAGTATGGTGGAGGATTGTCCATCATGAGTTACCCATGTATCTGATGTATGGATGGAGGATTGATCATCCAAAGATAGAGGATTGTCTATCTTAGGTAGAGGATTGTCTACCTGAGGTCACTATAATTGCCATTATATGAAAGTTCATGTGTTGAACCTACTTTTTCATCCTTTGGGATTTAAGCATGGTAATATGATTTAATGCTCTGGGATTTAAGCATGAGATGATTTTATGCTTTGGGATTTAAGCATGTAATTTGTAAATGTTTTGCATATGGTCGATATACATGTTTTGATTTGTAATCAATGAGAAAGCTTTGGTCGTAAGAGTGGTTTGAAAACAAGTGTTTAGTTTTCAAAGGATTTTAAATGCATCATTGTTTTTATGAGCATCCTCACTAAGCATGTGTTCTTATGCTCTCTTTTTCCTAATGATGCAGAGCATTGATGTTTGGGGCAACAAAGACAATGTTTAAAGTGATCCAAGACAAAGACTACTTTTGAGTATAAACTCAATTTAAGTTTTCGGTTAATAAGGCAATGTGTTCGCCATGTTCTTGGGATTTATAATTTTGTTTTCCCTAGTTTTTGAGCATGGTATATGCTGCGTTTTGGAGTTGGTTTGATGTTGATAAGTATGTTGTTAATTCTTTCTTATTGTTGAAGCTAGGTGGTTGTTTAGGTATGCATCTAGTTAGCTTTGGTTGAATGCCATGTTTTGATGAGTCTAGCATGTTTTTTTTTTTGATGTAATGGATATGTGTGTAAGTGGCATATGCTGGAGAATGTTCAATTGAGTGTTTTGGTATGTTTGGTAAAGCGTTTTAGGGAGTATGCCTATAGGTTGATCTTTTGAAGCATATTTTTTGTTGTGGTTGCTAAATCTTGGTGCAAGTGATGGAGTATGAATGGATGGTTGATTGTATGCATGAATGTGAGTTGATAGGATCTAAATGCATCTAGATTCGAATAAAAACCAGCTAAAAATGTTGTTTCAGGGCCAGACGCATCAGAATGTGTCCCCTCGTACTGGTAAGGCGAGTCCATTTCAAGCTTAGCATTTCGATACGCGGGGCCGTATCGGAATGATTTTAAGCTACTGGAATCAAGGTTTTGTAAACAAGCCAAGGCGTATTAAAACACCTATACACGTATCGATACAAGATGTAGTTAATTCAGTTATTGAGATATTTGAAAGTTTCTAATTCTTTCATTTTGGTCCCTGATTGTTGTGAATGCAATTGCTTGAGTTTGGTTGTCGGTTTGAGTCGAGAATTGACATGCAAGCATGTAATCTGACTAATTCAGGATTGGTAACACTAATTTCTTTAATGGCCTGTTAATTTACCAGCTTTACATTTTAGTCCCTAAAACGTATCGTATGTAAATGGTTGCCTTTTCGTGGCTAGTTTTCTTTGTAACTTCACTCGCTACAAGCATGATCACTTGGGATTAATAATATGCATCTCGACAAGATAAAAGGGAAAAAATAGACTAGTTTTTGTAATCTTTCTTTAATTTGCTTCACCAAACCTAATGTAGCTCACTCGGTTCGGTCGGACGTCTAGGCCGAGTCGAGGGGTTGCATTTGTTGGTATTAGAGCCAGGTTACGAAAGGTTGGGATATTATTGTTAGATTGATTGTTATTGTTTGATATGCACAGTGATTGTGTATATGTACGGTAATTGTTTTATACCATATTAGGGTACGAATTGGGAACACATTGCCTATTCCCGAGGTTTTAAAATGTTTTACAAGGTTGTCTTGGATCCTTTGCTGAATGCTTGCCTGAATTTAATGTGTTTTGATGCTTTTGTTAGCATGGCTCAATGTGAGACTCGTTCGAAGGCTGGTAATGTTGGATCTGGGCAGAGTAATGTTGAGGAAGGGAATCCTCGTAATGTTTTACCTCCTCCTCCTCCTCCATTGGTTCCTGATAAGTGTTCAAAAGTACTATTTTTCTTACCCTTTTTACTCATATTATTGTTAGACTTAGGCTCATATTAGTTGCATAATTAGCTATTCATGCATTAATCCATGTTTCCTTCCATCGTTGAGCTTGATTACATAACTTGGTAGTTTTTGTGGAAAAGATGCTGCTTTGGTGTGCTTTGTGTGTGTATGTGCAGGATCACTTGCCAAAGCAATGCCGAGCTAGTTGCCAAGGCAATGCATGAAGGATATGCCGAGCTAGTTGCCAGGGCAATGCATGAAGGAGACGCCGAGCCATTTGCCATGGCAATTGTCGACAAAGAGAAAATGCAATAGGGATGTCGAAATTAATGACTTTACAAGCCCAAGATGACATGGAGCAAGGCCCAAGCCCAAAGGAATTTGATTTCCATGCAGAGATTAAAGAAGAATTAAATTCCAAGAACATAGGAGAAGTTCTAATAGGAATAAAATTATAATAAAGAATTATATTCTTTAAAGATAATTTAATTCCAACTCAAACTCCTCCTCAAAGAAGGACTTTGGCCTAGCCCTATAAATAGATAGGAGATTTCGACAACTTGAGAGGGAGCAAGAGGGTAAAATTCGACAAGTCCAAGAGAGGAAGCAAGGGGAATTTTCGGCAAGCATCTAGGGCAAGGGATTTTCGACAAGCTTCATCTTTTCTTCCTTGTTCGATTGGGTTCATGCTAGGGATTGTTTATCTTGTGTTTCTTTGGAACCTAGCCATGAACTAAATTTCCTTGGCTATGGTTATTGTGTTTTGTGGTTGTGAGAAACTATTGGTTTTTGTTTAGGTAATAAGAGTTTGCACTTTTCTATTTCAAGGTTTATTCATTCTTGGTTCTTATTATTGTTTGCGAGTGAATTGGGAGAGGATCTCGTGATTTCATCCATTTATCTAATATTGGGAGAGTTAGATTCAAGAAACGAATGAATATGATCTTTATTCAATCCAATGATGGTGAAGATTAATCCGGCTTAGGAATAAGTTAAGGATTTCAACGGCTAAGAGGAGCGCAAGATTGGTTGTTGTTCACCCTTGATTCACGCAGGGATGTATTATCAAGGCATGCACAAGTAGCTAGAGTTTTGACTTAGGGATAAGAAGAAACCATTGAAGAACGCTCCGCCGAACCTTGAAGTTGCTGCCCAGACGCCCAAGTAGTTGCCCAGGCAACTATCAATTAGTTGCCAAGGCAACCCCGTTGTGCAAGTTGCCACGACAACTGAGTTGCCCTTGCACTCTTTTACCAAGACGATCCAATCGGCTATCACACCTCAACTCACGATAACCTAGCCTATCTCTCTTAATTGAATTCATCTTTTCTTTTACTTATTTGCTTTCTAGATTAGTTAAACTTCTATAATCTTTTATACTATAACTTGCGACGTGTATGCTTGCACATTTGCGTAGCACTTATTACGCGCAACAAGTTTTTGGCGCCATTGCCGGGGATTGGCAATAGCGACTTTGTTTTTACTTTCTTGCACTTTCTTTTTATTTTTCTTGTTTAAAATTCAAAGGGCTAACAAACTTTGGTTTTGCATTGGTATATGACCAGGGCGAGACCGACTTCACCAGAATATCCCTTTGATCCAGAAATCGAACGAACCTTACAAAGACTTAGACGAAGGATAAGAGAAGCAATGGCAAATCAAGACGGCAATATGGATCAAGATGTTCGAGCAGGAAGATGAGTGATTCTTGCTCAAAACAGAACTATTCGAGACTATCTTGAAGAAGATCTTGATGGACTTAACCCAGGAGTTGTTGCACCTGAAATTGAAGCCGACCACTTTGAGTTGAAACCGGTAATGTTTAATATGATCAACACAATAGGTCAATTTGGCGGCTCAACAACTGAAGATGCACGACAACATCTGAAATCTTTCCTCGAGATTTGCAACTCGTTCAAGATACACGGAGTCACCCCCAATGTCTTACGATTAAGATTATTCCCCTATTCACTGAGGGATAGGGCAAAAGCATGGTTGAATAGCATTCCTGTCGGATCCATAGCATCTTGGACTGATCTTTGTCGTGATTTCCTTGCTAGATTTAATCCTACAAATTTGGTGATAAGCCGTCAGAACGACATTACTTCTTTTCGCAGCGGATGATGAATCCATGTACGAGGCTTGGGAGCGATATAGAGAACTTCTACACAAATGCCCCTACACGGATTCGGTGTGGACTCAAGTAACAATGTTTTACAACGCCGTGAATACACCAACAAGGATGATGCTAGATGCCTCGGCAAGCGGCATACTCTTAGATAAGTCGTCGGAGGAAGCAATGCAAATTTTAAACAGGCTGGCCAAGAATGATTATCAATTCCCATCCACTAGAAGAGGAGGAGTTAGACGCGTAAGCCACAATACATGAACTAGGATCATCGATTCAATTTCGGCACAATTGGCCACTTTAACCAAGATGGTCCGAACATGCAAAAACCAAACAACACACATGAAGTCAAGGTAATGGATTCTTTTTGTGAGTTATGTGGCGATAACCATAATTCTTACGAATGTATGCGAGAATCAGGAATCCGGCTTCTATGTGGGGAATTACAATCGAACAATAACGTGATGTCAAATACATACAATCCAGCTTGGAAGAAGCACCCGAATTTTTCATGGAGTAATCCCAACAATGCTCTAAACCAGAACAATCAAAATGCACAAGCATCAGGATTCCAGCAGAATATGCCACGGCAACAGATGCCGCAGCATCAACCGACAACATCTAGTTCTTTGGAAAATTCTCTAAATGCTTTTATGATGAAAACTGAATCTTATATGGCTGAGAATAGTAAATTCATAAAAAGAACTGATGCTTTTATAAACAGGACCGAGATGAGATTGCAAAACCAAGAGGCGGCAATCAAATCATTGGAAAATCAAGTCGGACAATTTGCTCAAAATCTGAATACTAGACCGCAAGGAGGTTTACCTAGCGATACTGAAGTCGCAAGAGGAACTGGCCATGAGCAATGTAAGGCAATCTCCACCAGAAGTGGCCAAAAACTTAGAGAGGTTCAAACCCGCTCGTCAAACAAAACTCCACAAAAAGATCAAGACGAACCTAGCGGCAAAGCCTCGGATCTTTGAACCGAATTGCCGCGGCAACCGGCAATAAGCATGCCTCGGCAACCGACGATAAAGACGCCTCAGCAACTTGCGATAAGCATGCCTCGGCAACCCCAGTTGATAATGCCTCGGCAACTCCAGATGTCTCGGCAATGCCGTCAATCAGGTTTCAAACCAATGAAAGGATCGAAGATATCCGACTTCCACCACCATTCCCACAAAGGTTGAAGCGACAAAAGCAAGAATACCAATTCAAGAAGTTTCTTGATATCCTAAAGCAAGTCCACATCAACTTGCCATTGGTGGAAGCAATTGAACAAATGCCAAACTATGCCAAGTTTCTTAAAGACATTGTGTCCAAGAGAACAAGGATAGGAGAGTTCGAAGCTTGATTGCGCATGAGAGGGATGCATGGCAATGTTGCACAATCGTATGCCACCCAAGTTGAAGGATCCCGGAAGTTTCACAATACCCTGTTCCATTGGAAATCACTATGTCGGGAAAGCATTATGCGACCTTGGGGCTAGCATAAACTTGATGCCTAAATCGGTTTTCCAAAAACTAGGAATCGGGAAGGCAAGACCCTAATGATCATGCTGCAGCTAGCCAGCGTGAGCCTATGTGCATCGAGAGGGAAAAATCGAAGACATCTTGGTAAAAGTCGATAAATTTATTTTTTCCGCTGACTTTATTGTTTTGGATTGTGAAGCGGATGAGCATGCACCCATCATTCTCGGAGACCATTCCTAGCGGCAGGGGAGAACCTTGATCGATGTTGAAAAGGGAGAACTCACAATGAGGGTGAATGACCAGCAAGTTAAACTAAACGTGTTCCAAACACTAAGGCATGCCAATGATCCAGAAGAATGCCAACTACTTCATGCCACGACAGAGTTTAACTTCGATGAGGAATTTAGTTGCCTCGGCAACTACATTGCCGATCAAGAGAAACTGGAGGAGTATGAAGAACCGGTCGATGAGGAACAACAAGAAGAGGCAAATTGGCTAGTCAACCGACCAGGTACATACTTTGAACCACTGGATTACTCAGGTAAGGAAGGTAAGCTCGAAAAACCCTCTATTGAACATCCACCAATTCTTGAGCTGAAACAATTGCCAGAGCAACTAAAATATGTATACTTAGGGACCGATAATACATTGCCTGTAATTATTTCTTCTAAGTTACAGCCTGAGCAGGAAAAGAAGCTGATCAAGATGTTGAAGCTACACAAAAAGGCAATAGGGTGGACAATTGCCGACTTTAAGGGAATTAGCCCAGCGGTGTGCATGCACAAGATCTTGTTGGAAGATGATCACAAACCTTCAATTGAGGCCCAGAGGAGACTGAATCATGCCATGAAAGGGGTTGTAATGAAAGAAATCATCAAGTGGCTTGACGCCGGCATTATATACCCTATCTTCGATAGTACGTGGGTAAGTCCGGTACAATGTGTACGAAAAAGGGAGGTATAACAGTGGTAAGCAATGAAAATAATAAACTTATCCCAACCAGGACTGTGACCAGTTGGAGGGTCTGTATGGACTATCGAAAGCTAAACAAAGCCACTAGGAAAGATCACTTCCCATTACCCTTTATTGATCAAATGCTTGACCGTCTTGTAGGTAAACCCTTTTATTGTTTTCTTGATGGTTATTCAGGTTACAATCAGATTGCCATAGCACCAGAAGATCAAGAAAAGACAACCTTCACATGCCCATACGGTACTTATGCCTTCCGAAGGATGCCGTTCAGATTGTGTAACGCCCCGGCAACCTTCCAAAGATGCATGATGGCACTCTTTTCAGACATGGTCGAAGACTTCCTTGAGATCTTCATGGATGATTTTTTGGTTTTTGGTAATGACTTCGACGGCTGTCTCGGTAATTTAGAGAGGGTGTTAGCAAGATGCGAAGAAACGGATTTAGTCCTCAATTGGGAGAAATGCCACTTTATGGTAGATGAAGGAATAGTTCTTGGCCACAAGATTTCATCCAAGGGAATTGAAGTAGACAAAGCCAAGGTGGACGTGATCGAGAGATTACCCCCACCAAATTCGGTTAAAGGAATTCGAAGTTTTCTCGGACATGCAGGTTTTTACAGGAGGTTCATTCATAATTTTTCTAAAATCACTAAACCTTTGTGTAATCTGCTTGAACAGGATAAAGTCTTCGATTTTGATGATTCTTGCACTCAAGCATTCGAAACCCTAAAGAAAAAGCTTGCCTCGGCACCCATTGTCGTTCCACCAGATTGGACGCTACCTTTTGAGCTCATGTGTGATGCAAGTGATTTCGTGGTAGGAGAAGTCCTAGGCCAACGCACAGGTAAGACCTTCCATGTGATATACTACGCTAGTAAAACTCTTAATGGTGCTCAAGTGAATTACACAACAACGGAGAAAGAGTTACTAGCTGTAGTTTTCGCATTTGACAAGTTTCGATCCTATTTAATTGGTACAAAGGTAATTGTTCATACGGACCATTCGGCAATCAAATACTTATTTTCTAAAAAGGATGCTAAACCTCATTTGATTCGTTGGATATTACTTTTACAAGAATTTGATATTGAAATTAAGGACAGGAAAGGAACAGAAAATCAAGTGGCCGATCACTTATCACGTTTAGAACGCAATAGGAGGAGGACGCGGATCTAGAGATATGCGATGCATTCCCGGATGAACAAATTCTAGTTGCCTCGGCAACCTTCGACGCCTCGGCAACTCTCGACGTCACAGCAGCCTTTGACGCGCACGCCTCAGCAATTTTGGGAGCAGTCACAACGGCAGCACATGCCTCGGCAATACCCTGGTACGCGGATTTAGTTAACTTCCTTGTTTGTGGTATTTTTCCTTATGGCATTACTCACCAAGGGAAGAAGCGGTTCCGCCATGATGCTAAGCATTACTTTTGGGACGAGCCTCTTTTGTTTAAACAATGTGCATATCAGGTTATACGCCGATGTGTCCCTGAAGAAGAGCAACATAATGTACTCCGGCAATGCCATTCTTCACCCTATAGAGGACATTTTGGAGGAACTCGTACCGCGGCCAAAGTCTTGCAATCCGGTTTGTGTTGGCCAACATTGTACAAAGATGCCCAAGACTTTTACAAGCAATGTGATCGTTGCCAAAGGACGGGCAATATCTCTAGACGACATGAGATGCCACTCCAGAACATCATCGAGGTGGAACTGTTCGATGTATGGGGGATCGATTTTATGGGACCTTTCCCATCTTCATTCGGCAACCTCTACATCTTACTCGCCGTTGACTACGTGTCTAAATGGGTAGAGGCGGCTGCAGTTCCCAACGACGATTCCAAGACCGTGCAACGATTCCCTGCAGAAAAACATATTTACACGGTTTGGGATGCCGAGAGCAATTATCAGTGACGGGGGCAAGCATTTTGACAACAGACTAATTGCCAAGATGTTGCAACGCTTCGGCATATCACACAAGATCGCCACGGCATATCACCCACAAACCAACGGGCAAGCAGAAATTTCTAACCGGGAGTTGAAGGGAATACTGGAGAAAGTTGTAAATCCCTCAAGGAAGGATTGGTCATTAAGACTAGATGACGCACTTTGGGCATATCGCACTGCATTCAAAACACCTTTAGGTATGTCCCCCTTCCGACTTGTCTATGGTAAAACATGTCATATACCGGTGGAAATCGAGCACAAGGCGTACTAGGCAATCAAGACCATGAATATGGATTGGGAAAGTGCCGGACAAAAGTGCTTGATGGATCTCAATGAGATAGAAGAATTTCGTGCACTCGCCTATAACAATGCACGAATCTACAAGGAGAAAACAAAGCGATGGCATGACAAGAAACTATTGCCACGGCAATTCACGTCAGGGCAACTAGTTCTCCTATTCAATTCTCGGCTAAGACTTTTCCCGGGAAAGCTGAAATCAAGATGGTCGGGACCATTCGAAGTCGTCAAACCATTCTCCCATGGTGCTGTGATAATCAAGTCCATCTCTGACAACCATGAATTCAAAGTTAATGGACAAAGATTGAAGCACTACAAAGGTGCCCATGTGGAACGTAACAAGGAAGTGGTCAACTTAGGAGATGCATGAGCATGCTTTCCTTTCAGTAGTTTCTTTTTCTTTTTATTTTTATTTTCATTTTTATTTTTATGAGATATTTTATTTTTTCTTCATTATCTTTAGTTTTCAGGTTTTCTTTGTTTTCTTTTTCAGAACAAGACTCACAACTACTATGCTAAGGAAATTTACTGCCAAGATCCTTGCCCCGACAACCAATGAAGAAGATGTCACGGCAACCCACATCGTGCCTGCACAAGCTGATGCCACGGCAACCAACTCTGAAGATGCCACGGCAACCAAAGCTAAAGACATCCCGGCAACAAGAAAACAACCATCGCGTTCAAGCAAGAGAATCAATACACCGACTGGAAGGAGACTAATCATCTACGATGACGAACTCTCAGAGTAAGTCCTCGTATGCATTTTTTTATATTTTTTCGGTATTTTTATGCATGCATTGAGGACAATGCCTCACTCGAGTTTGAGGGGGATTGTTATTAGTAGTTACCATGTTTAGTTACATTAATCTTAAGTATTACATTTAGGATACATAAATTGCTTGCCATGCCATTAATTGGAACAAGAATTGCTTAGATTTGATGAATATTCGATGATGACTTTGCCAATGCACTTAATTGATAGAATTTTTATTCTAGGATAACCATGGAAAAACTTAGAATTTTACTATGATGCTAAATTTGATGAAACACTGTTGTGGTTTGATTGATTTAAGGAGTTCTAGTAAACTTAGGTTGATAATTAACAAATTGGGGGATTAGAATAAAAATTGGATGAATGCTAGAGGTGCCCGAAATTGGCTCTAGCATATGCTAAAAAAATTGATCACTAGAGGTGCCCGAAACTGGCTCTAGGAGGTGTTAAAAAAAATTTAACTAGAGGTGCCCGAAACCGGCTCTAGTCGATTAAATTAACTTAAGAAAACTAAAAATAAAACACTAGAGGTGCCCAAAACTGGCTCTAGCTAAAACATGTTAAAAAGAACCCAATAAAGTAATTTGAAAACCTATTGTTTGCATAGGATCTGAAAAATCAACTTGCACACAACTCTGCACACACTCACAAGCATTATAGTTTGATTCCGAGTAATTCCTTATTTTTCTGAAAAATAAAAAGCCAATCATACTTTGTGCCCCGGTTCAGAGAATTGAAATCAAGTTCAAAGCTAAGTTTATGAAAGTTGAAGTCTTGGCAGGTAATTATGAGTTTGCATTGCTTGAGGACAAGCAATAGTTCGAGTTTGGGGGTGTGATAAATGTTCAAAAGTACTATTTTTCTTACCCTTTTTACTCATATTATTGTTAGACTTAGGCTCATATTAGTTGCATAATTAGCTATTCATGCATTAATCCATGTTTCCTTCTATCGTTGAGCTTGATTACATAACTTGGTAGTTTTTGTGGAAAAGATGCTGCTTTGGTGTGCTTTGTGTGTGTATGTGCAGGATAACTTGCCAAAGCAATGCCGAGCTAGTTGCCAGGGCAATGCATGAAGGATATGCCGAGCTAGTTTCCAGGGCAATGCATGAAGGAGTCGCCGAGCCAGTTGCCATGGCAATTGTCGACAAAGAGAAAATGCAATAGGGATGTCGAAATTAATGACTTTACAAGCCCAAGATGACATGGAGCAAGGCCCAAGCCCAAAGGAATTTGATTACCATGCAGAGATTAAAGAATAATTAAATTCCAAGAAGATAGGAGAAGTTCTAATAGGAATAAAATTATAATAAAGAATTATATTCTTTAAAGATAATTTAATTCCAACTCAAACTCCTCCTCAAATAAGGACTTTGGCCTAGCCCTATAAATAGATAGGAGATTTCGACAACTTGAGAGGGAGCAAGAGGGAAAAATTCGACAAGTCCAAGAGAGGAAGCAAGGGGAATTTTCGGCAAGCATCTAGGGCAAGGGATTTTCGACAAGCTTCATCTTTTCTTCCTTATTCGATTGGGTTCATGCTAGGGATTGTTTATCTTGTGTTTCTTTGGAACCTAGCCATGAACTAAATTTCCTTGGCTATGGTTATTGTGTTTTGTGGTTGTGAGAAACTATTGGTTTTTTTTTAGGTAATAAGAGTTTGCACTTTTCTATTTCAAGGTTTATTCATTCTTGGTTCTTATTATTGTTTGCGAGTGAATTGTGAGAGGATCTCGTGATTTCATCCATTTATCTAATATCGGGAGAGTTAGATTCAAGAAACGAATGAATATGATCTTTATTCAATCCAATGATGGTGAAGATTAATCCGGCTTAGGAATAAGTTAAGGATTTCAACGGCTAAGAGGAGCGCAAGATTGGTTGTTGTTCACCCTTGATTCATGCAGGGATGTATTATCAAGGCATGCACAAGTAGCTAGAGTTTCGACTTAGGGATAAGAAGAAACCATTGAAGAACGCTCCACCGAACCTTGAAGTTGCTGCCCAGACGCCCAACTAGTTGCCCAACTAGTTGCCCAGGCAACCATCAATTAGTTGCCAAGGCAACCCCGTTGTGCAAGTTGCCACGGCAACTGAGTTGCCCTTGCACTCTTTTACCAAGACGATCCAATCGGCTATCACACCTCAACTCACGATAACCTAGCCTATCTCTCTTAATTGAATTCATCTTTTCTTTTACTTATTTGCTTTCTAGATTAGTTAAACTTCTATAATCTTTTATTTGTGTTTTTATTTTTACAGTGCAAGAGACTAGATTCTTGAAGTAGCACCAATCCCTGTGGAGACGATATCTTTTATACTATAACTTGCAACGTGTATAATTGCACATTTGCGTAGCACTTATTACGCGCAACAGTTCCTCATGTTGATGTTCGGATAGGTGATGTACCTCAGGCTCTACAAGGGCCAATTTTTGGTGATTTGGCTCCGTTGATCCAAGTGATGTCGGGAGCTTTCCAGGCAGCGATGACTGGAGTGCAAGTGCAAGCACCGGTACCTGTTGTGGTGGTTAATCAAGGTTTACCTTTGGAACGTCTTCGTAGTTTGAGAGGTGAGGAATTCAGGTATTTGAGTCTTGAAGCAGCCAAGGGATGGCTGGAAAAGACAATCCATATCTTGAACTAGATAGGTTGCAACAATGAGCGCCAGTTGGGTTGCATTGTGTCCTTGTTGCAAGGTGATGCTTATCACTGGTGGGTGACTATGATTACGGGTGTCCCAAAGGCAGATGTGACTTGGGAGTTCTTTCGGAGAGCTTTCAAGAGGAAGTATCTTGGTCCTCAGTATTTGGATGCTAGGAAGCGCGAGTTTATGTCGCTATTACATGGAGGCATGTCAGTTGTCGAGTATTAGGTGAAGTTTGTTGGCCTAAGTTAGTATGCCCCAGAGTTGGTTCCAGATGAGCAATATAGGTACGATAGGTTTCGCTATGCTCTCGTGAAGGACATTAAGACTTATATATTTGCTGCAAATTACACAGATTTTAATGTATTGGTCAACAGTGCCAAGGATATCGAGCATTCACTGGGTGTGACGGGATAAGTTCCGGGTATGGGCTCAAGTAAGAGAGTGGCTAATTTTGGGAAGAAAAATAGGAGGTTTCAGGATAATAAGCACAAGCTGGATCATAAGCATGGTGGTGGTGTTGGCCAGGGTAACCAGGGAGTTCGTGTTTGGGGAAATTCTAGTTTTTGCTGGGTATGTAGATCTCTCGATCACATGAAGCGTGATTGTCCTCGTGTTGTGAGGGATGCACCGATTCATGCCGCTGCTCCTGCTAGAGGCCGAGGCCATGGTAGGGGTAATTTTTAGAGGCGTGAGGATGTTTAGAGGGTTGTGGCTCATGATGTTGCTGTACAACCAGAGAATGGTGGACCAACTCAGATCTATGCTTATCGTGAGGGTCGCAATAACACTGATGAGATTGTAAGTACCTTTACTTTGCAATCCTTGTCATTATTTTCTTTGATTGATTCAGGGTCTACTCATTCTTATATCTTGAGTGAGCATGCATCTTTGTTGAATGTTCCTGTTGAGATCTTGGATGTTGGCATGTTAGTAACTAGTTCTTTTGGGGAGACAGTTACAACTAGAAGGTTGTTTAGCCGGTGTCCTTTGGTAGTGCAAGGTCATGAGTTTGCCGCAGATTTGATGGAGTTTCCATTCTATGGCTTTGATGTTATTGTGGGCATAGATTGGTTAAGTGAGCACAAGATGATTATAGATTGTGAATCCAAAAGGATTTCTTTGATGTTAGCCGATAATTATGAAGTTATGGTGGTTGGCGAGAATGTGAAACTCTTGTCCAATGTTTTCTCGGCTACTCGAGCGAAAAAGATGATGCAAGGAGGTTGCCAAGCTTATTTGGCTATCGTGATGAATTCGGAGACCAAGGGTGTTTGAGTGCAGGATGTCCGGGCTGCTTGTGATTACCCAAAAGTTTTCCTAAAGAGTTGCAGGGTTTATCGCTGGATAGAGAGGTAGAATTCGGTATTGAGACGTACACGGGTACGACTCTGGTGTCTATTGCCCCTTATCGGATGGCACCGAAGGAATTGAAGGAGTTGAAGACACGACTTCATGAGTTATTGGATCATGGGTTTATTCGACCGAGTGTTTTGCCATGGGGTGCTCCTATTTTTTTGTGAAAAAGAAGGATGGTACGTGCGTATATGCATCAATTACCGGTAGTTAAATAAGTTAACGGTGAAGAAAAAGTACCCTGTGGTAAGGATTGATGATTTGTTTGATCAGTTTCATAGAGCGGCGATGTTTTTTAATATTAATTTGAGATCAGGGTATTATCAGTTGAAAGTTAAGGATGCGGGTATGCATAAGACTGCATTTCGTACAAGGTACGAGGATTATGAGTTCTTGGTGATGCCGTTTGGTTTGACGAATGCCCCGGATGCATTTATGGATATGATGAATAGGGTATTTCATGAGTATCTTGATTAGTTCATAGTGGTGTTTATTGATGATATTATCGTATACTCTTGTACCGAGGAAGAGCATGATCAGCATTTGTGGATTGTATTGCAAGCCTTAAAGGATAATCAATTGTATGCCAAACTGAGTAAGTGTGAGTTTTGGCTGAATGAGGTGATGTTCCTTGGTCATGTGGTTTTCGCGGAGGGTATTCGTGTTGATCCATAGAAAATTGAGGTTGTTCTCAATTGGAAGCAACATAAGTCTGTGTCGAAGGTTTGTAGTTTCCTTGGGTTGGCTGGTTATTATCGTCATTTTGTAGATAGGTTTTCTAGTATTGCGACACCGTTGATGAAGTTGTTGCAAAAGAATGTTCCTTTTGTATGGACGGAGAAGCAACAACATAGTTTTGAGAAGTTGAAGGAAGTCTTGACACATGCTCCTGTGTTGATCCAACTTGCGTTAGGGAATGAGTTTGTGGTTTATAGTGATGCATCTTATGCTGGTTTGGGTTATGTGCTGATGCAAGATGGTAAGGTTGTGGCCTATGCGTCGAGACAGCTGAAAGTTCATGAGCACAATTATCTGACTCGTGATTTGGAGCTTGCGGCTATGTTGTTTGCCTTGAAATTTTGGAGACATTATCTTTATGGGGAAAATGTGTTATTTTTACGGATCACAAGAGTCTAAAGTATTTGATGTCTCAAAAGGATTTGAATCTTAGGCAACGTAGATGGTTGGAGTTGCTTAAGGATTATGACCTAATGATCAAGTATCATCCTAGAAAGGCTAATGTGGTTGCGGATGCGTTAAGTTGAAAGGTTGTTGTTGAGCTTAGGGCTATGTTTGCAAGGTTGAGTGTGACACGGGAAGGTGGGTTGTTGGCAGAGTAGCAAATTGAGCCGACGATGTCACAGATGATTAAAGCTAAGCAACCATTTGATGATTTTCTTGATTCACATGTTAAGGACATATTAGATGGTAATCAAACGGATTTTCATTTTGATGGTGATAGGGTTTTGTGTTTCAAGGGTCGAATAGTGGTATCAGATGATTCAGAGTTGAGGCACACTATTTTGATGAAGGCACATTCTAGTCCTTTTGCTATGTATCCCGGTAGTACCAAAATGTATCGTGGGTTGAAAGAGGTGTACTATTGGGTTGGTTTGAAGAAGGATGTGGATGAATTTGTTTCGAAGTGTATGGTGTGTCAACGGGTTAAGGTTGAACATCAGTTTCTATCCGGTTTGTTGCAACCGTTGAGAATTCTGAAATGGAAATAAGAGAGAATCGCCATAGATTTTGTGCCAGGGTTACCTTTGAGACCAGCTAAAAAGGACTCCATTTGGGTGATTGTTGATCGATATACGAAATGTGCACATTTTCTGCCAGTGCATACGATGTATACTTTAGACAAGTTGGTGAACCCATATATTGCTGAGATTGTGCGTTTGCACGGGGTACCTAAGTCCATTGTTTTGGATAGAGATCTGAGGTCTACAGCGAGGTTTTAGGAATGTTTGCATCAGGCTTTGGGTACAAGGTTAAGTTTCAGCATCGCGTATCATTCTCAGTCGGATGGTCAATCTGAGCATGTTATCCAGGTTTTCGAGGATATGTTGAGGTGTTGCATCATTGAGTTCCAAGGAACCTGGGAGAAGCATTTACATTTGGGTGAGTTTGCGTATAACAATAGCTATCAAGCGAGTATACAGATGGCACTGTATGAGGCTTTATATGGTCGGGGGTGTCCTACACCTCTGTGTTGGGCTGAGGTTAGGAAAAAGCATGTTTCCTTACCGGATGTGTTGAAAGACACAGATGAGAAGGTAAAGCTTGTGTGTGATTGCTTGAAAGCGGCTGCAGATCGGCAGAAATCTTGCGCGGATTTAAAGTGTAGGGAGATTGAATATACGGTGAGTGATCGTGTGTTCTTGAAAGTGTCACCATGGAAAAAAGTGATGCGAGTCAGACGTAAGGGTAAGCTTAGTCTGAGGTTTATTGGACCATATGAGGTTGTGAAGCGTGTTGGTCCTGTGTCTTATCGGTTGAGGTTGCCTCCCGAGCTAGAGAAAATACATGATGTGTTCTATGTATCTATGTTGCGGAGGTATCGGTCGGATCCCTCGCATGTTATGTCGGTGGAGCATATTGAGTTGAGGCTAGATTTATCTTATGATGAGGAGATGGTGGAAATCCTTGATTCCAGCAACAAAATTCTTTTTGGCAAGACGATTGAGCTTGTTAAGGTTTTGTGGTGACACCGTGGTGTCGAGGCAGCCAATTGGGAAAGCAAGACGGACATGTTGGATCAATTTTCGCATTTGTTTCCTCCAGGTAAATTTTGAGGATGAAATTTCTTAAGTGGGGGAGAGTTGTAACGCCCCGTTTTTGGGTCTACTTGTTTTGGGGTTCATTTTAAGGGTCTGGTGGATCGGTATTAAGGATTCTAGCCAGTTTTGTGATTAAATCAAATTAAATATTTTTAAAGGTGATAAAAATATAGAAAAATGTTTAAAAATCGTTATTTAATATATTAATTATTGGGTGAAATCAATTTTGTAAAATGAGGTTTGGAAATTGGACATTTTGGACTAGTGACCAAAATGTAAACTTTGAAAACTGTTTTTAGTGACTATTTTGTAAAGGGTCAAAACTTTGAATCTTTAAGGAGCTAATTGCCCAAAAGTCTAATCTCATACTTTATCCCTTAATTGACTATTTTTAAAGTGGTTTTGGAAAGTTATTGATTCTTTACAATTGTTTTCTAATGTGTTTTGATAGTTTAACTTAGGAAAATTGGTTTAATTGTGTTGTGATTGAGGAAATTGATATATTTTCGAATTAGATCATGATTTTAGTGTTTAATAATGTTGAAGGATTGGTTTTATCATTATAATCCCGAAACTAGTTGAATCCCTAATGTTAAAGGTTGTTAGTTAAGGGTTTTTGTGATGTTAATGGAGTTTAATCATCGCTAAAGGTAAAAGGATGTTGAAGAAGGGTTTTTAGATGTTAATTCTTGAGGTTTGATGCATTGAATCGTTGTTTTGGGGCAGGGTTAGGATTGGAAGGTGTTTGAGGTTGATTTTGATAAGTTTCAGATGGTTTTTACGTGGGCAAGTTGTGAGTTGCGGGTAATGGCTTTGAGGCAGTGGTTTGGATGCATTTTGATGCATGTTTCCTTTGGTTTTGTGTGGTCAAAACCGGGGATAATCAAGGCGAAGTAGCTTGAGGTGGATCGTTGATTATCATGATCTCGATTTGCATTGGTAAGCAAGGCGAGGTGTAATCGGTGAGTGGAAAATGGTTTAAAATGCCTTTAAAGGGCTTGGAAATGATGTTGGGAGTTTAGGATAAGCTTGAAACACTTACGTAAGCTCGAAAGTAAGTTTCCCTCTTTTGCTCTCAAATATCGGATTGGATATGAGCATGGTTGATTACATGTTTTGATTTCAAACATGGTTTGTTTATTTACTATAAATGCATGATTTTGAATACATATGCAATGGTTTTAAAGTATATGAAATGCTAGTGAGCATTGGTTTTCATTCCGATCGGGAATATGGTATTGCTTTGGCAATGTGGTTTTCACATGTGGTGATTTGTATAATGCAGTGTAAAATAGTGAGTAAATGGTTTTGTAAATGATATGTTGGCTATGTGACATGATGAGAAAACATTCGGATATAGTTGGCATGCCATAGGATAAAGTGCACTATAATATATGTTTAAAATCGATCATGGATTGGCTACTTAGACTATTGGGTTTTCACTAGAGGTTATGCTGATTGGCTAATCTCGTGAGATATCATTCTTATTGGCATGGTATGAGTATGGTGGAGGATTGTCCATCATGAGTTATCTGTGTATCCGATGTATGGATGGAGGATTGTTCATCCAAGGATAGAGGATTCTCTATCCAATGGTAGAGTATTGTCTACCTGAAGTCACTATAATTGCCAATATATTAAAGTTTATGTGTTGAACCTACTTTTTAATGCTTTGGGATTTAAGCATGGTAATATGACTTAATGCTTTGGGATTTAAGCATGAGATGATTTAATGTTTTGGGATTTAAGTATGTGATTTGTAAATGTTTTGCATATGGTCGATATGCATGTTTTGATTTGGAATCAATGAGAAAGCTTTGGTCGTAAGCATGGCTTGAAAACAAGTGTTTAGTTTTCGAAGGATTTTAAATGCATCATTATTTTTATGAGCATCCTCACTAAGCATGTGTGCTTACGCTCTCTTTTTCCTAATGATGCAGAGAATTGAAGTTTGGGGCAACAAAGGCAAGGCTTAAAGTGATCCAAGAACAAAGACTACTTTTGAGTACGATCTCGGTTAAGATTTCGGTTAATAAGGCAATGTGTTCGCCATGTTTTTGGGATTTGCAATTCTGTTTTCCCTTGGTTTTTGAGCATGGTATATGCTGTGTTTTGGAGTTGGTTTGATGTTAATAAGCCTGTTGTTAATTTTTGCTTATGGTTGAAGCTAGGTGGTTGTTTAGGTATGCATCTAGTTAGCTTTGGTTGAATGCCATGTTTTGATGAGTCTAGCATATTGTTTTTGATGCAATTGATATGTGTGTAAGTGGCATATGCTGGAGAATGTTCACTTGAGTGTTTTGGTATGTTTGGTAAAGCATTTTAGGGAGTATGCCTATAGGTTTATCTTTTGGAAGCATATGGATTTGTTGTGATTGCTAAATCTTAGTGCAAGTGGTGGATTATGAATGGATGGTTGATTGTATGCATGAATGTGAGTTGCTAGGATCTAAATGCATCTAGATTAGTTTGAAAAAATAGCTAAAAATGACATTTCAGGCCCAGCCGTATCAGAATGCGTCCCCTCGTACCGGTACGGCTAGTCCATTTCAGGCTTAGCGATTTTATACGCAGGATAGTGTTTCGATACGGTAAGCCTTTTTAGGCATAGCATTTCGATATGTGGGGCAGTGTTTCGGTACGGGTAAGAGCAAATTGGCTTAGCGTTTCGATACACGGGGCCGTACCAGAATGGTTTTGAGCTACTGGAATCTAGTTTTTGTAAACAAGCCAAGGTATACCGAATGACCTGTACGCGTATCGATACAGACTGTAGTTAATTCAGTTATTGAGATGTTTGAAAGTTTATGATTCTTTCATTTTGGTCCCTGATTGTTTCAAATGCAATTGCTTGAGTTTGGTTGGTCGGTTTGAGTCCAGAATTGACATGCAAGCATGTAATCTGACTAATTGAGGATTTGTAACACTAATTTCTTTAATGGTCCTTTAATTTACCAGTTTTACGTTTTAGTCCCTAAAATGAATCGTATGTAAATGGTTGCCTTTCCGTGGTCCGTTTCCTTTGTAACTTCACCCGCAGCAAGCATGATCACTTATGATTAATAATATGCATCTAGAC
Source organism: Hibiscus mutabilis (assembly GCA_019671005.1). Taxonomy (NCBI): domain Eukaryota; kingdom Viridiplantae; phylum Streptophyta; class Magnoliopsida; order Malvales; family Malvaceae; genus Hibiscus; species Hibiscus mutabilis. The sequence continues at coordinate 26,900,230 of CM033738.1, forward strand.
AAGATAAAAGGAAAAAAATAGACCGGTTTTCGTAATCTTTCTTCAGTTTGCTTCGGCAAACCTAATGTAGCTTGCTCGGTTCGGTCGGGTGTCTAGGCCGAGTCGAAGGGGTTACATTTCGGCTACTTGGGATTGATTTATCTTCACCCTTTGATCTCTATTTATAGGGGAAAATAAAGAGAAATATTTTTCATTAAATGCAACAATCCTAAACAATTCTAATTATAATAAAAGTAGAAGTCCACTTGTAGTAGGATTGCTTGTCCTCCAAGTCAAAAAGTGTGTCTTGCGTCGTGCCCATGCCTTATTTTGATAGTGCTACTGACTTTGCACGAAAGATTTCCCAATGATACCAAAATGGTGTTAAAACTCCGCTTTTACGTATAAAACGTCGTTAAGGCCCAAAAACACCTGCAAAACCAAATAGGAACCGAATTAAGGGCTTTAAGATAGATTAATGTGTTAAAACGTAGGATTTAATATATGAATAATATGGAAATTAATGACTTATCAGGTCATAAAAAATAAATAAACAATGCGAAACTAAAAATAACTCCCAGTAACAACGATAATTTTGACAGGGTTGTCGAAGTTCTACAAAATAAAACTGATTTTTTATACTAGCTTATAGTAATATCGAGATAAGGTCGAATCCCAAGAGAGCTAAAATTATAATCCCAACATTAAAAACAATAAAAGTAAAATTTGGGGCAGTTTGATTATCGAATTAAATACAAACAAGAAAATAGCTAAAAGCTTAATATTAAAGTTAACGAAAATCAATCTTACCAAACTTCCAATTCAAATGTGCGATTTTCATCCAACTGTAACTTTGATCATAGGCTTAAAGATATAAATTTCTCGTATCCAACAAATTAGTCTACTTGGGGAACACCACAACAAGCAATTATTCTCATTTTATAATTGATTAGTCTACTTGAGGGAACATCGCAACAAGTATTCAAACTAAACCTTACCATTAAATAAAATTAATAATAACATTAAGATTCATGAGAATGATTAAAACAAAATCAATCAAATTAATTTTGCACCTTTATTTCCCTAGGGACTATCATACGTGATCTGTAGTTTAATGAACACAAAACATGAGCCTTACCCTTTGCTACTTGCGTCATGGATAGCGATAGAACATTCAATATCAAATTAAGGCGTCAATTTAATCAATATCAAACATTCATAAAAATAAGAACAAGAAATAAAGATTGCTTGGATTAAAGGAGAAATACTAGTTTAGTACAAGCCTCTAAAATTATAGCAGAATCACTTCAACTTAAATCAAAATAAAAACCTTAGCCATACATGGTGGAAAAAAATGACAAGAGATGATGAAAAAGAAGAGTTGTAGAAGATGGCATCCCTAAAGGGTTTAATAAGCTCTTTATATAGAGAGCAAAAACTCTAAACCTAAAAGGATATTCTTCTTCAATTGATTTTAATACAATAAGGAAAGATGATATAAAGGTAAATCTAAATAAATAAAGTCCTAATTAATAAACGAGGTCAATTCTTGGTCCAATACTTCCAAAATAATGGGAATAATGATAAAAGTGGGCTTCATCACGAATTTGCTTCCAAAATTTCGAACTTCTCATGTCAGACACCAATCTCGCGTCAGTCACAAGGCGTGGTCACGCCTTATCAAAGATAACCTTTTGCTCATTTCTACTATCTTCCAAAAGACCTACTTTTTACAAGGGAAACCAAAAACATGCTTTTGAGTTGAATTTCACCATTGCATCCATATTTCACCTCCTGAATCAAAATAAACATAATTCCCACAATTAAGCTCAAAATATAATTAGAATAGGAAGGAATTAATCACAACAAATAGTATATAATTATAACCTATCATGAAGAAATCACGGGGTTGAGGAAGCCATGTGGGAAGTCGAGAAGGACATGAGATTGCTCTACCTTCATCTTTTTCTATCATATAAATTTTGAGGACTAAATTTTCTTTAAGAATGGGAGAGTTGCAACGACCCATACTTCTAAAGCCATGGGTTGGTTTACCCGAGATGTGGACGTTGTGTGTTGAGCCAAGATTCAGGACCCATTAGGTTCTTATGAGAGCCTTGGTGGGCTTAGAGCCTTGATTTGGGTGGGTGTATAGGAAGATGATAGAGGGACATAGGGGGTAAATTTCCTTATTTTTTAAGGGGAATATATGGTTTTATTACCCCTGTAGAAAAGCTACAAGGGTGATATCTCCATTGTCTCCACGTCTTCCCCTCTTCTTCTACTTTATTTTTCCTTATGTGCCTAAAGAAAAAGATGCAACCTTTGTCTTTTTGAGTATTAATCTCGAATTTTGGCTTGAGGGAGTTGAAATCAGCACCAAAGGATCATTTAAGGTAAGAATGGTTAGATATGGTGGTAAGTGAAGAATATGGGTTCTTGGTGGGGGTTAGAGAAGATGAACGGGAATGAAAGATTTAACCACATTTCTTGTTGGTAAATTCTTCCTTTATAATCTTTTTTCCTTTTACAGTGTTGTAATTCAGTTTTACAACATTTGGTTGTAGTGGAAGAGGTTGGAGAGCACTCTAAAACTCAAGGCAAGGGGAAGGCTTGAGGTATTGGAGCAAGGAGTTCCTTTTCAGTTTTTGGAAGGAGGTTAGTATACTTCCAACTCCTTTTGTTTCATGCACATCCTAAGGATGATGCCTTGTATGCTTGATTTGGTGATTTGGGTATTTAAATGCCTGAAAATGCTTATAAATGGTAAATTTGGGATGTGGTGTTAATAACTTGTAAAAATGGTAGTAAACCACCCTAAACAACTCTCATAAATTGTAGGATCAACTTAAGGGGTTGTTGGTTGTGAGTTAGAGACTTTGGGGATGATTTCCCGAGCCTATGAAGCCATTTCTAGGCTTTGGTACCGGTACATAGGGAGCTCGTATCAGTACAAGTTGACCTATACCTATACACTAAAGATTAGGAAAATTCTAGTAAGCTATTTTGGTATCGGTTGAGTATCGATAACCAAGGATATAGTACTGGTATATAAAGGCCTATGCCGGTACCCACTAGGCATTCTACCCAAAAATGTTGACTTTTGCCTTGGGGTTGAAAAATTATGAGATTCGAACCAATAGACCCTTAATGATGTAAGATGAGTTGTAAAACTGAGAAAATGGGGTTCCGCTCTCTTATACAAACATTATGAGTAAAATCTTGAAATATAGATGGGTGACTCAATAGCGATGATTGTTATGATGTTGATGCGTGTCGTGTAAACACTTATGTGGTAGAGTCACTTGATTGATGGGATCCGGATGCCCAAGACATGTTGCAACACCATGGTATGTTAATCTAATGAACACCCCGATGTTGTGTGACTTAAGCCTCATTCAAAGATACTCGAGGGGGGTTCTAAGTATAAGTGTACATCCCGATGTTGTGTGACTCATGCCTTACTCCAAGTGTATGTCCCGATGTTGTGTGACCCAAGCCTCACTCCAGCTTTTTGGATTGATTGTTATTGCGTGATTGATGATGGCATGATATGTTTTGTTAATCAAGCATGTTTTAGGCGACTAGTTGTAGCGTCATGTATTTATATATTTTCATGTCATCTTTTCTAGCTACATGCTTATAATTATGACTTGCACGAAGCATAATAGAGTAGAGGTGTATCCACTGAGCTTTATGAGCTTAGCATTTCGAAATTGTTATTTTCGTTCGTAGGTTTTTAGGTTGTTTCTTTGCATTGAATAAGCCTCATCGAAGTAGAAATTCAGTTCATCGGAGTAGAAATTTAGCTCATTGAAGTGTTCACGAGTACAATACTTAGATTTGTCAGCCAATATACTCATAGGACCTTGATTTTATGTTTGTAACTCTTATTTTGGATTATTTTGAACATGCCGAATGATTTAACTATTTTGTTTTAAATTGGAGTTCCCTTTATAAACGGTTTAACTATTTCTTATCGTTTTACTTGAAACATTGATGGATTTATGAAAAATATTGTGGATTGGGCTAATCCATGTCAAAAATTTTATGCTTACGGGTTGGTCTTGGGGCCCAAATATGACGTTGGGTTTGGGGTGTTACATGTAGTGCTATCAGAGTCTAGGTTAAGCCAGTTCTAGGAAACCCGGGGGTAATAGAGGGTCGTAAAAGGGTGTCTAGTGAATACATGCCCATAAGTCAAAGTCGTACTCATTTTAAGCTAAATATCCGATGGAGTAATCTTGTTTGTTTACCTATGCAGAATTTAATCATGTCTAGAGAAGCGTGTGATCATGATGAGAGTTGGAGCTCTCGTGAGAAGAGTTGTGATGAGGACTATGCTCCTGATATCAAGGAGTTGTGATGAGGACTATTTCACCCATCCGCACCAGGCCCTTCACTAAATTGTGAGGGTCATACCTAGCCTTCGACTACCCCTTGTGAGGCTCCGATTGAAAGGCTTCACCGTCATGGTGTAATGAATTTCCTTGAAACGGGACAAGATAATCTGGTCAAAGCGGATTGATGGTTGAGGGATACTCATTGAATCTTACATTATATTGTTATCTCTTAATGGTATATATATTGATTGTGGAATATATTCAATTTTATTAAGATTCTAATTTTGATTGTTAGGTTATTACGAATATACATATATATATTAAAGTTCTTTTGTAAATGAATATTTAAAATCAAGAGGGATGCAAATGGTAATGTAGATTAGCATAAGGCACGTCTTGCGTCTAAATGATATACTCTAAAAGAAGACATTAATTTTGCGGAGAGTTTCTCACCATTTTCATTGGAAGACTCTTTTAAGATAATTATGACACTGGTTATTCATTTTAATCTTAAGCTACATTAGATAGATGTTAAGCATATATTTTCAATGCCGACATTGAAGAAACTATTTATATGGTACAAACATAGAAGTGTATCTTATGATACAAATTCAATGATATGTAAATTAAAAAAAATCCGTCTATGAACTTAAGTAGATCTCTCATTAATGATATTACAAATTTCTCAATGACTAGTTCATATGGTTTTAAGATAAATTTGGTTGACAATTGTATATACTACAAGTTCAATGGGAATAAACCAAGTGAAACTCATATTGCTAAAGAAGAAATTTAGTCTTACTCAATACCCTAAAAGTAACATTGAAATTTTAAAAAATACAAAAGATTTCATATGCATCAGCTATTGAGAATATAATTTATGCTCAAGTATGTGTGCATTAAGATATTGCATACTTGTTGGAATGTTAGACAAATATTTAAGCAATTCTAGTATGGACCATTGAATAGAAGCTAATAGGGTTATGAGATATCTTTATAAAACAAAAAATTACATGCTCACATATCGGAGTTATAGTAAGTTAGAGATCATCAGGTTTACAGACTTCGACTCTATTAGAATATTGATGCAAAAGATTTAGTCACATGAGTTGCCAATTATAGATTGAGTAGAAAGACCACGAAAGTTATTTTGTGACAATAAATATGCATTTATTTATTCTATAAAAAATAGGAACATGTCAAATTTGAAGCACATAAATATTAAGTTTCTAGTTGTTAAAGAAAATTCATATTCGTTGTATGTCTTTAGAGCATGTTGGTACAAACTTCGTAATTGCGTGCTATTAAGAAACTATCACCCTAGGTCTTTCATGAACACACTACTTATGTGGGTGTAATATTATTTAACGATATTCAATTTTAGTGAGAGTTTGTAATTTTGAAAAAATGTTCATTCTTTTTGGACACAATTTCAATTACTCCAGGTTAAAGATATTTTAAGATTATTTTCTGCATAAATAAATTTTTTTGTTTTATGCACACTCTGAATTCAGAAAAGTTTGATCTCAGTAAGGTCTAGGAGGACCAGTTGAAAATAGGCATGTTCGGTTCACATTTTATGTAATTTTCCATGCTACGCATCCATGATTGATCTATGCCATTGGACTATATTTGTATATGTGACCATTGATGGGTCTAGTCATGATTGATATGGCAAAGGTTGCTTTGATCCTATATGGATATAGTTGATGGACAAGATTGTTATAGAATACCTATTATATAATAGCAAATTTTGAGCTCATAAAGTTGTATATTTATTAGGAAACATATGTTGCCCAAGTGAGAGACTGTTGGATTAAAATTCGCAATTGTGGGCACATGTGTATAATATATGATGTTATTATAAAGTAGGCTAAAGGGGTATTTTTTCCCCTGAGTTCGACTCAAATTAGCAATATCGCCCCTCGCACGAAAACACGATCAATTAGGTCCTCCAGTTTGCACATTGCAACAAATTAACCCCTTGACTAACATTCACCGACGAAACAATTAATTGGTTCATATGTGGTCGTTAGCTGCATGCCACGTCACGACTAACATGCCAAAAATGCTGACGTGGCATCACAATTTTTTTATATTTATTTTGTATTAAATTTTAACCAATCAGATAATAACATGTGGCATCATCTAATTGGTTTTAAAGTAAGTAAATAGTTAAAATACCTCATTATATGGTGGGGTAGGAATTGAACCTAGGTCTAGCTAGTGAAAAGCTTAGTGCTTCACCACCAGACCAACCTCTTAACCATGTTAATAATCACCAAATGTGATATATAACCTCATCCAAATAGCATGGCTACTTCTTCTTCTTCTTCTTCATTACCTTCGAATTCGAGCTTTTTCACTATTTTTCAGAACTTCTTTGACTACTTAAGTTCTGAAATCACAAGTTGAGCTCGAACACCATTCCAATAAAGGCAATTCTTCCCTAATCACGTAGAAAACAAAATGGTCTATCTTTTATAGAGGTAGAAGTTAGAAATTGTAGTTAAAGACGATATGCGTCGGTCTTACCGTATTTGCTAATCCAAGAGTAAAGATGTTGCTGCACTCTAGGAAAATATCATGTGTCAAGCCCATAGGTTTGCTTAATGCTTCCCTTTTAAGTTTCATGGCTTCTTTGCTGTTTCCATGGATGAATCTGTAAGAAGGTCCTTTGATTCCCTATGAATTCAATATACGCTGTATACAGTTCGAAAACATAAAGGAACTTGATCAAAGAAACGAGGAACAAATAACATGGGACAATGATTACAAGCTCCATCAAGGAACTTAGTTTTCTTCTGTTAAAAATGAATTCAGATGTTCCTTTAGTATTTGTATTATGATATTCTCAGTTTTCGTCTGAGTTCAGGTTAAGAGGTTCTATATTACATTTGGATGAGGTTATAAATTACATTTGGAGATTATTAACAAGGTTAAAAGGTTAGTCTTGTGGTGAAGTGCTAAGCTTTACACCAACTAGATCTGGGTTCAATCTCCACTCCTTTTATATAAAATTTAATATAAAAATAATTTTTTTAAAAAAATTGTGATACCACGTCATTAGGTATGTCTCGTCAGTATTTTTGACATGTCAGTCATGACGTGGCATGCAGTTAACTGTCACATATGCAGCAGTTAATGGTTCTATTAGTTAACGTTAGTAAAGGGGCTAATTTGTTGCAATGTGCGAACTAGAGTACTTAATTAACTGGGTTTTCGCGCGAAGGGCGATATTGCTAATTTTGGTCAAACTCAGGAGCAAAAATAAACCTTTACCTATAAAGTATGACAAAAAATTAAGTGACCAATTATGTTAGGCGTATCATGTGTATTAAAATATCATGTAAATAAAAGTGTAGATACCATTGTGACAACGGAGGCATAATTTTCGGAGAAGATGAACGGCAGAAGGCTGATGTGTGCTGGAGATGAAGAACAACGGGAGATTAAAATTAGGGATTGAATGTAATCTCATAATTTTATTGAAGTTGGATCAATACATAAAATAGAGTAAAAGATGAGATTGGTTCTTAGCCCAATTCACATATTTATAGCCCAATTACACAACTCTAGCAAACTAACAAACTTAGTTAAACAGGCTAACTAACAATTAACAATCAACCCAAACTGTCTAACAATCATAAGATGTATTTATATTTTGATGAGGGGAAAAATTATAAATATCTAATAAATAATTTAATAATTATTTATATAAAGAGGTAATGATCCCAAAAAAAATAGGTTAACTTGTTTTTCTCTCCTTCCCCGTTAGGAAATTTTACATCAAGAGATAAACAATCTTCTTAGAAGATCAATACCAAAGTTTGAGATTTCAACATCAAGATTCAAGGTTTTCAGTTTACAAATATATTCAGGTACACTTCTGTATATAGTATTTTATTTTTGATAATTTGATATAATAGATCATGGGTTAATTTTTATATTAAGTTGTAATTTGATGCGACAGAGGTCTGTCTAAATTAGTCAAGGCAAAATCCTAAGAATATGAGAGTGCAACCAAATCAATACCCAATCACGATTCTGCTTCATTTTTCTAGAACTTCGTTTCTTTCCTTCTTACACAAGTGATGCACATTGCTAGTTTGTTGTGGACTTTAATTTTTTTGCAAAAATCACACAAAGTTTGCAAAATCACACCTCTCCCTCCCAAAATTGAGAATGGCTGTGCTATGATGACTTTGAACTTTGAAGCAACAGGCTAAATTTAAGGCATGGGATGTTGGTTGCTTTGTCATTTTAGGCCTTCAAAGAGCTGGCTCCACTTCTATACATTGGCATATTCTTTGGTTTTTGGACTCAAACATGCTTTGATTTTGTTAGCAACAGAAGAAATGGGAATAATTGATTTACAATTATACTACCATACATTTAACGTGGAATATATGAGATTTACAATGTTTTCTCGAGGGATAGATACAAATTTCACAGCTGGTGAGGCAGGGATGAAGAAAAAAAATTAAATTTGCGGTGGATGGTGGCCCAGTCGTGACTTGAATACAAATTTCTACCCATTCGTCTTCATCCATACCCACCCCACCCTCTCCCGCCAAAATCATCCCCACCCCTAATATACATAATAAATATTTAAAAAATTACTTATCAATCCACCTAATTTTTAACAGACTCTCATGCCAAACTTCTTCAATCTCTTACTTTATCTCTTTTACCTAAAACCCTAAAATTATTCATCATTATCTCTCGTTGCAACTCGCAAACTCCTACTTCATTTCTTACTGTCATGTTCTCTTTTAATTCTCTCTTTATGAAATTTATATATAACAGATCTATCTAATATGTTTTCTATAATAATTAAATGTTAGTTATTGGGTTTTTTATTTTTATTATTGCTTTTTCAAATTGTAATATTGTTTTGCACTTATTTTATCTTGTTCAATTGAGTGTCAGTTGGAATAATGTCACATGTGTGGTGGGATTTCAGATGACATGTATTTTATATCTTTTCATCAAAAATTATTTATATCTAGTTAACTAATACTTGTAAATATATTATATCGATACAGTACCCTACGTATCGATATGGCTTGTTAATATCAAATGGGTGTTCTGGTACGTTAGCCCGTGTACCGACACCTATGATTGTTTTTCTTCCAGGCGTACTGATACATTGGCTAGACGTATCGGTACGCTAGGCTTAATTTCAGCAATTTGAGCCTCTACAGGACCCCGCGTACCGAACCTTGAGGTACTTGTACCAGTACGCAGAGGCTTGTAATGACCTCTAGGTCCAACATATGACACTTTCGCTCATTCCAAACAACATTAACACTCTAATGAACATATAACATAATCAACATGCTTAATCAACAACATAACATCCTCAAAAGCCATTCTAGCTTTTCTAGCATACTCAAGCAATCAATTCTAGAGGCATGCTTCATAGTCAACATTCAAATCATCAAATCAACCATATCTAAATCACTTAAAACGTATTACAAGTCCAAAAAAAAACAATTAAAACTTGCAACAACAAGGAGTTCTTCAAAAACCCTCCTAAAACCTCTATTGACACATTGCCATTATTACTACTTTTCAACGTCCAAATCGTACTTTGAAGACTAGTCCTTGGGAATCCTTTCCTTGCTTCATTGCTACCTCAAACCTTAATTCTCTGCATTGATGGAAAAGAGAGCGTAAGCACACTAGGCTTAGTGAGGAATGCGCAAACACAACCATGATCAATGCATTTTAAAATCATTTCACTTTTCTTTAGCAAAATACATTTCAAAACCCTTTAAAACATCAACATTACATCATGCCTTTTCAAAACCATGCACTTAACATTTCCAAAACAACATATTAAACCATATGCAACATGTATCATGGATCCCACAACAAAATCCCATTTGCTACCCTCTATTTAAGCTTACCCATGCATACTACCAATGCAAGGCTTAAAGAGTAAAACATGTTTAAATCACATTAAACAACATAATCCATCTCATGATACATAAACAATTATATTGGCTTCCAAGTGATGATTTACCAAGTTCCATTTACCAAAACGTAACATCGGATACACGAATTCAACAAGTGTTCCCACAACACTTAACAGACAATCTACGGATAACACAAGGATTAGACACGAGAGTATTTGGTACACATAAACCCCTCCACTGTTGTGACACTCGTGGTGGAGTGTTCGGTACCTATAAACCCCTCAACACCACTTATTAGTACGATGTTTAATCCACTAACAGGAGTCTTTGGTACCGTACAACCCTCAATCGTTAGGGTACTTGGATGGAGTATTCGGTACACCATATAAACCCCTCAACATCCAAAGTGCCTTTTCATAGTGCACTATCAATCTTATGGCTGGCCAACTATATCCGATTTCATTTTCAAACCATTTCATAACATCACTTGTCAATATAATTCATTTTAACATCAACAACTCACTATTTTCATATCCATCATCAAAACCATTTAACCAATGCAATAAACCTTGCATTAAACAATGTTCATAAACATTAACAAAATGTACATTACCTCCAAATGCAACAACATTATTTTTCAATCATTTTCCAGCATTTAACCATGCTCAAAACATGCATATATAGTGAGCAATTAAACCATTTAAAACAAGTGCATTAACTATTGCCAAAACCGAGTTCGAGAGAGAATTCACCCTTTACTTACTTCTGAGCTTATATCAGTATTTCAAGCTTGATCTAAACCCCCAAAACACAACTTTCAAACCTTGGCAAAGTTGAAAACACTTTTCCACTCACCGACTCGCAACGCCTTGCTTGCCGATACGACAATCACGCCTCTAAAGCTTCCAAAACTCATGTTCAAGCTTAAGGATCAACCTTCCCTCCTTTTAGCCACCAAAATAGAGGTACGTTGCATCGAAATGCAATCAACATCATAGCAACACAAAACCTCAACATCTTTTTCCCAAAACCACTCTACAACTCCGAAAATTAATAACAAACCTCTTCCAAAATTAACCCAGCCACAATCTAATGTTTATAGGTCTAGATTTTTCTTGCTAGCTTGTTTTGTTAATTAGATAAGTTCTACCAAGGCACCTACTTTCTTTATACTTTTTAGTTTTGCCTTACTTGAGGACAAGAAATAAGCTAGGTTTGGGGGAGTGTTAACTCCTTAAAAGTTGTACTTTTCGTGCATATATTGCCATGCTATTGCATGATTTTAGGTACATATTAGTATATTTTGCCAATTATTTCATGCATTTGTATCTACGAGTTAAGGAATGCACATTTTTCATTGCCAGAGTGAAGAGGTGTCTTTTTTTCAAGGTATGCAGGTTTGGCAAGACTAGAGTAGGTGAATGCAAGATAGAAATATTGAGCAAAGTTGGTGAAATGCAAGAGAAGAATGCCAAGCTTGATTGGTACAAGAAAGAAGTTTGTTGCCCGGTCAAATAGTCATGAGTCAGATCTAGGTTAGCCTTAATTCAATAAGAAGATAACGTACCAAGAATAGTGGTAACAAACTCTCAAAACCCTAACCCTAATTAGAGTTTCCATGAGCACCTATATAAAAGAGTCTAATGATTGAGCAAAAGATGATGCACCATGAGGAAGAAAGAGGGGGTAAAGGAGAACCAAGGTTCAGCCAAGCAACTTTACCGAGAGCTGTGGATCCATTGAAAGGTTGCATCGATATATCTCATTCTTTAGTCTATTTCTCTTAAATCTATTTTAGGTTTTGTCGATGATGTTTAAAAAAGATTATGTTTTGTTGGTTTTCCCAGCCATGAACTGATCTTTTAAGTTGGTTAGGGGTGTTTGTGATGAACACTTAGTTTTAAGGTTATTAATAATAAACGATTTTGTTTGTGCTTAAGTTTATCATATTTTATGCCATACGATAGTTGGCATTGAATGCTTATTTTCCCTTAATATCTTAACAGACTTAGGAGATAAGGATTAATTGCCAAATACTAAGGAGAGAAAGTTCGACAAAAGAGATTCAAGTAGATGAACTTACTTCTTAAGTGAATCTACCCCTTAGGAGTAAAGATTAAATCTTCATCAAGTTAATTGTTTGAAAACTCACTATAGATATATAGGTGTTAAAGGTAATTGACATAAAAGTATTGCCATTGACAGAGGCAATACAATCTTAAAATTTTCTTGGCACTAAAACCAAGGATTAACTTTATTAATTGATGTCATCTCTAGCGTGAAGTCCAAACATCTCTTACCAAGCCTATCAATCATCTTGACACAAGTGTGTGCCAATTTACCTAAATTCTTTCTTTATTTTTCTTTAATCATTTTCTTGATTAAATCCAAAATCATCTGCCATCAACTTTATTTTATATTTCACAAGTATTTATCGTGGCATTTAATTCCTAAATAATCCATGTGGATACGATACTTAACTCACTACTATATTACTTCTTGACCGTGTATACTTAAACACAAAAAGACATATTCTTGACATTATTTACTTGCATTATTATGCTGAATCATCACCTGATTGGAGTGGGAATGATTCCCTCCATTTGTACCTCCATGACCTTCTGTCTGACTATCGGTCAATCCTTGCACTTGTTCAAGAGATTTGGCACTAGTGGCCAAGTCAGAAAACACTTTCGGTGAATCGACCATCAAGTACATCTATATCTCTTTCCTCAATCCCCTTCGAAGCTTCTTGCACCTCATTTTTTAAGAAGTGATTAACTCTAGGGCATACCTACTCAACTGTAGAAACTTTTGCTCGTACTCGAAGACAAATTGGTTCCCTTCAACTAGGTTTATAAACTGATCCCTTAGACTATCCATGTAGGTCTCACCCACGTATTTCTATTTGAAATCATCTAGAAAGTCATCCCAAGTAGGTCTATTAGGGTACAATCCTAACTCCATGGTTTCTCACCATTCCCGAGCATTCTCCTTCAAGAAATAAATGATGCATGCTAACTTGTCATTGAGTTTTAACTGTATCTGCTACAAGATCTAATGGGTATCCCTCAACCATTGATCTATTTTGACTGAATTGTCTTGTCCTATTCTAAGAAAATCCATTGCTCCATGATGGCAAATCCTCTTAACGGAGCCTCACGAGGGGTAGTTGAAGTCCTAGGTATGGTCCTTACAATGAGATGAAGGGCTAGGTGCAGATGGGTGAAATAATTTGCCCCTCAACTCCTCTCGTCCTTTGCTCGTTGGTGTCAAAAACATAGTTCTCATCATAACTCTCCCCACGAGAGCCCCAGCTCTCATCACGCGCTCCTCTAGGTATGATTAAATTATGCACATGTAAACAAACAAGAGTACTCCATCAGATATTTAGCTTAAAACGAGTAACACTCTAACTTATGGGTATTTATTCACTAGACACCTTTTTACGACCCTCTACTACTCCAGGGTTTCATAGAACTAGCTAAACCTTGGCTCTGATACCACTAAATGCACACCCTAAACCCAACATCACATTTAGGCCTCAAGCCCAACCTGTAACCATAAAATTTTTGAACTGTTTAGCCCAATCCACAATAAGTTTCATAAATCCATCAACATTCCAAGTAAAACGATAAGCAATGGTTAAATCGTTTACAAATGGAGCTCCAATTTAAAACAAAATAGTTAAATCATTTGACATGTTCAAAATAATCTAAAATAAGAGTTACAGACATAAAATCAGGGTCCTATGAGTACATAGACCGACAAATCTAAGTATTGTACTCTTTAACACTTCGATTAGCTAAAGTCCTACTTCAATAGGGCTCCTTCGATGCAACGCAACAACCTAAAAACCTGCGAACGAAAACTATGATTCCAAATGCTAAGCTCAAAAAGCTCAGTGGATACACCTCTGATCTACTATGCTTCATGAAAATCATAATTATAAGCATGTATCTTGAAAAGATGACATGACAATATATAAATACATGGCCCTACCACTAGTCGCCTAAAACATGCTTGATCAACAAAACATATCATGCCATCATCAATCACGTCATAACAATATACCCACAAACCTGGAGTAAGGCCCGAGTCACATAGCATTGGGACATACATTCTGTAACACCCCATTCCTATATTCGTACACCGAACACGAGTCGAAAATGTCGCAGTAATTTAAAAATTATTTTACCTTAAATTAGGGCTATTTCAAAATTTCAAATAACTTATGGATAACAATAACATTAAAACTAAATTCTAACATAAAAACACAGTAATTATACATATCATATACTATTCATTACACATAAACAAAATTATTACAAGGCATGCCGGTTAGATAATTCAACAAAGTAGACAAATTATTTCGTACATGCCACTATTTACATACGAAACCAGGATGTCATAGGTACTGAAAATAACTTGTCAATATAGTATTTTCTTCCAAAAGATTTGATGCAAAAGCTTTGCTTGACTTTACTTTAGTTTACCTACGCGCATTACAGAAATACATGCTGAGAATATACTCAGTGAGGCATAAGGTAAATAACATATATAAAGAACCTTGTAATCAAAAGCATGATAAATTTTAAATCACATATACTCTGTAATGCAGGAATGTCTATGTAGGAAAGCATACTTTGCTTAATTTGGTACTTATAAAACACATGTAGTTTAATTTATAAAATCATATAGCCCAAGGTAAATGTCAAGTGACTAATATACGAGTCATGTACTTTAAAAGTATTATCCTTTTCTTGCTCGTAGGACACAATGAAGTGTCAGACACAATAAAGTGTCGATAACTCGTAGGACAAATTAAAGTGTCAGTAACTCGTAGGGAACACTAAAGTGTTAATAACTCGTAAACACAATTGTGCCAGAAACTGTAAGGCTCTAATGGTATACCAGAATATTGTCTAACTCAATATTATACTACCAAGGGCAAACTTAAAAAAAACAAATCCTGCAAAAAAGGCAAGCAACCAAAATTTCACATATATATCACATTAAACATCTTCATACTAGAGCAGTTCATACTCCAATATGTTCTATTACATCTCATGGTATACTACTGCCATAAAAATATGCCATATTATTAAAATCAAGTATCATGCCAAAATCATATTATGCCTTATAAAAAAATCTTTACCTTCTTTGATCGACTTATCACAAGTCTCCCTATCATTTGTATGTTAATTAACATACATTTAAAAACATGTATGCACTCACCTTTGCCTTGTAATGCCTCTAATTTTCAATCTCAATCTCGAACCTTTTCCTTTCCTTTGTTACTGACACGTCCTCGATTAGTATCGGAATCTACGTCAAAATAACATATACCATTTCAAAGTATATGTTAGAATATACTCAATTCTTGTACAATAATTGAAAGTAAATAAATAACTATCCACTATCTACAAAAAAATTTGATCTGATAAAACTTTACATATTCGAACCAATATTTCTCATACTTTTCATTAAATTTCCAACTTTTCCCAAAATTCACCTTGTATACCCTAAAGACACCTTTAAGCTTCCAATCACCATTTTCAAGCCAAATCCTTTCATTTCTCATCAATTACACTTTAAGACCTAAACTTTAAAAACTTACATATTAGTCCTTGAAGTTTCTGAATAATCACAAAATGGTCCCAAAATTAGAATAAACTTCAAAATCAACATCCAAGTCACTTAACTCAATTTTTCAACCCAATACACTTCAAAAACAAGCATAACAACCAAGTCCCTAAACTTTCCAAAATTTATAATTTGGCCCCTAATATGAAATAATTAGGAATTTTCATTCCAAACACCTTGTATCATTATTTTAAACCATTATTTCTTCAATCACATCTTAAAATTCTAAACTTAACATAAACCCTAATTTTCCATCTTTCAAGAACATGAGTATTTCTTCAATCTAACAACATAAACAAGCTTGTATAGCATTTTCTCATCATTTGCATCATCAAAATATTTTTTGCAAGAAATTCCCCTATTTCTTCATCATAGCCGAATGGTAACCTAGGCTTTTTCCATGGGATTTTCAACATTTTAACCATAGAAACAACATCACAACATCATAATAATCAAGAACAACCTTTAAAACTCAAGTTTCCATCATGCTCTTCATCCACCATATCACCAAACAACATCATAGAGACATGGAAACTTAACAAAAATTATACCAAAAGATAGAGAATTTCATAGAGATTAAATTTCTATTTCAAGTCTCAAGCCTAAAAACAACCATGGAAGCTTAAAAATTGAATTGAAGGCCTTACCCTTTGAGCTTGGAAGTTTTTCGGCAGCCTTGTAGGTTGAAGAAGAAATTTTTGTTCAAATTTGTTTCATTAATTATGCCAAATGGCATATTATACACCAAGTTTAATAATATAAATCTTTAATAGTCAAAAGACCATTATACCCTTGAGTTATACCCAATACCATGCCAACACATGTCTTTTCTTATCCAAAATAATCAAAAAGTAGGGGTGAAATGACCTTTTTACCCTTAATGAACCAACTTATCTTCAATAATACCATTTTTACCTATTTCACCAATTATTGCATAAATCGAATTTAAATCGAATAAAAATGATTCAAAACTATATTATCATATTCTTCAAGTCTTTCTAAGGCTTCTATAAAATTTTCATAATTTTCTAAGTTCGAATAATCATTCGAATAAATTTTTGAATCTTATTCCCTTTATAGCTTTTCACACAAACCCCGTACCAAAAATCTGATTCCAACCAAAATTCTTACACCGAGATAAGCTATTCTTTTTTTCATAAACAAATTTATTGGGAAAATTA
This sequence comes from Hibiscus mutabilis, assembly GCA_019671005.1. NCBI lineage: Eukaryota > Viridiplantae > Streptophyta > Magnoliopsida > Malvales > Malvaceae > Hibiscus > Hibiscus mutabilis. The sequence continues at coordinate 26,917,303 of CM033738.1, forward strand.
CCATGTTGGTCCCTAAACTTTTCCCAACTTTTCACTTTAGCCACCAAACTTTAAAATTTTACATTTTAGTCACTAAACTAAAACCACTAACTTTTGATTCTTTGCAATTTAGTCACTAAACAAATATTGGGGTACTACAATTCTCCCCCTTAAGAAAATTCATCCTCAAATTTTCAATACATACCTGTTTTAAACAAATGCAGATATTACTTTTCCATCGCGTCCTTTGTTTCCCATATTGCTTCCTCTACTTTGTGATTGCGCCAAAGAACTTTCACCAATGGTATTTGCTTGTTCCTTAATTCTTTAACACCATAGATCAATATCATAATCGGTTCTTCTTCATAGGTCAAATATGACTGTAGCTCAACTTCCTCCGGAGCAATCACATGAGATGGATCTGATCTATATCTTCTAAGCATCGATACATCTAAAACATCATGAATCTTGCTCATCTCTGGTGGAAGAGCCAACTGATATGCTACTGGACCAACTTTCTTCAAAATTTCACACGGTATGATATATTTGGGACTTAACTTTCCTTTACGACCGAATCCCATTATCTTCTTCCAAGGTAAAACTTTCAAGAATACCTTTTCTCCAACTTTGAACTGAATATTTTTGTTTTCATGCATGCGTATGACTTTTTTTGATCAGCAACCTTTTTAAGATTATCTTGCACAATCTTAACTTTTTCTTCCATGTCTTGCAAAAAATCTGGCTTAATAAGCTTGCGATCATGTAGCTCAAACCAGTTTAATGGGGATCTGCACTTCCTACCATAAAGAACTTCATAGGGTGCCATTTGAATACTTGCCAGATAACTGTTGTTGTATGCAAACTCTGCTAATGGCAAACACTTCTCCCACGATCCTTCAAATTCAATAACAGAAGCTCTTAACACATCTTCAAGTATCTGAATTATCCTTTCCGATTGACCATTAGTTTGAGGATGAAATGTTGTACTGAAATTCAATCGCGTCCCCAAAGCTCTATGCAGAGCTTTCCAGAATCTCGATGTGAACTTTGGATCTCGTTCAAATACTATGGACATTGGCACTCCATGTAGTCCAACTATTTCTTTAATATATAACTCAGCGTACCTACTCATTTGATAATCTGTTCGAACTGGTATGAAGTAAGCTGATTTAGTCAACCTATCTACAATTACCCATATAGAGTCTTTCTTACTGGGAGTCAATGGCAATCCTGTTACAAAGTCTATCGTAAATCTATCCTACTTCCATTGTGGAATAGAATAGGCTATAACTTTACAGATGGTACTTGGTGTTCAGCTTTCACTTTTTGGCAAGTTATGCATTTTGCAGCAAACTCTGATATCATTATCTTCATGCCAGGCCACCAATATCTACTTTTCAAATCTTGATACATCTTGTTTCCACCATGATGCATGGTCAGCGGGCTATAATGTGCTTCAGTAAGCAAATCCTGCTTCAAATCGGCATCTTCATGAATATATACTTTACCTTTGTAATAAAGACATCCATCGGGTTTAATTTCATAATCTTTAATTTCACCCGATTCCACTTGTTTCATCTTTATTGCACAATCTTCATCTCGGTGCTGACTCTCTTTGATTCGGTCTAGCAATGATGATCTCAAATACAACTCCACTGATAAAGAACCATCTGATTGTCTTTCTAACTGTGCATTTAAAGTCCTTAATGTAGCAAATTTCTTTCGGCTCAAAGCATTTGCTACAACATTAGCTCGACCTGGGTGGTAATCAATGACCAAATCATAATCTTTTATCAGCTCTAATCACCTTCGTTGCCGTAGATTCAGCTCTTTCTGTGTCATAAAATATTTTAAACTCTTGTGATCGATATATATACGGCAACATTCACCATAATGATAATGTCACCACACCTTTAGAGCAAATACTACAACGGCAAGCTCTAAATCATGCGCCGGATAGTTCCTTTTATGTTGTTTTTAATTGTCGAGAAGCATAAGCAATTACCTTCCCATCTTGCATCAGTACACATCCCAATCCATTATACGATACGCCACTATATAAAGTAAATTCCTTACCCGACTCTGGTTGTACTAACACTGGAGCTTCTGTCAAAACCTTTTTTAACTGATCAAAACATGCTTGGCATCCATCAGTCCAAACAAATGGGACATCTTTTCTCAACAACTTTGTGAGCGGAGCAGCTATCATCGAGAAATTCTTCACAAATCTGCGGTAATATCCAGCCTAGCCTAAGAAACTCTAAACTTCAGTAATATTCTTGGGAACTTTCCACTCAATAATAGACTATACCTTCTTAGGGCCAACTTTAATCCCTTCAACAGAAGCAATGTATCCCAAGAAAGACACTTCAGATAACCAAAACTCGCACTTTGAGAGTTTAGCATATAACTTCTTTTCTCTCAGGATCTGTAATACTATTCTCAAGTGCATATCATGATCTTCCTTAGTCTTTGAGTAAACTAATATGTCATCAATGAAAACTACCACAAACTGATCAAGGTACGTCTAAAATACTTGATTCATCAAATCCATGAATGCAGCTAGAGCATTAGTAAGTCCAAATGGCATCACTACGAATTCATAATGCCCATACCTTATTCTAAAAGCTATCTTTGGAGCATCTTCTTCCTTAACTTTCAACTGATAGTAGCCAGATCGAAGATCAATCTTAGAAAATACTGCTGCTCCTTTCAATTGATCAAACAAGTCTTCTATCCTTGGTAGTGGATACTTATTCTTTATTGTCACCTTATTCAACTGTCGATAGTCATTACACAGTCGCAATGATCCATCTCTCTTTTTAACAAACAACACTAGAGCTCCCCATGGTGATGTATTGGGACGTATAAATCCTCTATCCAGTAATTCTTGCAACTGGGACTTTAATTCTCTCAATTATGCAGGTGCCATTCTATAAGGAGCCATTGACACTGGTTCAGTACCTAGAATAACTTCAATTCCAAACTGAACTTCTCTTTTTGGAGGCAACCATGGTAACTCCTCTAGAAACACATCGGGAAAATCCTGAATTATCGGTATGTCACTGAGATCATCATTAATCTTTTTAGTATCCACCACATGTGCTAAGAAGACCTCACAACCTTGTTCCAGTAATTTCTTAGCCTTAAAAGCTGAAATCACATTCTTTAAACAATGTGATCCTTCACCCAACACTGTGATCTCTGAACCATCAGCAGTCTTTAAAATCAGTTGTTGTTGACGACATCTCACGATAGCATCATGAGCATGAAGCCAATCTATACCCAAAATAATCTCAAGATCACTGAACGACAATTCCATCAAGTCAGCTAGAAACTCATTTCCTTGAACTTCAAGTAGACATTTCTTACTTACATTAGTTACTCGGGCACTTTGACCAAGAGGATTAACCACTACCACATCATTCTGAGTTGGTTCTAAAGGAATATTTCTTTCCCAAACCAACTTAGAACTAACATAAGAGTGTGTGGATCCAGTTTCTATCAAAACAAATATAGGTTCAGCATAGAGTAGAAAAGTATCTGTAATGATATCGGGTTCATCTCGATCATCTCTATCATCATGTGTCCGAAGATGATAGACTTTAGCTGAAGTCTGATTATCTCTCCCTGCAACAGCTTCAGTTTCCCTTAAAGAACTTACTCTAGACAATCCTCCAGATCCGCAACCTTGACCTCTCTGCATACCAAATGATCTCTCAGTTTGCACTGATCTGTCATTCCAAGTTGGGCAATCACGTATAAAATGTCCCTTTTTACTACAGCGAAAACAAGCCCATGTAGTCATTCGACACTCTCCATGATGTTGTCGGTTACAAAACTTACATCGAGAAGGACTTGATTTAGCACCAAAACTTTTCTCTTCCGCTGCAATATCCTTAGACTTCCCAGCTTGGTTGAATTGTCCCCGAGTTGATGAAAATCCAATTTTCCCTTGTTGGTTATATCCTTTATTCAGCTTTGATGATTGCGAAGTAAAAGATGTCCCATCACTTCTTTTCTGGCCTTGAGATTGTTTCTCAGCTTTTTCTTTAACATTTTCCATTGCTTTTGCCCGATTAACAACATCCTGAAAATCTCGGGGAGTAAAAGCCACTAGAACTTCTTGATATCGTGCATTAAGCCCGTTTATAAAACTATCTGTGATGGACTCCTCAGTCAGAAGTTGCTCTGTAGCAAATCAACCCAAAACACTTCAAAAACAAGCTTAACAACCAAGTCCCTAAACTTTCCAAAATTTACAATTTGGTCCATAATACAAAATAATTAGGAATTTTCATTCCAAACACATTGTATCATTATTTTAAACCATTCTTTCTTCAACCACATCTTAAAATTCCAAACTTAGCATAAACCCTAATTTTCCATCTTTCAAGAACATGAGTATTTCTTCAATCGAGCAACATAAACAAGCTTGTAAAACATCTTCCTCATCATTTCCATCATCAAAATAATTTTTGCAAGAAATTCCCCTCTTTCTTCATCATAGCCGAAAGGTCACCTAGGCTTTTTCCATGGGATTTTCAACATTTGAACCATAGAAACAACATCACAACATCATAATCGGCAAGAACAACCTTTAAAACTCAAGTTTCCATCATGCTCTTCATCCACCAAATCACCAAACTACATCTTAGAGACATGGAAACTTAACAAAAATTATACCAAAAGATAGAGAATTTCATGGAGATTAAATTTCTATTTCATGTCTCAAGCCTAAAACCAACCATGGAAGCTTAAAAATTGAATTGAAAGCCTTACTCCTTGAGCTTGGAAGTTTTCGGCAGCCTTGTAGGTTGAAGAAGAAATTTTTGTTTAACTTTGTTTCTTTAATTATGCCAAATGTCATATTATACACCAAGTTTAATAATATAAATCTTTAATAGTCAAAAGACCATTATACCCTTGAGTTATAACCAATCCCATGCCAAAACTTGTCTTTTCTTATCCAAAATAATCAATAATAATCAAAAAATAAGGGCGAAATGACCTTTTTACCCTTAATGAACCAACTTATCTTCAAAATTGCCATTTTCACCTATTTTCACCAATTATTGCATAGAATCGAATTTAAATCGAATAAAAACGATTCAAAAACCATACTATCATATTCTTCAAGTCTTTCTAAGTCTTACATAAAATTTTCATAATTTTCTGAGTCCGAATAATCATTCAAATAAATTTCCGTAACTTATTCCCTTTATAGCTTTTCACACAAATCTCGTACCAAAAATCTGATTCCTACCAAAATTAATATACTGGGATAAGCTATTCATTTTTGCCATAAAAGTTTTATTGGGAAAATTACCATGTTGGTCCCTGAACTTTTCCCAACTTTTCACTTTAACCACCAAACTTTAAATTTTTTTTGTTTTAGTCACTAAACTAAAACCACTAACTTTTGATTCTTTGCAATTTAGTCACTAAACAAATATTGGGGTACTACACATTCTGAGTGAGGCCCGTGTCACATAGCATCAAGACATACACTCATACTTGGAATCCCCTCTAGTATCTTCGAATGAGGCTTGAGTCAAACAGCATCAAGGTGTTTATTCGGTTAACATACCATGGTGTTGCAACACGTCTTGGGATCAAGATCCCATAAATCAAGTGACTCTACCACATAAGTGCTCACACGGAATGCATTAACATCATAACAATCATCACTATCGAGTCACCCATCCATATTTCAAGTTTTTACTCACTATGTTCGTATAAGTGAGTGGAATCTCATCTTCTCAGTTGTACAACCCATCTTACATCATTATGGGTTTATTGGTTTGAATCACATAATTTTTTAGCCCCCAAGGAAAAAGTCAATATTTGTGGGGAGAATGCTCAGTGGGTACTGATACGATACCCTTGTGAATCGGTACTCATAGCATGCCGATACCAAAATAGCTTACTAGAATTTTTCTAAGCCTTAGCGTATCGGTACAAGTCGATCCATGCCGATACAGATCTGCATGGTGTACTGGTACTAGTTGCATACCGTACTGGTACCCATATCTTAGTTCATCTCAATAAAACATTATTCTTAAAGCCCATAACACTAGGGTACCGATACGGGCTCCCCATGTTCCTGTACTAAAGCATAGAAATTGTTTCATAGGCTTAGGAAATCATCCTCAAAGCCTCCAACTCGCAACCAACAACCCATTAAGTAGATCCTACAATTTATGGGAGTTATTTAGTGTCGTTTACTACTATTTTTAGAAGTTATTAACACCAAATCCCAGATTTACCATTTACAAACATTTTCATGCATTTAAATACCCAAATAACCAAATCAGGCATACAAGGCATTATCGTTAGGATGCGCATGAAACAAAAGGAGTTGGAAGTGTACTAACCTCCTTCCAACAGCTGAAAAGGAACTCTTTACTCCAAGACCTCAAGTCTTCCACTTCCCTTGAGTTTTAGAGTTCTCTCAAACCTCTTTCACTACAACCAAATATTGTAAAATTGAATTACAACACTGCTAAAAGTAATAAAGATGATAAAGGAAGAATTTACCAATAAGAAATGTGGTTAAATCTTATATTCTCGTTCATCTTCTCCAACCCCCACCAAGAACCCATATTCTTCACTTACCACCATATCCAACCATTCTTTCCTTAAACGATCCTTAGGTGTTGATTTCAACTCCCTCAAGCCAAAATCCAAGATTACTACTAAAAAAAACAAAGGTTGCATTCTTTTCTTTAGGGTTATAAGGAAAATAATGTAAAAAGGAGAGGGGAAGATATGGAGACAAGGGTGATAACACCCTTGTAGCTTTTCTGCTGGGGTAATAAAACCAGCCCTTCCCCTTCAAAAATGGGGGAATTTACCCCTCTATCCTTCCATCTGTTGGAGTATGCCCAAAGACCAATCATAAGATAATTGTAAAAGACATATTTATTTTATCACGTTTATTAATATAAAGTTGTTATTATTATCTCAACCATTATTATGCGCATAAAAAATAAATTGAATTATAATAAAGTCCTTAGAATAATATGATTATTCTTAAATGTCCTTAGTTGAGTATTATTGTGGGCATGGACAACAATAATGCATTAAGACTAATATGTAGTTGATTGATGACAAAGTGTTGTCATTGACATAGAAATGTCAAAATCAATACATATGTATGTGTTAGAGAACGACATACTAGACTGAGCCGCTATGAGCATGTTTCTTGGATTATTATGTGACAGTCACAACATTGCTCATAGTGATAACTACATGTATGACCCTCAGACTTGAGATCATTATTATTTCGAAATTGTGAGTGACATATTTTGATATAGTCAAATGTGTGTCATAACTAACTACACTATAAAGACTGATATTGGATATGTCACAATCTATGTAGTGGGATATGGTTGATCAAGATAGAATTTCTCCCTCATACATAATAGGAGTAATATCATAGGCCACTTGATTGAGTGAGACTAGAAAAGCATGGCCATGCTCGAATAAATTGATATGAGATATAATAGTTATTCGCTTATAATAGTCTACTTAAGATATCAAGAAATATTAGATGGACTATACAAGTGTGACTGTTCCATGATTTGTTTCCAATCTAGATATAAGGGACAAAAAGATGTAATAAATGAAAAGGAGTTAATCACGAAGAGGATGTAATACATGAACCTACAAGGGTCACAGCCTATGGTTGAAACGAACAAATATCAACTAGATAGCATGTGTGCAAACTTGTTGTACACGAAATTAGTTAAAACCGAAATTATTATAATTATTGTAGTTATAGATAATTTTGGTCATATATATTTAATTATTGTAATTATCATATACTATTAAAATAGAAATATCCCTAATGAAACCTAATTAAAGTAGAATTAGATTCTACATATTTAATTATATTTAGTTAAATATAAAGTATATTTAATAAATCCAAATTTAATTAGGATTAGTATTTTGAATGCTATATAAAGGCATAAGGTCTAGTATCCAAAGATATGCCTATTGCTGAAAACCTCTCTAACAGTTAGAGAAGTAAAATACTGTTCGTTTTATTTGAGTGGACTGCATAGAGGTTAAAACGCTACTGTGACAACTTGGACTCGACATCTTGACTGGAAGAATTAGATTCTCCTAGTCCCTGCTATTATCAGATTTAATTGAGTAATCGTTTCATATTTTTATTCAAAAATAAGCATTGTAGATGAGGCATTCGAAAATAATATGTGTTCAGTAGAGAATACCACCCTAGTTATTTCTCAGAACCCTCTACCCTACTTCTAAAGCTCCTAAACTCTAGATCTCTTTCCAGCAATGGTCAATTGTTGTCATCGACGGTGACTGGCCTCTCATTCAGGCCCTTCCCCTATTTTTCCTTTCTCCTTCCCAACCCTCATTATTTTCGACAGTTGTAACGACTCAAATTTTTTATTCAATAGATTAGCATTGACTCAATAACTTGGGCTTTAGGTTTGGGGTGAGTAAATAACCCAATGAGCCTTGGGTAATGGTGATTGAGGCTTATAATGAACAACATTGGCATAAATGTTAAAGATGAAGGACATGGGATACGATTTTCCCATCTCTTGACTTAACACCCTATGTCTTCTATAGACAAAACCTTCCCATTTACATCATCCTCCTGACGCATCTCATTCACCCTAACACTCTCTTTCTTTCTTGCAAGAGCATCCAAGGAAATGCAAAGGTAAAGATCCAAATTTTATCGTTCATTCGTCCTGCCCGAATTTTGTGTTTTAGGTATGTTAATCTCCTCCTCATGATCTACATTTTGAGGTAAGAATTATTGAAAATTGTGGAAAGGTAAGAAAATGAGTTTTAGAGGGGGTTTTGAGTGGTGAGTGTTTTAGGACGAATTTCATGTCACAAATTCATTTAAAACCATTTTCTAATCATTTAGAAGAGTATCAAATCCGTTTTTTACACTTGTTGATTAGTTAAAGAAGTTGAGGAGCCATCCAACACTTTAGGCAAGGAGAAAAAGTGAATGAAGCTTGTGAGAAGATGAAATTAGGGTTTTACACAAGGTTTGTACATCTCAGACTTTGAAGTGCTTCTTTCTTTTCATAATCGTGATTGTTTTGTATATTTAAGCATTTTATGAGTTGTTTGGTGTTTAACATATTGACTATGGTTGCTCTTGAATCTATTATTCTTGTTGCTAAGTAAGTGTTTAAATGGTCATAAAATATTAATGATAATCCTAATAGACTTTTAGGAGGCATGAAACAACACCTATGGGATGAATTTGGGGGATTAAAGTTGAATCTAATAGCCTCAGAAACCATTTATGGGTTTTAGTATCGGTATGTGGGAGACCCGTACTAGTACCTCTTGTGAACTTGAAAAAGGGAAGAACTAAGTGTAGCATACCGATACATGCTTCAACCAGTACCAGTACACCACTCAAGCAGTATCAGTATAGGTTGACCTATACCGGTACTCATGGGTTGCATGTTTTCCAATGACCACTTTTGGTATCGGTACGATGGAGAGCGTACTGGTACCCGAGCCCTATGTATCGGTATAGTTGACCCAGTACCAATACTGGATGGTTTTCCCAAATTTGAGTAACAAAATTTGGTATTGGTAATGGAAGCTGAGTACCTATACCTCTGGGTTGAGTACCGGTATGCCCTTGACCATACCGACACCCACTGTCAAAAATTTAGGAGTTTTTATATGAGCCTTGTATGGGCTTTGGGAAGGACCTATTTGAACCTTAATTGTGCATGATAAATTTTAATGAAAAGCCTTTGGTTGATCTATGACTTTGGATGCCTTTACTGAATAGCCTCTTCTTGCAGGGTATTGTATGTGGGCCTTGTAGACATGTACCACTGATCTATGTTAGCTAAGCATACGTATGTGTTGTTTTTTCGTGCGTAGGTTGACAGACCACTCGCTTGGGGGAGAACATCGATGAGAATTCCTATCACCTATTTAATTTTGAGTACAGTACCTTGATTTTTGTAGTAGGGCTGTGTATCCATAGAACTTTATTGTAGTTGGTCTATAACTCTAAGATTTACTTTATTTTGAAATACGATGTTTTAAATTCATATGGAGCTCCACTTTTATTTTGGGATTGAAATCTTTAAGAAACTCTTACTTAATGACTTGATTTATTGTGTTTAATGCTAAACTTGGGATTTTAAATTGAACAAAATTTTACGAGTCGGGTTAGCGATATCCTGAACGTAGCGTCTCAGATATGATAGGATTGGAACGTTACATTTAGTAGTATCAGAGCCTAGGTTTAACTGATTCTAGTAAATTCCCTCGATACATGGGAGTTGTCGTAAGGTGTCTAGTGGATATAGGTCTCTAAGTTTAAGTTTGTACTCTTCCAAGACTGGGAATATGATGTGGCTGTTATGCTTTCATGTGACTTCAGAAATTACTATGCTTGGTGACGCGAATTGTGGTAACGATGGTTGTGATGAGAGTCACTGTGACACCCTTAACTGTTATTTCTTACACTTAGTACCAAAACTTTGCAGAAAACTTAGTACATAACGAAATTTGCCAAGATCACTAGCTTGATTACCTGCACTTTCATTAATCTTTTAAATTTGCCTAAAGTATACTTTATGAGACCTTAGGTATGTTAGTAATCTGAATAAAACATCAAAGTGTCCAACGTGAACATGTAAATGAGTACGTACTCTAGGACGCACTTTGCTCCTCATAAAAGCACCTCGTTAGTGTCATTAGCACTATGGGCGTGGATCCCCAGGGTGCACACCAAGGGCTTGGGTCCCCAAGATGTATGTGAAACCATCGTAGTCACAAAAACATGTAATCTTATCATGATGCAGCTGTTAAGAACTCTATGGCATGCCAGTTATACCATGGACTCTCATAAATAAATACTTGGGCATTTCATTTCATTATCAATCAATCAACATGTAACCCCCTTAACTCGGTCTAGCCGCCAGACCAAACCAAGGAAGCTACATTAGGTTTGCCAAAGCAAACCGGAGAGTTACATCAAAACCCAGTCCATTTTTTTCCTTTTTATCTTGTCTAGATGTCAATTATTAATCCTACGTGTACATGCAACACTCAGGTATAACCTCTACTCAATCGGGCATCATTGTGATAACCAATTGACCACATTTGCAATTTAGGGACCAAATTGCAAATACAGGAAATTTGCAGGATTTAAGCCACTTTTTAAAATACCAATCTTTAATTATTCAGGTTTTGATCATTCATCTCAACTTTCAACTCAATTTGATCATTCAAGCTCATACAATCACATGGACAAGTTTCGAGGACTAAAATGCAATAAAAGCAAAACTGCCAAGCTAATATTACAAAAAATGGCCATGGGTATCGGTATGGGTGTCACCGTACCAATACGTATAAAACTCTCCCATACCGATACGCCAAGGCAAGTATCGATACGCCATAACGAACTTACCTAACTTTTGAATTTTTTTAACATACGTACCGGTACGCTTACATGGGTATCGGTACACGGGTTTAGATTGAAACAGTGAACTTCCAGAGACTTGAACGAGTACCGATACACCATTGCCCGTATCGATACGCCAAGCTAAAAATGCCCTGGCATACCGATACTCCCTTTCTTGTACCGATTCCCCAGACCAGAAAATGTTCAACCGTACCGATACGGTCCCTCGCGTATTGGTACGCTTGGACCTATAATGTACCAAACAACATGTTTTTCATTCCAAAAGCATTCTCAAACCATTCTAACATACTCATAACATAACCCTGGCATACCAAGCATACCACAAGCATTAAGGCTTCACAGATTCAATATCGTAATATGACATCGTCCATCAAAGAGATTCTATAGGCATGCTTCCTCATTTCCATCCAAGCAACATGTCAAAAAGGTAAACCAGCATCAAAACAATCTTTAAAGGCCATTTACAACCCAAAAGCAACTAAAGAAACATGCTCAACAGGGAGTTCCACAAAACATCTCCCAAAACACAATAGGTACCCCATTGCCCTTATTCATTATAGTCTAAACCAATACATACTTTGGAAACAAGTCTTGCCATGATCGCCTTGCTTCTTGCTGCCTTCCAAGACCTCAATTATCTGCATTGATGGACAACAAGAGCGTAAGCACACAAGGCTTAGTGGGGAATGCTCAAAACAACCGCCATCAATGCATTTAAAACCATTTATTTAACATCATCCTTTAAAAACATCATCATCATCATCAACATCATGCGCCTTTTAAAAACATGCACTTTATATCATTAAAACCAACATAATAAACCATATTCTACATGTATCATTAATCAACAGCAAATCCCATTGCTAACCCTCCACCTAAGCCTTCCCATGCATTACTACCAAATGCAAAGCTTAAGGAGAAACATGTATAAATCACATTATACAACATAAAACATTTCAATGATACATTAACAATTATATTGGCTTACAAGTGATCAATAACAAGTTCATTAACAAAAGTGTTCATCGGATACACGGATTCAACAAGTGTTAACCCAACACTTCAAGCCATCTCAATCGGAATAGCGATACAATCACAATCGCGGTACAATAACAATCGTGTACAATAACAACCGGTACACTTTCAACCCATAGGGAAACCCATCCCTCTCATCGGTTAGATGCTTAACCCCACTAACGAAAGTATTCGGTACCATTAAACCCCTCTACCGTTAGGGTACTTGGATGGAGTATTGGGTACACAATATAAACCCCTCAACATCAAAGGTGACTTATTTTACAGTGCACTCAATCCTATGGCCAGCCAACTATATCCGATAACAATTTTAAAACCACATTACTTGCCAATATAATTAACCGAATAACATTTACCTCATTGTTTTAACAAGCATTAAACCAAAACACTTTTCCAGAGCAACAACCATGCTTTAAACCACAAGTATAAACCACATGCTTACAAGGATCACTTACAATCTGCATCCTTCAGCATTTCATGCTTAAAACCAGTGTATCAAATACTTTAAAAATGCTTAAACAGTAGGTAACATGTAAATTAAAACAAGTGCATAAAACCATTTCAAACTAGCACGACCGAGAGAGATATCCACTTTATACTTACTTACGAGTCTAGGTAAGCATTTCAAGCTCTACCATAACTCCCGAAACTCTATTTCCAAAACATCAAAATGCTTTAAACCACGTCTTCACTCATCGATACGCGAAACCTCAATTTGTCGACACGAAAACAAGTGTCTGAAGACTCCAAAGCTTCCCCGATCACTTCCGGATCCATCTCCAATGTTTTAACCACATTACAACATAGGATTAATGCATCTCCATTCATTTAAAACACTCCAACAACAGATCCTCAAGGATTCATACATTCACCTCACAGTTACCCAATCACAACAACCGAAAACACCATCTAATCCTTTCCAAACACAACCCAGCTACAACCTATCAATCTAACAACACTTTTATCATAAAATAACATCTAAAGATAGAATCAAAATAACCTAACACCTCCAGCAACCAAACAGCCACTACAAATCCACAAAACACAATTCTAACAACCTAAACAATTAGAGAATCAAGAGTTTCGGGATTCCATTGTTAAAAACGACTTATCAACATTATTATACATCCATAATATGTTTTAAATCAATCTAAATCATTGGAAAATAGATCCAATTCGGTTCTTTTACTATTTTATCAATTTTACCCAATTAAATCAATTAATTCAATATAAAAACACAAAATCAGATTATAAACCATAAATCAAGGATCAAATACTTGGGAATATCAATAAAGAACCATTAAATAGAGGAGATCATAGACCTTGCCCCTATTGTGTGATTTCTCCCTCAATTGGCTTGTTTAAAGCTAGGAAAACACAAGATTTCAATGAGGTTTTGTAAATCAAAGTCAAATAATCAATTGTAGATCAAGAATCTAAGTAAAAAGGACCCCTCACCTCTGGTTTTTGATGAAAAATTGGGTGTTTGGCAGAAAGAAGTGGAGAGAAAAGTTACGTCAATTTTCATTAAAACCAAATAACTAACTTTAATATGTAAAATCCCTTTTAATTAACTTTTAAAACACATGTCAAAATGATTTGATTGAAGGGAGAAATCACCAGTAAATAGTTGGTAGATTAGCTCCTTAAGGATTCTAAGAATTTGACCCCTTTTCATTTTAGTCACTTTAAAAATAGTTTTCAAACATTGCATTTTGGTCTCTAGCCAAAATGTCATACCTCTAAATCTTATTTTCAAAATTGATTCCACCAATATTAAATATATATTAAAACATGATTTTTAACCATTTTCCTTATTTTTATCTCACCGAAAAATACACAGTCCCGAATCCGACTCGAATCTCTAACCCAGTCCACCATACCGTCTAACAAACCTCAAAACTGCTAGGCCCAAAACTGGGGCGTTACAACTTTCCCCCACTTAAGAAATTTAGTCCCAAAAATTTACCCGAAAGAAACAAAAGCAGAAACAGCTCCAACATCTCTGACTTACATTCGCACGCGGCTTCCTAACATTGCGGTGTCTCTACAACACCTTAACAAGGCCAACCAATGTACCAGCCAGAACTCTTATCGTTGGCAACAAGGACCTCCACCAGGTCCTTCACACAAGATAACTCAGATCTCAACACAATGCTTTACACTGGTACAACATGCAAGGAATCAAACCGATACCTTCACAACATCATCAAATAAAACACATCAAGGAACCCCTCAACACATGAGATAACCTCAACAATAAGCAACATGACCCACACACTCAACAAAATTGTATGGTCCTCAAAATGCTTCACCTTCTTCCAAGGCGATACCATCATGATCATCCGACCATCACAACACACTTTAAATCACTACGCTTCAGATTTGCGTAGAATTTCTAAAGATCCAAAACTGCTCTCGAGCGCCCACATTACAACTTCACCTTCTCACTAGTGTCGTTCCACACATCAGACATGGAAATGTACTTTTCCCTAATTTCAGCCCAACACATGGGCATACGGCCCCTCCAACCGCATAACACCCCATACGGTGCCACCTGCATACTTGCCTGATAATTGCCATTAAAGCAAACTCTACCAAAGGCATGTGCCTTTCACACTTTCCCGGAAGCTCCGTGATATACAACCCAACTCATCTTTCAAAACCTGAATTCCATGCTCTAACCCGCCATCCAACCAGGATAGATATGAAGTACATACACTTAAGCTCAAGCAACACCCTCAAAACCTCACTGTAACCCACAAATCTTCATCCAGAACTATGAACTCAGGCACACAGCGCAAATGCACTAACCCGGCAATATACAAATCTGCCACATATTCCAAAACATACATCACAAGCATAGCCACGAGAGTGCACACGCTTCGTAACTCAATCAACAACCACCCAAATGGAATCCTTTCGGTCGATGCCAAAGGCAATCCAAACACAAAATCCCTGGTGATTCTTCCCTATTTCCATTATGGTTTCCTCAACGGTTGCAACAACTTGAAAGAAAACCGATGCTCAACTTCCACACGCTGACATACCATGCATCAAACAACAAAATCAACCATATCTCCCTTTAAACCAACCCAACAACGATCCCTTTTCAAACCTCGATATATCTTGGCATTACCGGAATGCATTTTGCAAGAACTGGCATGTGCCTCCATCAAACCATACACCTCAACTCAACATCAAGGGACACCACTTTCCGATCTTTAAAACACAACACCCTATAACCTTTAACGTGAAAATCCACCAAATTTCCTCCTCTCAATAACCTAAACATGCGATACTGGTGTATAATCACATCGTTACCTTCCTCTAATCAATTGTGGCCTGAATGAATTCACTTGTAACTTGACATCAAGTCTC
The DNA here is from genome assembly GCA_019671005.1 of Hibiscus mutabilis. Classification (NCBI taxonomy): domain Eukaryota; kingdom Viridiplantae; phylum Streptophyta; class Magnoliopsida; order Malvales; family Malvaceae; genus Hibiscus; species Hibiscus mutabilis. The sequence continues at coordinate 26,933,159 of CM033738.1, forward strand.
CATCACGCATTACACCGAACCGCGTAAATAATATCCTCAACTTCGGCGTAAGTCTCACAACCTAAGCATCAGCTATAAGCTTAGCTCAAACGATATTCAATCACCAAACTATAACTCCTAAACAACTTCAACCATCCAGGTTATCAAAAAAAATCAAAACATCAATCTTTTCATTTTTTTAACCACCTGTGATCTGTGTATACACCACACTCCTCATCATAGAATTGATGTCTCTAAAACATTTAAACATCGACCAACGTGGCAAGCCTCACATCATGCGTAGGACAAAAAACGCTCGTGCACCTTTAACTATCTAGATGCATAAGCCACAACTTCACTTGCAACACTACAGCCTCAACAAACCTTGATGCTAAAAACTGGATCTAGCAAACCCACAACCTGCCAACTCTAACTTTGGTCGCTCAAAAACTAGCACCAGCCAAACTCCCAAGAACCATAACACCAAAACCACCTTCATATGCTACCTTACTTATACCATCACACCATTGATTTCCGATTAGTCATCCGTAAGTGTGAACATATGTATGCATGACCACTTATATGCCCTCATAGATGTCTATGTGTATGTATGCAAAACCTCTAATGTTATGCTCGAATGTATGCATGTACTAACATATTTACATATTCATATAAGTGTTTTTGCACTGTGCATGTTTATCCGTTCACACTTACTAATAACATCCTTATAACCTGAATTCTTAGCAACATACCTAGAACTCACACCTCACAAACAAAGAGCAACATTCACCTCTCCCCAAAAATCTACTAAACTAACTATACTTATCGATCAAAGCCCTTCCCGGTGCTTCTGCACACCGAAAAAAAACCATCAATAAACACAACAACCAACTGCCCCAAAAACTCAGTCTACTCGATTCAACAAAACTATGAACGCAACCTATGGATTGATCAAACCAAACGGCATCAACAAGAACCGTCCCCTTACCAAAGGCAAATCTAAACACAACCGCATCCTTTACCTACACAGATACCACCTGGACCTCAGCTCATACTTACAACCACTAAAGCACCCCCGAACTGATCAACAAAACATCAACTTATTCAGTTACCTAGAACCCAATCACATTCGCATCATGCTATCCTCATTTTTCACAATGACACCAGCACAACCCCCCGACAAAACACTAAGCATGGTGAACCCTTTGTCATGCAACTCCTGAAGTTGCGTCTTTACCCTCTTCAACTCCCTCGAGCCATGCACAAAGAGCAATAGACACTCGAGTTGTGTTTTCATACAACTTCAATGCCAAACTCAACCTCCCAATCCAATGGCAAACCGGGCCATTTCCCTCAAAAACACCCAGAAACTCACATACGGCACAACTATCCTAAGCTCACACTTCCTATGAACCTAGATTCATAACATAGGCTAGGGATGCCTTGCAACCAAAATCCATCAAACAACTCGCTTCCATTTCCAAAATAGCATTAGACAAGAATTTAACATTATCGCCCGTGATTACCACCTTGTAACTATCAGCAATTTTTAAGGCAACTCGTTAGGATTCAAAATCAACCACTGCTATGCGATCTAGCCACTTATCCAAACCCAGGATTACATCAAAAATTGTAGAGCGGCAACTCTAACAAAACAATTGTAACAACAAGATCTTAAAAGCATCAATGATCATTTCCAAACATCATTATCGCAACAACCGTCTCACTAGAAGAACTAGCCACCTGTATTCCCGCAACCAACACTTACGAGATGATCATTCAAACCATAGCTCCCACAAAGGTTATCAATGACAAGCACATGATTTTACACTCCACATAAGAAATGCAGATAATCTCGCCTTATGAGATCACACAATCCACATATTCAAGTGTATTAAATATTGTTTTAGTTTAGATACTCTAACCCCGCGGTCCTCACCCAGCACCATCATCACCTCGTCTCAACTCAGGGCAATATCTTTTATCACAATTCCTTTTAACTGAACACAGCCAAAACTAGATTTTGGAATTCTCTTGACAGAGCTAGAACCTCCCAAACAAAACTGATAAACTTAGGTTCTGCTCAATGCACTTCGCTCGTGTACCAACACGTCAAAAATAGTGTAATCGAAAGCCAACATGTACACCCTAACATCTTGTACCAACTCACATCGGATTCGGTCACAATGACACTTCCCTACCAAAACCAGTTTAGGAGCATACTGGCTCAACCGAATAATCTGTATCCTAGCTTGACAATATACACGCGATCCTAATCCCAACCATGAACTCTCGTCTCTTTTCATCCAAGTATCTAAACCCCAGATACTTCTTCTTAAAAATAGCATGAAAAAAACTCCCAATCCACATCATTGGGTTCCACAACCGTAGATATAGTTGTCCACCAACTAAAAACATCACCTTGCAATAGGGATTCAACACATCCCAACTTACGGGCACCAATACACCCCATTTGATCCAAAACTTGAACAACATTGGCCATCAATGTCTCGGGTGACAACCCACGGTACTCAACTCCTCCCAAACTAAAGAGATATTCCAACGACAACCTCGTTTGCCCAACGGCTGGTGCAAACACACGCACTCCAGCAACAACAGCTTACAAGATCAAAACATCGCCTATAACAAGACATCAAATCACCCAACTTTGGCTCAACCGACACAGGTGGTACATACTTCAAAGTTACAAAGCCCTAGGAAAGATAACACTTTTCTCAACTCACTGCCCAAAGGCAAAAGCACCTCGCTAGATCTCATTTCTCCTCTCAGTCATAACATAACACATTTTCTAAGGCATGATAATCATTTCAAAACAAAATTGAATCAGGCCAGCTTCAAGCAAGGATCCAAGACTTTTATTTCAAAACCATACATTTTAGACTATAATAATAAGTCAATGGGTACCCCCAGCTTCCCAAACATGGCATAAAACATTCAGCATACATATATCAACCACCGTGCATACCAATCAGTGTACTAATAACAATCACCGTGCAAATAAAGCAACAGGTATAACTCACAACAACACAACAACCTCCCAAACGAACCAAACCTGGCTCTGATACCACCAAATGTAACCCTCTTAACCCGGTCTAGCCGCCTGACCAAACCAAGGAAGCTACATTAGGTTTTCCGAAGCAAACCAGAGAGTTACATTGAAACCCGGTCCATTGTTTTCCATTTTATATTTTCTATATGCCAATTATTAATCCTACGTGTACATGCAACACTCAGGTATAACCCCTACTCAATCGGGCATCATTTTGACATCCAATTGATCATATTTGCAATTTAGGGACCAAATTGCAAATACAAGAAATTTGTAGGATTTAAGCAACTTTTTAAAATACCAATCTTTAATTAGTCAGGTTTTGAACATTCATCTCAAATTTCATCTCATTCAAGCTCATACAATTACATGGACAAGTTTTGGGGACTAAAATGCAATGGAAGCAAAACTGCCAAGCTAATATTACAGAAAATGGCCTTGGGTATCGGTACGAGTGTCACCGTACCGATACGCATAAAACTATCTCGTACCGATACGCCAAGGCTGGTATCGATATGCCATAACGAACTTACCTATCTTTTGAATTTTTTTAACATACCTATCGATACGCTTACATGGCTATCGATACACAAGTTTGGATTGAAAAAGTGACATTCCAGAGACTTGAACGTGTACCGATACACCATTGCTCATATTGATAAGCCACGCCAAAAATGCCCTGGCGTACCGATACTCCCTTTCATGTACCAATTCCCCAGACCAGAAAATGTCCAACTGTATCGATACAGCACCCCACGTATCGGTACACCTAGACCTGTAATGTCACAAACTGTAGGTTTTTCATTCCAAAAGCATTCTCAAACCATTCTAACATACTCATAACATAACCCTAGCATACCAAGCATACCACAAGCAATCAGGCTTCACAGATTCAACATCGTAATATGACATTGTCCATCAAAGAGATTCTATAGGCATACTTCCTAATTTCCATCCAAGCAACATGTCAAAAAGGTAAACCAGCATCAAAACAATCTTTAAAGGCCATTTACAACCCAAAATCAACTAAAGAAACATGCTCAACAGGGAGTTCCACCAAACATCTCCCAGAACACAATAGGTACCCCATTGCCCTGATTCATTATAGTCTAAACCAAGACATACTTTGGAAACAAGTCTTGCCATGATCCCCTTGCTTCTTACTGACTTCCAAGACCTCAATTATCTATATTGATGGACAACAAGAGCGTAAGCACACAAGGCTTAGTAGGGAATGCTCAAAAAAACCACCATAAATGCATTTAAAACCATTATTTAACATCATCCTTTAAAAACATCATCATCATCATCCTGCCCCTTTTGAAAACATGCACTTTTTATCATTAAAACGAGCATAATAAACCATATGCTACATGTATCATTAATCAACAGCAAATCCCATTGCTAACCTTCCACTTAAGCCTTCCCATGCATTACTACCAAATGCAAAGCTTAAGGAGAAACATGTATAAATCACATTATACAACATAAAACATTTCGATGATACATTAACAATTATATTGGCTTACAAGTGATCAATAACAAGTCCATTAACAAAAGTGTTCATCGGATTCAACAAGTGTTAACCCAACACTTCATGCCATCTCAACTGGAATAGTGATACAATCACAATCGCGGTACAATAACAACTTGGTACACTTTCAACCCACTGGAAGCCCATCCCTCTCATCGGTTAGATGCTTAACCCCACTAACGGGAGTATTCGGTACCGTTAAACCCCTCTACCATTAGGGTACTTGGATGGAGTATTCGGTACACAATATAAACCCCTCAACATCCAAGGTGACTTATTTTACAGTGCACTCAATCCTATGGCCGGCCAACTATATCCGATAACAATTTTAAAATCACATCACTTGCCAATATAATTAACCGAATAACATTTACAACACTGTTTTTACAAGAATTAAACCAAAACACTTTTCCAAAGCAACAACCATGCTTTAAACCACAAGTATAAACCACATACTTACAAGGATCACTTACCATGTGCATCCTTCAGCATTTCATGCTTAAAACCAGTGTAACAAATACTTTAAAAAATGCTTAAACAGTAGGTAACATGTAAATTAAAACAAGTGCATAAAACTATTTCAAGCTAGCACGACCGAGAAAGATATCCACTTTATACTTACTTCTGAGTCTAGGTAAAAGTTTCAAGCTCTACCATAACTTCCAAAACTCTGTTTCCAAAACATCAAAAGGCTTTAAACCACGTTTTCACTCACCAATACACGAAACATCAATTTACCGATGCAAAAACAAACGTCTGAAGCCTCTAAAGCTTCCCCCGATCACTTCTGGATCCATCTCCCCTGTTTTAACCACATTACAATAGAGGATTAATGCATCTCCATGCATTTAAAACACTGCAACAACAGATCCTCACGGATTCACACATTCACCTCACAATTACCCAATCACAACAACCGAAAACTTCATCTAATCCTTTCCAAACACAACCCAGCTACAACCTATCAATCTAACATCACTTTTATCATCAAATAACATCTAAAAACATAATCAAAACAACCTAACACCTCCAGCAACCAAACAGCCACCACAACTCCACAAAAACACAATTCTATCAACCTAAACAATTAAAGATTCAAGAGTTTTGGGATTCCATTCTTAAAAAAGACTTATCAACATTATTATACATCCATATTATGTTTAAAATCAATCTAAATCACTGGAAAACAGATCCAATTCGGATCTTTTGCTATTTCATAAATTTTACCCAATTAAATCAATTAATTCAATATAAAAACACAAAATCAGATTATAAACCACAAATCAAGGATCAAATACTTGAGAATATCTATAAAGAACCATTCAATAGAGGAGATCACTGACCTTACCCCTATTTTGTGATTTCTCCCTCAATTGGCTTGTTTAAAGCTAGGAAAACATAAGATTTCAATGAGGTTTTGTAAATCAAAGTCAAATAATCAATTGTAGATCAAGAATCTAAGTAAAAAGTATCTCTCACCTCTGGTTTTTGATGAAAACTTGGGTGTTTGGCAGAAAAGAAGTGGAGAGAAAAGTTACGTCAATTTTCATTAAAATCAAATAACTAACTTTAATATCTAAAATCCCTTTTAATTAACTTTTAAAGCACATGTTAAAATGATTTAATTGAAGGGAGAAATGATCAGTAAAAACTTGGTAAATTAGCTCCTTGAGGATTCTAAGAAATTGACCCCTTTTCATTTTAGTCACTTTAAAAATAGTTTTCAAACATTGCATTTTCGTCACTAGCCAAAATGTCATACCTCCAAATCTCATTTTCCAAAATTGATTCCACCAATATTAATAATATATTAAAACATGATTTTAACCATTTTCCATATTTTTATCTCACCAAAAAATACACAGTCCTGAATCCGACTCGAATCTCTAACCCGGTCCACCGGATCGTCTAACAAACCTCAAAACCGCTAGGCCCAAAACCGGGCGTTACACAACATCATTCATGTAAATGGCCAATTACATCCAATATTTCATCATAATTATTCATATGTACTTGCCATTATTGTATTATGCATCATATTGTTTCTTTCAGTATATCATGATCAGAAGTTATCATATCATATGTCATCAATAAATCATAATGGTAGTTCATAACCTAGATAATATTAAGTATACTATAACAAAGATATCTATCAGAGAATTGACAATTTATTATACATATTACTTGCTCTTACCATATTCAAATAGCATATCAGTTATAGTGACTACCATAACATTTCACAGATAAGTTCTCATACTTGAAACAATATGTTATTCAATCCATATTAGCTTATTTATTAAGAATAATTTTCCAGTCATTGATCATATATCAAACACATCACTTATTCTTAATTTTTTATGAACATAACATATCATAAATAATTCTTTAGTCATATGTTAGGAACATTGTCCCCATATTGCTCCCCATATTACTTACCACATTTAAATGGTAGAACATAATGTCAACATATATCATATCATGCATTCATAAATAAGGTTGGCTTATCGCAAGCCTCCCTTTATCACATACATAATTAAGTAACAATTAAGGCACTCACATTGGCCACTTAACACAATGTCTCACTAAGTCCTAGTTCGATCCTTTCTTTCATAGTACCTCGAACCTTCTTTGATTCGAACTTGACTTCATTAATCACATGAATACAATAAAATATTTGTTAGATTCAAATCTAACAATACCTTAAACATGATGTATAATGTATTCATTCGAATATAAAATTTCCAATTATTTTCCTTTCTTCCTTGTACTGTTCAAAAACTCATTATGGTCCTTAGTGAGCAAACTTCCAATAATTCTTCCAACCTTGCTAACAAACATTTAAATACAAAGTGTTTCAAATTCCTTTTTTTGACAGCTTGCGCTACCTTCAAAGATTTACTTATACATAGCAGAATACATACTGGATCTTAATTTCCTTTATATTGTAGAAACTAGATTCGATAACGGTTCTAACGGTATAATCCACTAAAATTAATAAAATCTACAAAAATTATGAAAATTCCTACATTCACGTCACAGAGTTGTCTAGACAACAACTGCTCTGTAATTTTTTTGACCTTCATTAGATTAAAAATTCATATTTTTTTACTCGAAACTCAAAATCAGTTTCTGTTTGTTGGAAACGAAACTAGACTAACAAATCTTTACAATGGTATAAAATTCATCATCTAACCATTTTTGTAGAATTTAAGGCGAATTTTTAAACTTATTATCACAATTCAAATTCCAACATAACTTTCCATAAATAACTTCTAATTTACACTAACTTCTCCTTATTTCTCTACTTGTCAATTTAGTCCCATCACTTTACTTAAAAAGACCAGAATAAAGCTTGTATTCGTATGTTCTCTTTTTATCCTTCATCAAAATAGTCTTAAACCTTTACTTCTCTAATTTTTTCTTGATTTGTTGAGATGGTCACCAAATTTCAAGTATAAGGATTCAAGCATCTTAATTTTGCAAATTAGTCCTTAAATCAATATTACTACCTTAATTCCATCATTTTAACTAAAAAATCAGATTTACTCCTTCTACATATCCTCTTTGCCAAATAGACCATTCACGTTTGATAAATTGTCAAAATGGTCACTAATGCGATTAATCGTCGGTTTAGCATTCTAACTTCATTTTCATGTCTCTAACATCATTAATAACATAAATACACATCAAATTCATAAAAATCAGATCTGGTCCTTTAATTTGAAGCTTGCCAAAATGCTCCATATGTATTTAACTTAGGGTTATGCTTCCAAACAACAAATCAAGCTTACTAGATCATTAATCCAACAACATAAACCCTAAGTTAGACTTGAATCCGTAAACCCTAATCTTCTCTATACAAACCCAATTATGTAGGGTTTAAATCCCAACTCAATAATATGATTCTAACATCATACAAGCGTGATTCTAACTTAAAATCAACCATGGATTCATAAAATCATAAAAGCCCCAATTTGTTCATAAACCCTAATTTCTTCCTCATATCAAATCTCATCAACCAAGCAAGTATTCTATGAATTATTTACATCAAAAGATAGAGCTCGAAGAGTAGAACAACTTTGTAGTTCGAAAGATTACCTACAAACCGAGATTCGAGGCTTGAATTGAGCTTGGAAAAATTTTATCTTCTTTCCTCTTCTTCTTCTCTCCCACGACATAAGCAAGAAAATATGAGCAAAATTTGTTCATATTTTGACTAATTATTCCTTTAATTAGTCTAATTTTGCCGCTTGTTATGCCAAAAATGAATTTTTAATTTATTAAATTCCACTTTCCAAAAATACCCTCTAACTAGATTTATATTTCTAATTTGGCATTTTGTAACATTCCAAATAGACTTAGTTGGATTCTAATAAGCCATTATTCATCCATAAAGGAAATCTCAAAATTCCTTCCATGTCCCTTTTGGGCAAATTTACCAAATACCAATCAACTTATTCACAAAATTGTCATTCCATGACGTTTCAATCGATTTAAATTTTATTCAATATATTTTAACATCCAAATATCCATAAAATGATATTTTATGACTCTTCTAAGGTTCATGGAACTATCTCTAAAATTTTAGCTCGATCTAATTTGCCGATAATTACTTAGGACTTTTACTACTATTTCTCGATAATTGAATTGAATTCGTGACTTCATATTTATAAATTTAAGGATTTGATACTAATTTATTATTCCATCATCTAATAAATTTATGTATTTCCACTCATCCATACAGATATGTGACCTTCCCAGATGGTCATCCATCATAAGGCTTGAGCACGCTCAACTACGAAGTTCGATCAAAATTCGGTATCTTGAACTGCATTTTTCTTCCTGAAACTTTTATCAACTTTCGTATCATATCCTTTCTTATCTATATATAGAATAAAAATAATGACCGAATAATTTTCTTTATTCGAGTCATATATCCGGGCATCACCTAATTATTCGACTGAGAATAACTTTTTACATAATTCTCATATCGGAATCTGGGTGATGCCAAAATACACATTCTAACCTAGTCTATCCATCCATGGAATAAAAATTATTAATGGTAAAATTCTTCATTAGGGGCTCATACTTTTCCCATCTTTATACTCTAGACACCAACTTTTGAAAAGCTATCATTTTGGCCACTAAATTTTAAACTTCAATTCCCATTCCAATTTTCCTCGGATTTCAAAAAAACTTTGCAAGTACCCTAATTAGCTTGCCCTCTATCATTTGATGCTTTTTAATCTCATAAATTCCTTTTCCATTACCCATAATTAAAGAAATCCTAACTTTTGCATTTTTGTCATTTTGGTCACTAAGTAGCTTTTAAGCTACTAACTTAGTAACAAATGACCTTAATAATGTTTAACGAAATTTTGGGGTGTTACAGTATGTACTAGAGGATGCTCTTTGCTCCTCATAAAAGCACCTCGTTAGTGCCATTAGCACTATGGGCCTGGATCCCCAGGGTGCACACCAAGGACTTGGGTCCCCAAGGTGTATGTGACACCATCGTAGTCACAAAAACATGTAATCATATCATAACTTTAGTGATGCAGCTGCTAAGGACTCTATGGCATGCCAGCCATACCATGGATTCTCATAAATAAATACTTGGGCATTTCATTATCAATCATCATCATTCATGTAAACGGGCAATTCACATCCCATATTTTATCATAATTATTCATATGTACTTACAATTACTGTATTATGCATCGCATCGATTCTTCTAGTATATCATAATCAAAGTCTGTAACATGACTGAAATGGTTATCATAGAGGTGACCATGCACTTTATATGACACACGGTCTATCATGTTCAGAATAACATACCAACATACTTATCAGGTAATTTTTATCATACAATGTTAATAATTTTATTAAGTCCATTATCTTGCCACTTGCAGACATAAATTATAATTTCTTATCAGTTTATAACTTTTAAACAATGCATTTTCATATTTAGATCAGGGTTGACTTATCGCAAGTCTTCCCTTTTATAATTAACATACATATAAATGTTGCACTCACCTCAACACTTTTGTCTTACTTAGCCGAACTGCTTGGGTTTCCACACTTTCTTTTTTGGTGGAGCAGACCATCCACATCCCGGTGGGTAATCTCGGATAACTATAACCTTTCGTCTCTTAAACTCAGGAAAAGGACGCTATGTCATCTGAATAGCATTGAGAGCTTTCATATTGGTATGTGTAAGAGTACTTACTTCCTCTTTAGTGTCATTATCTATCCCGGGATTGTCGGATGAATCATCCCGAGAAGATAATTGACTTGACTCTTGAGACTCAGTTACTTGTTCCATACTTGCTTTCAAACTTCATTTTTCATCCATGCAGCAAATACCATGTAAAGTTCACATCAGAAATTCATTCAACCTTTATTTACATAAATATAAATAATGTACCTATTTGTATCTTTCTTGGACAATTAAACTTACACTTGAACAATTCAAGTAACAATTAGACTACTTTATAATTTTTCTGACCTTCTTTCGAATAAAATTCATATCTTTTTACATAAAGCTCGGAATCAGTTTTCGTTTGTTGGAAACGAAACTAGACAACTATATCATTACACCAGTATAAGATTTGTCATCTAGTCATTTTTATAGAATTTATGGAAATTTATTAAACTTACTGCCATAATTCAAATCCATCACAACTTCCCTTTATTACTTTTCTGCCATGTATTTATCGAATGTTCATTATGGTCCCTAGTGACCATTTTGAACCTTAAACGATTTATTCATTCTTAAATTGATAATTCCAACTTCATATTCATTAATAACATACTAAAATAATAATTCAAAATAATCCCCTTCATTTCTCATTCAAACTAAAGTGATCCCCTTCTTGCCAAACATTTTTATTTTGGTTCTAAATTACCAAATCAGGCTAATGTAATCATAATATCATCAATTCTAATGCTAGAATAAATTTCACAATAATTCCCCTTATTCTTCACTCTATAAGAATTGGTCACTTGACATAACAAAGAGAACTTAATCACCCTAACATCAAAACAAGGCTTCTAGTTTCATAATTCATTCATTTTCATCCTTGATTCAATTTCCTAACCAAATTCCCAAAGATTAGGGTTAGGGTTTATGTTCTTAAACTTAGAATTAATTCCAAATCAAGCTTGTTTTCATGTCTACAACATCAAATCTACTCAAATAAAGCTTTAAACTCAACACGTGTTCTTAATCTTATAATCTTCTTCTTCCAAAAACATAACCTATACTTCACTTTGCTATATAAAACTACTACCAAAAAGGAAGAGAATTAAGCATAGGTTATTTTTTTCCAAAGCATCATACCTTAATTTTTGTTTTAAACCTTCCAAATCAAGCTTGAAATTGATGTATATCTTCTCCCCTTCTTCCCTAGCTCACGAAATAGTGGAGTAAGATGAACACAATTTTGTTCATTTTTTATCATATTTATCCACACATATAATTAAATGAATTTTAAATTCATTTAAATAGTGAAACTACCTATAATGCCCCAGTTTTAGGGCTTAGCAGTTTAAAGGGTCTATTAGACGATTTGGTGGACTGGAGTAGAGATTCGAGTCAGTTTCGGGATCGTATATTTTTGGTGTTGGAAAATTATGGAAAATGCTTAAAAATCATTATTAATTATGTATTTAATAATGGTGGAATAAATTTTGAAAAAAAGAGTTTTGGAAGATGGACATTTTGGTTAGTGACCAAAATGAATGTTTTGAAAACTGTGATTTTCTAGTGACTAAAATTAAAAGGCTCAAATACTTAGAATCATTAAGGAGCTATTTTACCAATTGGTTTCTAATGATTTCTCCCTTTATTTGACTTATTTTAACATGTGGTTTAATTAAAATTAAAGAGGATTTTGTTAAAAAGTTAGCTATCTTTTTCAAAACAAAAATCACGTCATTTTCCCACAACTTTTTCTCTCCATTCTCTCCTCAGCCAAACACTCATATTTCATCAAATTTTCCGAGGTGAGGTGGTTTCTAACTTGATTTTATTGTTTCAAATTGTTTTATAAGCATTGTTTACACAAAATCTTACAATAATCTTGTGTTTTCTTAGCTTTTCACAAATTAATTGAGGGAGAGACTTCACAATAGGGGTAAGGTATGAGATATCCTCTATTGTATGGTTCTTTGTTGAAATTCCCAAGCATTTGATCCTTGCTTTTGTGTTTCTAATCTGATTTTGATGATTTTCCAATGTTTAATTGAGTTATTTGGGAAAAATGAATTGATTCACTAATTGGATCTGATTTCTAGTAAGTAAGGTTGATTTGATTCATATTTTGGATGTTTAATAATGTTGATAACTGATTTTTATCAATGGAATCCTAAAACTTAAGAATCTCTATTTGTTTAGGTTGTTAGTTTTAAGGTTTTGTGGTGTTTCTTTGGTTGTAAGATTGCTGGAGGTGGTAGGTTGTTTTGAATATGTTTTTAGATGTGTTTTGGTGTTAAAAGTGATGTTAGTTTGATAGATGTTGGTTGGGTTGTGAATCGAAGTGTATTGGTTATGTTTTCAATTGTTGTGGAGGGTTGTTCGTGAAGGTTATGTGGGAATTCGAGAAGGATTGCGGTTGTTGTGTTTAGAATGCATTATAATGCATTAATCCTTTGTTGTTTTGTGGTAAAAATAGGGGAGGTTGAACCGGAAGTGATTGGTGAAGGGTTGGAGGCTTCGGATACTTGATATCGCGTCGGTGAATCGAGGTTTCGCATATCAGTGAGTGAAAACATGGATTCCAACTTTGGAATGTTTTAAAGGTGGTTGTTGGGAGTTTAGATAGAGCTTGAAACGCTTACCTAAGCTCAGAAGTAAGTATAAAGTTGTTTTATCTCTCGGTTGTGCTAGATTGAAATAGTTTTATGCACTTGTTTTAATTTACATGTTACCTACTGTTTAAGCATGTTTTAAAGTATTTGATATACTATTTTTAAGCATTAAATGCTGAAAGATGCACATGGTAAGTGATCCTTGTAAGTATGTGGTTTATACTTGTGTTTAAAGCATGTGATGTTGCTTTGGAAAAATGGTTTGGTGAATGCTTGTTAAAACAGTGAGGTAAATGGAAAATGGTTAATTATATTGGCAAGTGAAGTGGTTTTAAAATTGTTATCGGATATAGTTGGCCGACCATAGGATTGAGTGCACTCTAAATAAGTCACCTTGGATGTTGAGGGGTTTATATTGTGTACCGAATACTTCATCCAAGTACCCTAATGGTAGAGGGGTTTAACGATACTGAATACTCCTGTTAGTGGGTTAAGTGTGGGTTGTGGCTGTACCGGTTGTTATTGTACCTGGTTGTTACTGTACCGTGATTGTGATTGTATCGCTATTCTAGTTGAGATGGCTTGAAGTGTTGGGTTAACACTTGTTGAATCTGCATATCTGATGAACTCTTTTGTTAATAGACTTGTTTAATGATCAATTGAAAGCCAATATAATTGTTAATGTATCATTGAAATGTTTTTGTTGTATAATGTGATTTATACATGTTTCTCCTTAAGCTTTGCATTTGGTAGTAATGCATGGGAAGGCTTAAGTGGAGGGTTAGCAATGTGATTTGCTGTTGAATAATGATACATGTGACATATGGTCTAATATGCTGGTTTAAATGATATAAAGTGCATGTTTAAAAGGGTGTGTGATGTTTTAAAGGATGATGTTATATAAATGGTTTTAAATGCATTGATGGTGTTTGTTTTAGAGCTTTCCTAACTAAGCCTTGTGTGCATACACTCTCGTTGTCCATCAATGCAGGTAATTGAGGTCTTGGAAGGCAGCAAGAAGCAAGGGGATCTTGGCAAGACTTGTTTTCTAGAGTATGTTAGAGACTAGACTATAATGAATAAGGGCAATGGGGTACTTGTTGTGTTTTGGAAGATGTTTTGTGAAACTCCCTATTTGAACATGTTTCTTTAGTTGGTCTTGGGTTGTAAATGGCCTTTAAAGATTATTTTGATCTTTGGTTTACCTTTTGATATGTTGCTTGGATGGAAACTAGGATGCATGCCTATAGATTTTCTTTGTTGCAAAGATGCCATGTTAGGATGCTAAGTTTGTGTAGCTTGGATGCTTGAGTTATGCCTTGTATGTTGGTATTGTGTTTTAAACATGTTGAAGTGGTTTGAGTATGCTTTTGGGATGACAAAGTAGCCAAATGTGACATTACAGGCCCAGGCGTACCGATATGCAGGGGACCGTATCGTTACGGCTGGGCATATACTGGCCTGAAGGATTGGTACGTGTAATGGAGTACCGGTACGCCCAGGCAATTTTGGCCTGGCGTACCAATATAGGGAATAGAGTATCGATACACATTTTAGCCTCTGAAATTCCACTTTTCAACCCAAACTCGTGTATCGATACCCACATAAGCGCACTGGTACGGATGTTAAACAATTCAAAAGTTAGGTAAGTTCATTATTGTGTATTGGTACTGGCCATGGTGTACTGGTATGCTGAGTCTTTATACGTATCAGTACGGTAACACCTATACCTATACTCGTGGCCGATTTCTGTTAATGTCAGTTTGGTAGTTTTGCTTTCTTTGCATCTTAGTCCCTGAAACTTGACAATGCGATTGTATGCCATAGAATGATCGATTTGAGCTGAAATTTGGGATGGATGTTCAGAACCTGACCAATTAAAGGTTGGTAACTTAAAAGTGAGTTTTAATTCTATAATTTGTTGTATTCGCATTTTGGTCCCTGAATTGCAAATATGATCAATTGGATGTCAAATTGATGCTCGATTGAGATGAGGTTTCTTTTGAAGTCTGCATGAACATGTAGGATTAATAATTGGCATCTAGATAAGATAAAAGGAAAAAAAGTACCGAGTTTTATTGTATCTCGTTAGTGGAGTTTGCTTACAGTAACAATTATCATGCTAGCATACAGATGGCACCTTATAAGGCGTTGTATGGCAGGAAATGCCGTACGCCCGTGTATTGGACAGAAGCAGGGGAAAAGTTTATGTCTATGCCTAATGTTCTGAAAGGTACAACCGAAAAGGTAAAGTTGACATGTGAACGCTTGAAAGAAGCCACCGATCGCCAAAAATCCTATGTGGATTTGAAGCGTAGGGATATAGAGTATGTTGTGGGTGATAAAGTGTTTTTGAAGGTGTCGCCCTAGAAGAAGGTATTGCGTTTTGGGGGGAAAGGGAAGCT
This sequence comes from Hibiscus mutabilis, assembly GCA_019671005.1. NCBI lineage: Eukaryota > Viridiplantae > Streptophyta > Magnoliopsida > Malvales > Malvaceae > Hibiscus > Hibiscus mutabilis. Next base: position 26,948,958 of record CM033738.1, read on the forward strand.
TAACCTGAGGTTTATTGGACCATAAGAGGTTGTCGTGTGTGTGGGTCACATTGCGTATCGTTTGAGGTTACTCGAGTTGGGAAAGATTCATGATGTGTTCCACGTTTTGGTGTTGCAGAGGTATAGGTCGGATCCATCACATGTCATGCCGGTGGAGGAGATCGAGTTGAGACCATACCTATATTATGATGAAGAACCAATAGAGATTCTTGATACCAGTGATGAAGGTACTACATGGTAAAGCAATGAAAGCTGGTTAAGGTGTTGTAGAAGCACCGTGGTGTTGAGAAGGCCACGTGGGAGCATAAGTAGGATATAGTGAAACAGTTTCTCCTGTTTCCTCTAGGTAAATTTTGGGGATGAAATTTCTTAAGTGGGGAGAGTTGTAACGCCTTGATTTAGGGCTTAGCGGGTTAGAGGGTTTATTAGACAGTGTGGACCGAGTAGAGATTCAAGTCGGTTTTAGGATCATATATTTTTGGTGTTGGAAAAACTATGGAAAATGCTTAAAAATCATTATTAACTATGTATTTAATAATGGTAGAATCAATTTTGAAAAAATGAGTTTTGGAAGATGGACATTTTGGTTAGTGACCAAAATGAAAGTTTTGAAAACTGTGATTTTTTAGTGACTAAAATGAAAAGGGTCAAATACTTAGAATCTTTAATAAGCTATTTTACCAATTGGGTTCTAATGATTTCTCCCTTGATTTGACTTATTTTAACATGTGGTTTAATTAATAAAATTAAAAGAGGATTTTGTTAAAAAGTTAGTTATATTTTCAAAACAAAAATCACGTTATTTTCTCTCAACTTTTTTCTATGCATTCTTTCCTCAGCCAAAATACTCATATTTCATCAAATTTTCAGAGGTGAGGTGGTTTCTAACTTGATTTTATTGTTTCAAATTGTTTTATAATGATTGTTTACACAAAACCTTACAATAATCTTGTGTTTTCTTAGCTTTTCACAAATCAATTGAGGGAGAAACTTCACAATAGGGGTAAGGTCTAAGATCTCCTTTATTGTATGGTTCTTTATTGAAATTCCCAAGCATTTGATCCTTGCTTTTGTGTTTCTAATCTGATTTTGATGATTTTCCAATTTTTAATTGAGTTATTTGGGAAAAATGAGTTGATTCACTAATTGGATTTGATTTCTAGTAAGTAAGGTTGATTTGATTCATATTTTGGATGTTTAATAATGTTGATAAGTGATTTTTATCAATGGAATCCTAAAACTTAAGAATCTATATTTGTTTAGGTTGTTAGTTTTGAGGTTTTGTGGTGTTTCTTTGGTTTTAAGATTGCTGGAGGTGGTAGGTTGTTTTAAATCTATTTTTAGATGTGTTTTGGGTGTTAAAAGTGATGTTAGTTTGATAGATGTTGGCTGGGTTGTGAATTGAAGTGTTTTAGTTATGTTTTCAATTGTTGTGGAGGGTTTTTTGTGAAGGTTATGTGGGAATTCGAGAAGGATTGCGGTTGTTGTGTTTAGAATGCATTATGATGCATTAATCCTTTGTTGTTTTGTTGTAAAAATTGGGAGGTTGAATCGGAAGTGATTGGTGAAGCGTTGGAGGCTTCGGATACTTGATATCGCGTTGGTGAATCAAGGTTTCGCATATCGGTGTGTGAAAACATGGATTCCAACTTTGGAATGTTTTAAAGGTGGTTGTTGGGAGTTTAGATAGAGTTTCAAACGCTTACCTAAGCTTGGAAGTAAGTATAAAGTTGTTTTATCTCTCGATTGTGCTAGATTCAAAATAGTTTTATGCACTTGTTTTAATTTACATGTTACCTACTATTTAAGCATGTTTTAAAGTATTTGATATACTATTTTTAAACATTAAATGCTGAAAGATGCACATGGTAAGTGATCCTTGTAAGTATGTGGTTTATACTTGTGTTTAAAGCATGTGATGTTGCTTTGGAAAAATGGTTTGGTGAATGCTTGTTTAAAACAGTGAGGTAAATGGAAAATGGTTAATTATATTGGCAAGTGATATGGTTTTAAAATTGTTATCGGATATAGTTGGCCGACCATAGGATTGAGTGCATTCTAAATAAGTCACCTTAGATGTTGAGGGTTTTATTGTGTACCGAATACTCCTATCCAAGTACCCTAATGGTCAAGGGGTTTAACGAGAGGATTGGTATTAGTGGGTTAAGTGTGTGTTGTGGCCCAATTGTTTTTGTACCCATTTGTTATTGTTTACGTGATTGTGATTGTATCGCTATTCTAGTTGAGATGGCTTGAAGTGTTGGGTTAACACTTGTTGAATCTGCATATCTGATGAACTCTTTTGTTAATAGACTTGTTTAATGATCAATTGAAAGCCAATATAATTGTTAATGTATCATTGAAATGTTTTTGTTGTATAATGTGATTTATACATGTTTCTCCTTAAGCTTTGCATTTGGTAGTAATGCATGGGAAGGCTTAAGTGGAGGGTTAGCAATGTGATTTGCTGTTGAATAATGATACATGTGACATATGGTCTAATATGCTGGTTTAAATGATATAAAGTGCATGTTTAAAAAGGGGTGTGACGATGTTTTAAAGGATGATGTTATATAAATGGTTTTAAATGCATTGATGGTGTTTGTTTTAGAGCTTTCCTAACTAAGCCTTGTGTGCATACACTCTCGTTGTCCATCAATGCAGGTAATTGAGGTCTTGGAAGGCAGCAAGAAGCAAGGGGATCTTGGCAAGACTTGTTTTCTAGAGTATGTTAGAGACTAGACTATAATGAATAAGGGCAATGGGGTACTTGTTGTGTTTTGGAAGATGTTTTGTGAAACTCCCTATTTGAACATGTTTCTTTAGTTGGTCTTGGGTTGTAAATGGCCTTTAAAGATTATTTTGATGCTGGTTTACCTTTTTGATATGTTGCTTGGATGGAAACTAGGATGCATGCCTATAGATTTTCTTTGTTGCAAAGATGCCATGTTAGGATGCTAAGTTTGTGTAGCTTGGATGCTTGAGTTATGCCTTGTATGTTGGTATTGTGTTTTAAACATGTTGAAGTGGTTTGAGTATGCTTTTGGGATGACAAAGTAGCCAAATGTGACATTACAGGCCCAGGCGTACCGATATGCAGGGGACCGTATCGTTACGGCTGGGCATATACTGGCCTGAAGGATTGGTACGTGTAATGGAGTACCGGTACGCCCAGGCAATTTTGGCCTGGCGTACCAATATAGGGAATAGAGTATCGATACACATTTTAGCCTCTGAAATTCCACTTTTCAACCCAAACTCGTGTATCGATACCCACATAAGCGCACTGGTACGGATGTTAAACAATTCAAAAGTTAGGTAAGTTCATTATTGTGTATTGGGTACCGCCATGGTGTACTGGTATGCTGAGTCTTTATACGTATCAGTGCGGTAACACCTATACCTATACTCGTGGCGATTTACATTAATGTTAGTTTGGTAGTTTTGCTTTCTTTGCATCTTAGTCCTCGAAACTTGACAATGCGATTGTATGCCATAGAATGATCGATTTGAGCTGAAATTTGGGATGGATGTTCAAAACCTGACCAATTAAAGGTTGGTAACTTAAAAGTGAGTTTTAATTCTATAATTTGTTGTATTCGCATTTTGGTCCCTGAATTGCAAATATGATCAATTGGATGTCAAATTGATGCTCGATTGAGATGAGGTTTCTTTTGAAGTCTGCATGAACATGTAGGATTAATAATTGGCATCTAGATAAGATAAAAGAAAAAAAGTACCGAGTTTTATTGTATCTCGTTAGTGGAGTTTGCTTACAGTAACAATTATCATGCTAGCATACAGATGGCACCTTATAAGGCGTTGTATGGCAGGAAATGCCGTACGCCCGTGTATTGGACAGAAGCAGGGGAAAAGTTTATGTCTATGCCTAATGTTCTGAAAGGTACAACCGAAAAGGTAAAGTTGACATGTGAACGCTTGAAAGAAGCCACCGATCGCCAAAAATCCTATGTGGATTTGAAGCGTAGGGATATAGAGTATGTTGTGGGTGATAAAGTGTTTTTGAAGGTGTCGCCCTAGAAGAAGGTATTGCGTTTTGGGGGGAAAGGGAAGCTTAACCTGAGGTTTATTGGACCATAAGAGGTTGTCGAGTGTGTGGGTCCTGTTGCGTATCGTTTGAGGTTACTCCAGAGTTGGGAAAGATTCATGATGTGTTCCACGTTTTGGTGTTGCAGAGGTATAGGTCGGATCCATCACATGTCATGCCGGTGGAGGAGATCGAGTTGAGACCATACCTATATTATGATGAAGAACCAATAGAGATTCTTGATACCAGCAGTAAGGTACTACATGGTAAAACAGTCGAGCTGGTTAAGGTGTTGTAGAAGCACCGTGGTGTTGAGAAGGCCACGTGGGAACGCAAGTAGGATATAGTGAAACAGTTTCTCCACCTGTTTCCTCTAGGTAAATTTTGGGGATGAAATTTCTTAAGTGGGGGAGAGTTGTAACGCCCCAGTTTAGGGCTTAGCGGGTTAGAGGGTTTATTAGACAGTTTGGTGGACCGGAGTAGAGATTCAAGTCGGTTTTAGGATCATATATTTTTGGTGTTGGAAAAACTATGGAAAATGCTTAAAAATCATTATTAACTATGTATTTAATAATGGTAGAATCAATTTTGAAAAAATGAGTTTTGGAAGATGGACATTTTGGTTAGTGACCAAAATGAAAGTTTTGAAAACTGTGATTTTTTAGTGACTAAAATGAAAAGGGTCAAATACTTAGAATCTTTAATAAGCTATTTTACCAATTGGGTTCTAATGATTTCTCCCTTGATTTGACTTATTTTAACATGTGGTTTAATTAATAATTAAACAGGATTTTGTTAAAAAGTTAGTTATATTTTCCAAAACAAAAATCACGTTATTTTCTCTCAACATTTTCTATGCATTCTTTCCTCAGCAAAATACTCATATTTCATCAAATTTTCAGAGGTGAGGTAGTTTCTAACTTGATTTTATTGTTTCAAATTGTTTTATAATGATTGTTTACACAAAACCTTACAATAATCTTGTGTTTTCTTAGCTTTTCACAAATCAATTGAGGGAGAAACTTCACAATAGGGGTAAGGTCTAAGATCTCCTTTATTGTATGGTTCTTTATTGAAATTCCCAAGCATTTGATCCTTGCTTTTGTGTTTCTAATCTGATTTTGATGATTTTCCAATTTTTAATTGAGTTATTTGGGAAAATGAGTTGATTCGTGAATTGGATTTGATTTCCAGTAAGTAAGGTTGCTTTGATTCATATTTTGGATGTTTAATAATGTTGATAAGTGATTTTTATCAGTGGAATCCCGAAACTTAAGAATCTATATTTGTTTAGGTTGTTAGTTTTGAGGTTTTGTGGTGTTTCTTTGGTTTTAAGGTTGCTGGAGGTGGTAGGTTGTTCTAAATCTATTTTTAGATGTGTTTGGGTGTTAAAAGTGATGTTAGTTTGATAGATGTTGGCTGGGTTGTGAATTGAAGTGTTTTAGTTATGTTTTTGGTTGTTGTGGAGGGTTTTTTGTGAAGGTTATGTGGGAATCCGAGAAGGATTGTGGCTGCTGTGTTCAGAATGCATTATGATGCATTAATCCTCTGTTGTTTTGTTGTAAAAATTGGGGAGGTTGAATCGGAAGTGATTAGTGAAGCGTTAGAGGCTTCGGATACTTGATATCGCGTTGGTGAATCAAGGTTTCGCATATCGGTGTGTGAAAACGTGGATTCTAGCTTTGGAATGTTTTAAAGGTGGTTGTTGGCAGTTTAGGTAGAGTTTCAAACGCTTACCTAAGCTTGGAAGTAAGTATAAAGTGGTTTTCTCTCTCGATCGTGCTAGTTCAAAATGGTTTTATGCACTGGTTTTAATTTACATGTTACCTACTATTTAAGCATGTTTTAAAGTATTTGATATACTATTTTTAAACATGAAATGCTGAAGGATGCACATGGTAAGTGATCCTTGTAAGTATGTGGTTTATACTTGTGTTTAAAGCATGTGATGTTGCTTTGGAAAAATGGTTTGGTGAATGCTTGTTAAAACAGTGAGGTAAATGGAAAATGGTTAATTATATTGGCAAGTGATATGGTTTTAAAATTGTTATCGGATATAGTTGGCCGGCCATAGGATTTAGTGCATTGTAAATAAGTCGCCTTAGATGTTGATGGGTTTAACGGTACCGAAAACTCCTATTAGTGGGCTAAGCATCAAACTGATGAGAGGGATTGGTATCCCTGTGGGTTGTGATTGTACCCAATTGTTTTTGTACCCATTTGTTATTGTTTTACAATTGTGATCGTATCGCTAGTTCGGTTGAGATGGCTTGAAGTGTTGGGTTAACACTTGTTGAATCCGCGTATCCGATGAACTCTTTTGTTAATGGACTTGTTTAATGATCACTTGAAAGCAATATAATTGTTAATGTATCATTGAAATGTTTTTGTTGTATAATGTGATTTATACATGTTTCTCCTTAAGCTTTGCATTTGGTAGTAATCATGTGAAGGCTTAAGTGGAGGGTTAGCAATGTGACTTGCTGTTGAATAATGATACATGTAGCATATGGTTTAATATGTTGGTTTAAATGATATAAAGTGCATGTTTAAAAAGGGGTGTGACGATGTTTTAAAGGATGATGCTATGTAAATGGTTTTAAATGCATTGATGGTGTTTGTTTTAGAGCTTTCCTCACTAAGCCTTGTGTGCTTACGCTCTCGTTGTCCATCAATGCAGATAATTGAGGTCTTGGAAGGCAGCAAGAAGCAAGGGGATCTTGGCAAAACTTGTTTCCAAAGTATGTTAGAGACTAGACTATAATGAATAAGGGCAATGGGGTACTTGTTGTGTTTTGGGAGATGTTTTGTGAAACTCCCTATTTGAACATGTTTCTTTAGTTGCTCTTGGGTTGTAAATGACCTTTAATGATTGTTTTGATGTTGGTTTACCTTTTTGATATGTTGCTTGGATGGAAACTAGGATGCATGCCTATAGATTTTCTTTGTTGCAAAGATGCCATGTTAGGATGCTAAGTTTGTGTAGCTTGGATGCTTGAGTTATGCCTTGTATGTTGGTATTGTGTTTTAAACATGTTGGAGTGGTTTGAGTATGCTTTTGGGATGAAAAATCAGCCAAATGTGACATTACAGGCCCAGACGTACCTATATGCGGGGGACCGTATCGGTACGGCTGGGCATATTCTGGCCTGAGGGATCGGTACCTGTAATAGAGTACCGGTACTCCCAGGCAATTTTGGCCTGGCGTACCAATACGGGGAATAGAGTACCGGTACATGTTTTAGCCTCTGGAATTCCACTTTTTTAACCCAAACCAGTGTACGGATACCCACGTAAGCGCATCGGTACGGATGTTAAATGATTCAAAAGTTAGGTAAGTTCGTTATTGCATATCGGTACTGGCCCTGGTGTACTGGTACTGTATGTCTTTATGCGTATCGGTGCGGTAACACCTGTACCGATACTCGTGGCCGATTTCTGTTAATGTTAGTTTGGTAGTTTTGCTTTCTTTGCATCTTAGTCCCTGAAACTTGGCAATGCGATTGTATGCGATAGAATGATCAATTTGAGCTGAAATTTGGGATGAATATTCAAAACCTGACCAGTTAAAGGTTGGTAACTTAAAAGTGAGTTTTAATTCTATAATTTTATATATTCGCATTTTGGTCCCTGAATTACAAATATGATCAATTGGATTTCAAATTGATGCTCGATTGAGATGGGGTTTCTTTTGAAGTCTGCATGAACATGTAGGATTAATAATTGGCATCTAGATAAGATAAAAGAAAAAAAAGGACTGAGTTTCGTTGTATCTCTTCGGTTTGCTTTGGCAAACCTAATGTAGCTTTCTCGGTTCGGTCTGGCAGCTAGGCTGGGTCAAGGGGGTTACATTACCAACTTCGAATTTAAATCCAATGGCTAATTTAATCTCATCTAAAATCAAGGGAAAAGATTAAATCCATGTATATTTCATCTTCCAAAAACATCCCCAACATTTCAAAAATATTTTAAAATTGTCATCCTTGCCAAATGACCAATTTGCCCTCCAACTAGTCCTTATTTACTAGTTTGTTTCAAAATTGCCATTCCATTACAATATAACTAAATTAGTTCCTTCCAAAATGGCCATTATTCCATAAATATCATTTTATGATTTTCCATGGTTTATGGAATAGCCTCTAAAATTTCAATTTGATCCAATTTCCTGATATTCATTAAATATTTCTACTGCAACTTTACTTTACCGAGCTATCAAATTTATTCCAAAAATTATATATTTCCATATTCAAAAAATAAATACTATTATCTCATAAAACTTCCTTTCCTAAGGACTTAGACTGAATTTTCCTAACTCGGTCTATTATTCCGATAATTATCGAAAATCTTCATAGAGTAAAATTTCTCTTAGAAATCCTTTATCAAAAATCCATACGAATACTCTCTACTCTTACTGAGTCTAAAATATTGATTATAAACACTTTTATGGGACCTTCCCGAAGGTCACTCATCCTAGTGTTTCCCCAGCCTAAGCACGCTTAATAATTTTATTCAGTCCAAATTTGATACCTTCTACTGCATCTTAATTCTCAAAACTGATAACAAAATTCTTATTTGGATTAGATTTATCCTTATACTGAATAAAATCACTTACTGGATATTTTATACTTTAGTCCCCAAACTTTTACTGAAGTGTCATTTTGGTCACTAGGCTTTACCCTTTTCAGATTATTCTCTATCATATTAAACTTCCGAATCATAGAAACTACTTTTTAAAATCCTCTAATTAAGAGATCTTAACTTTGGCCTTTTTGTCATTTTAGTCACTAAGTTAGCCTTATGTTATAATCTTAGTACTAAAATACCCTTGTCTAACTTGGAAAATTTTCGAGGTATTACAATTCATTCCCCCTTATGAAAATTCATCCTCGAATTTTAGGACGTACCTAATAAAAATTTGTGAATTTTGCTTTCCATTATACTCAGTTTTCCAAGTGACTTCTTCAACCTTGTGACTCCTCCCAGAGCTTCGACCAATGGAATTTTCTTATTCCTTAATTCTTTAACTCTATATGCCAATATTTCTATTAATTCCTCTTCGTGTGTCAAATCTAATTGCAGTTCATTTTACTTAGGAGTGATGACATGTGAATAATCCAATCAATGCCTCCAAAGCATAAGGACATGGAATACATTATAGATTTTGTTCACTTCTGGAGATAAGGCCCATTAATATGCTCTTGGTCCAAATCTTTCACGATTCCTTGAGGTATAGCAGTTCTGGAACTAAGTTTTCCCTTTTTGACCTATACGAATAATTCTCTCTCAAAGTGATACTTTTCCTTTTTTTTCTCTTTTTTCTGATTAACGCAAGTCTTTTGTTTATCAACAGTCCTTTTTGAATTATCTTGAATAATTTCTCACTTTATCTTCTCTATTTTGAGTCATATCAATCTCAACAATATTTTACATCTTGTAACTAATTTCACTTCAACAGAGTTCTGTACTTTCATCTGTAAAGCGCTCTTAATGATATTATCCTAATGCTTGTCTAATAATTATCATTGTATGTAGTCTCAGTAATCGCATCTATCTTCCTCATGATCCTGTAGACTTAAGAATTCAAGCTCAAAGCTTATGTTTCAGATTCTAGATAGTTCTTTCTATTTATTCATTCTTTTGAATGTACAAATAGTACTAAAATTTAATTTAGTACCTAAAACTTAATGTAAAGCATCGCAAAAATCTTGAAGTAAATTTTAGGTCTCTATCTTTTGTAACATATACCGTAACACCACACAGTCGTATTATTTCTCTGACGTATATCTTTGTATTCTTATTCAACGAACAATTCACTGATATGAAGTGTATAGGCTTCGCCAACGATCCTTAATGACCCAATTCAAGTCCTTTTCGCTTTACTAGCATGTCCCGTAACAAACTTCGATATAGTTCTTTTCCTTTGCAATCCATCAACACCAGATTTTTCAGATCTTAATACATCCTATTACACTCGAAGTACATAGCTCATGAACTTTAATAGACTTCCATAAAAATGTTATTATTCAAATTTGTATTATCAAAAGTATAAACTTTTCTTTGATAGCATAAACATTCACATTTAAAGAACTTCACATGGGGCTGTTTGTTCTTTAATAACCATAATACAACTCAAGGACGTCGATCACTGCATTCTTCAAGTCCATAAAGTTAACGAACATCAATAAGCTCAAACGGTGTCATTAACAACTCATAGTATCCATATCCAATCTTAATTGCTATTTTCAGAGTGTCTTCTTTTAACTTTTAACTAATAATATCTTGACCAAAGATCAACCTTTTTTTTTAAAAAAAATGCAGCTACACTCCTGAACTGGTTAAAGATCTTCAATTCTTGGCAATAAGTACTTATCCTTTATAGCTTCTCTTTTTAGTTATCCATTATTAACACAGGTTCATAAAATTATTTTCTTTTACAAATAAAACTGGGCTTCTACTATGATACATTTATCAGTTAACATTCTCTGTACCATCATGACAGAGATATCTAAACTTAAACAATCATTCATTTCTCCTTATCATCACCCTATAGTCATCAGATTCTTGTCATATCAATTACTTCTTTTTACATCTTACTTCTGCATTACATATAGATAGCCAATTTATCTTAAAATTGGTCTTAAATTCTCAGATTAATATCTTTGTTCCCAACTTTACTAACAGGCATTTCTTATAATTTCTTGTAATTCTTGTGCTATAATCAAATCATTTACTAGCAGTCATATTAAAACTCTCCAGACATAATTATCCCCTTGACATACTGCTTAACCAATTGATCTCACACTATTTCTAATAAATAGTGCGAGTACCATATCAAATTTTAGAAATTAATGAAATAGTTTCCTTATGAACTAATCACCAAATCCAATCTTTAATACTTTTCTAGGAAATTTTCCAAGCTACCTCCTCTGTATCGATATTACTTCTTCTAACCTTTCAATAATAATAAATCTCAAGTCTTCTATAGGAGTTTTATCATCCTTCATCTTCAAATAAACAGTCATCAATTCTCTTTCACCATAACATTTAAGGTTCCCAAAAACTTAAACTTTTTAACAGCCAATGCCTTATTATATACAGATGTCGGAGGTTAAAACCTCTCATGTATTTATTCTAATATCTAAAACAGTATTTATTGTTCTTATTCTTGAGCTTCCTACTACACTAGTAGCTCAACCAAGGCAAGAGTCGAGAAAATGTCATACTTTATTTCATTGTTACTGCTATGGGTATCTTTATAACCCTTGTGATACGTTGCATGACAAGATCTAGTAGCATTTAACAGTTCGTATTACAGACAAGGTCTAAATCATATTATTGAGGAGTAGTATCAAGTTACGCAAGCATTACATCAACATGGGACATCCTAGGGGCATGTACACTTTAACAAATTCGTATTTGACAGGTTTAACATCCAGAACCGGCTAAACATGTAGCTTAGATACCACTAAATATGATACCCTTAACGTATACTCGTAGGTCGAATATACATTAAAGATGACACAAAATTGTACTTTAGAAATCTATACTTAAATTTTATTTTTTTTAAAACATAAATTATTTCATAAAACTAGTTCGGTAATTAATCTTTTTCGGTTTTCAATTAAAACTAGGTCATCCAATCGCAGCTAGTTTCGACCCTGATTTTTTTTGTAAAACTTAAAAGTTAGTTATTAAAAACGAAAATATGATTCAAGGTACAAACTAGATGCACTGCCTAGACCATTTCATGATTTCAAAATTGTTACGCGATATACATTAATTTCTATTTAAAAGTCATTTAAAATACTTTACCGATATTATTAATCCTTGTTTTCATAATATATATATATATATCTTCATACTAACATACATCTAAGTTAGACTTAGACGATATCAAACAGTCCACCTTTTAAAATATTTACATGCCCTCTAGTTGTCAACTACATTAGAGATGTACATGCTGAAACCTACTAACGATAACTTGATTCTTCAAAACACGGCTCCTCCTTGCTAGTCTAGTCTAGAAACCTACATGTGACATAAAACACACGCTATGTAACGACTTAGTGAGGCAATTAGTAAACTATTTAGTTAAATCATGTAATCATACATTACATTATATCATATGACAATGCAATACAATTCCCTGCAAAATGGCAAGCGATCCTAGTACAGTTTATATCATAACATAAAACAAGTATAAATATCATGCTGTCAGTATTCATCAATTATCAGGTAGTCATTTATAGTATAGCATTCTTTAAAGATAGCCCAAAGTATGAAATATGAGATCAAGGTACTCAAGTCACATGAATAAGACACCAGAGTGTCTAACATGAACATGTAAATGAGTACGTACTCGAGGATGCTCTTTACTCCTCATAAAAGCACCTCGTTAGTGCCATTAGCACTATGGGCGTGGATCCCCAGGGTGCATACCAAGGGCTTGGGTCCCCAAGGTGTATGCGAAACCATCGTAGTCACAAAAATATGTAATCATATCATAATTTGAGTGATGCAGCTGCTAAGAACTCTATGGCATGCCAACTATACCATGGATTCTCATAAATACTTGGACATTTCATTTTATTATCAATCATCATCATTCATGTAAACGGGCAATTCACATCCCATATTTCATCATAATTATTCATATGTATTTACCATTACTGTATTATGCATCACATCAATTTTTCCAGTATATCATAATCAAAGTCTGTAACATGGTTGAAATGATTATCATAGAGGTGACCATGTACTTTACATGACACACGGTCTATCATGTTCAGAATAACATACCAACATACTTATCAGGTAATTTTTATCATACAGTGTTAATAATTTTATTATGTCCATTATCTTGCAACTTGCAAACATAAATTATAATTTTTGATCAGTTTATAACTTTTAAACAATACATAAATTAAATTTTGAAAGTTTTGTTGCTAAAGTATAAACTTTGGAAAAATTTACGGATCAAAGTGTAATTTTTAAAAGTTATGTATTTTAACCCCGTAAATGAATAGTTTACCCCCAAGAATGACATTTTCGTGTTACTTGGATTTTCGTACGGAGTTTGTATTAATGGCTTTAAAGCGATAAAGTTAGGAAACATATTCGGATAATCGGATCGAGCTAAAATTTCAGATATTTTGAAATTGGACCTTAGAAGAGTCATAAAATTTTAAAGAGATCAGGAAAATTTTAAATCGATCGAAATGACATGGAATGACAATTTTGTGAGTAAGTTGATCAGTAAAGTGCGTTTTGGTTATTTTTCCCAAAAGGGACATGGAGGGAATTTTTAGATTTATTTTATGGATGAATAGTGGGTGATTAGAATCCAACTAAGACTAGTTGGAATGTTACAAAATGGCAAATTAGAAATACAAATCTAGTTGGAGTGTATTTTTGGAAAGTAGAATTTATTGAATTAAAAATTCATTTTAATGATACAAGTGTCTTAAATATATGAAATATGAAGGAATAATCAGCAAAAATACTCTCCAATATGTTGGTGAAGAGAAAAATTTTACAAGCTCGATTTAAGCCTCGAATCTCAGTTTTTAGGTAATATTTCGAACTACAATGACGTTTTACTCTTCGAGCTCTATCTTTTGATGTAAATAATTCATAGAATACTTGCTTGGTTGGTGAGATTTGATATGAGGAAGAAATTAGGGTTTACGAACAAATTGGGGCTTTATGATTTTATGAATCCATCGTTGATTTTAAGGTAGCATCATGCTTGTATGATGTTAGAATCATGTTATTGAGATGGGATTTAAAACCTACACATTTTGGTTTGTATAGAGAAGATTAGGGTTTATGGATTCAAGTCTAACTTAAGGTTTGTGATGTTGGATTAATGATGTAGTAAGCTTGATTTGTTGTTTGGAAGCAAAGCCATTAGTTAAATACATAGGGACCATTTCGGCAAGCTTCAAAATTAAGGGACCAGATCTAATTTTTATGGATTTGATGTTTATTTATATTATTAATGATGTTAGAGACATGAAAATGAAGTTAGAATGCTAAACGACGATTAATCACACTAGTGACCATTTTGACAAATTGTCAAACTTTAATGGTCTATTCGGCAAAGAGGATATGTAGAAGGAGTAAATATGATTTTTAGTTAAAATGATGGAATTAAGGTAGTAATGTTGATTGGAGGACTAATTTGCAAAGTTAAGAAGCTTGAATCCTTATATTTGAAATTTTGGTGATCATCTCGACAAATCAAGAGAAATTAAAGAAGTAAAGGTTTTAAGCCTATTTTGACGAAGGATGTAAAGAGGACATATGAATACAAGCTTTATTCTAGTCATGTGAAGTAAAGTGATGGGACAAAATTGACAAGTAAAGAAATAAGGAGCAGTTGGTGTAAATTAGAAGTTATTTATGGAAAGTTATATTAGAATTTGAATTATGGCAGTAAGTTTAAAAATTCGCCATAAATTCTACAAAAATGGTTAAATGATAAATTTTATACTGTTGTAAGGATTTGCTAGTCTAGTTTTGTTTCCATCAAACGGAAACTGATTTCGAGTTCGGTGTTAAAAGATATGAATTTTTATTCGAAAGAATGTCAGAAAAATTACACAGCAATTTATGCCTGGATAGCTTTGTGACGTGAATGTAAAGAATTTTTATAATTTTGGTAGATTTTTCTAATTTATGTGTCTTATACCGTTATAACTGATATTGAATCTAGTTTCTACAGTATAAAGGAAATTAAGATCCGGTATGTATTTTGCCTGTATAAGTAAATCTTTGAAGGTAGCACAATTTGTCAGAAAATGGAATTTGAAACATTTTTTATTTAAATGTTACCATAATGAGTTTTTTAGCAGTACAAGGAAGAAAGGAAAAATATTTGAAAATTTTATATTCGAATGATTATATTGACAACATGTTTAAGGTATTGATAGATTTGAATCTAACAAATATTTTGTTGTATTTATGTGATTAATGAAGTAAAGTCCGAATCAAAGAAGGTTCGATGTTCTAGAAAGAAAGGATCGAACTAGGACTTAATGAGGCATTGTGTTAAGTGGCCAAGGTGAGTGCAACATTTATATTCATGTTAATTATAAAAGGGAAGACTTGCGATAAGTCAACCCTGATCTGAATATGAAAATGCATTATTTAAAAGTTATAAACTGATCAAAAATTATAATTTATGTCTGCAAGTGGCAAGATAATGGACATGATAAAATTATTAACATTGTATGATTAAAATTACCTGATAAGTATGTTGGTATGTTACTTTGAACATGATAGACTGTGTGTCATGTAAAGTACATGGTCACCTCTATGATAACTATTTCAGTCATGTTATAGACTTTGATTATGATATACTAAATAATCGATGTGATGCATAATATAATAATGGTAAGTACATATGAAAAGTTATGATGAAATATGGGATGTGAATTGCCCATTTACATGAATGATGATGATTGATTGATAATGAAATGAAATGAAATGCCCAAGTATTTATTTATGACAGTCCATGGTATAGTTGGCATGCTATAGAGTCCTTAGCAACTGTATCACTCAAGTTATGATATGATTTAATGTTTTTGTGACTACGATGGTGTCACATACACCTTGGGGACCCAAGCCCTTGGTGTTCACCCACCCTGGAGATCCACGCCTATAGTGCTAATGGCACTAACGAGGTGCTTTTATGAGGAGCAAAGAGCGTCACTCTGGTGTCTTATTCATGTGACTCAATTATCTTGATCTCATATTACATACTTTGGGATATCTTTAAAGAATGTTATACTACAATTGACTACCTGATGATTGATGAATACTGGCAGCATGATACTTATATTTGTTTTATGTTATGATATAAACTGTACTGGGATCGCTTGCCATTTTGCAGGGAATTGTATTGCATTGTCATATGATATAATGTAATATATGATCACATGATTTAACTAAATAGTTTACTAATTGCCTTATTAAGTTCGTACTTAGCGTATGTTTGATTTTGCACACATAGGTGGTTCAAGATATTGGAGTAAGCAAGGCGTTACATCAAGTTCAGAAAATTTTCTTCAAGCTACCATAGTAATGACATCCTACTTGAGGTTTTTGATTAATTTTAGTGGCATGCATAAATGAAATGAAATTGTCTATTTTGGTTCAAAGTCTATTATTTATTGGATAGTCATTTTGTTATTTTTGAAACGCAAAGGGAGCTCCAATTTTGTGTTTTAATTTATTAGAAACAAAATTTTACCAATTTTTAAGAGTGCATTGTTTTGTAAAGTGTCATGAGACATCTCTGACTCGTATTCAGTGATGAATACGGGAAAGGAGTGATAAATTTATTAGTATCAGAGCTATAGGTTTTGCGGATTCTAGATCCAACCGAGCTTGTTGTCAGTCAATAAGTATATACATGCCACTAGGATGTCATTATTACTGTTTGGATGCTTGAGTGACTTGATGCAACTACTTGTTGATTTGATTGTATAAAGTTATAGATGTTTGAAGTTGAGAGATTGTGTTTAGCGATCAAACAATTGGGTAAGAATGAGGCCCAAAAAAGTAGTAACAAGGTTAGATATTAACCACTTTCCACTCAATATGATGTTAAAGTGCTGGTGAAGTTAGAAATGCCTACTTAAACAGAGGTTTATTATTTTGAACCCTGGATATGATTTTAGAGGAAATTCAATCCCAAGTTCCTTATACTTTTATTACTAGAGAGCTGGGAAGTCTTGAAGTGTTGGACTTCAGGTAGGATATTGAAGGAAAACCAATGTTGATTGACTATTGGTTTAATAAATATAAGATGATGATAGAAGGGCTTCGTTGTGATGATCAGGAAAAAAAGAAGAGCTCAATATGATGGTAACTTATCCCTTGGGACATAGTACAAGGGTAAGTCAAATTTATAAGAATTACTCGATAGTAATTCAACAAAATCAAATTTTTTGTAAGCTTAATGGAGTTGCCTTTTATGAATTGTGATTATTGGGGGCATGAATTGGTTATATTCCTACCATGTCATTGTGGATTGTCGCTTAAAGCGATTAATTTTGAGGAACTCGGAAGGCACATAGATAATAGTAGTTAGTGAAAGGGTAAATCCCTTATCCAATGCAATTTCAACTGTTTCTGCCAAGAAACTATTGCTACAAGGCTGCCAAGCTTTCTTAGCAAATATAGTGGATACTCGAGTTTTTGAGGTTAAATTGGAAGATATTCTGACTGTCTGAGAGTATCTAGAGGTGGGATTCAAAATATAAGTGTTACCAGGTATTGTGCCTATATTGATGGACCCGTATAGAATGGCTCCAACCTAGTTTCGGGAGTTAAAGGTACAATTGCAAGAATTGTTAGATAGAGGTTTTATAAGGCCAAGTGTGTCAAACTGGGGCACACCAGTGTTAGTTGTGAAAAAAAAGATCGATCCATGCGATTATGCATAGATTAGAGTCGGTTAAATAAGGTGACAGTAAAGAACAAGTATCCTCTTTCAAAGATTAATGATCTTTCTGATCAGTTAAAAGGCGCAACTATATTTTTTTTAAGATTGATCTTCGATCGAGGTGTCATCAGTTAAAGATCGAGAAAGAAGATATTTTGAAGATAGCTTTCTGAAGTCGGTGTGGACACTGTAAGTTTGTAGTGATGTCGTTTGGCTTGACAAATGCTCCTGCGGCATTCATAGATCTGATGAACCGAGTATTTCAACCTTACTTGGATCAATTTTTGGTGGTATTCATCGATGATATTTTAGTTTATTCAAAGACAAAGGAAGAACATGATGCCCACCTTCGCATTGTTCTTTAGACCCTTCGAAAAATGAAATTGTATGCTAAGCTGTCAAAGTGTGAATTTTGGTTGTCGGAAGTTTCTTTTCTTGGACATGTGGTTTCGGCAAAGGGGATAAGAGTAGATCCCAAGAAAGTACAAGCTATAGTTGAATGAAAAACTCTAAAGAATGTTTTTGAGGTTTGAAGTTTCTTGGGATTTGCTGGTTATTATCGAAGGTTTGTAAAGAAATTCTTGATAGTTGCCTCCCCACTGACCAAGCTTTTGAGGAATGATGTACCATTTATTTGGACGAATAAGTGCCAAGAAAGTTTTGAGACATTAAGAATGATCTTAACAGAAGCCCTGGTGCTAGTATAACCAGAATCGGGCAGAGATTATGTGGTTTATAGCGATGCTTCTCATAATGGTTACGGATGTGCACTTATACAAGAGTGAAAAGTGGTGGCCTATGCTTCAAGGCAACTTAAGATGCGTGAGAGGAATTATCCTACTCATGATTTAGAGTTAGTAGCAGTTGTATTTGCTTAAAATATATGCCACCATTATCTATATGGTGAGCAATACTACATTTACACAGATCATAAAAGTTTAAAGTATCTCCTAACTCAAAACGAGTTGAACATGAGGCAAAGAAGGCGGATCGAACTTCTTAAGGATTATAATCTTGTGATTGACTACTATCTTGAAAAGCCAATATAGTAACCAATGCACTTAGTTGGAAGATATTCTTTACTTTAAGAGCAATGAATGTGCAACTGTATTGGAAAAAAAATTGGCATATGAGTTACAAAACTTTAGTTTAGACCTATTCATTTAGGTCAGATTAAATTTTTTTAGTTGAAAGATGAAAAATGTTGCAAGATTAGAACATATTGAAAATGGTGAAAATAAAGACTTCAAAGTTAAGTATGTTGGATGTTTGAGAAAAATATTATGTTCTTGACGATGCATTCCAGAAAAGAATAGGAGTTATCTAGGTCTGAAGAGCAAATATTGATGTCCAAAAATAAAAAAGACAGTAACTGAATTTATGGCTACAGGCTTGACAGGCTAGCAACTAGAAGTGAAACATCAAGTACCTTCAGAAATGTGGTAACATATTTCCATTCCCCTAGTGTAAGTGAAAAAGAATTATGATGGATTTCATAACTAGGTTACCAATGATACCGATTAAAGATGATTCGATTTGGGTAATTGTGGATAGATTGAAATAATTGGTAATGAATAAATATGTTGAGCGATAAATCTGAAGTACTATAAAGTGACGTGATGTACCTATTTTCATTATGTGTGATTAAGATCCAAGATTATCTATAGATTTTGGAGTTCCTTGCATAAGACTTTAGAGACTCGACATAATTTCAACATTACTTTGCATCCATAGAAGGACGAACAATCTGAAAGATTAATTTAGATTTTGAATGATATATATAATTTCTATTTGATTGAGTTTGAAGGCTTTTGGGAAAAGTATGTGCCACTAGATGAAATTTCTCACAGTAACAACTATCAATTGAGTATAAATATGGCTTTATCAAAAGTGTGGTATGAAAGAAGATTGTGATAAACATTTACGAATAGTGATATAAGGCTTGTGGGAAAGGTTGTTGTATGCAAAGTTACTCAAATGTGAATTTGATTCATTCAAGTTGCATTTCCAAGTCACATTGTCTCAACAAAGAGGATCTAAGTAGATCCTAAGAAAGTTAAGATGATAGACTAGTATTAATACAGTCTGAAGTTAATAAGGATTCCATGTTATTTAATGATACATCCCATAATAGTTTAGGATGTATATTGATGTAATAAGGCTAAAGTAGTAGTTGATGTATCTTGTTGAAAGTCATTCTTTTCCTTATAAGCATTGAATGCCCAATTATCTTTGGAAGAAGATAGTGTATTGATTACACAACTTCAACTCAAGTATACATTGATAAATCGGATCAAAGATTTATAGATGAGAGATAAGATATGCCTCGAAAGAATTCAGTAAGGTAAAAACGAAAAACTAAAGATTTTGATGTTAAGTCTAAAGGATGTTCATATTATCAAGGGGTAATTTATGTCCCCGATGATAATGAGCTAAAAAGAGAACTAAAAGGTGATTAGATCTGATTTATTTTAGGAAGCAGAGAATAAAATAATAATGGTTCGAAGAAATCTTAGAATTTCTTTAGAATGATTAAAATTATATGATGATCTTTAAATAAAAGATATTTAATATGAAGTTAAGGATAAACTATTTCTTAAAATTTTCACCTTGGAAGAAGGTGTTATGATTTGGACGAAAAGGGAAGCTAAGTCAGAGAATTATTGGACCATATAAGATTTTGAAAAGAGTTGGTCCAATCGCTTATCAACTAGCTTTACCTCCAGAAATGGACAAGATTCACAATGTATTCCATGTATCGATGCTCATGAAGTATCGATTAGATTCTTTACATGTCATTATCCCAGAGGAAATAGAGATTCAGCCAGATTTGACTTACGAAGAAGAACCGGTAAAGGTACTAGCACATGGAGTCAAAAAAACTAAGGAATAAGTCGACTCCGCTTGTTAAAGCTCTTCGACGAAATCATAAAATTGAGGAAACGACTTAGGAAAGAAAAAAGATATGAGAAAGCAGTTTCCTCACCTTTTTGAACCAGGTACGTGTTGAAAATTTGAGGAAGAATTTTCTCAAGGGGGAGAGAATTGTAATATCCCAATTTTTGGCTAGTGACCAAAATGTAAATTTTGAAAGTTTTGTGGCTAAAGTATAAACTTTGGAAAAATTTATGGATCAAAGTGTAATTTTCAAAATTTATGTATTTTAACCCCATAAATGAATAGTTTACCCAAAGAATGACGTTTTCGTGTTACCTGGATTTCGTTAAGGAGTTTGTATTAATGGCTATAAAGCAATAAAGTTCGAAAAAAATATTCGGATAATCAGATCGAGCTAAAATTTCAGAGATAGCTCCATGGACCTTACAAGAGTCATAAAATATCATTTTATGGATATTTGGATGTTAAAAGAGATCGAGAAAAATTTTAATCGATCGAAATCACATGGAATGACAATTTTGTGAGTAAGTTGATCAATAAAGGGCGCATTGGTCATTTTTCCCAAAATGGACATGGAGGGAATTTTTAGATTTCTCTTATGGATGAATTGTGGCTGATTAGAATCCAACTAAGTCTAGTTGGAATGTTACAAAATGGCAAATTAGAAATATAAATCTAGTTAGAGGGTATTTTTGGAAAGAGGAATTTATTGAATTAAAAATTCATTTTTAATGATACAAGTGTCTTAAATATATGAAATATGAAGGAATTATCAGCAAAAATACTCTCCAAAACGTTGGTGAAGAGAAAAATTTTACAAGCTCGATTTAAGCCTTGAATCTCGGTTTTCAGGTAATCTTTCGAACTACAAAGTTGTTCTACTCTTCAAGCTCTATCTTTTGATGTAAATAATTCATAGAATACTTGATTGGTTGATGAGATTCTATATGAGGAAGAAATTAGGGTTTATGAACAAATTGGGGATTTTATGATTTTATGAACCCATGGTTGATTTTAAGTTAGAATCATGTTTGTGTGATGTTAGAATCATGTTATTGAGTTGGGATTTAAAACCTAAATATTTTGGTTTGTATAGAGAAGATTAGTGTTTATGGATTCAAGTCTAAATTAGGGTTTGTGATGTTGGATTAATGATCTAGTAAGCTTGATTTGTTGTTTGGAACCAAACCCTAAGTTAAATACATAGGGACCATTTCGACAAGCTTTAAAATTAAGGGACCAGATCTGATTTTTATGAATTTGATGTTTACTTATATTATTAATGATGTTAGAGACATGAAAATGAAGTTAGAATGTTAAACCGACGATTAATCACATTAGTGACCATTTTGACAAATTGTCAAACTTTAATGGTCTATTCGGCAAAGAGGATATGTAGAAGGAGTAAATATGATTTTTAGTTAAAGTGATGGAATTAAGGTAGCAATGTTGATTGGAGGACTAATTTGCAAAGTTAAGAAGCTTGAATCCTTATATTTGAAATTTTGGTGACCATCTCGACAAATCAAGAGAAATTAGAGAAGTAAAGGTTTAAGCCTATTTTGATGAAGGATGTAAAAAAACATATGAGTACAAGCTTTATTCTAGTCATTTTAAGTAAAGAGATGGGACTAAATTTACAAGTAAAGAAATAAGGAGCAGTTGGTGTAAATTAGAAGTTATTATGGAAAGTTATGTTGGAATTTGAATTATGACAGTAAGTTTAAAAATTCACCATCAATTTTTAAAAAATGGTTAAATGATGAATTTTATACCATTGTAAAGATTTGTTAGTCTAGTTTCGTTTCCAACAAACCAAAACTGATTTCGAGTTTGGTGTTAAAAGATATGGATTTTTATTCGAAAGAAGGTCAGAAAAATTACACAGCAATTTCTGCTTGGATTGCTATGTGACGTGAATGTAAAGAATTTTTATAATTTTGGTAGATTTTGCTAATTTATGTGGCTTATACCGTTTAATATCGTTATCGAATCTAGTTTCTACAGTATAAAGGAAATTAAGATACACTATGTATTCTGCCCTGTATAATTAAATCTTTGAAGGTAGCGCAATTTTTTAGAAAATGGAATTTGAAACATTTTGTATTTAAATGTTAGTTAGCAAGCTCGGAAGAATAATTGGAAGTTCAATTGGTCACTAAGGACCATAATGAGTTTTTGAACAGTACAAGGAAGAAAGGAAAAATACTTGGAAATTTTATATTCGAATGGGTATATTGGACAACATGTTTAAGGTATTGATAGATTTGAATATAACAAATAATTTGTTGTATTCATGTAATTAATGAAGTCAAGTCCGAATCAAAGAAGGTTCGAGGCACTATGAAATAAATAATCGAACTAGGACTTAGTGAGGCATTGTGTTAAGTAGCCAAGGTGAGTGCAACATTTATATGTATGTTAATTATAAAATGGAAGACCTGCGATAAGTTAACCCTTATCTGAATATGAAAATGCATTGTTTAAAAGTTATAAACTGATCATAAATTATAATTTATGTCTACAAGTGGCAAGATAATAGACAAGATAAAATTATTAACGTCGTATGATAAAAATTACCTGATAAGTATGTTGGTATGTTATTTTTAATATGATAGACTGTGTGTCATGTAAAGTACATGGTCACCTCTATGATAACTATTTCTGTCATGTTACAGACTTTGATTATGATATACTGGAATAATCGATGTGATGCATAATATAGTAATGGCAAGTACATATGAAAAATTATGATGAAATATAGGATGTGAATTGCCTGTTTACATGAATGATGATTGATTGATAACGAATTGAAATGTCCAAGTATTTATTTATGAGAGTCCATGGTATAGTTGGCATGCCATAGAGTCCTTAGCAGCTGCATCACTCAAGTTATGATATGATTTCATGTTTCTTTGACTACGATGGTGTCACATACACCTTGGGGACCCACCCTTGGTGTGCACCCTAGGGATCCACGCCTATAGTGCTAATGGCACTAACGAGGTGCTTTTATGAGGAGCAAAGGTCGTCCTCGAGTACGTACTCATTTACATGTTCACGTTAGACACTCTGGTGTCTTATTCATGTGGCCCGAGTACCTTGATCTCATATTACATACTTTGGGCTATCTTTAAAGAATGTTATACTATAAATGACTACATGATGATTGATGAATACTGACAGCATGATACTTATGTTTGTTTTATGTTATGATATAAACTGTACTGGGATCGCTTGCCATTTTGCAGGGAATTGTATTGCATTGTTATATGATATAATGTAATGTGTGATCACATGATTTAACTAAATAGTTTACTAATTACATCACTAAGTTCGTACTTAGAGTGTGCTTGATTTTGCACACGTAGGTGGTTCAAGATATTGGAGTAAGCAAGGCGTTACATCAAGTTCAGAGAATTTCATCAAGCTATCATAGTAATGACATCCTACTTGAGGTTTTTGATTAATTTTAGTGGCATGTATAAATGAAATGAAATTGTCTATTTTGGTTTAGAGTCTATTATTTATTGAATAGTCATTTTGTTATTTTTGAAAGGTAAAGGGAGCTCTGATTTTGTGTTTTAATTTACTAGAAACAAAATTTTACCAATTTTTAAGAGTGAATTGTTTTATAAAGTGTCATGTGACATCTCTGACTCGTATTCAGTGATGGATAAAGGAAGGGGGTGTTACATATCGTAAGTCCTCCCTTTTATAATTAACATACATATAAATGTTGCACTCACCTCGACACTTTTGTCTTACTTAGCGGAACTGCTTGGGTTTCCAGGCTTTCTTTTCCGGTGGAGCAGACCATCCACATCCCGATGGGTAATCCCGGACAATTGTAACCTTTCGTATCCTAAACTCGGGAAAAGGACGCGATATCTTCTGAATAGCATTGAGCGCTTTCATATTGGTCTGTGTAAGAGTACTTGCATCCTCTTCACTGTCATTATCTATCCCAGGATTATCGGATGAATCATTCCGAGAAGATAATTGACTTGACTCTTGAGACTCAGTTACTTGTTCCATACTTGCTTTCAAACTTCATTTTCCATCCATGTAGCAAATACCATGTAAAATTCACATCAGAAATTCATTCAACCTTTATTTACATGAATACAAGTAATGTACCTATTTGTATCTTTCTTGAACAATTAAACTTCCACTTGAACAATTCAAGTAACATATATTCAAATATAAAATGTCCAAATATTTTCCTCTCTTCCTTATATTGTCCAAAACTTATTATGATCCCTATTGACCAACTTAAACTTCAAGCAACTCCTTTGAGTTTATCAAACCAATATTTAGATACAAACTGTATCAAATTCTATTCCTAGCAACTTGCACTACCTTCAAAAAAGCATGTTTATGGAGTAGAATATACACTGGAGTTCGACTTTCTTTAAACCGTTAAAAACTAGATTCGATAACGAATCCAACGGTATAAGCCACATAAATTAATAAAATCTATAAAAATTATGAAAAATGTTGACATCCACGTCATAGACTAGTCCAGACAGAAAACTGCTTTATAATTTTTCTGACCTTCTTTCGAATAAAATTCATATCTTTTTACACAAAGCTCGGAATTAGTTCTCGTTTGTTGAAAACGAAACTAGACAACCATATCTTTACATCGGTATAAGATTCGTCATCTAGACATTTTTATAGAATTTATGGCAATTTAATAAACTTACTACCATAATTCAAATCCAACACAACTTTCATAATTAACTTATATTTTACTCTAACTTCCCTTTGTTACTTTTCTCCCATGTATTTACCGAATGTTCATTATGGTCCTTAGTTACCATTTTGAACCTTAAACAATTTATTCATGCTTCCAACTTCATATTTATTAATAACATGCTAAAATAATAATTCAAAACAATCCCCTTCATTTCTTCGTTCAAACCGAAGTGATCCCCTTCTTGCCAAACATTTTCATTTTGGTTCTAAATTACAAAATCAGGCTAATTTAATCATAATCTCATCAATTCTATTACTAGAATAAATTTCACAATAATTCCCCTTATTTCTTCACTCTAGCTGAATTGGTCACTTGACATAACAAAGAGAATTTAATCACCCTAACATCAAAACAAGGTTCTATTTTCACAATTCATTCATTTTCATTCTTGATTCAATTCCCTAACCAAATTCCCAAAACTTAGGGTTAGAGTTTATGTTCTTAAACATAAAATTAATTCCAAATCGAGCTTGTTTTCATGTCTACAACATCAAATCTACTCAAATCAAACTTTAAAATCAACATGTGTTCTTAATCTCATAATCTTCTTCTTCCAAAACATAACCTATACTTCACTTTGCTATGTAAAACTACTACCAAAAAGGAAGAGAATTAAGCATAGGTTATTTTTTTTCCAAACATCATACCTTAATTTTAATTTTAAACCTTCCAAATCAAGCTTGAAATTGATGTATATCTTCTCCCCTTCTTCTTCCCTAGCTCACGAAACGGTGGAGAAAGATGAACAAAATTTTGTTCATGTTTTATCATATTTATCCACATGTATAATTAAATGAATTTTAAATTCATTTAAATAGTAAAATTACCAACTTAGCCTTTAAATCCAATAGCTAATTTAATCTCATTGAAATCAAGGGCCAAAATTAAATCCATGTATATTTCATCTTCCAAAAACGTCCCCAACATTTCAAAAATATTTTAAAATTACCATCCTTGCCAAATGACCAATTTGCCCTTCAACTAGTCTTTATTTACTAGTTTGTTTCAAAATTGCCACTGCATTACAATCTAACTAAATTAGTTCCTTCCCAACCGGCCACTATTCCATAAATATCATTTTATGATTTTCCATGGTTTATGGAACAGCCTCTAAAATTTTAATTCAATCCGATTTCTCGACATTCATTAAATATTTCTACTGCGATTTTACCTTTATCGAGCTATCGAATTTATTCTAAAAATTCTATATTTCCATATTCGAAAAATATATACTATTATCTCATAAAAACTTCATTTCCTAAGGACTTAGACTGAATTTTCCTAACTCAGTCTATTATTTTGATAATTATCGAAAATCTTCATAGAGTAAAAATTCTCTTAGAAATACTTTATCAAAAATCCATGCGAATATTCTCTACTCTTACTGAGTCCAAAATATTGATCAGAAACACTTTTATGGGACCTTCCCGAAGGTCACTCATCCTATTGTTTCCATGGCTTGAGCACGCTTAACAATTTTATTCGATCCAAATTTGATACCTTCTACTGTATCTTAATTCTCAAAACTGATATAAAAATTCTTATTTTGATAAAATTTATCCTTATACTGAGTAAAATCACTTACTGGATATTTTACACTTTAGTTCCCAAACTTTTACTAAAGTGTCATTTTGGTTACTTACTGATATTTTACACTTTCGAATCATATAAACTAC
Source organism: Hibiscus mutabilis (assembly GCA_019671005.1). Classification (NCBI taxonomy): domain Eukaryota; kingdom Viridiplantae; phylum Streptophyta; class Magnoliopsida; order Malvales; family Malvaceae; genus Hibiscus; species Hibiscus mutabilis. The sequence goes on from CM033738.1 coordinate 26,975,795, forward strand.
TTTTAAAATCCTCTAATTAAGAGATCTTAACTTTTTCCTTTTGTCAGTTTAGTCACTAAGTTAGCCTTACGCTATAATCTTAGTACTAAATAACCCTTGTCTGACTTGGCAAATTTTCAGGGTATTACAGTCACGCACCACTTGGGGATGATTATGAGGATGAGTATATTCTAGATTCAGAGGGAAAGACCGCCAAGGACAATGAGGCAACCTACTTTTAGAAAGTGAATGGCTTCCTTCGTCGACTCGTCAGAGCCTGGCTATGACTCTCGAATACAATGCGAGAGACTCTTGTGGAGAGGATTTGCTGTAATTGGGTCAAGGATTTCTATGGTACAGGTGATTGTGATCCAGTTGCAATAGACCAATGGTTACGGGATGTTTAGTGGGCCTTTCGGTAGATGCAGTGCAAACCTGAGGATAAACTTGATTGCATTATCTTCCTTCTAAAGGGTAATGCTAGAGAATGGTGAGAGACCAATGTATCCTGCAGTACCCACTTATGAGTACTTCTTGAAGGATTTCAAGAATAAGTATGTAGGAGAAGCTCAGATAGATGTGCTGAGGGACCAGTTCTCCAATTTAGTTGTGACTGGAGAAATGAAGTGTAATAGGTTTCATCAGGTTTTGAACATAGACCTTTAGATGTACGTGAAAGCAGACCCGCACAAGAAGTTCCCAGAGTTAGCTAATAGTGTCATGTTACTTGAGAAGGTTGGTAATTTGGCCTAGGGGCATGCTAGAGGGTCCAAGGGTCAGCATAAGACCTATGAGACGGGTTTGTCATAGAGTTCGGTGGGGCAATTGCTTTTCCCACCCTCCCTATAACTCAAAGATACAACAACTCAACATACCCTTCAAAACCTGAATTACGCGCCCCAACTGACCACTCTTCTATGAATCATAAAAGGTACCGTAACTCAACAACATACTTGTAACACCCCGGTTTTGGGCCTAGCGGATTTGAGGTTTATTAGACTGTCCGGTGGACTAGGTTAGAGATTCAAGTCAGATTCGGGATCGTATATTTTTTGATAGGATAAAAATATGGAAAATAGTTAAAAAATTATCTTTTAATATATATTGATTTTTGGTGGAATCAATTTTAGAAAAAGGAATTTGGAAATATGACATTTTGGGTTAGTGACCAAAGTGCAATTTTTGAAAAATGTTTTAAAGTGACTAAAATCAAAAGGGTCAAATCCTTAGAATCCTTAAGGGGCTAATATACCAAGTGTTTTCTGGTGGTTCTCCGTTCAATTAAATCATTTTAACCATGTGTTTTAAAATGTGTTAAAGAGGATTAAATATCTAAAGTTAGTTATTAGCTTTTAAAAGAAATTCACGTAACTTTTTCCTAAACCTTTTATCTCAACTTCTTTTCTTCCAAACACTAAAAATTTCATCAAAATACAGAGGTGATGGACTCTTTTCATTCAAATTATTGATTTTAATTTGATTCTTTAACTTTGTATTACAAAATCTCATTGAAATCTTATGTTTTCTTAGCTTTAAACAAGTCAATTGAGGGAGAAATCACATAACAGGGGTAAGGTTTGTGATCTCCTCTGTTAAATGGTTCTTTATTGATATTCCCAAGTATTTGATCCTTGACTTATAAGTTGTAATGTGATTTTATTGTTTTATCAATGCTTAATGGAGTTATGTTGGAAATATTGATGAAACATGGTAATTTCTGAAGTGGATCTGATTTCCAGTGTTTGAGATTGATTTAATATATGTTTTGAATGTGTTTTGATGTTAATAAGTTTTTTACCAATAGAATCCCGGAACTCTTGAATCTCTAATTGTTTAGGTTGCTAGTTTTGAGTTATTATGGAGATAATCGAGTTTAATCTTTGTTGGAGGTAAAAGGATGTTAGGAAAGGGTTTTTGGATGTTAATTGATGTTTTTTGATGGGTTGAATCGTTGTTTTATGGCTGGGTTCAGTTTCATAAACGTTTGTTGATGATTTTGGTTTGTTTCGGATGGTTTCTAAGTGGGGGCAATGGTTTGAATGCATAATGATGCATTTATCCTCTGGTTTTATGTGTTTAAAATAGAGGATAATCAAGGCAACGAAGCTTGACGTTGTTTGTTGCTTGTCGGGAGCTTGTATCGCGTTGGCAAGGAAGGCGAAGCGTATCAGTGAGTGGAAATGGGTTTTGAATGCTTTATAAGGTTTTGTAAAGGTTGTTGGGAGTTTAGGGTAAGCGTGAAACACTTACCTAAGCTCGGAAGTAAGTTTCCTTTATTTTGCTCTTTAATATCAACTTGGATATGAGCATGTTGTTTGCATGTTTTGGTGATAAACATGGTATGATCTACTTACTGGATATGCATGATTTTGAGTACATATACAGGGTTTGAAAGTAAATTAAATGCTATTAAGCATTGGTTTTCATTCCGGTTGGGAATGGTGTTATTGCATTGGCAATGAGATTTGCATATGTGATATTTTGTTTAATGCATTGTACAACAGTAAGTAAATGGTATATTGGCTATGTGACATGGTGAGAAAACAATCGGATATAATTGGTATGCCATAAGATTAAAGTACACTATAAAATATGAACAAAATCGACCATGGCCATGGGTCCTTGAGGTATGGCGGTTTAACAAGGCCACTCGGACTGTTGTGACATCATTTGGGGCATGCGATCTAACTAGGCAGCCCAAATTGATGGTTATCTTCCGGTTTAAGTAGGCAAGGAAGTAAAAATCGCGGTCTAACTAGGCGGGGTAATAATATCTTGCGGTTTAACTAGGCAAGGAAGTAAAAGTAGCGGTCTAACTAGGTGAGGTAATAATATATTACGGTTTAGCAAGGCCAAGATGGAGAACTTGCGGTTTAACTAGGCAAGGTTGGTAAACTTGAGGTGTAACTAGGAAAGGGTATTAAGCTCGCGGTTTAACTAGGCGAGGGTGTCAAATCTTGCGGTCTAACTAGGTAAGGTTTGGGATATCATGCGGTTTAACTAGGCATGATATGGGAAATTCGTGTATTCGATATGTGTGGATAGAGGGTAGTCTATTCGGGTCACTATAAATGACAATATATGTGGAGGTTCATGTGTTGAACTTATTTTTAATTCTTTGAGATTTAAGCATGGTTTGTTTATAATGCTTTGGGATTTAAGCATGGTTTGTTTATAATGCTTTGAGATTTAAGCATGGTTTGTTTATAATGCTTTGGGATTTAAGCATGTTTTGTTTAAAATGCTTTGGGATTTAAGCATGGATTGTATATAAAGTTATATAAAGGTTCTTATGTTTTGATTCGATTGGAATCATGGAAAATGCTTAGGTTGTAAGCATGTTTTGGGGAAAGCAAGCATGTGGTTTTCAAATGGTTTTTAATGCATCATTGTTTTATGAGCATCCTCACTAAGCATGTGACCTTACGCTCTATTTTTCCTAATGATGCAGAGCATTAAAGTTCAGGGAAGCAAAGGCAAGGTTTGCAAGGATCCAAGAGATAAACTACTTTTGAGTATGAACTTGGTTTATGTTTCTGGTTAATAGGGCAATCTGTTCGCCATGGTTTTGGGAGCTGTAAATCTATTGCATTGTGGTTTTTAGAATAAGTCTATGCTTGTTTTTTGATGATGATTAGATAATGCTCAGCTTGATGTTATTACTTGCCTATAGTTGTGGTTGAATGGATGTATAGGTATGCATCTAGAGTTTTCTTTGTGGATTGCTATGTTGTGTTGGTTTGACCAGGTTTAATATGCTATGTTGAGCGTGTTGGTATGATGCTTATGTTGTGAATGGCCTAAATGTGCATTTTGGTTTGTTTGTCAAAGTGGTCTAAGAAGCATGCCTCTAGAGTGGTGCTTTGGAAGTATAAGGTTGTTTTATTGCTTAGCCTTGGTATAGATGATAGTTTGTGTATGTTCAAATGTTGTTATGCAAGTTGTTAAGGGCCAATTGCATCTAGAATTGTGTGAAAAACCAGCTAATTTTGACATTACAGGCCCAAGCGTACCGATACGCGGGGGACCGTATCGGTACGGCTAGGCAAATAAGGCCAGGGTGTTTCGGTAAAGGTAGGGGCGTTTCGATACGCCTAATGGTTACTGGAATTTCACTTTTTGGGAATAAGGCCACGTACCGAAACACCAGGGGACCGTATCGGTATGGTGTGTAAGGATTTTAAAACGTATTTTATACTCAAAGTTGTGTACCGGTACGGGTCTTGCCGTATCGAAACGATGAGTTCACAACCGTATCGATATGAGACTCAGCATATCAATATGGATACCGTTGTTTCTGTTAATGTCTTGGAAGGGCAGTTCTGGTTTCTTTTGTTTTAGTCCCTAAATCTAGTTTTGCCATTTATTTGAGCATGGATGATCGTTTGAAGCTATTTTTTGACATATAAGCATGAAACGTACTTAATTAAAGGTTGGTAACTTAAAAATTACAAAAGTCCTTTTATATTGTAGAAATTCCATTTTGGTCCCTAATTTGTGCTTGTGGCCAATTGGATGTCGTTATAATGGCCGATTGAGATGAGTGCTCACCTGCGGACAATATGAACATGTAGGAATGAATTAAAGCATCTAGACAAGAAAAAATGGATGTGTTTTAGGTTTAATCTTCTCGATTTACTTCAGTAAACCTAATGTAGCTTGCTCGGTTCGGTCTTGCGACTAGGCCGGGTCGAGGGGGTTACAATACTCAAAGCTCAAAGCAATACCCCAGGACCTTGCTGAAAATCACAAATTTTTGTCCAAACTATGGACTCAGACACACTGTGCAAACACACCGACCCGACAATGCAAAAATATGCCAACTATCCAAAGCACAAATCATCAACATAGCCACAATGGTGCGCACACCTCACAACTCAATCAATAACCACCCAAATGGAATTCTTTTTGATTGGTGTCAAAGGCAATCCAGACACAAAATCCATGGTGATTCTTTCCCACTTCCATTCCAGTATCCTCAACGGTTGCAACAACCCGGAAGGAACTTATGCTCAGCTTTCACTCACTGGCATTCCATGCATTGAACAACACAATCAGCCACATCTTACTTTAAACCTACCCAATAGCAAAACTCTTTCAACCCTTGATATATCTTGGTACTACCGGGATGCATAACACAAGAACTGGCATGCACCTCAGTCAAAACAATAAGCCTCAACTCAACATCATGAGACACCACTTCCCGATCTTAAAATCACAATACCCTATCATCATTACTGTGTAAATCCATCGAATTCATTCCCTGATAACTTGAACACGTGATACAAACACATCAACACAAAGTTGCCTCTCGGTCATCAAAGCCTCCATCACACATCACACTCAACCGCGAATATAACATCCTCAACTCCACTACAACCCTCATAAACAAAGCATTAGCTACAATCCCCACTCGGGCGATATTTAATCACTAAACTATAATCCTTAAGCAGCTCCAACCATCCGAGATGTCAAATATTCAAATCATCATTCATTTCATTTTTTAACCACTCATGATCCGCGTACACAACACACCCTCCACAAAGAATTGGTGTATCTAAAACTTTCAACAACAACCATCGCGGCAAGCTTCACATCATGTGTATGACAAATGCGGTCATGCACCCTTTACTACCTAGATGCATAAGCTGCACTTCCCTTGCAATGCTACAATCTCAACCAACCTCGATGTTAAATAACTAGATCTAGAAAACCCATGAACTGCTATCTCTAACCTTGATTGCTCAAAACTAGCACAATCCAATCTCCCAAGAACCAAACATTAACATCCTTTTAAAACCTTGAGAACTCCAAGAACCATATTACCAAAAACCACCTACATACGCTACCTTACTTGCCCCATCACTCCACTGACTTCCAATTAGTCATCCGTAAGTGTGAACATATGTATGCATGATTACTTATATGCCCTTATAGATGTCTATGTGTATGTATGCAAAACCTCTAATGTTATGCCCAAACGTATGCATGTATTGACATATTTACATATACATATAAGTGTTTTTGCACTGTGCATGTTTAACTGTTCACACTTACTAATAACGTCCTCGGAACTAGAATTCCTTGCAACATACCCAAAACTCATTCTTTCCAATTAAAGAGGAACTTCACTTCTCCCCAAAAAATCCACTAAACCATTCATATTTATCGATCAAAACCCTTTTCGGTGCTTCTACACACGAAGACCATCTTTAGATACAACAACCAACTGACCCAAAACTTAGGGACTACCTAACTCATCATAACTATGAACGCAACAGATGCATGGATCAAACCAAATGGCACAACCAAGATCTCACACTGTTGTACTCCTTACGGAAGGCAAAACTAAACACAACCACATCTTTTACCTTCAACTAATAACACCCGACCCTCAAACCAATCTTACAAACCACCAAATCACCCCTAACTGATCAACAATACATCAACTTGATCATCTACCAAAAACCAATGCATATTCGCATCGTACCATTCTTCTTTTCCCCGGCGTAACACTATGCCTAATAAAACCTTGATCAAGCAACTCCTGAAGTTGTGTCTCTAACCTCTTGAACTCCCTCGAGCTATGCACAGAGAGAAATTGACACTGCAGCTGTGTTTTTCATACAACTCAATGCCAACCTCAACCTCACAATCCAGTGGAAAATCCGGCCATTCCCTCTAAAACACTCAAAAACTCACATACCGCACAAATATCCTAAGCACGTACTTCCTTTGACCCCAAATTCATGACATAGGCTAGGAATGCCTTGCAACCAAAATCCATCTAACGACTCTCTTCCAGCGCCGAAACAACATTAAACAAGAATTTACCATACACACCTACGATTACCACCTCGTAATCATCAGCAAGTTTTGAGGCAACCTGTCAGGATTCAAAATCCATCATAGCTCAATGTTCTAGCCACTAATCCATACTGAGAATTACATCAAAAACCGTGGAGCGGAAACTCCAACAAAACAATCGCAACTTCAGGATCTTATACCATCAAAGGACATTTTCAAGCATCCTTTTCGCAACAACCGTCCCACCAGAAGAACTAGCCACCTAAATTCCCACAACTATCACTTACGAGAAAATCGTTCAAACCATAATTCCCAAAAACCTTAACGACAACAAGCACAGGAGTTTACACTCCACATATGGAATGTGGATAATCTTGCCACATGTAATCACGCGATCCACATACCCAACATATACTACATACTATTCTAGTCTGAGCATTCGGACCCCGCGGTCCTCATCCAGCACTATCATCCGCTTGCCTCAACTCAGGGTGACATCTTTTATCACAATTCTTTTTAGATTGAACACTACCGAACTAGAATCTGTAATTCTCTTGCTAGAGCTAGAACCTCCTACATGAAACTGATAAACCCAGGTTCTGCTCAATGTACTATGCCCGTGTACCAACACGTCAAAAATGGTGTAGTCGGGAGCTAACATAAATACCTTAACATCTTGTACCAATTTATACAGAATTGGTAACAACGATAACTCTCTATCGGTATCAGTTTAGAAGTATACCAACTCAACGGAACAAACTATACCCTAAACATGGCCACATACACACCGCCCTGAACCCAAGCCATGAACTCTAGTTCCTTTTCATCCAAGTGTCTGAACCCCAGACACTTCTTCTTAAAGACAACATGGAAAGACTCTGATTCCACATCGTTGGGTTCCACGCGCCCATAGATATAGTTGTCCACCAACTAAAAACATTATCTTGCAACAGGGATACAACACATCCCAACTTACGGGTGCCAATACACCTCATTTGGTCCAAACTTGAATAACACTGGCCATCCATGTCTCAGATGCCTCGAGCGACAACCCACGGTACTCAATTCCTCCCAAACTATAGAGATATTCCAACGATAACCTCGTTCGCCCAACAGCTGGTGCAAAAACATGCACTCTAGCATCAACAGCTTAAAAGCTCTGAACACCGCCTATAACAAGGCATTATATCACCTAACACTAGCCCAACCGGCATAGGTGGTACATACTTTGGGGTGACAAACCCCAGGACACACAACACTCTCCATTACTCACTGCCCAAACGCAACAGCATCACGCTAGTTCTCACTTCTCCTCTCGGTTGTAACATAACATATTTTCTAAGGCATGATAATCATTTCAAAACAAAAATAGTCAGGCCAGCCGCGAGTAAGGATCCAACACTTCCATTTCAAAATCATAACATTTCATACTATAATAATAAGGCAATGGGTTTCCCAAAGTTTCCTCAACATGGCATACAGCAACCACCGTGCATATTACAATCACCGTGCATATCAAACATCAGATAACAACTCACAATAACATCACAATAATCAAACTAACTCCCAACTATCGCAAACATGGCTCTGATGCCACCAAATGTAACCCACTTGACCCAGCCTAGTCGCAAGACTAAACCGAGCGAGCTACATTAGGTTTGCTGAAGTAAACCGAGAAGATTAAACTTGAAATGCATCCGCTTTTTTCTTTTATCTTGTCTAGATGCATCCATTTTTTTCTTTTATCTTGTCTAGATACATTATTATTATCCTATACGTTCATACTGACCTCAAGTGGAAACCCGACTCAATCAGGCATCGAATTGACATCCAATTGATCACATTTGCAATTTAGGGACGAAATTGCAAGTTAAGAAAATTGCAGGGTCTTAGCTCATTTTATGTTACCAATCTTTAATTAAGCATGTTTCATGCTTACATGTTCAAAAATCAAGTCAAAAAGATCATCCATACTCACTTAATTGCATCCACAACATTTAGGGACCTAAATGCATGAAAACAGAACTTCAGAAGATTCCAGAAAACCAAATTAACTACCACCATACCGATACGAACAAGGGTGTTTCGATACGCCTTTATTATTTTAAAACCCATAATTCTAGTAGCCAATTTTCGTTTCGATACACCCCTCGCGTATCGAAACGCCCTTCATAAAAACATTTTACCGAAACACTGACCATTTTTGCCTAGGACCGTACCGAAATATTTGCCCACATACCAATACGCTAAGCCTAGAATAGCTTACTTGTACCGAAATAAGAACACCCGTACCGGTACGCCTGGACCTTTAATGTCCATTTTTGCTGGTTTAACATGCTTTTGAACATTCCAAAACATCCTAACATGCCCCTAACACATATCCAACATATTCAAGAATCAAACCACACCAAGACAACCCGATTTCTACATCAAATCATGACATCATACTTCAATTGTAAATCTAGAGGCATGCTTCCTAGAAAACCAATCAAGCAAAGCATGAACTTCAAACCAACACCGCAAACAATCATTAGTGGCCATTTACAACCCAAGAGAAACAAAACAAACTTGCTCAAACAGGGAGTTTAACAGAACATCTCCCAAGACAACAACGGAACCCCCATTGCCCTTATTATTTATAGTCTATATCAAAAACATACTTTGGCTACCAAGTCTTGTTATGATCCCTTACTTCCCGCTGCCTTCCAAGCTTTTAATTCTCTGCATTGATGGACAAAGAGAGCGTAAGCACACTAAGCTTAGTGAGGAGTGCTCAAAAACAAAACACCATCAATGCATTAAAACCATTACTTGAGATTACATTGAAATCCCATTTCAATAATCTTTTAAAACATTATCATGCCTTGTAAACCATGCACTTAACATCTTTAAAAACCAGCATATTAAACCATATGCAACATGTATCATTAATCAACAGCAACTCCCATTGCTCAACTTCGATTTAAGCCTTCCCATGCATAACAACCATATGCAAAGCTTAAAGAGTAAAACATGTATAAATCACATTATACAACATAAACCTTTCAATGATACATCAACAATTATATTGGCTTACAAGTGATCATTACCAAATTCCTTTACCAAAATAGTTCATCGGATAAATCGATTCAACAAGTGTTCTCCCAACACTTCAAGCCATCTCAATTGGAATAACGATACAATCACAATTGCGGTACCTAAACAACCAGGTACACTTTCAACCCACTGGGACACCAACCCCTTACATCAATTATATGCTTTATCCACTAACGGGAGTTTACGGTACTGTATAACCCCTCTACTATTAGGATACTTGGATGGAGTTTTCGGTACACAGATTTAAACCCCTCAACATCCCAAGCAACATTATAGTGAACTATCAATCCTATGGTCGGACAACTATATTCGATAACAATTTTAAAACCACACCACTTGCCAATATAATTAATTGTTTACCATTTACCTCGCTATTTTTAACAAGCATTAACCAAACCAATTTTCCTAAGCAACAACCATGCTTTAAACAATAAGTATAAACCATATACTTACAAAGATCACTTAACATGTGCATCCTTCAACATTTCATGCTTAAAAATAGTATCTCAAATACTCTAAATCTTGCTTAAACAATAGGTACAATGTAAATTAAAACAAGTGCAGAAAAATCATTTTACACTAGCACGACCGAGAGAGAAAACCACATTTTACTTACTTTTGAGTTTAAACCAGTGTTTCAAGCTTAGTTTAAACTCCCATAAACCACCTTTAAAACATTCTGATAAATGTTCAAACGTACTATTTTTATTACCCTTTTTACTCATATTATTGTTAGACTTAGGCTCATATTAGTTGCATAATTAGTCATTCATGCATTAATTCATGTTTCTTTCCACCGTTGAGCTTGATTACATAACTTGGTGATTTTTGTGGAAAAATTGCTTTTTTGGTGTGTTTTTTATATGTATGCAAAATCACTTGCCAAAGCAAGGCTGGAACCAGTTGCTAGGGCAATGCTTGAAGGAGATGTCGAGCTAGTTGCCAAGGCAATTTTTGATAAGGAATAAGATGATATGGTAGTCGAAATTGATGACTAGATAAGCCCAAGATGATGTGGAGCGAAGTTAAATTCCAAAGGAGTTTGATTTCCATGAAGAGGTTAAAGAGAAATTAAATCCCAAGAAGATAGGAGAAGTTCTAGAAGGAATTTAAATATAATAAAGAATTATATTCTTTAAAGATAATTTAATTCCAACTTAACTTCCTCCTCAAGAAGGATTTTGACCTAGACATCTCCTATTTAAAGGACCAAGCCGTCAAGGAGAGGTGAGCAAGAAGAGAGGATTTTCGACAACTCCAAAGGGCAAGAAGGGAAAGATTTCAACAAAAGAGCAAGGGGAGAGAGTTTGATTTCTTCTTCTTGTTCTTTGCTTCCATTAGATTCATGGTTTGGGGATTATTCTTTGTATAACTAACTTGATTGGTTGGGGTTATTGTGTTTTGTTGTTGTGAAAAACAATTGGATTTTGTTTAGGTAATAAGAGTTTGCACTTTCAATTCAAGGTTTACTCATTCTTGGTTCTTATTCTTGTTTGCGAGTGAATTGGGAGAGGATCTCATAACGTCATCTATTTATCTAATATCGGGAGAGTTAGATTCAAGAAACGAATGAGTATGGTCTTTATTCAATCTATTGATGGAGAAGATTAATCCGGCTTAGGAATAAGTTGAGGATTTCAATGGCTAAGAGGAGCACAAGATTGGTTGTTGTTCACCCTTGATTCACGCAGGGATGTATTATCAAGGCATGCACAAGTAGCTAGAGTTTCAACTTAGGGATAAGAAGAAACCATTGAAGAACGCTCTGCCGAACGTTGAAGTTGCTGCCCAGACGCCCAAGTAGTTGCCCAGCTAGTCGCCTAGGAAACCATCGATTAGTTGCCAAGGCAGCCCCGCTGTGCAAGTTGCCACGACAACTGAGTTGCCCTTGCACTCTTTTACCAAGACGATCCAATCGGCTATCACTCCACAACCCACGATAACCTGGCCTATTCCCTCTCTTTTGATTTCATCTATTCTTTTAGCTTATTGCTCTTAGTTTACTCGTTAATTAGAACTCCTATTATCAATTGTATTTTTACTTTTCACAGTTCAGTAACTTAAGCAAGGTGGCCCAAACTTATCCCTGTGGAGACGATACTCGATACTCATATCACTTTATTACTTGCGACGTGTATACTTGCACAATTGCGTAGCACTTATTACAATCAACAAGTTTTTGGCGCCGTTGCCGGGGATTGGCAATTGGTGTTAGTTGTTTTTGTTATTGCATTTTTTCTTAGTTTTACTAACTTTTCTTTTTGTTTGTTTTATCAAAAAAAAATTTAGGTGCGCTTCAAGTTAAGGGACATCAACATGTCGGGAAATAAAAGCCAATCTATTCGAGAGTTGATGTTGGAAGATATGAATCAATCCAATCAATAGTTTTTTACACCCTTTGATGATTACCTATACCAACCGAAAAAAGCCCAAAGAGCTTATACATTGGAAAAATCTTGTGCTATGTGTGGAGAACATCATGTGTTTGAAAATTACCCTCACATTTTCGGTGCATATGACTACATGGAGGACCATAGAGGGAACCAACAGCAAAATTCTTCATGGTATGGTCAAAAAACTCAAATTTTTTTTACCATAACAATTTTGCCGCAACAACAGATATGCCATGGCAATGTAGTCCTTTTCAAGAGCATTCCAATTCCTTGAAGGAAACGTTGCTAGCTTCCTTGGCTAGACTTGACGGATCAATTGAAGAGATTCGAGAGCTATCAAAGTCCATGGATACGAGGATAGCTCAGTGGGATGCAACCTTAGGGGATTCAGAAGATCAATTGAGGAGATCTACATATGTCATGGATAACATGCACCAACAATCCATTCCGGGGGATATTGATGTCCCAAGGTAAGAGGATACGGAGCAATGCAAAGAAAGCTCTCTGATGTGTGGGGAACAACTAGAACCTCCAAGTCAAGAGGATGCCAATGAGAGAGACTGCCCAACACATGATGAGCCTGAGCAACAAATTACCTCGGCAATGATTGAAGAGCCTGAACAGAGCAATGTCGCGAAAACACTCAATAAAGCTGAGAACAATAATACTACAGCAAATTCTGAGGAGCCTGAAGCCTAGAAGGTTACAACATTGATGTTGAAGCAAGAATTCGTAGATTTCTCTCATCTACAGTTGCCACGGCAAATACACGACCACATGTAAGATCAACGAGATGATAATACTTTGCCAATGGAATATGAGCAGGTAATGGTTGAACCTTTTGAATTCTTTAAAAACTTACCTCGTCCATTGTAGGTATGTCTTGAGGAATCGATGTTGGTAGATTTGAAGCCATCGAAATCTCTACTGATGGAGATGTTTGAGAGGCCAAAAGAAAAAGATGTTTGGATTCGTAATGCTTTTCAAAAAATTGGTTCTTCCCTTGACTTACAACAAATTTTGACAACTGATTTCCACGACAATTGGCTAGAGCAGCAATTGCCACGACAACGAAGGTTACATCCAACAATGATGGAGCCCAACAAGAATGAGGTAATTAAATGGTTGGATGTTGATATAATTTTTCCTAATAATATATCCATGCCTTCAGGAACAGTAGCAAGGTGGAAGATGTGCATAGACTACAAGGGAACAAAGAAGAAAGACACCTCCACCATGGTAACGCAAAAGGGAGTAGATGCGAGTACATGGGCCCAATTCTTTTTGGGCAAAATTGTCACCTGATGGAGGGTGCGGATGGACTATAAGAAGTATCGAAAACGACCATTCTCAAGTTTTCTCAGATATGCAGTAACATTAGAAGATGCATGGTGGCACTTTTTTCAGACAAGGTCGAAGACTTCCTTGAGATCATCATGGATGATTTTTCCGTTTTTGGTAATGACTTCGATAGTTGCCTCGGTAATTTAGAGAAGGTGTCGGCAAGATGTGAAGAAACTAATTTAGTTCTTAATTGGGAGAAGTGCCATCTTATGGTAGATGAAGGAATAGTGCTCGGCCACAAGATTTCATCCAATGGGATTGAAGTAGACAAAGCCAAGGTGGACGTGATCGAGAGATTACCCCCACCAAGTTCTGTTAAAGGAATTTGAAGCTTTCTTGGACATGCAGGTTTTTACAAGAGATTGGACGCTACCTTTTGAGCTCATGTGTGATGCAAGTGATTTCGCGGTAGGAGCAGCCCTAGGCCAACGCACAGGGAGGAGGACGCGGATTTAGAGATATGCGATGCATTCCGGGATGAGAAACTTTTAGTTGGCTCGGCAACTTTTGACGCCTCAGCAACCATGGGTGTGCATAACTCGGTAACCCTCGACACCGCAGCAGCTCTTGACGCGCACGCCTCGGCCACCATGGATGCGCATGCCTCGACAACCCTTGACGCCGCAGTAGCTCTTGATGTGCATGCCTCGGCAACCATGGATGTGCATGCCTCGGAAACCATGGATGCACATACCTCGGCAAATCCAGACGTGCATGCCTCAGCAACCACTGATACGCACGCCTAGGCAACCGTGGACGCGTATGCCTCGATAACTCTAGACGCACACGCATTGGCAATCTTGCGAGCAGTCGCCATGGCAGTACATGCCTCGGCAATACCCTGGTACGCTGATTTAGTTAATTTCCTTGTTTTTGGTATTTTACCTTATGGCCTTACTCACCAAGGGAAGAAGCGGTTATGCCATTATGCTAAGCATTACTTTTGGGACGAGCGTCTTTTGTTTAAACAATGTGCAGATCAGGTTATACGCCGATGTGTCCCTAAAGAGGAGCAGCAGGATGTACTCCGGCGATGCCATTCTTCACCCTATGGAGGACGTTTTGGAGGGACTCGTACCGCGGCAAAAGTTTTGCAATATGGTTTGTATTGGCCAACACTGTACAAAGATGCCCAAGAGTTTTACAAGCAATGTGATCGTTGCCAGAGGACAGGCAATATCTCTAGACGACATGAGATGCCGCTCCAAAACATCATAAGGTGGAATTGTTCTATGTATGAGGGATCAATTTTATGGGATTTTTCCCATCTTCATTCGGCAACCTCTAAATTCTACTTGCCATTTACTATGTGTCTAAATGGGTTGAGGCAGCTATAGTTCCCAACAACGATTCCAAGACCGTGCAACGATTCTTGCAGAAAAATATATTTACACGGTTTAGGATGTCGAGAGCAATTATCAGTGGTGAAGGCAAGCATTTTGACAACAGACTTATTGCCAAGATGTTGCAACGCTTCGGTATATCGCACAAGATTGCCACGGCATATCACCCACAAACCAATGTTCAAGCATAAATTTCCAACCGAGAATCGAAGGGTATACTCGAGAAAGTTGTAAATCCCTCTAGGAAGGATTGGTCAGTAAGACTAGATGACGCATTTTGGGCATATCGCACTGCATTCAAAACACGCTTAGGTATATCCCCTTTCCGACTTGTCTATGGCAAAATATGCCATCTACCTGTGGAAATCGAACACAAGGCATATTGGGCAATCAAGACTGTGAATATGGATTGGGAAAATGCCAGACAAAATCGTTTGTTGGACCTCAACGAGATAGAAGAATTTCGTGCACTCGCCTATAACAATGCACGAATCTACAAGGAGAAAACAAAGCAATGGCATGACAAGAAACTATTGTCGCGGCAATTCATGACAGGGCAACTAGTTCTCTTATTCAATTCTCAGCTAAAACTTTTCCCGAGAAAACTAAAATCAAAATGGTCGGGACCATTCGAAGTTGTCAAACCATTCTCCCATGGTGTCGTGATAATCAAGTCCATTATCGACAAACATGAATTCAAAGTTAACGGACAAAGATTGAAGCACTCAACGGTGCCCATGTAGAACGTAACAAAGAAGTTGACACCTTAGGAGATGCATAAGCATGCTCTCCTTTCGATATTTTATTTTTCTTTTTATTTTTCTTTTTTTTGAACTATTTTTTTCTATTATTTTCAGTTATTTTTTTTCTCTTTATTTATTTTTGGAATTTTTAGGAGATATTTTATTTTTCTTCATTATCTTTAGTTTCCAAGTTTTTTTGTTTTCTTTTCCACAACAAGACTCACAACCACCATGCTAAGAAAATTCACTGGCAACTACTTGCCACAGCAACCACAACAGAGAGTGCCCAAGCAACAACAATGGCGTCGGCAACTTCTGATGCCCAAAACATGGATCAAATCAAAGCAATGCTATTCACGCGGTACCAGCCACAAGCATTCAACCATTGACCAGAAAATGAATCAAGCAAATGGCACAAAGGAAACTTATCACTTGAGGTGACGACCTCTCCGACTAACTCATTTCATTTAGTTTCTTTTAAAATTTGTTTCACTTTTGCATGCATTGAGGACAATGCTTCTCTCGAGTTTGGGGGTGTTGGTTTCTAGTTAAGTTTCATGTTTAGTTGCATTAATCTTTAGCAATCACATATAGGTTGCATATCTTACTTGACATGCCTTTAATTGGATTTAATTGCTTAAGACTTGTTGAAAATCCAATGATGAATTTTTGCCACTGCACTTAATTGAAAGAACCTTTAATTTTAGGATTGCATGAAAAGAACTTAGAATTTTACTATGATGCTAAATTTTTTTACACAGTTGTGGCTTGTTGATTGAAAGAAACTTAGTGAACTTAGGTTGCTTAAAATTTGGGTAAATTGAAAATTAAAAGTTAAATTCTTGCTAGAGGTGCCCGAAACTGGCTCTAGTAGTAAATGCATTTTCTTGCTAGAGGTGCCCGAAATTGGCTCTAGTTGACTAAAATAAAATGAGAAATTGGTTACTTTCTATAGGTGCCCGAAAATTGGCTCTAGTGAAAATAAAAAAATGCCCCGATAATTAACTTGATAAAAGCCTATTGTTCACATAGAATCTTGAAAATCAACTTGTACACAACTACGCACACACATTGTCATGAGCATTATAGTTTGGTTCTGGGTAATTTTTGTGCTATTCATAAAAATTAAAAGGTGATCATACTTTGTGCCACAGTTCGGAGGTTTGAATTCAAGTTTGAAGCATGTCTTTGATGATTAAAGTCTTGGCAGGTAATTGTTACTTTGCATTGCTTGAGGACAAGCAATAGTTCGAGTTTGGGGGTGTGATAAGTGTTCAAAAGTACTAATTTTATTACCATTTTTACTCATATTATTGTTAGACTTAGGCTCATATTAGTTGCATAATTAGTCATTCATGCATTAATTTATGTTTCTTTCCACCGTTGAGCTTGATTACATAACTTGGTGATTTTTGTGGAAAAAGATGTTGCTTTGGTGTGTTTTTTGTGTGTGTGCAGAATCACTTGCCAAAGCAAGGCTGGAACCAGTTGCCAAGACAATGCATGAAGGAGATTTCGAGCTAGTTACCAGGGCAATACTTGAAGAAGATGTCGAGCTAGTTGCCAAGGCAATTTTCGACAAGGAATAAGATGATATGGTAGTCAAAATTGATGACTAGATAAGCCCAAGATGACGTGGAGCAAAGTTAAATTCCAAAAGAGTTTGATTTCCATGAAGAGGTTAAAGAGAAATTAAATCCCAAGAAGATAGGAGAAGTTCTAGAAGGAATTTAAATATAATAAAGAATTATATTCTTTAAAAATAATTTAATTCCAGCTTAACTTCCTCCTCAAGAATGATTTTGACCTAGCCATCTCCTATTTAAAGGACCAAGTTGTCAAAGAGAGGTGAGCAAGAAGAGAGGATTTTTGACAACTCCAAAGGGCAAGAAGGGAGAGATTTCGACAAAAAAGTAAGGGGAGAGAGTTTGATTTCTTCTTCTTCTTCTTTGCTTCTATTAGATTCATGGTTGGGGATTATTCTTTGTATATCTTTTGAACCCAACCATGAACTAACTTGATTGGTTGGGGTTATTGTGTTTTGTTGTTGTGAAAAACAATTGGATTTTGTTTAGGTAATAAGAGTTTGCACTTTCAATTCAAGGTTTACTCATTCTTGGTTCTTATTCTTGTTTGCGAGTGAATTGGGAGAGGGTCTCATAACTTCATCTATTTATCTAATATCGGGAGAGTTAGATTCAAGAAACGAATGAGTATGATCTTTATTCAATCTATTGATGGTGAAGATTAATCCGGCTTAGGAATAAGTTAAGGATTTCAACGGCTAAGAGGAGTGTAGGATTGGTTGTTGTTCACCCTTGATTCACGCAGGGATGTATTATCAAGGCATGCACAAGTAGCTAGAGTTTCGACTTAGGGATAAGAAGAAACCATTGAAGAACGCTATGCCGAACCTTGAAGTTGCTGCCCAGACGCCCAAGTAGTTGCTCATCTAGTCGCCCAGGCAACCATCGATTAGTTGCCAAGGCAACCCCACTGTGCAAGTTGCCACGACAACTGAGTTACCCTCTCTTTTGATTTCATCTATTCTTTTAGTTTATTGCTCTTAGTTTACTCGTTAATTAGAACTCCTATTATCAATTCTGTTTTTACTTTTCACAGTGCAGTAACTTAAGCAAAGTGGTCCAAACCAATCCCTGTGGAGACGATACTCATATCACTTTATTACTTGCAACGTGTATACTTGCACAATTGCGTAGCACTTATTACACGCAACACATTTCAAAGCTAGAATTTGCGTTCTCACTCAACGATACGTGAAACCTCTATTCACCGACGCGAAATCAAGCGTATGAAGCCTCCAAAGCTTCACTGGTCACTTTCAGATCCATCTTCCCTTTTTTAACCACATTGCAACAGAGGATTAATGCATCTCAATGCATTCAAAATACTGCAACAACAAATCCTCACAGACTTCCACAATCTTCTCACAAATACCCAACCACAACAACTGAAATCATCATCTAATCCTTTCCAAACACAACCTAGCCATAATCTAACAATCTAACACTTCCATAATCATCAATTAACACTTGAAAACAGAATTATCTCATACAAATACTTCCAGCAATTAAACAGCCACCACAACTCCACAAAAACACAAATCTAACAACCTTAACAACTAGGGATTCAAGAATTTCAGGATTCCATTGTTAAAATCAACTTCTCAAAATTATAATAAATCTAAAATATGATTAAATCAACCTCAACATTGGAAAAATTGATCCAATACGGATCTTTCACTTTTCATCAACTTAACCTAATTAAATAAATCTAAAAACACAAAATTAGATTATAAACTATAAATCAAGGATCAAATACTTGGGAATATCAATAAAGAACCATTCAATAGAGGAGATCATGAACCTTAACTCTATTGTGTGATTTCCCCCCTTTAATTTATTGTTTAAAGCTAGGAAAACACAAGATTTCAATGAGGTTTTGTAAATCAAAGTTAGAGAATCAATTACAAATTAATAATATAAGTAAAAAGATCTCTCACCTCTGGATTTTGATGAAAACAATAGTATTTGTCAGAAAATAAGTGGAGAGAAAAGTTATGTCAAATTTCTTTTAATCCAATAACTAACTTTTTAATATCAAAACTCTTTTATTTATTTATAAACCACATGTTTAAAATGACTTAATTGAAGGGAGAAACCATCAGCCAAAACATGGTAATATATCTCCTTAAGGATTCTAAGAATTTGATCCTTTTTATTTTAGTCACCTTTAAAAATAGTTTTCAAAAATTACATTTTGGTCACTTACCAAATTGTCACCCTTACCAGTATTTTTCATATATTAAAATATAATTTTTAACCATTTTCCTATATTTTTATCTTTCCAAAAAATATTTACTCCAGAATCCGACTCAAATCCCTAACCAGTCCACCGCACCGTCTAATAAACCTCAAAACCGCTAGGCCCAAAACCGTGGCGTTACACAAATGGTCTATGACATGTTATAGATGTGGATCTCCAAATCACTTTATCAGGGATTACCCCCAGGCTGCTTATAATGCCTCAATCCAATCTTAGAGGCCTCAACAATTGGGTCAGTGTGGTAGAGGTTCCGCTAGAGGAGGATCGAGATCTATGTTGGAATAGAGGAGTGGAGGCACCAAGAGGTCTACCGCTAGAGCTCCAATGTGATAGTATGTTGTGAAGGCTAAGGATGACTACGAGGCTACGAATAAGATTTAAGGTACCTTTACCCTATTATTTTTTCCTATTGTTGCATTAGTGGACTTTGGGTCCACTCATTCATTCGTAGTTATTTGCCGAGAGAGGGGAAGTATAGCCGAGGATCTAAATGTTGGAGTTTGAGTGACTAGTCCTATAGGGTTTGATGTTTTGGTGGACAAGGTTTACCGTTGATGTCTAGTTGAGATTAAGAGACATGTGTTCCAGTGGATTTGATAGAGTTACCCTTTCAAGAATTTAATGAGATCTTGGGTATGGATTGGTTATTCAAGCATATTGCCAGCTTGAGTTGTCATGGAAAGAGTTTCAAACTTTGTGGACCAGATGTAGAAGAATTGCTCATTCAAGGGGAAAGGAATCATTGCCTTTCCAATGTGATCTTGGCCATGTTAGCTCAAGATATGCTATTACAGGGTTGTGAGTCTTTCTTAGCCCATGTGGTAGACACCCAAATTTCTTGCCCTACGCTTGAGAGTCTTCAGACCGTGTGCGAGTTTATTGATTTCTTCCTTGGGAGTTACCAGGATTGCCTCCTGATTGAGAGCTAGAGTTTAGGATCAAGGTGCTACCGTGGACAACACCTGTGTCCATTGCTCTATATCACATGACACTGACCAAACTTAGAGAACTGAAGAATTAGCTTTAAGAGTTGCCTGGACAAGGGTTTATTCGAATGATTATTTTACCTTGGAGTGCTCATATTTTGTTTGTGAAAACAAAAAACGATTCGATGAGACTTTGTATTGATTATCATCAGCTCAACAAGGTGACGGTTAAGAATGGTTATCCTCTTCCTATGATTAATGACTTATTTGATCAGTTGAAAAGTGCTTGCATATTTTCTAAGATCGACTTGAGGTCATGGTATTATCAATTAAAGGTTAAGAAAGAAGATATTCATAAGACTGCCTTTAGGACTCGTTATGGCCATTACGAGTTTCTGGTAATGTCGTTTGGTTTTAAGAATGCTTAAGCGACATTCATGGACTTGATAAATAGAATATTTCAGCCCTTCTTGGATCAAATTATAGTTGTTGTTAAGTGTCTAAAAGTACTATTTTATTCACCCTTTTTATTCATATTATTGCTAGACTTAGGCTCATATTAGTTGCATTATTAGCCATTCATGCATGTTTGCATTGTTTCCTTTGTGGACAAGCTTGATTTTATATTTTTCTTAATTTTGTGGAAAAAGATACTACTTTGGTGTGTTTTGTGTGTGTGTGCATAATCACTTGCCAAAGCAATGCTGGAACCAGTTGCCAGGGCAATGCATGAAGGAGATGTCGAGCTAGTTGCCAGGGCAATTTTCGGTAAGGAATAAGATGATATGGTAGTCGAAATTGATGACTAGATAAGCCCAAGATGACGTGGAGCAAAGTTAAATCCCAAAGGAGTTTGATTTCCATGAAGAGGTTAAAGAGAAATTAAATCCCAATAAGATAGTAAAAGTTCTAGAAGGAATTTAAATATAATAAAGAATTATATTCTTTAAAGATAATTAATCACAACTTAACTTCCTCCTCAAAAAAGACTTTGACCTAGCCCTATAAATTAAGGATCAAGCTGTCAACTCCAAAGGGGGAGAGAGGATAGAAATTTCGACAAAGAGCAAGGGAGATTTCGACAAGGCTTCAACCATTCTTCATCTTTTTCTTTCTTGTTCGATTTGGTTTATGCTAGGAATTCTTTGTCTTGTGTTTCTTTGGAACCTAGCCATGAACTAAATCTATTTGGATAAGGTTATTGTGTTTTGTGGTTCTGAGAAACAATTAGATTTTGTTTAGGTAATAAGAGTTTGCACTTTCAATTCAAGGTTTACTCATTCTTGGTTCTTACTCTTGTTTGCGAGTGAATTGGGAGAGGATCTCGTAAGTTCATCTATTTATCTAATATCGGGAGAGTTAGATTCAAGAAACGAATGAGTATGGTCTTTATTCAATCTATTGATGGTGAAGATTAATCCAGCTTAGGGATAAGTTAAGGATTTCAACGGCTAAGAAGAGCGCAAGATTGGTTGTTGTTCACCCTTGATTCACGCAGTGATGTATTATCAAGGCATGCACAAATAGCTAGAGTTTCAACTTAGGGATAAGAAGAAACCATTGAAGAATGCTCTGCCGAACCTTGAAGTTGTTTCCCAGCCGCCCATGTAGTTGCCCAGCTAGTTGCCCAGGCAACCGTCGATTAGTTGCCAAGGCAACCCCGCTATGCAAGTTGCCATGGCAACTGAGTTTCCCTTGCACCCTTTTACCAAGACGATCCAATCGGCTATCACACCTCAACTCATGATAACCTGGCCTATTCTCTCTCATTTGATTACATCTTCTTTTACTTATTTGCTTTCTAGTTTAGTTGTTAGTTAAACTCCTACAATCACCTACTTGTGTTTTTACTTTTTACAGTGCAAGAGATTAGATTCTTGAAGTGGCACAAATCCTTGTGGAGACGATATCTTTTATACTATAAATTGCGACGTGTACACTTGCACAATTGCGGAGAACTTATTATGCGCAACAAGCTTTTGGCACTGTTGCCGGGGATTGGCAATAGCAACTTTGTTTTTATTTTCTTGCACTTTTTATTTTTCTTGTTTAAGATTCAAAGGGCTAACAAACTTTGGTTTTGCATTGGTATATGACCAGGGTGAGACCGATTACACCAGAATATCCCTTTGAGCTAGAAATCAAACGAACCTTGCAAAGACTTAGACAAAGGTTAAGAGTAGCAATGGCTAATCAAGACGGCAATATGAATCAAGATGTTCCAGTAGGAGAAGGAGTGATTCTTGCACGAAACAGAACTATTCGAGACTATCTTGAAGGACTTAATCCAGGAGTTGTCACGCCTGAAATTGAAGCCGACCACTTTGAGTTGAAATCGGTGATGTTTAATATGATCAACACAATTGGTCAATCTGGCGGCTCAGCAACTGAAGATGCACGACAACATCTTAAATATTTCCTCGAGATTTTCAATTCATTCAAACTACAAGGAGTCACCCCTGATGTTTTACGACTAAGATTATTCCACTATTCATTAAGGGATAGGGCGAAAGCATGGTTGAATAGTATTCCTGCCGGATCAATAGGATCTTGGACTGATCTTTGTCGTGATTTTCTTGCTCAATTTAATCCTACAAATTTGACTGATAAGCTTCGTAACGAAATTACTTCTTTTCGGCAGGCAGATGATGAATCCATGTACGAGGCTTGGGAGCGATATAGAGAACTTCTACACACATGCCCCCTACACGGATTCCCAGTGTGGACACAGGTAACAATGTTTTACAACGCTGTGAATACACCAACAAGGATGATGCTAGATGCCTCGGCAAACGGCATACTCCTAGATAAGTCACCGGGTGAAGCAATGCAAATTCTAAACAGGCTTGCCAAGAATGATTATCAATTCCCATCTGCTAGAAGAGGAGGAGTTAGACGCCAAGCCACAATACATGAACTGGGACCATCAGATTCAATTTTGGCACAATTGGCCACTCTAACCAAGATGGTCCAGAACATGGCAAAACTAAACAACACGCAGGAGGTCAAGGCAATGGATTCCTTTTGTGAGTTATATGGTGGTAACCATGGTTCTTTTGAATGTATGCAGAATCTGGAATCCAGCTTTTATGTGGGAAATTACAACCGAAACAACAATGTGATGTCCAATACATACAATGTAGCTTGGAAGAAGCACCCAAATTTTTTATGGAGTAATCCCAACAATGCTCTAAACGAGAACAATCAGAACGCACAAGCATCGGGATTCCAGCAGAATATGCCACGGCAACAGTTGCCGCAACAATAACCGACAGCATCTAGTTCTTTAGAAAATTCTCTCAATGCTTTTATGTTGAAAACTAAATCTTATATGGATGAGAATAGTAACTTTATAAAAAGAACCGATTCTTTTATTAATAGGACCGAGATTAGATTGCAAAACCAAGAGGCGGCAATCAAATCATTGGAAAATCAAGTCAGACAATTTGCTCAAAACCTCAATACTAGACCGCAAGGAGGTTTACCTAGCGATACTGAAGTCGCAAGAGGAACTAGCCATGAGCAATGTAAGGCGATCACCACTAGAAGTGGCCAACAACTTAAAGAGGCTCAAGCTCGCTCATCAAACAAAACTCCACAAAAAGATCAAGACGAACTCAGAGGCAAAGCCTCAGATGCTGAACTAGGAATTGTCGCGGCAACCAGTGATAAGCATGCCTCGGCAACTGGCGATAAGGATGCCTCGGCAATCAACGATAGGCACGCCACGGCAACCCCAGTTGACAATGCCTCGGCAACTCAGGTTCCAGACCAATGAAAGGATCTAAGATATCCGACTTCCACCACCATTCCCACAAAGGTTGAAGCGACAAAAGCAAGAATATCAATTTAATAAGTTTCTTGATATCCTCAAGCAAGTCCACATCAGCTTGCCATTGGTTGAAGCAATTGAACAAATGTCGAGCCATGCCAAGTTTCTTAAAGACATTGTGTCCAAAAGAACAAGGCTAGGAGAGTTTGAAACAGTTGCCGCAACAGAGGGATGCATGGCCATGTTGCACAATCGCATGCCACCCAAGTTGAAGGATCCCGGAAATTTCACAATACCCTATTCCATTGGAAACCACTATGTCGGGAAAGCATTTTGCGACCTTGGAGCAAGCATAAACTTGATGCCTAAATCGGTTTTCCAAAAACTAGGAATCGGGAAGGCAAGACCTACAACAGTTATGCTATAGCTAGCCGACATATCCTATGTGCATCCAGAGGGAAAAATCGAAGACATACTGGTAAAAGTTGATATATTTATTTTTCCTGCTGACTTTATTGTTTTTGATTGTGAAGCAGATGAACATGCACCTATCATTCTCGGGAGACCCTTCCTAGCAACAGGGAGAACCTTGATCGATGTTGAAAAGGGAGAACTCACAATGAGGGTGAATGACCAGCAAGTTAAACTAAATGTGTTCCAAACACTAAGGCATGCCGATGATCCGGAAGAATGCCAACTTCTTCATGCCACGGCAGAGTTTGACTTCGACGAGGAATTTAGTTGCCTCGGCAACTACATTGCCGATCAAGAGGAACCTGAGGAGTATGAAGAACCGATTGATGAGAAACAACAAGAAGAGGCAAATTGGTTAGTCAATCGAATAGGTACATACTTTGAACCACTGGATTACTCAGGTAAGGAAGGTAAACTCGAAAAGCCCTCCATTGAACAACCACCGGTTCTTGAATTGAAACAGTTGCCAGGGCAACTAAAATATGCTTACATGGGAATCGATAATACATTTCCTGTAATTATTTCCTCTAAGTTACAGCCTGACCAGGAAAAGAAGCTAATCAAAATGTTGATGCTACACAAGAAGGCAATAGTGTGGACAATTGTCGACTTGAAGGGAATTAGCCCAGCAGTGTGCATGCACAAGATTTTGTTGGAAGATTATCACAAACCTTCGATTGAGGCCTAGATAAGACTGAATCATGCCATGAAAGAGGTTGTAATGAAAGAAATCATCAAGTGGCTTGACGCCGGCATCATATACCCTATTTCTGATAGTACATGGGTAAGTCCGGTACAATGTGTACCGAAAAAGGGAGGCATAACGGTGATAAGTAATGAAAACAATGAACTCATTCCAACCAGGATTGTAACCGGTTGGAGGGTTTGTATGGATTATCGAAAGCTAAACAAAGCCATTAGGAAATATCACTTCCTATTACCCTTTATTGATCAAATGCTTGATCGTCTTGCAGATAAACCCTTTTATTGTTTTCTTAATGGTTATTCAGGTTACAATCAACTTATGCTTTCTGAAGGATGCCGTTAGGATTGTGTAACGCCCCGGCAACCTTCCAAATATGCATGATGGCACTCTTTTCAGAAATGGTCGAAGACTTCCTTGAGATCTTCATGGATGATTTTTCCGTTTTCGGTAATGACTTCGACAGTTGCCTCGGCAATTTAGAGAAGGTGTTGGCAAGATGTGAAGAAACTGATTTAGTCCTTAATTAGAAGAAATGCCATTTTATGGTAGATGAAGGAATAGTGCTCGGCCACAAGATTTCATCCAAGGGAATTGAAGTAGACAAAGCCAAGGTGGACGTGATCGAGCGATTACCCACACCAAGTTCGGTTAAAGGAATCCAAAGCTTTCTTGGACATGCAGGTTTTTACAGGAGATTCATTCATAATTTTTCTAAAATTACTAAACCCTTGTGCAATTTTCTTGAACAGGATAAAGTCTTCAATTTTGATGATTCTTGCGCCCCAATCATTTGAAACCCTAAAAGAAAAGCTTGCCTCGGCACCCATTATCGTTCTACCAGATTGGACGCTACCTTTTGAGCTCATGTGTGATGCAAGTGATTTCGCGGTAGGAGCAGTCCTACGCCAACGCACAGGTAAGACCTTTCATGTAATATACTACGCTAGTAAAACTCTTAATAGTGCTCAAGTGAATTACACAACAACGGAGAAAGAGTTACTACCCCTAGTTTTCGCATTTGACAAGTTCCGATCCTTTTTGATTGGTACAAAGGTAATTATTCATACGGACCATTCGGCAATTAAGTATCTATTTGCTAAAAAGGATTCCAAACCTTGTTTGATTCATTGGATATTGCTTTTACAAGAGTTTGACATTGAAATTAAGGACAGGAAAGGAACAGAAAATCTAGTGGCTGATCACCTATCAGGTTTAGAATGCAATAAGGATGAGGATGCGGATTTAGAGATATGCGATGCATTCATGAATGAGCAATTATTAGTTGCCTCAGCAACCATGGATGCGCACACCTCAGCAACCCCTGACGCCTCGGCAACCATGGATGTACATGCCTCGACAACCCTCGATGCTTCAGCAACTCTTGACGAGCACACCTTGGCAACTCCAGACGCGTACGCCTCGGCAACCACTGATACGCATGTTGCAGCAACCACTGATATTCACGCCTCGGCAACCATGGACGCGTATGCCTCGACAACTCTAGACGCACATGCCTCGGCAATTTTGGAAGCAATTGGCACGGCAACACATGCCTCGGTAAAACCCTGGTACGCGGATTTAGTTAATTTCCTTGTTTGTGGTATTTTACCTTATGGCCTTACTCACCAACGGAAGAAACGGTTCCGCCATGATGCTAAGCATTACTTTTGGGATGAGCCTATTTTGTTTAAACAATGTGCAGATCAGGTTATACACCGATGTGTCCCTGAAGAGGAGCAGTAGAATGTACTCCAGCAATGCCATTCTTCACCCTATGGAGGACATTTTGGAGGAACACGTACTGCGGCCAAAGTTTTGCAATCCGGTTTGTATTGGCCATCACTGTACAAAGATGCCCAAGAATTTTATAAGCAATATGATTGTTGCCAGAGGACGGGCAATATCTCTAGACGACATGAGATGCCGCTCCGAAACATCATCGAGGTGGAATTGTTCGATGTATGGGGGATTGATTTTATGGGACCTTTCCCATCTTCATTCGACAACCTCTACATTCTACTTTCCATCAACTACGTGTCTAAATGGGTCGTGGCAGCTACAATTCCTAACAACGATTCCAAGACCGTGCAACGATTCTTGCAGAAAAATATATTTACACGGTTTGGGATGCCGAGAGCAATTATCAATGATGAAGGCAAGCACTTCGACAACAAACTCATCGCCAAGATGTTACAACACTTTGGTGTATCTCACAAGATTGCCACGGCATATCACCCACAAACCAATGGGCAAGCAGAAATTTCCAACCGAGAATTGAAGTGTATACTCGAGAAAGTTGTAAATCCCTCTAGGAAGGATTGGTCACTAAGACTAGATTATGCACTTTGGGCATATCGCACCGCATTCAAAACACCCTTAGGTATGTCTCCCTTCCGACTTGTCTATGGCAAAACATGCCATCTACCGGTGGAAATCGAACACAAGGTATATTGGGCAATCAAGACCGTGAATATGGATTGGGAAAGTGCCGGGCAAAAGTGTTTGTTGGACCTCAACGAGATAGAAGAATTTCGTGCACTCGCCTATAACAATGCACGAAACTACAAGGAGAAAACAAAGCAATGGCATGACAAGAAACTATTGCCGCGGTAATTCATGCCAGGGCAACTAGTTCTCTTATTCAATTCTTGGCTAAAACTTTTCCCGGGAAAACTGAAATCAAGATGGTCGGGACCATTCGAAGTTGTCAAACCATTCTCCCATGGTGCCGTGATAATCAAATCCATCACTGACGAACATGAATTCAAAGTTAATGGACAAAGATTGAAGCACTACAACAGTGCCCATGTGGAACGTAACAAAGAAGTGGTCACCTTAGGAGATGCATGAGCATGCTCTCCTTTCAATATTTTCTTTCTCTTTTTTCTTTTTATTTTCATTTTTTTTCTTTTCGAACTATTTATTATTATTATTATTTAATTTCGATTATTTGTTCTTTTTAGTATAGATTTATTTATTTTCCTTAAGATTAAAACTACATCTTTCTTTCATATTTATCTTTTTAAGTTTAAGAATTTCTTTCCATATCTTTATTTATTTTCTTTTATTAGTTTATCTTTAATTTTAATCCTTATTTTATTTGTTTTTGAATTATAGGAAAAGAGTTCAAGATAAAGAGGAATTTTGATTCAAGAAGGAAACTTCTTCAACAAGGAAATTAATGGGCTGAATTTAAGGCTTTATATTAAGCCTCCAATTTACCCTAAATAAACCCCCTAGCCATCACCTACCCCTAAATCGAAACCCTTTTTCTTTCTTTATTCCAAAATTAATCCCACCCACCATATTTACTACCTATCTTTTCTATTTAACCCATCACCCTTAACTTCCAAGAAACCTATTCCTACTTTTCATCTTGCAACTCTTTAGTTTTTTTGCTTTCTTTTCTTTGTTTTTACCAAACTCACAACTAAGATCATCCATGGCATTCAAAATCGAATTTTTGGTTCATCCAAGTTCCTCCAAAGAACCAAGATACAAGAAGTTTGCTACACCGGTGGTTCAAGAAAGATTTCACTCCAAGTTTGAAAGCCGGAAGATTTACGAAGAACAAGGCTTTGAATACTCCAACTCTCATCAAGATTTCGGCCTTGAACCATTCATCTTTGAAAGGATTGCACATCAAAAGTGGCAAATCTTTTTCCATCAATCAGAACCCGATAACATCCCATGGGTAAGACAATTCTATGCTCACTCACCTAACTCGGATAATCCTTATGTTTTTGTTCGTGACAAGGCTATACTCATAAGCCCTGAAAACATCAACACCTTTTACGGGCTCTACATTGAGAAGGACGAGCATCAAGACTTTGTCAATCAACTCACGCCCAAGCAACTCGACAAGGTGCTTCAAGAACTCACTCTACCGGGAACTCATTAGACCGATGGTAAATACAAAGGCACGGTAAATTGCCTTCGACTTAAACCCGAGGCAAAATTATGGAGTAAGTTTGTTAAAACTTCTTTAATGCCCACAACACATAATACCACCATTGATACACCTCGTCTTTTGCTCATACATTCTATCTTGCATAATCGCATCATTAACATTGGAAAAATTATTTGTGATCAGATTTTTGTATGTAGCACAAAAGATAAGGGTTCTTTTTTTTTCCTTTCTTAATTTCCAATCTTTGCAAGGAGATGCATGTCCCAAGTGAGTCCACTGATAAAAAGGCCCTACCAAAGTCTGGTTGGAATTGAGCACAAATCCGAAAGCTAATGGGAGAGGCGCCGGTAAAATCCCCAACGCCTTCAATTACCGTGGCAACTCTTGCCGCCTCGGCAACTCCTAATGCCCAAGCAACCGATGCCCGGGCAACTCAAACAGCAGCCCCGGGACAACTTGAAGCACTCTTACAACCGTTGGCGAACCACCTTAGGCAATTGAAGACCGGCAACTAATGTTCATGCGGTACATGAAGGATCACAACAATACCATCACCCAAGTCATCCTGGAAAAGTACCCGGACAACCGCGTGCCGTTCCCAATCTTTCATGCCGAAATCCTTGCCACGGCAACTGCAACAGATGATGTCGCGACAACCTACACTGCGCCAGTCCAAGCAGTTGCCACGGCAACTAACATTGAAGATGTTGCGACAACCAAAGCTAAAGACGCCCCGGCAACCACTGCAAAAGCCAAAGGTAAAGCACATATGCCCGAATCAACTCGTACTGAATCATTGTCTGAATTTTTAGATTCGGACGAGTCCTCCATTGCACCAACAAAGACTGCACCAATCGAATACTCCAAGCCCAAGCGAAAAGCCAATGATATTGATGAAGAGGACGATTAGGACAACCCCGTACGAGGATCGATTCCACCATCGGCAACAAGGAAGCAACCACCGCGTTCAAGCAAAAAAATCAAGACACCGACCAAAAGGAAACTAATCATCCACGACGACAAACTCTCGGAGTAAGTCCTCGTTTGCATTTTACTTTTATTTATTTTTATTTTCTTTGTTGCATGCATTGAGGACAATGCCTCACTCAAGTTTGGGGGGATTGTTATTAGTTAGTTACCATGTTTAGTTGCATTCATCTTAAGTATTGCATTTAGGATACATAAATTGCTTGCCATGCCTTTGGTTGGAACAAGAATTGCCTAGATTTGATTAATATCCGATGATGACTTTGCCAATGTACTTAATTGATAGAACTTTTTATTCTAGGATAAACATGGAAACGCTTAGAATCGTACTATGATGCTAAACTTGATGAAACACTGTGTGGCTTGATTGATTTAAGGAATTCTAGCGAACTTAGGTTGACAGTTAAAAAATTGGGGGATTAGAATAAAAATTGGATGAATGCTAGAGGTGCCCGAAATTGGCTCTAGTATGTGATAAAAATTGATCACTAGAAATGCCCGAAATTGGCTCTAGTATGTGCTAACAATTGATCGCTAGAGGTGCCCGAAACCGGCTCTAGTCGAATAAATTAATTAACTTAAGAAAACTAAAAACAAAACACTAGAGGTGCCCGAAACCGGCTCTAGTTAAAACATGTTAAAAGAACCCAATGAAGTAATTTGAAAACCTCCTGTTTGCATAGAATCCAAAAAATCAACTTGCACACAACTCCGCACACACTCACAAGCATTATAGTTTGATTACGAGTAACTCCTAAGTTTTCCGAAAAATGAAAAGCCAATCATACTTTGTGCCCCGGTTCTGAGAATTGAAATCAAGTTCAAAGCTAAGTTTGTGAAAATTGAAGTCTTGGCGGGTAATTATTAGTTTGCGTTGCTTGAGGACAAGCAATAGTTCGAGTTTGGGGGTGTGTTAAGTGTCTAAAAGTACTTTTTATTCACCATTTTTATTCATATTATTCCTAGACTTAGGCTCATATTAGTTGCATTATTAGCCATTCATGCCTGTTTGCATTGTTTCCTTGGTGGACAAGCTTGATTTCATATTTTGCTTAATTTTGTGTTTTTACTTGCATGTTAGTTAAACTCCTACAACCACCTACTTGTGTTTTTACTTTTTACAGTGCAAGAGATTAGATTCCTGAAGTGGCACCAATCCCTGTGCAGACGATATCTTTTATACTATAACTTGCGACGTGTACACTTGCACAATTACAGAGCACTTATTACGCGCAACAAGTTTTTGGATTTTGTTTAGGTTTTTGAGTTGCAATTCAATTTTCAAAGTTTGTTCATTCTTGATTCTCAATCTTGTTTGCGAGTGAATTGGGAGAGGATCTCGGAATTCAATCATCTATTTATCTAATATCAGGAGAGTTAGATTCAAGAAACGAATGAGCATGGTCTTCATACAAACGGAAGTTGGTGAAGACTAATTCGGCTTAAGGATAAGTTACGGATTTCAACGGCTAAGAGGAGCGCAAGATTGGTTGTTGTTCACCCTTAATTCACGCAGGGATGTATTATCAAGACGTGTGCAATTAACAGTATTTCGCGTTAGGGATAACAAGGAATCATTGAAGAACGCTTCCCCAAACTTTGGAAGTGAATGCTCAATTGCCCAGGCAATCGACCTATTCTTAATTACCCAGGCAATCGCGGGAGCATTGCCCAGGCAATCTAATTAGACAACGAGGGGGAATTGCCCTGGCAACTGACCAGGCAACATGGCAGAATTACCCTGGCAATCAACCAGGAAATTGTAACCAAATTTCCCTGGCAATCGACTAGGCAATCATAACACAATTGCCTTGGAAATTCGGCTGCTACTCAATCACCACGACGAACCATTCGATCATCACTCCACAACTCACGATAACCTGTCCTATTCCCTTTATTTTGATTTCATCTATTCTTTTATTTTATTGCTCTTAGTTTACTCATTAGTTATAATTCCTACAATCACCTACTTGTGTTTTTCTTTTCCAACGCAGTAACTTAAGCAAAGTGGCCCAAACCAATCCCTGTGGAGACAATACTCGATACTCGTATCACTTTATTACTTGCGACGTGTATACTTGCACAATTGCGTAGCACTTATTACGTGCAATAAGTTTTTGGCGCTGTTGCCGAGGATTGGCAATTGGTGTTAGTTGTTTTTGTTATTGCATTTTTTTCTCTTAGTTTTACTAACTTTTCTTTTTCTTTGTTTTATCAAAAAAAAATTAGGTGCGCTACAAGTTAAGGGACATCAACATGTCGAGAAATAAAAGTCGATCTATTTGAGAGTTGATGTTGGAAGATATGAATCAATCCAATCAAGAGTTTCTTGCACCCTTTGATGATTACCTATACCAACCGAGAAAAGCCCAAAGAGCCTATACCGTGGAAAAATCTTATGCTATGTGTGGAGAACATCATGTGTTTGAAAATTGCCCTCACATTTTCGATGCATATGGCTACATGGAGGACCATAGAGGGAACCAGCAGTAAAATTCTTCATGGTATGGTCAAAAAGCTCAATTTTTTTTTACCATAAAAATTTTGCCGCAGCAACAGATATGACATGGCAATGTAGTCTTTTTCGAGAGTATTCCAATTCCTTGGAGAAAACGTTGCTAGCTACCTTGGCTAGACTTGACGGATCAATTGAAGAGATTCGAGAGCTATCAAAGTCGATGGATACGAGGATAGCTCAGTGGGATGCAACCTTGGGGGGTTCAGAAGATCAATTGAGGAGATCCACATATGTCATGGATAACATGCACCAACAATTCATTCCTAGGGATACTAAAGTCCCAAGGAAAGAGGACAAGGAACAATGCAAGGAAAGCTCTCTGATGTGTGAGGAACAACTAGAACCTCCAAGTCAAGAGGATGCCAATGAGAGAGACTGTCCAACACATGATGAGCCTGAGCAACAAATTGCCTCGGCAATGATTGAGGCACCTAAACAGAGCAATGTCACGAAAACACTCAGTGAAGCTGAGAACAACAATACCACAACAAATTCTGAGGAACCTGATGCCCAGAAGGTTACAACGTTGATGTTGAAGCATGAATTTGTAGATTGCTCTCATCTACAGTTGCCACGGCAATTGCACGACCACATGCAAGATCAACGATATGATAATACTTTACCAATGGAATATGAGCAGGTAATGGTTGAACCTTTCGAATTCTTTAAAAACTCACCTCGTCTGTTGCAAGTATGTCTTGAGGAACCAATATTGGTAGATTTGAAGCCATCGAAATCTCTACTGATGGAAATGTTTGAGAGGCCAAAAGAAAATGGTGTTTGGACTCGTGAAGCTTTTCAGAAAATTAGTTTTTGCCTTGACTTACAGTGAATTTTGGCAACTGATTGCCATGGCAATTGGCTTGAGCAGCAATTGCCACGACAACAAATGATACATCCAACCATGATAGAAGTCGACAAGAATGAGGTAATTAAATGGTTGGGAATGGATATAATTTTTCCTATATTTGTGCCTTCAAGAACAGTAGCAAGGTGGAGGGCATGCATAGACTACAAGGGAACAAGGAAGAGAGATACCTCCACCATGGTAACACAAAAGGGAGTAGCTGCGAGCACATTGGCCCAAATCTTTTTGGGCAATATTATCACTCGATGGAGGGTGCAGATGGACTATAAGAAGTATCGAAAATGGCCCTCCTCAAGTTTTCTCAGATCTACAGTAACATTAGAAGATGCATGAAAAATGCTCTTTCTAAGAAATTTTAATTTTTGTTTTAAATTTTTGAAACTCTATTTTATTTTTGTTTTTTTTTTCTTTATTTATTTTTTGAATTTTTAGGAAATATTTTATTTTATTTTTCTTCATTATCTTTAGTTTCCAGGTTTTCTTTGTTTTCTTTTCTTTTCCACAACAAGACTCACAACCACTATGCTAAGGAAATTCCCTGCTGACTACTTGCCACGGTAAGTGCAACAGAGGATGCATGAAGGAGATGCCGAGCTAGTTGCCCCTGGCAACTGCGTCGGCATCTCCTTCATGCACTGCCCTGGTAACTGGTTCTAGCCTTGTTTAGGCAAATGATTCTGCACACACACAAAAACGCACCAAAGCAGCATCTTTTTCCACAAAAATCACCAAGTTATGCAATCAAGCTCAACGGTGGAAAGAAACATGAATTAATGCATGAATGACTAATTATGCAACTAATATGAGCTTAAGTCTAACAATAATATGAGTAAAAAGGGTAATAAAAATAGTACTTTTGAACATTATCAAGGGTAATTATGCATGAAGATTTTTTTTAGTTTGGGGGTGTGTTAAGTGTCTAAAAGTACTATTTTATTCACCCTTTTTACTCATATTATTGCTAGACTTAGGATAATATTAGTTGCATTATTAGCCATTCATGCATGTTTGCATTGTTTCCTTGGTGGACAAGCTTGATTTCATATTTTGCTTAATTTTGTGGAAAAAGATACTGCTTTGGTGTGTTTTGTGTGTGTGTGCAGAACACTTAACAGTTGTCTTAATCAACAGTATAGTGGTGTACTCTAGCTCGAAAGAGGAACACGATTATTATCTTCACATTGTGCTTCAGACCCTTCAAGAGAAAGTATTATTTGCCAAGTTCAGTAAGTGTGAGTTTTGGTCATCAGAGGTGACATTTTTGGGTCATATCATTTTGGCAGAAGGGATCCGTGTAGATCCTTAAAAGATTTAGGCCATGGTTGAGTGGAAACCACCAAGGAATGTTTTAAAGGTTCGTAGATTCCTTGGTTTGGCGGGCTACTACCGACACTTTGTCAAGGAGTTCTCCATTATAGCAGCTCCTATGACCAAATTGCATTAGAAGGGAGTTTGATTTGAGAGGAATGAGAAGAGATAGTAGATTTATGAACAACTTAAGGCGTATTTGAGAGAAGCCCCAATTTTGACCCAATTGAAGTCATGTAAAGATTTTGTGGTTTTAGCGATGCGTCCTTAAATGGACTTGGTTACGTCCTCATGCAAGAATGAAAAGTGGTGGCGTATGCCTCGATACAACTCAATGTTCATGAGAGTAATTATCCTATGCATGACTTAGAGTTGGCAGTAGTTATTTTTACCCTAAAGATTTGGAGGTTGCAACCCCCTCGACCCGGCCTAATCGCAAGACCGAACCAAGCAAAATACATTAGGTTTACCGAAGTAAACCGGGATGATTAACCCTAAACCTCACCCATTTTTACTTTTATCTTATCTAGATGCATTAACATTACCTACATGACCATACTGTTCAAAGGTGAGCACTCATCTCAATCGGGCACCATAATGATATCCAATTGGCCACGACATAACTTAGGGACCAAAATGTAAATTCGGCAAATTAAAAGGGTTTAACCACTTTTAAAGTTACCAACCTTACATTAGGTTCATTTCATGCTTATATGCCAAATTTTAGCCTCAAACAATCATACATGCCTAAATAATTGGCAAAACAAGATTTAGGGACTAAAACGGAAGAAAACAGAAATTGCCTCAATATGACATTAACAAAATTAACGACCTCTGTATCGATACGGGTTACATCGTATCGATACGGTTGTGAACTTTCCATTTCAATACGGATGATCCCATACCGGTACATCTCTTCGAATATAAAACACGTCTTTAGAAGTTCTTGCATACCGACCGATACGGTTCAATTGGTGTTTCGGTACGTAACAATGTTATAACCCGTACTGATAC
The DNA here is from genome assembly GCA_019671005.1 of Hibiscus mutabilis. NCBI lineage: Eukaryota > Viridiplantae > Streptophyta > Magnoliopsida > Malvales > Malvaceae > Hibiscus > Hibiscus mutabilis. The sequence goes on from CM033738.1 coordinate 27,011,829, forward strand.
GACTCCATTGGTGTTTTGGTACACGGGATCCATTTCAAAAGATGTTGTTCCAGTAACCACATAGTGTTTCGATACGCCCCTGCCTGTACTGATACACCCTGCCAATTATGCTTAGCCGTACCGATACGATCCCTTGCGTATCGGTACGCCTAGGCCTGTAATGTCAAATTTAGCTGGTTTTTCATACAATTCTAGATTCATTTGGCCCCTATCAACTTTCAAACTTACATAACAACACAACAAATTACATAATCTAACTTTTATACCAGGATTAGACAATCATAACAACATCATGCTTCCAAAGGACCACTCTAGAGGCATACTCCCTATACCACTTTGCGAAGCATACCAAAATGCACATTTAAGCCATTCTCAGCATAAGAAACATTATAGCACACTTAACATAGCATACAAAACTCGCTCAAACCATCGCAACAAGGTAATCATCAAGAAAACTCTAGATGCATACCTAAGCCACCATTCAACCACAACTACTAACAAGTATTGACATCAACCTTAGCAACATCAACTATCCTCAAAAACCAGCATAGAAAACATATTCAAAATCCATAGGAAAACATGATCACAACCCCCAAAACCTTGGCGAACACATTGCCTTATTGACCAGAAATAGAAACCAAGTTCATACTGGAAGTAGTTTATCTCTTGGATCCTTGCAAACCTTGCCTTTGCTGCTCGAACTTCAATGATCTGCATCATTAGGAAAAAGAGAGCATAAGCACACATGCTTAGTGAGGATGCTCATAAACAATGATGCATTTACATTCATTTAAAAACATATACTTGTTTTTCCCAAAACATGCTTACTTACAAAGCACTTCCTCATGATTCTAACCGAATCAAAACATAATGATATTCATAACATCATAGACATTTCATGCTTAAATCCCAAAGCATTTTAATCAAAAAAAAATTAAATCCCAAAGCACTTAATATACGAATCAACACATGGTCTTTTTCATATATTGGCAATTATAGTGACCTGGATAGACTACTTTTATCCTATACACATATCGGATACACGGATCTCTCATGCCATGCCTAGTTAAACCGCATGATATCCCAAACCTTGCCTAGTTAAACCGCAAGATTTGAATCTTCGCCTAGTTAAACTCTGATATATCACCCTTGCCTAGTTAAACCGTAAGAGTACCGACCTTACCTAGTTAAACCGCAAGATGACCATCAATTTGGGTTGCCTAGTTAAACACATGCCCCAGATGATGTCCCAACAGTCCGAGTTGCCTAGTTAAACCGCCATACCTCAAGGACCCATGGCCATGATCGATTTTGTTCATATTTTATAGTGCAATTTTAATCCTATGGCATGCCAACTATATCCGATTATTTTCACCATGTCACATAGCCAATATATCATCTACAAAACCATTTATTTACTGTTTTACAATGCATCTCATAAACAACACATATGCAAATCTCATTGCTAATGCAATAACACCATTCCCAACCGGAATGAAAACCAATGCTCAATAGCATTTAATGTACTTTCAATACCCTACATATGTACTCAAAATCATGCATTTTCCAGCAAGTGAATCATGCCGTGTTTATTACCAAAACATGCAAACAACATGCTCATATCCAAGCCGATATTCAAGAGCAAAATAAGGTAAACTTACTTCCAAGCTTAGGTAAGTGTCTCACGCTTACCCTAAACTCCCAACACCCTTTACAACCCTTTGTAAAGCATTTAAAACCAGTTTCCACTCACCGATACGCTTCGCCTTCCTTGCCAACGCGAAACAAGCTCTTGGAAAGCCACTAAACACGTCACGCTTCAGTGCCTTGATTATCCCCTGTTTTAAACACATAAAACTAGAGGGCAAATGCATTAAAATGCATTCAAACCATTTCCCAACAGCAATCTCCCGCAACTCCCAAGATGCCCACTCAAACATCATCCAAAACATACTGAAAACACCATCAAACGTTTCCAAAACTTAACCCAGCCATAAAACAACAATACAAGCCTTCAATCAACATCTAAAAACATCCAAAAACCTTTTCCTAACATCATTTTACCTCCAGCAAAGATTAAACTCGAATATCACCACAAAAACTCCAATCTAACAACCTAACTAATTAGAGATTCAAGAGTTTCGGGATTCTATTGATAAAAACAAATTATCAACATCAAAATACAACAAAAACATATATTAAATCCAACTCAAACACTGGAAAAATAGATCCACTTCGAAAATTATAATATCTCATCAATATTCCCAAAATAACTCAATTAATCATTGATATAACATTAAAATCAGCTTAAAAATATAAATCAATGATCAAATACTTGGGAATTTCAGTAAAGAACCATACAATAGAGGAGATAACGGACCTTACCCCTATTGTGAGATTTCTCCCTCAATTGATTTGACAAAAGCTAAGAAAACACAAGATTTAAATGAGCTTTTGCAAAAACAATGTTAATCAAATCATTATCAATCATAAAAACAAGTTAAAAGACTCGTCACATCTGAATTTTGGTGAAAACTTGAGTGTTTGGCTGAGGAGAGAGTGGAGAGAAAAGTTACGTAAATTTTCTTTAATGAACTTAACTAACTTTTTTAACTAAAATCCCTTTTTAATTATCTTTAAAACACATGTTAAAATATCTTAAATTAAGAGAGAAATCATCAGAAAAACCTTGGTAAAATAGCTCCTTAAAGATTATAAGAATTTGACCCTTTTTATTTTAGTACCTTTAAAAATAGTTTTCAAAAATCGCATTTTGGTCACTAGTCCAAAATGTCACATTTCAAAATTCCTTTTTCTAAAATTGATTCCACCAAAAATCATTATATAATAAAAGATTATTTTTAACTATTTTTCTACATTTTTATCTTACCAAAAAACATACGGTCCCGAATCTGACTCTAATCTCGAACCTAGTCCACCGGACCATCTAATAAACCTCAAAACCGCTAAGCCCAAAACCGGGGTGTTACAACTCTCCCCCACTTAAGAAATTTCACCCTCGAAATTACCTGGAGGAAACATATGCGAAAATTGCTCCATCATATCCGCCTTGCTTTCCCAAGTAGCTTCCTCAACACCTCAGTGTCGCCACAAGACTTTCACGAGCTCTATCGTCTTACCACGAAGAACCTTCTTACTTGTGTCGAGGATCTCTACTGATTATTCATCAAAGGTTAGATCCGATCTCAACTCCACATCTTCCACCGGCATGATATGCGATGGATTTGACTGATATCTCCTCAACATTGAAACATGAAAAACATTATGAATTTTCTCCAGCTCGGGAGGCAGCCTCAACCGATATGCCACAGGACCTACACGCTCAATAACCTCGTATAGTCCAATTAACCTCGGACTAAGCTTACCCTTACGTCTGAATCTCATCACCTTTTTCCATGGTGACACCTTCAGGAATACGCGATCGTCCATCGCATATTCAACTTCCTTACGCTTCAAATCCGTATAAGATTTCTGTCGATCCACAGTCGCTTTCAACCGGTCACACACATGCTTGACCTTCACATCCGTGTCTTTCAACACATCCGGTAGGGTAACATGTTTTTCCCCCACCTTAGCCCAACATAAGGGCGTGCGACATCTCTGGCCATATAACACCTCATAAGGTGCCATCAGTATACTCGCCTGATAACTGTTGTTGTACGCAAACTCAACTAAAGGAAAATGCTTCTCCCAGGTTCCTTGGAACTTAATAATGCAACATCTCAGCATATCTTCCAAAACCTGAATAACCCCCTCAGACTATCCATCTGACTGGGGATGATACGTGGTACTAAAACTCAATCTCAAACCCAAGGCTTGGTGCAAACTCCTCTAAAACCTTGTCGTAAACCTCGGATCCCTATCCAAAACGATGGATTTAGGTACACCATGCAAGCGCACAATCTCTGTTATATACAAATCTACAAACTTGCCCGAGGTATACGTTGTATGCACTGGCAAGAAATGTGCACACTTCGTGAACCGATCAACAATCACCCATACGAAATCCTTCTTAGCCGGTGTCAGCGGTAACCCTGTTACAAAATCTATGGTGATTCTCTCCCATTTCCATTCTAAAATTTTCAGCGGTTGCAACAACTCGGATGGAAACTGATTTTCAGCCTTGACCCATTGATATACCATGCACTTGGACATAAACTCAGCCACGTCCTTTTTCAACCCAAACCAGTAGTATACCTCTTTCAAATCACGATACATCTTAACACTACCTGGATGCATAGCAAAAGGACTAGAGTTTGCCTCCGTCAAGATAGTGTGCCTCAACTCCAGATCATCTAGCACAACTATTCGACCCTTGAAACACAAAACTCTATCATCATCAAAATGGAATTCGGTCGGATTACCATCTGTTATATTCTTAACATGCTCAACCAATGAATCATCATACAGTTGCTTAGCTTTAATCAACTGCGATAACATAGGTTTGACTTGCAACTTTGCCAGCAAACCACCCTCCTGCATCACACTTAACCTTGCAAACATAGCCCAGAGCTCAACCGCAACCTTATGACTTAATGCATCTGCCACTACATTGGCTTTACCAGGATGATACTCAATGGTCAAGTCGTAATCCTTAAGCAACTCCAACCATCTATGTTGCCTAAGATTCAAATCTTTTTGGGACATCAAATACTTCAAGCTCTTGTGATCCGTAAAGATCACACACTTTTCACCATAGAGGTAATGTCGGCAAATTTTCAAAGCGAAAACCATAGTTGCAAGCTCCAAATCATGAGTTGGATAATTGAGCTCATGAACTTTCAATTGCCTCGATGCAAAGGCCATAACCTTCTCGTCCTGTATCAGCACACAACCCAAGCCAACATACGATGCATCACTATAAACCACAAACTTCTTCCCAGATTTAGGTTGAATCAACACATGAGCGTGTGTCAGCACTTCCTTTAACTTCTCAAAACTGTGTTGTTGCTTCTCCGTCCACACATACAGAACATTCTTCTATAACAACTTGGTTAACGGAGCTGCAATACTCAAAAACCCCTCAACAAAACGGCGATAATAACCAGCCAACCCAAGAAAACTTCGTACCTCCGATACTGACTTAGGTGGCTTCCAATTGAGAATAGCCTCAATCTTTTGTGGATTAGCGCGAATACCCTCCACGGACACCACATGACCTAGGAATGTCACTTCCTTAAGCCATAACTCGTACTTGCTCAACTTGGCATACAACTGATTATCCTTCAACACTTGCAACATAATCCGCAAATGTCGAACATGCTCTTCCTTGGTACGGGAGTACACGAGAATATCATCTATGAACACCACCACAAACTGATCAAGATATTCATGGAAAACTCTATTCATCATGTCCATAAACGCAGCCGGGGCATTTGTCAAACCAAAGGGTATGACCAGAAAATCATAAAGCACAAACCTCGTATGGAACGCGGTCTTATGCACATCCACATCCTTAACCTTCAACTGATAATACCCCGATCTTAAATCTATATTGGAAAACACCACTGCTCCATAAAACTGATCGAACAAATCATCAATTCGCGATAACGGGTACCTGTTCTTTACCGTCAACTTGATTAACTGACGATAATCAATGCACATAAGCATCATACCATCTTTCTTTTTCACAAAGAGAATAGGCGCACCCCATGGAGAATCACTTGGTCGTAAACCCATGATCCAGCAACATCTGAAACTGTGACATCAACTTCTTTAATTCTTTCGGTGCCATCCTATAAGAAGTAATAGACACTGGTGTTGTACCCTCGTATGTCTCAATAAGAAACTCCACCTCTCTATCCGGAGGCAAACCCGGTAACTCCTTAGGAAAAACTTCAAAAAATTTGCAAACAGTCCGAATGTCCTACACTCGAACACCCAAGGCTTCCAGGTTCATAACAATATCCAAATAAGCTTGGCAGCCATTAAACATCATTTTCTCCGCTCTAACAGCCGAAAACCACATTGGACAGGAACTTAACATTCTCGCCAACCACCACAACCTCATAGTTGTCGGCTAACCTCAAGAAAATCCTCTTGGACTCACAATCCACAACCGTTCTATGCTCACTCAACCAATCCATACCCAAAAGGACATCAAAACCATGGAATGGCAATTCCATCAGGTCTGCGGCAAACTCTTGACCTTGTACCACCAAAGGACATCACCGATACAACCTTCTTGTTGTAACTATCTCCCCAAAAGAACTTGTGACCAACATACCAACATCTAATATCTCAACAGGAAAATTTAGCAAAGATGCATGTTCGCTCAAGATATATGGATGCTTAGACCCTGAATCAATCAAGGATAACAATGGCAAGGATTGCAAAGTAAAAGTACTTGCGATCACATTCGTGTCATTACGACCCTCACGGTGAGCAAAGACCTGAGCCGGTCCACCACCTTCAGGTTTCACTGCTGCAGCATGATCCATACCCCTCTGACCATTCTCTTGCCTCTAAAAATTACCCCTGCCACAGCCTCGGCCCTTAGCCAGTGCAATAACTTACGCTGCTACATCTCTCACAACCTAAGGACAATCACACCTCAAGTGATCAGATGATCCACAAATCCAACATGTTCCAGTATTACCCCAACACAAACCTACATGGCGCCTACCACATCGCTTACACTCTGGTGTAACATGAGCTCTCTAAGCACCCTGGCCATCTCCACCACCACGCCTATGATATGGCTTATACCTCTTGTCCCTGAACCTCCTATTCTGCCTCCCATAATAGTTAGAGTCTACCACTCTCTTACCCAAGTTCGTACCTACGGCCTGACTGGTGCACCCAAGGACTGCTTGATATTCTTGGCCTGATTAACCAACACATCACAATATGTGTAATCTGCAGCCATGAGGTACGTCTTAATGATCTTTACAAGTCTATAACATAACCTATCACGTCTCTGCTGCTCATCTGGAACCAACTTTGGAGCATACTGACTCAACCTGACAAACTTCACCTCGTATTCAGCAACAGACATGCTTCCCTGAGATAGCGACATAAACTCGCACTTTTTTATATCCAAGTACTGAGCACCAAGGTACTTCCTCTTGAAAGCTCTCCGAAAGAACTCCCAAGTAACATCTACCTTAGGAACGCCAGTAATAGTGGTCACCCACCAATGGTATGCATCCCCCTACAGTAGAGATACAGTGCAACCCAGCTTACGCTCCTCGTTCCATCCCATCTGATCCATAATGTGGACCGTCTTTTCTAGCCATCCTTCGGCTGCCTCAAGGCTCAAACCTTGAAATTCCATTCCTCTCAAATTCCTCAAACGCTCCAAGGGTAAACCTTGATTTGCCACCACAGTAGGTGCTGGTGCCTGTGCTTGCACTCCAACCATCGCTACCTGAAAATCTCCCGTTATCGCCTATACTAACGGAGTTAAATCACCATATACTGGCACTTGATGAACTTGGGGTGCTTCACCCGCCCCAATATCAACTGGAGGAACCAAGGAAGATGGGGTAAAACATAAGGGAGATTCTCTTTTGTCTCATTATTCTACCCAATCACGGCAGTATTAGCCATAGACTGTGTCTCACGTCGAGCCATGCTATCAAAAGCATCAAAACACATTTGAGTTAGGCTAGAATCAGGCAAAGGATCTAAGTTCACTTTAAAACACATTTAAAATCCTCGGTAATAGGCAATGTGTCCCCAATCAAACCCCAACAAAACATAAAACAATCACCGAACATATACACAATCACCGTATAGTTCAACAACATTAGCTAAACAAGCAACAACATCCCAAATTTTCACAAACCTGGCTCTGATACCAACAAATGTAACCCCCTCGACCCGGCCTAGCCACAAGACCAAACCGAGCAAGCTACATTAGGTTTACCGAAGTAAACCAGGATGATTAACCCTAAACCTCACCCATTTTTTTCTTTTATCTTATCTAGATGCATTAACGTTAACCTACATGACCATACTATTCAAAAGTGAGCACTCATCTCAATCGAGCATCATAATGATATCCAATTGGCCACAACACAACTTAGGGACCAAAACGTAAATTTAGCAAATTAAAAGGGTTTAACCACTTTTAAGTTACCAACCCTAAATTAGGTTCATTTCATACTTATATGCCAAATTTTAGCCTCAAATGATCATACATGCCTAAATAATTGGCAAAACAAGATTTAGGGACTAAAACAGAAGAAAACAGAAATTGCCTCAATATGACATTAACAGAATTAACGACCCCTGTATCGATACGGTGTAACCTGTATCGATACGGTTGTGAACTTGACATTTCGATATGGCTAATCCCGTACCGGTACATCTCTTCGAATATAAAACATGTCTTTATAAGTTCTTGCATAACGTACCGATACGGTTCAATTGGTGTTTTGGTACGCAACAATGTTACAACCCGTACCGGTACAACTCCATTGGTGTTTCAGTACAAGGGCTCCATTTTAAAAGATGTTGTTCCAATAACCATATAGCATTTCGATACACCCATGTCTGTACCGATACACCCTGGCTAATTATGTCTAGCCGTACCGATACGGTCCCTTGCGTATCGCTATGCCTGGGCCTGTAATGTAAAATTTAGCTGGTTTTTCATACAATCCTAGATGCATTTGGCCCCTATCAACTTTCAAACTTACATAACAACACAAAAAATTACATAATCTAACTTTTATACCAGGATTAGACAACCATAACGACATCATGCTTCCAAAGGACCACTCTAGACGCATACTCCCTATACCACTTTGTCAAGCATACCAAAATGAACATTTAAGCCATTCCCAGCATAAGCAACATTACAGCACACTTAACATAGCATACAAAACTCGCTTAAACCATCGCAACAAGGTAATCATCAAGAAAACTCTAGATGCATACCTAAGCCACCATTCAACTACAACTACTAACAAGTATTGACATCAAGCTTAGCAACATCAACTATCCTCAAAAACCAGCATAGAAAACATATTCAAAATCTATAGGAAAATAGGATTACAACCCCAAACCCTTGACGAACACATTGCCTTATTAACCGGAAATAGAAACCGAGTTCATACTCAAAGTAGTTTATCTCTTGGATCCTTGCAAACCTTGCCTTTGCTGCTCAAACTTCAATGATTTGCATCATTAGGAAAAAGAGAGCGTAAGCACACATGCTTAGTGAGGATGCTCATAAACAATGATGCATTTACATTCATTTAAAATCATATGCTTGCTTTTCCCAAAACATGCTTACTTACAAAGCACTACCTCATGATTCTAACCGAATCAAAACATAATGATATTCATAACATCATAAACATTTCATGATTAAATTCCAAAGCATTTTAATCAAACCATGCTTATATCCCAAAACACTTAATATACGAATCAACACATGATCTTTTTTCATATATTGGCAATTATAGTGACCCGGATAGACTACCTCTATCCTATACACATATCGGATACACGGATCTCTCATACCATGCCTAGTTAAACCGCATGATATCCTAAACCTTTCTTAGTTAAACCGCAAGATTTGACACCCTCGCCTAGTTAAACCGAAAGATTTCACCCTTGCCTAGTTAAACCACAAGCGTACCGACCTTGCCTAGTTAAACTGTAAGATCACCATCAATTTGGGTTGCCTAGTTAAACCGTATGCCCCAAATGATGTCCCAACAGTCCGAGTGGCCTAGTTAAACCGCCATACCTTAAGGACCCATGGCCATGATCGATTTTGTTCATATTTTATAGTGCACTTTTAATCTTATGGCATGCCAACTATATCTGATTGTTTTCACCATGTCACATAGCCGATATATCATTTACAAAACCATTTATTTACTGTTTTACAATGCATCTCATAAACAACATATATGCAAATCTCATTGCCAATGCAATAACACCATTCCCAACCGGAATGAAAACCAATGCTCAATAGCATTTAATATACTTTCAATCCCCTGCATATGTACTCAAAATCATGCATTTTTTCAGCAAGTGAATCATGCCATGCTTATTACCAAAACATGCAAACAACATGCTCATATCCAAGCCGATATTCAAGAGCAAAATAAGGGAAACTTACTTCTGAGCTTAGGTAAGCGTCTCACGCTTACCCTAAACTCGCAACACCCTTTATAACCCTTTGTAAATCATTTAAAACAAGTTTCCACTAACCGATACACTTCGCCTTCCTTCCCAACGCGAAACAAGCTCTCGGCAAGCCACCAAACACGTCACACTTTGACGCCTTGATTATCCCCTATTTTAAACACATAAAACCAGAGGGCAAATACATTAAAATGCATTCAAATCATTGCCCAATAGCAATCTCCTGCAACTCCAAGATGCCCACTCAAACGCCATCCGAAACAAACCGAAAACACCATCAAACATTTCCAAAACATAACCCAGCCATAAAACAACAATACAAGCCTTCAATCAACATCTAAAAACATTCAAAAACCTTTTCCTAACATCCTTTTACCTCCAGCAAAGATTAAACTCGAATATCACCACAAAAACTATAATCTAACAACCTAACTAATTAGAGATTCAAGAGTTTTGGTATTCTATTAATAAAAACAAATTATCAACATCAAAATACATCCAAAGCATATATTAAATCCAACTCAAACAATGGAAAAATAGATCCACTTCGAAAATTATAATATCTCATCAATATTCCTAAAATAACTCAATTAATCATTGATATAACATTAAAATCAATTTCCAAACTAAAAATCAAGGATCAAATACTTGGGAATTTCAGTAAAGAACCATACAATAGAGGAGATCACGGACCTTACCCCTATTGTAATATTTCTCCCCAAATTGATTTGACAAAAGCTAAGAAAACACAATATTTAAATGCGATTTTGCAAAAACAATGTTAATCAAATCATTATCAATCATAAAAACAAGTTAAAAGACTCCTTACCTCTGAATTTTGATGAAAACTTGATTTTTTGGTTGAGGAGAGAGTTGAGAGAAAAGTTAATTTTCTTTAATTAGCTTAACTAACTTTTTTTAACTAAAATCCCTTTTTAATTATCTTTAAAACACATGTTAATATATGTTAAATTAAGGGAGAAATCATAAAAAAAAACCTTGGTAAAATAGCTCCTTAAAGATTCTAAGAATTTGACCCTTTTCATTTTAGTCACCTTTAAAAATAGTTTTCAAAAATTGCATTTTGGTCACTAGTCCAAAATGTCACATTTCAAATTTTTTTTTCTAAAATTGATTCCACCAAAAATCATGGACACAAAAGGATTTGAACTTGAGACATATGATTGAGTATCATCCTAGAAAGGCTAACGTATTTGAACTTGAGTTGGATAGAGTTACGCATTGAGCAAAAAATCTATATCAAATTTGAGGGCCATGTTTACCCGTTTATGGATGACCAATGATGAGAGGCCTTTTAGCAAAACTTCGTTTGGAGCCAGCTTTAGTGCAAAAGATTAAGAAGATGCATGCGCTAGACAAGGATCTAGTTGCCAAGATTGAAATGGTGCAACGTGGCAAGATAACCAAGATTGCAGTACGAGATGGAATCTTGTACTTCCATGACCGTTTGTGTGTAATAGCCATTGATGAGTTAAGGGACAAGATCCTTCGAGAAGCTCATAGTAATCCTTTTGCTATGCATCCGGGCAGCAACAAGATGTTTCAAGACTTTCTTAGAGTAGATTCATAACGTGTTTCTTGTTTCGATGCTTAGGCGATATTGCTCTGACCCCTCCCATGTCATTCCTCTTGAGGAAATTGAGGTGAATGCTGCTTTGTCCTATACAGAAGAACCAATCAAGATCCTTGATTGGGAAGTCAAAAAGCTACACAACAAAAGTATACTGTTGGTTAAGATGCTATAGAGAAACCATGGCATAGAGGAAGCTACCTGAGAGACCAAAGACGACATGGAGTTATTGTACCAGTATATCTTCGGTTTAGGTAACTTTTGAGGACAAAATTTTCTCTAAGGAGGAGAGAGTTGTAAAGACTCAAATTTTGATTCAATGGATTATCGTTGACCCAAGAACATGGGCTTTAGGTTTGGTGTGAGTAAATAACCCAATGGGCCTTGGTTAATAGTGATTGCGGCTTAGAATAGACCTTGTTGGCATAAATGTGAAAGAGGAAGGACTTAGGATGCGATTTTCCCATCTTTTGGCTAAACACCCCATATCTTCTATAGACAAAACCTAACTCTTTACATCATCCTCGTTACCTATCTCCTTCACCCTAACGCACACTCTATTTCTTACAAGAGCATCTACGGGAATGCAAAGGTAAAGATCCAAAACTTATCCTTCATTCTTCCTACCCAAAATTCTTGTTTTAGGTATGTTAATCTCCTCCTCATTATCCACATTTTGAGGTAAGAATCATCGAAAATGGTAGAAAGATGAGAAAATGGGTTTTAGATGGGGTTTTGAGTGGTGAGTGCTTTAGGATGAATTTCATGTTATAAATTCATTTAAAACCTTCTTTTAATCATTTGGGAGTGTAACAATTAGCTTTTACTCTTGTTGATTAGTTAAAAAAGTTAAGGAGCCATCCAATATTTTGGGTAAGGACAAAAAAGTGATAGAAGCTTGTGAGAAAAGGAAATTTGGGTTTTTGAACCAGGTTTGTACATCTCAAACTTTGAAGTGCTTCATGCTTTTCATAATCGTGATTACTTTGCATATTTATGCATTTAATGAGTTGTTGGGTGCTTAATATGTTGCCAATGGTTGCTTTTGAATCTATTGTTCTTGTTGCTAAGTTGGTGTTTAAATGGTTGTAAAATATTGATAATAATTCTAATAGACTTTAGGAAGCATGAAACTACACCTATGGGATGAATTTGGGAGATTTAAGTTGAATCTCGTAGCCTAAGAATCCATTTATGGGCTTTAGTACCAGTACACGGGAGACCCATATCGATACCTCTTGTGTACTTAAAGAACTGGGAAGAACTGAGTGTAGCGTACCGGTACAGGCTTCAGCCAGTATCATTATGCCACTCAAGAAATATCGGTACAATGCTACCCGTAGGTTGCAAGTTTTCTAGTGACCATTTTTGGTATCGGGACCATGAGGAGCATACTGATACCCAAACCCCGTGTATCAGTACAGTCGACCCAGTACCGATACGATATAGTTATCCCAGATTCTAGAAATAAAATTTGGTATCAGTACGAGTGATAAGTGTTCAAAAGTACTATTTTTATTACCCTTTTTACTCATATTATTGTTAGACTTAAGCTCATATTAGTTGCATAATTAGTCATTCATGCATTAATTCATGTTTCTTTCCACCGTTGAGCTTGATTACATAACTTGGTAGTTTTTGTGGGAAAAGATGCTGCTTTGGTGTGTTTTGTGTGTATGTACAGGATCACTTGCCAAAGCAAGACTAGAGCTAGTTGCCAGGGCAATGCATGAAGGAGATGCCGAGCTAGTTGCCAGGGCAATGCATGAAGGAGACGCTGAGCCAGTTGCCAGGGCAATTGTCGACAAAGAAATAGGTGGTATATGGTAGTCAAAATTGATGACTAGACAAGCCCAAGATGACGTGGACAAAAAGCTAAATCTCAAAGGAATTTGATTTCCATGAAGAGATTAAAGAAGAATTAAATTCAAGAAGATAAGAGAAGTTCTAGTAGGAATATAATTATAATAAAGAATTATATTCTTTAAAGATAATTTAATTCCAACTTAACTTCCTCCTCAAAGAAGGACTTTGACCTAGCCCTATAAATAGAGGCCATATCGTCAACTTGAAGGAGAGCAAAAGAGGGGAAGACAACTCCAAGAGAGGAGAAATTTCGACAACTCCAAGAGAGCAAGAAGGAAGAGACCACTCCAAGAGAGCAAGAAGGAGAAATTTCGACAAGTTCAATTTCTTCATCTTTTTCTTTCTTGTTCAATTAGGTTCATGTTTGGGGATTATTTATCTTGTGTTTCTTTGGAACCCAACCATGAACTAAATCTATTTGGCTATGGTTATTATGTTTTGTTGTTGTAAGAAACTATTGGATTTTGTTTAGGTAATAAGAGTTTGCACTTTTCTATTCAAGGTTTATTCATTCTTGGTTCTTATTCTTGTTTGCGAGTGAATTAGGAGAGGATCTCGTAACTTCATCTATTTATCTAATATCGGGAGAGTTAGAGTCAAGAAACGAATGAATATGATCTTTATTCAATCTATTGATGGTGAAGATTAATCCGGCTTAGGGATAAGTTAAGGATTTCAAAGGCTAAGAGGAGTGCAAGATTTGTTGTTGTTCACCCTTGATTCACGCAGGGATGTATTATCAAGGCATGCACAAGTAGCTAGAGTTTTGACTTAGGGATAAGAAGAAACCATTGAAGAACGCTCTGCCGAACCTTGAAGTTGCTACCCAGTCACCCAAGTAGTTGCCCAGCTAGTCGCCCAGGCAACCATCGATTAGTTGCCAAGGCAACCCCGCTGTGCAAGTTGCCACGGCAACTGAGTTGCCCTTGCGCTCTTTTACCAAGACGATCCAATCGGCTATCACTCCACAACTCACGATAACCTGGCCTATTCTTTCTTTTTCTTTCATCTATTCTTTTAGTTTATTGCTTTTACTTTACTCATTAAAATCAACTTCTACTATCAATTGTGTTTTTACTTTTACAGTGCGATAACTAAAGCAAAGTGGCCCAAACCAATCCCTGTGGAGACTATACTCGATACTCGTATCACTTTATTACTTGCGACGTGTATACTTGCACAATTGCGTAGCACTGATTACACGCAACAAGTTTTTGGCACCGTTGCCGGGGATTGGCAATTGGTGTTAGTTGTTTTTGTTATTGCATTTTTTTCTATTAGTTTTACTAACTTTTCTTTTTGTTTGTTTTATAAAAAAAAAATTTAGGTGCGCTACAAGTTAAGGGACATCAACATGTCGGGAAATAAAAGCCGATCTATTCGAGAGATGATGTTGGATGATATGAATCAATTAAATCAAGAGTTTCCTGCACCCTTTGATGATTACCTATACCAATCGAGAAAAGCCCAAAGAACTTATACCGTGGGAAAATCTTGTGCTATGTATGGAGAACATCATGTGTTTGAAAATTGCCCTCACATTTTCGGTGCATATAACTACATAGAGGACCATAGAGGGAACCAACAGCAAAATTCTTCATGGTATGGTCAAAAAGCTCAAAATTTTTTTTTACCATAATAATTTTGCCGCAGCAACAGATATGCCATGGCAATGTAGTCCTTTTCAAGAGCATTCCAATTCCTTGGAGGAAACGTTACTAACTTCATTGGCTAGACTTGACGGATCAATTGAAGAGATTCGAGAGCTATCAAAATCTATGGATACAAGGATAGCTAGTGGGATGCAACCTTAGGGTATTCAGAAGATCAATTGGTGAGATCCACATATGTCATGGATAACATGCACCAACAATTCACTCCTAGGGATACTGACGTCCCAAGGCAAGAGGATAAGGAGAAATGCAAAGAAAGCTCTCCGATGTGTGGGGAACAACTAGAACCTCAAAGTCAAGAGGATGCCAATGAGAGAGACTGCCCAACACATGATGAGCCTGAACAACAAATTGCCTCAGCAATGATTGAGGAGCCTGAATAGAGCAATGCCGCGACAACACTCAGTGAAGCTGAGAACAACAATACTACAGCAAATTCTGAGGAACCTGATGCCCAGAAGGTTACAACGTTGATGTTGAAGTAGGAATTTGTAGATTGCTCTCATCTACAATTGCCACGGCAATTACATGACCACATGCACGATCAACGAGATGATAATACTTTACCAATGGAATATGAGCAGGTAATGGTTGAACCTTTTGAATTCTTTAAAAGCTCACCTCGTCCATTGCAGGTATGTCTTGAGGAACCGAGGTTGGTAGATTTGAAGCCATCGAAATCTCTACTGATGGAGATGTTTGAGAGGCCAAAAGAAAACGGTGTTTGGATTCGTAAAGCTTTTCAGAAAATTGGTTCTTCCCTTGACTTACAGCAAATTTTGGCAACTGATTGCCACGGCAATTGGCTTGAGCAGCAATTGCCACGACAACAAAGGCTACATCCAACCATGATAGAAGTCGACAAGAATGAGGTAATTGAATGGTTGAGAATGGATATAATTTTTCCTATTAATATATTTGTGCCTTCAGGAATAGTAGCAAGGTGGAGAGTATACATGGACTACAAGCGAACAAAGAAGAAAGACACCTCCACCATGGTAACGCAAAAGGGGGTAGTGGCAAGCACATTGGCCAAACTCTTTTTGGGCAATATTGTCACCCGATGGAGGGTGCGGATGGACTATAAGAAGTATTGGAAACGACTCTCCTCAAGTTTTCTTAGATATGCAGTAACGTTAGGAGATGCATGACGGCACTCTTTTCAGACATGGTCGAAGACTTCCATGAGATCTTCATGGATGATTTTTCCATTTTCGGTAATGACTTCGACAGTTGCCTCGGCAACCCTCGACGCCGCAATAGCTCTTGACGCGTATGCCTCGGCAACCCTCGACGCCGCAGCAGCTCTTGACGCGCATGCCTCGGCGACGCCGCTGCAGCTCTTGTCGCGCACGCCTCGGCAACCATGGATGCGCATGCCTCGGCAACCTTCAACACAGCAACAACTCCTGATACGCACGCCTCGGCAATCATAGACGCGCACGCCTCGGTATCCCCTGACGCCTCGGCAACCTTCGATGCCACGGCAACCACTGATACGCACGCCTCGACAACCATAGATGCGTATGCCTCGGCAACTCTAGACTCACACGCCTCGGCAACCTTGGGAGCAGTTACCACGGCAGCACATGCCTCGGCAATACCCTGGTATGCGGATATAGTTAATTTCCTTATTTGTGATATTTTACCTTATAGCCTTACTCACCAAGGGAAGAAGCAGTTCCGCCATGATGCTAAGCATTACTTTAGGGACGAGTCTCTTTTGTTTAAACAATGTGCAGATCAGGTCATACGTCGATGTGTCCCTGAAGAAGAGCAGCAGAATGTACTCCGGCAATGCCATTCTTCACCCTATAGAGGACATTTTGAAGGAACACGTACCGCGGCCAAAGTTTTGCAATCCGGTTTGTATTGGCTAACACTGTACAAATATGCCCAAGAGTTTTACAAGCAATGTGATCGTTGCCATAGGACAGGCAATATCACCCACACACCAATGGGCAAGCAGAAATTTCCAACCGGGAATTGAAGGGTATACTCGAGAAAGTTGTAAATCCCTCTAGGAAGGATTGGTCAACAAGACTAGATGATCCACTTTGGGCATATCGCACTGCATTCAAAACACCCTTAGGTATGTCCCCCTTTCGACTTGTCTATGGCAAAACATGCCATCTACCGGTGAAAATCGAGCATAAGGCATATTGAGCAATCAAGACCGTGAATATGGATTGGGAAAAATCGGGCAAAAGTATTTGTTGGACCTCAACGAGATAGAAGAATTCCGTGCACTCGCCTGCAACAATGCACGAATCTACAAGGAGAAAACAAAGCAATGGTATGACAAGAAACTATTGTCGCGGCAATTCATGCCAGGGCAACTAGTTCTCTTATTCAATTCTTGGCTAAAACTTTTCTCGGGAAAACTAAAATCAAGATAGTCGGGACCATTCGAAGTTGTCAAACCATTCTTTCATGGTGTCGTGATAATCAAGTCCATTACCGACGAACATGAATTCAAAGTTAACGGATAGAGATTGAAGCACTACAACGGTGCCCATGTAGAACGTAACAAAGAAGTTGACACCTTAAGAGATGCATGAGCATGCTCTCCTTTCGATATTTTCTTTTTCTTTTTATTTTTTTCGAACTATTTTTTTTCTTCTTTCTATTATTTTCGGTTATTTTTTTCTCTTTATTTATTTTTGGAATTTTTAGGAGAGATTTTATTTTTCTTCATTATCTTTAGTTTCCAGGTTTTCTTTTCCACAACAAGACTCACAACCACCATGCTAAGGAAATTCACTGCCGACTACTTGCCACAGTAACCACAACAGAAACTGGCGATGCCCAGGCAACAACAATGGCTTCGACAACTACTGATGCACATGCAAGTGAACCTGCATTGGCAAACATGGATCAAATCAAGGCAATGCTATTCACGCGGTACCAGCCACAAGCATTCAACCACTGACCGAAAATTGAATCAAGCAAACGTCACGAAGGAAACTTATCACTCGAGGTGACAACCTCTCTAACTAACTCATTTCATTTAGTTTCTTTTAAATTTTGTTTCACTTTTACGTGCATTGAGGACAATGCTTCTCTCGAGTTTGGGGGGGTGTTGGTTTCTAGTTAGTTTCATGTTTAGTTGCATTCATCTTTAGCAATCACATATAGGTTGCATATGTTACTTGCCATGCCTTTAATTGGATTTAATTGCTTACGACTTGTTGAATATCCAATGATGAATTTTTGCCACTGCACTTAATTGAAAGAACCTTTAATTTTAGGATTGCATGAAAAGAACTTAGAATTTTACTATGATGCTGAATTTTTTTACACGGTTATGGCTTGTTGATTGAAAGAAACTTAGTGAACTTAGGTTGCTTAAAATTTGGGTAAATTTCAAATTGAAAATTAAAAGTTAATTTCTTGCTAGAGGTGCCCGAAACTGGCTCTAGTAGTTAATGCACATTAAAGAATCGCTAGAGGTGCCCGAAATTGGCTCTAGTCGACTAAAATAAAATGAGAAATTGCTTACTTTGCTAGAGGTGCCCGAAATTGGCTCTAGTGAAAATAAAAATAAATGCCCCGGTAATTAAATTGATAAAAACCTATTGTTCACATAGAATCTTGAAAATCAACTTGTACACAACTACACACACATTGTCACGAGCATTATAGTTTGGTTCCGGGTAATTTTTGTGTGATCCGAAAAATTAAAAGGTGATCATACTTTATGCCACGGTTCCGAGGTTTGAATTCAAGTTTGAAGCATGTCTTTGATGATTAAAGTCTTGGCAGGTAATTATTAGTTTGCATTGCTTGAGGACAAGCAATAGTTCGAGTTTGGGGGGTGATAAGTGTTCAAAAGTACTATTTTTATTACCCTTTTTACTCATATTATTGTTAGACTTAAGCTCATATTAGTTGCATAATTAGTCATTCATGCATTAATTCATGTTTTTTTCCACCGTTGAGCTTGATTACATAACTTGGTGATTTTTGTGGAAAAAGATGCTGCTTTGGTGTGTTTTTGTGTGTATGTACAGGATCACTTGCCAAAGCAAGACTAGAGCTAGTTGCCAGGGCAATGCATGAAGAAGATGCCGAGCTAGTTGCCAGGGCAATGCATGAAGGAGACGCCGAGCCAGTTGCCAGGGCAATTGTCGACAAAGAATAAGGTGATATAGTAGTCGAAATTGATGACTAGACAAGCCCAAGATGACGTGGAACAAAGCTAAATCCCAAAGGAATTTGATTTCCATGAAGAGATTAAAGAATAATTAAATTCCAAGAAGATAGGAGAAGTTCTAGTAGGAATATAATTATAATAAAGAATTATATTCTTTAAAAATAATTATATTCCAACTTAACTTCCTCCTCAAAGAAGGACTTTGACCTAGCCCTATAAATAGATCACCATATCGTCAACTTGAAGGAGAGCAAGAGAGGGGAATTTCGACAACTCCAAAGGGCAAGAAGGAAGAGATTTCGACAACAAGAGAGCAAGAAGGGAGAGAGTTCGATTTTTCTTCTTCTTTTTCTTTTGCTTCCATTAGATTCATGGTTTGGGGATTATTCTTTGTATATCTTTTGAACCCAACCATGAACTAACTTGATTGGTTGTGGTTATTGTGTTTTGTTGTTGTGAGAAACAATTGGATTTTGTTTAGGTAATAAGAGGTTGCACTTTTCTATTCTAGGTTTACTCATTCTTGGCTTTTATTCTTGTTTGCGAGTGAATTGGGAGAGGATCTCGTAACTTCATCTATTTATCTAATATCGGGAGAGTTAGATTCAAGAAACGAATGAGTATGGTCTTTATTCATTCTATTGATGGTGAAGATTAATCCGGCTTAGGAATAAGTTAAGGATTTCAACGGCTAAGAGGAGCGCAAGATTGGTTGTTGTTCACCCTTGATTCACGCAGGGATGTATTATCAAGGCATGCACAAGTAGCTAGAGTTTCGACATAGGGATAAGAAGAAACCATTGAAGAACGCTCCGCCGAACCTTGAAGTTGCTGCCCAGCCGCCCAAGTAGTTGCCCAGCTAGTCGCCCAGGCAACCATCGATTAGTTGCCAAGGCAACCCCGCTGTGTAAGTTGCCACGGCAACTGAGTTGCCCTTGCACTCTTTTACCAAGACGATCCAATCGGCTATCACACCTCAACTCACGATAACCTGGCCTATTTACTCTATTTTAATTTCATCTATTCTTTTAGTTTATTGCTCTTAGTTTAATCGTTAATTAAAACCTCTATTATCAATTGTGTTTTTATTTTCGCATTGCAGTAACTTAAGCAAAGTGGCCCAAACCAATCCTTGTGGAGACGATACTCGATACTCGTATCACTTTATTACTTGCCACATGTATACTTGCACATTTTCGTAGCACTTATCACAGGCAACAAGTTTTTGGCGTCGTTGTCGGGGATTGGCAATTGGTGTTAGTTGTTTTTGTTATTGCATTTTTTCTATTAGTTTTACTAACTTTTCTTTTTGTTTGTTTTATCAAAAAAAATTTAGGTGCGCTACAAGTTAAGGGACATCAACATGTCGGGAAATCAAAGTCGATCTATTCGAGAGATTATGTTGGAAGATATGAATCAATCAAATCAAGAGTTTCTTGCACCCTTTGATGATTACCTATGCCAACCGAGAAAAGCCCAAAGAACTTATACCGTGGGAAAATCTTGTGCTATGTGTGGAGAACATCATGTGTTTGAAAATTGCCCTCACATTTTTGGTGCATATAACTACATAGAGGACCATAGAGGGAACCAGCAGCAAAATTCTTCATGGTATGGTCAAAAAGCTCAAAATTTTTTTTACAATAACAATTTTGCCGCAGCAACAGATATGCCATGGCAATGTAGTCCTTTTCAAGAGCATTCCAATTCCTTGGAGGAAACGTTACTAGCTTCCTTGGCTAGACTTGAAGGATCAATTGAAGAGATTCGAGAGCTATCAAAATCTATGGATACGAGGATAGCTCAGTGGGATGTAACCTTAGGGGATCCAGAAGATCAATTGGGGAGATCTACATATGTCATGGATAACATGCACCAACAATTCACTCCTAGGGATACTGACGTCCCAAGGCAAGAGGATAAGGAGCAATGCAAAGAAAGCTCTCCGATGTGTGGGGAACAACTAGAACCTCAAAGTCAAGAGGATGCCAATGAGAGAGACTGCCCAACACATGATGAGCCTGAACAACAAATTGCCTCGGCAATGATTGAGGAGCCTGAACAGAGAAATGTCGCGACAACACTTAGTGAAGCTGAGAACAACAATACTGCAGCAAATTCTGAGGAACCTGATGCCCAGAAGGTTACAACGTTGATGTTGAAGCAGGAATCTGTAGATTGTTCTCATCTACAATTGCCACGGCAATTACACGACCACATGTAAGATCAACGAGATGATAATACTTTGCCAATGGAATATGAGCAGGTAATGGTTGAACCTTTCGAATTCTTTAAAAGCTCACCTCGTCCATTGCAGGTATGTCTTGAGGAACCGAGGTTGGTAGATTTGAAGCCACCGAAATCTCTACTGATGGAGATGTTTGATAGGACAAAAGAAAATGATGTTTGGATTCGTAAAGCTTTTTAGAAAATTGGTTTTTCCCTTGACTTACAGCAAATTTTGGCAACTGATTGCCACGGCAATTGGCTTGAGCAACAATTGCCACGACAACAAAGGCTACATCCAACCATGATAGAATTCGAAAAGAATGAGGTAATTGAATGGTTGAGAATGGATATAATTTTTCCTATTAATATATTTGTGCCTTCAGGAATAGTAGCAAGGTGGAGAGTTTACATGGACTACAAGCGAACAAAGAAGAAAGACATCTCCACCATGATAACGCAAAAAGGAGTAGTGGCAAGCACATTGGCCAAACTCTTTTTGGGAAATATTGTCACCCGATGGAGGGTGCGGATGGACTATAAGAAGTATCGAAAATGACCATCCTCAAGTTTTCTCAGATATGCACTAACATTAGAAGATGCATGATGGCACTCTTTTCAGACATGGTCGAAGACTTCCTTGAGATCTTCATGGATGATTTTTTCATTTTTGGTAGTGACTTCAACAGTTGCCTCAACAATTTAGAGAATGTGTTGGCAAGATGTGAAGAAACCAATTTAGTCCTTAATTGGGAGAAGTACCATCTTATAGTAGATGAAGGAATGGTGCTCGGCCACAAGATTTCATCCAAGGGAATTGAAGTAGACAAAGCTAAGGTGGACGTGATTGAGAGACTACCTTCACCAAGATAATGTCTTCAATTTTGATGATTCTTCCGCCCAAGCATTCGAAACCCTAAAGGAAAAGCTTGCCTCGGCAACCCTCGACACCGCAGCAGCTCCTGATATACACGCCTCAGCAACCATGGATGTGCATGCCTTGGCAACCTTCAACACCGCAGCAACTCCTGATACGCACGCCTTGGCAACCATGGACGCGCACACCTCGGCAACCCCTAACGCCTCAGCAACCATGGATGTACATGCATCGGCAACCCTCGATGCCACAGCAACCACAGATACGCATGCCTCGGCAACCATGGATGCGTATGCCTCGGTAACTCTAGACTCACACACCTCGGCAACCTTGGGAGTAGTCGTCACGACAGCACATGCCTCGGCAATACCCTGGTACGTGGATTTAGTTAATTTCCTTGTTTGTGGTATTTTACCTTATGGCCTTACTCACCAAGGGAAGAAGCGATTCTGCCATGATGCTAAGCATTACTTTCGGGACGAGCCTCTTTTGTTTAAACAATGTGCAGATCAGGTTATACGCCGTTGTGTCCCTGAAGATGAGTAACAGAATGTACTCCGACAATGCCATTCTTCACCCTATGGAGGATATTTTGGAGGAACTCGTACCACGGCCAAAGTTTTGCAATCCGGTTTGTATTGGCCAACATTGTACAAAGATGCCCAAGAGTTTTACAAGCAATCTGATCGTTGCCAGAGGATGGGCAATATCACCTACAAACCAATGGGCATTTAAGACCGTGAATATGGATTAGGAAAGTGCCGGACAAAAGCATTTTTTGTACCTCAATGAGATAGAAGAATTTCGTGCACTCGCCTATAACAATGCACAAATCTACAAGGAGAAAACAAAGCAATGGCACGACAAGAAACTATTGCCGTGACAATTCATGCCAGGGCAACTAGTTCTCTTATTCAATTCTCGGCTAATACTTTTCCCGGGAAAGTTGAAATCAAGATGGTCGGGACCATTCAAAGTTGTCAAACCATTCTCTCATGGTGTCGTGATAATCAAGTCCATTACCGACGAACATGAATTCAAAGTTAACGGATAGAGATTGAAGCACTACAACGGTGCCCATGTAGAACGAAACAAAGAAGTTGACGTCTTAGGAGATGCATGAGCATGCTCTCCTTTCGATATTTTCTTTTTCTTTTTCTTTTTCTTTTTCTTTTTCTTTTTTTTCGAACTATTTTTTTTCTTTTCGTTCTATTATTTTCGAGTATCTTTTTTTTCTCTCTTTATTTATTTTTGGAATTTTTAGGAGAGATTTTATTTTTCTTCATTATCTTTAGTTTCCAGGTTTTTTTCCACAACAAGACTCACAACCACCATGCTAAGGAAATTCACTGCCGACTACTTGCCACAGCAACCACAACAGAAACTGGCGATGCCCAGGCAACAACAATGGCTTCGGCAACTACTGATGCACATGCAAGTGAACCTGCATCGGCAAACATGGATCAAATCAAGGTAATGCTATTCACGCGGTACCAGCCACAAGCATTCAACCACTGACCGGAAATTGAATCAAGCAAACGGCACGAAGGAAACTTATCACTCGAGGTGACGACCTCTCTGACTAACTCATTTCATTTAGTTTCTTTTAAATTTTATTTCACTTTTACGTGCATTGAGGACAATGCTTCTCTTGAGTTTGGGGGTGTTGGTTTCTAGTTAGTTTCATGTTTAGTTGCATTCATCTTTAGCAATCACATATAGGTTGCATATGTTACTTGCCATGCCTTTAATTTGATTTAATTGCTTAAGACTTTTTGAATATCCAATGATGAATTTTTGCCACTGCACTTAATTGAAAGAACCTTTAATTTTAGGATTACATGAAAATAACTTAGAATTTTACTATGATGCTGAATTTTTTTTTACACGGTTGTGGCTTGTTGATTGAAAGAAACTTAGTGAACTTAGGTTGCTTAAAATTAGGGTAAATTTAAAATTGAAAATTAAAAGTTAATTTCTTGCTAGAGGTGCCCAAAACTGGCACTAGTAGTAATTGCTCTTTCTTGCTAGAGGTGCCCGAAACTGGCTCTAGTAGTTAATGCACATTAAAGAATCGCTAGAGGTGCCCGAAATTGGCTCTAGTCGACTAAAATAAAATGAGAAATTGCTTACTTTGCTAGAGGTTCCCGAAATTGGCTCTAGTGAAAATAAAAATAAATTCCCCGATAATTAAATTGATAAAAGCCTATTGTTCACATAGAATCTTGAAAATCAACTTGTACACAACTACGCACACACATTGTCACGAGCATTATAGTTTTGTTCAGGGTAATTTTTGTGCTATCCGAAAAATTAAAAGGTGATCATACATTGTGCCACGGTTCCGAGGTTTGAATTCAAGTTTGAAGCATGTCTTTGATGATTAAAGTCTTGGCAGGTAATTGTTAGTTTGCATTGCTTGAGGACAAGCAATAGTTTGAGTTTGGGGGTGTGATAAGTGTTCAAAAGTACTATTTTATTACCCTTTTTACTCATATTATTGTTAGACTTAAGCTCATATTAGTTGCATAATTAGTCATTCATGCATTAATTCATGTTTCTTTCCACCGTTGAGCTTGATTACATAACTTGGTAGTTTTTGTGGGAAAAGATGCTGCTTTGGTGTGTTTTATGTGTATGTACAGGATCACTTGCCAAAGCAAGACTAGAGCTAGTTGCCAGGGCAATGCATGAAGGAGATGCCGAGCTAGTTGCCAGGGCAATGCATGAAGGAGACGCCGAGCCAGTTGCCAGCGCAATTGTCGACAAAGAATAAGGTGATATGGTAGTCAAAATTGATGACTAGACAAGCCCAAGATGACGTGGAGCAAAGCTAAATCCCAAAGGAATTTGATTTCCATGAAGAGATTAAAGAAGAATTAAATTCCAAGAAGATAAGAGAAGTTCTAGTAGGAATATAATTATAATAAAGAATTATATTCTTTAAAGATAATTTAATTCCAACTTAACTTCCTCCTCAAAGAAGGACTTTGACCTAGCCCTATAAATAAGAGGCCATATCGTCAACTTGAAGGAGATCAAGAAGAGGGAAAATTTCGGCAACTCTAAAGGGAAAGAATGAAGAGATTTCGACAAGAGAGCAAGGGGGAGAGAGTTCGATTTCTTCTTCTTCTTCTTTGCTTCCATTAGATTCATGGTTTGGGGATTATTCTTTGTATATCTTTTGAACCCAACCATGAACTAACTTGATTGATTGTGGTTATTGTGTTTTGTTGTTGTGAGAAACAATTGGATTTTGTTTAGGTAATAAGAGGTTGCACTTTTCTATTCTAGGTTTACTCATTCTTGGCTTTTATTCTTGTTTGCGAGTGAATTGAGAGAGGATCTCGTAACTTCATCTATTTATCTAATATCGGGGGAGTTAGATTCAAGAAACGAATGAGTATGGTCTTTATTCAATCTATTGATGGTGAAGATTAATTCGGCTTAGGAATAAGTTAAGGATTTCAACGGCTAAGAGGAGCGCAAGATTGGTTGTTGTTCACCCTTGATTCACGCAGGGATGTATTATCAAGGCATGCACAAGTAGCTAGAGTTTCGACTTAGGGATAAGAAGAAACCATTGAAGAACGCACCGCCGAACCTTGAAGTTGCTGCCCAGCCGCCCAAGTAGTTGCCCAGCTAGTCGCCCAGGCAACCATCGATTAGTTGCCAAGGCAACCCCGCTGTGCAAGTTGCCACGACAACTGAGTTGCCCTTGCACTCTTTTACCAAGACGATCCAATCGGCTATCACACCTCAACTCACGATAACCTGGCCTATTTACTCTATTTTAATTCCATCTATCCTTTTAGTTTATTGCTCTTAGTTTAATCGTTAATTAAAACCTCTATTATCAATTGTGTTTTTATTTTCACAGTTCAGTAACTTAAGCAAAGTGGCCCAAACCAATCCCTGCGGAGACGATACTTGATACTCGTATCACTTTATTACTTGCGACGTGTATACTTGCACATTTGCGTAGCACTTATCACACGCAACAACGAGCAACAAAATATCGATACCTATGGGTTGAGTATCGATATGGCATAGACCGTACCAGTACCCACTGTCAAAAATTTGGGAGTTTTTATGGGAGTCTTGTATGGGTTTTGGGAAAGGCCTATTTGAACCTTAATCATACATGATAAATTTTAATGATAAGCCTTTGGTTGATTAATGACTTTGGATACCCTTATTTAATAGCCTTTCCTTGTCAGGTATTGTATGTGGGCCTTGTAAGCCTTTAATTGATTTCATAATTTAACTGTGCGAGATTCGGATACCCAAATATGGTACTACAGTACTCCCATCCTTTTGTTCACTTGATGTTTTAGGTGATCCCGAGTGGCACTCTCAACCCGATGTTTTAGGTGATCTCGAGTAGGTGGCATGACCCAATATTTGATGCTCTAGGTGATCCCGAATACTCGTGGTTAGTACTCAGTGTTCTAGGTGATCTCGAGTTCATGTGTGACTAGCCTAATGTTTTACGTGATCCCAGGCTAAATAGGTTTGATTACCACTGAGATAGCATTGTTGATTTCATTTCTATACATGGCATATTACTCGTTTCTTATGTTGCATGCTTACTTTTATGAATGTCATGAAGTATAGTAAAGTAGACATGTAACACTGAGCTTTTGTTAGCTCAGCGTGCTGATGTGTTGTTTTTCTATGTGTAGGTTGACAGGTCGCTCGCTTGGGGGAAAATATCGATGAGGATTCTCGGCACCAATTCAATTTCTAGTGCAATGCCTTGATTTTAGTAGTAGGGCTATGTATCTATAAAACCTTATTATGGTTGGTCTGTAACTCTAAGATTTACTTTATTTTAAAATATAGTGTTTTAAATTTGTATGGAGCCCCACTTTTATTTAGGGATTGAACTATTTATGAAATTATTACTTAATGACTTGATTTAATTGTGTTTATGGCTAAAATTGAGATTTTAAATTGAATGAAATTTTACGGGTTGAGTTAGAGGTCGCCTTAATATAGCGTCTCAAATCTGATATGATCGGGGCGTTACAGCAACTCCCTTTTAATTTTTTTTTTTGGTGTCATTTTTTTCGTTTTTTGCATGGACTGTTTCATTAGGAGCTCTTCTTCCTGATGTTTTGCTCCAAACAAGGACGTCCTCTTCGATGGATGAGAGTGGATCGTCTGGCAGTGATGGCTGCGAGAGACGACACTTTTTGTTTTTTCTTGTCTCTAATTTTGTTTTCTTGTTTTTTTTTTGTGTGTTTTTGGCCTTTGTTCGTCTCTTGCAGGTGAGGTTGTGCGCGGTGGTTCCACTTTCGTTGTTGGTCTAACCGGTGGCTTGACTTTTTGCCTCCGCCTCCCTTTGTCCCTTTAGACTTTGGTAATTTCAGATCTTGACATGAAGTACCTGTAGGCAGCTCTCTCTGCATCTCCCCCAGTCTTCTATCCTCCGGTGACCCCCCCGACAAGATATGCAGCTGAAGGCACTAGTTGTTGTCATCGTTTCTTGCCTCGACTTCGGCCGGTGGTTGTGGCTCTTGTTGTTTTCTTTCCCGCTCTCTTTTTGTTCTGTTTTGTTCTCCACTCTGCATCGTGTATGTTTTTCTGCCCATGTATTGTTTTGTTTTTGCTTTTCTATTTTGTTTCTTCTTCGGAGTTATTTGTAGGGGAGCTTCTTTGGTTTACTTGTAACCTTCTTTGTTGTGTTTGAACATCAATAAACATTTGTTCAAAAAAAGATTCTAAAGATTAAAGCAAAATGATCATCGCAACAACTTCATTTCAACAAAAGGCCAAAGGGCCTTTACCATTAGATTCACCAAAAAAAATTAGTATAGTGAAAAAACTTGAACTAACTTTAGAACATTCCTGCACCCAACCATGAAGTTCATCAAATAATGTAGTTTATGGATCTCATAATACAAAAGGAGCTTGATGGGTGGTCTGAATGTCTCTAGTATGAGCGTTAGATGGACAATTACCCACCACTCTAATTGTAAAACATTAATTAATAATTAGGTGAAATTGAAACTGAAACTTGAAACTGAAGGAGGCCAACCAATTTGAACTGCTTTGTTTTACTTTTCTGCAAATGTCAAGTTTGGGTATTTGTTGGAAAAAGAAACGGAAAATTTACCCCGTCGGCTGAATTTTTTTAGATATTGCAGTTGAAACTTTCTGAGATCTATAGTACTCTCTTTTTTATTTTCTGATTTATGGTAATTTAAATAGTAAAAAGTGAAGTCAGTACGTGTTCAATCAGATTTCTAAAATTAACACTGAAGTCGACATGTGTTTCATTCGACTTCTATTGGTACTATACAAAATCTGTTGTTCTGTACAGCCAGAAAATGATTTGGCAAAGGTGAAATTAGCATGTGTTCTATCCAATTTTTAAAATTAACATTGAAATCGATGTGTTTTAAATCTTAGTGTTAATAATTGAGAGACTGTTTTGCAGAGAGAATTAATCCTCAATGTATTGACTTGAATAATGCATCGATACAAAGCCTTTAAATAAGCTGAATACAAGAGAGTTATGTTACAATTAAATTACTTAATTTAAAATTTCAATTTAACTAGAAGATAAGAACTCTATACAAGAGATAAGAATCCTAGATAATGTTAGGAGATAAGAGTTTTATCCCTTTAAACTTAATCATGTTAGCAGATAATAATAAATAATATTTATAATATTTGAAATTTATCTTTTATAACTACTGTATTTTGCACTTAGTACTACTGACATAATTCAAAGTGCAATAGAATGAAAAATAAAATTAACAGAACATTAAGTAGTGAGGAGATTAAGAATTCTATGCTGAGTTTGAATGGAGACAAGGCTCCAGGTCCTGATAGGTATACATCAAGCTTCTTTAAGCCGCATGAAATATAGTGGAACAAGACTTGATTCGAGCTGTTTCTTATTTCTTTGAGCACAACTATATGCACCCAACATTTAATTGCACCACCCTTGTTCTTGTGCCTAAAGTTTCAAACCCTTCTACTATGAAGGAGTTTAGACCCATTTCTTGCTGCAGTGTGGTGTACAAATGCATAACAAAAATCGTTACGGGGAGGCTTTCTTTGTATTTGAATGAGGTTATTACAAGCAACCAGAGTGCTTTTGAAAAGGGGAGAAGTATAAGTGATAATATAATCATTTCCAAAGAACTGGTTCGGAGTTATGGTCGAACCACTCTGTCTCCTAGGTGTGCTCTCAAGATAGACATCCAAAAAGCCTTTGACACTGACACTTCATTTTACAGGTTTTAGAGAGTCTACAAGTTCTTGGAATTACCATTGGCTGGATCAAGAGTTGCATTACCAATTCCATGTTTTCAGTCTCTATGAATGGAGAATTATTTGTCTATTTTGAAGGGGCACGAGGGACAAGACAAGGAGACACTTTGTCCCCTACCTTTTTGTACTGGTTATGAACGTGTTGTCTAAGATGTTAGATGCTGCAACAAGGTATGGACTGTTTCAGTATCATCCGAAATACCATAGGCTTCAGCCAACACATTTGTATTTCGTTGATGGTCTATTAATCTTCCCTAAGGGAAAGCTAGATTTGATGCTGAGTATATGGGTTTTTTCACAACAATTTTATAATTTCTCTAGACTTTAATTTAACGTTATTACAAGACTACAAAAAATTGAATGATTTGTTCCATCACTAACAATCCTTTATATAGGCGTAAGTGACTATTCGAAAGATTACAACTCTACATTTACATCCATTCATCATGCAAAGTTACATCTAGTCATGATGAATGGTTACATCCATTCATTCATATGAAGCGTTACACCTTTTCATAAAAAAGTTAAATTATAATTTTTAACATGAGGTGTATTCTACTAGGATTTTAAGGGTGAGTTGTGTTCTATAGTGGAGGAGACTGGAATCAAGGAAGAGCGACTTCCAGTTCGATATTTGGGGTACCCTTACTGACAAGGAAGCTTACAGCTACTGACTGCAAGTCTTTACTAGATTGAATTGCAGCTCGTTTCCAGACCTGTGCGGCAAGGCAGTTGTCTTATGCTGACAAGCTACAATTGATTCAAGCAGTTGTTTTTAGCATACAAAATTTTTTGAGTCGACAATTAGCTCTCCCCAAGACTGTTGCAGTGGAGAGATCAGCTATGTGCTCGCTTTTTTGGAAGAGTGTTGATGTCCCAATAAAGGGGGCTCGTGTATGTTGGACTTCCATCTGCTATCCTAAGTCTGAAGGGGGATTAGGCCTTAAAGACCTTAGGACTTGGAATCATGCTCGTCTTCTCTACCTTATCAAGCATATTCTAAGTAGGGAGAGATCACTTTAGGTAGCTTGGGTGCAAAAGTACATTCTGAAAGGAGATGATTTTTGGCACATCGAAGCTACTGCTGGTAGTAGTTATTTTTGGAAAAACTGTTGAAACTAAGGACTATTGTTCCAGCTAGTATTTTCTCTGACCCAAAGCTTACTATTGCTAAGGTTTGGGAGGAGATAACGGAAGAAGGAAAAAGTTTTTTTGCATAGATGGTCATACTCAATAAACTGCCTACTAAGGATCTGTTAATTTCTTTTGGCATCCACGTGGATGAGACATGTGTATTATGTGGGAGGGAGGTTGAGGCTCGCAACCACCTGTTCTTTGGATGTGAGTATTCGGAAAATATATGGAGTGCTATTCTTGGTTCATGTAACTTGAGTAGGGGAGTGATGGCTTTGAACTTTGTGTTCGACTACAATTGGCTTGAAACGCCTTTATCTATTGCATTTGGAAGGAGCAAAATAGTAGAGTTTTGGGGGGTAAACATGTGCAGGGACATGAGTTAGTCAAGTACATTAAAGATACTGTTAGACATAGACTGTTGGAGAAAAGTATTCTTAGATCCAGTAGAGTGAATAAGAAAAGTATTCTTAGATCCAGTAGAGTGAATATGAATATGAATATTTGATTAGGATTTTGATCCGGTTGAGCTGTATGCTTTTCGGCTTTTTGCCCAGTAAATGAATAAAAATAAATAAATAAACAAATAAAATGGGAGTGTAACATTTGGGATATTTTTTTTCAGCCGCAATATTTGGGGAATTACTCCCTGCCAAATTGTGAAAAGAAAAGAATTGTCTGTACAGTATACAATATGAGTAGCCAATCAGAAGGCAAATTAAACTAATTCTCTCTTTCTTCTACCTCAGGGTGATCCAGTTACCGGAGATCGACCAGATGAGTGTCCGGTCACAAGCCAATTCACGAATCCTTTCCATTTGTGATGAAACGTAACTCGAAAACCAAGAACCAAAGCTTGAATTCTCTTGAGAAGAAGCTGCTGACTGAGTTGAAACCCAGTCTGGAAAATGGAAAGGACGCCTCGGTGACTCTGGAAATTCTTCAAACCAGCACCCCGGAGATGTTGACGGCGACGCTTATTCTTCTTCATCGTCACCACCCACAAATGGGTGATCCAGGAGCATGTCTGCAGCCCACCGGTTCTTTGGGTTTTTAACAAAACACTTTCCGAGAAAATATTTTCCTTCCTCGCATAACTCAGCTGGAATTTCCGGCAATTCATCACAAACTCCGATTTTTAACAACAAAGCCGCCACGCTTGTCCCTGGTTCGAAATTCCAGGCCGGTTTCCCGGTCATCATCTCAAGAACAGCACAGCCAAGTGCCCAGATATCCACGGGCTAATCATACACGTTTCGGTTAACCGACTCCGGTGCAATATTCAGAGGGGTTCCCCTGATTTCCATCGTCCTCTGTTTTCCTCCTCCTCTTTCGCCAACCCAAAATCAGCTAACTTGACATCACCATTATCAAACAGAAGAATGTTTTCGAGTTCAATATCACAGTGAGCACACCCTTTGCCATGAACAAAGCCTAGCCCTTCAAGTATCGATCTTGCATATCTTCTAACATCGGATTCTATCAAGTTTCCGCCGCTTCTCTTAACCTGATCAGCCAAGCTTCCTTTATTGGCGTACTCTAATAACAAATTATACAGCTTCTCACCGTTCTCAACGGTGTACTCATCGCCGAAATAACGGATGATTTGGGGACAATGACCAAGCTGATCCAGCACTTGCTTGTCGTTCTTGAGAGAAACAGAGCCCACAGTTTGAGCAGACTTTACAGCCATCAATGGAGATTTCGGAGAGCTTTTCTTAGGCACCAATAAATGGACAGTGCCGAAACTTCCACGGCCAATCGTATTCCCTCGAACCCACTCCATTTCCAAACTTCACACTTCGAATTTGGGGATTGGAAGAAATGGGAGGCTGGTTTTGCTTGTTTGTTTGAGAGGAAAGGGGTGGCAGGGCGTTGTAGCGGCAGTAAGTCCTATACGGGAGAAAGATTTTTTTTTATATTTTATTTATATGGTGGGCGTTCAATTTCACTGTATGAAATATGAATTGAAATGTCCCCTTAAATAATGCACGTGATAGGGAAGTATATTTTATTTGTTTTTTTTAAAATTATTTTCCAAATTTGGACACGAAAGCTGAACCGTAGTTTATAAAACGTGATAGATATATGTGAAGATTTTTATACCCACATGGATTCTGATTTTTTTTATATAGATTGCATTTCATGTACAGTTATAGTAATTTATAAAAATATTTTGATAAACAAGTTATATTTAATTTAATATAATTGTTTCATGCACGACGATAGATATAAATGTTTTCATAAGTTTTATAGTGTTATGGTTTATAGTTTAGAATTTAAGGGGTTAAAATTAAGTGACGTGGTTATAATTTCGGATTTAAAAGTTAAAATCTAAATCTTTAACATATTACCTTAAAACTTAAATCATAACCTCTAAACCCTGAATTCTAACAATAATCCCTAAATTCTAAACACCTAAACCCAAAAACTAAGGCACTTACGGAAATTTTTGTTTCTGTTGTTAGTGCATGAAACATTTTTTTCATTTAATTTAAGTTGACCTATTAATTTTAGGGTTAACGAGTCTTATTTAGGGATTATGATTTAGTAGTTTAAGTTTTAGGGTTTATAATTTAAGATTATAATTTAGGATTTAGAGTCTAGAATTTTGGGTTTATGATTTTATATTTTTGAATTTAAACAGACAAGTTGTGTAAGCTATAGTTCGCATAGATTGTGTATCAAAAAATTACTCTTTATGCATTCATAATGTATTGAATTTATAGGTGTGTTGTTGAACCCAACAAGTGGTCCTAGTAAAGAAATGGATAATATTTATATTAAGAGACTCGGATTCAATAACTTTATCTGCATGGTGTGTATGCATTGTTAAAGGATTAAGAATTAGGTGTCGTCTAAGAGTCATTCTCAATAAATTAATTGCTACTTAGTTGTATCTTCAAAGTATTCCTTCGAACATTCTAATTAAAAGAAGCTTATTATATCTAATTTTTATTTGTATTTAATATTTTAATTCCATTATAAAATAATATCATAGTCAAATTTTAAATTTGCACACACACCTACAAATTAGATTGCACGAACTCGTCTTACCTATTAGAAACAATATCTTTTCCCACTAAATTACTGTCACACCATCGACTCGAATGTCACATTTAGGCCTCAAGCCCAAACCATAACCTTAAAATTTCCAACCTGATTTAGCCCAACGACATTCATCTTCATAAATTCCATTGAGTTTAGATGTTTCAAGGATAAATAGTTAAAAACGTTACATGAAAAATCTATTTAAAATACATAATCAAAAGCATTCGACTTACAAGTTAAAATCTCAAAATAAGAGTTACAATACAATCATAGGGTACTACGAATACATAACCCAATATAATCTAAGTACTGTACTCGGACACAAGTGGATGCTAAAATCCTACTCCGATGATGCTCCAACAATGCACGTTAAACCTAATAAACTGCGAAAGAAAACAACAATTATGAATGCCGAGCTAACAAAACCCAGTGGATACACTTACACTCAACCATGCTTCATGCAAATCATAAATAAGAGCATACAGCTAGAGATGACAACATGGTAATAACATCATATCAATGTGGTGCTAGCCGCCTAAATATATATCAATCAATAAGAATGTAATATCCCAATTTTTAATTAGTGACCAAAATGTAATTTTTGAAAGTTTAGGGGTTAAAGTGTAAACTTTGGAAAAGTTTAAGGATCAAAGTGTAATTTTAAAAAGTTATGTAATTTAAACCCGTAAATGAATAGTTCACCCCCAAGAGTGGTATTTCCGTGTTACCCGAATTTTTCATACGAGGCTTATGTTATTCGAATTTTAGATCGAATAAAAATTGTTAAGCGTGCTCAGACCAGAGTAGCACATTGATGGATGACCTATTGGGAAGATCCCATATCCAATATTTTGACTGATAAAAAGGATTCAGTTTAATTCAGTAATATTCGTAATGGATTGTTGAGATAAGATTTCTAAGAGGAAATGTTTCCATAAAAATTCTCGGTAATTATCGGTATATCAGATCGAACTGAAATTTTAAAGACAGTTCCAAAGATTATGGAAAGTTCATAAAATATTATTGTATGAATATTTTATTATTGTTGGTTGGATTCTAACTAGATTTAGTTAGATTTTAAAGGAATGGCAATTTTCAAGTCTTGTTAGTAAATAAAGTCTAGTTAGAGGGCAAATTGGACATTTGCCATGGATGCCATTTTTGAAATATTTTGGAACTTTGGGGCAATTTTGAAAGGTGAATTACACATGGATTTAATCATAGCCATTGATTTTTGATGAGATTGAATTTTGGCCATTGGATTAAAAGGGCAAATTAGTAAATTCACTAGTTAAATGAATTTAAAATTCATTTAACTTTACACATGGATTAAAAACAATTAAAAGATGAGAAAATTTTTTCTCATCCATTATTATGCCGTTCGAAATGCTCAAGAAAGAGAGGGGAAGGAGTTTTCAAATTTTCAAGCTCAAAATTGGAGAATCACTACAAGTTTCAAGCAAAATTTATAAGGGTTGTAGTTAGTTGAATTGAGGATTCAAACATGGAATTAAGGTTGAAATTTGATAAATTCCATGTTAGAGATTATAAACCCTAACCCTAAAATTTGGGGGTTTTGGTTAAGAAGCTAAATTAAGGATGGAATTGAATGAATTATGAAGTTATGAGTTTTATTTTGATGACATGTTGAATAATTTCCCCAAGTTGTAATTTTAGGGACTATTTTGAAATAATGGAAAGTTAAGGGAAATTATTGTAAATTTTATTTTAGTATTGGAATTATAGATTTATGATGAAATTAGCTTGAATTGGTGATTAGGGACCAAAATGAAAATTTTTGGAAATTCAAGGACCAATTTGACAATTTAGTAAAAATTAGGGATTGGTCTTGAATTTATGGGAAATTGATAGAACTGAAGATTCAAGCATGTTATAAAATTTAAGGGATTGAAATGACAAGAAAGGAAAATTTAAAGACCTTTTCGAAAATAAAGAATTTAGTGAAGGACCAAGTTGAATAAAGTTGAAAGTTGAAGGAAAATTCCTAAGAATTTTAGAAATAAATAAATGGTTTAATTGTAAATTAATTTAATGTACAAAAGTGAAGTAGTGACTAAAATGTCACTTTTATAAAGTTTAAGGACTAAAAAGGTAATAGTCCAAAATGAGTAATTAATTATGGAAATTGTTCAAATTAGGCTTGAACAATTGTTTAATGTTCAAAATCGTCATTAAGGACCTAGGGACTAATTGGAAACTTTGAAGAATATTGGGGAAATTTTCAAAAAAAAAATTATATTCGAATAGTCATGTTTAAGAATCAAGTTAGCAATGTTAGATTTAAGTCGGATATGAGAATGATAATGTATATGTTCGATTGGTCTTATACAGTTCCAAAAGAAATTGAAGGAGAACCAAATGATAAAAAGAAAGATAAGAACCTCGAGTAAGCTTAGTGAGGCATACTATTCATGGCCTAGGTGAGTGCATTTATATGTTTTAAAATTGCAATTAGGAAGACTAGCGATTAGTCGACCTTAATTTAAAAACAATATTGCCTTATATATATGTTGAGCTACTGCATGTTGCAATAGAGCTAGATTAAATGGAATATGAAGTATGAATTATTATTCTGAGAAATGATGATGACCTATGTTTGCCATGACTATTTATGATGAAGCATGAAATGTTTGTTTATATGATAATTTCTGTTGCCATGAACAATTATGATGAAACACGAGTCATGATGTGTCTATTTATACAATTGATTTTGATGATTGTTGGATGATAAATGTATGAGAGTCCATGGTATAGTTGGCATGCCATAGAGTTTTTAGCAGCTGCAACCTCATGTTTATGTTATCAAACAGATATTGTGATAAAATGATTGTGTCACATGCACCCTGGGGATCTATGCCCACTATGCCCGAGTGCACTGTCGAGGTGCTTTATGTTTATGGGGAGCAAAGAGCATCCTCGAGTACGTACTCATCTTTACGTTCACGTTAGACACTACGATGTCATTTCAAGACTCGCATACCTTGATCTCATATAGCATACTTTCGGCAATGATAAAAGAATCATGTTACGCATGTGAAATATGTCACGAATATGAACCATGCCATGAATATGGAACATGTCATGTTTATGAATTAAACCACGTATATGAATCATGTCAGGTAAAATAATCATGTCATGTAAATGAATCAAGTTATGTATATGAATCATGTCATGTATATGAATCATGACATGCATACAAATTATGTTACGTATATGAATTATACCATGAATATGATTTATGCATGTACACATATCATGTTATGTATATGAATTAAGTCATGTATATGAATGATGTCACGTATATGAATCATGCCACGTATATGAATTATGACACGTATATGGATTTTGCCATGCATATAATTCATGCTATATATATATATATATATATGAATTATGCCATGTATATGAAGTATGTCATGTATGTGAATTATGTAATATATATATTATGTCATGCATGTGAATTATGCCATGTGTATGAAATATGCCATGTATGTGAACTATGCCATGTATATGATTTACTTGATAATGATGGAGTATTGGAAACTAGACTAAGTTAGAAAAAAGTATGACTTTCACATGAATATGGACTGACTATGAAAACCTTGTTAGTACGATACTATTTTAGACAGAAACTATGATAGGTTAATGTATAACATGTATTGCTTTATTTTATGTTTTGATAAATAAGATTATTGCCTCACTAAGTTCGTACTTAGCGTGTGTTATTTCACACGTAGGTTCTTCTAAAATAGACTAGCAAGGAGGAGCTGATAATTGGGAAGATCAAGTTACTATCTGTAAGTACAATACGTACATCTTTACGAAATTTGATAGACTAGCGGGCATGTAATATGTTAAGTAGGTAAATTGTGTTGTAAGTCTAAGTTTTTAACGTAATTATATATTGTCATGGAAGTATGGACTTAGAGGAATGGTTTGCTATTAATAACTATGAATTTTTGACATAGTTAAGTATTGTTTAATCATGATCGCGTAAAAATTTTAAAATCAAGAAAGGGTATAAGTAGTGTACATAGTTTTCACCGTGAATTATATTTTTATTTCAATAACTCGGTTATGAATTTTATAAACTAATTCAGGGTCAAAACTAGTTGCAATAGACTGACATAGTTTTTAATTCAAAATTGAGAAAGGGTTAATCTGCAAGATGAATTTTGGTATATAAAAAAAATTTCAAGTCAAGATTTCTTTCAATGACTTCGTAACATCTTTAATGTATACTCAGCTTACGAGTATACGTTAAGGGTGTTACATTTATTGGTATCAGAGCTATAGGTTTAGCCGATTCTGGAGGTTAAATCGAGTTTAAATTGATTTAATGTTAAGTACATGCCCCTAGGATGTCATGTTACCGATGTACTATTGTGTAACTTGATTATGCTCCCCAATAACATGAATAAGTTTCAGTAGAAATAGATGATGTTAAGTGTTGATGGACTGAAATGTTTAATTACGGGAATCAAGAGAAGAAAGAAGAATGTTTAAAAGCCAGATATGTTGGCAACTAGTTAAAAGAGAAATGTGTAGTAGTCCTAAGTTTAAAACAAAGTACTCGTACTGTCTATGAGTACGAGTTAGATTTTAATAGACTGAGTTGGTACGCAGTTAAATTAATATCGATCGAAAGGTCTCGATATGAATGGTTTATAGAGAAGCTTCGTCCAAGGCCTGAGGAGATTCTATTGGGCATGAACTTATTAAAATTCTGAGAGGCTAGCGAAGGCTATGGAAAGAACCTGTAATTGTTTTAATTGATTCGGGTTCGATTAAAATATATTGGTACTAAGATAGTAGCACAAAGAATGGTTCATTAGAAATTCAAGGAATTAAGTTCCCGGCAGATTTAATGGAACTTCCATTCCATGAATTTGAAGTCATTCTTGGAATGGATTGGTTATCTGCATATGATGAAGAAATAATGTATAAAAAGAAAAGGTTGGTACTTCAAGGACCCGATGGTTTTGAAGTAATCCTTGTGGGAGAAAGAACTGACTATTTAGAGTCAGTAATCTCTGCAACGACAACTCAAAGGCTGTTATGCAATGGATGTGAAGCATGTTTAACTTATGTGGTGGATACTAAAAAATCACCTAAAAAAGATTGAAGACATCCTGACTGTAAAGGAATTTCCTAATATAATTTCGGATGAGTTACCATGGTTACCTTCGGATAGGGAAATACAGTTTAAGATTGATGTCTATCCTGGAACTGAACTGATATCAATGGTAATATATAGGATGACACCAGCTGAGTTAAGAGAATTAAAAGTTTAATTACAAGAATTGCTGGACCGGAGTTACATTCGACTGAATGTATCACCATGGGGTGCTCCGGTATTATTTGTAAAGAAGAAAGTTGGTTTCTTATGATCATGTATAGATTACCGGCAATTAAATAAAGTAACTATTAAGAACAAATATTCCCTACTAAGAATTGAGGATCTATTTGATTAGTTTAGAAGTGTAGTAATGTTTTTAAAGATAGATCTTCAATCAAGGTTATTATCAGCTCAAGGTCAAGGAAAAAAATTGTAGACTCTCTAGTTGAAATACTGGAAAAAGATGCAAAAGTTATGTGTTGGAAAAATATAAAACAGTGCCAAGATGAGTCTTTTGCATGCAAGTATACATGGTCTGCAAGTAATACAGCTGGTAAGCTGAGTATCGATCCCACAAAGATTGACTTGGAATTCAATTACTTGATTGTTACTTGCCTTGAGTAAAAGTTGTTTTGTTGTGAAGTTTGTTTTGGAAATAATTGAAATAAAATAAAACAAATGAAAGTAAGACGTTGGCAAGGAAGGTGCTTTAATGAATGATGAGCGTTAGCATAGAATGCCTGGTTTTCACGCTATTCATGCCGTGCCAACCTTTAATAGCAACTTGTCATGGCATTGTTTGCCGAGCAGATTCAAAATTAGCAAAGCCTCTCTCGATGGTCATTGCCCTAAATTAATCATGTAAAAACCCCTATATCTCTATAGTGCATGCTTTTAAATAAACCAATTTGATTAAGATCCAATCTATACTCCTAAGGGGTAGATTTCACTCCTGAAGTAAGTTCATCTACTTGAACGACTTCTCTCGAAGCTTCTCTCCTTAGTATTCAACAACTCAATCGTTGCCACCCTAAGTCTTTTTAAGATATTGAGGAGCAATAGGCCAACAGTGCCAGCTCTCGCTTAGCATAGTATTTAGAAAACATTAAAGTATGTCGAATAGATAAAACATTGCCAAGGCAAATTTATTATTAAAAACTAAAACATAAATTAGTGTTCAACGCAAACAACCCCCACCAACTATGAAATTCATGGTGAGGGACTTAACCAAAAAAACACAAAAGTTTCCCAAGTACATCATCATTTAAAACAAAATAAAATAACTTGAAAGAGAAAATGGGCTAGAAGGGGTCTCTCAATGTAGCCCTTCAAGATCTAGGCTCCTCGGCCAAGCTATTCGAACCACTCTTCCAAGGTACAGCCGGTTGTCAATCGTTGTACACCAACTCCTTACTATGATCGTCTATGAATCGCCCCCTAAGATCTTCCTTGGTTGGTGTTCAAATAGGCGTGCAAGGAAGGGATATGATAAGTTCCTCATTTGAACTCTAAATGCTAAAGGGATAAGAGATAATCATCTTATCCCAATTTGAATAAGAGTTGATCAGGCTAGGACTGACATCATACTGTCGACGCTGCCTTGGCGTCCAAGCTTGGCATGAATCTGCCAACCAGTCTTGGCATCATCTTATCCGCTATTTTTTCAGAGATTGATCCATTGCTATCTTTTCGGAGCCTGATCATGTCCTATTTTTCAGGGTCTAACAGCTTCTTGGCATGGCATCAAGTTCACTTCTCTGCAAACTAGTGCTTGGCATTGTCTAGTCCATCTGTGCCAACAACACTCGGCATTCTCTCTAGCATTCCTTCCTATGTTGTTTTTGTGGTCCAAATCCTATGACAAGCCTGCAAAATTGCTAACAAAACAACCCTTCACACTGGCATAGACAGAATTCTAAACTCCTTATGTAAATGCACGGTTTTAACATCCTAATGCAACTAAACACATCTAAAAACAAACAAAAGCATTGTAAGATTAGCATTAAAAATAGTACTTTTGGAGAGGTAACACACCCCCAAACCTAACTCATTGCTTGTCCTCAAGTAATGCAAAGAAAATAAAAACAAAAACTGTGAAAATGTTACCTCAACAAAATTTTGGTTGAATGCTAACACGTGCTGGCAAGCAGAATTTGGCTCTATTTCTGTCCTCGGTATCTCAGTGCAATAATGCCAAGCAGGTAGTAATTCAAGTGCAACAATATAACTCTAGTCTAAGTTCATGAAGAGTGCATGATGTGTAGGCAGTATGCATTAAGTATCCTTTCACTCCCTTAGCCAATTTTACTACGTAAACTCAGATTTTTATCATTTTTTCTTCTTCTTGCCAAGGGTTTCTGTTGGCATTAATTTAAGCTTGCT
Source organism: Hibiscus mutabilis (assembly GCA_019671005.1). Taxonomy (NCBI): domain Eukaryota; kingdom Viridiplantae; phylum Streptophyta; class Magnoliopsida; order Malvales; family Malvaceae; genus Hibiscus; species Hibiscus mutabilis. The sequence continues at coordinate 27,053,340 of CM033738.1, forward strand.
TTGTGACACTATTTAGCGTGAGAGATAAGAGGGGGCATACCACGATTCCCCACCTTAATCTAGACATCACTAGGCTTTCTCTTCAACTCATACTCTAAGGTTTTGGACTTGGGAACTAAGAGGGTGCAAACCACGAAGCCCCAAGTAACTTATTATCCCTATGTAGAGGAGAGTTCATTTTTTTCATCGCCTTGGTAGAACATTACTGCCTTTTTAGTTTCTTTTACCCTGGCATCATTTGATCTTTTTTTTTTATTTTAAAATCTGAGCATAGTTTCAAAAAGTCTAAGTTTGCTAAGGAACTAGATACATACTACGTGTTAAGTGGAATTTCAGTTCCCTAAACTAGAGATCATTTGCCAAGCTAACCTGGCATACTATTCTGTTGGCATGGCATGACAACTAAAGATTAAAATTTCCTCATTGGACATACACCTAGATCAAATTAAACTTGCCTAACAAATGCTAACATTTTTCAAGATTAAACCAAGGCAAAAATTTTCTTTTTTAGTGGTTCAGTATGCATCTATCCTAAATGACCTAAATGGTATTGCAACAGAAAATTAAACATGAAATGCATGGCATAAATGTGAAGAAATGCACACCCCCAAACCCAAGATGTGCATTGTCCCCAATGCATGAAACCACACATATATACAAGAAAAACAGAAAAAATAAAAAATGCACGATCATGTAAATGCAATGGAATGAAATATAAAGGAGTTTAGGAAGAATAGGGCTCTCATTTGGAGACTATTTACCATGTGGCACGGGTTTTTCTTCTCACAAATAGCCTACAATTAGGGGCCATGTGCTTATTTCTTTTCAGGCTCAGTTTTGAAGCGGCAATGGAGGCTCCAACTTCTTCCATTTACTTGGCAGGCTTCGATGTAGCAGATGCATCGGTGGCATCAGATGGCTTGTGTAAAGCAGGTGTCACTGGTGACATGGCTTTGGTTTCCTTTGATTCAGATGAAGAATCAGAACTAGCAGACTCGACTTGAATTGGAGACAACGGGACTGTGCATCGGACGGGGTATGAACTAGACTAGCTGGCATAGTATTATCGCTGGCAGAGAGATCGGCAGGGAAGTCTGGAAATTCTGGCACAAAATTGGTTGACAATTTTGTAAGAGCCTCCCTAATTACAGCATCCCTGGCCTCGATGTAATGTCGCATCTTGGCATTGAGCTCCTCATCTTTTTCCAGCTTTTAGAGAATAATCTCTTGGCGTTCGTGAATTTGGGACAACATTGCCATTGAATTGCCTAGCACAGTTTCTGGCATGGTTGCGCGGCCTTTGACTCCTTAGGCTTTGGCGTGGGTACCCTTGCCTTTCCCTTCCCCTTGTCTTTGGGCTCGGCAGCAACAAGATTCCTCCATATAGCAATAGTAATTATTGTTCCTTTAATCGTTTTCCCCTTATCCATATCAAGCCTTGGCACATCATAGAGCATGCACACATTAAAAATCAACAAGGGAAAAACAAGCTGCCAATACCTTTCGCTGCACACTTATAAGTTTCATCAATAATGATCTTGCCAACATTGATCTTGCGCCCCATAACAATGGAGTGCAACATGATCATCATTTCTTTCGGCATGGTCTCATTATTGGATGTGGGCATCAAATTCACCTTGAGAAAGTGATTCCATCCTATCCATTGGGGCTTCAATGCCAGCCTCTTCACCTTACGGTGCCCCCTTGGATGACACCGTCCATGCCGTGCCAAGCTCACACAGATCTGCCAGCAGCCTCCTTCTCTTGCCAGCATTCATTGAGTCAACGTACTTGAAATGCTCATCCTCTACACCATCTAACTCAAACATATTGTTAATATACCCTTCATCAAAATGAACACATTTACCTCTAATTATCAAGAAGGGTGAATCCTTGCTCACAAGGTGCGCATAGAATTCTTGGACGATTGTGGCATAAATCTCCCATTTTTGCTGGTAGAACTGAGTCTATTTGTGCAAGTTAATTGTAGACATGACTTTTAGAGGGAAGCCATTGTTCGCCTCTGTTTGAAGGTCAAAGTGCTTCTCATAGCAAAAATTCCTCGAGGCAAAATTAGATTCAAACTTTTTCTGAATCTCCTCGTTGAAGAATCGCTTGAAGGAAGTAGAGGAAGAAGCCATTGAAATCATTGAAGGAATATGAAGTGGTGTTGAACAAAGATAAAGAAAAAAAGATGAATTGGGTTTTTGTACTTGCTTGCCGAAAAGGAAAGTAAAAATTGAGAGATAGTTTTGGTTATTTTAACCGGCTAGGGTAAGAAGATGAAAAGTTGGGTCAGTTGAGTGTTTTAATGGGATGAGTAATTAGAGATAATGATGAAAAATAAAAAAAAATAATTTTAAAGGGGTGAAGTGATAAGAATGAAGTGATAAGGTGATAGGATAGGGTAAGGATTGTAGTGATAAGGAAATCGATTTGAATTTAATTTCCAACCCAAATTTTGGGATGCTAGGGTTTAAGGTTAAAAGAAAAATTCTCTCTCTTATTAAATGGGCCGGTCAAGCTAGAGTTTTTTTCTCATTCTTCCAAATTTAACACCGTTGCATGCCAAGCTATTCTGGCACTATGTCTGGCAGACTTCTCTATTGGGACATCAGCCCCTGCCAAACAATCCTGGCATCCTTTCTGGCATTGCCCCTGACATCGTTCCTGGCATGGTTCATGGCATAATGAATCTGCGCAACTCAAAGGAAACCTTTCAACACAGTAAGGGAATAAAAACTTGAAATTTAAAAGAAAGAAAAACTACTAAAAAACCTTGAAACCTAAAAACAAAGAAAATATCTATCTTAATATTTACAAAAGTTCAAACCTGATGGTGTTTTCATGTTACCTCTGCCATGAGGATCACCTCCTTGGCATTGTTCTAATCACCTTCCATGTAGTGCTTTAAACGTTGGCCATTTACCTTAAAGATTTCTCCCGTCTTCAAGTTCTTGATGTCCACAGCTCCATGAGCATAGGGTCTCACAACTTCAAAAGGACCCGTCCATCTTGATCTGAGTTCCTCTGGAAACAACTTAAGCTGTGAGTTGAATAACAAAACGCGTTGGCCTACCTCAAACTGTCTTGGCATTATCCTATTGTCATGCCAGTGCTTTGCCTTTTCCTTATAGATCCTAGCGTTCTCACAGGCTTGTGTTCTGAATTCTTCCAATTCATTTAGGTCTAGCAACCTTTTTTCTCTAGCAGCTCTCCATGCCATGCCAAGTGTTCTAATGGCCCAGTAGGCTCTATGCTCAAGCTCCACTGGTAGATGGCATGGTTTTCTGAAAATAAGTTGAAATAGTGACGTACCTAAAAGAGTTTTAAATGCAGTCCTGTAAGCCTACAAGGACTCATATATTCTCAAGGACCAGTCTTTCCTTGATGGATTAACAGTCTTCTTTAGAATATTTTTAATCTCCTTATTTGAAATCTCGGCTTGCTCGTTTGTTTGTGGATGATATGCCGTGGCAATTCTCTACTGTATACCATACCTACACAAAGCTTTAGAGATTAAATTACATTTAAAATGGGTGCCCTCATCATGAATAATTACCATAGGGGCGCCAAATCTAGTAAAAATGTGTTTGTGCAAGAACTTGGCAACGGTTTTGGCATCGTTTGTTGGCAGGGCCACAACCTCTACCCATTTAGATACATAGTCAACATCCACAAGAATATATACATTACCGAATGAGGGTAAGAAAGGACCCATAAAGTCTATTCCCATACATCAAATAAGTCCACAGGCATAATGTTTTGGAGTGGTAGTTGGTGTCTGCCAGAGATGTGCCCTGTCTGTTGGTATCAATCACATGGCCCAGCATACTCGTGGGCATCTTTATAGAGTGTGGGCCAAAAGAATCCTGACTGTAGCACCTTGGTAGCAGTCTTTACCCCAGCAAAGTGACCCCCATACGGTGCGACATGGCACAAATGTAATATGTTGTGTTGCTCATCCTCGGGCACACACCGGTGGATTACTTAGTCTGCACACTGTTTGAACAATATTGGCTCGTCCCAATAGTATTGCCTAACTTCCTGCAATAACCTCTTCTTGGCATTGTATGCCAAGTCTGGTGGCAGAATGTTACTTACCAAGTAGTTGACAATGTCAGCATACCATGGCACGACATTAACTGCAAGCAAATACTCGTCAGGAAATTCAACTCTTATAAAATTGGTCTTACCATCTTCACGATGATGCTCCAGTCACGAGAGATGGTCAGCTACTAGGTTTTCACTACCCTTTATGTCTCAGATCTCAAGATCGAATTTTTGGAGTAGGAGTGTCCACCGAATTAGTTTGGGCTTGTCATCCTTCTTTGCCAAGAGATACTTCAATGTTGAATGATCTGTAAAAACCACAACTTTGTTACCAATTAAATAGGATCTAAATTTGTCAAAAACAAATACAACCGCATGAAATTCTTTCTCGGTCGTAGAGTAGTTTAGTTATGCTTCGTTCAAGGTCCGACTGGCATAGTAGATAGCATGGAAAACCTTGCCACGCCTTTGTCCCAAGACTGCTCCAACGGCATAATCACTAGCATCGCACATGAGTTGAAAGGGCTCATTCCAATCCGGTGCGACAACTATAGGAGCATTGATCAATTCTCTTTAAGCTCCTGAAATGCTCTCAAACAAGAATCGTCAAAAGAAAAAGTGGCATTATGTTCTAACAACAAGCATAAAGGTTTAGCAATTTTTGAAAAGTCTTTAATAAAACGCCGGTAAAAATCGGCATGTCCTAAAAAACTCCTTATACCTTTGACACTCATTGGTTGTGGTAGTTGCTTAATTACCTCAACTTTTGCTTGATCAACCTCTAACCCTCTCTCAGCTACCTTATGCCCGAGAACAATGCCCCCTTCACCATGAAATGGCATTTTTCCCAGTTCAACACTAGGTTTGTCTCTACGCATCTCTTCAAGACTTGCTCTAAACTCTAAAACATTCCTCAAATGATTTGGCGAACACTGAGAAATTATCCATGAATACCTCCATGTCGTGTTTTTATCATATCAGAAAAAATGGACATCATGCAACATTAAAACGTTGTCGGTGCATTACATAGGCCGAATGGCATCCTTATAAATGCAAACATCCCACAAGGGCACGTGAATTTGGTATTCTCTTGATCATAGGGGCGATGGCAATCTGATTATAACCTGAATAACCATCCAAAAAACAATAGAAAGCTTTACCTGCCAACCTGTCTAGCATCTGGTCAATGAATGGTAGTGGGAAGTGGTCCTTCCTCGTGGAATTGTTTAGCCTCCTATAGTCCATGCACACTCTCCATCATGTGATAGTTCTAGAGGGGATTAACTCAGCTTTACTATTTTTTACCACGGTCATGTCATCCTTCTTTGGCACATATTGCACCGGGCTAACCCAAGAGCTATCGAAGATGGGATAAATAATCTCGGCATCAAGCCATTTTATGATCTCTTTTTTCACTACCTCTTTAATGCTTGGGTTTAGCCATCTTTGGCCTTTAATGGTCTTTCCATGGTACTCCTCCAAGATAATCTTGTGCATGCAAATGGTTGGGCCAATACCTCTGATGTCTTCCAAAGTCCATCCTAATGGTTTCTTATGATCACGTAATATTGTCAACAATCTTTCCTCCTGATCTTTAGTGAGACCAGTGGCAATGATCACTGGTAGAGTTGAGTGTTCACCTAAATAAGCATACTTCAAGTGATTTGGCAATGTTTTTAGTTCCAATGCTAGTGGATCCTCACTTGATGGTCTATGTGCCTTGATTTCTTTGTCGGCAATTGTAGTGGCTCAAAATAACTTGCCTCCTCAGCCTCCAAGACTGGTTCTTCTGGTTCCTCAAACAGATCAGCTATGACATCTAAATTGTTGGCATCAAATTCTGTATCATGGCATAACTGTGTCGTGTTCAAAGTGTAAATGGACTCCATCATCTCCTCTACTTGGCACTCATCAGGTTCATCTACACATTTCAAAGCTTGAAACACATTAAATGTAACATGCTGGTCATTTATGCCCATTGTTAGTCCCCCTTTATGAACGTCAATCAAAGCCCTACCCGTGGCAAGAAAAGGTCTACCCAAAATAATCGAGACATAAATATCAGCCTCATAATCCAAAATTATAAAATAACCTGGAAAAATAAATTTGTCTACCTTTACCAACACATCCTCAATCTTACCCTTGGGATGTGCATAGGATCGGTCTGCCAGCTGAAGTGTCACTGTGGTTGGTCTAACTTCTATGCCAAGCTTCCTGAAAACTGACATTGGCATCAAGTTGATGCTGGCTCCTAAGTCACATAGTGCCTTGCCCATGAATTTGTTGCCAATAGTGCATGGAATAGTGAAACTTCTCAGATCTTTAGCTTTGGTGGCAAACTGTTTAGGATCATGGCACTGCATCCTTCGGTCAAAGCAATAGTTTCAAAGTCTCCCAACTTCTTATTCTTAGACAGGATGTCCTTCATCAATTTGACATAGTTGGGCATTTGCTCAAGGGCTTCTACCAATGGAATGTTGATTTGTAATTACTTAAGAACCTCCAAAAAGCGCTTGAACTGCTGATCTTGCTTATGCTTTTGAAGTCTTGCTGGAAATGATGGTGGCGGATAAACATATGTCAGGGCAGCTGGCATCAGTCTGTTCTGGCATCGGTATGCAGTATGGCATCGGTACTGGCATTATTTGCTTTTGGTATCTCTTTCTCTGCTTCACTGGGATATTCTGCTGGCAATTAACTGGCTGCTTGGCAGCCTTCTCCACCCACACTGCTTACCGCTCCGAAGAGTTATGGCTTTACATTACTCATTTTCTTTTTGTCGAGCATCTTCTGTGTCACTTGGCAATGTTCCTTGGGGTCAATTGCTGAGTGCGTTGGAAATTTGCCCAAGTTGGACTTCCAAGTTTCTCATTGACGCTGCCAAACTCTGGACTGTGGCATCATTCCTCTCCATGTACTCTGGGAGAGTGTCTCCTTGGTTGAATCTCTGCCCTTGCTGGAAATTGTTTTGCCCTTTTTGTGGTGTGGCATTCTGATAGAATGCTGGCATGCCATTGTTATTGAAAGATGGCTTGGCATTGTTATGTTGCCTCTAGGTACTCTGGCGCTGGGCATTGTACTAGTTACCTCCTTGATTTCCCCATGCTAAGTTAGGGTGTTGTCTCCAACCTCCATTATAAGTATTGGAGTTAGGATTATAGTAATGATTAACATTGCCAACAAAATTTACCGATTTAGGATTGAGAGTGCATTCATCCACATGATGATTCTCTCCACAAATTGTGCAAAATGGGTCTAATATTTTGACTTCTTGGGCCTCATTGTTCTTTTGCAACGTTCTTACCATGCTAGTAAGGTTGGAAATCTCGGCATGGATGGACGTTATTTCATCAACCTGAAATTTCCCATTGGTTTTAGTTCCGGTCCCAAGTCTAGTAACAGGATATTCAAAATCATTGATTGCAATCCTATCTAAAATGTCAACAGCCTCGATATACGTCTTGTCAAGCAACGAACTGGCTACTGAAGCATCAACAACAGTCATTGTTTGTGCATTTAATCCATTGTAAAAGGTTTGTATTTGAGTCCAATTCTGGAATCCATGCATATGACACCTTCTCAGCAGATCTTTGAATCTTTCCCAGACATCATATAAGGTCTCATCCTTAGCCTGCCTAAATGTAATGATCTCTCCTCGTAGCTTGGTAGTGAGTGTTGGTGGCTGGAATCTTGTCAATAACTTTTAGCATAGGTTTTCCCATGAAGTGACTGAGCTAGATGGCAAAGAATTGAGCCAAGCCTTAACTCTATCTCTCAAGGAAAAGGTGAATAAATTTAGCTTCACGGTATCTTCAAGTACTTCATTTTTGTTGAAATAATTGGAAAATTTCCATGAACTGCTTCAGATGTTGCCTCGAATCTCCAGTGAGTACTCTATCGAATTGAGCTACATTCAACAGAGTTTGAATCATTACCGGCTTAAGTTTAAAATTGGCAGTGTTTACCTCTGTGCCCACAAGTCCTAGCATCAAATTGTCAATAGTTGGTGCCGAATGTTTTCTGATAGGTCTCTCATTAACAACTGGGACAACAGGTGGTGGTGGTATCTCATTATTAAGTGGGTTTCCTTCATTGTTCACCACACCATTCCCTCCATTACCTTGGTTTTGCATCTCTCAAAATCTTCTTTTTAACCTCCGCAAGGTTTTCTCAATTGTCGGATCGTATGGCCACTCGCCCACCACAGGATGGCTTCTGGTCATACACCGAAAAAAAAACAAAAGTTATAAACAAAAATAAAATTAAAAGAAAGACAAGTAAAAATTTGAAAACAATCAATTTCGTTGCAATCCCCGCAATGGTGCCAAAAACTTGTAGACTCTCTAGGTGAAATGCTGGCAAAAGAGGTAAAAGTTATATGTTGGAAAATATAAAACAATGCCAAGATGAGTCTTTTGCGTGCAAGTATACACGGTCTGCAAGTAATACAGCTGGTAAGCTGAGTATCAATCCCACAGATATTGACTTGGAATTCAATTGCTTGATTGTTACTTGCCTTGAGTAAAAGTTGTTTTGTTGTGAAATTTGTTTTGGAAATAATTGAAATAAAATAAAATAAAACAAATGAAAGTAAGACGTTGGCAAGGAAGGTGCTTTCATGAATGATGAGCATTGGCAGGGAATGCCTGGTTTTCACGCTATTCATGCCGTGATAGCCTTTAATAACAACTTATCTTGGCATTGTTTGCCGAGTAGATTCAAAATTAGCAAAGCCTCTCTCGATGGTCATTGCCCTAAATTGATCATGTAAAGACTCTTATATCTCTATAGTGCATGTTTTAAATAAACCAATTTGATTAAGATCCAATCTATACTCTTAAGGGGTAGATTTCACTCCCGAAGTAAGTTCATCTACTTTAACGACTCCTCTCGAAGCTTCTCTCCTTAGTATTCAACAACTCAATCGTTGACACCCCAAGTCTATTAAGATATTGAGGAGCAATAGGCCAACAGTGCCAGCTCTCGCTTGTCATAGTATTTAGAAAACATTAAAGTATGACGATAGATAAAACATTGCCAAGGCAAATTTAATATTAAAAACTAAAACATAAATTAGCGTTCAGCGCAAACATCCCCCACCAACTATGAAATTAGTTCATGGTGAGGGACTTAACCAAAAATCCAAAAACATTTCCCAAGTACATCATCGTTTAAAACTAAATAAAATAACTTGAAAGAGAAAATGGGCTAGAAGGAGTCTCTCGATACAGCCTTTAAAGATCCAGGCTCCTTGACCAAGCCGGTCGAACCACCCTTCCAAGGTGCAGCCGGTTGTCAATTGTTGCACACCAACTCCTCACTCTGATCGTCTATGAATCGCCCCCTAAGATCTTCCTTGGTTGGTGTTTAAATAGGCGTGCAAGGAAGGGATAAGATAAGTTCCTCATTTGAATTTTAAATGTTGAAGGGATAAGAGATAATTAGCTTATCCCAATTTGAATGAGAGCTGATCAGGCTAGGACTGACATCATACTACCGATGTTGCCTTGGCGTCCAAGCTTGGCATGAATCTGCCAACCAGTCTTGGCACCATCTTATCCGCTATTTTTTTAGAGGTTGATCTAATTGCTATCTTTTCGTAGTCTGATCATGTCCTATTTTTTGGGGTCCAACAACTTCTTGGCATGGCATCAAGTTCACTTCTCTGCCAACTGGTGCTTGGCATTGTCTAGTCCATCTTTGCCAACAGCACTCGACATTCTCTCTGGCATTCCTTCCTGTGTTGCTTTTCTGGGCCAAATCCTATGCCAAACCTGCAAAATTGCCAACAAAACAACCCTTCACACTGGCATAGACAGAATTCTAAACTCCTTATGCAAATGCATGGTTTTAACATCCTAATGCAACTAAATGCACCTAGAAAGCAAAAGCATTGTAAGATTCGCATTAAAATAGTACTTTTGGAGAGGTAACAAAAATGTATCAAAGACAGTATTTAGGACTTGTTATGGACACTACGAGTTTCTGGTGATGCCGTTTGGACTTACAAATGCCTCTGTTTTATTCATAGATTTGATGAATAGGGTATTTCAACCCTATCTGGATTGTTTTGGTCTTCATAGATGATATTTTGGTTTATTCGAAGACCGAAGCTGAGCAAGACTACCATCTTCGTGTGGTACTACAAACTTTAAGACATTAGCAGCTTTATGCCAAGTTTTCTAAATATAAGTTCTAGTTGTCAAGAAAAGAATATATTTTGAACAATGATGTAGCTCATTGCGGTTTGGGTTGCGCGTTAACGCAAGAAGGACGAGTAGTAGCCTATACATCAATGTAGCTCAAAACTCATGAAATGCACTATTCAACATGACCTGGAAATGGCAGCTATGATTTTTACTTTGAAAATTAGTGGCATTGTTTTTATGGGGAAAAGTGTCACATTTACACGGATCATGAAAGTTTAAGTATCTGATGACACAAAAAGATCTGAATCTACGACAACGAAAATAGGTTGAATTTTTAAAGGATTATGATATGGCTATCGATGATCACTTGGGAAAGTTAATGTAGTGACATATACTTTTAGCCGAAAGAAATTGTCTATCTTGGGCATGAGAATGCACAATTGTCTGTGGGACGAGATGGTTCCTTAACAACAGAATGCTAATTAAAGTCAACTTTATTGGGTACATACATCTTTACGAAATTTGATAGACTAGCGGGCATGTAATATTTTAAATGGGTAAACTGTGTTGTAAGTCTAAGTTTTTAACGTAATTATATATTGTCATGGAAGTATGGACTTATAGGAATGGTTTTCTATTAATAACTATGAATTTTGACGTAGTTAAGTATTGTTTGATCCTGATCGCGTAAAAGTTTTAAAATCAAGAAAGGGTCTAGGCAGTGTACATAGTTTTCACCTTGAATTATATTTTTATTTAAATAACTTAGTTATGAATTTTATAAACCAATTCAGGGTCAAAACTAGCTGCAATAGACTGACATAGTTTTTAATTCAAAACCGAGAAAAGGTTAAACTGCAAGATGAATTTTGGTATATAAAAAAATTTCAAGTTAAGATTTCTTTCAATGACTCCGTAACATCTTTAATGAATATTCAGATTACAAGTATATGTTAAGGGTGCTATAAAGAACGTAAAAAGTCTCACATACCAATCATACATATAATACCAACAAACCTGGAGTGAGGCCCGAATCCACTAAGCATCGGGTATACACACTGTAGACTCTCTAGGTGAAGTGTTGGCAAAAGGGGCATAAGATATGTATTGGAAAAGTATAAAACAGTGCCACGATGAGTCTTTTGCGTGCAAGTATACACAGTCTGCAAGTAATAGAATAGTAAGCTGAGTATCGATCCCACAAAGATTGACTTGGAATTCAATTGACTTGATTGTTACTTGCCTTAAGAAAAAGTTAATTTGTTTTGAAGTTGGTTTTGGAAATAATTGAAAAGAACATAAATAAAAGTAAAGTAAAGACGTTGGCAAGGAAGGTGCTTTAATGAATGATGAGCGTTGGCAGGGAATGCCTGATTTTCACGCTATTCATGTCGTGCCAGCCTTTAATAACAACTTGTCTTGGCATTATTTGTCGAGCAGATTCAGAATTAGCAAAGCCTCTCTCTATGGTCATTGCCCTAAATTGATCACGTAAAAACCCCTATATCTCTATAGTGCATGCCAATGAACCATATGGCATCAGATTCCAGGGCACTACCTTTGGCATAGACTCGGCAACCTTTCCCTTGCCTTTCTCCTCGGTAATAAGTTACTTCCACAGGGCATGAGTGATCATCGTTCCCTTGAGCTCTTGAGCTTTATCTATATCAAACTTTGGCACACTATGCTACATGCAAATGTTAGAAATCAATAAAAGGGAACATAAACTCCCATTATCCTTACCGGTGCATTTATAAGTTTCATCAATAATGATACGGCCGATATTGATCTTGCGGCCCATGATGATTGAATGTAACAATGCCAGTCTTTCAATGCAGCCGCTTCACCGTTCGATGGCATTTTGACGACACAATCCCCTTAGTGACAAATTCACAAAGTTCCTTCAACATCATCTTCCTCTTGGCATCGTACAAGGCTTCCGCAAACTTGGTGTGTTCATCCTCTACAACAAGTTCATTCTCCGCATTTTGTTCAATCACCCCATGCCAGTCCTTGACTTGGCAACAAAATCCTACATTCACTCAAAGGAACCTTTCAAAATAGAAAAAGAAAATAAAAGAAAAACTAAAAATTTAAAACTGAGATATCCTAAGTACTAAAAAAATAATTCTCCTAAATTATTCACAATGATCAAACTGAGTTGGCAAAGAGTTACTGAATTTTCGCAATGAGAATGGTCTCTTTTGCATTATTCTGATTTCAGTTTGTGGCAATCTTTTATTTGAATAACTAACATAGAAAGACAAAGAATTGCTTACATTTGAGTATGCCGAACTCTAGATTGCTCAACAAGGGAGAATGATTTGCCATAGGGGTTTTGAATAACCACCTCAGAAAACCAAAATACCTCTTCCCTGTAGGCATATCAAATATTTGATTGAATTCAGCACCCCAGTAGTGCTTAGGTTGTGGTCCTTCTGTTTCGTTTGATGCCAAGGTATATGTATCTTCAACCAGTTCCAGACTTGCCATCGCATTCTTAGGTAAATCTTTAATTTCTGGCAGCACCATCTCTGGCATTATTGTCACGGCCAAATTCTCTTGCTTCAACTCTTCATTCTCAGTCAATTGACATCCACTTTTCCTTCCAGCAACAAGCCATTTAAGCACACCTCGCTTCATGGCATCAGTCCTGACCTGAATCGATCTTCTCTATGGCTCAATTGTTTTACCATCGCACTATTGTTTTATGGCATCAACTTTCATTCCTTGGCAAGTCAATGCCTGGTTCTCATCCAAAATGGATTCCATTGGCTCAACTGCATGGCATTCTTCAGGTTCATTTGCACACTTAAGAGCTTTGTCAACATAAAAATTAACATTTATTTGTCTTACCAATGTAGGATTGGCAATTACTGGCTCTACTGGTTTTGTCGTGGTGGTGTTGCCATCATTTTTAGATCTAGCATTGATGGTGCTTGCTTTTCCTTTCTCAGCTTCTTTGGTTTCTTCCACTTTTTGCAGAGCATCATCCGTATCACATGGCAGAGTTTTTAGAAGTCTGGCATCAAATAGTGGTATGGCATCATCAGCCTCTGCCTCTTCTTTCTCTATGTCCTTGGGTTCACCTGCTGGCATTGATTCCTCTTCCTAGCAAATAATCGACTGCTTACTTTTATCTTCTTGGTTTAGAACTTCAAGATATTGCCCTTCTGCCCTGGCATCGTACTTGACAGCATTATCTAGCTTTGCCTCGATGTTGTTGTGTTCATGATCCTTGCCCTCAAAAATTTCCTCACACTCTATTACCACTAATGAGTCCAATGTACCTGTTGTTGAATACTCTTCATTAGAATAATATATTGATTCAAGTGTGTTAGGAAAAACCTGATACTCGTAATGTTGATTCTGAATTCCTTGAGGAGTAGATGAAGGAAGAAAATTGCCAGCTTGTTGATGTAGCATTGGCATGGCATTCTAATTATTACCACTAACCGAAGCGTTTGCCACCTCGTGTTGCCTTGATGGTCGTTCTATCTCGTTCTCTTGAGGCATGCCATTCATGGCATTTGTAAACCTCCTAACTTGTTCTTCCAAGCCTCTCATAGCATCCATGGCTTCTTCATGTGCGTTTCCAATGTAATTTGTTTGCTCTTGGGGTGGATTGTTGTGCATCAGCATATCTTGGGATGGCATTTGTTTGAAGTCTGGTGGTGCAGCAAAGTTGTTAGGTGCATAAAAATAATCATCATCTTGATTATTCCAAAAAATATTTTGCTGCTAATTCCATCCTTGGTTGAAGTTGTAGGAGGAAGGGTTGTTCACATTACAGTGCCCCGTGTAACAATAGGAATTAGGGTTGAATGGGAAATTTTCAAACGAGTGGCATCCTCTACAATATGTACAAACAACGGGTGTTGCTTGCCTTTTGCTGAACTTGTTAGGCACTTGCATTGATGTAATCATGTTTTTCAAGTTATAAATCTGTGCTGAGAGTGTTGTATAGGCATCCTCTTCATGCGTTTCATATCGTCTTTGCTCATGGACCGCTCTTGGAGTTGGATATTGACAGTCATAAGTGGGAAAAATGTAGTCATCATCATACCATATGTGGCTGCCCATACTCTTCTTTGTAGCTTTCCTAAAAAAGAAAAGGAAAAAATTAATGATCAAAACAAAAAAACAAATTTAGTAAAATGAAAACAAAAAAAAGTAAAAATTAAAGCAATAAATTCTGTCGCAATCCCCGGCAACGGCACCAAAACTTGTCGACTCTCTAGGTGAAGTGCTAGCAAAAGGGGTATAAGATATGTATTGGAAAAGTATAAAACAGTGCCAAGATAAGTCTTTTGCGTGCAAGTATACATGGTCTGCAAGTAATACAACAATAAGCTGAGTATCGATCCCACAGAGGTTGACTTGGAATTCAATTGCCTTGATTGTTACTTGCCTTAAGAAAAAGTTGATTTGTTTTGAAGTTGGTTTTGGAAATAATTGAAAAGAAAATAAATAAAAGTGAAGTAAAGACGTTGGCAAGGAAGGTGCTTTAATGAACGATGAGCGTTGGCAGGGAATGCCTGGTTTTCACGCTATTCATGCTATGCCATCCTTTAATAGCAACCTGTCTTGGCATTGTTTGCCGAGCATATTCAAAATTAGCAAAGCCTCTCTCTATGGTCATTGCCCTAAATTGATCATGTAAAGACCCCTATATCTCTATAGTGCATGCTTATAAATAAACCAATTTGATTAAGATCCAATCTATACTCCTAAGGGGTAGATTTCACTCCAGAAGTAAGTTCATCTACTTGAATGACTTCTCTCGAAGATTCTCTCCTCAGTATTCAACAACTTAATCGTTGCCACCCCAAGTCTGTTAAGATATTGAGGAGCAATAGGCCAACAGTGCCAGCTCTCGCTTGGCGTAGTATTTAGGAAACATTAAAGTATCCCGAATAGATAAAACAATGCCAAAGACAGAATTATTATTAAAAACTAAAACATAAAATAGTGTTTGAACCACCCTCCTTGGTGCAGCCGGTTGTCAATCATCGCACTCCAACTCCTCACTCCGATCACTCACGATCAAGCACCACTAAAAATCCCCAAAAACCACTCATCGAGGCATAGGATAAACCTTTGATTTTGAACTTGAATGCGTAAGGGATAAGGGATTTTATTATCTTATCCATATTTGAAGTGATAAGCTGATAAGGACGTCATATGCCATCGATCCTTTGGTAGCCAAGCTTGGCATGAATCTGCCAACTAATCTTGGCACCATCTTATCTGCTATTTTTTCAGAGATTGATCCAATTGCTATCTTTTCGGAGCCTTATCTTATCCTATTTTTTCGGGGTCCAACAGCTTCTTGGCATGCATCAAATTCACTTCTTTGCCAACTGATGCTTGGCATTGTCTGGTCCATCTGTGCCAATAGCACTCGGCATTCTCTTTGGCATTCATTCCTGTGTTGCTTTTTTGGGCCAAATACTATGCCAAACCTGTAAAATTCCCAACAAAACAACCATTCACTCTGGCATAGACAGAATTGTAAACTCCTTATGCAAATGCATGATTTTAACAACCTTATGCAACTAAATGTACCTAAAACAAGCAAAAGCATTGTAAGATTGGCATTGAAAACAGTACCTTTCTTTTGTGTGTGGTGACACCTTGAGGAACACCTTGTCACCAACTTCATACTCGATGTGCTTACGCTTTCGGTCTGCATAAGTTTTTTGATGATCAAAGGTTGCTTGCAATCTTTCCTTGATAATTTGAACCTTCCTCTCGGTTTGTTTAATCAAAACTAACCCTACAATCCTTCTCTCATTAAGCTTAGTCAAACAAAAGGGTGTCCTATACGTACGCCTATACAATGCCTTAAAAGGATCCATCCTGATGCTCATTTGAAAGCTATTGTAGTAGGCAAATTCCGCAAGCGGCAGCTTCTCTTCCTAACTTTTTCTTAAAGTCAAAGATACAACACTGAAGCATATCCTCTAAGATCTGGATAATTAGCTCAGACTAACCATCGGTCTAAAGGTGAAAAGCTGTATTGAAGTGTAACCTAGTTTCCAAGACCTCATGTATATTCTTCCACAACCTTGCCGTGAAACGCAGATTTCTATCTGATATAATCGATGATGGCACCCCATATAACCTACTATCTCTTGGATGTACTGCGCCAACCTCTCATGCGTAAAATCCATATGCAAAGGTAAAAATGAACAGACTTGGTCAAAGGATCTACTATCACCTATATGGCATCATGCTTCTTTTGTGTCAACGGTAAACTTGTGGAATCTGGATGGGCTAAAGCAAGTCTGAAGGAACTTGGTGTTCAAATTTAACTTGCTGACAAGATAAACATCTGTTCAAAAACTCGGATACATTTATTTTCATACTAGGCCACCAATAAAAGAGATGAAGATCTTGGTGCAAACGGACTATGGTGCAATTTTTGCAGGATATGGTCCCGTAAATCCTCCAAAGCTGGGATACACAACCGATCCTTGAAGTACAATATCCCACCATCTCACACTTCAAAATTAGATGCCTAACCTCCCTAAACTATCTCAATCTTTGCCACCAACTCTTTGTCTAACACTTAGGTTCTCTTGATCTTTTTTACGAAGGTAGGTTTCACACGAAGCTCAGCTAACAACATACCACCCTTGGTCATCCTCAAGTAGGCAAACATTACCCTCAAATCTGTCATAGACTTCCGGCTCAAAGCATCACTCACCACATTAGCTTTACCAGGATGATACTCTATGATGCAATCATAATCCTTTAGCAACTCAATCCATCATCGTTACCTCAAATTCAGTTTTTTTTGGGTGAGGAGGTACTTCAAACTCTTATGATCGGTGTAGGTGTAACACTTTTCTCCATACAGATAGTGCCTCCAAATATTTAACGCAAAGATAACTGCAACAAGCTCTAAATCCTACGTAAGGTAGTTTCGTTCATGAGGCTTAAGTTGTCTTGAGGAGTAAGCAACCACCTTACCCTCTTGCATTAGAACACAACCAAGCCTATCCAACGAAGCATCACTAAACACAACATAATCCTTTCCTAGCTCGGGTTGCATTAACATTGAAGTCTTCATCATATAAGCCTTTAACTGCTCAAAATTTTGCTATTTTTCTCGCTCCACGATATTCCTAGGTGGTTTCCACCCCACCACTGCCTGAATCTTTTGCGGATTGACTCAGATCCTATCTACTGCAATAATGTGGCCCAAGAACGCCACCTCGAAGAGCCAAAATTCACAGTTATTGAACTTGGCAAAAAGTTGTCTCCCCCTCAAGATCTGAAGGACAACATGAAGGTGATAGTCGTACTCCTCTTCTAATCTTGAATAAACCAAGTTGTCATCAATGTTGACCACCACAAATTGATTTAGATAGGGCTAAAAGATCTGGTTCATCAAGTCCAAAAGTCGTTGGTGCATTGGTAAGCCAAAAAGGCATTACCAGGAACTCATAATGTCCATACAACGTCCTGAAAGAGATATTCTAGACATTCTCTTTTACTACCTTTAGTTGATAGTAATCCAACCTCAAGTCAATCTTTAAGAACACACTGGAACCTCTCAACTGATTAAACATGTCATTAATCCTTGGTAGGGGATAATGGTTCTGTTGAGCAGACGATAGTCAATGCACATTCTCATTGACCCATTCTTTTTTAACGAACAAGATTAGTGCAACTCAAGGCGAGATGCTCGGTCAAATAAAAAATCTTTCCAATAACTCTTGAATTTGATTATTTAGTTCCCCAGTTCTGTCGGTGCCATGCACTATTAGAATCGTGTCATGCATCATATCTATCTAAAACTCTAGCTCACGATTCGAAGGTGGTCCGGGTAACTATTTTAGAAACACATCAGTAAACTCTCTAATAGTTTGAAGGTTCTCAAGCATCAAACTTTCAACTCTTGTGTCAACAATGCGAGCCAAGAATGCATCACAACCTTGCTGGATCATTCTTTTTTGCCGCCAAGGCTGACGCCACGTTGGAAAGGCAATGATTTCTTTCACCATTCACTACCAACGTGGCCCCATCAAAATCGCGAAGCTCAAGGCTCTTCTCTCTACAACCTAACTACGCATCATGCTCAAACAACCAATCCATCCCTAAGGTAGCATCAAAATCTTAAAATAGTAACACCATCAGATCGAGCGGAAAGATTGAACCTTGAACCTCAATCTGTAACCCCCTTGACCCAGTCTAGCCGCCAGACCAAATCGAGGAAGCTACATTAGGTTTGTCGTAGCAAAACGAAAAGATTCAACAGACCCTGGTCCATTTTCTTCCTTTTTATCTTGTCTAGATGCCAATTATTAGTCTTACGTGTACATGCATCACTCAGGTATAACCCTGCCTCAATCGGGCATCATTTTGACATCCAATTGATCGCATTTGCAATTTACGGACCAAATTGCAAATACAGGAAATTTGCAGGATTTAAGCCACTTTTAATATACCAATCTTTAATTTGTCAAGTTCTGACATTCATCTCAAATTGATCATTCAAGCTCATACAATCGCATGGAGAAGATTCAGGGACTAGAATACAATGAAAGCAAAACTGCCAAGCCAATATTACAAAAAATGGCCTCGCATATCGTTACGGGTGTCATTAAAGTACCAATTTTGGGCGGTGTGGGGGTGCTATTCCTTCCCTATCCGTAACCGACTCCCGAAACCAACATTTTAAAATCTCTGGTTTTATGGTGCCCGACCTACCTTAGTGGCCGATGGAGACTTCATTTTTAAAATGCGATTTTTCATGAAACCCTACGGTAGACATTATTTTTAAATACCCGAAAGACGCTCAGACACCTTGAAACCCTTTTTAGTGAAAACTCGTAGAAAAAGGATCGCTACAGATGGCGACTCCGCTAGGGATATTTTTTGTTTTTCAAGAATAAAAGAGAGTCAAGCTTTTTAAATAATTACCGCTTTATTAATATCTGAAGTTCCGAATTAAGGTGACTATTAAATTATCATTTGGTTATAATTGCGCATTTATTTTAACGCATTTAAAATTTGGCATATAAACCCGTCCTTTTAAGTGGGGGAAAACGCTAGTGCTTTCGTGAGGATATCGTTCCTCCGTATGGGCCTAGCAAAGTATCTTCAGGGCTCGAGTACCTTATTCTTTTGTGAGGATATCGTTCCTTCGTATAGGCATAAGCGAATGGGTCCCCCTAAATTGAACCCGGTTGAAAGGAGCCTATAATGGGTGATGATCAAGAGCCTTGCTAGGTTACAGCAAGGACAATTCAGGTACCTCCTAGCACCAACACTGCATGTAGAGAACATAAAAAACTCACCTTTTTAGAGCCATGTGGATAACCTAGGTGTTTTAGACATGATGTAAATAGGGTTGTTTTGTTTGTTTATCTTATTTAACTTGCTCTTTATTTATGTATTTATTGATTTTAACCGATACTGACTTGTTTTCTTTTTTGTTTTGCTTTTTGCATATATCATTGCATCTGCATTACATAAAGGTATTGAATCAAGTGGTTTGCCCGATCAGAAAATGTTTCGTCATGAAAAAAAGGTATCTTAAGAAGGACGACCTCAACTCATCTGTCAGACATTGGTCAGAAGTCAATCAGAGGACCCAAGGTAATAGTTTGCCGAGTGAGCGCACAGTGCCAGGGTATACTTACGTGAGCCTCCAACAGAATGACTTATGGGAACTTAAAAAGATTTGGGAAGGATGGAATCGAAGACTAGAGGACTTATTCTTCAATGGTTATGGAGACATAGCACAATTGATGTAGGTTTGGGTCAACCAACCTTTACTCTGAGGCATCTTCCAATTCTAGAATCCTGCTTTTTGCTGCTTCACTTTCAATGGGCAAGATATGATGCCTACGGTAGAGGAATACACGACCTTACTTAATTAGAAGAACGCCCAGAAAGATTGGATCCATGCGAAGCCTCTAAGGAACCAAAATTACCCTTCGAAGCTCAGAACCTTTGCCGGGATGAGTGACGATTGGGTTAACGACCTGATTTAAAATCGAGGAGACAACCTAGTCTTTGCATGGGAGAGTATCCGAGACATCATACCCATGCACCCAGAAGAGGGGATGAAGATGAACCTATTCGCCTTAGGGATATATGATTTGGTTATCTTTCTGACAGTTTTTGGAAATATCGATGTAACCATCCTAGATCTATTTGAGCGTATGAAACGAAAGGCGAATCCAGTACCGACAATCTTAACTGAAACTTTCATTTCTTTGAATGCAAGCCGGAAGTATGAAGAGGGACGCTTCAGAGGGTATGCACAATTACTACAGGTTTGGATTTAGAGCCATATGTGGAAGACATCAACGAGGGTCTTGCCGGGAATATCATTTTGAGACTTTTCACCTTTGCGGGAGTACTTAGTGAAGGAATAGAGAGAGGACTTGAACATGAAGAAATGGACCCAGATCTTTAAGAACATTCAAGACGAAGACATAGTGTGGAGAGTTCCTTAGCTCGGCAGGGTTAGTTACTTCCTATACAGCTGCGGTGATTATGATTGGCTAATGATGTTAGGGTTACATGGTGGAATTGCTTGTGCTCCACTTTTGGTGTCCCGACAATTTGGATCACGACAGTTTGTTCTCGTCACCATCGGTTTAAGTCAAAGTTAGCTTCTTTTCAAGGGTGAAAGTTCAAACCATCATGAGAGCTTGGGATCACTGTTATCGGATAAGGGTAGAGGAAGATACCGAGTGCATGATCACCCCAGATTACAATCTTTGGAGACGTTTGAGGATTAACGATAAGATTCTAGAACCCGACCAAGGACCAACCCTATCACTTGAGGAACATATAAGGATAGTATTGTCCGAGGATGACATTTTGCAAAATGAACTCAAGGAGGTTAAGAAGAAGATAGAGGTTTTACAGACTAAGCATACAAGTAGCTTTACAAGGTAAGTTTAGATGTCGACGAACGAGATGGGACCATTAGGCCATTGACGAAGCTGGACACAGATCTGAGTAAGAAGAATACTCTTTATCAGAAAGATACTCTCCAGCTTCAAGCAAAGGTGCAGAATGCTATCCGAAGCCAGTTCCTAGCCGTGGAGAAGAAAAGGATGAACGATATGCGTTTAGTTGAAGAAAAACGAGAGAAAGGCAAGCAAGCGATCGAGAAAGAGTTAGAAAGCTGCAAGTTAGCCATCAAGAGTGAAAGATGATCTTTTATGGATGCCATTAACCAAGAGAAAGAAAGAGCTAGGCAAGAGATCGACAAAGGCAAGCAAGCAATCATCTGCGAAAGAGAGAACACTGCCATTTGGAAGAGGAAATCCATGGAGAGCAGGACTGCTAGAGATGCAAAACTTGTACAACGACACTGTTCAAAGCCGAATTAGAGCCAAGATCAGAATGTCGAGTTAGAAGGGAGACTAATAGAGTTGGAGCAGTCCTTTCAGACCTATTGTCGGAGGAATTGCTTCATCGAGCTACAAGAAAGGGAACGTGAAATTGGTATGTTATGAGCTCGCTTTGAGTCACTCGAGGCAATCGTTCAGGATTATAGGGGGATAATTAGGGTATTCGAAGAAGCTACAGCAGGTGGAGGCAATTATTAGGGATGAAGACTTCGTGATGCCTCCCAGATGATTCAAGACAGAGACCAATATTACATGACCCTGATGGTGGAGATATGACGAGTTGCGGGACATGTGAATGATTTAGCTGCAGAAGCTGAAGTTTTTCGACCTTTCATAACCTCAAACATAAAAGAAGTGCCTAGGTTCATCAAGCTGCCCAGGGCTATCGAGAAGTTAGGAGCTAGAGCTAGGGCTTACGTGTAGAACTCTACTTTACTATTTTGTGAGTTTGTCTCTTTAATTCCCATAAAACTAGTTCAAAAGGGTGATTACTAGCGATATCAATGCCTTTATTTTCATACATTCTTGCATTGCATCATTATACATGCATTCATCTTTATTTGCAATAATATTGATAGTGTAAATATTGTGGCAGTGTGAAACTAAAAGATAAGCCGCAACCATTCCGCATCCATACTTTACTCGGTTCCAAAGCAAATTAATGGAGGATAGAATAGTCTGTTTGGAAAAGGGTAGACAGATTTGGAAGAACGTTTCGATGAAGCTAGATAGTGCCTTAGCGAGCAGATCGCTCAATCACAAGCCGCGATAGTATCCGAGTTAACCGCAGTGCTAGGAAAAAGCTATGGGAAAGAAAAGGTTAAAGAGGAAGTCGCCCTGAAGCCATAAGGTATCGCATCTCACAACAAGGTTTAATTAAAGACGCCAAGTTCGGCAAGAAGAGTATACATTGAACCTATTGGGATATCTGTTAGTCTTCACGCAGGGGCATCTGAAAACCAACCCGTGGATACATGGGCATTCTACGAAGAAGAAGTGCCGGATCTAAATTTTGCCGAGAAAATTAGAACGGAAGTGGAAAAAATGGGAGGAAAGGTTTCGTCTCATGGAAGAAAATTTTAGAGCACTC
Organism: Hibiscus mutabilis; assembly: GCA_019671005.1. Taxonomy (NCBI): domain Eukaryota; kingdom Viridiplantae; phylum Streptophyta; class Magnoliopsida; order Malvales; family Malvaceae; genus Hibiscus; species Hibiscus mutabilis. The sequence continues at coordinate 27,076,019 of CM033738.1, forward strand.
CAAGCCACATATGAACCAAGGAATGAGGCTAGTGATCTGAGCCTGGTATCTGACCTTATTTTACCACCAAAATTCAAAACTCCGAAATTTGACAAGTATGATGGAACTTCATGCCCTTCCGCGCATGTGACCATGTATTGCCGAAAGATAGCTTCCTTTATCAAGGATGAAAAACTTTTAATCCATTGTTTCCAGGATAGTTTGACTAGAGCAGTACTCCGGTGGTACACCCAATTAAGCCAGGTAAATATCAAATCCTGGAAGAACCTTTAGAATGAGTTCATTGAGCAATAAAAACATGTGACAAATATGACCCCACAATAGGATCATGTTGGGAAACATGGGACAAAAGTCTAACGAGAGTCTGTGGCAATACGCCCAGAGATGGCGAGAGGTGGCCGCTCAAATCCAGCCACCAATTCTTGATCACGAGATTATGCCCCTATTCGTGAATACTATGAACGAAACACTATTCAATCACCTTATCAATAATACAACTCAAAGCTTTGCTGATTTGATCAGGACTGGGGAGTCTCTCGAATTGGCAATTAAGACTGGCAGGATTAACAGCGGGGATAGCTCCTGAAAGTACAAAAAGAAGAAAGAGAATAAGGTAAATAATACGAGTACTTACAATACCCCCAAAGAACTTTACAGTCTCTCAGCCGCAAGCATCAACAGGGAAGGCTCATAACCCAAACCAACTGATAGTAAACGTTCTACCATGGTGACTCTACAAAAGCTATCGGTAGATGATTCCCACATGAAACCCTGTCATAACTCTGTGAGAGCCTTCGATGGTACTCAAAGGGGAGCACTTGGAAAAATTGAGGTACCTTTGTTAATAGGGCAGATAGAGTACAAAATTGATTTCGTGGTAATGGACATAAAGTCGACCTACAGTTGCTTATTGGGAAGACCATGGATTCACTAGGCTAGAGCTGTTCCCTCATCACTCTATCAAAAATTGAAATTTGTGATCGAAGGCAAGTTGGTCACTACAGAGGTCGAGCAAGAAATCATCGCCTCGGTAACACCGGCTTCCCCTACATCCAGAATGATAAAGATGTTGCGGAATGTTTTTGCTGAGCATTGGAACTTGTAAATGCTACATTTTTGCGGAAGGTAGTCGGATCCCCTCCCTCAGGTTATCCAATTATACCAAGATGACCGTTTCTGAAACTTTGGGCCGAGTAGCCAAAACGGGAAGAGGGCTAGAAAGGAGATTGCAAGGAAGCCTACGACCCAGAAGTGTCATCACCAAGAAAGATCGTTTTGGGCTTGGCTACAAATTGAGTATTCAGCAAAGGAGAGAGGAATATAGAAAGAAAGAAGAACAAATGAGTGCTAGACTCAAAGGAGAGGATATTCTATGGAGACCGATGTCTTTCCCTTATTTAAAAGATACTTTTGTCTTTGGAGGAATGGACCATACAAAGCAGAAACTACAGAAAGCAATTCAAGAAAATGACATACTTAACGAGAATGAGATGTTCAGTGAATCGCTTGAAGGGATATCCATCAACATGATATCTAAAGATGACAATGGCAGCAACGTGTTGACCAGCATCTGCCCTTGCCGTCTCAGGGAAACTCTCAATAATTGGAGTTACATTGATCTACCTATAATCTTTAGGGCTAGATTAGAGTAATGCTCCGAACTAACCCTTTTGTTTTCTCAAATGGCAAACATTTCATTTACTTCATTCATTTATTTCTTACTCATATTCATTCAATTCATTTAAAATCATTCTCTTCCCAATACATTCGTTCTCATTTCATGCAGGGTCCCCATGATTAACTGTATGAATAATTCCGAATCCAATCCCAAGGTAGACTTTGAACGCCTCAAGATCTCGACAGAAATTGAAGAGGAGGACGACGTGGCAGAATGTGAGTTTCTTGAGGAGTTGGTAAGGATGATGGCCAATGAAGAAAGGTGAATCATGGCCCACCAAGAAGAAACAAAAATTGTGAACTTGGGAACCGATGAGGAGAGAAAAGAAATGAAAATTGGGACTACATTTTCCTCAGAAACTAGGCGCGAACTGATAGCCCTGCTTCAAGAGTTCAGGGACGTCTTTGCTTGGACTTATCAAGATATGCAAGGGTTGAATACAGACATAGTGATGCACAAGCTACCAACGAGCCAGAATGCAAACCAATCCAACAAAAGCTCAGAAGAATGAGGACTGACATGTTGTTAAAGATCAGAGAGGAGGTAAAAAGCAGTTTGATGTTGGCTTTTTGGAGGTTGCCAAATACCCTGAATGGGTTGCAAACATCGTACCGGTGCCAAAGAAGGATGGGAAGGTCCACATGTGTGTAGATTACAGGGATCTCAATCGAGCGAGCCCTAAAAACAATTGCCCTTTGCCACATATTGACACGTTGGTAGACAATACCGTGAGACACTCATTGTTCTCGTTCATGGATGGTTTCTCAGGATACAACCAGATAAAGATAGACCCAGAAGACATGGAGAAGACCACATTTGTAACTATGTGGGGCACGTTTTGTTACAAGGTGATGCCTTTCAGACTCAAGAACGCATGGGCAGCTTATCAAAGAGAAATGATGACTCTTTTCCACGATATGATGCACAAAGAGATAGAAGTATACGTGGATGATATGATCGCTAAGTCCTGAACCGATGAATAGCACCTTCAAAACTTGAGAAAGCTATTTCAAAGACTACAAAAATACCAGCTGAAGCTCAACCCAGCTAAATGCATCTTCACAGTCACATCTGGAAAACTCTTGGGGTTTGTAGTGAGTAGGAAGGGGATCGAAATCGATCCAGAAAAAGTGAAGGCTATCCAGGACCTCCCACCGCCTCATACTCAAAAAGAAGTTTGAGGTTTCCTTGGAAGGTTAAGCTATATCCCCCGTTTCATCTCTCAATTAACAAATACTCAGGAAGAATAACCTAGGGGTCTGGGATGAAGAATGTTAAGAAGCTCTAGAGAAGATTAAGAAGTACTTGACAAATGCTCCGATTTTGGTCGCACCGGTACCAAATAGGCCTTTGATCTTTTACCTAACAGTTTTTGAAAACTCGATAGGTTGCGTGTTGGGGCAACATGATGAGTCTGGGAAGAAGGAAAGAGCCATCTACTACCTAAGCAAAAAGTTCACTGATTGTGAAACACGATACCCGCCAATTCAGAAGCTATGTTGTGCTTTGTTTTGGACTACCAAAGGGCTTAGACAATACATGTTATATCATACCACCTGGTTGATATCCAAATTGGACCCCTTGAAGTTTCTAATAGAAGCACATGCATTAACAGGGAGGATGGCCCACTGGCAGATGCTGTTATCCGAGTTCGACATTGTATATGTGAGCCAGAAAGCTGTAAAAGGAAGTGCTATAGCGAATTTCTTGGCTAGCTGTGCTTTAGATGATTATGAATCGTTGGACTTCAATTTCCCCGATGAGGACTTGATGTGAATTAAAATTGGGGAATATGTTGTTTTAGATGACGGCTCGTAGAAGCTTTACTTTGACAGAGCCTCCAATGCACTTGGCCACGGAATAGGATTCGTGCTAATTTCTCTAGAAGATGTCTACTATCCCTTCACTAGCAGACTAGAATTCTTTTGCACAAACATCATAGCTGAATACGAAGCCTGTGTCATGGGACTGAATGCAGCCATTGAAAGAAAGATCAAAGAACTTTGAGTATTCAGAGATTCGTCCTTAGTGATCTATCAGTTATGAGGAGAATGGGAAACTAGGTATCTGAAGCTAGTCAAATACTACGAGTTAATCCAACAGCTCATTAAAGAATTTGAAAAGGTCAGTTTCACCTACCTTCCTAGAGAAAACAACTAGATGGAAGACGCCTTGGCAACCCTGGCCTCTATGTTCAAAGCAAATACGAAAGTAGAAATGAAGCCAATTGAGATGCAGACTTTTGAGAGGACAGTTCACTGTTATAATATGCAAGAAGAAATAGATGGAAACCCTTGGTATTATGATATCTTGCAATATATCAAGTTTCAAACATATCCCGAAGGGGCAAATGAAAATGACCAAAAAACACTCAGAAAGATGACAATAGGGTATTTTTGGATGGGGAGATTATGTACAAAAGAGGCCATGATCAAGTTTTGTTGAGATATGTAGATGCCTTGGAGGCAAAAGAAATTTTGGCAGAAGTGCATGATGGCTTGTATGGAACACATGCCAATGGTCTATCAATAGCCCAAAAAATCATGAGATACGATTATTTCTGGTCGACTATGGAGGGAGATTGTATTGATTACACCAGGAAATGTCATAAGTGCCAAATATATACCGACAAGATCCATGCCCTCCCTTACCTTTGCACACCATGAACTCGCCTTGGCCGTTCGTGGCATGGGGCATGGATGTCATTGGATAGATTCATCCGAAGGCTTCCAACAAGCACCGTTTTATTTTGGTCGCCATTGATTACTTCACTAAATTGGTGGAGGCAGCATCTTACACCAATATCACAGGGACAACGGTGTGCAAGTTCTTGAAGAAGGAGATCATTTGCCAATATGGGTTGCTAAAAAAGATTATCACCGACAACGCTTCCAACCTAAATAACAAATTAATGACTGAGGTGTGCAACCAGTTCAAAATAACACACCATAATTCCACGACCTACCGTCCTAAGATGAATGGGGTAGTAGAAGAGGCAAACAAGAACATAAAGAAAATCATTGCGAAGACAACAGACACCTACAAAGGTTGGCATAAGAAGTTTCCATTTGCTCTGTTTGCCTACCAGACATCTGTTCGTACATCAACAAGGGCAACGCCCTATTCTCTAGTGTACGACACAAAGGCGGTACTACCCATTGAGGTTGAGATTCCGTCACTCTGAGTTCTGAATAAAGTAAAACTGGATGAATCAGAGTGAGTGTAAACTGGGCTTAACCAGTTAAATCTCATCAAAGAAAAGAAGCTGAAAGCCATCTGCCATGGTCAAATGTACCAAAAATGAATGATGCGGGCATATGATAAGAAAATGCGCCCGAGGGAATTTCGATAGGGAGATCTGGTGCTTAAGAAGATCCTCCCAATTCAAAAATATTTTTGAGAGAAACGTTGATTTTAACCGAAATGGACAGAGAAGAATTGAAAAATCCTATAAATTCTGATTCAGTTAAGAAGTATTACATTTGAAAAAAAGGAAAGAAAAAGAAAAAGAAAAAAAGGAAAGAAATAAAAAATGTGAAAAAATGAAATGAAAAATGATGGAAAAAATGAGGCGAAAACCCACATAGGGCGCCTTAGGTTATAAAAAGGGGAGAGGCTCGAGGCAAAAACCCAAAAATGGGCGTCTTGAAGCAAAAGAGGGATCTGAGTTGAAAAACAGTTAAGGGCGGCTCAAATAAATTTTGAGATTGGGCCTCTGGCAAGTAGAATTACCCTCCCGGGTACCAAAAGAAGGAGCTCTAGGCAAAGATTCTATTTCGGTTGACGGGATCAAGCATCATTCGTACAGTGGATATTTGGGGTTTTGCATTTCATGTTCTGCTTTCTCTTTTCCTCATGTTTGCCATGACTTTTCTAAAACTATTCCAAGTCCTTCATGACAATAAGATCATGTTTTTGTGTCTGCCTTTCCCTGTCTTCTCATTGTTTTCATAAGAATCATGCAAACAGGTTAACATAGACTTATGAGAAACAAAAGATTTCTGAGCATTATTATGATCTAACCCTGAGAATGCAGGTGATTAGAAAACATAATTAACTTTGATCTCAAGCTTTCTACATAATGTACATTGAGGCACGACGAGGGGAAGACTTCGAGCATCAGAATAAGATAATCAATGTCATGTACCATTCATATTTGTCTGAGAAAATATTCAAGACGAAAATGGAGGTCTCCCAGGTGAAAACCCGTAAGGGCGCCTAAAAAAAACTTTAAAGCGAAAACCTGAAAGGGCATTTTAGAACTTAGAGCCGGAAACTTAGAAAAAAAGGCCGAAAAGGTTGAACCCAACAATGATATGGGGTACCGCCACCAGAAGAAGAAAAAGAAGAGAAAGAAAGCAGAGAGTTGAGATTGAATGACTGTGGAAGCAGGAGCATCGAAACATTGACACTCATGCATCATGTATAGTTAGGCATCCTTAGGATTAGGAGCATGCTAACTCATTTATTATAACATTTTGTCTATTTAAAACAGGTACTTACACGTTACTAATGACTTTTGATCTATAACTTTGTATTGAAAAAGGTGGATTCACTTGAAAAATTTCGGCAGCCTTAGTACCATGAGTCTAGAAAGATCGGTAGCCATTTTCGGTGTGAATCCCCAAATTTGAAGAAAGATTTCGGCAGCCTTAGTAGCGTGAGTCCAGAAAGATCGGTAGCCATTTTGGCATGAATCCCAAATTCAAAGATAAAGGTTCTATATAGGAAGGGCCTATATTTTTGAGCCCTCGCAATGAAAGGTTCCATATAGGAAGAACCAGTAACTCTGAGATTTCAGAAGCTAAAAGTTCTATATAGGAATAACTTGCAGCTCCAGGGTTTAAAGACTAGCAGTTCTATAAAGGAGGAACTCCTAGTCGGAAGAATCCATCCGTGACGTAGAAGGTTTTATATAGGAAAAACGCACAACGTTGAAGGTGAAGAGTTCTATATAGGAAGGACTCCAAGCTTTACCGTCTCAGAGTAAAAAGTTCTATATAGAAGGGACTCGTAATTCGAGGCTTCAGAGTGAAAGATTCTATATTGGAAGAACCCTAACTCCATGATTCCAAGGTAAAAAGTTATATATAGGAATAACTTTTAGTCCGAAGGATCCACTCGAGAAAGCGAAAGGTTCTATATAGGAAGAGCTTGTAGCTCCAAGATCAGAACGTGAAGAAATTCTATATCGGAAGAATTTACGAGCCTGGAGATTTAGCTAAGGAAAAGCGGAGAGTTCCAGAAGAACACGTGATTCCAAAGCTACAAACAGGGAAGTCGGATAAAAATAAGTGCTTATGATCTTTGCTTTGTTCTCGTTCCACAAGAACAAGAAAAGAGAGGCAACTGTAATCACTCATTTTTATCTGTTTTTGTTAATATTGCAACATACTAATATAATAATTAATTAATATTATTATTGCAAATTTACGTATATACGTGCATGTGTGCTATTAACATATATGTGTGATGTGTGTAAATGCATGTGTGGTATGTATATTTTGTATTATGTACTTATCAGTAAGTATTGTGGTGTATGTGTATTGTATGTGTGTTTATATTTTATGTATGTATTGTTTGTATACATATGCTAATGTGTGTATAGTTATATTAATTATGTGTGAGTAAACCAATATATATATATTTAAGTTGGTGGGTTATATTAATTATGTATGTGTTTGTATGTTGGGATTGTGTGTCGAATATATTACATAGATGGTAATTTGCATGTGTACCCGTATGATATATGTGTGTGCTTGTGTGTCCCGTATATGTATGTATACGTATATGGTATTATTATTATTATTATTATTATTAGTGTTGGGTTGCATAAAATAAAATTCATAAATTATAAAATGTAAGTGTCCATAGTCCAATTATTACAGAACCCAAAATGAAATGTTATAGGTCCAACCGGCCGAGCCCAACCCTAATATCTAAGTAACCCTAATTGCAGCTCTCTTATGCACAGTCGTTCCTGGGCCGTTGGATCAGATCTTGATCCAACGGTCATGATCGAGCAAGGACGTCCTTCTAGCAGGCCGCGTTGATGTACGCGCGAGCCGTTCGGCTCCCCACGTGCGCGTGCATCGCACGCATGAGGCTATTTGATTTCCAAGGCGCCACGTGTTACATCTCGGGCTGCCTCGTTGTTACAAGATCAGATCTGAATCATTCGTTCCTCGCGTAATCTCAGCCGTTGGATCAGATCTGATCCAACGGTCAAGAACGAGTCTGGTCGAGTGAATCCATCTACCATGCCGATCCTTACTAGATCTCCAACCACCGTGCTCAAAGACGTACAAAAATAGAGGAAAAAGAGATTTGTCAGACCAAATCGCAAAATATGTGTATTTTATGTTTTATTTCTACCGAAAATAAGTTCAGGGCAGATATGTATGATAAAAACTCGAAAACCTTGTAACAAGGGACAACCAGTTTCCAGTTTCCAAAAATAAAAAAAAGAGAGAGTTCCCAAGGGTAATCTTTTTATCCTCTATATTTTTCTCATGCATACAAAGTAAAAATAGCTAAAAAGAGTGTTGTTACCTGAGTTATTTTCTCGGTCTCGTCGGCAATGAACCTTGGTGTTGATCCTTTTAGAGGGGGTTTTCTTTTCTTTTTTGAAATAACGAAATGTTCATATTTTTTTAAAAGAAATGAAAAGGGGTTTCAAATCTTTTTTGGGTTGCAGTTGCCAGAAGTTGTGGCCAAAGAAGGCTCGAGGCGGCCGTTACGGCCAAGCCCCGCCTGAGATCGATGGCTCACGGTGGCTGAGTGAGGGTTTGGTTTCGGGAGGAGACTGGCTTATGAAAAAAAAACCCTGAGAAAAGAGAGCATTTTTTTAGGGTTATAAAAAATGGGAAAAAATGAGATTAGGGGCCAACCATTTGGTTTTATAGATTCAAAATAAAATGAAGATGGGAAATTGCATCATAAATACCACCGTCCCACTGATATTTTCATTCTGAGTCTGTCCCTTGGTCCAATTACAACCCTGGTCCCTTTTTTTTTAAAAAATTCAATTTAGCCCCGAAATTAACCGAAATCAGTTTTTAATGGCAAAAATACCTTGTTAGTCCCTCCGCCCTTTTGATATTTTCTTTTCGAGACTGCCGCATGATTTATTACTCAATTAGTCCTTTTACGTTTCGCTCAATTTGCAATCCCGTTTCTAAATTGTGTTTTTTTATTTATCTAATTTTTATTTTCTATTTTGTTTTTATTTCATTTCAGTCCTATATTCATGTTTTATTTTAAGTTATCATGTTTGAAAGTATGTTAATATTATGTTTTTTTAGCATGATTGGCGATGTTCTTAATGTGATTAATTGTTTATGTATTTTAGTTTCCATATTAGGTTCATTAATGTTTTTGATGTATATGTTTTTTTATATAGGATTATGTTTACTTTGTTTGTTCATGATATGTATATGTGTTAGCATGAGTTTTTTGGATCCTTTTTTTTGCATTGTAGGTTACATGTTAGTGTGATGTTATTTGTTACATGTTAATGTCATGATATGTTTATAATATGTATGCATGTAATTTGTATCACATGCTAAAGTTTTAGTGTAATATTGTGGTAATGTCGCTTTGTTAATTTAGTATCATATTACTTGTATGTCTTGTATATGTTGCATTTGTGTTTTTTATATGTGTTTAAGCATGTTATAATTAGTTAATTTAATCTTGAAGCATTTTTTTACCATGCTTATATGTTTATGTTTATAGTTATGTTTAGTTTTGATTCTCGTGACATGTCATTTTTATTTATGATCATGCATTTTGTTAAATATCATGTTAATTTAGATATGTTTTTTATAATGTATTTGTTAAGATTGCATAACGAATATATTATTTTTTAATGCGATGCCCTTTATTCAAGCATAAACGTAGTCAGTATCAAACGCAGATCAGTTTACTCTCGAATAACGAGGCCCTTAAAATTTACTCAAACTTATAACCAAATTTTAAATTAATCGTTACTCTAATCTAAAAAATTTAATATTAATAAAACAGTAATTATTAAAGTACCAATTTTGGACGGTGTGGGGTGCTAATCCTTCCCCATCCGTAACCGACTACCGAATCCAACATTTTAAAATCTCTGATTTTATTTATTCGAGCATAAACGTAGTCAGTATCAAACGCAGATCAGTTTACTCTCGAATAACGAGGCCCTTAAAATTTACTCAAACTTATAACCAAATTTTAAATTAATCGTTACTCTAATCTAAAAAATTTAATATTAATAAAACAGTAATTATTAAAGTACCAATTTTGGACGGTGTGGGGTGCTAATCCTTCCCCATCCGTAACCGACTACCGAATCCAACATTTTAAAATCTCTGATTTTATGGTGCCTGGCCTACCTTAGTGACCGGTGGCGACTCTATTTTTAAAATGCGATTTTTCAAGAAACCCCACGGAAGATATTATTTTTAAATACCCGAAAGACCATCATACACCTTGAAACCCCTTTTTAGCAAAAACTCGTAAAAAAAAGATCACTACAGATTCGTGATATGCTCCCTCTTATCTCTCACGCTAAATAGTGTCACAAAGCAAGCTTAAATTAATGCCAACAGAAACTCTTGGCATAGAAAAAAATGATAAAAATAAAAATCTGAGTTTAAGTAGTAAAATTGACTAAGAGAGTGAAATGATACTTGATGCATATTGCCTATAACACCCCTTTCCGGCTTAGTAGAGAACCGGGTTGAAATGTGTTATCGAAGACTAATTCGGAGTTCAGAATAGTGTTCAAAACTATACTTTAGTGTCTTAGAAAATTTATCAGAACAACTCGTTATCAAATTACTCAATTTGGGGGTCAATTTAAACTTTTCTGAATTTAGGGACTAAACATAAATTCTACAAAATCAAGGGTCCTTATTTGAAATCCATTTTATAAATCTAAAATTTATCTTATCAATAATAATTAGGTGAAGTTTCATTACCAATAAAGGTCATTTACCTATTCGATTTTATCTTTGATTAATCAGTGATTAATCTGTAAAAAAATTGAAATATTCATTTTACACCATTTAACTAGCTTAACAGACGCCCGTATCGATACACCTAGTGTCCGCATCGGTACGACTAGGCTGACAAGTAGATAAGTTCGTTATAACAGAGGAGCCGTACCGATACACTAAACACCGTATTGGTACGCTGGCATATTGATACGCGAAGACCGACCAAAACATATTTTAAAATTTGATAATGCGTACAGGTACGCCCTAAGGCTGTATTGGTATGGTACAAATTATAAATTCTAGTGACCACTTTCCATACCGATACACACTCTTTAGTATCGGCACGCCCTTTAATCTAGGTTCATTATGGAAAGCCTTTACCGATACACCATCACCCGTACCGATACGGTTAGAATTGTGATGGTATTTTTCTCCTGATTTTTCATTAAATTAACATACCAATCATTAACCAAATGTCATGAAAATTTACCAGCAAATTGTTAACAACCATTTTTAATAGCTTACCAAATTATAGAGCATTTTGAATCCGTTTACTAGCATTTCTCTTTTTAGTGCATTATAGGCTGGTTTTAGTGATTTTCACATTTGGCATATAAACCGAAGACCGAGTTTCTTTACCATATTAACTCAGGAGCTGACATATACAAACAAAAGAGGGCTAATTAATCCTGTTTAAAGCTTATGCCACCTTGCTAAGAGTTTAAAGGCAAAAATAACATACATGTGATTTGCTTGGAGTGACTTGCAAATTCTACCACACGATCAAGCTAAGATTCGTCAAAGTCATGAAATGCATAAGACACACATATGTTAGGCTTATATAGCCTAGTGAGGAAGTCATAACAAACGTAAAGCAATTAAATGACATGAATGGCATGCTATGATCATGAACAACATAGCATCAAACTACTAATCTCATGAGTCCCATGCTTAAGTCATTTATCATACTTTCACATAATCATAGCAAGGTGTAACACATATCAATCCCCAAGACATAGTAACAAATGAATGCGTGAATTTCCCTTTACACCAACACATATAATGGATACTAGGCCGTAGCCTTGAACCATAGGTTCGGATAGTCCCTTACACATTCTATCCTTTTAACACTTACATATAGGCCGTAGCTTTACGAGCTCAATTAACCCTATGGCATGCCAATTGTATCCAAAACTCACAAATGTCCAGGGTTACACATATTTCATCATATAGCTTACCTTTGTGCCCTTAGGCCATATCATAGCGGATCAGATTGCATATTGAGCGTTGGCTCCGAATAACATATCATATCATTACGTATTATATCATAACATGTTCGTGTCAATTTAGCATATCATATCATATCTTACTCATATCAATTTCACATGTAACATGCCCCGATTATCACATAGTGACTTATAGATTATCAACTATCACATAGTGACTTATAGATTATCAACCCTATCAAAGGCTTACCATGCTCACCTTTGGTATCCACGCTCTACTTGAGCCCTTTTGACAAATGCAGTGGAAAAACACAATACAATGCAATAGGATGGTTCCTTGCCTATCCCTTGACACAACTACACTCACCGATACTTCCGAGATATGATTAGTCTAAAATAGGTGAGCACTAATGCTCACTGTTTTGAGCTTAAAAGAATTTATACCATTTTACACCTAATGTCAAGTAATACACACATGATACAAGGCCATGGATTTAGCTGCTGTTGATGCTATATTTTAGCAATCAATCTAAGTAAAACCGGTCGGCAAAAATTAAAATACTGCAGCTCACTTAGCTACTGTTTCGAACGTATTTAAGCTTAAACCATAGAAATTTTATCCATGAATAATGAAGGTCAAAATTTAATAAACGGGTACCAAAGGATAATTAAGGATGTAAACTTACCTTTAGCATAATCGATTTAATATGCTAGTAATCCATTTGTAAGAATCTCGAAAATCCACTTTAAAGCTCTGTCAAGCTTACAATAGTGAAGGATATTGGAAGAAGATGATCAGAGAAAGAGCTACTTTTTTCTTTCTTTATCATAAGGTTCCCCTCAATTAGTAATCATTTTATTTATTTAGAAATTATTACATTGTAACACTTGGCAGATGACTCATAAAACAAAGGGTTAGTCACACATTTGATCACCAAGCTTTTCCACCTCTTGCACTTAGCTTTATTTCTTTATTATTTAATCACCAATCATACTTTCATTCTATAAATAAATTTTAAATCTTTGTACTTTAGTCGCCACATAGCTTAATTATTTAGTCCTTCAGTTACCTTTCCTTTTTATGAAGTAACCTTGTGATTTAATTAACCATAAATCCTTGATCTTTTTCTTTATTTAAACTCTAATCTAATTAACTTTATTTTCTTCTAATTTAGTCGCTAAACATATTTTTTTATCATTAAGTGCATACTTAGGCACTCCATTCTATCGTATCTCATAATTATGACTTATTACTTCATATCTTTTCAAATTAGCCCTTAGCTTCGAATTCCATAACCTTACAATTTAATAATGTTAATCCACTTTATTCATTTTATATATTTTCTTACTCAAATGAGAAATAAATTTCCCGGTCACCAAAAGCCGAATCTTAACTCGGCCGATTTTCGGAATATTACAATATTTTCCCTTGATTCCACCTGTCCTAGCCTGACACAAGTCATGTTTTCATGGTTTCCTTAACCAAAAGTTTTGGTGATCTTTATCACATCTTTAATATTATTTAATTATTCACTATTAAACAAAATGAGTAGCCATGCATTTGTTTGTTTTTTCCACGTATCATGGAAAGATAATTCATGTTTTTGTCATATACTTCCACGTGTATGGGACAAAGGCAATCCTTCAAAGTTTCTTTAGCTATAGATTTCTACGTGGCGTGAAACCATAATTCATGGCATGCTTACTCACCATGGAACATGATGCATGTGGCAGCCTTGTCTTATTTTAATTCCCCAAACAATGTGTATTCCTCCACGTAAGCATGGAGGGTGCCGTTGTTGGTGCAATGTTTCCCCAACGTGGGAAAATCATGGTGAGTTCCTTCAATGCGAAGGAGCTTAGCCGTGAAGGATTGAGGACTTGTACTTATCCTTTAAATCCATCACATATTTTTAAATATTAGCATCGTCAAATGCCCCTTAAGCTTTCAATGTTTTTAATATAGTCCAATAGCAATGCATAATGATGTATTTACACATGTAAAATTAATTACATGGTCAATGGTTAATAATTATCTTGACTTACCGAGAATTAAATTCTCGGTTACCGGAATCCAATTTACAACCAGGTCGATTTTCGGGGTGTTACATTGCCTACACATCATGCACTCTTCAAGGACTTAGATTAGAGTTATATTTCTGCACTTGAATTACTACCTTCTTGACATTATTGCACTGAGATACTGAAGACAGAAATAGAGCCAAATTCTGCTTGCCAACACTTGTTGGCATTCCAACCAAAATTTTGCCGAGGTAACGTTTTCACTATTTTTGCTTTTATTTTGTTTGCATTACTTGAGGACAAGCAATGAGTTAGGTTTGGGGTGTATTACCTCTCCAAAAGTACTAATTTTAATGCCAATTTTACAATGCTTTTGTTTGTTTTTAGGTACATTTAGTTGCATTAGGATGTTAAAATCATGCATTTACATAAGAAGTTTAGAATTCTATCTATGCCAGTGTGAAAGGTTGTTTTGTTGGCAATTTTGCAGGTTTGGCACAGAAAAGCAACACAAGAAAGAATGCCAGAGAGAATGCCGAGTGTTGTTGGCACAGATGGACCAGATAATGCCAAGCACCGGTTTGCAGAGAAGTGAACTTGATGCCATGCCAAGAAGCTGTTTAACCCCCCCAAAATAGGACAATATCAGGCTCCAAAAAGATAGCAATTGGATCAATCTCTGAAAAAATAGCAGATAAGATGGTGCCAAGAGTGGTTGGCAGATCCATGCCAAGCTTGGATGCCAAGGCAACATCGACAGTATGATGTCAGCTTTAGCCTGATCAGCTCTCATTCAAATTTGGATAAGATGATTATCTCTTATCCTTTCAGTATTTAAAATTCAAATGAGGAGCTCATCCTATCCCTTCCTTGTACGCTTATTTAAACACCAACCAAGCAAGCATTTGGAGGACGAAAAATTAGGGCTTGAGAGACGATCAGAGTGAGGATTTGGAGTGCAAGGTGATTGATAACCAGCTGCACCTAGGAAGGGATAAGATGATTATCTCTTATCCTTTCAGTATTTAAAATTCAAATGAGGAGCTCATCCTATCCCTTCCTTGCACGCTTATTTAAACACCAACCAAGCAAGCATTTGGAGGACGAAAAATTAGGGATTGAGAGACGATCAGAGTGAGGATTTGGAGTGCAAGGTGATTGACAACCAGCTGCACCTAGGAAGGTTGGTTCGACCAGCTTGGCTGAGAGCCTGGATCTTGAGGACTGCATCAAGAGACCCCTCTTGCCTATCTTTTGTTTTAAGTTGTTTTGAATTCTTTTTAATGATGGTGTATTTGGAAAACGTTTATGGTTTTTTGGTTAAGTCCCTCACCATGAACTAATCTAATAGTTGGTGGGGGATGTTTTGCGTTAAACAATATTTTATGTTTTAGTTTTTAATAATAAATCTACCTTCGACAATGTTTTATCGATTTAGTATACTTTAATATTTTCTAAATACTATGCCAAGCGAGAGCTGGCACTGTTGGCCTATTGCTCCTCAATATCTTATCAGACTTGGGGTGGCAACGATTAAGTTGTTGAATGTTGAGGAGAGAAACTTCGAGAGAAGTCGTTCAAGTAGATGAACTTACTTCGGAAGTGAAATCTACCCCTTAGGAGTATAGATTGGATCTTAATCAAATTGGTTTATTTAAAAGCTGCACTATAGAGATATAGAGGGTATTTACATGATCAATTTAGGGCAATGACCATCGAGAGAGGCTTTGCTAATTTTTAATCTGCTCGACAAACAATGCCAAGACAGGTTGTTATTGAAGGTTGGCACAACATGAATAGCGTGAAAACCAGGGATTCACTGCCAACGATCATCATTCATTAAAACACATTCCTTGCCAACGTCTTACTTTACTTTCATTTCTTTTATTTCATTTCAAATATTTCCAAAACCAATTTCAAAACAAACAACTTTTTCTCAAGGCAAGTAACAAACAAAGACAATTGAATTCCAAGTCAATCTCTGTGGGATCAATACTCAGCTTAACTATTGTATTACTTGCAGACCGTGTATACTTGCATGCAAAAGACTCATCTTGGCACTGTTTTATACTTTACCAATACGTATCTTCTGCCCCTTTTGCCAGTATTCACTTAGAGAGTCTACAGCTTCCAAGACAACCTCTAAGGATCTGCCACTATATGGTACAATCAGTTGAACCGACATCAGATAAAGTCATGGAAGGACTTGGCCAAAGCTTTTCTAGAACAATACCGGCATGTCTACGACATGGTGCCTGACCGCTGGACATTACAACACATGAAGCAAAAGGCAAATGGAGGCTTTAGGCGGTATGCCCAGCGTTGGAGAGACGTGGCAACTCAAGTTCAATGTAACACCCTTACCACTATTTAATTCTTAATACTAGTTAGGAATGTCACCTAATAATTAACCGTAATTTATACTACTCAATTTAATCAAAAACAACAATTTTAAAAAAATTCAGTTTATTGTGTAAAACCAATTACAAATTTTTAACCCGTCAAATAGCTTCCATTTTCAGGCAGCAACTTGGCAGTTTGTAACTACACATTTTAATTAAGAAAACTGCCTAAATTAAAAATGATCTTGATTACTCTAAAAATCAAATTTATAATTTTACCCGATTTCCATTACTAGTAATTTATTTAAACTAATATATTCCACATTCTAAAGTAACCACTTAGCTAGATATTAATATTACAAACCATATCTAGACTAGTTAAAGCGAGCTACTAATATTTTATACTTGCCAACTAGAGATAATCAAAATATATCAAAGATATAAATTACCGATAAGACTATTATCCCTCTGGATGATGATGCCGATACTCCTTACTCATGTCCGGGATTACTACCTACGTGTGAAAACCATCACACGCTAAGTATATACTTAGTGAGGCATTATAATTATTTAACATAAATCAACATGCTTGAATTATAACAATAATAAAATAAACATGCAATTTGATCACCATTCATTTATTTTCTTTATGTTAATCAAATATTAACATAATATATTTCGGATTCATAAATCCTATTAATATCCTTTCCATTATCCGAGAGTTTACCTACGCTCTAAATTATTTACCATTTATCATCAAATAAATCATTGCCCAACATAGTTTGAGGACTTGAGTATACGAGTCAAAACTGCACCAAAGTGCTAATACACCGCACCTAAGTGCTAAGAGACCGTACATAAGTGCTAAAGATGTAAGACCCCCTACCCGGTTTGACAGGAAACCGGTTCGGGAGCGTTACCAAGAAACGATACAAGCAAGAACGAGAAAGGAAAGGCTAACTCATCTATATTAGATGAGTTACTTAACCAACAAGCAACCAAGGAATCATGTCTTATTACGCTAGCAATCATCTTTACATGCTTTATAGGTTACCAAAATTTTTTTCTTAACATCATCATTATTCGAAACCTAAACAAACAAGCATGCTTCATTTCATTTCTTTGCTTTTTATCTTGATACATGTGACATTTCATACTTAGCTTGTTAAACATGATTAATGGAACACACCTTGATTCCAAACAAGCCAAATGCCATGCCTTACCTTTTGGCATTTACCAATCAACTTATAATAATACATATACATGTTATGCTTATACAAGAGACTATGCCATCTTACAAGATATTCGAATGGCACAAGGCTAGGTGATCACTTTGAACATTCATTATAAACATAACAATATGCGCAACATCATTCATTCAATTCATAGAACTTAAGTTCATTACTTCATTTAAATTATCAACCAGAGTCATAGCATGGAAGGCCATTCAAGATATATATATACATATATACAAGATCAAGTACACAAAATGCATGCACAAGACATTCTATACACTATGTGCCACCAACTAGGGGAGTACAAAACAAGTATGTATCATACTTTAGAAAAACCTTGTGCCTTGCTTCAAGCTCAAGAATTTAGGCTTCAGGATCAAGCAATGATCGAATCCTCTAACCTGTGGTTAGGAAGGGTGAAAACGAGAGTGATAAGTACAAGAATGTACTTAGTGAGGTAGTAACTAGTTCTAACCCATTTGTTTTACCAAGTTAGGTGTTAATTAATCAAGAATGATCCAATTAAGGATTTCAAGGCAATTAGAATAGCACAAGATGCAAGAGACATTGAATCACAATTCATACTTTATCCATTTTAAGAAATATGAAAATTCATGGTCACATATCAAGTAGTTCATGTCAAGTAATTTGAGTAATCAAGGATTCGTGTCAAGATTTAAGTAGTTCATGTCAAGCAATTCGAATAATCAAGGATTCAAGTCATGATTCAAGTAGTTCATGTCAAGCAATTCGAATAATCAAGGAATTCATGTCAAGATTCAAGTAGTTCATGTTAAGTAATTTATATATTCAAGGTGAAATTAGCTCATTTAATATCTTTAACACAATCCTTGGTTCTTATTTTGATTAGGTAATCAAGTCTCCAACAAACTGTCGTCACAAGATGTCCCGTAGTACGCAAGATGTACCATAGTACTGTACTGTAGTACTGGTCAACCCTCCTACTGTCACCAAAGATCACACAAACGTACCCTACGTCTGTCGCCAATTAGGGGCCTTAGCCCTGGACCGTAGTCCACCCTTACACAATGAGCTCTAGACTCTAAGGCATGTCCTTCTACCTATTCAACTAGCAACCAAGGTTGTTTGATTATACTTTATTCATTCAAGGATTTCAAGATTATACAATTCAAGATCATGTAGTCAAGAATCATTTCAAGCAAGTATAACAATATTTTGCTTTAGCCCTTAGGCCAATTGAGCCTTAGCTCTTTAATTTCATTTTGCATTTCATGCTCAAAGCAATTCATTCATGTTCATGGCAGTACATTTCATGTTCAAGACAATACATTCATGTAGTATTCAATAAATCACACCCAAGGCATAAAGAATCAAGAAATTCTAATTGTACAACAAGTCAATAATATAGACAAGTTCATATTTTATCTTATTTCATACTTCTCTTATAAATTATATTCAAGTTAATTTAGGTTCATTATCATGGCATATTCAAGCAAGAGAGTAATCATGAATATTTGGTTAGGACCTAAGTCCTAACCCTACTTGTAAACTACACTCACAATACTCCAAGCTTAGCAAGTCTTGGATCCAAATCCCTTTGTGTTTGCCACTAGCTTGGCCACTCCTATCTTCTTCCACAAGTTTTACTCCTTGCTCTATCAATTCATACAAGTAAAACAAGGTCAAGACTAGTACATTCACTTATTCCAAACAAGACAACAATGCACATAATTCATTCATTTCAAACATCAAGGCTGCTGCCTAGCAGCTTGTGCACTACTTACTAAAATATGCATAACTTTCATTCCGTACGTCGGAATTTCAATTGGTTTACACTGTTGGAAAGATAACTTAATTTTCCTTATAACCATATAATCCTTGAATTTTAATTATTTATCAATCAATAAAGTTTTTTACCCAAAGATAGGGTAATTACAACACTGGACAGCTTGCACTGTCCTTAGTGTTTCATTTCTACAATCCATTCTAGAAATCCAACTTCAATTCCCTTTTTGTTCTAATGAATTTAGACATATTAAGGCACTATCCATTAAATTTTCAGCCTTAAATTCCATTTGTACAATTTTTAGTGTTTTTTCAAAGTTGCTGCCCATAGCAGAGCATTCTGGGCAGATTACACTAGTTGGTGTTTCTAGCTTCATATCCATTCAAGCCATGATTCTAACATTATAATTCAACTTATATACATATTCTTATATGTCTAGGTCAGTCCAATTCACCTAGCAACATGATCAAAATAGGGCATTATGTACAAGCAAGCAAGTTTAGACATTTCCACTAGCAAAACAATTTCATTCATTATTACATTGAAATCATACTAATTCAATACCTAAATTTCCAGTAATCCTAGCAATTTCCAGCATGAACATTCAAGTTTCCAGCAACATACACATCTTAAATTACTCTTTTATTTTCACATGAACATAGCAATTGACATGTACATTATTCGAAACAACCAAGAAAATTTCTAGTAATTTAACACAATCTATCAATTGTTTATATACTCTATAAATGCTTAAAAGAAAGACATGATCATAGAACATTTCTTGCATCAATTAAACAAATTCAATCTTAACATAAGACCAATCTAGTACATGGCTAAACAAATTTAATACTTTCTTGTAAAACAAGCACAAGAGTGTCCTAGTCGATCGAAGTCTTAAGCTCCTAAGAATGGTGTAAAGTTCTCCCTTTTCTCTCTAAGGTTCGGTTATGAGAGAAAGATGAAAGGAAGAAGATGATGTTCAATTGTGTTTCTCTTTCTTTCATCTACAATGGCTGGCCATACCACTCCCCCTTGCCACATGTGATTTTACCTTGCCACTTGTGTTCCACTATTACATAGTGGTCTAATTACACATGCAAGTTTGTGGTTTCACTCTTATTTCAATTTGGTCCTTTTAGTTTGGCACTCAATCTTTCTTTCTTTTCACATTGGTCCTTTTAGTTTGGCTTTACAATTTGGTTAGCCTACTCTTCCAACTTTCATTTTGGTTCCCTTATTCCTTCAATTAACTTTCACTTCTTTCAATTCGATTAACACATAATTTTAATTAATCAATGATTTAGATAGTGGTAACCTTCCTAGGCCTGGATTAGGGTGTTAGAATTCTCCTCCCTTGAAATAAATTCACCCTCAAATTTACCTAAATTGAATAGGTGAAGATATTGCTTCTTCATGATTCCTTCAGATTCCCAAGTTGCCTCTTCTATCTTGTGATTTCTCCACAAGACTTTGACAAGAGGAACAATTTTGTTCCTGAGCTTTCTAACTTTACGATCAAGAACTTGAACTGGTTCTTCTTCGTACGAAAAGACAGGATTCAACTCTACTTCTTCAGGCTCAAGGATATGGGATGGGTCAGATCGATATCTTCAGAGCATGGAAACATGGAAAACATTGTGGATCTTATCAAATTCACTGGGGAGAGCTAATCGATAGGCCACTGGCCCTATCCTTTTAATGATTTCAAATGGACCAATGAATCGGGGACTGATTTTCCCTTTTCTTCCAAACCGAAAGATTTCTTCCAAGGGGACACTTTCAGGAAGACATTGTCTCCAAATTGTATTGAATGTCTCTCCTTTTCAAGTCTGCATAGGCTTTCTGTCTATCAAAGGCTTGCTTCAATCGATCCTGTATGATCTTCACTTGTTCTTCAGTTTCTCTAAGCAATTGAGGTCCCAATACTTTGTTTTCTCCTAGTTTAGACCAGACAAGGGAGTTCTACATTTCCTTCCGTATAGAGCTTCGAAGGGAGCCATCTGGATAGATGTTTGGTAGCTATTGTTGTAAGCAAACTCTACTAAGGGTAGAGATTTCTCCTAGTTCTTTCCAAAGTCTATGACACAAGCACGTAGTATGTCTTCAAGTACTTGGATGATTCTTTCAGATTGTCCATCTAATTGAGGATGAAAGGTTGTGCTCAAATGCACTTTGGTTCCAAGGGCTTTTTACAAAGAATTCCAGAATCGAGAAGCAAATCTAGGGTCTCTATCGGAGATTATAGCTGTGGGTACACTGTGTAATCAAATCACTTCACAAATGTATAGCTCGACTAAGGTTTCCAAGCTCTTGTTCATTCGAACATGGATGAAATGAGTAGACTTTGTGAATCTATCAACAATCACCCACACATCATCATTATTTCTTGGAGTGGAAGAAAGACCAATAATGAAGTCCATTGTAATCCGATCCCATTTCCACTTAGGGAATTCAATTGGTTGGAGAAGTCCAGTGGGGACTTGATGCTCAGCTTTAACCCTCTGACAAGTTAAACACTTTGAAACAAAGTCTGTGATAGCCGATTTCATGCCTGGCCACTATTATAGTGGCTTTAGGTCCTTGTACATCATAATCGATCCAGGGTGAATCGAGAAAGAGCTTTGGTGAGCTTCTTGTAACATCTCGTGCTTAGTTCTTCACTTTTAGGAACACATACTCTATCCTTGAAATAGAGGGACCATTTGACTTGAGGGAGAAGTCGGAATTAGACTCAGAGTCTAGCTTGGACATGATCTTCTAAAGATCTGGATCAATTTGTTAGAGTTAGTTGATTCTCGAGATTAGGCTAGATTGAACTTGAAGTTCAGACAAGAATTTTCGTCCTTTGGATAAATAGAAATGAGCATTGATAGCCAAGAAAGCTATAAACAAATGGAAAAGATCATTAAGAAAGATTTTTGAATAGTTACTTGTAAGTCAAGAAAAGTCTAATTCAATTGGTTACTTGCAAGTCAAGAAAGATCTAATTCGAATGAATTTTTCTAGGATTTAGATTTAAGGGTTTACCCGAGTATGGTCTGCGACTAAGGGCATCAGCAACCATGTTTGCTTTCCCCGGATGATAGTCGATAACTAAATTGTAGTCTTTAAGTAACTCTAGCCATCTCCTTTGCCTCAAATTCAAGTCTTTTTGAGTTAGGAGATACTTGAGACTTTTGTGGTCTGTGAAAAAGTTGCATTTCTTCCCGTACAAGTAATGTCTCTAAACTTTGAGTGTAAACACGATAGCTGACAATTCTAGATCGTGAGTAGGGTAGTTTGACTCATGTGGTTTTAGTTGCATTAAGACACATCCTAGTCCCAAATGAGATACATCACTATAAACAGTGTACTCCTTGCCCGATACTGGTTGGATGAGAACCAGAGCATGAGTCAGGGCTTGTTTAAGCTGATCGAAGCTTCGTTGTTGGTTCTCCGACCAAACAAAGGGAGTATCTTTGCGAGTTAGCTTAGTCAAACTTGTAGCAATGGATGAGAATTCCTTGAAAAAACGTCGATAATATTCGGCTAATCTAAGAAAGCTTCTAACCTCACCAACATTCCTCGGAGGTTTCCAATCCAGGATAGATTGAATCTTGCTCAGGTCTACTTTAATCCGTTCTACCGAGATGACATGGCCAAGAAACAACACTTTCGATAGCCAAAATTCGCATTTAGAGAACTTTGCAAACAATTGATGTTCTTGGAGGGTTTGCAACACGATTCGAAGGTGTTCAGAATGTTCTTCCTTATTCCAAGAATACACTAGAATGTCATCAATGAAGACGACTACGAACTTGTCAAGATAGGGCTTGAATACATGGTTCATGAGATCCATGAATGCAGCCGAAGCATTCTTTAATCCGAATGGCATTGTAAGGAATTCAAAATGGCCATATCGAGTACAAAAGGCTCTTGGGTACATCTTCTTCTTTTACACTCATTTGGTAGTATCTCGATCGTAGATCGATCTTTGAGAATACCGCAGCATCATTAAGTTGATCGAAAAGATCTTCAATCCTTGGGAGAGGATATTGATTCTTGATAGTAAGCTTGTTCAATTGTCTGTAGTCAATACTGAGTCACATAGTCCCGTCTTTCTACTTCACAAACAAGACTGGAGCACCTCGGGGAGATGAGCTAGGCCTAATGAAACCCTTGTCTTGTAGCTCTTGGAGTTGCTTCTTGAGTTCTTTCAACTCAACAGGTGCCATTCGATAAGGTGTGATGGACACCAGAGTTGTTCCAGGTTGGACATCAATCCCGAACTCTACTTCTTTGGTTG
Organism: Hibiscus mutabilis; assembly: GCA_019671005.1. Lineage (NCBI taxonomy): Eukaryota > Viridiplantae > Streptophyta > Magnoliopsida > Malvales > Malvaceae > Hibiscus > Hibiscus mutabilis. The sequence continues at coordinate 27,099,559 of CM033738.1, forward strand.
GAGGGAGAAGAGGGAGTTCCTCGGGAAAAACATCAAGATATTCAGATACGATAGGCACACTAGGTAAGCCGAATTCAAGTTCATCTTGTAGGACTATATTATCAAAGATTGAGGTTGGTTTCGTGTCAATTAGAAGGATTGATTCATTTCCTAAACCCCGAAGGTAAAGTCTCCTATTTAGGCAATCTACCCAAGCTTCATGCTTGCTTAACCAATCTAGTCCCAGTACTAGATCAAATTCACAAGTTGGTAGTACATATAGATTAACAAGAAAGGGTACATTTCGAATGAATAGGGGACAGTTTTTACAGATAAGACTTATGTTTGTAATTCCTCCTATAGGGTTCGATACTACAAGGCTTTGTTTTACAATTATAGGCTTTAAGTTCAATTTTACAATCAAGTTTGAGCTTGCACTCTAGGTTCAGCTCATTGCTGTGGAGGATTATGTTCCATCCTAACACTATCTCCTTCATTTGAGGAGCCTACGAGACGTTCATCATCTCGAGCGAGCCTTGTTTCAGACATTCTACGTTTAAAGAGAATAATTAGGTTTTCGGTTTAGTTAAGCAAAGATACAAGCTATACAATACAAGTCTCCTAGGTGTCACAAGTATCCTACACAATGCAAGAGAGCCCGATTTAGTCCTAGAACTGACTAAAAAGCTCTGATTACCAAACAATTGTAACACCCCCTACCCAGTTTGGTAGGAAACCGATTCGGGAGCGTTACCAAGAAATGATACAAGAAAGAATGACCAAGGAAAGGATAACTCATCCCTATTAGATGCATTACTTAACCAACAAGCAACCAATGAATCATGTCTTATTATGCAAGCAATCATCTTTACATGCTTTATAGGTTACCAAATTTTTTTCTTAACATCATCATTATTCGAAACCTAAACAAACAAGCATGCTTCATTTCATTTCTTAGTGTTTTATCTTGATACATGTGACATTTCATACTTAACTTGTTAAACATGATTAATGGAACGTACCTTGATTTCAAACAAGCCAAATGCCATGCCTTACCTTTTGGCATTTACCAATCAACTTATAATAATACATATACATGTTATGCTTATACAAGAGACTATGTCATCTTACAAGATATTCGAGTGGCGCAAGGCTAGGTGATCACTTTGAACATTCATTATAAACATAACAATATGCGCAACATCATTGTTTCAATTTATAGAACTTAAGTTCATTACTTCATTTACATTATCAACCAGAGTCATAGCAAGGAAGGCCATTCAAGATATATATATATATACATATATACAAGATCAAGTACTCAAAAGCATGCACAAGACATTCTATACACTATGTGGCACCAACTAGGGGAGTACAAAACAAGTATGTATCATACTTTAGCAAAATCTTGTGTCTAGCTTCAAGCTCAAGAATGCAGGCTTCAGGATCAAGCAACGATCAAATCCTCTAACCTGTGGTTGGGAAGGAAGAAAACGAGAGTGGTAAGTACAAGAATGTACTTAGTGAGGTAGTAACTAGTTCTAACCCATTTGTTTTATCAAGGTAGGTGTTAATTAATCAAGAATGATCCAATTAAGGATTTCAAGGCAATTCGAATAGCACAAGATGCAAGAGATATTGAATCACAATTCATACTTTATCCATTTCAAGAAATCTGAAAATTCATGGTCATATATCAAGTAGTTCAAGATTCAAGTAGTTCATGTCAAGTAATTAGAGTAATCAAGGATTAATGTCAAGATTTAAGTAGTTCATGTCAAGCAATTCGAATAATCAAGGATTCATGTCATGATTCAAGTAGTCCATGTCAAGCAATTCGAATAATCAAGGAATTCATCTCAAGATTCAAGTAGTTCATGTCAAGTAATTTATATATTCAAGGTGATATTAGCTAATTTAATAACTTTAACACAATCCTTGGTTCATAGTTTGATTAGGTAATCAAGTCTCCAACCAACTTTCGCCACAAGATGTACCGTAGTACGCAAGATGTACCGTAGTACTGTACCGTAGTACTAGTCAACCCTCCTACTTTCGCCAAAGACCACACAAACGTACCCTCCGTCTGTCACTAATTAGGGGCCTTAGCCCTGGACCGTAGTCCACCCTTACACAATGAGCTCTAGACTCTAAGGCATGCCCTTCTACCTATTCAACTAGCAATAAAGGTTGTTTGATTACACTTTATTCATTCAAGGATTTCAAGGAGCCTTAGCTCTTTAATTTCATTTCGCATTTCATGTGTTTCATGCTCAAAGCAATTCATCCATGTTCATGGCAGTAAATCTCATGTTTCAAGCAATGCATTTCATGTTCAAGACAATACACTCAAGTAGTATTCAATAAATCACACCCAAGGCATAAAGAATCAAGCAATTCTAATTGTACAACAAGTCAAGAATATAGACAAGTTCATATTTTATCTTATTTCATACTTCCCTTATAAATTATATTCAAATTAATTTAGGTTCATTATCATGGCATATTCAAGCAAGAGAGTAATCATACATATTTGGTTAGGACCTAAGTCCTAACCTTACTTGTAAACTACACTCAAAATACTCCAAGCTTAGCTAGTCTTGGATCCAAATCCCCTTGTGTTTGCCACTAGCTTGGCCACTCCTATCTTCTTCCACAAGTTTTAATCCTTGCTCTATCAATTCATACAAGTAAATCAAGGTCAAGACAAGCACATTCACTTATTCAAAACAAGACAACAATGCACATAATTCATTCATTTCAAACATCAAGGCTGTTGACTAACAGCTTATGCACTACTTACTAAAATATGCATAACTTTCATTCCGTACGTCGGAATTTCAATTGGTTTACACCGTTGGAAAGCTAACTTAATTTTCCTTCTATCCATATAAGCCTTGCATTTTAATTATTTATCAATCAATACAGTTTTTTACTCAAAGACAGGGTAATTACAACACTGGACAGCTTGCACTGTCCTTAGTGTTTCATTTCTACAATCCATTCTACAAATCCAAATTCAATTCCATTTTTTTCCTAATGAATTTAGACATATTAAGGCACTACCCATTAAATTATCAGACTTAAATTTCATTTGTACAGGTTTTAGTGATTTTTCAAAGTTGCTGCCCAGAACAGAGCATTCTGGGCAGATTACACTAGTTGGTGTTTCTAGCTTCATATTCATTCAAGCCATGATTCTAACATTATAATTCAACTTATATACATATTATTACATGTCTAGGTCAGTCCAATTCACCTAGAAACATTATCAAAACAGGTCATTATGTACAACCAAGCAAGTTTACACATTTCCACTAACAAAACAGTTTCATTCATTGTTACATTGAAATCATACTAATTCAATACCTAAATTTCCAGTAATCCTAGCAATTTCCAGCATGAACATTCAAGTTTCCAGCAACATACATATCTTAAATTACTCTTTTATTCTCACACCAACATGGCAATTGACATGTACATTATTCGAAAGAACCAAGAAAATTTCCAGCAATTTAACACAATCTATCAATTGTTTATATACTCTATAAATGCTTAAAAGAAAGACATGATCATAGAACATTTCTTGCATCAATTAAACAAATTCAATCTTAACATAAGATCAATCTAATACATGTCTAAACAAATTTAATACCTTTCTTCTAAAACAAGGACAAGAGTGACCTAGTCGATCGATGTCTTAAGCTCCTAAGAATGGTGTAAAGTTCTCCCTTTTCTCTCTATGGTTCGGTTATGAGAGGAAGAAGGAAGGAAGAAGATGATGCTCAATTGTGTTCCTCTTTCTTTCATCTACAATGGCCGGCCATAACACTCCCCCTTGCCACATTTGATTTTACCTTGCTACTCGTGTTCCACTATTGCATAGTGGTCTAATTACACATGCAAGTTTGTGGTTTCACTCTTATTTCAATTTGGTCCTTTTAGTTTGGCACTCAATCTTTCTTTCTTTTCACATTGGTCCTTTTATTTTGGCTTTACAATTTGGTTAGCCTACTCTTCCAACTTTCGTTTAGGGTCCCTTATTCCTTCAATTAACTTTTCACTTCTTTCAATTCGATTAACACATAATTTTAATTAATCAATGATTTAGATAGTGGTAACCTTCCTAGGCCCGATTTAGGGTGTTACAAAAGAACCACACCTAAGTGTTAATAAACCGCACCGAAGTGCTAAACCACTGGACTCTATGGCATGCCAACTATACTCTATACCTCAATTACTTATTTGGGCATACTTTCCAATTCCATATTCGATTCATCCATGGCAATATAATTTAAATAATGGTCAGTTCATACCCTAAATATAACATAAACATATTAAAATTAAATTACCTGTGATCAATGCATGTAATTCTTCTACCTTTGACAATTTCTACCATGTCAAATATCAAGATTAATATAATCATCAAGCATGTAATTATAACAGACTTATCACAAGTCTTTCAAACTGAACATAATATTTTTCGATGCGTATAATGCACTCACCTTGACACTTTATACTTGTCAATGACCAACTAGCCTCACTAAGATCAACTTTGATCCCATTTCTTTCCTCGATTGCTAATTTGATCTCGATTTTGTTCATAGTCTACAAGTGTATTAAAATACCATAAGTACATTCCAAGTTATATGTTAGTATCTTACTAACACATAAACAATATAGGAATAATTTTCCTATAAACACCCTAATATTTTCCAAATACTAGTTTCATGACACAAGTCATTTCATCCTCAATACTTAGTATTTCTTCCAACATTTACTCAAAGAATGATATATAACTCATTCTAACATTTATTCCAGCATAATGCTTCCATGAAAATAAATTTTTACTTTAGTCCTTTTATTCTCCCAATTTGCTGAATTGGTCCCCAATATTTTCAAGATTTTTGAATTGGTCCCTATGTTTTTTTACAAATTCTAAAATGGTCCAATTGAAATTTTAAAGCTTGTAAAATCATAATTTCAACATTTCCAATACTATGGAATTTTTTCCATAATTTCCCCTAATTCTTACAAATTACCGAAATCATCCCTATGATTGTCCAAGTTTCCAAATTAGTCCAATTAACACTTAAACATCATTTCCAAGCTTTCACAATCATTCCCAAATCAAAATCAATCCAAATTCAACTTTTATACTAAAACCCTAACTTTAAACAATTTAGGGTTTAGCTATTTCCATGTAATTTCAATCATCACACAAGCTTAATTCATCATAAATCAACATCCCCTTCATCCATTAACTCCTCAAAACTAAGGTTTTAAGCAAAGAAAACATGAATAAATGGTACCAAGAGATAGAGAATTTCATGGAGATTAATTCTTTGTTTCATGCTTTCATCCAAAATCCAAAGAAATAAGATTGAAAAATTGAAATAAAATCTCCATACCTTTATAATAGGGGTTTCGGCCACTTGAAAAAGAAGAGAGAATTTTCTTGACTTTTCTTTTGATTTAATTTGGATCATTTATCACTTATTTAAATAATTTTTAAATTAAAAATTCTGTTTATGCCAAAATAACTATTTTACCCCTTAAATCTAAAGCTCCATATTATGCCACATGTCACTTACAATCATCCAATGGTCCAAATTAACCCAAGGAGTTAGTGATTACCATCTTTTCCCTTGCCATCTTCAAAAAATTACCATCTTGCCATTTTTCATCCAATGGCTAAGATTAAACATGGAAAAGTAATCTTTAATCCAATGGTCCATATTAATTTCCATTAAAATAAGGCATGAAAATGACCCTTTTCCCATGCCTTATTTTAATAAAATATCTCCTAAATGATTTTTCATTTATTCGATTAAAACCGATTATTCGGATTTTTCCTGAAATTTAAAGCTTTATAGCTCTTAATACAAACTCCGTATCAAAAATCTGGGTAACACAAAAATGCCACTCTTGGGGGTGAACTATTCAATTACAAGACTAAATTATATAACATTTGAAAATTACAACTTAGTCCTGAACTTTTTGAGATTTACACTTTGGCACCAAACTTTTTGAATTTTACATTTTGGTCACTAACCAAAATTTTGAGATATTACTTTCAACCCCCGCTCAGCGAAAGGGAGACGGTGGTCACATTTTTCCAGACTCTAGAGGGTCCAGTCTTGGGTCACTTGATAGGCAACACAACTATCAACTTTGCCGACCTTGTGTTATCTGGTGAGCTCATCAAATATGATGTCAAGACTGGAAAGATCAATGATGGAGGTAGTTCGTCCCACAAAAAAACCTAGCTTACAAATAAGGACCATGAAGTGAACTTTTCGGGAGTTTATAATGCCAGTTTTTCAAAGCCTATCGCAGTGGTACAACCCAAGGCCGCGACAAGTGCCCAAGGTTCTTCTATCCAAGACTCCAGTTAAAGAAAGAACAACGAGAAGATGAAATTTACCCCATTGCCAATCTCTTATGGTGAACAATATAAACAGTTGTTTGATATCCATGTGGTGGCACCCTTCTATCAAACACCGTTACAGTCTCCCTTCCCAAAGTGGTACGATCCTAGCGCAAAATGTGAATACCATGGTGATCAAGTTGGGCACTCGATTGAGACTTGTATCAGCTTCAAGAAGGCTGTGGAAAAGCTGATCAAGCTCGGGCTCATAAGTTTTGACAAATCCAGTGGGCCGGCTACGACTGCCAACCCCTTACCAAACCATACTGGTAGAGTGAATGCAATCTTCGAGGAGAGTAACCGAACTAAGTCCAAGGTGTAGAAAATCAAATTGCCCCTCAGTTGGGTTTGGAGGAAGCTACTCAATGTGAGTCTAATCGATCAAGGAATGATGATGCCTGAGGGGCATAGCGGTATGTACTGTAAGTTCTATGCTAAGGAGGGGCACGCTATCCAAGATTACCACGAGTTTAAGGATACTGTTTAGGGCCTAATGGACAACAAAGTAGTGGAATTCTTTGACGAATGAACTCACCTTACTCCTTTATCTATATGTCAATCTAATCAACTTTAGTAGGTTCCCCTGTTGCTTTTAACTTCTTTTGAGTAATGCATGTTAATCAAATCCACCTACTTAAGCTCAAAAGCGATGTTGATATTTTGTAAGGGCCTAAGACTATGGTTTAATTTCAATGAAAGATGCATTTTATGTTTAATCTCTCTCTTTATTTTGTGTGTATATCTATCTATTGAGTCCCTGTATATCAATTGCACAAGGGACATTGAATTTGACTCAAAGGTTGAGCCCGAATAACCTGTGTCTAATTGAAATCCTAAGCTTCAGAGATTAACCGCATTTCACATTAAGGACCATCTATAATAACAAAGCAGTGCAATTTAATGCTTAAAGCCTGTTAATAGGCATTTTCAAAACAAAACGAAATGATTTAACTTTTGAAGGCTGGTAATAGGCATTTTTCAAAAAGCACTTCAAAGCCTGGTAATAGGCATTTTCAAAAATTAATCAAAAAGCACTCCAATGTTTGAAACATGGTAATGGGCATATTTCGGTTAAGAGTGTCAAATTTTTAGGGCACTCCGTTGAAGCATGTTCTAATTGAAACCCTTAGCTTCATAAGTGACGGTAATATTTTCAAAATCATGACAATGCCAAGTAGCTCGGGAATTTGTTGTTTGCTCCATCATTTATTTTGAGCCAAAGAAATGTGATGAATTGAATTCTCTAAACAAGAATAAGATGAAAATGAATCTGCCAAGGTAAGTTGGTCAAGCACCGAAATAACTTAAAATGCACTTCACATCTTCAAACATTAATTCAGCTTTTGAGGTCTTCTAGACACATGATTTGTTTGGGGCAATCCTCGGTAAGCCATTTCAATGTTGTTCGTTCACTTGATATCCGGGGCATTCAATACTGCTTGATATATTCACAATCTGAAAAGGAAAAACCCAATTTTCTTAATAAGAATCTTACATTGAAATCAGAACATGTAGTCTAAAATTTGAAACAAAAAAGTTTTCTTTTCATTACTTACAAAGAAGTTCAAGGACCAACCACAAATGTGCCATTAAATCGATGCTTTAGCTCAAGAAAGTTTTTACTAGTTGATCTTTGCCTTGAAAGATAACACTCTAGTAGAAGATGGTCAAACCCACAAGAGGTTGGGGCATCGGCGCACACAAAGCAAAAGTCGCACTTCTAGTCTGCAAGACAGAACTGTAGCAAAAATAAGACAAGCCACTAATGGCCAGAAAATCATAGGGCCATCCCCTTTGAAGTCAACATCATGGCCAACTACATTACGTGCCATTCATATACATGTCGTGCCATTCAAATCATCATCATGCATACATTACACATCAAGTTAGATGCATTCATGCTAAGTACATCTACTTCATTCATACATAACACACAGGTTCAAGATAGAAGCCTCAATCATGGAGGACAATGACAAATTGGCAAGACCTTAGTCACGAAGGAAAGCCAGACCAACAACGAAGTTGAAACCTCAAAGATGGAGTATAACAATACCCAACATGAAATGGCGAACCCTCCAAGTAAAGAAAGCCAAATCAAAATTTAAAACTCTAAGAGAACAATCACTAACTATTAATTTTTTAGGTCTTGCCCTATCGATAGTGGTGTAGCAGATCTACCACCTTCATCTTCAGATCTCGACTCGCCATCAGTGGTGTATCAGATCAAACTTTTCTTTAGATCTTGACCCACCGTCAGTGGTGCAGCAGATCAACCAAACTCATCAGATCAACTAAACTCTTTCGATCATGCCTATTCGTCAAAGTTGTAGCTTGATCCAATCTATTCTTCAGATCTTAACTCATCATCAGTGGTGTAGCAGATCAAAACTTTTCAGATTATGCCTCTTTGTCAAAGTTGCAGTTTGATCACCAATCTAACTCCCTGGATTATGCCTCTTCGTCAAAGTCGTAGCTTGATCGCAAATAATTCCATATTATGCCTCTTCGTTAGAGTCGTAGCTTGATCGCCACTAACTCTTCAGATCATTCCTCTTCATCAGAGCCATAGCTTGATTGCCACTAACTCTTCAAATCCTGCCTCTTTGTCAGAGTCAATGCTTGATCACAATCTAATCACTGGATCATGCCTCTTCATCAGAGTCGTAGCCTGATCCAATCCAATCCAATCTCTCGATCTTGTCTCGCCGTCGGTGGCATAGAGGATCGCCCATATTCAGACATCTCTTTACTCAAGCCTTTTAATTTCACAATTTTAAATATAACAAGAGGATACTCAATCTGAAGCGAGTTTCTTTTTACTCTTGCAGGTTCTATCTTTTTGAAAGAAGGAAGAAGTAGATGAGTCGACTAGATCTTGACTCTTCGTCGGTGGTGTAGCGGATCAACATATGAGTTCTATTTCTCTAGAAGTTGAAAGATGAACCACTTAGAGTTTGAAGAAAGTGTGCTTCAGTTCGACCGAACAACAACGGCTATCTTTCAGTCTTTGCTCTATTGTCGTTTCACAAAAAATGAGCAAAGAGGGGCAGCTATAATAGCCTATTTCTGTCTGGCCTCAATTCGAATAAATCAGTTTAAAATTAAAATCCGAATTAGTCAAACCTAAATTCATAATAATTTAAATCCATAATCCATCCAGTCCATTAAGTGTCCATTTTTTTACACATCCATAACCCAAATATTCAGCCCAACTATCCGCTGTTCCCAAATTAAACCTATTTCTCAACCCAAACCGAGCCCACTACCTATTCTCATTTAGTATTCCTTGATCCCCCTCAGATGCAAGCAAAGCAATCACGTCAGCGGGATGGTCCCCTCTTCTCATATGGTACACTTGTGCATACAAACAAGATGAAGCATTCATCAACCAATAAAAAATTAGGATCTTTTTTCTATTTTTAATTTTGTAAACGTGGCTATAAAGCCTGAATCAAAAGCAATGTAAAGGGGACTCTCATTTCCTCTCCAACTTTTTCGAAATACAAGCAAAAATTTCAAGCGGCTAGGTATTTCTCTTTCAATTTGGCATAGTATTTAGTGTAATGTCCCAATTTTTGATTAGTGACCAAAATGTAAAATTTGAAAGTTTAGGGGTTAAAGTGTAAACTTTGGAAAAGTTTAGGGACTAGAGTGTAATTTTCAAAAGTTATGTATTTTGACCCCGTAAATGAATAGTTTACCCCAAGAGTGACATTTTCGTGTTACCCAAATTTTTCGTACGAAGCTTATATTAATGGCTATAAAGCGATAAAGTTCAGAAATTTGGAAATTGTACTTGGATCGAATGAAAAATTGTTAAGCGTGCTCAGACCAGAGTAGCACATGGATGGGTGACCTACTCGGAAGGTTCCATGTTAGTATTTTTTATTGATAAAAAGGATTCAGCATGAGTCAATAATATTTGTAATGATTATTGTTATAAAAATTCCAAGAGGGGTTGTATCTGATAAAATTCCTAGTAATTATTGGCACATTGGAAAGAATTAGAATTTTAAAGACAGTTCCAAAAGTTACGAAAAATTCATAAAATACTATTTTATGATTATTTTATTGTAGTTGGTTGGATTCCAGCTAGACTTAGTTGAAGTTTTACAAGAATGGCGAACTAGTAAATAAAGAATAGTTGGAGGGCAAATTAGTCATTTGGAAGGGGTGGAAATTTTGAAATATTTGAAGTTACAAGGGCCATTTTGGAAGAATAAAATTGAATATTTAAATATTGGCCCTTGATTGATGACAAAATCAATTTCAATCGTTGGATAAAAGGGTAATTTTGTAATTTCCCTATTTGAATGAATTTAAAATTTATTTACATAATACAAGTGGCATAATTGGAGAAATTTAAAAATTAAAAGGCCAAAAGATGAAGCATTCTTCATCTTTCAAAATTTCAAAAATTTGAGGGAAAAATGGAGAAAATTTTTCAAGCTCGATTCATGCCCAGAAACTCGATTTTTGGGTAATCTTTCGAACTGCAAAGTTTTTCAACTCTTCAAGCTCTATATTTTGATGTAATTAATTCATGGAATACATGATTTATTGATGAAAATTTTACATGAGCAGGAAATTAGGGTTTATGAACAAAATTGAGACTTTTGAAATTTTATGATTCTATGGCTGAATTTAAATTGGAATCACGCTTATATGATGTTCAAATCATGTTATTGAGTTAGGATTTAAACCCTACATATTTTGGTTTGTATGGAGAAGATTAGGGTTTATGGATTTAAGTCTGACCTAGGGTGTGTGATGTTGGATTAATGATCTAGTAAGCTTGATTTGTTGTTTGGAAGCAAAACCCTAAGTTAAATATATAGGGACCAATTCGGCAAGCTTCAAAGTTAAGGGACCAAGTATGAATTTTGTGAAATTGGAGTGTATTTATGTAATTAATGATGTTGGAGATGTGAAATTGATGTTAGAATGCTAAACCGATGTTGAACCGAATTAGTGACTATTTTGACAATTTGCCAAAAGCAAGTGACCAAATAGAAAATGAATTCTTGGATGGGGACTAAATCTGATTTTTTAGTTAAAATAATAGAATTGAGGTAATAATGTTGATTTGAGGACTAAATTGCAAAGTTAAGAAGTTTGAATCCTTACTTTGCATTTTAGTGACTATTTTGGCAAAGATAGAAAATTAGAGGGAATTATTTTGAATAATTTTTTGATGAAGAAGATGATAAATTGGTGGTTTGAAGCAAGTGATCGGACTAAAATGACAAGTAGAAAAATAAGAAGTTAGTATAAATTAGAAGTTAATTATGGAAAGCTATGTGGAAAATTGAATTTTGGCAGTGACTTCGAAAATTCACCATAAATTCTACAAAATGTTTAGATTGAATTTTATATCGAGGTATTATGAATAATAAGATCGAGTAGAATTTAGTGAGACATTCTAATAAATGGCCTAGGTGAGTGCATTTTTATATGTGTATTATATTAAAAATGGGAAGACTTGTGAAAAGTCAACCCGAATTTAGAAATAACATTACATTACTTTTTAAAATAAATGATTTGATGCATGAATCGGTATAGAAAGCTTGACGGAGTACAAGGTACGAACTATTGTTTGCATAAATGATGATGAATTATGTTTATTGATGAAATATGTTAACAAGTTGCATGCTTACATGAATAATGATAATTGACTGAAAATAAGATGAAATGCCCAAGTATTTATGTATGAGTGTTCAGGGTATAATTGGATATCAATAGAGTCTCAGCAGCTGCATTCCAGCACTACGGAGCGTTCCAGACACTTTGGTGTTGACATCAGACGCTATGGCGTTGCAGTCTCTGCGGTGTCGACTAGCACAAAATGTGCGATAGTGAGGTGCAAAAAGCATCCCCGAGTACGTACTCACCATCAGACGCTATGGCATTGCAGACACTACGGTGTCGTTATAATGACTCGTATACCATAGGATTCACATGAAATTGTACTTTGGGCTATAAATCATAAAATGCTTTGAACATGAAATGTTGATTATAAAGTTGATTTTGCCCAAGTACTATTGTGAAGTCTTTGGTATAGTTGGATATCCAAAGAGTCCTAACAGCTGCGTCCTAGCACTACGGTGCATTTCAGTCACTACGAAAATGTTTAAACACTTCGGTGTCAACTTAGACGCTACGGTGTTGTTCAGACACTTCGGTGTTGTTAGCACAAAATGTGCGATTATAAGGACCAAAGAGCTTCATTGATTACATGAGGAGCAAAGAGCGTCCTCGAGTACGTACTCATCTCAGTCGCTTCAACGATGCATACGCTACAGAGTCGTAGACACTACGGTGTCTTATCAAGATGACTCGCGTACCTTGCTCTCATATAATATACTTTGGGCTATGTTTAAGGATATGATATGCAAATAATTGCATGATGAAAGTATGACTATGTTAAAGATATGATATGCAAATAATTGCATGATGAAAGTATGACTATGTTAAAGGATATGATATGCAAATAATTGCATGATGAAAGTATGACTATGTTACAGAATATGATATGCAAATAATTGTATGATGAAAGTATGACCATGTTTCATAATATGATACGCAAATGATTACGTAATGAAAGCATAACTACTTGATGATCATGAACCATTGATATCATGATTCTATGACAGAATTGATAGATTGCATGATTCTTAAGATAGTCATGATACATGATACTATTATGTTTTGAAATGCTTGCCATCTTACAGAAATTATAATGCACTTTTATATAACACACTATAACGCAACTCTTCATGTTATGATAAATGTGTTAAATGCCTCACTAAGTTCGTACTTAGCGCGTGTTTTATTTCACATGGAGGTTCTCCAAAGTAGATTAATAAGGAGGAGCTATTCTTTTGGAAAGTCAAGTTACTACAATAAGATATAGTAAGTACATCTTTATCATAATTTGATATCTAGCGGGCATGTAAATATTTTTTTAAGTTGAGCAGTTTAAAGTATAAGTTTACAACTTTAATATATGCTTTTATGATGAATAAGTTTAGAAGTATAGTTTGCTAATAGTAGCATTGAACTTTGGTACAATTAATATAGTTTAACCCTAATCGTGTAGAAATTTTATAATTAAGAAAAGGTCTAGGCATTACACATAGTTTTTACCCTGAGTTGCATTTTTATTTTAATAACTCAATTATTAGTTTTGTAAGCCAATTCAAGGTGAAAACTAGCTGCATATAGACGACATAGTTTTTAATTTAAAACTGAGAAAGGGTTAAACTACATACTAAATTTTGATATAAAAAAATTTACAAGTTAAGATTTCTTCCAACGATTTCATAACATCTTTAATGTATATTCTGCCTACGAGTATACGTTAAGGGTGTTACAATTTATTGTTATTAGAGCTACAGGTTTAGCCAATTCTGGAGGTTAAACCAAGTGTGATATGATTTGTTATTAAGTACATGCCTCTAGGATGTCATGTTACTGATGTACTATCTGTGTAACTTGATTATGCTCCTCATTAACATGAATAGGTTATAGTAGTAATAGATAATGTTGAATACTGTTAAATTGCGTCAGGCGATTGATCATGGGGACCAAGAGGAGGTCCAAAGTGGAAGTAATGAGGTACATAATATTTCACCTCTAACTCCTACCCTAGTTGAGCCACCTACGCAGTAGGGAGCTCCAGCATAAGAATATGGAGCCTTAGTACGAGACTTAGAGGCTATGGTTAATAAAAAAATTTAACCCTTAATGCTCATACCAGCTCCGGCACCTGCACCAATAAGGATGACGACTGTTAAAGAGCTTAAGAAGTTATGAGCTCCTGAATTTAATAGAGAAAGTGGTCCGATAGCTGCCAACTTATGGAAAAAAGATGTCAAAGTCATGTTAGAGGAGTTAAACTGCATAGATGCTAAGAAATTTGAAGAAACTTTGTTGAGGGAACATGCTCGTATTTGGTGGTTTAATGCCACAGAGTTAGTACTTGTTGAGGAAGTGATGTGGAAATTCTTTTAAGAAGTGTTTAAAGCCAAGTATATTGGTGACCAGTTAATAGAGAGAGTTGTTGCAGTAGTTCCTAAGTTTGAAACGAGGTACTCGTACTATCTACGAGTACAAGCTAGATTTTAATAGATTAAGTCGGTATATAGCTGATTTGATTACCGACTGAAAAGTCCCTATGAGAATGTTTTATCGAGGGGTTTCACTCGAGGCCTAAAGAGTTGTTGTTAGGTATAAGTTTATCGGTTTACCAGAATGCTGTAAATAAAGCAAAGGCTATGGAGAGAGCCTGTATTTACTTTAATTGATCCGGGTTCGACTAACATATATATATATATATATATATATATATATATATATATATATATATTGGTACTAAGTAGTACAAAGAAAGATTTTTAAGGAAAATATTTAAGACATGTCCATTAGTAATTCAAGGGATTAAGTTCCCGACGAATTTAATGGAACTTCATTCCGTGAATTTAAAGTTATTCTTGGAATGGATTAAGTTATCCCCATATGATGCAAAGGTGAAATGTAAAAAGAAAAGGTTGGTACTTCAAGGAGCAGCTGTGTTCTCAAAAAATTAGATCTTCGATCAGGGTATTATCAGCTTAAGGTTAAGGAGGAGGATATACCAAAGACAACATTCAAGACTCGTTATGGACATTATGAGTTTCTGGTAATGCTATTTGGATTTACAAATGCCCCCTACATTCATGGATCTGATGAATAGGGTATTCCAACCTTACTTAGACCAATTTGTAATAGTCTTCATAGACGATGTTCTGGTATACTCAAAGACAGAAGCTGAACATGATTACCATCTTTGAATGGAATTACAAACACTGAGGGATAAACAACTTTATCCAAAGTTTTCTAAATTATGAATTTTGGTTATCAAAAGTAACTTTCCTTGGACATGTAGTATCGGCAGAGGGAATAAAAGTTGATCCTAAGAAAGTACAAGCCATTCTCGAATGGGTGGCACCGAAAAAAATGTCTCTGAAGTTATGAGTTTCTTGGGAATTAACTGGATAAAATAGATGATCACTTGGGGAAGACTAAAGTAGCAGATGATGCTTTTTATCAGAAGATATTTTTGTTTTGTACACGATGAATGTACAATTGTCATTAAGACAAGATGGTTCATTAGCAGTAGAATTTTAGCTAAAACCAACTTTGATGGATCGAATCAAAGATTTGTAATTTTTGAATGAAGAATGTATTGAAAAGGGGAAGTAAGTTGAATCAAGAAAAACAAAGGACTATGAGATTAAGTCAAATAGTGGCTTATATTATCGAAAGAAAATTTACATTATTGATGATGGTGTTTTGAATAAAGAGATTTTGACTGAAGTTTGTCATAGTCCATTAACTATGTACTTTGGAAGTAGCAAAATGTATTAAAGTCTAAAAACTTGGTATTGGTGGCTAGGAATGAAAAAGGGAAAATTTGAAATTTATGACAAAGTGCTTGACATTCCAACATGTAAAAGTCGGATATCAAGTACCTCTGGATTGATTGACCTATTTTTATTCCCCAATGGAAGTGAGAATAAGTGACAATGGAATTTGTAATAGGATTACCAGTAACAATAGTTATTAGATAAGCATCAAGATGGCATCATTTGAAGCAATGTATGGAAGAAAGTGTCAAATATCTCTTAATTGATTCAAGTTACATGATGAAATATTCAAATTAACCCAAAGGCTGGAGGGTTGATTTGATACGAGAAATGGGGATTAAGTGAAAATTATTCAGCATAATCTCAAGGCTATCGCGGATCGACAAAAGGCTTATGTAGACAAGAAGAGAAACGATGTTGAATATGAAGATGGGGACAAAGTGTTCCTAAAGGTTTCACCTTGGAAGAAGGTGTTACGATTTGGTAGAAAAGGAAAAACTTAGTCTCGAGTTCATTGGATCTTATGAAATCCTGAAAAGCGTTGAACCAGTGGCTTATCAATCAGCTTTACTGCCAGAATTTAGCAAGATTCGTGATGCATTTCATGTATCTATGTTTCAAAGGTATTGATTGGATCCTTCGCATGTCATCACCTAAAGAAGTTGAATTATAATCGAATTTGACTTATGAAGAAGGACTAGTGAAATTCTTAGCATATGGAGTAAAAGAACTAAGAAATATGAAAATTTCATTGGTTAAGGTCATTTGGAGAAATCATAAAGTGGAAAAGCCACTTGGGAGACCAAAAAGAAAATGATGGAACAATATCCATAATTGTTTTGAATGGATATACGTTGAAAATTCGAGGATGAATTTTATTAAAGGGGGGAGGAATTGTAATGTCCCAATTTTTGATTAGTGACCAAAATGTAAATTTTGAAAGTTTTGGGGTTAAATTATAAACTTTGGAATAGTTTAGGTACTAAAGTGTAATTTTCAAAAGTTATGTATTTTGACCCCCTGTAAATGAATAGTTTACCCCAAGAGTGACATCTTCGTGTTACCTGAATTTTTCGTACGAAGCTAATATTAATGGCTATAAAGCGATAAAGTTTAGAAATTTGGAAATCGTAGTTGGATCGAATGAAAAATTGTTAAGCGTGCTCAGACCAGAGTAGCACAAGGATGGGTGACCTACTAGGAAGGTTCCATGTTAGTATTTTTGACTGATAAAAATGATTCAGCATGAGTCAATAATATTTGTAATGATTATTGTTATAAAATTTCCAAGAGGGATTGTATCCGATAAAATTCCTAGTAATTATCGATACATCGGATTGAATTGGAATTTGAAAGACAGTTCTAAAAGTTATAGAAAATTCATAAAATACTATTTTATGATTATTTTATAGTAGTTGGTTGGATTCCAGCTAAACTTAGTTGAACTTTTACAAGAATGGCGAACTAGTAAATAAAGAATAGTTGGAGGGCAAATTAGTCATTTGGAAGGGGTGGCAAATTTGAAATATTTGAAGTTACAAGGGCCATTTTGGAAGAATAAAATTGAAGATTTAAATATTGGCCCTTAATTGATGACAAAATTGGGACTTTTGAAATTTTATGATTCCATGGTAATTTAAGTTGGAATCAATTTATATGATGTTAAAATCATGTTATTGAGTTAGGATTTAAACCCTACATATTTTGGTTTGTATGGAGAAGATTAGGGTTCATGGATTTAAGTCTAACTTAGGGTGTGTGATGTTGGATTAATGATCTAGTAAGCTTGATTTGTTGTTTGGAAGCAAAACCCTAAGTTAAATATATAGGGACCAATTTGGCAAGCTTCAAAGTTAAGGGACCGAATCTAAATTTTATGAAATTGGAGTGTATTTATGTAATTAATGATGTTGGAGATGTGAACTTGATGTTAGAATGCTAAACCGATGTTGAACAAAATTAGTGACTATTTTGACATTTTGTCAAAATCAAGTGACCAAATAGAAAATGAATTCTTGGATGGGGATTAAATCTGAGTTTTTTAGTTAGAATAATAGAATTGAGGTAATAATGTTGATTTGAGGACTAAATTGCAAAGTTAAGAAGTTTGAATCCTTACTTTGCATTTTAGTGACTATTTTGGCAAAGACAAAAATTAGAGGGAATTATTTTGAATAATTATTTGATGAAGAAGATGATGAATTGTTGGTTTGAAGCAAGTTATGGGACTAAAATGACAAGTAGAAAAATATGAAGTTAGTATAAATTAGAAGTTAATTATGGAAAGCTATGTGGAAGATTGAATTTTTGAAAGTGACTTTGAAAATTCACCATAAATTCTACAAAAATGTTTAGATGATAAATTTTATATCGATGCAAAGATTTGTTCGTCCAGATGTTTCAGCAACCAAAAACTGATTTTGAGTTCGAGTTAAAAGATATGAATTTTTAATTGAATAAAGGTCAGAAAAATTTACAGAGCAGTTTACATCACGACAATGAGAAAATGACGGGAGTTTGAAGAATTTTCACAATTTTTGTAGATTTTATTAATTTATGTGGCTTATAATGTTAGAATCATTATTGAATCTAGTTCTTACAATATGAAGGATATTAAGATCCAATGTGTATTATGATCTTTAGAAGTAAAACTCTGAGGGTAGGACAAGTTTAGAAAATAGAATTTGATACATTTTGTATCTAAATGTTTGATAACAAGCTCGGAAGAATTATTGGAAGTTCAAAATGGTCATTAAGGACCAAAATGAATTTTTGGACACAAGTATAAGTAAAGAAGGAAAATTATGGAATTTTTTTATGTTAAATGATTAGATAACTTGATTGAAATATTGTTAGAAGTGAATCTAACAAATGTTTGTTTATATTCATGTGGTTAATGAAGTCAAATCTGAATCAAAAAAAGATTCGAGGTACTATGAAGGAAATAATCAAATAGAATTTAGTGAGGCATGCTAATAAATAGCCTAGGTGAGTGCATTTCTATATGTTTATTTTATTAAAACGGGGAAGACTTGTGAAATGTCAACCCAAATTTAAAAATAACATTGCATTACTTTTTAAAATAAATGATCTGATGCATGACTCGGTATAACAAGCTTGTCGGAGTACAAGGTACAAACTATTGTTTGCATAAACGATGATGAATTATGTTTATTGATGAAATCTGATAACAAGTTGCATGCTTACATGAATAATGATAATTGATTGACAATAAGATGAAATGCCCAACTATTTATGTATGAGAGTTCAGGGTATAATTGGATATCCATGGAGTCTTAGCAACTGTATTCCAGGACTAGGGTGCGTTTCAGACACTTCAGTGTTGACATCAGACGCTACAGCGTTGCAGTCACTTTGGTGATGTTTAGACACTTCGGTGTCGACTAGCATAAAAGGTGCGATAATGAGGAGCAAAGAGCGTCCTCGAGTACGTACTCACCATCAGACGCTACGGTGTTGCAAACACTACGGTGTCGTTATAATGACTCATATACCATAGGATTCACATAAAATTGTACTTTGGGCTATAAATCATAAAATGCTTTGAACATGAAATGTTGATTATAATGTTGATTTTTCCCAAGTACTATTGTGAAGTCTTTACTAGAGTTGGATAACTACATAGTCCTAGCAGCTGCGTCCTAGCACTACAGTGTGTTTCAGTCACTACGATGATGTTTAGACACTTCGATGTCGGCTTAGACGCTATGACATTGTTCAGACACTTCGGTGTTGTTAGCACAAAATGTGTGATTATAAGGAGCAAAGAGCGTCCTTGATTATATGAGGAGCAAAGAGCATCCTCGAGTACGTACCCATCTCAGTCGCTTCGGTGATGCAGACGTTACAGCGTCGTAGACACTACGGTGTCTTATCAAGATGACTCGCGTACCTTGGTCTCATATAATACACTTTGGGCTATGTTAAAGTATATGATATGCAAATAATTGCATGATGAAAGTATGACTATATTAAAGGATATGATATGCAAATAATTGCATGATAAAAGTATGACTATGTTAAAGGATATGATATGCAAATAATTGCATGATGAAAGTATGACTATGTTACAGAATATGATATGCAAATAATTGCATGACGAAGGTATGACCATGTTTCAGAATATGATATGCTAATGATTACGTAATGAAAGAACAACTACTTGATGATCATGAACCATTGATATCATGATTCTATGATAGAATTGATAAATGACATGATTCTTAAGATAGTCATAATACATGATACTATTATGTTGTGAAATGCTTGCCATCTTACAGAAATTGTAATGCACTTTTATATAACACACTGTAATGCATCTCTTCATGTTATGATAAATGTGTTAAATGCCTCAATAAGTTCGTACTTAGCGTGTATTTTATTTCACATGTAGGTTCTCCGAAGTAGATTAACAAGGAGTTATTCTTTTGGAAAGTCAAGTTACTACAATAAGATATAGTAAGTACATCTTTATCATAATTTGATATCTAGCGGGCATGTAAATATTTTTTAAGTTGTTGTTTAAAGTATAAGTTTACAACTTAAATATATGCTTTTATGATGAATAAGTTTAGAAGTATAGTTTGCTAATAGTAACATTGAACTTTGGTACAATTAAATATAGTTTAACCCTAATCGTGTAGAAATTTTATAATTAAGAAAAGGTCTAGGCATTACACATAGTTTTTATCCTGAGTTGCATTTTTATTTTAATAACTCAATTATTAGTTTTGTAAACCAATTCAAGGTGAAAACTAGCTGCATATAGATGACATAGTTTTTAATTTAAAACTGAGAAATGGTTAAACTATATACTAAATTTTGATATAAAAAATTTACAAGTTAAGATTTCTTCCAACGATTTCATAACATCTTTAATGTATATTCGCGCTACGAGTATACGTTAAGGGTGTTACAATTTATTGTTATTAGAGCTACAGGTTTAGCCAATTGGAGGTTAAACCAAGTGTGATATGATTTGTTATTAAGTACATGCCTCTAGGATGTCATGTTCTTGATGTACTATCTGTAACTTGATTATGCTCCTCATTAACATGAATAGGTTATAGTAGTAATAGATAATGTTGAATACTGTTAAATTGCGTCAGGCGATTGATCATGGGGACCAAGAGGAGGTCCAAAGTGGAAGTAATGAGGTACATAATATTTCACCTCTAACTCCTACCCTAGTTGAGCCACCTACGCAGTAGGGAGCTCCAGCATAAGAATATGGAGCCTTAGTACGAGACTTAGAGGCTATGGTTAATAAAAAAATTTAACCCTTAATGCTCATACCAGCTCCGGCACCTGCACCAATAAGGATGACGACTGTTAAAGAGCTTAAGAAGTTATGAGCTCCTGAATTTAATAGAGAAAGTGGTCCGATAGCTGCCAACTTATGGAAAAAAGATGTCAAAGTCATGTTAGAGGAGTTAAACTGCATAGATGCTAAGAAATTTGAAGAAACTTTGTTGAGGGAACATGCTCGTATTTGGTGGTTTAATGCCACAGAGTTAGTACTTGTTGAGGAAGTGATGTGGAAATTCTTTTAAGAAGTGTTTAAAGCCAAGTATATTGGTGACCAGTTAATAGAGAGAGTTGTTGCAGTAGTTCCTAAGTTTGAAACGAGGTACTCGTACTATCTACGAGTACAAGCTAGATTTTAATAGATTAAGTCGGTATATAGCTGATTTGATTACCGACTGAAAAGTCCCTATGAGAATGTTTTATCGAGGGGTTTCACTCGAGGCCTAAAGAGTTGTTGTTAGGTATAAGTTTATCGGTTTACTGAATCTGTAAATAAAGCAAAGGCTATGGAGAGAGCCTGTATTTACTTTAATTGATCCGGTTCTAACATAATATATATATATATATATATATATATATATATATATATATTGGTACTAAGTAGTACAAAGAAAGATTTTTAAGGAAAATATTTAAGACATGTCCATTAGTAATTCAAGGGATTAAGTTCCCGACGAATTTAATGGAACTTCATTCCGTGAATTTAAAGTTATTCTTGGAATGGATTAAGTTATCCCCATATGATGCAAAGGTGAAATGTAAAAAGAAAAGGTTGGTACTTCAAGGAGCAATTTGTGTTCTCAAAAAATTAGATCTTGATCAGGGTATTATCAGCTTAAGGGAGGAGGAGGATATACCAAAGACAACATTCAAGACTCGTTATGGACATTATGAGTTTCTGGTAATGCTATTTGGATTTACAAATGCCCCCTACATTCATGGATCTGATGAATAGGGTATTCCAACCTTACTTAGACCAATTTGTAATAGTCTTCATAGACGATGTTCAGTATACTCAAAGACGAAGTTTGAACATGATTACCATCTTTGAATGGAATTACAAACACTGAGGGATAAACAACTTTATCCAAAGTTTTCTAAATTATGAATTTTGGTTATCAAAAGTAACTTTCCTTGGACATGTAGTATCGGCAGAGGGAATAAAAGTTGATCCTAAGAAAGTACAAGCCATTCTCGAATGGGTGGCACCGAAAAAAATGTCTCTGAAGTTATGAGTTTCTTGGGAATTAACTGGATAAAATAGATGATCACTTGGGGAAGACTAAAGTAGCAGATGATGCTTTTTATCAGAAGATATTTTTGTTTTGTACACGATGAATGTACAATTGTCATTAAGACAAGATGGTTCATTAGCAGTAGAATTTTAGCTAAAACCAACTTTGATGGATCGAATCAAAGATTTGTAATTTTTGAATGAAGAATGTATTGAAAAGGGGAAGTAAGTTGAATCAAGAAAAACAAAGGACTATGAGATTAAGTCAAATAGTGGCTTATATTATCGAAAGAAAATTTACATTATTGATGATGGTGTTTTGAATAAAGAGATTTTGACTGAAGTTTGTCATAGTCCATTAACTATGTACTTTGGAAGTAGCAAAATGTATTAAAGTCTAAAAACTTGGTATTGGTGGCTAGGAATGAAAAAGGGAAAATTTGAAATTTATGACAAAGTGCTTGACATTCCAACATGTAAAAGTCAGATATCAAGTACCTCCTGGATTGATTCAGCCTATTTTTATTCCCCAATGGAAGTGAGAATAAGTGACAATGGAATTTGTAATAGGATTACCAGTAACAATAGTTATTAGATAAGCATCAAGATGGCATCATTTGAAGCAATGTATGGAAGAAAGTGTCAAATATCTCTTAATTGATTCAAGTTACATGACTGAAATATTCAAATTAACCCAAAGGCTGGAGGGGTTGATTTGATACGAGAAATGGGGGATTAAGTGAAAATTATTCAGCATAATCTCAAGGCTATCGCGGATCGACAAAAGGCTTATGTAGACAAGAAGAGAAACGATGTTGAATATGAAGATGGGGACAAAGTGTTCCTAAAGGTTTCACCTTGGAAGAAGGTGTTACGATTTGGTAGAAAAGGAAAAACTTAGTCTCGAGTTCATTGGATCTTATGAAATCCTGAAAAGCGTTGAACCAGTGGCTTATCAATCAGCTTTACTGCCAGAATTTAGCAAGATTCGTGATGCATTTCATGTATCTATGTTTCAAAGGTATTGATTGGATCCTTCGCATGTCATCACCCTAAAGAAGTTGAATTATAATCGAATTTGACTTATGAAGAAGGACTAGTGAAATTCTTAGCATATGGAGTAAAAGAACTAAGAAATATGAAAATTTCATTGGTTAAGGTCATTTGGAGAAATCATAAAGTGGAAAAGCCACTTGGGAGACCAAAAAGAAAATGATGGAACAATATCCATAATTGTTTTGAATGGATATACGTTGAAAATTCGAGGATGAATTTTATTAAAGGGGGGAGGAATTGTAATGTCCCAATTTTTGATTAGTGACCAAAATGTAAATTTTGAAAGTTTTGGGGTTAAATTATAAACTTTGGAATAGTTTAGGTACTAAAGTGTAATTTTCAAAAGTTATGTATTTTGACCCTGTAAATGAATAGTTTACCCCAAGAGTGACATCTTCGTGTTACCTGAATTTTTCGTACGAAGCTAATATTAATGGCTATAAAGCGATAAAGTTTAGAAATTTGGAAATCGTAGTTGGATCGAATGAAAAATTGTTAAGCGTGCTCAGACCAGAGTAGCACAAGGATGGGTGACCTACTAGGAAGGTTCCATGTTAGTATTTTTGACTGATAAAAATGATTCAGCATGAGTCAATAATATTTGTAATGATTATTGTTATAAAATTTCCAAGAGGGATTGTATCCGATAAAATTCCTAGTAATTATCGATACATCGGATTGAATTGGAATTTGAAAGACAGTTCTAAAAGTTATAGAAAATTCATAAAATACTATTTTATGATTATTTTATAGTAGTTGGTTGGATTCCAGCTAAACTTAGTTGAACTTTTACAAGAATGGCGAACTAGTAAATAAAGAATAGTTGGAGGGCAAATTAGTCATTTGGAAGGGGTGGCAAATTTGAAATATTTGAAGTTACAAGGGCCATTTTGGAAGAATAAAATTGAAGATTTAAATATTGGCCCTTAATTGATGACAAAATTGGGACTTTTGAAATTTTATGATTCCATGACTGAATTTAAGTTGGAATCAAGCTTATATGATGTTAAAATCATGTTATTGAGTTAGGATTTAAACCCTACATATTTTGGTTTGTATGGAGAAGATTAGGGTTCATGGATTTAAGTCTAACTTAGGGTGTGTGATGTTGGATTAATGATCTAGTAAGCTTGATTTGTTGTTTGGAAGCAAAACCCTAAGTTAAATATATAGGGACCAATTTGGCAAGCTTCAAAGTTAAGGGACCGAATCTAAATTTTATGAAATTGGAGTGTATTTATGTAATTAATGATGTTGGAGATGTGAACTTGATGTTAGAATGCTAAACCGATGTTGAACCGAATTAGTGACTATTTTGACATTTTGTCAAAATCAAGTGACCAAATAGAAAATGAATTCTTGGATGGGGATTAAATCTGAGTTTTTTAGTTAGAATAATAGAATTGAGGTAATAATGTTGATTTGAGGACTAAATTGCAAAGTTAAGAAGTTTGAATCCTTACTTTGCATTTTAGTGACTATTTTGGCAAAGACAAAAAATTAGAGGGAATTATTTTGAATAATTATTTGATGAAGAAGATGATGAATTGTTGGTTTGAAGCAAGTTATGGGACTAAAATGACAAGTAGAAAAATATGAAGTTAGTATAAATTAGAAGTTAATTATGGAAAGCTATGTGGAAGATTGAATTTTGGCAGTGACTTTGAAAATTCACCATAAATTCTACAAAAATGTTTAGATGATAAATTTTATATCGATGCAAAGATTTGTTCGTCCAGTTTCGTTTCCAGCAACCAAAAACTGATTTTGAGTTCCGAGTTAAAAGATATGAATTTTTAATTGAATAAAGGTCAGAAAATTTACAGAGCAGTTTCTGTCACGACAACTCTGTGACGGGAGTTTGAAGAATTTTCACAATTTTTGTAGATTTTATTAATTTATGTGGCTTATACCGTTAGAATCATTATTGAATCTAGTTCTTACAATATGAAGGATATTAAGATCCAATGTGTATTATGATCTTTAGAAGTAAAACTCTGAGGGTAGGACAAGTTGCCAGAAAATAGAATTTGATACATTTTGTATCTAAATGTTTGATAACAAGCTCGGAAGAATTATTGGAAGTTCAAAATGGTCATTAAGGACCAAAATGAATTTTTGGACAGTATAAGTAAAGAAGGAAAATTATGGAATTTTTTTATGTTAAATGATTAGATAACTTGATTGAAATATTGTTAGAAGTGAATCTAACAAATGTTTGTTTATATTCATGTGGTTAATGAAGTCAAATCTGAATCAAAAAAAGATTCGAGGTACTATGAAGGAAATAATCAAATAGAATTTAGTGAGGCATGCTAATAAATAGCCTAGGTGAGTGCATTTCTATATGTTTATTTTATTAAAACGGGGAAGACTTGTGAAATGTCAACCCAAATTTAAAAATAACATTGCATTACTTTTTAAAATAAATGATCTGATGCATGACTCGGTATAACAAGCTTGTCGGAGTACAAGGTACAAACTATTGTTTGCATAAACGATGATGAATTATGTTTATTGATGAAATCTGATAACAAGTTGCATGCTTACATGAATAATGATAATTGATTGACAATAAGATGAAATGCCCAACTATTTATGTATGAGAGTTCAGGGTATAATTGGATATCCATGGAGTCTTAGCAACTGTATTCCAGGACTAGGGTGCGTTTCAGACACTTCAGTGTTGACATCAGACGCTACAGCGTTGCAGTCACTTTGGTGATGTTTAGACACTTCGGTGTCGACTAGCATAAAAGGTGCGATAATGAGGAGCAAAGAGCGTCCTCGAGTACGTACTCACCATCAGACGCTACGGTGTTGCAAACACTACGGTGTCGTTATAATGACTCATATACCATAGGATTCACATAAAATTGTACTTTGGGCTATAAATCATAAAATGCTTTGAACATGAAATGTTGATTATAATGTTGATTTTTCCCAAGTACTATTGTGAAGTCTTTACTAGAGTTGGATAACTACATAGTCCTAGCAGCTGCGTCCTAGCACTACAGTGTGTTTCAGTCACTACGATGATGTTTAGACACTTCGATGTCGGCTTAGACGCTATGACATTGTTCAGACACTTCGGTGTTGTTAGCACAAAATGTGTGATTATAAGGAGCAAAGAGCGTCCTTGATTATATGAGGAGCAAAGAGCATCCTCGAGCGTACCCATCTCGCCGCCGGTGATGCAGACGTTACAAGCGTCAGAGACACTACGGTGTCTTATCAAGATGACTCGCGTACCTTGGTCTCATATAATACACTTTGGGCTATGTTAAAGTATATGATATGCAAATAATTGCATGATGAAAGTATGACTATATTAAAGGATATGATATGCAAATAATTGCATGATAAAAGTATGACTATGTTAAAGGATATGATATGCAAATAATTGCATGATGAAAGTATGACTATGTTACAGAATATGATATGCAAATAATTGCATGACGAAGGTATGACCATGTTTCAGAATATGATATGCTAATGATTACGTAATGAAAGAACAACTACTTGATGATCATGAACCATTGATATCATGATTCTATGATAGAATTGATAAATGACATGATTCTTAAGATAGTCATAATACATGATACTATTATGTTGTGAAATGCTTGCCATCTTACAGAAATTGTAATGCACTTTTATATAACACACTGTAATGCATCTCTTCATGTTATGATAAATGTGTTAAATGCCTCAATAAGTTCGTACTTAGCGTGTATTTTATTTCACATGTAGGTTCTCCGAAGTAGATTAACAAGGAGTTGTTCTTTTGGAAAGTCAAGTTACTACAATAAGATACAGTAAGTACATCTTTATCGTAATTTGATATCTAACGGGCATGTAAATATTTTTTTAAGTTAAGCTGTTTAAAGTATAAGTTTACAACTTAAATATATGCTTTTATGATGAATAAGTTTAGAAGTATAGTTTGCTAATAGTAACATTGAACTTTGGTACAATTAAATATAGTTTAACCGTAATCGTGTAGAAATTTTATAATTAAGAAAAGGTCTAGGCAGCACACATAGTTTTTATCCTGAGTTGCATTTTTATTTTAATAACTCAATTATAAGTTTTGTAAACCAATTCAGGGTCAAAACTAGCTGCATCTAGATGACATAGTTTTAAATTTGAAACCGAGAAATGGTTAAACTATAAGCTAAATTTTGATATAAAAAAAATTACAAGTTAAGATTTCTTCCAACGATTTTTTTAAAAACAAAAAAAAACAAAAGGGATTTGGTTCTTCAATCTCAAAAAGGTTTTCAAAAATGTCCCGATTTGAAAACGAAATCAAAGGTTTTTTTGGTATTCCTGTGGTTTTAACGCTTGATTTAAAGAGAAGTTTGCTTGGCTTACCTAATCACGGCCACCGCTTGAACCACCGGAGTGAGGGGCACAGCCGATGAACTGGTGCAGAGATCTGAACGGGCGTCATTGTTGTGCTTCAGTCGAAAGGATAGAGGGTCTATAAAATGTGTTGGTTTCAAACAAAGTGAAGGGGAGAGTTTTGTTTCTTCACTAAACGGTGAAAGGGAGGCTAGGGTTTCACTTTTCTAAGGTTACAGAGCATATGCTCTTACCGTTCCCTTTTTATTTTTACTAAACAAAGAATGAAATTAAAGTGCCATTTAATTTTAACCTTTTCCTTTTGTATCGTCTTAAACACGCACGGGTTTTGCTTTTTGGGTTTAATCACCCTTTAAGGCCTTTAGTTTTTTTTTTTTTTATCTTTTTTACATGTATAATAATATAATAATATTATATATATATATATATATTTAGTATCAATCTTTCAATCTTCTTTCCTCTGATTTTGCATATGGGTTGCGTGCCCCTTAAAACTAGAGCCATTTCTCTTTTTTTTTTTGAACTTTGATATATATATATATATATAGCGATATCCCTTTTTACGTTCGCTAAAAAAATGAACGAAGTTTTAACTGTGTTTAGGGTTTTTTCGGGTATTAAAAAATATATTCTGCGGGGTTTTAGAAAAACCGTGTTTTATTTGAAAAATGGAGTCACCACCGGCCACTTAGGTAGGCCGGACACCATAAAACCAGAGATTTGAAAACTGTTGAGTTTGGGAGTCAGTTACAGATGGGGAAGGATTAACACCCCCACACCGCCCAAAATTGGTACTTTAATAATTACCGCTTTATTAATATTAGATTTTTCGGATTAAAGTGACGATTAAATTAAAATCTGGTTATAATTGCGAGTAGATTTTAAGGGCCCCGTTATTCGAGAGTAAACCGATAGACCACCATCACTGCGCTTGATACTGGTCACGTTTACGCTCGAATAAAGGGCACCGCATTGACAATAATATCTCGTTACGCAATCTTAGCAAATAATTAAACAAACAAAAAACATTCCTATTGACATGATATTAAAACATAAAAACATGAATATTACAATATTAAACAAAGATAGCAAAATGCATGAGCATGATTAACATAACATATTATAGTAATAAAAGTAAGACATAAACAAGTGAGAGAAAACATACTTCAAAGTTAAAAGAAAAGAAAACATGCTTCAAAAAAAGGAAATTAATAAATCAAATGTATACATGTTAAAATACATATAAAAATGCAAAATATGCATGACACATATATGTAATATGATACTAAAATGACAAAACAACACCACCACAATATTATACATAAAGTTTGTCATGTGAGATAAAAAAACATGCACACATACTATAAACATATCATGATATTAATGTGTAACAAAATTATTACTCATTTCTAACATGAACCTAAGATGCAAAATAATAATAAAAAAACTAAAACACACACATATATATATATCTTAAAATATAAAAACATAATGCAATATATGCATAGCATATGTAACATGGTATTAAACTAACAAATCAAAGCAAAAAGCGAATATATACTTAATGCTTGACATGTGACATAATTTACATACATAAATAAATAAAAAAACATGGCATTATATGTAACAAAACAGCACACTAACATATAACCTAAAAACATAAAATTCATACTTCCAAAAATAATCATACCATGAAAACCGAAACATAATATTTAAGACGAATATATATACCATATGGACGAATAAATTAAAACATAGAAAAACAACACATCTATAAACATGAATCTGATTACACTCACCTTGCTTTCCGAATCACCTAAGGTTCTCGGATGACCACTCCATTATTCCTAGCTTTTGATGGAGATGATGGAATTTCTTTGTCCAACTCTTGAGCTAGGTAAAACAATAGAAAGTATTATAATCAATATAACAATACCGAAATTAATATCTAACCTTAGAATAGCTATTAGCTATTAGATTTCCATTAATTAAAACCTTAAATAACATGGGTTTAGCTTGGGCGTTTAATAGCTTCAACTTGAAATTAAGCATCAACTATCCATGGAATCCAACAATTAATTGGGGTTTTAGCTTATCGATACAATATCTATTCGATGGAATCGATGAATCAAAGAAAGCTTAAGCTTTGCAAAACTCAACAATGAAGGTGATAGATTAAAGGGAGGTGCTTGCTTGAGTGGAGAATAAGAGAAAGTTAGGAGATGATGCAAATAATTTTGAGTGTTGTAAAACACTTGCTTATATGGAACTCAATGACCGAATACTTACCCTCCCCAAGAGGTAAACTTTAAAATATTATTTCCTTCTTTTCAAACTTTTCTATTTTAAGCAATAATTAGCTATTGAAGCTATCATCTTTTTCCATCTTCTCTAGACATCTTCACGTGAAGCCATGTGACGCAAAAAGGTGACTCACCTTCAAAATAGGGAAATTACGAAATGGTCCCTCAACTTTTCAATCTTTACACTTTTACTCTCTAAACTTTCAAATTTTACAATTTAGTCACTAAATAGTTTTTGATAAATTTACTAAGGTCTTTAAACAATAAATTAACTTAATTAGAGTCCAATATCAATGTAATTGACCGTACAACCAAGCTTAATGCAATATTTGGACCTTTCTGGTATAGGGTTTTTGATCACCAAAACCCAATTCTGACTAGACCAGTTTTTAGGGTGTTACAAAAACATCATACCCTAAAGGACTAGTCACAAGAACTCCTATCTCAAGATCCTCAGCGGGAATGCTCCACTATTGGTATATTCCATTAAGGATGTAGGAATGGGTAGATCTTGAGCCTTGACTATGTACTGTCTCGCTGGTGCTCTAGTAGTAGATTGGACCGTACCTCTACTCTAATGTCTAAACATGTGGCTCTTTCCTCCTCTAGCAAAGTCCCGACCCCTCTGAGCTGGATAAGAGGTCCCCTGAGCCTAGACCGAGGTGGTGCCAGTAGTTGCCGAACAATTCCTGAAGAAATAATTCGTCAACCCACAACCATAACAAGATCTAGATGTCCTCCAACACTCACCTCTATGTTTATGTCCACACTTGTCACAAATTGGGGTACCCTTTTGTGAGCCCTCTGAGCTCATCATAGACAAAGGCCTCCTACGGGTAGCCAGTTCTAACCTACAGTCTTATATTAAATTTTGGTTCAAAGATCTTCTACCTTGGTTCTAACGTTTTTGTTCCTCCTAGAATAAGACTGTGAGTTGTTGGAGAGAGTTATGAGTTCTCCCACTCGAGCTCCCATACCCACTTGCATAGCTATATGTCAACCCTTGCACTTGTTCAAGCGACTTGGCACTAGCAGTCAATTCTAAAAACACTTTCGGTAGGGCAACAGTCAAGTAGGTCTGAATTTCTTTCCTCAACCCCTTTAAAAACCTCTTGCACCTCATATTCCCGGGCATACCTACTCAACTGTAGAAATTCTTGTTCATATTCAAAGATTGATCGATTCCCTTGGACCAAATGGTTGAACCAATCCCTCAAACCACCAAAGTGGGCTTCTCCCACATATTTATTCTCGAATTCATCCAAGAAGGTTGGTCAGGATATCATCCCAACTCCACTGTCTTCCACCATTCTCAAGCATTTTCCTTCAACAATGAAAGAACACATATCAACTTGTCCTCGGGTTTTAACCTTACTTGCTGTATGATCCAACGGGTAACCCTCAATCACTCATCTACCTTAATTGGTTTGTCTTGCCCCGATCCAAGAAAGTTCGTAGCACCACGGTGACACACCCTCTCAATTGGTGCCTCATATGAGGTAGTCGAAGGCATAGGTATGTCCCTCACCATCCGATGAAGGGATTGATACAGATGATAGGAATAATTATCCCATCGACCCCTATCATCCCCAATATCTCCTACAAGTTGGGAATGTAATCCTCACCATAACTCCCTTCTCGGGAACCCCAACTCTTCTCACGATCTTTTGCTCTCCTTGGCATGATTACTTTCTATACAGGCAAACAAATAAGGTTACACCATCAAAAATTTTTAGCTTGAACAAGTTCAACTTCAACTTATGGGAAACATATTCTCTAGGCACTTATACAATACTCCCTAGACAACCACGGGGCTTTCTAGAACATGCTAAACCTAGGCTCTTATACCACTAAATGTAACACCCTTGACCCGAATGTCATATTTGGGCCGCAAGCCCAAACCATAACCTTAAAATTTTCAACCTGATTTAACCCAACCACATTCATTTTCATCAAATCCATTAAGTTTAGATGTTTCAAGGAGATAAATAGTTAAAAACGTTACATGAGAGCTCCATTTAAAATACATAATTAAAAGCATTAGACTCACAAGTTAAAATCTTGAAATAAGAGTTATAATACAACCATAGGGTTCTACTAATACATGGCCCAATATAATCTAAGTACTATACTCAAACACAAGTCAATGCTGAAATCCTACTCCGATGATGCTCCAACGATGAATGTCAAAGCTACTAACTTGTGAATGGAAACAAAAATTCTGAATATTGAGCTAAAAACGTAACTAGATACACTTCCACTCAACTATGCTTCATGCAAATCATAAATAAGAGTATGCAGCTAGAGATGACAACATGGTAATAACATCATATCAAAGAGCCGCTACCTCTAGCTGCCTAAACATATATCAATCAATAAGAACGTAAAAAGTCTAACATAGCAATCATACATATTGTAACATCCTCAACGTATATTCGATGATTAAATACACATTGAAGATGTTACTAAATAGCTGATTTTCTTACTTGTAATTTTTTAAAACATCTTACATAAAACTAGCTTATAAATTAACCAACGAATAAATTGATACATGCCTACTAAAGAATATCGTAAATTTAGAATGTCTTACTGATGTTTGGCAGATTGCAGCTTGATTAACATGCTTAACTCATCTTTCGGTAAGTTTCCAATAATCTACGTGTGAAACAGCATATGCTAAGTATTCACTTAGTGAGGCAACTATAAATTTGAGTAAAGCATTTCAATGTATAGAAATAACATAAAATAAACTTATTAAAGTCATTCCCCTATCATTTAATAGTTTTATACATTTCCTGCAAAATGGCAAGCGAATCCCAATTACAGTTTATATCAAACATCAAACCTTTATTTTATTAATCAAATATACGTTAAGCTTTTTAACTTAACTGTCTGCATAAATGCATTTCATGTGTTATAGCCCAAAGTATAAAATCATGTAATCTGTAATGAGGAATAATCATGTATGAAATTTGTACTGCAATAATTTTGTTTTGTAAAGTCATGTAGTTGTACTGTAAAATCTTATGGCCCAAGGTAATTATCAAGTCTTCCCTCTGTCATATAACAATGCAATACAGTTTCTGCAAAATGGCAAGCGTGTCCCAATTGTAGTTGATAATATTTTATCATGCATAGAACCACCTTACATGTATAGTTCATTTAACCAATGTAATATTCAAATCATAGGTGGATTGATCTATTTTACAGTCTTGTGTACATAAGCTTTATAGCTTAACTACCTGTATAATTACATTTCAAGTATTGTAGCCCAAAGTACAAATCATGTGATGCCATGGTATGCGAGTCATCACGACATCGTAGTGTCTATGACACATCAGAAGCGTCTGCATCGCCGTAGCGACCGAGATGAGTACGCATCGAGGATGCTCTTTGCTCCTCATACTCGCACATTTTGTTCTATGTAACACCGTGAGTGTTTAAACTGAATCCGTAGAGTCTAACTCAACCCCGTAGAGTCTATCTCGACCCCGAAGAGTCTATCTCACACCGTAGTGCTATGAGGCATCTGCTAGGACTCTATGGATATCCAACTATACCAAAGATTTTCATGTGAACCTATGGTATACGAGTCATCTCGACACTGTAGTGTCTGCAACGCCGTAGCGTCTGATGGTGAGTACGTACTCGAGGACGCCCTTTGCTCTTCATTATAGAATCTTTTTGTGCTAGCCGACACCGTAGTGTCCAAACATCATCTAAGTGACTGCAACGCCGTAGCGTCTGATATCAACACCAAAGTGTCTGGATCGCACCGTAGTGCTGGATTGCAGCTGCTATGACTCTTATGGATATCCAATTATACCAAAGACTCTCACAGTAGTACTTGGGCATAACAATATAATATTTTCATATTCAATATCCAATCCTTCAATACTAATATCCATAATTCGATAATGGGCAATGCATATCCAAATATCTAAAATCTGATTTATCTTAG
Organism: Hibiscus mutabilis; assembly: GCA_019671005.1. Taxonomy (NCBI): domain Eukaryota; kingdom Viridiplantae; phylum Streptophyta; class Magnoliopsida; order Malvales; family Malvaceae; genus Hibiscus; species Hibiscus mutabilis. Next base: position 27,133,625 of record CM033738.1, read on the forward strand.
ATAAATCATTATGCCATATCAATGTATCACATGTGCCACTTAATAATTCATGTCATTTACATAACTTTGATCAACATACATTTTCATTAATATCAAGGTCGGTTCATCGCAAGTCATCCTATTTATCAATATTGCATAAATATATATAATGCAATCACCCATATCACATATATAATAAATAAGTAAAAATGCACTCACCTGGGGCCATTTATTAGCATGCCTCACTAAATTCTACTATAAACATATCATGATATTAATGTGTAACAAAATTATTACTCATTTCTAACATGAACCTAAGATGCAAAATAATAATAAAAAAACTAAAACACACACATATATATATATCTTAAAATATAAAAACATAATGCAATATATGCATAGCATATGTAACATGGTATTAAACTAACAAATCAAAGCAAAAAGCTTAATATATACTTAATGCTTGACATGTGACATAATTTACATACATAAATAAATAAAAAAAACATGGCATTATATGTAACAAAACAGCACACTAACATATAACCTAAAAACATAAAATTCATACTTCCAAAAAATAATCATACCATGAAAACGAAACATAATATTTAAGACGAATATATATACCATATGGACGAATAAATTAAAACATAGAAAAACAACACATCTATAAACATGAATCTGATTACACTCACCTTGCTTTCCGAATCACCTAAGGTTCTCGGATGACCACTCCATTATTCCTAGCTTTTGATGGAGATGATGGAATTTCTTTGTCCAACTCTTGAGCTAGGTAAAACAATAGAAAGTATTATAATCAATATAACAATACCGAAATTAATATCTAACCTTAGAATAGCTATTAGCTATTAGATTTCCATTAATTAAAACCTTAAATAACATGGGTTTAGCTTGGGCGTTTAATAGCTTCAACTTGAAATTAAGCATCAACTATCCATGGAATCCAACAATTAATTGGGGGTTTTAGCTTACCGATACAATATCTATTCGATGGAATCGATGAATCAAAGAAAGCTTAAGCTTTGCAAAACTCAACAATGAAGGTGATAGATTAAAGGGAGGTGCTTGCTTGAGTGGAGAATAAGAGAAAGTTAGGAGATGATGCAAATAATTTTGAGTGTTGTAAAACACTTGCTTATATGGAACTCAATGACCGAATACTTACCCTCCCCAAGAGGTAAACTTTAAAATATTATTTCCTTCTTTTCAAACTTTTCTATTTTAAGCAATAATTAGCTATTGAAGCTATCATCTTTTTCCATCTTCTCTAGACATCTTCACGTGAAGCCATGTGACGCAAAAAGGTGACTCACCTTCAAAATAGGGAAATTACGAAATGGTCCCTCAACTTTTCAATCTTTACACTTTTACTCTCTAAACTTTCAAATTTTACAATTTAGTCACTAAATAGTTTTTGATAAATTTACTAAGGTCTTTAAACAATAAATTAACTTAATTAGAGTCCAATATCAATGTAATTGACCGTACAACCAAGCTTAATGCAATATTTGGACCTTTTACGGTATAGGGTTTTGATCACCAAAACCCAATTACGACTAGACCAGTTTTTAGGGTGTTACAAAAACATCATACCCTAAAGGACTAGTCACAAGAACTCCTATCTCAAGATCCTCAGCGGGAATGCTCCACTATTGGTATATTCCATTAAGGATGTAGGAATGGGTAGATCTTGAGCCTTGACTATGTACTGTCTCGCTGGTGCTCTAGTAGTAGATTGGACCGTACCTCTACTCTAATGTCTAAACATGTGGCTCTTTCCTCCTCTAGCAAAGTCCCGACCCCTCTGAGCTGGATAAGAGGTCCCCTGAGCCTAGACCGAGGTGGTGCCAGTAGTTGCCGAACAATTCCTGAAGAAATAATTCGTCAACCCACAACCATAACAAGATCTAGATGTCCTCCAACACTCACCTCTATGTTTATGTCCACACTTGTCACAAATTGGGGTACCCTTTTGTGAGCCCTCTGAGCTCATCATAGACAAAGGCCTCCTACGGGTAGCCAGTTCTAACCTACAGTCTTATATTAAATTTTGGTTCAAAGATCTTCTACCTTGGTTCTAACGTTTTTGTTCCTCCTAGAATAAGACTGTGAGTTGTTGGAGAAGTTATGAGTTCTCCCACTCGAGCTCCCATACCCACTTGCATAGCTATATGTCAACCCTTGCACTTGTTCAAGCGACTTGGCACTAGCAGTCAATTCTAAAAACACTTTCGGTAGGGCAACAGTCAAGTAGGTCTGAATTTCTTTCCTCAACCCCTTTAAAAACCTCTTGCACCTCATATTCCCGGGCATACCTACTCAACTGTAGAAATTCTTGTTCATATTCAAAGATTGATCGATTCCCTTGGACCAAATGGTTGAACCAATCCCTCAAACCACCAAAGTGGGCTTCTCCCACATATTTATTCTCGAATTCATCCAAGAAGGTTGGTCAGGATATCATCCCAACTCCACTGTCTTCCACCATTCTCAAGCATTTTCCTTCAACAATGAAAGAACACATATCAACTTGTCCTCGGGTTTTAACCTTACTTGCTGTATGATCCAACGGGTAACCCTCAATCACTCATCTACCTTAATTGGTTTGTCTTGCCCCGATCCAAGAAAGTTCGTAGCACCACGGTGACACACCCTCTCAATTGGTGCCTCATATGAGGTAGTCGAAGGCATAGGTATGTCCCTCACCATCCGATGAAGGGATTGATACAGATGATAGGAATAATTATCCCATCGACCCCTATCATCCCCAATATCTCCTACAAGTTGGGAATGTAATCCTCACCATAACTCCCTTCTAAAGGAACCCCAACTCTTCTCACGATCTTTTGCTCTCCTTGGCATGATTACTTTCTATACAGGCAAACAAATAAGGTTACACCATCAAAAATTTTTAGCTTGAACAAGTTCAACTTCAACTTATGGGAAACATATTCTCTAGGCACTTATACAATACTCCCTAGACAACCACGGGGCTTTCTAGAACATGCTAAACCTAGGCTCTTATACCACTAAATGTAACACCCTTGACCCGAATGTCATATTTGGGCCGCAAGCCCAAACCATAACCTTAAAATTTTCAACCTGATTTAACCCAACCACATTCATTTTCATCAAATCCATTAAGTTTAGATGTTTCAAGGAGATAAATAGTTAAAAACGTTACATGAGAGCTCCATTTAAAATACATAATTAAAAGCATTAGACTCACAAGTTAAAATCTTGAAATAAGAGTTATAATACAACCATAGGGTTCTACTAATACATGGCCCAATATAATCTAAGTACTATACTCAAACACAAGTCAATGCTGAAATCCTACTCCGATGATGCTCCAACGATGAATGTCAAAGCTACTAACTTGTGAATGGAAACAAAAATTCTGAATATTGAGCTAAAAAACGTAACTAGATACACTTCCACTCAACTATGCTTCATGCAAATCATAAATAAGAGTATGCAGCTAGAGATGACAACATGGTAATAACATCATATCAAAGAGCCGCTACCTCTAGCTGCCTAAACATATATCAATCAATAAGAACGTAAAAAGTCTAACATAGCAATCATACATATTGTAACATCCTCAACGTATATTCGATGATTAAATACACATTGAAGATGTTACTAAATAGCTGATTTTCTTACTTGTAATTTTTTAAAACATCTTACATAAAACTAGCTTATAAATTAACCAACGAATAAATTGATACATGCCTACTAAAGAATATCGTAAATTTAGAATGTCTTACTGATGTTTGGCAAGATTGCAGCTTGATTAACATGCTTAACTCATCTTTCGGTAAGTTTCCAATAATCTACGTGTGAAACAGCATATGCTAAGTATTCACTTAGTGAGGCAACTATAAATTTGAGTAAAGCATTTCAATGTATAGAAATAACATAAAATAAACTTATTAAAGTCATTCCCCTATCATTTAATAGTTTTATACATTTCTGCCAAAATGGCAAGTTTAATCCCAATTACAGTTTATATCAAACATCAAACCTTTATTTTATTAATCAAATATACGTTAAGCTTTTTAACTTAACTGTCTGCATAAATGCATTTCATGTGTTATAGCCCAAAGTATAAAATCATGTAATCTGTAATGAGGAATAATCATGTATGAAATTTGTACTGCAATAATTTTGTTTTGTAAAGTCATGTAGTTGTACTGTAAAATCTTATGGCCCAAGGTAATTATCAAGTCTTCCCTCTGTCATATAACAATGCAATACAGTTTCTGCAAAATGGCAAGCGTGTCCCAATTGTAGTTGATAATATTTTATCATGCATAGAACCACCTTACATGTATAGTTCATTTAACCAATGTAATATTCAAATCATAGGATTCGATCTATTTTACCAGTCTTGTGTACAGTAAGCTTTATAGCTTAACTACCTGTATAATTACATTTCAAGTATTGTAGCCCAAAGTACAAATCATGTGATGCCATGGTATGCGAGTCATCACGACACCGTAGTGTCTATGACACTGTAGCGTCTGCATCGCCGTAGCGACTGAGATGAGTACGTACTCGAGGATGCTCTTTGCTCCTCATACTCGCACATTTTGTTCTATGTAACACCGTAGTGTTTAAACTGAATCCGTAGAGTCTAACTCAACCCCGTAGAGTCTATCTCGACCCCGAAGAGTCTATCTCACACCGTAGTGCTATGAGGCATCTGCTAGGACTCTATGGATATCCAACTATACCAAAGATTTTCATGTGAACCTATGGTATACGAGTCATCTCGACACTGTAGTGTCTGCAACGCCGTAGCGTCTGATGGTGAGTACGTACTCGAGGACGCCCTTTGCTCTTCATTATAGAATCTTTTTGTGCTAGCCGACACCGTAGTGTCCAAACATCATCTAAGTGACTGCAACGCCGTAGCGTCTGATATCAACACCAAAGTGTCTGGATCGCACCGTAGTGCTGGATTGCAGCTGCTATGACTCTTATGGATATCCAATTATACCAAAGACTCTCACAGTAGTACTTGGGCATAACAATATAATATTTTCATATTCAATATCCAATCCTTCAATACTAATATCCATAATTCGATAATGGGCAATGCATATCCAAATATCTAAAATCTGATTTATCTTAGATAAATCATTATGCCATATCAATGTATCACATGTGCCACTTAATAATTCATGTCATTTACATAACTTTGATCAACATACATTTTCATTAATATCAAGGTCGGTTCATCGCAAGTCATCCTATTTATCAATATTGCATAAATATATATAATGCAATCACCCATATCACATATATAATAAATAAGTAAAAATGCACTCACCTGGGCCATTTATTAGCATGCCTCACTAAATTCTACTCGATCCTTTCCTTCAGAGTACCTCGAATCTTCTTTTGATTCGGATTTTACTTCATTAACCACATGAAAATAAACAAACATGTGTTAAATTCACTTCTAACAATATTTCAATCAAGCTATCTAATCATTTAACATAAAAAATTCCATAAATTTCCTTCATTCCTTATACTTTCCAAAAATTTATTTTGGTCCTTAATGAGCAATTTGAACTTCCAATAACTCTTCCGAGCTTGTTATCAAACATTTAGATACAAAATGTATCAAATTCCATTTTATGGCAACTTGTCCTACCCTCAGAGTTTTACTTCTAATGTTCAAAATACATATTGGATCTTAATATCCTTCATACTATAAGAACTAGATTCGATAATGATTCTAACGATATAAGCCACATAAATTAATAAAATCAACAAAAATTATGAAAATTCTTCAAATTCATGTTACAAAGTTGTCCTGACAGAAACTGCCCTGTAAATTTTTTGACCTTCATTCGATTAAAAATTTATATCTTTTAACTCGGAACTCGAAATCAGTTTTCGTTTGTTGGAAACGAAACTAGACGAACAAATCTTTACATCGATGTAAAATTCATCATCTAAACATTTTTTTAGAATTTATAGTGAATTTTCGAAGTCACTGCCAAAAAATTCAATCTTCTACATAGTTTTCCATAATAAATTTCTAATCTATACTAACTTCTTCTTATTTTTCTACTTGTCAATTTAGTCCCATCACTTGCTTCAAACCACAAATTCATCATCTTCTTCATCAAATAATTATTTAAAATAATTCCCTCTAATTTTCTTTCTTTGCCAAAATAGTCACTAGAATGCAAAGGTAAGGATTCAAACTTTTTAACTTTGCAATTTAGTCCTCAAATCAACATTACTACCTTAATTCTATTATTTTAACTAAAAATCAGATTTAATCCCCATCCAATAATTCATTTCCTATTTGGTCACTTGATTTTGAAAAATTGCCAAAATGGTCACTAATTCGATTCAACATCGGATTAGCATTCTAACATCAATTTCACATCTCCAACATCATTAATTACATAAATACACTCAAATTTCATAAAATTCAGATTCGGTCCCTCAACTTTGAAGCTTGACGAATTGGTCCCTATATATTTAACTTAGGCTTTTGCTTCCAAACAACAAATAAAGCTTACTAGATCATTAATCCAACATCACGAACCCTAAGTTAGACTTAAATCCATAAGCCCTAATCTTCACCATACAAACCAAAATCTGTAGGGTTTAAATCTTAACTCAATAACATGATTTTAACATCATATAAGCTTGATTCCAACATAAATTCAACCATGGAATCATAAAATTTCAAAAGCCCCAATTTTGTTCATAAACCCTAATTTCTTTCTCATATAAAATCTCATCAACCAAACAAGTATTCTATGAATTATTTACGTTAAAAGATAGGGCTCAATGAATAGAACAACTTTGTAGTTGGAAAGATTACCTTAAAACTGAGATTCAGGGCTTAAATCGAGCTTGGAAAATTTCCTTCTTCTTTCTCCTCTTCACCACGGTTTTGGAGAGTAGTTTTCTGATAACTACTTCATATTTTCATGTATTTATGCCACTTGTATTATAAAAATGAATTTTTAATTCAATAAATTCTACTTTCCAAAAATACCCTCCAACTAGATCTATATTTCTAATTTTCCATTTTGTAACATTCCAACTAGACTTAGTTGGATTCTAATCAGCCACTATTCATCAAAAAAAGAAATCTCAAAATTCCTTCCATGTCCCTTTTGAGCAAAATTGACCAAAATGCCCTTTACCGATCAACTTATTCATAAAATTGTCATTCCATATCATTTCAATCGATTTAAATTTTTCTTGATCTTTCTAACATTAAAATAGTCATAAAATAATATTTTATGACTCTTCTAAGATCCATGGAACTATTTCTAAAATTTTAGCTCGATCCGATTTACCAATAATTATCGAGAATTTTATCGGCTACTAAATAAATTCCTTGATCAAAATAAATCATAGAATTCATCCTGAACCGAACTAAAAATATTTCAAAAACTTGGGAATAATTTTTATATCCTTTTTCTATCATATAGTAAAATTTCATAATTTTCCAGTTCGATCCGGATACCCGAATTACACTTAAACTTTGACTGCGATTTCCCAACAATCGAAATATCGGTTTAAACCAGAATTCAACATTTAATCCACACCCTTAGGTGATCTATCTATTTATGAAATGAAAACCCCTAACTTTTGGGAAATTACAACTTTAGTCCTTCAACTTTTCATATTTAGTCTTGTACCACACAAGTTTTGACTGCTTATCATTTTGGTCACTAAATTTTTAAACTTCAATTCTCATTCCAATTTTCCTCGAGTTTTGACCAAAATTTGTAGGTACCCTAATTAACTTGCCCTCTATCATCTGATGCTTTTAAATCTTAGAAATTCATTTTCCAGAACCCATAATCGAAGAAATCCTAACTTTTGCACTTTTTTGTCATTTTAGTCACTAAGATAACTTTTAAGCTATTATCTTAGTACTAAATGATCCTTAATCAACTTAGTAAATTTTGGGGTATTACACATATAATACCAACAAACTTGAGTGAGGCTTGGTTCCACTAAGCATCGGGTATACACATTCTAAGTGAGGCCCAGTTCCACTAAGCATCATGTACACACACTCATTCTTAGGATCTCTCATCGAGCATCTTCGAACAAGTCCTGATCCCACTAAGCATCAGGTTTATACATTTGGAAATCTTTAGCCATGGTGTTGCAACACACTCTATCTCACACTGGGTATCCAGAATCCTATCAATCAAGGGGACTCAACCATACTACTGTCCTTACGTCGCATACAACCATCATTCGATCCACCGATGATCCTTATTATTATAACACAACAAGTCACTCAAGGTTTTAATAAGTTAACACTCGTTAAGCTCGTATGCGAGGTTTAAAACTCAGTTTCTCAGTTATACTATTCATTTTACCACTTTAGGAGCCCATGGGGCCTTAGTCTTCGAATTATAGGTCCCTCAAACTCTAAATGTATTTTTCAGGCAAATTACCCAATGGGTATTGATACCCACCAAAGCATTCTGATACACGTTTTAGGCTACGGATACCCATCCAAGTGTACTGATACCAAGCTTCACACACGTAGTGGTTTAACCAGCAACCCCGTATCGATACACAGGGCCGTGTGTCGATACTCTTATTGTACCGTACACTCCTAAGCGTACTGATACACCTTTTTTCTATTGGACTTTTGATGGAATAGGGGGTACCGATACCCCCTTAGGCGTACCGATATGATCTTTAAAATTTGCTTATTTTCATCAGATAAGACACAGGGTACTGATGCGCGTTCAACCCGTATCGATACTCAAACGTAGAATTCGATTTCTAGAGTTCATAAATTACCTCCCATCCCCCCAAAACCAAACTTAAGACCCCAAAATGAACCTACAAGTTATAGGATGGGGTTTAAACGATTTTCTACCATTCCTAATCCATATTAACACTAATCTTAGGATTAGCCATTATAGAGGTCTTAAGCATTCAAGCAACCAAAATATCAACCAAGCAACGAAGCAATCGAATTAATGATTTCTAGGAACACAAAGGAGTTAGTACTAGATGCCCGACTCTCACAAAACCCCCCACTAAACTTGTAACCCCCTCGACCCGGCCTAGATGACCGACCGAACCGAGAGTCTATATTAGGTTTGCCGAAGCAAACCGAAAGGTTACGAAAAGTCGGTCCATTTTTTTCTTTTATCTTGTCTAAACGGAAATTATAATTTCTACATGTTCATACTCTCAGCAGGTAAGTTCTCGAATGAAACGAGTCACAAAAGATAATCAATTGCATCATATTCAAAATTGAGGACTAAAACGTAAATACTTTGAATTACAAGACCAAAATAGAATTTAAGGTTACCAATCCTCAATTAGTCCATTTTAAATGCCAACATGATAAATTCCATGTCAATTTAATCATCCCAATTCATACAATTGCATTCCCAAGACTCAAGGACCAAAATGAAAGAACTAGAAACCTTCAAGATTCCAAAATAACCAATTTAACGGTATCCATACCAGTACGCTTACTAGTGTTTCGATACACCCTTATGATTTCAAAAACTCAGAATCTAGTAGCTAAAACTCGTACCGAAATGCTTGATCGCGTATCAAAATGCCTGGCAAAAATGCCTATGACCATATCGAAACACTTGCTTGAGTACCGAAACGTTAAGCATGGAAAGACAGGCCCGTATCGAAACACTCTCCCGCAAATCGAAACGCTATGCCTGAAATTGCCTAGCCGTACCGGTACGAGGACACCTATTTCGATACGCTTGAACCTGTAATGACATTTTTAGCTGGCTTTTCACACAAAACTAGGTGCATTTAGGTCCTAGCAACATGCATACATGCTTGTAAGCATCCAACAACACATTTATGAACACTTACGCTAAGATCTAACAACAATACGAGCTTATGCTACCTTACGAATTACTCTAGAGGCATGCTCTCTAGATCACCTCAACAAACATACCAAAATGCTCAATTAAGCATTTGACAGCAAGAACACCATACGAACAACACATCAATACCATACTCAACAGGATTAGCACATCAAAGCATGTCATCCAAGCAAAACCATCTAGATGCATACCTAGGTAACCATATAACATCAACCATAGGTAACGATGCACGATATGCAAAACATCAACAATCAAGCTCTAAAATCATAGCAATATACAAGCTCAAAACAAGGGAAAACTAAAATACAAATCCCAAAAATCCATGGCGAACACATTGCCTTATTAACCGGTAACTAAAACCAAGTTCATACTCAAATAGTCTTGTCTTTGGATCACATAATCCTTACCTTTGCTACCTCCAAGCTTTAATGCTCTACATATTAGAGAAAAGAGAGCGTAAGCACACTTGCTTAATGAGGATGATCTTAACAATGACGCATTTAAAGCCCATGAAAACCAACACTTGTTTTCAAACCATGCTTACGACCTAAGCAAGTTCCAATAATTTCAAATCAAAACATGCATATCAACCATATGCAAAACAATATATATATTCCACATGCTTAATCCCAAAGCATCAAATACAAAACCATGATTAAATCCCAAAGCATTATATACAAACCATGCTTAAATCCCAAAGCATTATATACAAAACCATGCTTAAACCCCAAAGCATTAGAAATAGATTCAACATTAGAATTTTCATATATTGGCAATTATAGTGACCCCTAATAGTCGACCACAATCCTTGGTTAGCCGACCGCTAACCTTTAGTTAACCGACCGTTAACTTTACACATCGGATACACGGATCTCCCTTAATGACCGACCATCATCAAGACTACCCTATACCGACCGTATGAATTTACAACCTTGTCAACCGCAAGCTTTACATCAACAAGGGGAACCGACCGCTCAACCCAAGTGGTAACAACATAGTTCGGGTAGCCAACCGCTATACCTCAAGGACTCTTAACCCACGATCGATTTTTAACCATATTATAGTGCACTTTATCCTATGGCATGCCAACTATATCTGAAAGTTTTCTCACCTTGTCACATAGCCAATATATCATTTACAAAACTATTTACTCACTGTTTTACAATGCATTACACAAAATCCCCACATATACAAATCATATTGCCATAGCAATATCACATTCCCGACCGGAACAAAAACCAATGCTCACTAGCATTTAATACACTTTTAAGCCACTGCATATGTACTCAAAATCATGCATTTACAGTAAATAAAAACAAACCATATTTTCGACCAAAACATGAATTACACATGCTCATATCTGAACCGGTATTAAAGAGCAAAAGCGGGAAACTTACTTATGAGCTTAGGTAAGTGTTTCAAACTTTTCCTAAACTCCCAAAACCACTTTCAAACCTTTGAAAGACTTTTAAGACCGTTTCCACTCATCGATTTCACTTTGCCTTGCTTGCTATCGCGAAACAAGCTCCCGGCAAGTCTAGAACCGCCTCAAGATGCTACGCCTTGATTATCCCCTATTTCGGCCACACAAAACTAGAGGAAACATGCATTACAATGCATCCAACTCTCTGTTTCAACCCAAAATCCCGTAGCTTCCAAGATGCCCACTCAAAACTCATCCGAAACTTACCGAAATCAACCTCAAACACTACTCAATCTTAACCCAGCCATATTACAACGATTCAAAATATCAAGCTTCATCAATTGATATCTAAAAACTCACTCACAACACCCTTTTACTTCCAGCAATGATTAAACACCTTAAACAACCCACAAACCCTTAACTAACAACCTAAACAATTAGAGATTCAACCAATTTCGGGATTCCATTATTAAAAACAACTTACCCACATTAAAATACATCCAAAATAAGATTGAAATCAATCCACAACACTAGAAAAATAGATCCAAATCGAAAATTACAAGATCCCTCAATTAAGCTAAAATCCATAATTAATTACTCAAAACCTATTAGAAAACATATGTAAAGAGCCAAGAACTTGGGAATTTCAGTAAAGAACCTTTTATTAGAGGAGAAGAACGAAACTTACCTCCAATGAATGAGTTTTTCCTTAATTGGATGGTTTTTCCTCTTGAAAAACAAGGAAATACAATGAGATTTTTGGAAAACAAATTGAGAAATCATTTAGCAAATCAATGAGTTAAGAAATTAATATCATTACCTTAAATATCTAATGGAAAAAAGAGTGTTTGGCTGAGAGTGTTTTGAGAGAAAATGTGAGAGAAGAAAAGTTACGTCAAAATTTGTTTTGGAAAAATAATCACCTTATAACTAAATCTTCTTTTAATTAAAACCTTTTTAAAATAATCCTAATTAAGAGAAAACTCAGATTAGACCAGTTGGTAAAATAGCTCCTTAAAGATTCTAAGTTTTGACTCTTTACAAAACAGTCACCTTTTAAAAATAGTTTTCAAAATTTGCATTTTGGTCACTAGCCAAAATGTCACCCTTCCAAAGCTCGTTTTCCAAAATTTCTTTCACCAAAATTTTTAATATAATAAAATATGAGTTTTAAAAATTTCCCTTATTTTTATCTTTTGGAAAAAATATTCACTCTCAAATCTGACTCGAATCTCTAACCCGGTCCATTAGACCTTCTAACCAGCCCCAAAACTGTTAGGCCCAAAACTAGGGCGTTACAACTCTCCCCCTCTAAATAAATTTCACCCTTGAAATTTACCTAGAGGAAAAATATGCGGAAATTGTAATATCCCAATTCTTGCTTAGTGACTAAAATGTAATTTTTGAAAGTTTATGGGTTAAAGTGTAAACTTTGGAAAAGTTTAGGGACTAAAGTGTAATTTTCAAAAGTTATGTAAGTTAACCCCGTAAATGAATAGTTCACCCCAAGAGTGGTATTTATGTGTTATTGGATTTTTCATACGAGGCTTATTTTATTCGAATCTGGATCGAATAAAATTGTTAAGCGTGCTCAAGCCAGAGCAGCCTAAGGATGGGTGACCTAATGGGAAGGTCCCATATTCAATATTTTGACTGATAAAAAGGATTCAGTTTGAGTTAATAATATTCTTAATGGATTGTTAAGATAAGATTTCTAAGAGGAGATGTATCCGATAAAAATTCCTAGTAATTATCGGTATATCATATACAATTGAAATTTTAAAGATAGTTCCCAAAGAATATAGAAAATTCATAAAATATTATTTTATGAATATTTTATTAATGTTGGTGACATTCTAAATAGATTTAGTTAGAATATAATGGAATGGTTATAAAGCTCAAAGAAAGAAACTATGGAAATCATATTGAATGAAATTAAAATATTTGGATCGAATAAATATCATAAATTAAAATTTATGATATTTTGAGAATGAGGCTGGTTATAATGGAACTAATTTAGTTCAATTTTTATGGAATGGCAATTTTCAAGACTTAATGTAAATAAAGTCTAGTTGGAGGGCAAATTGGTCATTTTCCATTGATGGCATTTTTGAAATATTTTGGAACTTTGAGGGCAATTATGAAAGGTGAAAAACACATGGATTTAATCATGGCTATTGATTTTTGATGAGATTGAATCATGGCCATTATAATAAAAGTACAAGATGGTAATTTCACAAGTTAAATGAATTTAAAATTCATTTAACCTTTACACTTGGATTAAATAGGTAAAAGATGATAAAAAAATCATCTCCATCTTTAGCTTGATGTTTGAATGGCCAAGAGAAAAGAGGGGAAAATACCAAAAAATTTCCTAGTCCATTTTCAAGGCTTTTGATCAAGAATTCAAGCAAGGTTGTTTAAGGTAAAGTGATCTACTCTTCATTCTCTATATTTTGATAGTAAAATTTCATGGAATTATGATTTTTAAGTTAGGGTTTGAAGAGAGAGAAATTAGGGTTTCATGAAATTTTATTAGAATTGATGGAAACAAGCTTGAAATCAAGTTAATTTCACGTTGGAAGATATAAACCCTAATCTTGAAATTTAGGGTTTTAATTAGGGTTATGGAATTGGTGATGAAATTGAAGTAATTGTGATTCAAGAAGCTTAATTTTGTTGTTAGATTGAATAATTTCCCAAGATGAGATTATAGGGACCATTTCGAAAAGATTGAGAAAGTTAGAGGAAATTGTTGAAAATTTTATTTTTATATTGGAATGGATGAGTTGTGCTGAAAATGGCTTGAATTTGTGATTAGGGACCAAAATGAAAAATTTTAGAAGTTGGAGGACCAATTTGGCAATTTAAGAAAATTTAGGGATTGGTGTTGAATTTATGGAAAATTGATAGAATTGAAGATTCAAGCCTGTAATGGAAGTTAAAGAATTGATATGTTGAGAAAAGGAAATTTTGGGACCTTTTTGAAAATAAAAAGTTAGTGAATGACCAAATTGAATAAAGTTTAAAAGTTGAAGGAAAATTTCTATGGATATTGGAAATAAATAAATGGTTTATTTGTACATGAATTTAGTGTACAAAAGCAATTTAGTGACTAAAATGTCACTTTTATAAAGTTGAAGGACTAAAAAAAGAAATAGTCCAAAATAAATAATTAATTATGGAATTGTTCAAAAATGGGTTTGAACAATTGTTTAATGTTCAAAATGGTCACTAAAGACCTAGGGACCATTTTGGCAATAATGTAAAATATTGGGGAGATTTTCAGAAAAAATTTTATATTCGAATAGTTATGTTTAAGAATCCAGTTAGTAGTGTTAGATTTAAATCGAACGCGAGAATGCTAATGTATATGCTCGATTGGTCTTAACAGTTCGAAAGGAGATCGAAAGAGAACAAAGGATAAAAAGAAAAATAAGAACCTCGAGTAAGCTTAGTGAGGTATACTATTCTTGGCCCATGTGAGTGCATTTACATATTTTTAAAATGCAATTAGGAGACTTGAAAGTAGTCGACCTTAAATTTAAAATAATATTGTATTTCTATATAATGGTATTATGTTGGAAAATGGCATTTGTATTTCTCTATAATACGTGCTATAATACTTTGCTCAACATGGCCAGATTGGTGAAACACCAGGTACGAATAATTGTATGCATAAGTGATGATGCATTATGCATACATGAGATACGGAAATTGACAAGATTAAAATGAAACAAGATAAAATGGAACAAGTGACACCTAAAAATAGTATTGCCTTATATGTATGTTGAACTATATTGCCATGAATATGTTTATATATGATGAAGCATGTGATATGAAATGTTTATTTATATGATTGATTATGATGTTTGATTGATAACAAAAGAAATGCCCAAGTATTGAGTATGAGAGTCCATGGTATAGTTGGCATGCCATAGAGTCTTTAGCAGTTGCACCCTCATGTTCATGTTATCAAGAAGTTATTGTGACAAAATGATTGTGTCACATGCACCCTAGGGATCCACGCCCACTGTGCCTGAGTGCACTCTCGAGGTGCTTTATGTTTATGGGGAGCAAAGAGTGTCCCCGAGTACGTACTCATCTTCACGTTCACGTTTGACACTACGGTATCATTTCAAGATGACTCACGTACCTCGATCTCATATAGCATACTTTGGGCAATGAAAAAAGAATCATGTCACGTAAATGAATCATGTCATGTAAACGACCCATGTTACGCATAAGAAGCATGTCATAAATATGAATCATGCCATGTATATGAAACATGTCATGTATATGAACCATGCCATGAATACAGAACAAGCCACGTATATGAATCACGTCAAGTAAAAGAACCATGTCTTGTAAATGAATCAAGTTATGTATATGAATCATGGCACGTATATGAATCATGACATGTATATGAATTATGCCAAGTATATGAATCATGTCAAGTACTTGAATTATGCCATGTATACAAAGTATGTCACATATATATGAAATATATTATGCATATGAATCATGACATGTATACAAATTATGTTACTTATATAAACTATGCCTTGCATATGAATTATGCCATGTACATGTATTATATTATATATTTGAATTAAGTCATGTATATGAATAATATCATGTATATGAAATATGTTATGTAAATAAATCATGTCATGAATACGAATGATAACACGTATGTGAATCATGCCACATATGAGAATCATGTCATGCAAGTGATATATGCCACGTATGAGAATCATGTCATGCAAATGAAATATGCCGCGTATAAGAATTATGTTATATAAATGAATCATGCTATGAATATGAATCATGCTACATATATGAACCATGTCATGTACATGGATCATGTTATGTATGTAAACCATATCATGTATATGAATCATGTTATATATACATGTGAATCATGTTATGTGTGTACCATGTTGACCATGTGAATTATATTATGTATGTGAAATATGTCATATGTATAAATCCTGTCATGTATGTGAATTATGCTATATGTATGAAATATGCCATGTATGTGAACTATACCATGTATATGATTTATTTGAAAATAATAGAGTATTGGAAACTAGACTAAGTTAGAAAAATTATGACTTGTACATGAATATCGACTGACTGTGAAAACTTTGTTAATATGATACTACTTTAGATAGAAGCTATGTTAAGTTAATGTATTGCTTTATTTTATGTTTTGATAAATAAGATTATTTCCTCACTAAGTTTGTACTTAGTGTGTGTTATTTCACACGTAGGTTTTTCCAAGTAGAGTAGCAAGAGGAGCTATTAAATTGAGAAATTCAAGTTACATTGGTAATCACGGTACGTACATCTTAAATTATGGTTGATGTCTAGTGGGCATGTACATGTATGTATGTGGGTTTTAAAGATGCAAACTACTTTGTAAACTTAAGTTATAATGTGTTTACAAATATACATTAATACAGACTTAGAATATGGTTTTACTACAAACGATTATGATTTACAACATAGTTAAGTATAGTTTAGCCCTAATCGTGTAAAAATTTTAAAAATCAAGAAAAGGGTCTAGGTAGGGTACATAGTTTTCTCCCTGAATTATATTTTTATTTCAGTAACACATTTATAAATTTTCTAGAACAATTCAGGGTCGAAACTAGCTGCTCTAGACAAACGTTGTTTTCAATTTAAAACCGATGAAGGGTTAAACAACAACACAAGGTTTGGTATAAAAAATTTCTTCAAGTCATGTTTTCTTAATAATTCAGTAACATCTATAGTGTATATTCGGTCTACGAATATACGTTATGGGTGTTACATTTATTTGTATCAGAGTTACAAGTTTAGCCGATTCTGGAGGCTAAATCAAGCTTAATGTGATTTAAAGTTAAGTACATGCCCCTAGGATGCCATGTCATTGATGTACTACTGTGTAACTTGATTATGCTCCTCAATAATATGAATATGTTTCAGTAAAAATAAATGAAGTTAAGTATTGATGGACTACAATGAATGCTTAATTATGGGAAATGGAGGAAGAAGAATGTTTAAAGCTGAGCATGTTGGCAATTAGTTAAAAGAGAAATGTGCAGCATTCCTAAGTTTGAAACAAGGTACTCGTACTGTCTATGAGTACAAGTTAGATTTTAATAGGCTGAGTTGGTATGCAGTTAAAATAATGCCAATTGAAAGGACTCTATGAGAATGGTTTATAAAGAAGCTACGTCCAAGGCCCAAAGAAAGACTTCTTTGGAAAAAAAATTTAGTAAAGTGATTTTCAATAATTCTTTTGGACAATGTATAAGTAACTAGAATGTGCAAGAAAGGTTCATTAGGAATTCAAGGAATTAAGTTCTGGCAGATTTAATGGAACTTCCATTCCATGAATTTGAAGTCATTCTTGGAATGGATTGACTATCTGCATATGATGCAGATATGAAGTGAAAGAAGAAAAGGTTGGTATTTCAAGGATTCGATGGTTTGAAATAATCTTTGAGGGAAAGAACTGGCTGTTTAGAGTCAGTAATTTTTGTAATAACAACTTAAAGGTTGTTATTCAATAGGTGTGAAACATGTTTGGGTTGTATGGAAGATACGTAAAAGTTACATAAAAAGTTTGAAGACATCCTGACTGTAAATGAATCTCTTGATGTATTTCTGGATGAGTTATTAGGATTACCTCTGAATGGGGAAATACAGTTTGGGATTGATGCCTATCTTGAAAATGAGCCGATATCACTGGTACTATATAGGATGACACCAATTGAGTTAAGGGAACTAAAGGCTCAACTATAAGAATTGTTAGACCGAGATTATATTGGACTAAGTGAATTACCATGGTGCCCCGGTATTAATTGTAAAGAAGAGAGATGGATTCCTATGATCATGTATAGATTATTGACAATGGAATAAAGTAACCATTAATAATAAGTATCACCTACCAAGGATTGAGGATTTATTTGATCAACTTAAAGATGAAGTAATATTTTCAAAGATAAATCTTCGATCAGGGTTATTATCAAACTAAGGTTAAGGAGAAAGATATACCAAAGACAATATTCAGGACTCGTTAGGGACACTACGAGTTTCTGGTAATGTATTTTTAGATCAACGAATGTTCTTGTTGCATTTATGGATATGATAAATAGGGTATTCCAACCCTATTTGGATCAGTTCGTTGTGGTCTTCATAAATGATATTTTGGTTTATTCAAAGACCGAAGTTGAACATGACTACCATCTTCGAGTGGTACTACAAACTTTAAGAGATAAGAAACTTAATATCAAGTTTCAATGCAAGTTCCAGTTGTCAAAAATAACTTTCCTTGGAAATGTAATGTCATCGGAAGGAATAAGTGTTGACCTTAAGAAAATACAAGCTATTCTTGAATAGGAAGAGCTAAAAAATGTCTTGAAAAGAGGAGATAAGCTGAAAATAGGAAAGTACAAAACTATGAAATTAAGCCAAGAGATTGATTATATTACTAAGGTAAAGTATTTGTTGATGACAATATCTGAAGAAAGAAGAAATTAAAGAAGGCCAATTATAGTTTATTAATTATGCATCCAAGGAGTAATAAGATGTATCGAGATTTAAAGATTCGAAACTGTGGCCAAATATTTATGGATTACTTGAGTTTATTTCTTTTCCCAATAAAAGTATGGATGAGTATCGATGGATTGTATAATAGATTTGTCGGCTATACCAAGTAAAAAGAATTTAATATGGATCATTATGAATTGTCTGACAGAGTTTGATTACCTTATTCCAATTGAATGGATTGTTCGAGCTGGATAAGTATACAAAACTTTATTTTCAAGAGACAGTAAAACTACATGGTATCTTAGTATTGATAGTGTCAGACTGAGACCCAAGGTTTATTTCAAGATATTGGGGGGTACGTTATTTGAAGCTTTAAGTACTAAATTAAATTTTAGTACAGTTTTTCATCCGCAAACAGATGGGCAATCTGAATGGATCATACAGATTCTGGAGAATATGTTACGAGCTTGTGTAATTGAGTTTACAGGATCGTGGAAAAAGTATTTGCCTTTGGCTGAAATTGTTTACAACAATAGTTATCAAGTAGGTATCAAGTTGGCATATGGAAGAAAACACTGAACTTCTAAATTGGTTCGGGTTACAAGATAGACATGTTCAATGTTCAGTATAACTCAAACGTTAAAGGAGTTGAATTAAAACAAGATATGGAGGATAAAGTAAGGATTATTCAACAAAATTTTAAGGCCTCTATGGATTGACAAAAGGCCTATGCATATAATGAGAAAAAAGATATTGAATACGAAGTTAGAGAAAAAGTGTTTTTTAAAGATTTTACCTTGGAAGAAGGTGTTACATTTTTTTTTGAAATAGAAAGATTAGTCCCAGATTTATAGAGCCATATGAGATTCTAAAAATAAAGGAACCAACGGTTTATCAATTGGCTTTACCTCCATATAGGAACAAGATTCATTGTGTGTTTCATGTATTTATGTTTCGGAGGTATGGATTGGATTCTTCACATGTAATTACCTCTGAGAAGATTGAAGTGCAATCAGGTTTGATGTATAAAGAAGAAGAAGTGAAAATCCTAGCATACAAAGTTGAAGAATTAAAGGACAAGGAAATTCTATTGATTAAGGTTCTTTGAAGAAATTGAAGAGAGAATGAATAAGCAAAGTACAAAGTTGTTTGAAACGGGTAAACATTGAAAATTCGAGGACAAAATTTTCTTAAGGGGGAGGAGTTGTAATATCCCCAGATATTGCTTAGTGACTAAAATGTAATTTTTTTTTTGAAAGTTTAGGGTTAAAGTGTAAACTTTGGAAAAGTTTAGGGACCAAAGTGTAATGTGTTATTGGATTTTTCATACGAGGCTTATGTTATTTGAATCTGGATCGAATAAAATTGTTAAACTTGCTTGGGCCATATTAGCCCAAGGATGGGTGACCTAATGGGAAGGTCCCATATTCAATATTTTGACTGGTAAAAAGGATTCAGTTTGAGTTAATAGTATTCGTAATGGATTGTTAAGATAAGATTTCTAAGAGAAGATGTATCCGATAAAAATTCTCGGTAATTCTCGGTACATCGAATCGAATTGAAATTTTAAAGACAGTTCCCAAAGATTATGGAAAATTCATAAAATTTATTTTATGAATATTTTATTAATGTTGGTGACATTCTAACTATATTTAGTTAGAATATGATGGAATGGTTATAAAGCTCCATTAAAGAAAATTTGGAAATCGTATTGAATGAAATTAGAATATTTGGATCGAATAAATATCATAAATTAAAATTTATGATATTTTGAGAAGGAGGCTGGTTATAATGGAACTAATTTAGTTAAATTTTTATGGAATGGCAATTTTCAAGACTTGATGTAAATAAAGTCTAGTTGAAGGGTAAATTGGTCATTTGCCATGGATGGCGTTTTTGAAATATTTTGTAACTTTGAGAGAAATTATGAAAGGTGAAAACACATAGATTTAATCATGGCCATTGATTTTTGATGAGATTGAATCATGGCCATTATAATAAAAGGACAAGATGGTAATTTCAATAGTTAAATAAATTTAAAATTCATTTAACCTTTACACTTGGATTAAATAGGTAAAAGATGATAAAAAAATCATCTCCATCTTCAGCTTGCTGTTTGAATGGCCAAGAGAAAAGAGGGAAAATACCAAAAATTTTCCTAGTCCATTTTCAAGGCTTTTGATCAAGAATTCAACCAAGGTTGTTTAAGGTAAAGTGATATACTCTTCATTCTCTATATTTTGATAGTAAAATTTCATGGAATTGTGAATTTTAAGTTAGGGTTTGAAGAGAGAGAAATTAGGGTTTCATGAAATTTTATTAGAATTGATGTAGTAGTTGATGAATTAAGCTTAGTTTTGATGGAAACAAGCTTGAAATCAAGTTAATTTCATGTTGAAAGATATTAACCTAATCTTGAAATTTAGGGTTTTAATTAGGGTTATAGAATTGGTGATGAAATTGAAGTAATTGTGATTCAAGAAGCTTAATTTTGATGTTAGATTGAATAATTTTCCAATATGAGATTATAGGGACCATTTTGAAAAGATTGAGAAAGTTAGAGGAAATTGTTGAAAATTTTATTTTATATTGGAATGGATGAGTTATGATGAAAATGGCTTGAATTTGTGATTAGGGACCAAAATGAAAAATTTTGGAAGTTGGAGGACCAATTCAGCAATTTAAGAAAATTTAGGGATTGGTCTTGAATTTATGAAAAAAATGATAGAATTGAAGATTCAAGCCTGTTATAGAAGTTAAAGAATTGATAAGTCAAGAAAATAAAATTTTGGGACCTTTTTAAAAATAAAAAGTTAGTGAATGACCAAATTGAATAAAGTTTAAAAGTTGAAGGAAAATTTGTATGGATGTTGGAAATAAATAAATGGTTTATTTGTACATGAATTTAATGTAAAAAAACAATTTAGTGACTAAAATGTCACTTTTATAAAGTTGAATGACTAAAAAAAGAAAATAAATAGTCCAAAATAAATAATTAATTATGGAATTGTTCAAAAATGGGTTTGAACAAGTTTTTTAATGTTCAAAATGGTCACTAAAGACCTAGGGACCATTTCGGCAATAATGTAAAATATTGGGGAAATTTTCAGAAAAATTTTATATTCGAATAGTTATGTTTAAGAATCAAGTTAGCAGTGCTAAATTTAAATCGAATGTGAAAATGGTAATGTATATGCTCGATTGGTCTTAACAATTCGAAAGGAGATCGAAAGAGAACCAATGATAAAAAGACAAAATAAGAACCTCGAGTAAGCTTAGTGAGGCATACTATTCTTGGCCCAAGTGAGTGCATTTACATGTTTTTAAAATGCAATTAGGAGACTTACGAGTAGTCGAACTTAAATTTAAAATAATATTGTATTTCTATATAATGGTATTATGTTGAAAAATGGCATTTGTATTTCTCTATAATACGTGCTATAATACTTTGCTCCACATGGCCAGATTGGTGAAACACCAGGTACGAATAATTGTCTGCATAAGTGATGATGCATTATGCATACATGAGATATGGAAATTGACAAGATTAAAATGAAACAAGATAAAATGGAACAAGTGACACCTAAAAATAGTATTGCCTTGTATGTATGTTGAACTATATAGCCATGAGTATGTTTATATATGATGAAACATGTGATATGAAATGTTTATTTATATGGTTGATTATGATGTTTGATTGATAATAAAAGAAATGCCCAAGTATTGAGTATGATAGTCCATGGTATAGTTGGCATGTCATAGAGTTTTTAGCAGCTGCACCCTCATGTTCATGTTTTCAAGAAGTTATTGTGACAAAATGATTGTGTCACATGTACCCTGGGGATCCACGCCCACTGTGCCCAAGTGCACTGTCGAGGTGCTTAATGTTTACGGGGAGCAAAGAGCGTCCTCGATTATGTACTCATCTTCGCGTTCACGTTTGACACTACAGTGTCATTTCAAGATGACTCGCGTACCTCGATCTTATATAGCGTACTTTGGGCAATGATAAATGAATCATGTCATGTAAACAACTCATGTTACGTATAAGAATCATGTTATGAATATGAATAGTGTCATGTATATGAAATATGTCATGTATATGAACCATGCCATGAATACGAAACAAGCCACGTAGATGAATCACGTCAGGTAAAAGAACCATGACTTGTAAATGAATCAAGTTATGTATATGAATCATGGCACGCATATGAATCGTAACATGTATATGAATTATGCCAAGTATATGAATCATGTCACGTACATGAATTATGCCATGTATATGAAGTATGTCACGTATATATGAAATATGTTATGCATGTGAATCATGACATGTATACAAATTATGTTACTTATATAAACTATGCCTTGCATATGAATTATGCCATGTACATGTATTATATTATATATGTGAATTAAGTCATGTATATGAAATATGTTATGTAAATAAATCATGTCATGAATACGAATGAATGATGTGAATCACACATATGAGAATCATGTGAAGTGATTATGCCACGTATGAGAATCATGTCATGCAAATGAAATATGTCGCGTATAAGAATTATGTTATATAAATGAAATCATGCTACATATATGAACCATGTAATGTACATGAATCATGTTATGTATGTAAAGCATGTCATGTATATGAATCATGTTATATACATATGTGAATCATTTTATGTGTGTACCATGTTGACCATGTGAATTATATTATGTATGTGAAATATGTCATATGCATATATCATGTCATGCATGTGAATTATGCTATATGTATGAAACATGCCATGTATGTGAACTATACCATGTATATGATTTATTTGAAATTAATGGAGTATTGGAAACTAGACTAAGTTAGAAAAATTATGACTTGTACATGAATATCGACTGACTATGAAAACTTTGTTAATATGATACTACTTTAGATAGAAGCTATGTTAAGTTAATATTTTGCTTTATTTTATGTTTTGGTAAATAAGATTATTGCCTCACTAAGTTTGTACTTAGCGTGTGTTATTTCACACGTAGGTTCTTTCAAGTAGAGTAGCAAGAGGAGCTGTTAAATCGAGAAATTCAAGTTACATTGGTAATCACGGTACGTACATCTTAAATTATGGTTGATGTCTGGTAGGCATGTACATGTATGTATGTGGGTTTTAAAGATGCAAACTGCTTTGTAAACTTAAGTTATAATGTGTTTACGAATATAGGTTAATATAGAATTAGAATATGGTTTTACTACAAACGATTATGATTTACGACATAGTTAAGTATAGTTTAACCTTAATCGTGTAAAAATTTTAAAAATCAAGAAAGGGTCTAGGCAGGGTACATAGTTTTCTCCCTGAATTATATTTTTATTTTAGTAACACATTTATAAATTTTCTAAAATAATTCAGGGTCGAAACTAGCTGCTATAGACAGAAGTAGTTTTCAATTTAAAACCGATGAAGGGTTAAACAACAAGACAAGGTTTGGTATAAAAATTTTCTTCAAGTCATGTTTTCTTAATTATGAATATGTTTCAGTAAAAATAAATGAAGTTAAGTATTGATGGACTACAATGAATGCTTAATTATGGGAAATGGAGGAAGAAGAATGTTTAAAGCTGAGCATGTTGGCAATTAGTTAAAAGAGAAATGTGCAGCATTCCTAAGTTTGAAACAAGGTACTCGTACTGTCTATGAGTACAAGTTAGATTTTAATAGGCTGAGTTGGTATGCAGTTAAAATAATGCCAATTGAAAGGACTCTATGAGAATGGTTTATAAAGAAGCTACGTCCAAGGCCCAAAGAAAGACTTCTTTGGAAAAAAAATTTAGTAAAGTGATTTTCAATAATTCTTTTGGACAATGTATAAGTAACTAGAATGTGCAAGAAAGGTTCATTAGGAATTCAAGGAATTAAGTTCTAGCAGATTTAATGGAACTTCCATTCCATGAATTTGAAGTCATTCTTGGAATGGATTGACTATCTGCATATGATGCAGATATGAAGTGAAAGAAGAAAAGGTTGGTATTTCAAGGATTCGATGGTTTGAAATAATCTTTGAGGGAAAGAACTGGCTGTTTAGAGTCAGTAATTTTTGTAATAACAACTTAAAGGTTGTTATTCAATAGGTGTGAAACATGTTTGGGTTGTATGGAAGATACGTAAAAGTTACATAAAAAGTTTGAAGACATCCTGATTGTAAATGAATCTCTTGATGTATTTACGGATGAGTTATTAGGATTACCTCGAATGGGGAAATACAGTTTGGGATTGATGCCTATCTTGAAAATGAGCCGATATCATTTGGTACTATATAGGATGACACCAATTGAGTTAAGGGAACTAAAGGCTCAACTATAAGAATTGTTAGACCGAGATTATATTGGACTAAGTGAATTACCATGGTGCCCCGGTATTAATTGTAAAGAAGAGAGATGGATTCCTATGATCATGTATAGATTATTGACAATGGAATAAAGTAACCATTAATAATAAGTATCACCTACCAAGGATTGAGGATTTATTTGATCAACTTAAAGATGAAGTAATATTTTCAAAGATAAATCTTCGATCAGGGTTATTATCAAACTAAGGTTAAGGAGAAAGATATACCAAAGACAATATTCAGGACTCGTTAGGGACACTACGAGTTTCTGGTAATGTATTTTTAGATCAACGAATGTTCTTGTTGCATTTATGGATATGATAAATAGGGTATTCCAACCCTATTTGGATCAGTTCGTTGTGGTCTTCATAAATGATATTTTGGTTTATTCAAAGACCGAAGTTGAACATGACTACCATCTTCGAGTGGTACTACAAACTTTAAGAGATAAGAAACTTAATATCAAGTTTCTGAATGCAAGTTCCAGTTGTCAAAAATAACTTTCCTTGGAAATGTAATGTCATCGGAAGGAATAAGTGTTGACCTTAAGAAAATACAAGCTATTCTTGAATAGGAAGAGCTAAAAAATGTCTTGAAAAGAGGAGATAAGCTGAAAATAGGAAAGTACAAAACTATGAAATTAAGCCAAGAGATTGATTATATTACTAAGGTAAAGTATTTGTTGATGACAATATCTGAAGAAAGAAGAAATTAAAGAAGGCCAATTATAGTTTATTAATTATGCATCCAAGGAGTAATAAGATGTATCGAGATTTAAAGATTCGAAACTGTGGCCAAATATTTATGGATTACTTCAGTTTATTTCTTTTCCCCAATAAAAGTATGGATGAGTATCGATGGATTGTATAATAGATTTGTCGGCTATACCAAGTAAAAAGAATTTAATATGGATCATTATGAATTGTCTGACAGAGTTTGATTACCTTATTCCAATTGAATGGATTGTTCGCTGGATAAGTATACAAAACTTTATTTTCAAGAGACAGTAAAACTACATGGTATCTTAGTATTGATAGTGTCAGACAGAGACCCAAGGTTTATTTCAAGATATTGGGGGGTACGTTATTTGAAGCTTTAAGTACTAAATTAAATTTTAGTACAGTTTTTCATCCGCAAACAGATGGGCAATCTGAATGGATCATACAGATTCTGGAGAATATGTTACGAGCTTGTGTAATTGAGTTTACAGGATCGTGGAAAAAGTATTTGCCTTTGGCTGAAATTGTTTACAACAATAGTTATCAAGTAGGTATCAAGTTGGCATATGGAAGAAAACACTGAACTTCTCTAAATTGGTTCGGGTTACAAGATAGACATGTTCAATGTTCAGTATAACTCAAACGTTAAAGGAGTTGAATTAAAACAAGATATGGAGGATAAAGTAAGGATTATTCAACAAAATTTTAAGGCCTCTATGGATTGACAAAAGGCCTATGCATATAATGAGAAAAAAGATATTGAATACGAAGTTAGAGAAAAAGTGTTTTTTAAAGATTTTACCTTGGAAGAAGGTGTTACATTTTTTTTTGAAATAGAAAGATTAGTCCCAGATTTATAGAGCCATATGAGATTCTAAAAATAAAGGAACCAACGGTTTATCAATTGGCTTTACCTCCATATAGGAACAAGATTCATTGTGTGTTTCATGTATTTATGTTTCGGAGGTATGGATTGGATTCTTCACATGTAATTACCTCTGAGAAGATTGAAGTGCAATCAGGTTTGATGTATAAAGAAGAAGAAGTGAAAATCCTAGCATACAAAGTTGAAGAATTAAAGGACAAGGAAATTCTATTGATTAAGGTTCTTTGAAGAAATTGAAGAGAGAATGAATAAGCAAAGTACAAAGTTGTTTGAAACGGGTAAACATTGAAAATTCGAGGACAAATTTTCTTAAGGGGGAGGAGTTGTAATATCCCAGATATTGCTTAGTGACTAAAATGTAATTTTTGAAAGTTTAGGGGTTAAAGTGTAAACTTTGGAAAAGTTTAGGGACCAAAGTGTAATTTCAAAAGTTATGTAAGTTGATCCCATAAATGAATAGTTCACCCCAAGAGTGGTATTTATGTGTTATTGGATTTTTCATACGAGGCTTATGTTATTCGAATCTGGATCGAAAAAAATTGTTAAGCGTGCTTAGGCTAGAGTAGCCCAAGGATGGGTGACCTAATGAGAAGGTCCCATACTCAATATTTAGACTGATAAAAAGGATTCAGTTTGAGTTAATAGTATTCTTAATGGATTGTTAAGATAAGATTTCTGAGAGGAGATGTATCCGATAAAAATTCTCGGTAATTATCGGTATATCAGATCGAATTGAAATTTTAAAGGCAGTTTCTAAAGAATATGGAAAATTCATAAAATATTATTTTATGAATATTTTATTAATGTTGGTGATATTCTAACTAGATTTAGTTAGAATATGATGGAATGGTTATAAAGCTCAAAGAAAGAAAATTTGGAAATCGTATTTAATGAAATTAGAATATTTGGATCGAATAAATATCCTAAATTAAAATTTATGATATTTTGAGGAGGAGGCTTTTAGAATGGAACTAATTTAGTTCAATTTTTATGGAATGACGATTTTCAAGACTTGATGTAAATAAAGTATAGTTGGAGGGGAAAATTGGTCATTTGCCATTGGTTGGCATTTTTGAAATATTTTGGAACTTTGAGGGCAATTATGAAAGGTGAAAAACACATGGATTTAATCATGGCCATTGATTTTTGATGAGATTGAATCATGGCCATTATAATAAAAGGGCAAGATGGTAATTTCACTAGTTAAATGAATTTAAAATTCATTTAACCTTTACACTTGGATTTAATAGGTAAAAGATGATTAAAAAAATCATCTCCTTCTTCAGCTTGCTGTTCGAATGGCCAAGAGAAAAGAGGGAAAAATACCAAAAATTTTCCTAGTCCATTTTCAAGGCTTTTGATCAAGAATTCAAGCAAGGTTGTTTAAGGTAAAGTGATCTACTCTTCATTCTCTATATTTTGATAGTAAAATTTCATGGAATTATGAATTTTAAGTTAGGGTTTGAAGAGAGAGAAATTAGTGTTTCATGAAATTTTATTAGAATTGATGTAGTATATGATGAATTAAGCTTAGTTTTGATGGAAACAAGCTTGAAATAAAGTTAATTTCATGTTGGAAGATATAAACCCTAATCTTGAAATTTAGGGTTTTAATTAGGGTTATGGAATTGGTGATGAAATTGAAGTAATTGTGATTCAAGAAGCTTAATTTTGATGTTAGATTGAATAATTTCCCAAGATGAGATTATAGGGACCATTTCAAAAAGATTGAGAAAGTTAGGGGAGATTATTGAAAATTTTATTTTTATATTGGAATGGATGAGTTTTGATGAAAATGGCTTGAATTTGTGATTAGGAACCAAAATGAAAAGTTTGGAAGTTGGAGGACCAATTCAGTAATTAAGAAAATTTAGGGATTGGTCTTGAATTTATGGAAAATTGATAGAATTAAAGATTCAAGCCTGTTATGGAAGTTAAAGAATTGATATGTCAAGAAAAGGAAATTCTGTGACCTTTTTGAAAATAAAAAGTTAGTGAATGACCAAATTGAATAAAGTTTAAAAGTTGAGGAAAATTTCTATGGATATTGGAAATAAATAAATGGTTTATTTGAACATGAATTTAATGTACAAAAGCAATTTAGTGACTAAAATGTCACTTTTATAAAGTTGAAGGACTAAAAAAAGAAATAGTCTGAAATAAATAATTAATTATGGAATTGTTCAAAAATGGGTTTGAACAATTGTTTAATGTTCAAAATGGTCACTAAAGACCTAGGGACCATTTCGGCAATAATGTAAAATATTGGGGAAATTTTCAAAAAAATCTTATATTCGAATAGTTATGTTTAGGAATCAAGTTAGCAGTGTTACATTTAAATCAAATGCGAGAATGGTAATGTATATGCTCGATTAGTCTTAATAGTTCGAAAGGAAATCGAAAGAGAACCAATGATATAAAGAAAAATAAGAACCTCAAGTAAGCTTAGTGAGGCATACTATTCCTAGCCCAGTTGAGTGCTTTTACATGTTTTTAAAATTCAATTAGGAGACTTGCGAGTAGTCGACCTTAAATTTAAAATAATATTGTATTTCTATACAATAGTATTATGTTGAAAAATGGCATTTGTATTTCTCTATAATACGTGCTATAATACTTTGCTCGACATGGCCAGATTGGTGAAACACCAGGTACGAATAATTGTCTGCATAAGTTATGATGCATTATGCATACATGAGATATGGAAATTAACAAGATTAAAATGAAACAAGATAAAATGAAACAAGTGACACCTAAAAATAGAATTGCCTTATATGTATGTTGAACTATATTGCCATGAATATGTTTATATATGATGAAGTATGTGATATGAAATGTTTATTTATATGATTAATTATGATGTTTGGTTGATAATAAAAGAAATGCCCAAGTAATGAGTATGAGAGTCCATGGTATAGTTGGCATGCCATAGAGTCTTTAGCAGCTGCACCCTCATGTTCATGTTATCAAGAAGTTATTGTGACAAAATGATTGTGTCACATGTACCCTGGGGATCCACGCCCACTGTGCCCGAGTGCACTATCGAGGTGCTTTATGTTTATGGGGACCAAAGAGCGTCCCGGAGTACGTACTCATCTTTACATTCACGTTTGACACTACGGTGTCATTTCAAGATGACTCGCGTACCTCGATCTCATATAGCGTACTTTGGGCAATGATAAAAGAATCATGTCATGTAAATGAATCATGTCATGTAAACGACCCATGTTACGTATAAGAATCATGTCATAAATATGAATCATGCCATGTATATGAAATGTGTGATATATATGAACCATACCATGAATACGGAACAAGCCACATATATGAATCACGTTAGGTAAAAGAACCATGTCTTGTAAATGAATCAAGTTATGGATATGAATCATGGCACGTATATGAATCATGACATGTATATGAATTATGTCAAGTATATGAATCATGTCAAGTACATGAATTATGCCATGTATACGAAGTATGTCACATATATATGAAATATGTTATGCATATGAATCATGACATGTATACAAATTGTGTTACTTATAAAAACTATGCCTTGCATATGAATTATGCCATGTACATGTATTATATTATATATATGAATTAAGTCATGTATATGAATAATGTCACGTATATGAAATATGTTATGTAAATAAATCATGTCATGAATACGAATGATAACACGTATGTGAATCATGCCACGTATGAGAATCATGTCATGCAAGTGATATATGCCACGTATGAGGATCATGTCATGCAAATGAAATATGTCGCATATAAGGATTATGCTATTTAATGAATCATGCTACATATATGAACCATGTCATGTACATGGATCATGTTACGTATGTAAACCATATCATGTATATGAATCATGTTATATATACATGTGAATCATGTTATGTGTGTACCATGTTGACCATGTGAATTATATTATGTATGTGAAATATGTCATATGTATAAATCCTGTCATGTATGTGAATTATGCTATATGTATGAAATATGCCATGTATGTGAACTATACCATGTATATGATTTATTTGAAAATAATAGAGTATTGGAAACTAGACTAAGTTAGAAAAATTATGACTTGTACATGAATATCGACTGACTGTGAAAACTTTGTTAATATGATACTACTTTAGATAGAAGCTATGTTAAGTTAATGTATTGCTTTATTTTATGTTTTGATAAATAAGATTATTGCCTCACTAATTTCGTACTTAGCGTGTGTTATTTCAAACGTAGGTTCTTCCAAGTAAAGTAGCAAGAGGAGCTGTTAAATCGAGAAATTCAAGTTACATTGGTAATCACGGTACGTACATCTTAAATTATGGTTGATGTCTGGTGGGTATGTACATGTATGTTTGTGGGTTTTAAAGATGCAAACTTCTTTGTAAACATAAGTTATAATGTGTTTACGAATATACGTTAATATGGACTTAGAATATGGTTTTACGACATAGTTAAGTATAGTTTAACCCTAATCGTGTAAAAATTTTAAAAATCAAGAAAGGGTCAAGGTAGGGTACATAGCTTTCTCCCTGAATTATATTTTTATTTCAGTAACACATTTATAAATTTTATAGAACAATTCAGGGTCGAAACTAGCTGCTATAGACAGAAGTAGTTTTCAATTTAAAACTAATGAAAGGTTAAACAACAAGACAAGGTTTGGTATAAAAAAAATTCTTAAAGTCATGTTTTCTTAGTAATTTAGTAAAATCTTTAGTGTATATTCGTTCTACGAATATACGTTAAGGGTGTTACAGAAATTGCTCCAATATATCTGCCTTGCTTTCCCAAGTGGCTTCCTCGACACCTCGATGTCACCACAAGACTTTAACAGTTTTATCGTCTTACCACGTAGAACCTTGTTGCTGGAATCAAGGATTTCTACTGGATCCTCATCAAAGGATAAATTCGGTCTCAAATCAATATGCTCCACCGGTATAACATGCTAAGGATCCGACCGATACCTCCGTAACATGGATACATGAACATATCATGTATTTTCTCAAGCTCGGGAGGCAACCTTAACCAATAAGCCACAGGACCAACTCGCTCCACAATCTCATATGGTCTAATAAAACTCGGACTAAGCTTACCCTTATGTCCGAACCGCATCCCCTTTTTCTACGGTGACACCTTCAAGAACACACGATCGCCCACCGCATATTCAATTTCCCTACGCTTTAAATCCACGTAAGATTTCTACCGATCCGCAGCTGCTTTCAAGCGTTCACACACAAGCTTAACTTTCTCATCCGTGTCTTTCAACACATGTGACAAGGAAACATGCATTTACCCTACCTCGGCCCAACACAAGGGCGTACAACACCTACGGCCATACAATGCCTCAAATGGGCCATCTGTATACTCGCTTGATAACTGCTATTATAAGCAAATTCCACCAACGACAAATGCTTCTCCCATGTTCCTTGAAACTCAATAATACATCACCTTAGCATATCCTCCAAGACCTGGATAACACATTCAGACTGCCCATCCGTTTGAGGATGATATGTGGTACTGAAACTCAACCTCGAACCCAAAACCTGATGTAAATATCTCCAAAACCTTGATGCAAACCTCAGATCTCTATTCGAAATGATCAACTTTGGTACCCCGTACAAACGCACAATCTCAGAGTTAAACAAATCTGCTGGATTGTCCAAGGTGTACGTCGTATGTACTGACAGAAAATATACACACTTCGTAAACCGATCGACAATCACCCAAATGGAATCCTTTTTAGCCGGTGTCAATGGCAACCCTGACATAAAATTCATGGTGATTCTCTCCCATTTCCACTCCGGAATTCTCAATGCTTGCAACAACCAGGATGGAAACTAATGTTCATCTTTAACCCGCTGACACACCATACACATGGACACAAACTCTGCCACATCCTTTTTTCAAACCAACCCAATAGTACCTTTCCTTCAAATCACGATATATTTTGGTACTACTAGGATGCATAGCAAAATGATTAGAATGTTCTTCTGCCAAAGTAGTATGCCTGAGCTCTGGGACTTTCGACACCACTATTCGACCTTTCAAGCACAAAACACCATCATCATCAAAATGAAAATTCGTCGGATTACCATCTGCTATATCCTTAACATGAGGAACCAAGGAATCATCATGTGGTTGCTTAGCCTTAATCAACTGTGACAGCGTAGGCATAACTTGCAATTCAGCCAACAACCCACCTTCTCGCGTCGCACTCAACCTTGCAAACTTTGCCCTAAGCTCAACCGCCACCTTACGACTCAACTCATCTGCGACAAAATTGGCTTTTCCAAGATGATACTCAATTGTCAAGTCGTAATCCTTAAGCAACTCCGACCACCTTTGTTGCCTAAGGTTCAAATCCTTTTGAGACATCAAATATTTCAAACTATTATGATCCGTAAAGACCACACACTTCTCTCCATAAAAGGTAGTGTCGCCAAATCTTCAAGGCAAACACAACAACAGCACGCTCCAAATCATAAGTTGGATAATTGCGCTCATGAACCTTCAACTGCCTCGATGCATAGGCCATAACCCTTCCATCCTACATCAGCACACAACCCAAGCCAACATACGATGCATCACTATAAACCACAAACTCTTTCCCAGATTTCAGTTGAATCAACACAAGAGCATGTATCAAAACCTCTTTCAACTTCTTAAAAATCTGTTGTTGCTTCTCTTTCCAAACGAAAGGAACACTCTTTTGCAATAACTTTGTCAACGAAGCCACAATACTAGAAAATCTTTCCACAAAACAGCGATAATAGCCTGCACCCAAGGAAACTGAGCACTTCCGGCACGGTCTTAGGTTGTTTCCAATTGAGAATAGCCTTAATTTTTTGTGGATCAACACTAATTCCCTCCGTAGATACCACATGTCCGAGAAACATCACCTCCTTGAGTCAAAACTCGCACTTGCTCAACTTGGCATACAACTGATTATCTTTCAAGACTTGCAACACAATCTACAAATGCTGATCATGCTCCTCCTCGGTACGAGAGTACACAAGTATATCATCGATAAAACCACCACAAATCGATCAAGGTACTCATGAAATACTCTATTCATCATGTCCATGAAAGTCGCTGGGGCATTTTTCAAACCAAACGGCATCACCAAAATCTCATAATGCATGTACCTCATACGAAACGTCGTCTTATAAACATCTACATCATTAACTTTCAACTGATAATACCCCGACCTTAAATCTATCTTCGAAAACACTGGTGCCCCGTTAAACTGATTGAACAAGTCATCAATCTGCGGCAACAATACTTGTTCTTCACTGTCAACTTATTCAACTGATGATAATCGATGCACATACGCATCGATCCATCCTTCTTTTTCACAAAGAGAACCGGAGCACCCCAAGGAGAAATACTCGGTTGAATGAACCCATGATTCAACAACTCTTGAAGTTGGGATTTCAACTCTTTTAACTCCTTTTGTGCCATCTAATAGGTAGCAATGGACACCAGAGTTGTACCTTCATAAGTTTCAATACGAAACTTCACCTCCCTATCCAGAGGTAAACCCGATAACTCTTCAGGAAAAACTTTTGGATCACAAATATCTCGAATGTCTTGCACCCAAACACCCTTGGCTTTCAAATTCATAACAATAGCCAAATAAGCTTAGCAACTATCAAACATCATCTTCTCTGCTCGGGTAGCCAAAACAATTTTGGACAAGAATTTCACATTTTCACCCACCACCACAACTTCATAATCATCATCCAACTTCAGAGAAATCCTTTTGGACTCCCAATCCACCATTGCCTTGTGCTCATTTAACCAATCCATACCCAATAACGTCAAAACCATGAAATGGCAACTCCATCAAATCTATAGCAAACTCATGGCTTTGCACTGCCAAAGGACAATGCCTATACAACCTTCTAGTTGTAACTGTATCCCCAAAAGAACTAGTTACCAACATGCCAACATCCAAGATCTCAACAGGAACATTTAACAATGTTGCATGCTCACTTAGGATGTAAGAATGAGTAGACCCTGAATCAATCAAAGAAAACAACGACAAAGATTGCAATGTGAAAGTACCTACGATCACATCCATGTCGTTGCTCCCCTCACGATGAGCATAGATCTATGCTGGTCCACCATTCTCCGGTTGTACAGTAACAACATGAGCCACAGCTCTCTGACCATCCTCGCGCATTTGAAAATTACCCATGCTACAGCCTCGGCCCCTAGCAGGTACAATAGGCCGAACCGGTACATCACCCACAGCACGAGGATAGTCACGTTTCATGTGACCAGGAGATCCATATATGCAGCAACTCATGGTATTTCCCCAACACTCACTCGTGTGGCATCTACCACAACGCTCACACTCAACTACAATACAAACACCTTGGTTACCATGGCCACCACCACGCTTGTGATCCGGCTTGTGCCTTTTATCTCGAAACCTCATATTCTGCCTCCCAGAATAGCCAGAGTCAGCTCCTCGCTTATTCGAGGCCATGCCTGAGCCTTTTTCCCGATACCTTCAAGGATAGCTCAATATCCTTAGCGTGGTTTACAAGCACATCAAAATTTGTGTAGTCCGCCGCCAACAGGTATATTTTGATATCCTTCACTAACCCATAGTGAAACCTATTGCACCTCTCAAGATCATCCGAAACCAACTCTGTGGCATACTGACTCAACCGAACAAATTTTACCTCATATTTAGCCACCGACATGATGCCCTAAACCAAGGCCATAAACTCACGTTTCCTCGCATCCAGATACTGAGGACCAAGATACTTATTCTTGAAAGATCTTTGAAAGAACTTCCAAGTTACATCCGCCTCTAGGACATTAGCAATAGTGGTCACCCACCAATGATAAGCATCACCATGCAACAGCGACATGGTACAACCCAGCTTACGCTTATCATTACAGCCCATTTGATTCATAATACGAATTGTACTCTCCAGCTAACCCTCGGCTACCTCAGGGCTCAAACCCCTGAACTCAACACCTCCCAAACTACGGAGATACTCCAAAGGTAACCCTGGTTTAACCGACACAGTAGGTGTCAGTACCTGCGCATGCACTCCAGCCATCGCTACTTGAAAAGCTCCTGTTATTGCCTAAACATTAGTAGGATTCTCTTCCTCAATGTTATTCTGCCCGATTCTGGCATTACCAGCCATAGAACGTGTCTCACATCAAGCCATGCTAACAAAAGCATCAAAATACATTAAAGTCAGGCTAACACAAGGCAAATGATCCAAGACCATCTTATAAAACATTTTAAAACCTCGGTAATAGGCAATATGTTCCAAAATCATACCCCAACATGATATAAATCAATCACCGTACACGTACACAATCACCGTGCATAACCAACAATAATATACAACCAAACAACAACATCCTAACCTTTCGTAACCTGGCTCTCATACCAACAGATGTAACCCCCTTGACCCGGCCTAGACGCCCGACCAAACCTAGAGTACTATACTAGGTTTGCCGAAGCAAACCGGAGAAAGGTTACAAAAAGTCAGTCCATTTTTCTTTTATCTTGTCTAAACGCAAATTATTATTCCTACATGTTCATACTCACAGCAGGTGAGTTCTCGAATGAAACGAGTCACAGAAGACAATCAATTGCATCACATTCAAAATTGAAGACTAAAACATAAATACTTTAAATTACAAGACCAAAATTGAATTTAAGGTTACCAATCCTCAATTAGTCCATTTACATGCCAACATGATAAATTCTATGTTAATTTAATCATCCCAATTCATACAATTGCATTCCCAAGACTCAATGACCAAAATGAAAGAACCAGAAACCTTCAAGATTCCAAAATGACCTATTTAACGGTATTTGTACCGGTACGCTTACTAGTGTTTCGATATGCCCTTATGATTTCAAAACTCAAAATCTAGTAGCTAAAACCTGTACCAAAATGCTTGATCCCGTATCGAAACGCCTGACAAAAATGCCTATGACCGTATCAAAACACTTGCTCGAGTACTGAAATGTTAAGCTTGGAAAGGCAGGCCCGCATCGAAACACCCTCCCGCGTATTGAAATGCTATGCCTGAAATGGCCTAGCCGTACTGGTACGGGGACACCTGTTTCGATACGCCTGGACTTGTAATGACATTTTTAGCTGGTTTTCACACAAAACTAGATGCATTTAGGTCCTAACAACTTGCATACATACTTATAAGCATCCAACAACACATTTATCAACACTTACGCTAAGATCAAGCAACAATACGAGCTTATGCTACCTTACGGATTACTCTAGAGGCATGCTCCCTAGATCACCTCACGAAACATACCAAAATGCTCAATTAAGCATTTACCAGCAAGAACACCATATCAACAACACATCAATACCATACTCAATAGGATTAGCACATCAAAGCATGTCATCCAAGAAAAACCATCTAGATGCATACCTAGGTAACCATATAACATAAACCATAGGTAACGATGCAAGATATGCAAAACATCAACAATCAAGCTCCAAAATCACAACATTATACATGTTCAAAACCAGAGAAAACTGAAATACAAATCCAAAA
Source organism: Hibiscus mutabilis (assembly GCA_019671005.1). Lineage (NCBI taxonomy): Eukaryota > Viridiplantae > Streptophyta > Magnoliopsida > Malvales > Malvaceae > Hibiscus > Hibiscus mutabilis. The sequence goes on from CM033738.1 coordinate 27,171,032, forward strand.
AATCCATGGTGAACATATTGCTTTATTAATCGAAAACTAAAAACGAGTTCATACTTGAATAGTCTTGTCTTTGGATCACTTAATCCTTGCCTTTGCTACCCCCAAGCTTTAATGCTCTGCATCATTTAAGAAAAGAGAGTGTAAGCACACTTGCTTAGTGAGGGTGCTCTTAACGATGATGTATTTAAAACCTATGAAAACTAACACTTGTTTTCAAACCATGCTTAGGACCTAAGCAAGTTCCTATAATTTCAAATCAAAACATGCATATCAACCATATGCAAAACAATATATATATTCCACATGCTTAATCCCAAAGCATCAAATACAAAACCATGCTTAAATCCCAAAGCATTATATACAAAACCATGCTTAAATCCCAAAGCATTATATACAAAACCATTCTTAAGTCCCAAAGCATTAGAAATATATTCAACATTAGAATTCTCATATATTGGCAATTATAGTGACCCCGGATAGTCAACCACTATCCTTGGTTAGCTGACCGCTAACCTTTAGTTAACTGACCGTTAACTTTACACATCGGATACATAGATCTCCCTTAATGACTGACCATCATCAAGACTACCCCATGCCGACCGCATAAATTTACAACCTTACCGACCGTAAGCTTTACATCAATAAGGGGAACCGACAGCTCAACCCAAGTGGTAACAACATAGTCAGTGTAGCCAACCGCTATATGTAATACTCCAAAATTTTCTATGTTGATTAAGGGTCATTTAGTACTAAGATAAGGGCTTAAAAGCTTACTTAGTGTCTAAAATGACAAAAATGCAAAAGTTAGGATTTTCTCAATTATGGACTGTTGAAAAGAAATTTCTAAGGTTTTAAGGTGTCATGTGATAAAGAACGAGTAAAATAGGATACTCGCAAAATTGGATAGTCAGGGTAGCCAACCGCTTGATTTTGATGCTAGAATGATAAATCCTCAACTAGTCCTTTAAGTGACTATTTTGGCATGCTTGGTAAATTAGGGAAAATATAGTGAAAATTATCCTAGTGATCGATTTGAAGAGATTATGAATTTAGAAGCTTGATTATGGCATTTGGACTAAAATAAAGTCTTTGAAAAGTTTACACACCCAAATTTGGCAAGTAGGAATAAATTGGGGATTTAAATGTTAATTTTTAGAAATAAAGAATATATGTTGGAAAATTTATTTAAGTATGTTAGAATGTTGTTGGATGAAAAATGAGCCTAGAGAAACCAAGTGACCAATTCGGCCACGTGGAAGAATAATGGGAAAATTTTATGAAAATTATGATTATGAGATTTTATGAATCGAATATGTTGTATGAAGTTAGAATTAAAATTAGAATACATAGGGACCAATTCGACAAGCTTCAAAGTTAAGGGACCGAATCTGAATTTTATGAAATTAGAGTGTATTTATGTAAATAATGATGTTGGAGATGTGAAATTGATGTTAGAATGCTAAACCGATGTTGAATCGAATTAGTGACCATTTTGACAATCTGTCAAAATCAAGTGACCAAATAGGAAAATGAATTCTTGGATGGGGATTAAATCTGATTTTTTTAGATAAAATAATAAAATTAAGGTAGTAATGTTGATTTGAGGACTAAGTTGCAAAGTTAAGAAGTTTGAATCCTTACCTTTACATTTTAGTGACTATTTTGGCAAAGAAAGAAAATTAGAGAGAATTGTTTTAAATAACTATTTGATGAAGAAGATGATGAATGGGTGGTTTGAAGTAAGTAATGTGACTAAATTGACAAGTAGAAAAATAAGAAGAAGTTAGTATAAATTAGAAGTTAATTATGGAAATTTTTTATGTTAAATGATTAGATAGCTTGATTGAAATTTTGTTAGAAATGAATATAACAAATGTTTGTTTATATTTATGTGGATAATGAAATCAAATCCGAATCAAAGAAGATTTGAGGTACTATGAAGGAAAGGATTGAGGAGAATTTAGTGAGGCATGTTAATAAATGGTCGAGGTGAGTGTAATTTTTATTTACTTATTATATATGCGAGATTAATGAATGCATTTTTATCTGTTAATATATATGATGTGAAGAAGACTTGCAATCAGACAACTTAGATAATAATGAAAATGTATGTTGATCAAAGAAATATTAAATAGCATATGTGATACATGGATTTAGCATAATAATTTATTTGAGATAAATCGTATTACAGATTTTGGATATGAAACCGATACGCCTAATTAAAATATCAAACATTTGAAAACCTTGATAACCGCACCGATACGGCTCTATGTGTTTCGGTACATGGGTTCGAGTTGAAAAGCAAATTCCAGAAGCTATAGTCCTTACCGGGACACCCCATGCCGTACCGATATGTTAAGGCCAAAATAGCCTAGGCATATCGAAACACCACTGGCCCGTTTCGATCCCTCAAGCCTAGAAACGCCCAACCGTACTAATACGGTCCCTCGCGTATCGGTACGCCTGGACCTTTAATGTCACATTTTTCTGGTTTTTCATCCAATTAACACATTCAAAACATTTCCACAAGCTTGAAACACAACACCAACATGCCAAGCATACCACGAGCATTCAAGCATCAGAATCTTAACAATATAACATGGCATCATGCATCAAAAGAAGATCTATAGTCATGCTTCCTAATTTTGCATCCACAAACATACCAAAAAGGTAAACCAACAACAAAACCAACCTTAGGGCCATTCACAAACCAAGAGCAACCAAATAAACATGCTCAAATAGGGAGTTCAACAAGACATCTCCCAAAACCATACAAGTACCCCATTGCTCTTATTCTTATAGTCTAGTCTAAAACATACTTTGATAACCAAGTCTTGCTAGGATCCCCTTGCTTCTTGCTGCCTTCCAGGACTTAAATTCTCTGCATTGATGAACAAAGAGAGCGTAAACACACAAGGCTTAGTGAGGAATGTTCCAAAACAAAATACCATCAATGCACTTAAAACCATTTACTTAACATCATCCTTTAAAACATCATGCCCTTTTAAAACATGCACATTATATCATTAAAACCAGCATATTAAACCATATGCTACATGTATCATTAATCAACAGCAAGTCACATTGCTAACCCTCCACTTAAACCTTCCCATGCATTACAACCAAATGCAAAGCTCAAGGAGAAACATGTATAAGTCACATCATTCAACATAAAACATTCCAATGATACATAACAATTATATTGGCTTACAAGTGATCATTAAACAAGTCCAATAGCAAAATAGTTCATCGGATACACGGATCCAACAAGTGTTCAACCAACACTTCAAGCCATCTCAACCGGAATAGCGATACAATAACAATCGCGGTACATTACCAACCGAGTACACCTTTCAACCTACGGGGAAACCAACCCTAATCATCGGTTAGATTCTTAATCCACTAACGGGAGTTTAGTTACTGTTTAACCCCTCTACCATTAGGGTACTTGGATTGAGTATTCGGTACACCGTATAAACCCCTCAACATCCAAGGCGACTTATCTACAGTGCACTCAATCCTATGGCCGGCCAACTATATCCGATAGCTATTTCAAAATCACATCACTTGCCAATATAATTAACCATTTAACACTTACCTCACTATTTTTAACAAGCATTAAACCAAAACATTTTCCAAAGCAAAAACCATGCTTTAAACTCAAGTATAAACTATATACTTACAAGGATCACTTACCATGCACATCCTTCGGAATTTAATGCTCAAAGACAGTATTTCAAATACTTTACAACATGCTTAAACAGTAGGTAACATGTGAATTAAAACAAGTGCATAAAACCATTTCAACATAGCACGACCGAGAGAGAAAATCCATTTTACTTACTTCCGAGTTTAAACCAGCGTATCAAGCTAAGTTTAAACTTCCATAAGCCACCTTTAAAACATTCCAAAGCAGGAATCCACGTTCTCACTCACCGATACGTGAAACCTTGATTCGCCGACGCAAATCACACGTCTGAAGCTTCCAATGCAACCTCGTTAGCTTCTGGAACAACCTCCCCTATTTTAACCACAAAACAATAGAGGATTAATGCATCATAATGCATTCAAAACATAGTAGCACTACTCCTTCTCGAATTCCCACATAACCATCACAAATAACCTTCCACAACAACCAAAAACATCACCCAAAGACTTCCAAACACAACCCAGCCAACATATATCAATCTAACATCACTTTTAACATCAAACCACCTCTAGAAACCAATCCAAACCAAGCTAACACCTCCAGCAACCTTGCAACCACAAAAACACCACAAAACCTCAATACTAACAACCTAAACAATTAGAGATTCAAGAGTTCTGGGATTCCATTGATAACAACAACTTATCAACATTATAAAACCTCAAAAATATGAATTAAACCATCCTTAATTGCTGGAAAACAAATCCAATTCGCAAATCAACCCATTTTCCTTTAATTTCCTCAATTAACTCAATTAATCAATAGAAAATCATTAGAATTAGATTATAAACACAAAAATCAAGAATCAAATGCTTGGGAATTTCAGTAAAGAACCATACAATAGAGGAGATTGTGAAGTTTTTCCCTCAATTGATTTGATAAAAGATAAGAAAACACAAGTTTAATGTAAGATTTTGTTAAGATTTTGTGCATACAATCTTAATTAAACAATTTGAAACCATAAGATCAAGTTAAAAACCATCTCACCTATGGAATTTGATGAAAACTTGAGTGTTTGGCTAAGGAGAGAATGGAGAGAAAAGTTGAGAGAAAAAATAACGTGATTTTATTTTGGAAATTGATAACTAACTTTTAACAAAAATCTCCTTTAATTAATAATTAAAACACATGTTAAAATAGACTTAAATAAGGGAGAAACCATCATAAACAAATTGGTAAAATAGCTTCTTAAAGATTCTAAGAATTTGACCCTTTTCATTTTAGTCACCATAAAATCATAGTTTTCAAAACTTTCATTTTGGTCACTAGCCAAAATGTCCCGCTTCCAAAACTCATTTTCCAAAATTGATATCACTGTTATTAAATACACTATTAATAATGATTTTCAAACATTTTTCCATAATTTTATCATCATCGAAAACACATGGTCTCGAATCCAACTCAAATCTCTAACTTGGTCCACCAGATCGTCTAATAAACCACAAAACTGCTAAGCCCTAAAACTGGGGCCTTGCAACTCTTCCCCCTTAAGAAATTTCGTCCTCAAAATTTTCCTAGAGGAGACAGATGCAGAAACTGCTCTAACATCCTTGACTCGCGTTCCCACGTAGCTTCCTCAACCCCGCGATGCCTCCACAACACCTTAACAAGATCGACCATTTTGCCACGCAGAACCTTACAATAGGTATCAAGGACCTCCATAGGTTCCTCATCAAACGACAGAACTGGTCTCAAATCAACATCCTCCACCTGCCCAAAACACATCACCTTCTTCCAAGGTGACAACTACATGATCACCCGATCATCAACAACACACACATCATCACTACGCTTCAAACCTGCGTAGAACTTCTTACCATACAAAGTTTCTCTCAAGCCCTCACATATCAGCTTCACCCCTTCCACTGGTGCCTTTCAACATATCCAACATGGAAATGTACCTTTTCCTATTTTAGCCCAACTCACGGTATACGACACTTCCCACCACACAATGCCTCATAAAGTGCCATCCACACACTCATCTGATAATTGCTATTAAAGTATACTCTACCCAAGCCAACTGCTTTTCCTCGTTCCCTGGAACGCAGTGGTACAACAGCTCAACATATCTTTCAAAAACCTGAATTTCACACTCAGATCCACAATCCACCCATAAATGGTACAAGGCACTAAAACTCAACCACATACTCAGTGCTCAAATAACAACCCCAAAACCTCGTTATAAACCATAGATTTCCATCCACACCATGGACTCAGGCACATTGTGAAAACATACCAACCTAGCAATATACAAACCTACCAGCTTATACAAAGCACATAACGCAAGCATAGCCACAAAAGTGCACACACCTCAAAACTTGATCAACAACTACCCAAATGGAATCCTTCTTGGTCGGTGTCAAAGATAACCCAGTCACAAAATCCATGGTAAACCTTCCTCATTTCCACCTCAGAATCCTCAATGGTTGTAACAACCTGGAAGAAAAACTTATGCCTAGCCTTTACCCCCTGACGCGCCCTACATCAGCTAACAAGGTCGACCACATCTTTCTTAAGACCATCCAATAGTACTTCTCCTTCAACCCCCGATACATCTTAGTACTAACAGGATGCATGGCAAAGGACTAGAATGCGCCTAAATCAAAATGATAAGCCTCAACTCATCTTCCTCTGACACAACTACCCAACCTCTAAAGCACAACACTCTATCATCATTAAAATGAAAACCTGAAGCATTTCCATCCAAACTGTCATTCACTAACGGGACCAAACTATCATCATACAACTGTCCCTCCTTAATCTATTGCAATAGAGACGGTTTCACCTGCAACTCCGCTAACAAACCCTCGTCATCCATCACACTCAACTGAGCAAACACAGCCCTCAACTCCACAGTCATCTTTCTGCTCAAAGCATCTGCCACCCCGTTGGCTCTTCCTAGATGATACCCAGAATAATACCACTCAACATCAAGAGTCACCACTCTCTGATCCTTAAAACACAACACCTTATCATCATTAACGCGAAAACCATTAGGTTTCCTTTACCGATAACCTGGACATGCGGTAACAATACAACATTGCAAGGTTGCCCTTACTTATCCAACTACGATTCGGATAACCTCACTTACAATTTTAGTGATCTTGTAATACCCCATAATTTACTAAGTTGATTAAGTTTCATTTAGTACTAAGATAATAGCTTAAAAGCTAACTTAGTGACTAAAATGACAAAAATGCGAAAGTTGGGATTTCTTTAATTATGGGTTTTGGAAAGGAAATTTCTAATGTTTAAAGGTCTCATGCGATAGATAGTGAATTGAATAAGGTATTATTAAATTTTGGTTGAATTCCAAGGAAAATTGGAATGGGAATTGAAGTTAAAAAGGTAGTGACCAAAATGTAAATTTTGAAAATTTTATGGCTAAAGTATAAACTTTGGAAAAGTTTAGGGACTAAAGTTGTAATTTCCTAAAATTTAAGGGTTTTATTTCATAAATAAACAGATCACCTAAGGGTGTGAATCGAATGTGGAATTATTGGTTCGATCTGATACTTCGATTATTGGGAAAATTGTAGTTAAAGTTTAAGTGGAATTTGGATACCCAAATCGAACTGGAAAATTTTGAAATTTTGCCATATGATAGAGAAAGGTTATAAAAGTCATTTCCATGTGGTTGAAATATTTTTAGTTTGATTCAAGATGAATCCTACAGTTTATTTTTGAGTAAATGATTATTTATCGGTATATTGGATCGAATGGAAATTTTGGAGACTGATCCAAAAGCTATGGAAAAGTCATAAAATGTTATTTTAAGAATATTTTATTATGGTTGGTTGAATTCTAGCAAGATTTAGTTAGATTGTAATGGAATGGCAATTTGGAAACAAACTAGTAAATAAAGACTAGTTGGAGGGCAAATTGGTCATTTGGCCCCAATGGCAATTTTGAAATATTTAAAAAGTTATAAGGGCAATTTTGGAAAGAAGAAATGAAAGATTAATTATTGGCCCTTGATTGATGATAAAATCAATCTCAACCATTGGATAAAAGGGCAAAATTGTAATTTCACTATTAAATGAATGAATTTAATATTCATTTAATAGATATATGTGTAAAATAATGGTGAAAAGATGAACAATTTTGTTCATCTTTTTCCAGCCAAAACGTGAGGGCTAGGGAAAGAGAGAATTTTTTCCAAGCTCGATTCAAGCCCCGAAACTCGGTTTTCAGGTAATCTCTTCAACTACAAAGTTGTTCTACTCTCCAAGCTCTATCTTTTGATATCAATAATTCATGGAATCCTTGCTTGATTGATGAGAATTTACACGAGAAAGAAATTAGGGTTTGTGGATCAAATTGGGGCTTTTGAGATATTATGATTTCATGATTGAATTCAAGCTGAAATCAAGCTAGTATGATGTTAAAATCATGATATTGAGTTTGGATTTAAGTTTTACATGTTTTGATTATTATGAAGATGATTAGGGTTTATGGATTCAAGTTTAATTTAGGGTTTGTGATGTTGAAATAATGGTCTATTAAGCTTGAATTGTTGTTTGGAAGCAAAACCCTAAGTTAAATTGTGTAGGGACCATTTCAGCAACTTGAAAAGTTGAAGGACCAAATCTGAATTTTTAGAATTTGGAGTGTATTTATGTTATTAATGATGTTAGAGGTAAGAAAATGAAGTTAGAATACCAAATTGATGTTGAATTGAATTAGTGAACATTTTGACAATTTGTCAAAGTTAAGTGGCCAAATCGAAATTGAAGTTTTGTATGGGGTTAAATCTGATTTTTAGTTGTGATGATGGAATTAAGGTAGTAATGTTGAATCGAGGACTAAGTTGCAAAGTTAAGAAGCTTGAATCCTTATCTTTGCATTTTAGCGACTATTCCGGTAAATAAGGAAAATTAGGGAGAATTATTGTGAATTATTTGGTGAAGAATGTGATGAGTTGGTGGTTTTAAAGCTAGTGATTGGACTAAATTGAAAAGTAGAGAAATAAGGAGAAGTTAGTATAAAAGTTGAAGTTGTTTATGGAAGCTGTGTAGAAAAACTGGTTTATGGTAGTAACTTTGAAAATTCACCATAAATTCTACAAAAATGGTTAGAAGGTGAATTTTATACCGATGTAAAGATTTGTTCGTCTAGTTTCGTTTCCATCAAACGGAAACTGATTTCGAGTTCCGAGTAAAAAGATATGAATTTTTAAGTGGTGAAAGGTCAGAAAATAGTATAGCAGGCTGTTCCGAAATTCAATACTGGAAATTGACTTTGAAAATTCGCTATAAATCGTACAAGTTGAATTTAGGCTATTAATTTATATGGTTGAAAAGCTTATTGAATCTAGTTTCTTTCAGAACAAACAGAATCAAATTCCCATTTGTAGATTATTTTATAGAAATATATCTTTGGTGGTATTGCAAACTGCCAGAAAATGAGAATTGATACACTTTGTATCTAAGGTTGATTAGTAAGCACGAAAAGGGTTAATGGAAATTCAAATTGGTCACTGAGGACCATAATGAGTTTTTTAACAATACAAGGAAGAAAAAAAATGTTTGGAGATTTTGTATTGAAATGATTATGTTGGACAATATGTCTAAGATATTGTTAGATTGGGATCTAACAAATATTTTACTTATTTGAATTATGCAGTTAAGTTCGAATCAAGGGAGGTTCGAGGTAAAATGAAGGAAAGGATCAAAGAGAACTTAGTGAGGCATACTAATATATGGCCCAGGTGAGTGCAATGCATACATAACATGATACATGGATGTTTTATACATCACCGGTAGGACTTGCGATGAGTCTACCTGGTTTATATATTGTCATGATATTTATGTCATTGATCATATATTTGACATATTTTAAATATGTCAAAGGTTGAAAATAAATGCATTGATCACTAGTTGTTGATGATGCTATAATATGATTGTTATTTCGGTTATGAACTGTTAAATGTTGATATATATATATATATATATATTGATATATGTTGTTATTGATGACTTAAATCATGAAATAAAGCCCAATGTATGATATAGAGGTTCGATGGTATAGTTGGATATCCATAGGGTCATAAACAGTTTTATAAATATTCTAAGAACTTCGGTGCAATATCCATAAATACTCATTGAGGATATACTTATGCAAGGTTTGGGTATATGGAAACAGTTAGGGTGTTAAGCACTACGGTGCAATTTTATTAATACTCAATGAGGGTATACTCATACAAGGTTTGGGTATATGGAAGCACTTAGGGTGCTAAGCACTACGGTGCAAATAATATACATACTCAAGAAAGGTTAGGTATGGGGGGATGACTCGTGTACATAGAATCTCTTAATTCGATACCTTGGGCTAAATAAAATGAAAAGAATAAAAAAAACCGGAAGATAAGCTTGAAAGCTTGTAGTTAGAAATGGAAAAAGGTATAGGTAAGCATTGAAAGCTTACGGATGGAAATGACAACGGTATTGGTAAGATCAAATCTTATCACTTTGATATACATATTTATTTATGTTAACGAGCATGTAATGGTAAGGTGATCATATGCATTGTTAATCATTAATATTGATATTATGACAATTGCACTTGAATTTGAATTATTGCCTCACTAAGTAAATACTTAGCGTGTAATTGTTTTACACGTAGGAAAGAATAAATGGTTGGAGTAAAGAGCTTATTCGGACAACATCAATCAATAACAGGTACATCAGTATCAGTAAGATATCTTTTGATACTATTTGATATTTACTAGTTGGCATGTATATTAAAAGGGTATGTCTGCTCTGATAGAATTTGTATTTTATTTGGTATCTGGATGAATTTTAAATCAGGCAGTTTTAATAATTATATCAAGACAAATTAAATTGATAAGTTGCTGACTGAAAATAAACTCAATTTGAAGATGAAAATATTATTTTTTAAAACTTTACGCGAATAACTAGATTTGTAAATAAAAAACTAAATACATTGTAATATTTTTAAAGAAACAAAATGTTACCGAATTACAAATGTAGAGGGTTTTACGAATGTTTTGTGATACCTCTGACTTGTATTCAGTGTTGGATACGAGAAAATGGCTGTTACACATCCAACCTCCATCACGCATTATACTCAACCGCATAAACCACATCTTCAACTCCACCATCACTCACACAAACTAGGCATCGGCTACAACCTGAGCTCGGACGATAATCAATCATCAACTATAACTCTTAAACAACTCCAACCATCTAAACCGTTAAGAACCCAAACCATCATTCATTTATTTTCTTTTAACCACGCATGAACAGTGTACACAACATACTCCACATCATAGAACCGGTGTCTCCAACCTCCAACCAACACAACCACGGTAAGCTCTGCATCATGCGTAGATCAGAGGCTCTCTTGCACCCTTGACTATACAGATGCATAAATTGCAACTTCCATTACAAGGTACAATCCCCACAAACCTTATTGTTAAACAACTAGATCTAACAAACCCACAGACTGCTATTTCCAACCTCGGTTGATCACAAACTAGCATAAGACAGACCTCCGCAAATCATATTACCAAGACTACTTACACCACTACTCCACCGATTTCCAGACAGTCATCCGTAAGTGTGAACATATGTATGCATGATTACTTATATGCCCTCATAAATGTCTATGCGTATGTATTCAAAACCTCTAATGTCATGCTCAAATGTATGCATTTACCGACATATTTACATATATATATAAGTGTTTATGCACTGTGCATGTTTTTCTGTTCACACTTACTAATAACATCTTCAGAACTAAAACTCTTTACAACATGATCAAAACTCACACTTCCCAACAGAGGAGAAACATTCCCTTCTCCCAGAAAACCACTAGACCATCCACACTTATCGGTCTAAACCATTCTCGATGCTTTCGCGCACGCAAAGACCATCAACAAACACAACCAACTGCCTCACAACATCTGGGCTACTTGGTTTAGCATACCTACGAACACCACCTAACCATCAATCGAACCAATAGCATAACTGAGGACTCACGCTACCGTACTCCTAACAGAAAACAACCCCAACCATAAACACATTCTTTGCCTTCAATTGGTAACACCCGGACCTCAAACCAACCTTACAAAACACTAAAGCATCCCTAAACTGATCAGCAGATCACCAACTTATTCAACCTCCAAAACCATTGTACTCCCGCAACGTGCCATCCTTCTTTTCCACAACCACACTGACGCAACCCCTAGCAAAACATTAAACCTAATAAAGCCTTTCTCACAGAACTCCTAAAGTTGCATCTTAAACCCCTTTAACTCTATTGAGCCCCGCATAGAGAGCGATAGAAACTGGAACTGTGTTTTCATACAATTCAATACTAAACTCAACCTTTCAATCCAATGGTAAACCTGGTTATTCCCTCGAAACACCTAGAACTTATATACCGTATGGATATCCTTAATACGTACTTCCTTTGACTCTGGAGTCATAACATAAGCTTGGAATACCTTGCCCCCAAAATCCATCAAGCATCTCGCTTTCAACACCAAAACAACATTAAATAGGAATTTAACATTCTCGCTCGGATTTACAACCCATAAACATTAGCAAGTTCCAAGGTAAGTCGCTAAGATTCAAAAATCAACCACAACTCTAGTCCAGCCACTAATCCAACCCAGGATTTCATCAAAAATCATGGAGTGACAACCCCAATAAAACATCCACAAACTTAGGACCTCAAATCATCAAAGAACACTTACATACATCCTTCACGCAACTACCAATACTATTCACATCTAAATACACTGACCCCTCGATCCTCACCCAGCACTATTATTACCTCGCCTCAGCACAGAGCGATATCTTTATCACCCTTCCTTTCAAACTGAACACCACCAGAACTAGATACTACAATTCATGTGCTAAAGCCAGAACCTCCCACACGGAACTATAAACCCAGGTTCTGCTCTATGTACCTCTATTGTGTACCAATACGTCAAAAAGGGTGTAGCTGAAAACCAACATGTACACCCTAGCATCATGTACTAATTCATAACGGAATCGATCGTAGCGATACCTTTTTACCAATATCAGTTCAGAAGCATACCGACTCAACCGAACAAGTTGTACCCAAAACTCGGCCACATACACACGGCCCTGAACCCAAGCCATAAGCTCTCACTCCTTTCTATTCAAGTATCTAAACCCTAGATACTTCTTCCAAAACACAGCATGGAAAGACTCCCAACCCACAACATTGGGCCCCCAATCTAATAGATACAATTGTCCACCAACTAAAACATCATTATCCAACAGGGATTCAACACATCCCAACCTACGGGTACGAAGACACCCCATTTAACCCATAACCTATGCAACACTGATCATACATGCCTCAAATGCCTCGGGTGATAACCACGATACTCAAATCCTCCCAAACCACATGGATATTTCAATGGCAACCTCGTTTGCCCAACAGCCAGTGCAAACACATGAACTCCAGCAAAAATAGCTTAAATGCTCCCAACATCGCTTATACCAAGGCATCATATCACCCAACACTGGACCAACCAGCACATGTGGTACATACTTCGGGATAACTAACCCCCATGAGGCACAACACCTCCTTCCGCATCCTACCCAATGGCAACAGTAATCGTACCCGAACGCAACTCTCTCCTCGGTCCTATCGTGCTAAGATATATCTAAGGCATGATAATCATTGCAAAACAGAACAGTCAGGCCAACTTCAAGGAAGGATCCAAGACTTCCCTTTCAAAAATCAAATTTACAAGACTATAATAATAAGGAAATGGGTACCCCAAAACGTTTCCCTAGTATGGCATATACAACCAACATACATATCAATCACCGTACATATCATCCAGCGTACATATAACAATCACCGTGCAAGTCAAACAACAGAACGTAACTCATGGCCATAAAACAACAACCTTACCAGCTCCCAACTTTCGGAAACCTACATCTGATACCACCAAATATAACCCCCTCGACCCAGCTTAGACGCCCGACCGAATCAAGGAAGCTATATTAGGTTTGCTGAAGCAAACCGGAGAGAGACAATGAAAATCGGTCCATTTTTTTCCTTCTATCTTGTCTAGATGCCAATTATTAATCCTACATGTTCATGCAGACATCAGGTGTAATCCCAACTCTATCGGGCATCGATTAGACATCCAATTGCAACTTAGGGACCAAATTGTATTTACAAAAAATTACAGGACTAAAGCCCACTTTTATGTTACCAACCCTTAATTAATCAGGTTTCAACCATACATCTAAAATTTCAGCTCAAACTGATCATTCAATCATATGTAATTGCATTAACAAGATTCAGGGACTAAATTGCAATAAAAATGAAACTGCTCCAAAGTGACAATAACAACTTAAACGGTCATCCGTACCGATACGAGTACACCTGTACCGAAACGGTTTGAAACACCCCATTTCGGTACACCACCATGTCGTACCGATATGCCTAATTAAAATACCAAACATTCGAAAACCTTGATGATCGTACCGATACAGCTCTAAGTGTTTCGGTACACAGGTTCGAGTTGAAAAAGCAAATTCTAGAAGCTATAGTTCGTATCAGAACACCCCATGTCGTACCGATACGTTAAGGCCAAAATGGCCTAGGCGTATCGAAACACCACTAGCCCATACCGATCTATCAAGCCTAGAAACGCCCAGCTGTACCGATACAGTCCCCCGCGTATCGGTACGCCTGGACCTTTAATGTCATATTTTGCTGGTTTTTCATCCAATTAACACATTCAAAACATTTCCATGAGCTTGAAACACAACACCAACATGCCAAGCATACCACGAGCATTCAAGCATCACAATCTTAACAATATAACATGGCATCATGCATCAAAAGAAGATCTATAGGCATGCTTCCTAATTTTGCATCCATACAACATACCGAAAAGGTAAACCAGCACCAAAACAAACCTTAGGGCCATTCACAAACCAAGAGCAACCAAATAAACATGCTCAAACAGGGAGTTCAACAAGACATCTCCCAAAACCATACAAGTACCCCATTGCCCTTATTCTTATAGTCTAGTCTAAAACATACTTTGATAACCAAGTCTTGCTAGGATCCCCTTGCTTCTTGCTGCCTTTCGAGACTTAAATTTTCTGCATTTAAGGACAAAAAGAGCGTAAGCACACAAGGCTTAGTGAGGAATACTCCAAAACAAAACACCATCAATGCACTTAAAACCATTTACTTAACATCATCCTTTAAAACACCATGCCCTTTTAAAACATGCACTTTATATCATTAAAACCAGCATATTAAGCCATATGCTACATGTATCATTAATCAACAGCAAGTCACATTGCTAACCCTCCACTTAAGCCTTCCCATACATTACTACCAAATGCAAAGCTCAAGGAGAAACATGTATAAGTCACATCATTCAACATAAAACATTCCAATGATACTTTAACAATTATATTGGCTTACAAGTGATTATTAAACAAGTACAATAACAAAAAAGTTCATCGGATAGATGGATTCAACAAGTTTTCAACCAACACTTCAAGTCATCTCAACCGGAATAGCGATACAATAACAATCATGGTACATTACCAACCGGGTACACCTTTCAACCCACAGGGACACCAACCCCAATCATCAGTTAGACGCTTAATCCACAACGGGAGTTTACGGTACTGCTTAAGCCCTCTACCGTTAGGTTACTTGGATGGAGTATTCGGTACACTATATAAACCCCTCAACATCCAAGGTAACTTATCTACAGTGCACTCAATCCTATGGCCGGCCAACTATATCCGATAACAATTTTAAAATCACATCACTTGCCAATATAATTAACCATTTAACACTTACCTCACTGTTTTAACAAGCATTAAACCAAACCATTTTCCAAAGCAACAACCATGCTTTAAACTCAAGTATAAACCATATACTTACAATGATCACTTACCATGCACATCCTTCAGCATTTAATGCCCAAATACAGTATTTCAAATTCTTTACAACATGCTTAAACAGTAGGTAACATGTGAATTAAAACAAGTGCATAAAACCATTTCGACATAGCACGACCGAGAGAGAAAATCCATTTTACTTACTTCTGAGTTTAAACCAGCGTATCAAGCTAAGTTTAAACTCCCATAAACCACCTTTAAAACATTCCAAAGCTAGAATCCACGTTCTCACTCACCGATACGCGAAACCTTAATTCGCCGACGCGAATCACACGTTCGAAGCTTCCAATACAACCTTGTTAGCTTCTAGAACAACCTCCGTTGTTTTAACCACACAAAAAACAGAGGATTAATGCATCATAATGCATTCAAAACACATTAGCACAACTCCTCGAATTCCCACATAAATATCACAAATAACCCTCCACAACAACCGAAAACATCACCCAAACACTTCCAAACACAACCCAGCCAACAGCAGTCAATCTAACATCACTTTTAACATCAAACCACCTATAGAAACCAATCCAAGCCAAGCTAACACCTCTAGCAACCTTGCAACCACAAAAACACCACAAAACCTTAATACTAACAACCTAAACAATTAGAGATTCAAGAGTTTCGGGATTCCATTGATAACAACAACTTATCAACATTATAAAACCTCCAAAATATGAATTAAACCATCATTAATTACTGTAAAATAGATCCAATTCGCAAATCAACCCATTTTCCATCAATTTTCTCAATTAACTTAATTAATCAATAGAAAATCACTAGAATCAGATTATAAACACAAAAATCAAGGATCGAATGCTTGGGAATTTCAGTAAAGAACCATCAATAGAGGAGATCTCGGACCTTACCCCTATTGTGAAGTTTCTCCCTCAATTGATTTGATAAAAGCTAAGAAAACACAATTTTAATGTAAGATTTTGTGCAAACAATCTTAATTAAACAATTTGAAACCATAAGATCAAGTTAAAAACCATCTCACCTCTGGAATTTGATGAAAACTTGAGTCTTTGGCTGAGGAGAGAATGTAGAGAAAAGTTGAGAGAAAAAATAACTGATTTTGTTTTGAAAATTGATAACTAACTTTTAACAAAAATCTCCTTTAATTAATAATTAAAACAAATGTTAAAATAGACTTAATTAAGGAAGAAACCATCAGAAACAAATTGGTAAAATAGCTCTTAAAAATTCTAGGAATTTGACCCTTTTCATTTTAGTCACCATAATATCATAGTTTTCAAAACTTTCATTTTGGTCACTAGCCAAAATGTCCCACTTCCAAAACTCATTTTCCAAAATTGATTTCTCCATTATTAAATACGCAATTAATAATGATTTTGAAACATTTTTCCACAATTTTATCATCACCGAAAACACACGGTCTCGAATCCGACTCGAATCTCTAACCTAGTCCACCAGATCGTCTAATAGACCACAAAACCACAAAGCCCTAAAATCGGGGCGTTACAATTGATGAATTGGATATTGAAGGTGAAAGTATTATATTGTTATGCCCAAGTACTAGTGAGACAATGTAGGCACTACGGTGCTGAGACAATGTAGGCACACGGTCTTTGAGACAATGTAGGGCACGGTCTTTGAGACAATGTAGACAATGTAGGCACTTAGGTCTTTGAGACAATGAGACAATGTGAGACAATGTAGGCACTATGGTGCTGAGACAATGTAGTCACTACGGTGCTGAGAACAATATAGGCACTATGGTGCTGAGACAGACACTAAAGTATTGTGCGAGGAACAAAAGGACGTCCTCAAGTACGTACTCATCTCAATCGCTTCGACGATGCAGATGCTACGGTGTTGTAGACACTACGGTGTCGTGATGACTTGCATACTATGGCATCACATGATTTTGTACTTTGGACTATATTAGAGAACATGAAATGCAAATGATTGCATGATGAAAGTAAGACTATATTAGAAAATATGATATGTGAATGATTGCTTAATGAAAGCACGACTACTTGATGATCATGAACCATTAATATCAGGATTCTTAAGATAGTCATGATATATGATTACTCCTGCATTATAGATGGCATGATTTTATAATTTGGCTATAATACTTTAAATGTAGGTATGCAATTAGTTAAGCTAAAAAGCTTAATGTATACAAGACTGATAAGATAGATGGAATCCTATGATTTGAATATTATATTGGTTAAATAAATTATACATGCAAGGTAGTTTTATACATGTTTAAAATGTTATCAACTGCAATTGAATGTTTGCCAATTGTAAATGTGTTATTATAATCATTGTTTTACATTATTATGATTATGCCTCATTAAGTTTATTTAACATGTGTTTTGTATCACACATAGGTACTTTGGAATAGATTGGTTAAATAAATTATACATGCAAGGTAGTTTTATACATGTTTAAAATGTTATCATCTGCAATTGAAAATTGTTGCCAATCAGTTGTTATTATAATCATTGTTTTACATTATTATGATTATGCCTCATTAAGTTATATTTAACATGTGTTTTGTATCACACATAGGTACTTTGGAATAGATAGCAGAGGAGAAGCTGCACATCATTGGATCAAGTTAGCCGGTATTATGAGTAAGTATCACCACATCCTAGTATAGTGGGGCATGTATAAATGTAAAATACATAGCTATATTGTATGATCTAGAAGCATGACTTAGTTTGAGGAATTAAAAATATTAGAAAATATACTTCAAATGATTTTAAACTTAGTTGGTTGATTATCGCACAACGATTTTAAAATCAAGAAAGGGTCTAGACAGCACTCATAGTTTTCACCCTGAATTATATTTTTATTTTAATAACTGCTTAAAGTATTTTATAAACCAATTCAGGGTTGAAACTAGGTGACTCTAGATAGATTTGTAATTTAATGAAAACCGTGAAAGGGTTGTTTAATCAAATTAGTTTTGCATACAAATAAAAAAATTACAAGTCTAAAAATCAGTGTAAAATCAGTTAGTAACATCTTTAATGTGTATTCGAATATCGAATATACGTTAAGGGTGTTACACTATACCTCAAGGACTCTTAACCCACATATGCAAATCATATTGCCATAGCAATATCACATTCCTGATCGGAATAAAAACCAATGCTCACTAGCATTTAATAAACTTTTAAGCCACTGCATATGTACTCAAAATCATGCATTTACAGTAAGTAAAAACAAACCATGTTTATGACCAAAACATAAATTACACATACTCATATCCGAACCGATATTAAAGAACAAAAGAGGGAAACTTACTTCCGAGCTTAGGTAAGTGCTTCAAACTTATCCTAAAATCCCAAAACCACTTTCAAACCTTTGAAAGACTTTTAAGATCGTTTCCACTCACCGATTTTACTTTGCCTTGCTTGCTACCGCGAAACAAGCTCTCGGCAAGTCTAGAACCACCTCAAGATGCTACGCCTTGATTATCCCCTATTTTGGCCACACAAAACTAGAGGAAACATGCATTAAAATGCATTCAACTCTCAGTTTCAACCCAAAATTCCGTAGCTTCAAAGATGCCCACTCAAAACTCATCTGAAACTTACCGAAATCAACCTCAAGCACTACTCAATCTTAACCCATCCATATTATAAAGATTCAAAACATCAAGCTTCATCAATTGATATCTAAAAACTCACTCACAACATCCTTTTACTTCCAGCAATGATTAAACACCTTAAACAATCCAAAAACCCTTAACTAACAACCAAAACAATTAGAGATTCAACAAATTTCGGGATTCCATTATTAAAAACAACTTATCCACATTATAATGCATCCAAAATAAGATTTAAATCAATTCACAACACTGGAAACACAGATCCAAATCGAAAATCACAAGATCCCTCAATTAAACCTCAATTAAGCTAAAATCCATAATTAATCACTCAAAACCTATTAGAAAACATATGTAAAGAGCCAAGAACTTGAGAATTTCAGTAAAGAACCTTTCATTAGAGGAGAAGAACGAAACTTACCTCCAATGAATGAGTTTCCCATTAATTGGATGGGTTTTCCTCCTAAAAAAAGGAAATTCAATGAGATTTTTGGAAAACAAATTGAGAAATCATTTAGCAAATCATTGAGTTAAGAAATTAAGTTTATTACCTTAAATCTCTAATGGAAAAAGAGTGCTTGGCTGAGAGTGTTTTGAGAGAAAATGTGAGAGAAGAAAAATTATGTCAAATTGTGTCTTAGAAAAATAACCACCTTATAATTAAATCTTCTTTTGATTCTTTAATTAAACCTTTTTAAAATAATCCTAATTAGAGAAAACTCATATTAGACCGATTGGTAAAATAGCTCCTTAAAGATTCTAAGTTTTGACTCTTTACAAACAGTCACCTTTTAAAAAAAATCAAAATTTGCATTTTGGTCACTAGCTAAAATGTCACCCTTCCAAAGCTCATTTTTCAAAATTGCTTTCACCAATATTTTAAATATAATAAAATGTGACTTTTAAACATTTTTCCATATTTTTTTCTTTCGGAAAAAATATTCGCTCTTGAATTCGACTTGAATCTCTAACACGGTCCACTAGACCGTCTAACCAGCCCCAAAATCGCTACGCCCAAAATCCGGGCGTTACAAAACCCAAGAACACCTTCCTCCACCATTTTTAATGATTCTTACGTTGCTTCGTAGATCTTTGGAAGATGATCAACTTTCCTCAAACCCAAAATCTGGGAATCCAACTCCAAACAACAAGGATTCAACCTTTCTCTATGTGGGAGAGTAATGGAAAGGGTTCAAGTGTGTAGAGAAGAAGAGAAAGGTAGGAGACAAGGTGATATCACCAATCCTCTTTTTTCAGCCACCCTTAATGAGTTCTCAGCCTTTTTCCCCTTACAAAAATATGGTAGATTACTTTATTACCCTTTCCTCCTCATCCCCCCACACATAAGCAAAGCCCATCAACTTAAATGAGCCCACAAGGAAGCCCTTAAGCCTCCAATGGTCCAACTTCTCAGCCCAACACACATGGTCTAAGACTCGGGTTAAACCGATCCACGAATTTCGAAATTTGGGTCGTTACAATCACCCAATAAGTTTATACCTAAGTTTTATTTATCTTTTAGCCATGATATATAAACAATTTCTTCCAATTATGTAACAACAATTGAGCAGTAGGTTTTATTTTAAAAACAATCGAATAATTATGGCTCAAAGAGCTTTGACATAATAACAAAAATGACTCTCAACGTGTATCTATTTCAATAATACCCTTAAATTTTCTTCTTTGACAATTAAAATCATAATATTTTTTTCAAAGAAGCCCTTTTTGAATGGCCAGTTGACGATTAACTAATTATCAATATATTTGCTAGCGTGGCATCACAATGTTATGGGAACAATTGAAAAAAAATAACAAATATTGAAGAGTTTTTTTTTTTTTGCTATTACGCCTTTTTTCACTCTTGATTAGAATTTTATCTCATCTTTAAATAAATAGCTAAAATCATTATTTAATTATCGAATACGACATTAGTAGATCTATATACAAATATTTTATTAAACGTGATCATCCAATAAATAATTTTCTATAAATATATTTTTTATATAAAATATTTTTCGCCCACATTTGAGTGCAATGTATTTTTAAACTTGTGTGTTGCACATTACATGCTAAGCATTAAAAGATAAAAAATATAGTGATCTTTAAAAAATAGGATAAATACGATTCAAAGAATATTAGAATATGATTAATAATTTCCTTTATAATCTTACTTCTTTTAGCTAGCAAAATTTTTATTTTAATTACAATTTTTTATATTTTATAACTATTCAAATAAAGTTGTTTATATAAACAAATATCACTATTCTGATTTCACACATTCGAAATAAAATTATAAATCAACAGCAAAAAAGGTTTACTAGCATAAAAACCCTCGAATTTTTTTCAATTGTTCCCTTAACATTTTTATGCTATGCCAAAGAAATGCTGACCATTAGTTAACCATAAAAAAAAGCTTATTTGAAAAATATTCAAAAAATATGATTTAAATTGCTAAAGAAAAAATTTAAACTGGCAATTGAAAAAAAAAACAGAAAACATTGAAGGCCTCTTTTACCATTATGCCAAGAGTTTTTAGTTATTAAAAAGTACCAATTAAAAAAGGGTTTAAATTTTATACACAGACTGTGTAAAATAAATTTTACACAAGCCTGCCTATTTCTACTATAAATCAAAATTAAACATAAACCCTAAAAAACTAAACCCCAAACCCTAAACTTTAAACCCTAAATTCTAACCACTAACCTTAAATTCTAAACCCTACAACCCAAATCCCTAAACTCTAAACCCTAAACTAAACCCCTAACCCTTAAAACTAAAAAGTCTGTGTAAACTAAAGTTTACACAGACTGTGTATTGAAGTTTCTCTCTAAAAAAATACATAGAAGTTTTTTAGTTTTTGAAAACGGCAGTAATTTGTCTTTGTCTTAGAATTATGCTAAGTAATAATTTATATTTTTTTGTTAAATTGAACTTACATACAAAAAAGTAACGGATCCGTTAAGATGACTTTAACCGTTTTATTTTATTTTTATCAATTATGATGTATATTGGTCTTGTTTGGCAATTAGCGAATAATTGATAGTGGGATTGCATTAGTTGATAGCTGATTGCATTAGCTGATTTGACTAGCAAATTGCATAAAAGTGTTTGGAATAATTAACTGATAGCTATTTGATTATTTAAACAAGGAAAATGGTATATAAGGACATGATTATATTCGATACTTGTTTGAATACTTTATTAGTTATCAATATTTTGTATATTAATTAGATTATGAAAGATAATTTTTTAATATAACAATACTAAGCATATTTGAAGGATATATTAATTTATTATTTATATAACTACTTTTAATACAATTTAATTAATTATTAAATTTAATTGCAAATATAAATGTATAGGAATAAAAAGAAAAAAACAAAATGTATTAGTTTATAAATGTTACAATATAAATACGTGATGGTGGAGAACTAAAATAGAAAATGTTAAATACTAAACTCTAATGTCAAAACCTCTAATTTCAAAAAGCTCCTATTAGCAACTTTTTTAAAATTAGAGGTTTCACCCCAATTCGTTATTCACCAAACATCCAAATTAACGGATTTAACCGGTCAAAACTCTAATTTTAGCTCAAACCTCTAATTTTAACTGTAACAACCCAGATTTTTGAGTCAACAATGGGCGTTGACCCGGGTCTTGGAACGACACGTTGGGTCGAATGTTTGGATTATGTTGGGCCTTGTCGTTGGGTTTGCAGGAGCCTCTTTGGGCTTGTCATGTATTGTTGGGCTTAAGTGTTGGGTTTTGGGTTGTTAGAATGAATGAGATCTAAGGGCAATTGGGTAATTCCCCCTCAAATGAGTGTAAAGGCTGATGCTTCATTAAGGGGGTATCCATTTTGTAAGAAGGGTAAAGTCACCCTTGTTCTCATCTCTCTCTATCTTCTACTCCTTCAAATGTCCATCCCAAACCCAAAGATTAAAGAAGAAAGTTTGTTATTTTTGGGTGGAAATCTCAGAGTTGTCATCAAGGGATGTTTGTTCAGCATATGAGGATCTATCTTTCAAGTTGAATCTCTCCAAAGTTGGTGGAGGTTGGTTTCAAAGCATGGAACAAGAAAACGGAAGTGGAAGGATGTTGGTGGAAGCTTTATTCTGGGAATTATTGCTTTAAGGTCAGTACATTTCCGACTCCTTCATTACAAGAGGATCCTGAAATGATTGCTTTGTGTGATGTATGGTTTTGGGTTGCAAAGTTAAGGTTTAGAAGATTTAAACCCCTTTAATGGAAAATCAAAGATTAAGTGTTGCTAAGGTGTAAAATTGGTAGTAAACCAACCCTAAATAACATGCAAGAACATTTTGAGGGAATAACCATTTAGGTTAATGGCTGGGATTCTAAAATCCTGAGCTGCAGGTTTTAAAACCTAGGCTCATGTACCGATACAGGATACGTTGTATAAGTACACCTTTGTATGAAAGAGAGTCATTTTGTGAGGGGCGTACCGGTACAACATGTCACCTATCGGTACCCCATGCTTGTTAGGAATTCAAGTAGTATTTTCGTGTATCGGTACGCTAGGGGGCATATCGGTACCAATGTTACATTGCTTATGGGAGGCTCTCGCGTACCGGTACGCATTTGGAGGGGTACTAATATGGCTTGGGGATCGATATTGGGTGGTTCATGTACCGGTATTGGGTACTGATACAGGGGTTGGCGTATCGGTACGGTGTGAAGACCAAGTTCTTTCAAACCTAATTTGAGTATCGGTACTCAAGTATGAGTATCTGTACCTAGAGCGGTGTACCGATACCCAATTAGAAGTATTGGTACTAGTAGGGCAATTGCCTAAGAATTTTAAGGTTGCGTTTGGGGGTTTTATAATTCGAGGCAAAGAGCCCTATGGGTCCTTTAGGGTATAAAATGAATTCTAAAACTGAGAAATCAGGGTTTATAACTCATATGTGAAATACAAGGGCTAATGACTTAGTAATAATTGGGTGAGTTGCTTGTACTAGTAATCCATAGGGATCCGTAGTAGATCGGTTGATGCTATGTGGAAATTTAGAGTCCTTGTTGTGTGCTGAATAGACGCTTTTATAGATTACCTGCAGTGAATATTAAGATGATCTAATGAGAATATTGTGAATGAGCTAGAAAAATATAGATTAATTATTGTAACAAATGAAATATGCCTTGGGGCATTTGTAATGGTTGGCTTGATGCCTCTATTTCTTGGTGAGATGTATGAATGCTCGGGGAGTATATGTTATCTTATGTGTCTTGGTCAGGAATTCAGATGACCTAGAGTTAGTGCAAGGGCACTTGTTTAAGGGGATGTGTACTTTGGGTTGTGTACTTCGGGCTATGTGATTGAGTACATCTGACGTATCCACAGGCTATATAATTTGGATGCGATTAGAAACCTATCCTTAGGCTATGTGATCAGGATAAGAAAACTAACTCGGTGGGCCGTGTGAGCTCGAATAACTTGATAGGCTATGTGAACTCGAGTAACCTGATTGGCTGAGTGACCTAAGGTAAAGACTGTTTGTGGCTATTTTGATCCAAGTATGTCTAGGATGTATCTGTGGCTATGGTGATCTAGATATAGTCCACTAACTCGAAGGCTATGTGATCACAAGTAACCCAACGGCTATGTGATCACGGGTAATGTAAGGCTTCGTTAGCCATTATCTAGGGAATGTATGTTATTTAAGTCGTTGTATGGATAATTGATGTTGGTTATTTTACCCATGGGCTAAGTGATCAGGGTATAGATTGGTTAACTCGGGGGGCTATGTGAGCTCGAGTAACTCGGTGGGTTGTGCGACCTCGAGTATAGTAAGCTGAATCTTCTTATATTTTAATGGTGTCTTGAGCATGGTTGTGAACTCTAGCTAGGGTAGGCTAGGTGATGATCCTTAGTGATTAGAAGCCTTTTTGTGCACTCTTAATTATATTATCATGCATGCTCGTTTTATGATATTAATTAAATGCGGTAGAGTAGAAATATAACACTGAACTTTATTAGCTCAGCGTGAGGAATTATGGTTTTTCTGTGCATAGGTTGGCATGTCTTTTATAGGAGCACATCGAGGAGGATTTCCCAGCATCGAGCCAGCTTTTAAGTATAGTACTTGATGTTTTAGTTTGGACTGATTGTATTCATAGGACCTTACCACAGTCGATTCTGTAACCTTATTTAATTTACTAATATTGGTCAAACGGTGTATTTTAATTGAAGCTCATATTTTGTAAACTCTTTAAATATTATTTGATTATGTAGGTTTAGGAAAATGGATTATTTTGAGAATTGCCAAACTTGTGGTTTTAAATGAGAAAATTTTTATGGGTCAGTTTGGGAAACCCGAATGTAGTGCTTCAGAGCCATATTGGGGTCGGGGTGTTACATTTAGTGGTATCAGAGCTTATATTTGTCAGTTCTAGGAAACCCTTAGATGGTATAGAGGTCGTAGTTAGGTGTCTAGTAAATACAAGTCCCTAAATTTGAGTTGTACTTTACAAGACTGAGAATCCTGATGTGCCACCTTGTTTCTTTGTATTTCAAAAAAGAGTTGATGGAAGGGGAAATAGGTAATGGAGAAGCGAGTCACTTTCTTGATCTTACATCTGGCCTTTGGCAAGTGGTGCAAGCTTTTCTGAGGCAATCTGAGACGCCTCGCAAGACCCCTGTTGATAGGCTTCACCTTTTTGGGCCTAAAAATTTTGAGGGCTTGGGTGAGGATGACCCGATCATGGCTGATCAGTGGTTGCGTGACACACAAAGAATTTTGAGGTAGATGAATGAATGCCCGGAGGATGATCTTAATTGCATTGTCTCCCTTCTTAAGGGTAATACACACGAGTGGCGGGAGACTGTTAAGTTAGGTCTATAGCCTGCACTCTCGACATGGGATATCTTTTTGGATGAGTTTCAAAAAAAGTACATCAGTGAGGTACATATAGATAAGACGAGGGACCAATTTTTGCATTTGGTTTAGAGAGATCAGACAGTGTTTGCTTATGAGTAAGAGTTTCTACGTTTGAGCCGTTATGCCCTAGAGTTTGTTACCACAAAAGAGTTGAGGTGCAAGAGGTTCAGACAAGTCTTGAGAGCTGAACTTTGGGTGCACGTGACAGTGGGTCCACTTGGGACATTTTCAAAGCTAGCTACTAGTGTGAAGGCACTAGAGCGACTTCAGGATATGACAGATGGTAGGGCAGAGGATGTTAGGGGCCATGATGTGGAGACCGAAGATCTTATAGGTCCGTCTTCATATATGCTTTAGAGGTTTTGTGCTTTAAAGGGTTCGAAGAGTGTTACTTTAGGCTAGTTACTAAGAGTCGGTTCGGGATCTAAATCGAGGATTCGTAGGGGCTCTTTCATTTCTACTCTAGAAGGGCGTACTAATGGTTCAGTTAGAGTGTCGCTTCTACCAGCATGTGAGCATTACGGCTGACATCACCATAAAGTGTGATTTTTGCTTTTTAGGGTTTGCTATCGGTGTCGGGCACCAGGACATATGGTAATGGACTGCCCAGTTATGGATGAGGATACACCAGCTCAGTCTCAGAGGTTGGCTACTTCTTGACATGATCAGAGTCTTGCTAGATGCAGAGCTAGGGCACCGTCAGGTTATCGAGGTAGAGGTCCTGTGAGATCCACCGCTAGGGTTGACGTACGAGGTGTTGCTAGATAGCTTGCTGCTAGGACTAGGGATGACAGCATTACGGCTGAGGATATGTTAGGTAATTAAGTTTTATTTCAGTTCCGGTTGTTTTTTATAGCCGTTTAACTCTTCGAATGTGTAATGGGTTGGTTCTTGTGAAAGTGTGTAACACCCTCTTCCTGTATTAGTTCCCAAACACGAGATGATGAATGTCACAAAACACTTTAAACAAGTTTCCACTATTATAAACAAAATTGACAGCATGCACTACCTCCAAATAAAAATTCCTATAAAATTTTATCAACATAAAAAATTCATTTCATAAATTTTTAATTAGACTAGACATATTAATCTTTCAAACCATAATAACTATTGACTCATATTCATCATACAAAAATTCAAACAATTTTCCAAATTCACGTCACAATGCAGAAAATTTCCAAAATTCTGCTGCCCTGTTTTCTGACCTATCATCGAATAAAAATTCATATCTTTGTGTACAGACCTCGAAATCAATTACCGATTGTTGGAGAAGAAATTAGACTAAATTCATAGTTCATACAAATAATATTCACTTCCTAATCCAAATCATAGAATTTATGCTGATTTTTCAAACACACTGCATTTGCAGACTTTCTGAACAGATTTATATTTCTATATTATAAGCATGCCAAATCATTAGTAACTTAAGCCTTTATACCTTACTATCAAAAGAACTTCACCAAGTTTAACATACACATCATCTAAATTAGTAGTTATAAGTTTACACAAACCATAACCATATATACATGCCAACTAGTTCATCCAAACAAAAGGGATAGATGTCATTACTGTAAATATAGTGCTATACTTCCTGAAATATAGATGATGCTCGGATACTCCTCCTTCGTAAATCCGTCAAAACCTACGCATGACAATAATCATACGCTAGGTATATACTTAGTGAGACAATAAAACAAAACAATTGCTATATTTCATAAATAAAAAGATAAATGAATAACCATGCATGTGATCACCTTACCATTTCTATGCATGTCTACATAAATCATATCAATTGTAGCAACATGTATCAAGATAACAATTTAGCTCTTACCAATATTGTTGCCAATTCTATCCACAAGCTTTCAAGCTTCAACCCTGTTTCTATTTTATTTAGCCCCAAGTATTTATTTAAGGGAACTCAAGTACCCGAGTCATCCTTGTATATCCAACCTTGTTTGAGTATACATATACCTGACCTTGCTCGAGTATATATGAATAATGCACCATAGTGCTCTAAGTACCCAACCTTGCTTGAGTACGTATGAAATAAAATATTTATACAGCTGTTTATGACTCTATGGCTAGCCAACTATACTTTATATCTCTAAATCATACTTGGGCTCATATCATCAAATAATTGCATTCATGGCAAATGTACATCAGTATATGATTATATATAGCAACATTGGGCAGTTCATACCCACATTAATACTCACCAAACATTATCATGTATATCAAGTGATCCATGCAACTCCATATTCCATTTCTAGCATATGCCAAATATGTCAAGTATATGTTTCATGACATAAAAGAATGATAATTTATCTCAATAATGTATGAACATCAATATATCATGATATGTATGCAATTGCACTCACCTTGACACTTTGTAACCTCACTAAGCTTACTTGGCACCTTTGTTATTTTCTTTCTAGCTCGAATAATCCTGAGTTTGCTTGTTCTCTGTATGTATATTAAATACATAACACAAGTAACCTTAAGTACATATTCACATTATAATCAATAATGGAAAGTAAATAAAATAACTATCCATTATATACCAAAATTGATCTAATAAAACTTTCTATATAAGAATCATATTTTCTCACATTTTTTAACTTTCGAAAAATATTCACATTTTAGTCCCTAAGGACACCTTTAAGCTTCTAATCACCATTTTCAAGCTAAATCCCTACATTTCCTATCATTTACACTTTAGGACCCAAACTTTAGAAATTCACAACTTAGTCCCTATATTTTCAGTAAATTCCATATTGGTTCCAAAGCTCAAATAAACTTCAATATCAACATCCAGTTCACTTAACTTGATTTTCTAACCCTAAATACTTCAAAAACAAGTTCAACAACCAAGTCCCTAAACTTTCCAAAATTTACAATTTGGTCCCTAATGCCAAATAATTGGGGATTTTCATTTCAAGCACCTTATAATATCATACTAAACCATTCTTCCTTCAATCACACACTAAAATTCCAAACTTATCATAAACCCTAAATTTCCATATTTCAATAACATATGTATTTTCTTCAATCTAACAACAAAATCACACTTATACAACATCATTCTCATCATTTCCATCATCAAATAAAATTTTGCAAGAACTTCCCCATTCTTAACAAGGTAGCCGAATGATCACAAGCCTAACTTCCATGGAATTTTTGTCATTTGAGCACTAAGAACAACATCATAAACTTAATTCCAACTTGAATATCCATAAAAACTCAATATTTCAACATGCTCTTCATCAACCCTAACTTCCAAACTTAGTTTAGAGACATGGAAACTTAACAAAAATTATACCAAAAGATAGAGAATTTCATGAAGAAAAAATTTCTATTTCATGTCTCAAACTCAAATCCAACTAAATAAGCTTAAAAATTGAATCATAGTTTCTTATCTTAAATATCCAAACCTCACGGCAAGCTTGGGAGAAAGATGAACAAATTTTTCTATTTTTCTTTCTTATTATTAATCCACATGTCCCTTTATTTAATCTAATAATGCCACATGTTTTATCAAAATGAATTAAAAATTCATTTTTAATCTACGTTACCAATTTGTCCTCTAACTATATTCATATTTACATGTCCTCTTCCAACATGCCACTCCATTACTTAGGAACTAATTTAGTTCCTTACTAACCGGCCATCATAAAAAAATCATAAAATTTTATTTTACGATTTTTGTTCGATCCAATTATCCGAAAATTACCTAATACGATTTTTCCATCAATCGTATTATCAATTCCCAATCCAAATTCTCATATTTCAAAATTCCATAAATAAATAATATTATCATAATCAGACTCCCATATTTATGGAGTCTAACTCTAAAATTTTGACTCGATCCAAAGACACTAATAATTATCCGAGATCTCTATCAGATAAAATTCTCTTTAAAATTCTTTAACAAATTTTTTATACAAATCGTTTCAACTTATTCAGAGTCCAAAATATCTATCAGAATCACTTTTATGGAACCTTCCCAAAGGTCACCCATCATAAAATTTTCCCTGACCTGAGCACACTTAATAATTTTATTCGATCCAATTTCAGTACCTTTTTCTCCATCTAAATTCTAAAAACCGACATCAAGGTACTTAATTCGATCCAATTCACACTTATACTGGATAAAATTACTTTTTAGGAAAATTACCATAATGGTCCCTGAACTTTTCCCAACTTTTCACTTTGGTCACCTAACTTTAAAATTTTACTTTAGTCACTAAACAAATATTGGGGTATTACAAAGTGTATCTTGGTAAATCTTGGGTTGGTTTTTGTGTTAGAGGGTAATTAGAATTGCACCTTCTGCTAGATAAGTTTTTACCGTAGATGGTTGTTGAGAGTGCAATTATACCATAAGTCACGAGCGAGAAGTTGTGAAGTTTCAGATTGTTTGAATCTGGTTATTAGTGTTAGATGTGTAGGATCATTACCTCTTTAGGGTGGATGTTGTGTTCCATGGTGATAGCTCAATGAAGGTTTTGTGTGTTACGAGATGTTCTTAGCTTGCGTTGTAGACGTGAGGGTTCAGAGTTCTAGGCCTTAGAGTTGTGGACACATAGAGGGTACGGAGGTACCTTGGTGAATGAGCAGTTTTATTGTTTGATTGTGGGTTGGAACCGTAATAAGGGTAAGGTTGAGTTGTTGTTAGTGTCTATCACATTGTATTATGGGACCTAACAAACTCTTTGTTGGGGACTCACTTGTGCAAGCGACCATGTGGGTGTCATTGCTAAGTTTCCCGTCTTAGAACGTGCTTGTGCTAAGGTGGTTCATGTAGTGGCTTTAGATGCGTTGAGCTAAGGAGTAACCATGAAAGACTGTTGCCTATTTCATGAGGTCAATGACCTTATTTTGATTATAGAGTGAGAGTTTTGTATGTTGTACAGAGTAAGGTATCATAGTAAAGGTAAATAGAGGTTGTGATAAGCGTGGCCGAGGAAATGGTTGAAGCATTTGGATGGGCCGTGAAGGCGTTAGGCTGGTTAGTGTACCATATCGAGGTGAGTGTCTTCAGGTAAGGTAAGCAACATGAAAGATATTAGAGTAACACAACGGAAGCGTGGGTTTAACAGTTATGTTATGAGTAACCGAATGTTTGTAATGTTGTGTTGCAAAGAAATATTATCGAAGAGACCATTTGAAGATTTTTGAGAACTGTTATATGTTTCTGTACAACTATTGGTTGAGATTAAATGATTGGTTTCGAAGAAGATGGTTAGATCTTTGAGGATAGATTGGTTAGTTTTGGCTGCTTGTGAGATTTCGTAAGTAACAATGGTCATTTCTCAAAATCAAGTGGTTGAATAGTGGAAATCTCATGAATTGTAAGTATTTTTTGTTCGTATAGGAGGCAAGTTCGGATAAATTGAAGTTTTAAGTCTCGTATTGGTGGGACAAGTCCGGAGAAAAGAGTCATTAGTTCAAGGTAGATTGATGATAATGTTAGTTGTCAAGGTTTTTGCATTCCCTTTAATGTTTGATCGGGGTATGGTTGTTAGATATGATTGTTCCTGACAATGTATTATGGTTGTGGTGCAGCATTTGAGGCATAGATGAGGTTTAAGTACAGGGTTTTGAATAGCGGATGATCGTAGAAAGAACTATTACTCAAGGTGGATTTTATTGGAGATGAGCTCCTTAGATTGGTGTTTGGATAGCATAGCTTGAGGTTGGTTTGTGCCTTGCTTTAAGGTTCGTTGTGGGTGCTAATGGTTATGGTGTTTAGATCGTTAGAATTTCTAAGAAAAGTGTTGAGAACAAGTGGTTCAATGTTATGGTTTCGACTAAGGTAGGTTGAGGGAGATCTCTCCCTAATCAAGGAGATCTTGGTTGAATAGTGAGATTATTGGATCTGTTTTGGTTTCACCTCCTTCATCTGTTTAAATTTTGAGGATGAAATTTCTTGTAGGAGGGGAGAGTTGTAACAACCCAGATTTTTGAGTTAACAATAGGTGTTGACCTGGGCCTTAGAATGACAAGTCGGTTCGAATGTTTGGATTGTGTTAGGTCTTGTCGTTAGGCTTGTAAAAGCCTCTTTGGGCTTGTAAAGTGTTGTTGGGCTTATGTGTTGGGTTTTGGGTTATTGGAATGAATGAGATGTGAGGGCAATTGGGTGATTCCCCCACAAATTAGTGTAAAGGCTGATACCTCATTAAGGGAGCTGCCATTTTGTAAAAAGGGTGAAGTCACCCTTGTTCTCATCTCTCTCTATCTTCCCCTCCTTGAAATTTCCATCCCAAACCCAAAGATTGAAGAAGGAAGCTCGTTATTTTTGGGTCGAAATCTCAGAGTTGTCATCAAGGGATGTTTGTTCAGCATGTGAGAATTTATCTTTCAAGGTGAATCTCTCCAAAGTTGGTGGAGGTTGGTTTCGAAGCTTGGAACAAGGAAAAAGAAGTGGAAGAAGCTTGATAGGAGCTTCATTCCGGGAATTGTTGCTTTAAGGTTAGTACATTTCTGAGTCCTTCATTTCATGAGGATCCTAAAATGATTGCTTTGTGTGATTTATGGTTTTGGGTTGCAAAGTTAAGGTTTAGAAGCTTCAAACCCCTTTAATGGTAAATCAAAGATCAAGTGTTGCTAAGGTGTAAAATTGGTAGTAAACAACCTAATATACCCTAAATAACATGTAGGAATGTTTTAGGGCTTAACCATTTAGGTTAATGGCTGGGATTATGAAATCCCGAGCTCTAGGTTTTGAAATCTAACCTTGTGTACCTCTACGGGGTAGCCCGTATCGATACGCCTTTGTATGAAAGAGGGGTATTTTGTGAGGGGCGTACCTTTACAACATGTCGCGTATCGGTGCCCCATGCTTGTTAGGAATTCCAGTAGCATTTTCATGTACCGGTACGATTTGGGGCATATCAGTACCACTATTACATTATTTAGGGGAGGCTCTCGCGTATCGGTATGCATTTGGAGGGGTAACGATACGGCTTGGGGATCAGTATTGGATGGTTTACGTACTGGTACTAGGTATCGATATGGGGTTAGCATATCGGTACGGGGTGAAGACCAAGTTCTTTTGAACCTAATTTGAGTATTGGTATGCGGGTAGGAGTACTGGTACCCAATTAGGAGTATCGGTACTCGCAAGGCAATCTGCCCAAGAATTTCGAGGTTGGGTTTGGGGTTCTATAACTCAAGGCAAAGAGCCCAATGGGTCCTTTAGGGTATAAAATGAATTCTAAAATCGAGAAATCAGGGTTTATAACCCACAGGTGAAATAAAAGGGCTAATGACTTGGTAATAATTGGGTGAGTTGCTTGTACTAGTAATCCATAGGGATCCATAGTAGATCGGTTGATGCTGTGTGGAAATTTAGGGTCCTTGTTGTGTGCTGAAGAGACGCTCTTATAGGCTAGCTGCAGTGAATATTAAGATGATCTAATGAGAATATTGTGAATGGGCTAGAAAGATATAGATTAATTATTGTAACAAATGAAATATACCTTGGGGAATTTTTAATGGTTGTCTTGATGCCCCTTATCTCTTGGTGAGATGTATGGATGCTCGGGGAGCATATGTTATCTTATGTGTCTTGGTCTGGAATCTAGATGTCCTAGAGTTAGTGCAAGGGTAGTTTTTTAAGGGGATGGTACTTTGGGTTGTGTGATTGAGTACATCCGGCGTATCCACGAGCTATGTGATCTAGATGCGGTTAGAAACCTATCCTTGGGCTATGTGATCAGGATAAGGAAACTAACTCAGTGGGCTATGTGAGCTCGAGTAACTCGACGGGCTATGTAAACTCGAGTAACCTGATTAGTTGAGTGACCTTAGGTAAAGACTGCTTGTGTCTATTGACACCGAGCTAGGACAGATGTTGATTCAGAGGATGAACAAAGTGATCAACCAAAAAATCTGGAGCTAGTGAACATATTGCCTTTTCTTTGTATTGACCTTTTGGTTAAATGGGTGTTGTTCTAATGACTAGTTCTTGAAACTGATACCTCGTGCATTCTTGCATTTCATCATTTAAACATTATATAAAAGTATTGCACTTTTGTTTAAAATATTGCATTTTGTTTAAAAGGTAACATTGCACTGGTTAAAATTCATTTTCTAAAGCATGGGTGACAAATCTGTTAAGGTGAACAGTCTCAGAGGTTGTTGAAGGCCACTTGGATCAAATGAAGAAAAAGACAGATCAGTCCGAGAATGATATGCAATGCGAGCTATCATTTTGCTTGGAATCATAAAGGTCAAGAAAAGAAGGTTCTAGATGAAATACCGACATGGGTGATCAAGATAGAAATTCATCTCACAAAAAGGTTTAGTCTAAAAGGACTCTTCATGTAAAAAAAGTCAAAAAAGAGTCCAAAAAGTCAAAAAATAAAAAAAGAGTCAAAAAAATAAAGTAAAAAAAGAGAAGAAAGTCAAAAAGATAAGTCAAAAAAGAGAGAGATGGAAATAAAAAGTCAAATAAAGAAGAGGAGCAAGTTCATACCAATATAGACGAGGGCATATGTAAAGAATCTTGAAGATCTGAGTTTGGATCATGAAGAGAACAACAAAATGCTTGACTTAGAGGCATTTGTGGATTTTGAAAATGCTAAAATGAAGGAAGCCCAGTGGACTAGTATAGAAAGACTAAATGAAGTCAAATTCTGGAGTTTAGCCGAAAGTCTTGTCGATCGATGGTTCAGCAATAGTCGGATGACATAATGATCCCAATAGAGACGAGGGCAGAAGAGTCTTTCTCAAAAGCGATGAATGCTACGGTCAGTTGAAGATTGAAGTTTGCTTACAAAGGAATTTATTGTAGAGGAGTAGAATACATATACAAGACAAAGAGACTGAAGAGTTTAGATAGAAAAGAGAGACAATTATTCCTATCTAATGGCTGGGTATTTTTGTTCGATAGTAAAGAGTCTGGTTCAATCAGAGACTATCATTTGCTACAGCAATTGAGATAAAAGGAAAAAGACAGAAGTCATAACAAACTTTTGTGAACAAATCGTTGTAGTCTAGGGTTTATTAAAGTCAAAGTAATATTTCGATATTTTTTCTGCAATATCAGATGCTCGAGATGCTCCTGTCAGTGGAAAGTCAAAATTCAAACTAGATCTCATTCATGTTTTCTATTGAGAGATATATTTCAAATTGCTCGAAGCTTTGCCGCATCATGGGAAATTATCAGAACTCCATTAATTAAGTTGTTACAATATCAAAACTATTGTTAGTTATGACTGAGACATTGAAGATTGCTACATTTTCAAGCTGCAAATTCAAAACTTTCTAAAGTTAGAGATTTTGGAAGTTGACACTGAAGATCATCTATTAATGTATGTAACTTAAAAAGTAGTCCCCTGGTTGGAGAAAATGCAATTGGATTGTAGAGAAAACAAGTGCTGAAAATGTCAAGTGAAAAAGAGAAAGAAGTGAATGAATGCAATGATCAGACTCCCTGAGGATGTAAGAGGAAAAGGTCAACTGACTCACTAGGATCTATCATGGAAGATTCCTCGGACAAATGCAAATTTTAATATATCTGGAATGCTCGTTTCAAACTTATTTTACCCCTAGGCCGGTTAAGAAGATGCCATGCCCATCTGCCTATAGTTAAGATCCCGATAATATTTGCAAGTTTCACATGGGAAACCAAGATGTGCTACCAAGAAGTGTAGGCCCTTAAGGGAAGAAAATCAAGAGGTAAGTTAGTTAGATATCCAGAATGAATGATTCTAAGATTGTATGGAGTTTTGAAGTTTGCCTCGTTCATGTCTATGCATCAAGAGGGTACAACTTGCAAGAATGATCTCTGAAGTAGTATATGAAATCAACTCTTCTACTTCAAGCCCAAAGATTCTTTTGTATTGCTTCAGAGATGATTTAAAAAATGTAAGGCCATGGTTGCAAATGTTCTTCTATTCATGGGAAGGATATGGCTAAGTATGGGGCAGTCATCTTCAGTTGGTATTTCTTTATTCAGGAAAATTGCCTATCAGAGGTCATGGTGATGATGACGAAATGCATATACCAACCAGTTCAGGGACTTAGCAAGTTTTGCCACGGTGTTCTGGCTGTTTTGTAAAATTAAAGATAAACTTGATGAAAGTTCAGGAACTTAAAATGACCAAGGACTGGGAGCATTTGTTCGCCCAAAATAATAAAGGTGGGGAAAACTTAATATGACAAGACACCAAAGGAGCGACATTTAGGAATTTGATCAATGAAGAATTAAAAAATCTATTCAGAAAAAATGAGAGCATTAGAGCATGAACAAGAATGGGCATGTCTTTGTAATGGTGAAAAAATAAAGAATTGACGATGGAAGCGGAGTGACCAAAATTAACTCAGGTCTTTCTCGATTAATGGTCGACAGTGAACCACGAGAGATATGTTTGCAATTTTAGGACCGTTGCGAAGTAATACCGTGAATCATCCCAATTGCTTTTGCCCGCGAGCATTTTGGGTCCTTTGTAAGGGAGGTTATTTCAGTTTATTTGCTATGATGCTTGTTTCTTATACATTTCTCAAATGGCAAACATTTTGCATTCTTTGATTCTTTTAATATTTCATTCGCTCTTTGTTATGGGTTAGTTTTTGTTCTCCCATACATATATGTATATATCTTCAATAGCATTTTTTTAGGTCGTTGGATATTGATTGTAAGAGTGACCTTGAATCAAGTTCAGAGATCAACTTTAGAAGTATGACTCTTTTCTACCTTATTTAGGCCAATGGGAAGACATTAATAGGTGTTCATGATTCACGGGAAAGTCCCAAATGCAAACTTTGAGTGAATTCCCTCTCAAGCATTGTTGCCTAAGGTCTTTGAATGAAGTGATAACCCAAAACATCTTTCACCTGAAGATGGATTTTCTTCAAAGATATCCAAGTATGGGAAGACATTTGGCATACCTTCATCTCCCTTCACAAAGAAAAAAAATAAGAAAAGTATGATTTGTTGTCCCCTTTGAGCCTGAAGATTTTCTTTCGATTCAACCCAAACCAAGGATCACCCCTACATTGGGGGCAAAGAGGATGAAAGTTAGTTTTCAAGCGGAAACTGCTCGGTTTTTTATCATGTTATGATAGTAATGCCTTGTGAATTAGGGGCAAAAGAAATAAAAGTGAATATATCAAGCACAAAGATCAGAAAGGCAAGACGAGCGAAGAAGAATATTCCAAATCAAGTCAAAAAAGAAGAAAAAGAAGGAAAAGAAATAGTGGAAGTTTGTGTTAAAAAAAGTCAATTGAATCAAGTTGAAGCAAAGAAAGCACTAAAGTTGAAAAGTGCAAAAGAAAAGAAATACATATATGTGAGATCTTTCGTTCAAACAAGCCTCTATGTAAAGGAGCAGTGGAAGATTGATTTTAAGAAGAGCAAATGAACTCTCGGGTGAAAACCCAGAAATAGGCAGTCTAGAGTGATCCACAAAAAAACAAAAAAAAAATCATCTGATCATATTCAGATTAGTGCGAAAATGATATTTCACTTGAAAAATAATCCTTGATTTCATCACCCATAAGTATTTATTTGAGCCTATATATCATTTCTTTGACAGTCGTGAACCATAGCCTACATTACAAGCCTCAAAAAACCATTTTGACCATATACGGGTATTGGAGCAAGATGAGTTTGTCTTTAGAATACATCTTGCTTATCAGGTTAACCTTTCTTCAAGTACTTCCAGACTTCTAATGCTTGATCGAGATCAGAAAAGAGGGAAGGATTGGGGCATGGCAAGTTAGTGAGATAAAGAGTGCCACCTTAAATGGGATAGAATTAGGTATACAGGAAATGTTCCTCCCAAAGGTTTAATAATTTGGAAGATGTCACATTGGATTTGATCTTTGCAGTTTGGTTCAAAGGCTCTGTTGCACTTGATATTTAAGGGCTTAATCTTAATTTTATTTTCTCATGTTTTCCATGACTTATCAAATTATTCCAATTTGAGCCACTCACTTATCGTTTCAACAAGTATCATACAGATAAATTGATTAGATACAAGAAAAGCAAAGGATTTCGTGGGTATCAATATGATGTACTAACCTTTTAAGTACAGGCAGAACATGAGGTAGCCTCGATACTTGTTTAATGATGAAAAGTATGATGAGGAAAAGACGCAACTCCGAATGTCAGTAACATTCAAACAAAAGTTGCAAGAAAATGACACAAGTAATTCTGCGGCAAAAAAGAGCAGGAGCCCTCTTTGGAGGCAAAGATACAGTCAGATCAATCCGTTGAAGGTGTTTGCTATTCAAAAGCAAGGAAATAAGGCGAATGTGAGAAAATATTATAGTCAAAGTCAAGCCAGAGTGGGGCAACGGTGCAAAAATAATATTACAGAAGAATATGTCATGCAGGCAAACAAAATCTGCAGGCTAAAACAACAGTGAATCATGATCTCTTTTAGAGTTATGAGAAAGAATTTTGTCAAAAAAGTTGAATGAAGATATAGCAAGAGCATCTTTATAAGAAAATAGTGATCCCAGATATTCAAATCGTGAGAAATACATGGTGAGATGCAGCAAAAAGGGCCCATGTGCTTAATCCATGAAGGCAAAGAAAGTTTCATCAGAATGCATAAAAGAAAAAACATTGTTGAAAAAAAGAGAGAAAAAAGGAAAAAGAAAAAGAAAAGAAAAAAAGAAGAGAAAAATTGAGGTGAAAACCTGAAAGGGCGCCTTGAGAAGAAAAAGAAAAAAAGAAAAAGAAAAATCTATAGTGAAAACCTGAAAAGGCGCTTTAGAGCAAAGCATGCAGAGATCTTGAAGTTTGAACTTGAGTGTGAGTTGGGTTACATTGTCAGTAGAAGAAGTTTCGAAGAAATTTAGATCTTCCCTAAGGATGAAAGTTTGCCTAAGTGGTCCTCAAGTGAAAACATTCATGCATCATATAGTTAGGCATCCATAAGGACATGCTAATTCATACATTCAAAGCATTTTTGCATATTTTCGCAGGAATTTGCAAACTCAATCAATGAAAAATGAAAATCAATTTATAGCCTCGAAGAAGTGGACCCAAGCAGGAATGAGCAGAGATCTTGGAGAAAAAGATCCTGTTAGGAACGAATAAAGATCTTGAAGAGGAAGATCCAGCAAGGAATGAACAGAAATTTCAGAAGGGAAAATCCGACAACGAGCGAGCATAGATCTTTGAGAAATAGATCTAGCAGAAATTACAATTGTGTTTGTGAGAAAGTAAATATATTAATTCATGATTTTTGGCTTGCAGATGCGGATATCAAGATATTCTGTTTACAGAGGCAGACTTCTCTAAAAAATTCCGTTGGAAGAGGCGAATCTCAAGATGTTCCGTTGGCAGAGAGGTGGATCTCAAGATATTCTATTTGTAGAGACAAATTTCAATAAATATTATGCTTTCAGAGGCAGATTTTAGTAAGACATGTTGTTTGTAGAAGCCGATTTCAACAAGTATTCCACTTACAGAGGTGGATTTCAGTAAAACGTTATGGTAGTAGAGGCAGATTTCAGCAAAAGGTTATATTTGCAGATACATATATCAAGATATTCTTCTTGCAGAGGCAACTTTCTCTAAAATATTCTGTTGGCAGAGGTGGATCTCAAGATATTCCATTTACAGAGGTAGATTTCTCTAATATATTCTGTTTGTAGATGTGGATATCAAGATATTCCGTTTACAGGGGCAGACTTCTCTAAAATATTTTGTTGGCAGAGACGGATCTCAAGATGTTCCTATGGCAGAGGCATATCTCAAGACATGTCGTTTACAATGGCGGATTTACCTAAAATATTCTGTTTGTAGAGAGACAGATTTATGCAAGAGGCTCTGTTTACCGAAGCAGATTTCAACAAGTATTTCGCTTACAGAGGTGGATTTCAGCAAGATATTCTGTTTGCGGAGACAAATTCCAACAAATATTTTTCTTATAGAGGTGGATTTCAGCAAGGCATCTTGCTTATAGAGGCATATTTCAACAAGATGCTTCGTTTACAAAGGCAAACTTCAGCAAAAATATTTAATTATTTGCACTATGATCCTAAATTCTTTGGGTCATCAGTAAGTCCTACAGGCATGATGCTAAGTCCTTTGGATCAACACCTTCAGAAATGATGAGAACTTTTTCGGGGGCGACCAAAATGAGATGGTGTGGTGTGTTATTTGAAGATATCAAATTTTTGGGCCGATCGTTCAAGAAAAAAGAAACAAAAAAAGAAAAAAGGGAAAACAACAAAAAAGAGAGGGAGAAAATGAAAAATAAAAAAAACAAAAAAGAAAAAAAAGAAAAGAAAAGGAAATGATGAAAAGAAAATGAGAAAATAAGAGGACAAAAAAAGAAGAAAAAGAAGAAAGAGAGGAAAGAGAAAGAGAAAAAGAAAGAAAAAGGAAAAAAGAAAAAAAGAAAAAAAGAAAATCTATGTTACTTGATCAAAGGGCCGGATAGAGCAACAACAGGCAGATGAGAAAGATGCTCGGTTTAATCAGTCGTATACATT
Organism: Hibiscus mutabilis; assembly: GCA_019671005.1. Lineage (NCBI taxonomy): Eukaryota > Viridiplantae > Streptophyta > Magnoliopsida > Malvales > Malvaceae > Hibiscus > Hibiscus mutabilis. The sequence continues at coordinate 27,211,631 of CM033738.1, forward strand.
CCAGGCACAGAAGAAATTGATCAACAGAGAAAGAGAAACAAGATATGAGATCCCATATAAGCTTCAGATAGAAAGATCAAGACACCTTAGACGGAAAAGCATTGATATTAAAGAACTTAGTGGTTTAAGCATTGATATTAATTGTTCCCTAGAGGAGAGGAGAATCATCATTTCTAGAATCTAGAGTTCTCAGTGAGAAGAGCTCAACCAGCAAAGAATTCAGAGTTCGTAATAAGAAGAACTCGCCAAGAAAGATTGAAGAGCTCCAAATGAGAAGAGTTTGTTTGCTGAAGAATGAGGAGAGTTCCTAATGAGAAGAGCTCACTTGTTTGTGCCTTTACAGAAAGGTGGACCAGCAAAATTGAAAGAACTCCTAATGAGAAGAGTTTGTCACAGAATTCCTAATGAGAAGAATTCGCGCAACAAAGAATAAAGAATTCCTAATGAGAAGAATTCACCACAGAGCTCCTAATGAGAATAGTTCATCCAGTAAAGAATGAAGAACTCATAATGAGAAGAGTTCGCCTTTTTGAAAGAATGAAAAGTTCCTAATGAGAAGAGCTTGCTTATTCAGCGCCTTTATAGAGAGACATATCAATGGTTTCAAGAAGAACGAGGAGTTCCTAATGAGAAGAGCTCACTTGTTTGATACTTTTGAAGGAAGGTGGATTGGCATGATCGAGAGGAATGAATATGTTCATAATGAGAAGAACTAGTTCGGACTTTGCGGTTAACCTTGACAAAAGAATAAGGAGTTCATAATAAGAAGAACTAGCTCGTTCAACACCTTTGCAGAGAGATGGGTTGTTTGATAGAGGGATGAAGAAATTCATAATAAGAAGAACAACTTCAAACCTCAAAAGATGAAGAATGACAAGAGCAATTCCAAACCTTGGAAAATGAAGAATTTCATAATAAGAAGAACAACTTCAGACTCCGCAATTTGGCAAAAGGTTGAAGAATTTCGAAATGAGAAGAACAACTTCAAGCTTCAGTAGTTTAGAGGATGGCCAGTGGATTCAGAAAAAATTCATGATTTTTTAGTCTTTGCCCACTTCCTGTTCCACAGCAATGAGCAAAGAGGGGCAGCTGTAATACCCTTATTTTGTCTGTGGTATTCGAATATATCAAATAAATAAGGCAAAAATATACAATATAAATAAATGAATAAATGTAGTCCATACAATAATGTCAACTATACATATTAAAAAGCCCACTTTACAAAAACTGAATGCCCAATTAAAAATCAATATACAAGTTTTTCCCTCTCTTTTCATGTTATAACCCCACCAAAGAAACACAAAATATATCCAGGCCCATTTTACCACCCCAAATGTTAATCCATTTGTTCCATGTGGCAGCTTCAGATTGGCCGAAACCCATAGCCATGGATTGTGGTTTTCTTTTTCCAGCTCAACTGGCAATGCTGATGTCATCCTCCATTACCCTATATAAATGGAAGTGAGAGAAATGTCAAAAAACAATAATTAGACATTAATAATAAAAAATAGCATAATAATAAATAAAAGTAATAATTGAAGAGAGAGGGCTTACCTCGGGAATAACAAAAGACGTCGGATAGCTGGAGGGACACTAGGTAGCTGAAAAGACGCTGGAGGATTTGGTCAGCATCGGAGAAAGCGCCAGCCATCATACAACCACACTGAAGATACCGTCGGGAAGTTATATCATTCACCTTTTTGATTACTTGCAAAATAAACCCGAAATAGGGTAGATCGAGATAAAAAATAGTGGAAAAAAATAAATAAAAATGGGATCTGACACTTATCTGATGGCCGGAGTTTGGTTTCCATGGAGGAGTTGAAGAGGTTGAGTGTGGTTTCGGTAGATTTAGATCAGGGAAGAAGGTTGGATTTAGTTGAATCCGGGCTTAGATCTAGGTTTAGAATGGAAAAAGGGAAATTTTGGGTATTTTAGGGTTTCAGTCACAGCAGCGGACGGTGGTAGAAAATTGCCCTGTAGTGGCCGAAAATTGCACCACGACTGCTAGAGTAAGGTTGAAGATGATCAGAGCTTAGCCAACGGCCGACCGAGGAAGTGTGGTGCCCGACGAACGGCTGAGCATGGTTGGAAGAGGGTGGTTGAAGATTCAAGGGCGGCGTTAGCGGTGGTTTGTGGTTGGTTAGTTTGGTGTTCATCCGAAATTGGATGAACACAATAGGCATTCAAACAAAACCTAAGGATTTTGATCTAAAACTCCTGGAATTCTAGGTATAGGGTGTTTAGGCTGAGAGAGTTTAGAGAGAGGTAAGAATTAGAGAGAGAGTGAAAATTAAGAAATGAAAGAAAGAAGGGTTTTTTCGGCTTAGGGGTCTTTATATAATAGCAACAAAATGTTGCGTTTTGGGAATGGGTCAGGCCCGAGATCCACGCGTTTATATATGGTTCGGGTCAGATCTGTGCCCTTTGATATGGATACCCTTTGGTTTTGGCCTAAGGTTTTGCCGCTCATTCAATTTGGTCCCCATTCCTTTGTAATTGAGCCATGTACTCTATAATTCTTTCAATTTAGTCCCCATACCCCCATAATTGTACCCCTTAGGTTTGAATTGTTTCAATTGGGTCTCTGGGTTTTGTAATTGGGCATTAAAATTTGTAATTGTTTCATTTGAGTCCCGATAACGAGCGTTTGCGGGGGTGCTAATCCTTCCCCACACGTAACCGACTCCCGAACCCAATTTTTAACACAGAATCTCTGGTTTGTTCTTCGTTGTCCAGTCTACCTCGAAGTGATCGGTGTCGACTCCAAAATATTTTTTTTCAAGAATAAATAAATGAAAATCCAATTTAATATGGAAAAGCCTAAATTTTCAAGATCAAATTAAAAAAAGGCCAAAAAACCCTAATTTTCAAAAAGATCGATCGTCGGGCTATTTTTACACACCTGGTTTCAAAAATGGCCGCGACACTCACTCACTTCATTAATTTTTCACACGTACCTAGTGAATCTCCATTCATATTTATTGTAAATTAAATAAAAAAATTTTACCAAGTGAAGATTTAAATTAAAATTAATTTTTTATCAATAAAAATAACCCACTTCATTAATTTTTCCATGTCATCTACAACTAATTACTTTACTAAAAATGTGATTAAAATTAAGGATCAAATTAAAATTATTTTCTACTTTATTTGACAATTAAATAAAAAAACTAAATATTATCTTTACATTTGTATAAATCAATTAAATCAAATCTCGAATTCAATAAGACAGCAATCATACCTTCATTCTCTACAAGTTTTCTAGTAAAGGTGAATTTTTTTTATTTACTTAATGTGAACAAATTTTGAAGGGCATTCCTGTTGGAGGACGGATATCACGTTTTCAAAAACTGAATAAACCAATTCCATTCTAATTGTACATTGTATTATTCAGTTTATTCTTCGAATTCTATTTATATGTTACTTATAATTCTAATTGTAAATAAACAAAGTCTGATATACAAATAGTGATGATGTGCTTTCAATCACTCAATCCATTCAAGTTGAAAACAACACAATAGCTTAGCAGAAACAACTGGGGGAGAGCTATATAAAATATGGGTACCAGTTAATTTCATATTTCTAGTAAAGGTTAAAGGAATGGATTATGACATTTTGAATGAATATTTGTTTAATTAGTTTATTTTATTCTCAAATGAGAAGGAAAAATAATTTTTGGTTTGTCTTTAATTGTACTCACATTTTTAAGTTAAGTATTATTGTAGTTATAAATAAATAAATTGTACGGTTTGGTTTAAGTGGTTAAACATTTGACTTTATTCTATGAAGTTCAAGATTTATTGACCTGGGTTGCATTTTGATATAATTTTGAGGTGATGATGAAATATAACATAAATGTAAGTTGTGTTGATGTAACAGTTGTTACCCGGCCTAGACTGATAGACTCGAATATTGAATGCAACATTGATCACTGATGTGATTGTCGAAGTTGTCAAAAATAAATACCTGCTAGAACTCATAATTGTAGTAGTGATAAGCAGGGTTGAACCAATTAAAGTGGAGAGTGAGATTTTGTGTTTTGACTAAACTAAAAGACTAAATAAAGAAAACAATAAAAATAAAGAAGAATTCAATATGGAGGTGGATTCTAGTTAAGGTAGATTTTTGTGTACTAATTCAACATTAAAATAATCAATATTCACAAAAGATAAATTTGCATCAATCTCAAATAGTTTTGTTATAGGTTACTAGAGAAAAGCACTGTGTATAACCCAAACTCTCTTATTTAGTAGATAATCACTAAAACTACATGAATGATTACCACTTATTATCAAGATTAAAATCCTTAGATAATTGCACATAAGAATTAAAATCAATCAAGGAGATTTACCAATGTAGAGACTCAAACACATAACCATGAAAAGTACATCAGTTGTTAACTTACCACGAGTATGAATCTATGCCTTCAAATCCTTTTTTTAGATTACTTACCACTTGCATAAAAAATCAATCATGATTACGAATGAGAAGGGCTATGATTGGTTGTAGTACTCACAGATGAATAAACCAAAGAAAAGCATTCAAGCTTATAAACCGATGGATACTTAATGAGTACGCACGAAAGATATAAAATATAAAAAATAGACAAAAGAAAATAAAGAATAAAAAAATCTCACTAAATACGTGAATTAATAACCCCAATAAACCTTGTTACCACCATGCGTACCTCCCAAGATGCAAACCTTCATACATGCGGACAGCCACCTGCGATCTTCTACGAACATAATCTACGGACGATTATTAGCGAAGGCTCACCAGCAAGTTAAAGCATATTATCTTGGACCACGTGTTGACACACGTGGTCCCACTTGATGAAAAATCAGTCTAGGCCATCATATCCTAAAACGTTCAATCAATACTAATTCTATTACAACTCTCTATTGACACATGTCCAAACCACTATAAATAGCCATGCAACATAGAGTAAAGGCACGAATACTCTTCTTCATCAGAACCACCTTCTTTCCACCATCAGAGACCACTATTAACTTTACCAGTCAATAATTGGTGCGATGATCGTGGACCAAACACAAGACCTTCAAACCTTCAGACTTTCAGATTGACAAGTTTTCAATTCGAGTTTCATCTCATAACAAGATAAACAAAAAGCAGGTAGAGGATTTGAATGCAAACACATGTGCGGGTTTTACTCCATGGGAACATGTTGTGCCCCCAAACGTGCAACAATGGCAACAATTTTGGGCTCAACCCCCATGGTTTGTCAATGCAGGAGCAAATATCCATCTGACCAATAGCGTCTCCCATTCGAAGGCTAGTAATCAACGGTTTATTGGCATGCAAGAGAAATTAAAGGCAAAGGAGGGATCCATGTTAACTTCAATAAGGCAGTTTGAGCAGCAACAGAAATTTATACAGGAACAAATGGAGAGGCAGATGATAGTAGATGAAAGGAAATAAAGAAATAAAAAACTAATCCAAGAGCTAACAACAAAGGGAAATGGCAAAGAAAGCAGGGCATGCAGGAGAAAAGAGGAGTAGATTATGTAGGAGGAAGCAGGGCTGAGTATGAAGCGCTGGTAGCAGGGTTAAAGCTAGCTTTGAAATTGGATGTGAAAACTTGCAAATATTTACATATTAGCAGCTAGTGGCAAAGCAATTATCACGAGAGTATAAGGTTCACGATGAAGTCTGTCCAAATATCATCAAATGGTGGCAAGTTATAATTATCATTCTTATTATTATTAACATATACATTGCATATAATAATTGCGATCATACATTTATTTTATTTAACAATCAAGTTTCATATCAAATTGTTAGCTAAATTTATTGCATACTCAATAAAAAAAATTCCTCGATGAGAGAATGTTAGAGTTGATCTTTGGCAAGGTTGGCAATAGCTATGGAGGTTCAAAAGAGAGGAAAATTTTTAATGGAGTATAGAGAGCATCTGGCGCACACCCCAACTCAACAAATTTGCGAACTAAACACGGTTGACACGTGGAATAATCTATCTGCAAGAAGGAACGCTGCCGGAAGAAATAGAGCAACAAATGAAATTACACAAAAAGTCTAACACCTCTTATCCGGTCTAGGAGATAACCTGATTCGGAATTCTTACCACAAAACAAAACCAATCGAATTACATTCAATACATAAAACACCATCAAAGTCATATAATTAGGTCAAATTCAAAACTTTTAACATCCTTTTAAAAAAAACCTAATTGCAAGAATTTAAAATAACAAGAAACCAAATTATAAACTTCTAAAAGGTTCAGGGACTAATATGAAATATCTAATGTAATGCTCCAAAAAATTGCTAAGCTAGTTCAAGGTCATTTAGTACTAAGGTTATAGCATAAGGCTAACCTAGTGACCAAAATGTTTTCTTTGTAAAAGTTTGAGGACTTAAGTATAAATTTTCTGAAAGATGATTTTAGTCAGTATAAGGATAAATATGATCAAAATAAAAGTTTTGATTTCAGATTTAGAATTTTAAAATGCAGTAGAATGTATCGAATTTGGATGAAACAAGATTGTTAAGTGTGTTCATGTCAGAGAAATTCAATGATGGGTAACCTTATGGGAAGTGTTATGGAATCGAATTTTTGATCAAATAAAAGGATTCATAAAAATTATGAATAATTCGTATGAATAACTGATGAAGAAATTTTACGAAAAAATTTTATCCTATAGAAATTTCGGGTAAATATCAGTATTTTTGATCGAGTCAAAATTTTAAGTTGAATTTTTTATTTATGGAAGATTTTATATGGAATAAATATTTAATTATGAAATTTCTGAAAATATGGAATTTTTCGGATTAGATGCGATAGTTTGATAAAAAAAATTGAAGGCGAATATCGAATAATTGGATCGAATAAAAATTATAAAATATTATTTTATGGTATACTGAAGGGTGGCCAGTTGGATTCCAACTAAATTAGTTGGATTGTTATGGAATGACATTTTTGAAGAAGCATTATAATTAGAGATGTAATGGAATGGCAAGTTTGGAACAAGGATAAAAATGAATTTAAATTCATTTTAATTAAAACAAGTGGCATATTATGGTTTAATAATAAATAACATGTGTATTAATAAGAAAAAAAAGATGAACAAAAAACTTTGTTCATCTTCTCCAACATTTTGTGGAGTAGGAGAAAGAAGAGAGGAAGAGCACAACACCATTTCCAAGCTAATTTTGAAGGTTTTGAAGCTTGATTCAAGTAAAATAAACTAAGATAAATTAATCTATGCTTAATTCTCTTCATTTTAGTGGTAATTATGCATAGAAAAGCTAAATATAGTTTATGTTCATGAAGAAGATGATGATGGAATTTATGAACACTAGTTATGTTTAAGGCTTGATTTGATTGGAATAGATGTTGTAGACATGTAAACAAGCTTTAGTTTGATTTAAATCCTATGCTGGAATCATAAACCTTAACCCTAGGATTTGGAAATTTGAATTAGAAGTTTTAATTAAGGATGGAATTGATGTGATTATGTTGTTTCAAGTATAAAAATGATGTTAGAATGATCAAAACTACTTGGTGTACCCAAGTGACCAATTCGGCATATAGGAGAAATTTTGAATAATTGTTTTGGTGATGGGAATGGATACAATGTGATGTTACAAGGCTAATTTGAACATTAGAATGGAAAATTCATCACTAGAAATTAATAGTGACCATTTCGGCTAGAATGCCTAATTAAGGGAAACTATTTCGAAATTTTATTCTAGCATTGGATTTGATGAGATTATAATAATGTTAGCTTAATTTGGTAATTTGGACCAAAATAAAAATGTATGTGAAATAGAGGTCCATTTCGGTTTGAGGAAGAGGTGAAGAGGATGATTCTTAAATTTTAAGTTTAATATTCTATTAATGAATATTAGTTGGAATTATCAAATTAAGTATGTTAGGGAGATAAAAGATCAAAATGCAAGCCTTTGGAAGGTTAGTGGTCAATTCGGCCAAGAAAGAAAAATAGAGGAAAATTTTTTAATTTTTTTAGAAATGGTTAATTGGTTAATTTAAGCATAAAATCTAGTATATTTGTGAAATTAGTGACTGAAATGTCACTTAAGTATAGGTTAATGGTTAAAAAGGTAAAGTAAGAAAGTTAGTGTATAATAAAGGAATTTTTGGAATAATTACTATTAAGCATGAATAAATATTTTGAGGTTCAAAATGGTCACTAAGGACCATAATGAACATTTGGTAAATGTATGTGAGAAAAGAAATAAAGGAAAGCTAGAGTAAAGAAGAAGTTAATTATGAATGTATTCCTAATGTGGATTTTTATGCTATGTGCTACATGAACGGAAATTTAGGTCTAAGACAAGAATGGAACACTCGACTGAAACCCAAAAACCTTGTCAATTATCTTTTCGGGATGATCAACCCGACAATCCTGGGATAGATACCGATGATAAAAAAGAAGAGAAAACTCAAACTGGTGAAAGTGAAGTAACTACCACTAGTCAGTCTACTTCGTTTCCGTTGTTCAAGCAACATAAAGTTTCTGTTGTTCGAGACTTTCCTCCGGGCTATGGAAGGTCTGCACCAAAAAGGAATGTATGGAAATCAAAACAGTTTTGTTAAAGAATAAAAGTGTCGAGGTGAGTGCAATTATATGTATGTGTTATGTTGACAAAGGTAAGACTTGTGATAAGTCAACCCGAATTTGAAAATGATATTGCATGATTTTAAAATGTTTGATTTAATGCATAGTAAGTAAAGGCAAGCAATATATGAATGGTTTGATGGAAGCTTAGGTATGAACTGCCCGTTTTACATGAATGCTGAGGTATAATTAGTAAGTAATTGAATGCCCAAGTATTATGTTATGAGAGTTCATGGTATAGTTGGATATCCATAGAGTCATTAGCAGCTGCAACCTCATGTATGATACAAGTATGTTTCATGACTACTACGGTGTCACTTCCACCTTGGGAACCCAAGCCCTTGGTGTGCACCTTGGGGATCCAAGCCCATAGTACTAATGGCACCAACGAGGTGCTTTAATGAGGAGCAAAGAGCGTCCTCGATGTACGTACTCATCTGTCATGTTCAAGTTAGGCACTACGATGTCACTTCCACCTTGGGGATCGAAGCCCTTGGGGTGCATCCTAGGGATCCAAGCTCATAGAGCTAATGGCACTAAAGAGGTGCTTTAATGAGGAGCAAAGAGCATCCTCGAGTACGTACTCATTTACAAGTTCAAGTTAGACACTCAAGTGTCTTATACATGTGACTCGAGTACCTTGATCTCATATTATATACTTTGGGCTATCTTTAAAGAATGTTATATTGAAAATGATTACCTGATGACTGATGAATACTGATAGCATGATACTTATATCTGTTATGTTACATGATATAAGTTGTACTGGGATCGCTTTCCATTTTGCAGGGAACTGTATTACTTTATCATATAAAGCATGGTATTACATTTCATGTCTAATTTATGTAAGTTTTAATTGCCGCACTAAGTTTGTACTTAGCGTGTACTTTATGTAACACGTAGGTTATCTGGACCAAATATGAAGTGGAGTTGTGCCTTGGGAAACAGGCAGATTGCTGCAAGTAAGTTATAGTAGGTACATCTTTAACATAAATAAGTAGCTGGTGGGCATGTAAATATTTAAAATGAGATGTTTATATGGTTAAGCCTTTACCTTATATATATGTTGCTTATAGATTTTTTTAAACTTGGGAAGACTGTGCTAATGAAATAGACAAGGTATTATGGCTTAGTAAATTATCAAAAGCTATTTATCACGTAGGAATTTTAACATCAAGAAAATGTCTAGACAGTGCACACTGTTCTACCCTGAATTATATTTTTATGCTCATAATTGTATTATAGATTTTATAAACCAATTCAGGGTCGAAACTAGTTGCGTTTGCCTGACATAGTTTTTGTTTGAACACTGAGAAAGGGCAAACCACTGAACTACTTTTTTGAGGTTAATAAAAAAATTTGAAGCCCGATTTTCTGATATTTGAATTCGTAACATCTTTAATGTGTATTTGGTCTACGAGTATACGTTAAGGATGTTACATTTAGTGGTATCAGAGCAAAGGTTTAGTGGATTCTGGAGGTTAAATCGAGTCTGATACGATTCTGGTATTAAGTACATGCCCCTGGGATGTTATGTTATTGATGTACTATCTGTATAACTCAATGCATCTCCTCAATATTTTGAATAAGATACTATTTATAATAAGAAATGTTAATCACTGCCGGATTTTGTCATATGTCGAATCACGAGGGTCAAAACAAGACACGTAGTAGCAATAGTAAATGAAGAAAATTCTCATATAAAAGTATGAAATACCCAAATATTGGTGATTGGGTATCAAAAGAAAAATATTTTGTTATCTTCTAAATTCTAAAAGATATTCATACTAGTTATGATTATTAGTATGAGATTATTGGGTTAAGCTAGAGTACCCATGGAATAAGTATGAATAGAGAAATCCAGTATGTCTGTTAGAAATTAATCTGGTCATAGTACAAGGATGATAAAAGTAAGAATTATTCAGAATAATTTTAAAGCTGTCATGGATTGAATAGAGTCATATGTAGAAAAGATAAAGAATATTAGAATTGAAGATGAGAATAAAAGTATCATTTACGAAAAGATGCTAAGATTTACTATAAAAGTTTGAAAAAAGATGAATCAGTAGCTTTACTTTCTGACAAGAATGAGATGCATGATGTATTCTATGTATCTATGCTATGAAAGTACTAATCAGATCCTTTGTATGTCATCACTCCTGAAGAAATTGAATTATAACTGGACTTGACATATGAAGGAGAATTAGTGGAAATATTAGTATATGAAGTCAAAGAGTTAAGATATAAGAAAATTCTATTGGCCAAAACTTTGTAAAAGAATCACGAAATTAAAGAAGTATCTAAGGAGCAGATGAGAAATGAAGAAGCAATACCCATATCTTTTTAATCGGGTATGTTCTAAAATTTGAGGAAGAATTTTCTTAAGGGGGAGGAATTGTAATGCCCCAAAAATTTGTTAAGTTAGTTCAAGGTCATTTAGTACTAAGGTTATAGCATAAGGCTAACCTAGTAACCTAAATGTCATCTTTGTAAAAGTTTGAGGACTTAAGTGTAAATTCTCTGAAAGATGATTTTAGTAAGTATAAGGATAAATCTGATCAAAATAAGAATTTTGATATTAGATTTAGAAATTTAAAATGTAGTAGAAGGTATCGAATTTGGATCGAACAAGATTGTTAAGCGTGCTCAGGTCAGAGAAATTCAAGGATGGATTACCTTCTGAGAAGTGTCATGGAATCGAATTTTCGATCGAATAAAAGGATTCAAAAAAGTTAGGAATAATTCGTATGAATATCCGACAAAGAAATTTTACGGAAAATTTTATCCGATAGAAATTTTAGGTAAATATCAGTATCTTTGATCGAGTCAAAATTTTAAGTTGACATTTTTATTTATGGAAGATTTTATATTGAATAAATATTTAATTATGAAATTTCTGAAAATATGGAATTTTTTGGATTAGAAGCGATAGTTTGATAAAAAAAATTGAAGGTGAATATTGAATAATTGGATCGAATAAAAACCATAAAATATTATTTTATGGTATATTGAAGGGTGACCGGTTGGATTCCAACTAAATTAGTTGGAATGTTATGGAATGGCATTTTTGAAGAAGCATTGTAATTAGAGATGTAATGGAAGGGCAAGTTTGGAACAAGGATAGTAATGAATTTAAAATTCATTTTAATTAAAACAAGTGGCATGTTATAGTTTAATGATAAATAACATGTGTATTAATAAGAACAAAAAAGATGAACAAAAAACTTTGTTCATCTTCTCCAACATTTTGTGGAGTAGGAGAAAGAAGAGAGGAAGAGCACAACACCATTTCCAAGCTCATTTTGAAGGTTTTCAAGCTTGATTACATTAAAATAAATTAAGGTAAATTAATCTATGCTTGATTCTCTTCATTTTAGAGGTAATTATGCATGGAAAAGCTAAATATAGTTTATGTTCATGAAGAAGATGATGATTGAATTTATGAACATTAGTTATGTTTAAGGCTTGAGTTGATTATAATAGATGTTGTAGACATGTAAACAAGCATTAGATTGATTTAAATCCTATGTTGGAATCATAAACCCTAACCCTAAGATTTGGAAATTTGAATTAGAAGTTTGAATTAAGGTTGAAATTGATGTGATTGATGTTTCGAGTATAAAAATGATATTAGAATGATCAAAACTCCTTGGTGTACCCAAGTGACTGTAGACTCTCTAGGTGAAATGCTGGCAAAAGTGGTAGAAAATATGTATTGGAAAATATAAGAATGTGCCAAAATGAGTCTTTTGCGTGCAAGTATACACGGTCTGCAAGTAATACAATTGGTAAGCTGAGTATCGATCCCACAGAGATTGTCTTGGAATTCAATTGCCTTGATTGTTACTTGCCTTAAGAAAAAGTTGATTTGATTTGAAATTGGTTTTGGAAAATAATTAAAAAGTAAAGAAATGAAAGAAAAGTAAAGACGTTCGCAAGGAAGGTGTTTTAATGAATGACGAGCGTTGGTAGGGAATACCTGGTTTTCACGCTATTCATGCCGTGCTAGCCGTTAACAACAACCTGTCTTGGCATTGTTTGCCGAGCAAATTCAAAAGTAGCAAATCCTCTCTCGATGGTCATTGCCCTAAGTTAATCATGTAAAAACCCCTATATCTCTATAGTGTTTGTTTTTAAATAAACCAATTTGATTAAGATCCAATCTACTTGAACGACTTCTCTCGAAGCTTCTCTCCTCAGTATTCGACAACTTTTTCGTTGCCACCCCAAGTCTGTTAAGATATTAAGGTGCAATTGGCCAACAGTGCCAGCTCTCGCTTGGCAAAGTATTTAGGAAATATTAAAGTTTGCCAAATAGATGAAACTATGCCAAGGCAGATTTATTATTAAAAGCTAAAGCATGAAAATAACATAAAAACCAAACATCCCCCACCAACTATTAAATTAGTTCATGGTGAGGGAGTGAACTTTCGAAATACATCATCTTTAAAAACAAAATAAAATAACTTGAGAGAGAGAATGGGCTAGAAGGGGTCTCTCGATGCAACCCTTCAAGATCCAGGCTTCTCGTCCAAGTTGGTCGGACCACCCTTCCACGGTGCAGCCGGTCGTCAATCATCACACACACACCAACTCCTCACGATACAATCTTCTCCCTACTCCTTAAAGTCTAGCTTAGTTGGTGTTTAAATAGGCGTGCAAAGAAGGGATAGGACTAGCTCTTCAAATTTTAAATTCTAACTGCCCAGAGGATAAGGGAATATCTTCTTATCTAGCTTAGAAGGACAGCTGATCAGGCTAAGGCTGACGTCATCCTGCCGACGCTGCCCTGGCATCCAAGCTTGGCATGAGTCTGCCAACAAGTCTTGGCACCATCTTATCCACTATTTTTTCGAAGATTGTTCCAATTGCTATTTTTTCGGAGCCTGATCATGTCCTATTTTTCTAGGGTCCAATAGCCTCTTGGCGTGGCATTAAGTTCACTTCTCTTCCATCCGGTGCTTAGCATTGTCTGGTCCATCTGTGCTAACAACACTCGACATTCTCTTTGGTATTCCTTCCTGTGTTGCTTTTCTAGGCCAAATACTATGCCAAACCTGCAAAATTGCCAACAAAACCACCCTTCACACTGGCATAGACAAAACTCTAAACTTCTTATGCAAATGCATGATTCTAACATCCTAATGCAACTAAATGTACCTAAAAACAAGCAAAAACATTGTAAGATTGGCATTAAAAATAGTACTTTTGGAGAGGTAACACACCCCCAAACCAAACTCATTGCTTGTCCTCAAGTAATGCAATCAAAATAAAAACAAAAACTGTGAAAAAGTTACCTCAACAAAATATTGGTTGAATGCCAACACGTGCTGGCAAGCAGAATTTGGCTCTATTTCTGTCCTCAATATCTCAGTGCAATAATGCCAAGAAGGTAGTAATTCAAGTGCAGCAATATAACTCTAGTCAAAGTTCATGAAAAGTGAATGGGTGTAGGCAATATGCATCAAGTTTCCTTTCACTCCCTTAGACAAATTTTACTACCTAAACTTAGATTTTTTTCATTTTTTTCTTTTTGCCAAGGGTTTCTGCTGGCATTCTTTTAAGCTTGCTTAGTGACACTATTTAGTGTGAGAGATAAGAGTGAGCATACCACGAATCCCCACCTTAATCTAGACATCACTAGGCTTTCTCTTCAACTCACACCCCAAGGTTTTGGACTTGAGAACTAAGAGGGAGCAAACCACGAAGCCCCAAGTAGCTTATTATCCCTAAGGTAGATGAGAGTTTTATTTTTTCTTGCCTTGGCAGAACATTGTTGCCTTATTTATTTCTTTTACCCTGCATCATTTTTTTTAAATTTGAGCATAGTTTCAAAAAGTCTAAGTTTGCTAAGAGACTAGATACATCTTACGTGTTAAGTGCAAGTTCAATTCCCTAAATTAGAGATCAATTGCCAAGCAATCCTGACATACTACTCTGCGGGCATGGCATGAAAACTAATGGTTAAAGTATCCTCATTGGACAGACACCTAGATCAAATTAAGCTTGCTTAACAATTGTTAACATTTTTCAAAATTAAATCAATACAAAATTTTCTTTTTTGTTTTTTAGCGGTGTGGTATGCATCTACTCTAAATGACCTCGATGACATGGAAATAGAAATTAAACATGATATGCATGGCATAAATGTGAAGAAATGCACACCCCCAAACCCAAGATGTGCATTGTCCCCAATGCATGAAACAACACATATATACAAAAGAACAAAATAAAATAAAATGCATGGTCATGTGAATGCAATGTAATGAAATGTACAAGAGTTTTGGAAGAAGAGGACTCCCCTTCGGAGACTTCTTCTCGTGTGACTCGGGTCTTTCTCTTTATAAATGGCCCAAGATCAGGGGCCATTCTCTTTCTTCCCTTTATTGTTTGCTTTGCGACAGTGGACGCTCCAACATCATGGAGAATTTCTTCCACAATCTTGGCAGGGTTTGATGCGGTAGGAGTAGCGGTGGCATCGGACTGCGCAGGCTTCACTGGTGGCGTGGCAGGCTTCTTGGTAGACTTTGCTTTGGCAGACTTGGTTTTGGGTTCCTTTAATTCAATCTTAGAATCAGAACTGGCAGACTCAACTTGAACTGGAGATAGTGGGACTGTAGCATCAGACTCTGAACTGGTTGGACTGGCTGGCATAACTGGACTAGCTGAACTGGCTGACATGGCTTCATCACCGGCAGAGGGCTCGGCAGGGAAATCTGGTAATTTTGGCACAACATCAGGAGCTATTTTCTTGAGAGTTTCCCTGATTATCACATCCTTGGCCTGCATGCAATGTCGTAGCTTGACATTAATCTCCACAGCCTTTTCCATTTTACTGAGTATCATCTCTTGGCATTGGTAGATTTGAGACAACATTGCCACATAACCGTATGGCACAATCTCAGGCATTGTGTCTGGCACAGCTTTTGACATCTTTGGCTTAGGCGTGGCCATTTTTGCTTTTCCCTTGGCCTTGTCCTTTGGCTCAACCGCAGTGAGGTTTCTCTATGTGGCAACAGTGATGGTCATTCCCTTTATTATCTAGCCTTGCTCCTTATCAAGCCTAGGCACATCATGGCGTATGCAAATGTTAGAAATAAGCAAAGGGAAAAACAAACTACCTTTACCTCTCACAGCACACATATAAGTCTCTTCTATGATAATCTTTCCAATGTTGATCTTGCACCCTTTTATGATGGAGTGCAGCAAAATCAGCCTTTCTTCCGAGACCGTCTCATTGTGGGATGTAGGCAATAGGTTTTCCTTAATGAAGTGATTCCAGCCTCTAACTTTTGGCTTTAACGCCAGCCTCTTCACCGTCTGGTGGCCCGTCAATGAGACTGTCCACGTCGTGCCAGGTTCATACAGATCCGTCAGTAGCTTTTTCCTCTTGGCAACAATCATCGAATCAATATACTCATAATAATCATCTCCTGCACCATCCAACTCAAACATATTATTAATATATCTCTCATCAAAACGTGCACACTTACCCCTAATCATCAGGAAAGGCGAATCCTTGGTCACAAGTTGCGCGTAGAATTCTTGAACGGTGGAGGCATAGATCTCCCCTTTTTGCTTGCAGAATAGACTCCATTTGTTCAAGTTAATCGTAGACATAACTTCTAAAAAGAAGTCGGTTGTTGCCTCCATTTTGAATTCGATGTGCTTCTCGTAGCAAAAACTCTTTGAGGCAAAATTTGTTTCGAACTTTTTCTCGATCTCCTCGTTGAAGAATCTTTTAAAGGGACAAGACGATAAGGCCATTGAAACTGGTTGAAGCTTGGAACGATGTTAAAAGATGAAGTCTAAGGACGATTTGGGCTTGTACTTGCTTATCGAAAATGAAGTAAAAAGTGAGAGAGATGTTTTGGCTTCTTTAACCGGCAAGAGTAAGAAAGTGAAAGGTTTTAGGTTGGTTGAGTGTTTTAATGGGAGTAGTAATTAGGGATAATGATGGGGAATAAAAAGAATTCATTTAAAAAACAGGTGGAGTGATAAGGTTCAAGTGATAAGGTGATAGGTGATAAGATAGGGTAAGGATTGGAGTGATAAGGTAATTGATTTGAAATTTAAATTTCAACCAAAATTTGGGCGGCTAGGGCTTAAAGTCAAATAAAGATAACTCTCTCAATTTTTTACTGGGCCGATAAAACTAGGGTTTTTCCCTCTTCCTTCAATCTTTTGCACCGCTGCATGCCAAGCTACTCTGGCACTGCGTCTGGTAGATTTTTCTGTTAAAGCGTTGGCTCCTGGTAGTGACCCTGGCAATGTTCCTAGCATAATTCCTGGCACAATGAATCTGCGCAACTCAAAGGAAACCTTTCAACACATTAAAGGAATAAAAACATGGAACTTAAAAAGAAATAAAAACAATAAAAACCTAAAAAAAAAGAAAAACATTGACCTAATATTTACAAAAATTCAAACCTGACGGTGTTTTCATGTAACATCTGCCAAGAGGATCACCTTTTTGGCATTGTTCTGATCACCTTCCATGTAGTGCTTTAAGCATTAGCCATTCACCTTAAAGATTTCTCCCGTCTTCAAGTTCTTAATGACCACATCTCTATGAGCATAGGGCTTCACAACTTCATAAGGGCTCGTCCATCTTGATCTGAGTTTCCCTGGAAACAACTTAAGCCGTGAGTTGAATAGCAAAACATGTTGGCCTACCTCAAAATGTCTTGGCATTATCCTGCTATCATGCCAACGTTTTGCTTTTTCCTTGTAGATCCTGGCATTCTCGTAGGCTTCCCTTCTGAATTCATCCAACTCATTTAGGTCCAGTAACCTTTTCCCTCCCGTAGCTCTCCATGCCAAACCAAGTGTTTTGATGGCCCAGTAGGCTTTATGCTCAAGCTCCACTGGCAGATGGCATGGTTTTCCGAAAACAAGTCTAAACGATGAAGTACCCAAAGGAGTTTTAAACGCAGTCCTGTAAGCCCACAAGGACTCATCTAGTCTCAAGGACCAGTCCTTTCTTGATGGATTAACAGTCTTCTCTAAGATATTTTTGATCTCCTTGTTTGAAATCTCAGCTTGCCCGCTTTTTTGCGGATGATATGGTGTGGAAATTTTCTGCTGTATACCATACCTGCACAAGCCTTTAGAAATTAGACTACATTTAAAATAAGTGCCCTCATCATGAATGATCACTCTAGGGTGCCAAATCTAGTAAAGATATGCTTATGTAAAAACTTGGCAACGACCTTGTCATTGTTCTCGTTGGCAGAGAAACAGCTTCTACCCACTTAGATACGTAGTCAACAGCCACAAGAATGTATGCATTACCAAATGAGGGTGGAAAAGAACCCATAAAGTCTATCCCCCATACATCAAATAAATCCACAGGCATACTATTTTGAAGCGGTAGTTGGTGTCTGCCAGAGATGTTTCCTGTCCGTTGGCATCGATCACATGCTTTGGCATACTTGTGGGCATCCTTATATAGTGTGGGCCAAAAGAATCCTGACTGTAGTACCTTGGTAGCAGTTATTACTCCAGCAAAGTGACCTCCATATGGTGCGGCATGGCATAGATGCAATATGTTATGTTGTTCATCTTCAGGCACACACCGACGGATCACTTGGTCAGCTTACTGTTTGAACAATATTGGCTCATCCCAATAGTATTGCCTAACTTCCCGCAAAAACCTTTTTCTTGGCATTGTATGTCAAGTCTGGTGGTAGAATGTTACTTACCAAGTAGTTGACAATATCGGCATACCATGGCATGGCATTAACTGCAAGCAAATACTCATCATGAAACTCATCTCTTATCAAATTGGTCTTACCATCTTCAAGATGATGCTCTAAACGTGAGAGATGGCCAGCTACTAGGTTTTCACTGCCTTTTTGTCTCGGATCTCAAGGTCAAATTCTTGAAGTAGGAACGTCCATCGGATTAGCCTACCTTGGCATCCTTCTTTTCCAAGAGATACTTTAATGCTGAATGATCTGTAAAAACCACAACTTTGTTACCAATTAAATAAGATATAAATTTGTCAAAAGCAAATACAACCGCAAAAAATTCTTTCTCAGTCGTAGAGTAATTCAGTTGTGCTTCATTTAAGGTTCAGCTGACATAGTAGATGGCATGGAAAACCTTGCTATGCCTTTGTCCCACAACTGCTCCGAAGACATAGTCACTAGCATCACACATGAGCTCGAAAAGCTCATTCCAGTCCAATGCCACAACTATAGGGCATTGATCAACTTTTCTTTAAGCTTCTAAAGCGCTCTCAAACAAGAATCATTATATGCAAAAGTGGAATTATGTTATAACAACAAGCATAAGGGTTTAGCAATTTTCGAAAAGTCTTTAATGAAACGACAATAAAAATTGGCATGTCTTAAGAAACTTCTTATACCTTTGACACTTGTTGGGGGCGGTAGTT
This sequence comes from Hibiscus mutabilis, assembly GCA_019671005.1. NCBI lineage: Eukaryota > Viridiplantae > Streptophyta > Magnoliopsida > Malvales > Malvaceae > Hibiscus > Hibiscus mutabilis. The sequence continues at coordinate 27,230,651 of CM033738.1, forward strand.
GATTAATTACCTCAACTTTTTCTTGATCTACTTCTAACCCTCTCTCAGTTACCTTGTACCCGAGAACAATGCCCTCCTTCACCATGAAGTGGCATTTTTCCCAATTCAACACTAGGTTTGTCTCTATGCATCTCTTCAAGACTTGCTCCAAACTCTAAAGACATTCCTCAAAGGTTTTGCCAAACACTGAGAAGTCATCCATGAATACTTCCATGTTATGCTCGATCATGTCAGAAAAAATGGACATCATGCAACGTTGAAACGTTGTCGGTGCATTACATAGGCCGAATGGCATTCTTCTAAACGCAAACCTCCCATATGGGCACGTGAACGTAGTCTGCTCTTGATCATCAAGGGCAATGGTAATCTGATTATAACCTGAATAACCATCCAAAAAATAATAGAAAGCTTTACCTGCCACCTGTTTAACATCTGATCAATGAATGGCAATGGGAAGTGATCCTTCCTCGTGGCATTGTTTAGCCTCCTATAGTCCATGCACAGTCTTCATCAAGTGATAGTTTTAGAGGGGATTAACTCAGCTCACTATTTTGTACCACGGTCATGCCACCCTTCTTTGGCATGCATTGCACCGGGCTAACCCAAGAGCTATCAGAAATGGCATATATAATCCTAGCATCAAGCCATTTTGTGATCTTTTTTTTCACTACTTCTTTCATGATTGGGTTTATCCTTCTTTTGCCTTCAATGGTCTTGCCATGGTACTCCTCCAAGATAATCTTATGCATGCAAATGGTTGGGCTAATACCTCTTATGTCTGCCAGAATGCTTGCTTATAGTCACGTAATATTGCCAACAACCTTTCCTCCTTATCATTAGTGAGACCAATGGCAATGATCACTGGCAGAGTTGTGCTTTCACCTAAATAAGCATACTTCAAGTGATCTAGCAGTGGTTTCAGTTCCAATGCTGGTGGCTCCTCAATTGATGGTTTAGATGCCTTGATTTCTCTGTCGGCCAACTGTAGTGGCTCAAAATAACTCACCTCTTTAGCCTCCAAGACTGGTTCTTCTGGTTCCTCAAACAGATCAGCTATGCCATCTAAAGTGCTAGCATCAAATTTTGCATCCTGCCATAACTGTGCCATGTTCAAAGTGTAAATGGACTCCATCATCTCTTTTGCTTGGCACTCATCAGGTTCACCTGCACATTTCAAAGCTAGAAACACATTAAATGTAACTTGTTGATCATTCATGCACATTGTTAGTTCCCCTTTATGAACATCAATTAAAGCCCTACCTGTGGCAAGAAAATGCCTCCCCAAAATAATCGGGACATTATTATCAACCTCATAATCCAAAATGATAAAATCAGCTAGAAAAATAAATATGTCTACCTTTACCAACACATCCTCAATCTTACCCTTAGGATGTGCATAGGATCGATCTGCCAGCTGAAGCGTCACCGTGGTAGGTCTTGCTTCTATGCCAAGCTTCTGAAAAACTGACATTGGCATCAAGTTGATGCTGGCTCCTAGGTCACACAGTGCCTTGCCCATGAATTTGTTGCCAATGGTGCAGGGAATAGTGAAACTTCCCGGATCTTTCAACTTTGGTGGCAAACGGTTTAGGATCATGGCACTGCATCCTTCGGTCAGGTTAACAGTTTCAAAGTCTCCCAACTTCCTCTTTTTGGATAGAATGTCCTTCATAAATTTGACATAGTTGGGCATTTGTTCAAGGGCTTCTACCAATGGAATGTTGATTTGCAATTGCTTAAGAACCTCCAAGAAACACTTGAACTGCTGATCTTGCTTGTGCTTTTGAAGTCTTGCTGGAAATGGTGGCGGCGGATAGATACGTGTTTGCTCTACTGGCTTTGCCAACGTAGTGCTGGCATCGATGCTGGCATTAGTGTGCTGTCTGGCATCAGTTCTAGCATCATCTGCTTTTGTTTCCTCTTTCTCTGCTTCCCTAGGATCATCTACTGGCATAGGCTTCTCATCTTGGCAATTAATTGGCTGCTTAGCAACCTTCTCCATCTCGCACTGCTTACCACTCTAAAGAGTTATAGCATTGCACTACTCATTGTCTTTGTGACGAGCATCTTCTGTGTCACTTGGCAATGCCCCCTAGGGTCGATTATTGAGTGCACTGGCAATCTGCCCAAGCTGGACTTCCAAATTTCTCATTGACGCAGCCAAACTCTGGATTGTAGCATCATTCCTTTCAATGTACTCTTTGAGAGTGCCTCCTTGGTTGAGTCTCTACCCTTGCTGAAAATTGTTTTGGGTTTTTTGTGGCATGGCATTCTGATAGAATGCTGGCACGACATTTTTATTCTGCCTCTAAGTATTCTGGCGCTGGGCATTGTACTGGTTACCTCCTTGATTTCCCCAAGATAAGTTATTGGGACTAATGCTTTGACTTCTTGGGACTCATTGTTCTTTTGCAACGTTCTTACCATGCTCGTAAGGTTGGAAATCTCGGCATGAATGGATGTCAGTTCATCAACCTGAAATTTCCCATTGGTTTTAGTTTTGGTCCCAAGTCTTGCAACAAGATATTCAAAATCATTGATTGCAATCCTTTCTAAAATGTAAATAGCCTCAATATATGTCTTGTTAAGCAATGAGCCAGCTGTTGAAGCATCAACAACCGTCCTTGTTTGTGCATTCAATTCATTGTAAAAAGTTTGAATTTGAGTCCAATTCGGGAATCCATGCATAGGAAACCTCCTCAACAAGTCTTTGAATCTTTCCCAGGCATCATATAAGGTCTCATCCTCAGCCTGCCTAAATGTAATGATCACACCCCGCAGCTTGGCAGTGAGTGTTGGCGGTTGGAATCTTGTCAAGAACTTCTGGCATAGGTCTGTCCATGAAGTGACTGAGCCAGGTGGCAAGGATTTAAGCCAAGCCTTTGCTCCATCTCTCAAAGAAAAAGTAAATAACTTCAGCTTCACAATATCTTCAGGTACTCTATTTTGTTGAAATAGCTGGCAAATCTCCATGAACTGTTTAAGATGTTGCCTCAGATCTCCAGTGAGTGGGCCATCAAACTGACCTACATTCAAAAGAGTTTGAACCATTACTGGCTTAAGTTCAAAATTAACAGTGTTTACCTTTGTGCCAACAAGTCCTAGCATCAAATTGTCAATGGTTGGTGCCGAATGTTCTCTAATAGGCCTCTCATTAACAACTAGGGCAGCAGGTGGTGGTGGTATCTCATTGTTAAGTGGATTTCCCTCATTGTTCACCACATCATTCCCTCCATTACCTTGGTTAATCTCTCGAAAATCTTATTTTTAACCTCCGCAAGGTTTTCTCATTTTTTGGATCGTATGGCCAATCGTCCACCACAGGATGGCTTTTGGTCATACACCGACAAAAATGAAAGGTAAAAATAAAAAAGAAAATAAAAATAACAGGAAGACAAGTAAAAATTTAAAAACAATCAATTTCGTTGCAATCCCCGGCAACGGCGCCAAAAACTTGTAGACTCTCTAGGTGAAATGTTGGCAAAAGTGGTAGAAAATATGTATTGGAAAATATAAGAATGTGCCAAAATGAAGTATACACGGTCTGCAAGTAATACAGCTGGTAAGCTGAGTATCGATCAGACAAAGATTGTCTTGGAATTCAATTTCCTTGATTGTTACTTGCCTTAAGAAAAAGTTGATTTGATTTGAAATTGGTTTTGGAAAATAATTAAAAAGTAAAGAAATGAAAGAAAAGTAAAGACGTTTCCAAGGAATGTGTTTTAATGAATGATAAGTGTTGGCAGAGAATGCTTGGTTTTCACGCTATTCATGTTGTGCCAGCCGTTAACAACAACCTATCTTGGCATTGTTTGACGAGCAGATTCAAAAGTAGGAAAGCCTCTCTCGATGGTCATTTCCCTAAATTGATAATGTAAAAAACCCTATATCTCTATAGTGTTTGTTTTTAAATAAACCAATTTGGTTAAGATCCAATCTATACTCCTAAAGGGTAGCTTTCACTCCCGAAGTAAATTCATCTACTTGAACGACTTCTCTCGAAGCTTCTCTCCTCAGTATTCAACAACTTATTCGTTGCCACCCCAAGTCTGTTAAGATATTAAGGAGCAATAGGCCAACAGTGCCAGCTCTCGCTTGGCAGAGTATTTAGGAAATATTAAAGTTTGCCGAATAGATGAAAGTTTGCCAAGGCAGATTTATTATTAAAAGCTAAAGCATGAAAATAACATAAAAACCAAATATTCCCCACCAACTATTAAATTAGTTCATGGTGAGGGAGTGAACCAACAATCCAAAAACGTTTTTAGAATACATCATCCTTAAAAACAAAATACAATAACTTGAGAGAGAGAATGGGCTAGAAGGGGTCTCTCGATACAGCCCTTCAAGATCCAGGCATCTCGTCCAAGTTGTTTGGACCACCCTTCCATGGTTCAGCCGGTCGCCAATCGTCACACACACACCAACTCCTCACGATCCAATCTTCTTCTCCCTCCTTAAAGACTATCTTGGTTGGTGTTTAAATAGGCATGCAAAGAAGGGATAGGACTAGCTCTTCAAATTTTAAACTCTAACTGCCAAGAGGATACATGATTATCTTTTTATCCAGAATTGAATGAGAGCTGATCAGGCTAAGGCTGACATCATCCTGCCGATGCTGCCCTGGCATCCAAGCATGGCATGAGTCTGCCAACAAGTCTTGGCACCATCTTATCCGCTATTTTTCGGAGATTATTCCAATTGCTATTTTTCAGAGCCTGATCATGTCCTATTTTTTTGGGGTCCAACAACCTCTTGGCGCGGCATCAAGTTCACTTCTCTTACATCTAGTGCTTGGCATTGTCTGGTCCATCTATTCCAACAACACTCAGCATTCTCTCTGGCATTCCTTTCTGTGTTGCTTTTCTGGGCCAAATACTATGCCAAACCTACAAAATTGCCAACAAAATAACCCTTCACACTGGCATAGACAAAACTCTAAACTCCTTATGAAAATGCATGATTCTAACATCCTAATGCAACTAAATGTACCTAAAAACAAGCAAAAGCATTGTAAGATTGCATTAAAAATAGTACTTTTGGAGAGGTAACAGTGACCAATTCGGCATATAGGAGAAATATAGGGGATAAATTTTGAATAATTGTTTTGGTGATGGAAATGGATACAATGTGATGTTACAAGGCTAATTTGAATATTAGAATGGAAAATTCATCACTAGAAATTAATAGTGACCATTTCTACTAGAATGCCTAATTAAGGGAAATTATTTTGAAATTTTATTCTAGCATTGGATTTAATGAGATTATAATAATGTTAGCTTAATTTGGTAATTTGGAGCAAAATAAAAATGAATATGAAATAGAGGACCATTTCGGTTTGAGGAAGAGATGAAGGGGATGATTCTTAAATTTTTAGTTTAATATTCCATTAATGAATATTAGTTGGAATTATCAAATTAAGTATGCTAGGGAGCTAAATGATCAAAATGCAAATCATTAAAAGGTTAGTGGTCAATTCGGCCAAGGAAGAAAATAGAGGAAAAATGTTGAATTTTTTTTAGAAATGCTTAATTGGTTAATTTAAGCATAAAATCAAGTATATTTGTGAAGTTGGTGACTAAAATGTCACTTAAGTATAGGTTAACGGTTAAAAAGGTAAATAAAGAAAGTTAGTGTATAACAAAGGAATTTTTGGAATAATTACTATTTAAGCATGAATAAATATTTTGAGGTTCAAAATGGTCACTAAGGACCATAATAAACATTCGGTAAATGTATGGGAGATAAGAAATAAAGGAAAGTTAGAGTAAAGAAGAAGTTAATTATGAATGTATTCCTAATGTGGATTCTTATGGTATATGCTACATGAACGGAAATTTAGCTCTAAGACAAGAATGGAACACTCGACTAAAACCCAAAAACCTTGTCAATTATCTTCTCGGGATGATCAACCCAACAATCCTGGGATAGATAATGATGATAAAAAAGAAGAGAAAACTCAAACCGGTGAAAGTGAAGTAGCGATTAAATTAAAGTTTGGTTATAAGTGCAAGTATATTTTAAAGGCCCCATTATTTGAGAATAAACCGATAAACCACCATCACTGCGCTTGATACTGGCCACGTTTACGCTCGAATAAAAGGGCAGCGCATTGACAAATATTATTCCATTGTGCCATCTTTAAAAAACAATTTAAAAAGGAACATACATTCACATTGACATGGTACTAAAACATAGAAATATGACTATTACAAAATCAAATAAAAATAGTAAAATGTATGAACAAAAACATAACATATCAAAATAAAATAAAATAACAAAGCATAAACATGAATATGGAAAAGGAAGAAAAACATGCTTCTAAAATCATTTAATCCTAACATGCTTAGACACATTAAAACAAACCACAAATATAACATATGCATGACATACATAATACGCTATTAGGCAAGCGAAGCAAAATGCCAAAATATTACACTAAAACTTTATCACACGACACACTAAATATCTATATCATAAATACTCCTAAATGATCATGGCAAGAATCATACATAGACCAAAAACACATGAACACATAAATTACTTTATAAGTACTTACGTATTATAAAAAGGAAAACATACATAAACTAAAGAACATAATAAAAGCAAAAGAACATAATGCATATTAAAACAATGCTAAAAAAACCATGATACATGCTTAACAAAATACCCAAAACTAACATATGACCAAAGATTCAAAAACGATCATAAAATTCATGTAAACATATAAACATGATATGCAAACTAAACTAAAACATACCACATAAAACAAACATGTACACAACAAGACCAAATAAGTCAAAACATAAAAGCATAATATCACACATCTAAAAAAGGGTATAAATAAACATGACATAGAAAACATATATGAATCATAATAAGCAATTTAAACATGCTAAAAACACATAATAAAAACAATATGACATAAATATTTAAAAAAGAAAAGAAAAGAGGGACCGAAATGAAAATAAAGAAACATAAAATAGAAAATAAAAAGATAATAAAAACACAATTTAGGGGCTTATTTAAAACTGAAATAAGCTTGAAAGGACCAAATATGTAATATAACCAAGGGGCAAGCTCGAAGTGCAAATACCAGAAACAAGAAAGGATTAAGGTGGTAATTTTACCATTTTGAAACTGATTCGGTTTAATTTTAGGACGAAATTGAAAAGTTTTGAAAAGAAAGAGGGACTATATATGTAATTGGACCAAGGGGTGAGTTCAATATGAAAATATCAAGAATGAGGGGGGATTTATGAAGCAAATGGACCAAAAAGTTTTTATTATCTGCCTATTTAATGACTTAACCAGCCCCTTTTTCTCTATTTACTCATTTTTTAACCCTTGATAAAACTCTCTTTCTCTCATATTTACAGAAACCAACCACCCCTAAAACCAAAAAAACTTCCCCGGCCGCCGCGTTCGAATGGTCTCAGGCCAGGTTCGGCCGCCTCAAGCCGTCCTAGACCAGGGCTTTCGGCCACCACCCGAAGAGAAACCGCTTTAAAAATCTCTTACACCCTTTCTTTCGAATCTAAAAATACAAGAGCCTCTTATCATTTCGAACCGAAAACAAATAATAAAAAAACCTAAAATGGCTCTCTACCGTGGTTCATCGCCCGCGAGACAACTAGAAGACCAAGGTAAAAAAACCCCTTTTTACTTTATTTACTTATTTATCTTCTTTTTTTGCCTTTACTTCGCATGCATGAGAAATAAAAGAAATAAGAGATTACCCACGAAACTCTCTATTTTTTTTGGTATTTCGTATTTATGGAAACTGGAAAAACTGAATCATTCTTATAGATCTTTTGAGTTGGATACATATATCTGTGTTCTCTGAATTGTTTTGGTAGAAATAAAATATAAAAATACATATTTTTGTCTGATTTCGTATTGATAATCCATTTTTTTGTCTCTCTTACACATCTGGTGGTTGGTACGGCGGCATGGTGGAGGTCATCGTCCAGCCAGAAGCATCCTTGGCCGTTGGATCAGATTTGATCCAACGGCTGAGGTTTCATGAGAAAAGGACGGCCCTGATGCAATCTAGAGGCTGGTGGGAATGCATAGGATGATCACACGTGGCATGGGGATACAGACGGTCTCATGAACAGTCTGGAAGTGCATCACACGCGCCAGCTGGAGGGTCATCTTCAATTGATCTAAACCGTTGGATCAAAATGAAGGCGTCTGCAAGATAAAAGATCAGATTAGGGTTTTTTGTCAGATACAAAATTAGGGTTTTAATTACTAGGCTGGCCGGTTTGGGCCTATGTAAATATTAATTAATTTTTTTGGGTCTTAATTGTAATAATGGATTGGTCATTATAATATATTTGGGTTTTAATATTATTATTTAATGTTTACTTCAAATCAGCCCAATACAATAATAATATTAATAATAATAAATATAATAACACTAATAATAATAATAATAATAATAATACTAATATGATAATTCATACACACATGCACACACATATATAACATACGAGTATACGTGCAAACATTAATATATGTAACACATCCTTAATTAATATGGTATACAAACACACATGCATATATAATCATACACGTAATTGACATAAATATCCACACATTACTCATACAAACAATACACTCATAAGATGTGAACATACATATGACACACATATACCATGATAATTATAAATACGTATGCATACACAATACATACGCTATACATACATTCACACATACCACACACACATACATTACGTATATATTAATAACAGATACACATACATATATATATGTAAACGTGCACTAGTGATATCAATTAATTATTACACTAATATACTAATATGATATTTATAGACCATATAAAAATGAATGATTACAGTTGCCTCTCTTTGTAATACCTCAAAATTTTGTTTAGTGACCAAAATATAAAATTTGAAAAGTTTGGTGATAAAGTGTAAAATTAAAAAAGTTTAGGGACTAAATTGTAATTTTAAAAAGTTATGTATTTGGTCCCGTAAATGAATAGTTCACCCCAAGAGTGGCATTTTCGTGATACACGAATTTTTGATACAGAGTTTGTATTAAGAGCTATAAAGCGTTAAAGTTCGAGAAAATTTCCAGATATTTGGATCAAAATAAAAATTATTAAGCGTGCTCAGAGCAGAGTAGCATTAGGATGGGTGACCTTATGGGAAGGTCTCATGTCAGTAGTTGAGACTGATAAAAAGGGGAATTAGTTCGAATTGAAATTTTTTTATGGATATCTGATCAAGGATTATTAAGAGAAATTTATTCGATAAAGATTTCGGGTAAATTATCAGTATATTGGATCAAGTCAAAATTTCAAGATTTTGATTTTTACATAATTATGGAATATTTTGTATGTTAAAAATATTTACATATGGAGATCAGAATTATGAGAATTTTAGATTTTACCCGATAGTTAGAAAGTGGAAAAATAGTAGAAAGTGAATATCGGGTAATCGAATCGAATTGGAATTTTAAAGACAGTTCCAAGGATTATGGAAAATTCATAAAATATTATTTTATGGATATTTTATTACATTTGGTTAGATTCTAACTATATTTAGTTAGATGGTGATGGAATGGCAATTTTCAAGCCTTGTTAGTAATAAAGTATAGTTGGAGGGCAAATTGGACATTTGTCATGGATGGCATTTTTGAAATATTTTGAAATGTTGAGGGCATTTTTAGAAAATGAAAAACGCATGGATTTAATCTTGGCCCATGGTTTATGATAAGATTAAATATAGCCATTGGATTTGAATGTTAAATTAGTAATTTCACTAATTAAATGAATTTAAAATTCATTTAATTATCACATGTGAATTAAAAGGATAAAAGATGAACTAATTTGTTCATCTTTCTTGGGTATTTTCGAAACACATGGGGGAAAAGGAAAGAAAATTTTCTTTGGCAAATTTGAAGGTTTTAAAGTTAGAATCAAGGTATGTTGCTTTGAAATAAATTGATCTATGCTTCATGCTCTTTCCTTTGATAGTAATATTGTATGCTATTATGAAGAATAGTTCATGTTCTTGAAGAGAGAGAAATTGGAATTTCATGAACTATGTTGGAATTAAGGCTTGATTTAAGTAACTCAAGTGTTGTAAACATGAAAACAAGCTTGAATTTAGTTTAATTCTATGTTCAAGGTTTTAAACCCTAACCCCAGAATTTGGGGATTTGGTTAGGGATTTTAATAAAGGATGGAAATGAATGATTTGTGATATTAGAAGCCTTAATTTGATGTTAGAATAAAAATTTCCCTTAGGAAGAATAATGGACCAATTCGGTTAGAATTGGAAATAAAGGGGAAATTATTGTGAAAATTATTCTAGCATTAGAAATGATGAGATTTTGATCAAATTATCTTGATTTGATAATTTAGGACCAAAATGGAAATATTGGAAAGTAAGGGACCATTTCAGTCAAAGAAGAAAAATTAGAAGAAATTATGGAAAAATTTCCATAAGATTTGATATGATGAAATTATGATTTTACAAGCTTTAAAATATCATTTGGACCATTTTAGAAGTTTGTAAAAACATAAGGATCAATTTGAAAATCTTGGAAAGTTTGGGGACCAATTCGGCATTTTGGGGAAAGTTAAGGACTAAAATGAAAAATTGTTTTCATGGAAGTATTATGCTGGAACTAAGGTTAGAATGAGTTATAAATCATTATTTGAGTAAAGGTTGAAAGAAATACAAAGTATTGAGGATGAAATGACTTATGTCATGAAACTAATATTTGGAAAATATTAGGGTGTTTTTAGGAAAATTATTCCTATATTGCTTATGTGTTAGTAAGATACTAACATATAATTTGGAATGTGCTTATGGTATTTTTAATACACTTGCAGACTGTGCACAAAATCAAGATCGAGTTAACAATCGAGGAAATGATATAGATCAAAGCTGAAGCTTAGTGAGGCTAGTTGAATATTGACAAAGTATAAAGTGTCAAGGTGAGTTCATTTTTATGCATGGATAATATTATGATTATCATTTGGAAGACTTGTGATAAGTGTACCTTATTAATAATTACTTGATAATTATATGTTTATATCATGAACTTAAATTTGACATGGTGAGAATTGACAAAGGAAGAACTATGATGCATTTGATCACTAAATATACCAGGTATGTATGGTTATGTTATATTTAGGGTATGAACTGCCCAGTATTTAATTATATTTCCATGGATGAATTGAATATGGAATTGGAAAGTATGCCCAAATAAGTATTTGAGGTATAGAGTATAGTTGGCATGCCATAGAGTCCAGTGGTTTATTAGCACTTTGGTACAGTTTTGACTCGTGTAATCAAGTCCTCAAAACTATGTTGGGCAATAATTTATTTGATAATAAATGATGAATAAATTAGAGAGTAAGTGAACTCTCGAAAAATGATAATAAATGGTGAATAAATTAGAGAGTAATTAAACTCTCAGAAAATGATAATAAATGGTGAATAAATTAGAGAGTAGGTGAACTCTCGGAAAATGATAATAAATGGTGAATAAATTAGAGAGTAAGTGAACTCACGAATATTAAATGGTAAATAATTCAGAAAGTAGGTAAATTCTCGGATAATGGCAAGGATAATAATAGGATTTATGAATCCGGATTATATTATGTTAATATTTGATTAACATAAGGGAAATAAAAGAATAGTGATCAAACTGCATGTTTATTATATTATTGATATAATTCAAGCATGTTGATTTATATTAAATAATTATAATGCCTCACTAAGTATATACTTAACGTGTGATGGTTTTTCACGCGTAGGTAGAAAACTTGGTTCGGAGTAAGGAGTAAGGCATCACTATCAAAAGAGATATATACAATATCGGTAATTACATCTTTGATGTATTTTGATATTTCTAGTTGGCATGTATAAATAAATAGTAGCTCCTTTCAAACTAGTCTAGATATGGATTGTAATAATAATATCTAGATAAGTGGTTAGTATATGATATTGAGTTTTATTTAAATGGATACTAGTTTAAAGAAATTGCTAGTAACGAAAATCAGGAAAGATTATAATAATGAAATTTTAGAGTAATCAAAATGATTTTTATTTTAGGTAGTTTTTAGGCAGTTTTGTTAATTGTGTAGTATAGTTAAAAATTGCCAAGTTGCTGCCTGAAATTGAGGTCTATCTGATGGATTAAAAATTGGAAATAAATTTTACATGATTAAAAATGAAAAATTTTAAATCGTCATTTTTGACTTGTTTGGATAGCATAAAATATGGTTTAAACATCATGTGACACTCTATACTAGTATTGGGTAATAAATACTGGTAAGAGTGTTACATTTATTGGTATCAGAGCTACAGGTTTAGCCAGTTCTGGATAGTAAATGAGTCTCTGTAGAAAGTCAGAGTTATATACATGCCACTAGAATATCTAAAAATTACTGATATTGTGTAGGATTATGATGATGCCTGATGTTGAGTAGATTACTCCTTACTTATTTTAGATAATCGTGACATGAATAGATGTCAAGTTATCGAGAATCCCAACAGGCTTTTGAGCAGGATGTGCCTGCTCAAAGCGAAAGTAATGAGGTGAATCATAATCCACCTCAGGTTCAGCAAAATGTAGAGCAATTAGCTCAGCAGAATGTAGAGCAACAGGCTCAGGAACAAAGAAATATGCCGGTACAAGATCAAGGCTTATTTCTGCAGTCTTTGGAGGCAATCCTAAATCGGCAGGCACCACTATCAGTCCCAAAGGAATTAAGGAAAATTGGGGCACCAGAATTCTGGGGTGATACTGATGCAGATCCTATGGTTGCCAATTATTGGTTAAATGATATAAAGATCATATTAAATAGGATTCCTTATGATAAACAAGGAAAATTAGAAGGAATAGTATCCCTTTTGATGGAACAAGCTAGCGTATGGTGGAACGTGAAGTCCAGAATAGGCAGATTTATAGCTGGGTTGAATTCTCAATATAAAAAGATTTTGGTTTCTCGTAACTTCACTTCTTTTCAAGAAGTGGTAAATCGAGCCAAGGCCATGGAGAAAGTTAACCTTGAGGAAAAAGGTGAGAAGTAGATTCAGACCAGAAAAAGGTCTGGAGGTTCATTTACTGCATCATCATTTAAACGCAGTAAAGGAATACCATAATAGTATCCTGCAACATCGGCCTCTTCAGTTAAGAAGGGGTATGCATAAGTAAAATTGAAGCAGTCCCATACGAGTACTACGGGTACTTGAGATTTTGGAATTCACCCTATTACAGAATACGAGCATTGTGGAAAAAGGTATCCTGGTCAGTGCTGGTTGACTGGGGAATGTTTCTATTGTGGGCAAGCTGGTCATATCAAGAAGCATTGTCCAGAACTTTACCCAAATCAGCCTATTGTAGCACATCAGGCTGGTAAAGGAAATAACAGTAGTAACCTGGGAACATCTGCATTTACGCCTAATCGAGAGAGCAAGGCTATAGCTCGGGTATACCACATCAAAACTGTTGAGGATCAGGATGATACAGAGATCGTAGTAGGTATGATTGAACTCTTTGGCGGACCTATCTTTGAATTGATTGATCTAGGCTCCACTCATTCTTACATTAGTTCTAAAATAATACTTGAAAGAAATATCCCAATAGAACCAAATTCAAATAAAGTAGTTGCCATCAATCTAATAGGACAAAGTGCCAAAGTGAGTCGAATATGCAAGAAATGTCCTCTAAAGATTCAAATACTAGAATTTCTTGCTGGTTTTATGGAAAATATAAAAGGGTTAATCTTGAAGAAGCCAGACGGTTCAAAGATGGTATTTGTAGGTGAAAGACCGGATAATCGAAACAATGTGATTAGTGCTTTAGAAACAAAAATAAATCTGGAAAATGTACCAACGGTACAAGAATTTCCAGATGTTTTCGGATGAATTACTGAGATTACCTCCCGATTGAGAGGAAGAATTTTGTATTGATGTGCTTCCTGGAATAGCACCAATATCGATAGCACCTTATAGGATAACTCCTACAGAGCTTAGAGAACTGAAAGCTCAGTTACAAGATTTATTAGACCAAGGTTTTATACGGCCTAGTATACCACCTTGGGGAGCCTCAGTCCTATTTATATAGAAGAATAACGGATCAATAAGATAATGTGTAGATTATCGTTAACTTAATGAAGTGACGATCAGGAATAAGTATCTTTAACGAGGATTGATGATCTCTTTGATCAACTTAGGGGAGCAACCGTGTTCTCTAAGATTGATCTCCGATCGGGGTATCATTAATTAAAGATCAAGAAGGTGGATAGACCAAATATAGCTTTCAAAATCAAATATGGGCATTATGAGTTGTAGTAATGCCCTTCAAACTTACAAATGCACCTTGTGGCATTTAAGGATTTAATGAATCGAATTGTCTAGTTGTATATGGAATCAATTTGTGGTAGTATTTGTTGATAATATATATTGGTTTATTTGAAAACTAAGGAGGAGTATGATACTCATCTTCAAGCGTTCTCTCAGATCCTACGAGAAAGAAGAAGTTGTATGAAAAGCTGTCAAAATGTGAAATTTTGGTTATCGAAAGTAATTTTCCATGGGCATATAGTTTCAGCCGAAAGAAACTCAGTTGAACCTAAGAAGGTTCAAGCAATCCTTGAATGGAAATATCCTAAGAATGTCTCTGAAATAAGAAATTTCTTAGGATTAGTTGGTTATTATTGGTAGTTTGTGATTTTTTTTCAATGATTACCTATCCGATAAACAAGCTGTTAAGAAAGGATATGCCTTTCGTTTTGAACGGAAAGGTAAAATCAGTCCAAGGTTCATTGACCTTTATGAAATACTAAAGAGAGTTGGATTAGTGGTATGATAGCATTGCCACCCAAGATGAATCAAATTCATGATGTATTTCATGTATCCATGTTAGAGAGGTATAGATCACATCTTTCGCATGTCATTACACCGAAAGAAATTGAAATTTAACCAAATTTGACATACGAAGAAAAACATGTGAGGATCTTAGCTAAGGAAGAAAAATAGTTGAGAAATAAAAAAAGGATTCCTCTGGTCAAAGTTTTATAGAGAAATCACAAAATAGAGGAAGCTACTTGGGAATTTGAGGAATCAATAAAACAAAAAACAAAAAAACCATCCGTATCTTTTTGAACTTCGTACATAGGGAAAATTCAGGGACGAATTTTCTTAAGGGGGAGAATTGTAATACCTCAAAATTTTGGTTAGTGACCAAAATGTAAAATTTGAAAAGTTTGGTGCCAAAGTGTGAAATTAAAAAAGTTTAGGGACTAAATTGTAATTTTAAAAAGTTATGTATTTGGTCCCATAAATGATTAGTTCACCCCCAAGAGTGGCATTTTCATGATACACGGATTTTTGATACGGAGTTTTTATTAAGAGCTATAAAGCATTAAAGTTCGAGAAAATTTCCAGATATTTGTATCGAAATAAAAATTATTAAGCATGCTCAGAGCAGAGTAGCATTAGGATGGGTGACCTTATGGGAAGGTCTCATGTCAGTAGTTGAGACTGATAAAAAGGGGAATTAGTTCGAGTTGAAATTTTTTATGGATATCTGATCAAAGATTATTGTTGCGCGGATTGAGTGCTCCGCAATTGTGCAAGTGTACACGTCGCAAGTTATAGTATAAAAGATATCGTCTCCATAGGGATTGGTGCCACTTCAAGAATCTAATCTCTTGCACTATAAAAAGGTAAAATAACACAAGTAGAAGATTGTAGGAGTTTTAACTAACAACTAAACTAAGAAAGAAAATAAGTAAAAGAAGATGCAATCTAATGAGAGAGAATAGGCTAGGTTATCGTGAATTAGGTGTGATAGCCAACTGGATCGTCTTCGTAAAAGAATGCAAGGTAAACTCAGTTGTCGTGGCAACTTGCACAATAGGGTTGCCTTGGCAACTAATCGATGGTTGCCTGAGCGACTGCCTGGGCAACTACTTGGGCGGCTGGGCAGCAACTTCAAGGTTCGGTGGAGCGTTCTTCAATGGTTTCTTCTTATCCCTAAGTTGAAACTCTAGTTATTTGTGCATGCCTTGATAATACATCCCTGTGTGAATCAAGGGTGAACAACAACCAATCTTGCGTTCTTCTTAGCTATTGAAATCCTTAACTTATTCCTAAGCTGGATTAATCTTCACCATCAATAGATTGAATAAAGACCATACTCATTCGTTTCTTGAATCTAACTCTCCCGACATTAGATAAATAGATGAAGTTACGAGATCATCTCCCAATTCACTGCAAACAAGAATAAGAACCAAGAATGAGTAAACCTTGAATTGAAAATGCAAACTCTTATTACCTAAACAAAATCCAATTGTTTCTCACAACCACAAAACACAATAACCATACCAAGTAGATTTAGTTCATGGC
The DNA here is from genome assembly GCA_019671005.1 of Hibiscus mutabilis. Classification (NCBI taxonomy): domain Eukaryota; kingdom Viridiplantae; phylum Streptophyta; class Magnoliopsida; order Malvales; family Malvaceae; genus Hibiscus; species Hibiscus mutabilis. The sequence goes on from CM033738.1 coordinate 27,247,054, forward strand.
TAGGTTCCAAAGAAACACAAAACAAAGAATTCCTAGCATAAACCTAATGGAACAAGAAAGAAAAAAAGATGAAGAATGGTTGAGCCTTGTCGATATCTCCCCCTTTGATCTTGTTGAAAATTCTCTCTTCTCCCCCCCCCCGGAGTTGACGGCATGGTCTTGAATTTATAGGGCTAGGTCAAAGTCTTTTTTTGATGAGGAAGTTAAGTTGGAATTAAATTATCTTTAAAGAGTATAATTCTTTATTATATTTAAATTCCTTCTAGAACTTCTCCTATCTTCTTGGGATTTAATTTCTCTTTAATCTCTTCATGAAAATCAAACTCCTTTGGGATTTAGCTTTGCTCCACGTCATCTTGGGCTTGTCTAGTCATCAATTTCGACTACCATATCATCTTATTCCTTGTCGAAAATTACCTTGGCAACTAGCTCGGCATCTCCTTCATGCATTGCCCTGGCAACTAGCTCGGCATCTCCTTCATGCATTGCCCAGGAAACTGGTTCCAGCCTTGCTTTGGCAAGTGATTCTACACACACACACAAAACACACCAAAGCAGTATCTCTTTCCACAAAATTGAGCAAAATATGAAATCAAGCTTGTCCACCAAGGAAACGATGCAAACATGCATGAATGACTAATAATGCAACTAATATGAGCCTAAGTCTAGAAATAATGAGAATAAAAGGGGTAATAAAAATAGTACTTTTAGACACTTAACACACCCCCAAACTCGAACTATTGATTATCCTCAAGCAATGCAAACTAATAATTACCCGCCAAGACTTCAATTTTCACAAACTTAGCTTTGAACTTGATTTCAACTCTCAGAACTGTGGCACAAAGTATGATTGGCTTTTCATTTTTCGATAAACTTAGGAGTTACTCGGAATCAAACTATAATGCTTGTGAGTGTGTGCGGAGTTGTGTGCAAATTGATTTTTCGGATTTTATGCAAACAAGAGGTTTTCAAATTACTTTATTGGGTTCTTTTAACATGTTTTAACTATAGCCGATTTGGGCACCTCTAGTGTTTTGTTTTTAGTTTTCTTAAGTTAATTAATTTATTCGACTAGAGCCAGTTTTGGGCACCTCTAGCGATCAATTTTTAGCACATACTAGAGCCAATTCCGGGCACCTCCAGTGATCAATTTTTAGCACATACTAGAGCCACTGCACCTCTAGTATTCATCCAATTTTATTCTAATCCCCAACTTTTTAACTATCAACCAATGTTCGCTAGAATTCCTTAAATCAATCAAGCCACGCAATGTTTCATCAAGTTTAGCATCATAGTACGATTCTAAGTGTTTCCATGTTTATCCTAGAATAAAAAGTTCTATCAATTAAGTACATTGGCAAAGTCATCATCGGATATTCAACAAATCTAGGCAATTCTTGTTCCAACTAAAGGCATGACAAGCAATTTATGTATCCTAAATGCAATACTTAAGATGAATGCAACTAAACATGGTAACTAACTAGAAACCAACACCCCAAACTCGAGAGAAGCATTGTCCTCAATGCACGTAAAAGTGAAACAAAATTTAAAAGAAACTAAATGAAATGAGTTAGTCAAAGAGGTCATCACCTCGAGTGATAAGTTTTCTTCGTGCCATTTGCTTGATTCATATTCCGGTCGGTGGTTGAATGCTTGTGGTTGGTACCGCATAAATATCATTGCTTTGATTTGATCCATGTTTGGGTATCAGTAGTTGCCGAAGCCATTGTTGTTGCCTGGGCATCGCCAGTTTCTGTTGTCGTGACAACTACTGAGGTAGTTGCTGGGGCATTCTCTGTTGTGGTTGCCGTGGCAAGTAGTCGGCAATGAATTTCCTTAGCATGGTGGTTGTGAGTCTTGTTGTGGAAAAGAAAAGAAAACAAAGAAAACCTGGAAACTAATGAAGAAAAATAAAATATCTCCTAAAAAATCCAAAAATAAATAAAGAAAAGAAAAAAAGTAACCGAAAAAAGAAAAAAATAGTTCAAAAAAAATAAAAAGAAAAAGAAAATATCGAAAGGAGAGCATGCTCATGCATCTCCTAAGGTGACCACTTCTTTGTTAAGTTTCCACATGGGCAGCATTGTAGTGCTTCAATCTTTGTCCATTAACTTTGAATTCATGTTCGTCAGTGATGGACTTGATTATCACGACACCATGGGAGAATGGTTTGACAACTTCGAATGGTCCCGACCATCTTGATTTCAGTTTTAGCCGAGAATTGAATAAGAGAACTAGTTGCCCTAGCATGAATTACTGCGGCAATAGTTTCTTGTCATGCCATTGCTTTGTTTTCTCCTTGTAGATTCGTGCATTGTTATAGGCGAGTACACGGAATTCTTCTATCTCGTTGAGGTCCAACAAACGCTTTTGTCCGGCACTTTCCTAATCCATATTCACGGTCTTGATTGCCCAATATGCCTTGTGTTCGATTTCCACCGGTAGATGGCATGTTTTGCCATAGACAAGTCAGAAGGGAGACATACCTAAGGGTATTTTGAATGCAGATGCGATATGCCCAAAGTGCATCATCTAGTCTTACTGACCAATCCTTCCTAGACGGATTTATAACTTTCTCGAGTATACCCTTCAATTCCCGGTTAGAAATTTCTGCTTGCCCATTGGTTTGTGGGTGATAGGCCGTGGCAACTTTGTGAGATACACCAAAGCGTTGTAACATCTTGGCGATGAGTTTGTTGTTGAAGTGCTTGCCTTCATCACTGATAATTGCTCTCGGCATCCCAAACCGTGTAAATATATTTTTCTACAAGAATCTTTGCATAGTCTTGGAATCGTTGGTGGGAACTGCATTTGCCTCAACCCATTTAGACACGTAATCAACGGGAAGTAGAATGTAGAGGTTGCCGAATGAAGATGGGAAAGGTTCCATAAAATCAATCCCCATACATCAAAAAATTCCACCTCGATGATGTTTTGCAGCGGCATCTCATGTCGTCTAGAGATATTGCCCGTCCTCCGTAACAATCACATTGCTTGTTAAACTCTTGGGCATCTTTGTCCAAGTGTTAGCCAATACAAACCGGATTGCAAAACTTTGGTCGCGGTGGTACGTGTTCCTCCAAAATATCCTCTCTATAGGGTGAAGAATGGCATTGCCGAGTACATTCTGCTACTCCTCTTTCGGGATACATCGCGTATAACCTGAGTTGCATATTATTTAAATAAAAGAGGCTCGTCCCAAAAGTAATGCTTAGCATCATTGCAGAACCGCTTCTTCCCTTGGTGAGTAGGGCCATAAGGTAAAATACTACAAACAAGGAAATTAACTAAATCCGCGTACTAGGGTATTAGCGAGGCATGTACTGCCGTGGCGACTGCTCCCAAGATTGTCGAGGCATGTGCGTCTAGAGTTGTTGAGGCATACGCGTCCATGGTTGCCAAGGCGTGCGTATCAGTGGTTGTCGCAGCATGCGTATCGCTGGTTGTCGAGGCGCACACGTTTGGAGTTGCTGAGGCGCGGCGCGCGTCAAGAGTTGTTAAAGCATCGAGGGTTGCCGAGGCATGCGCATCCATGGTTGCCGAGGCGTCAGGGGTTGCCAAGGCAACTAATAGTTGCTCATCTGGGAATGCATCGCATATCTCTAAATTCGCATCCTCCTTCTTATTGCGTTCTAAGCGTGATAAGTGATCAGCCACTTGATTTTTTGTTCATTTCCTGTCCTTAATTTCAATGTCAAACTTTTGTAAAATCATTATCCAACGAATCAACCGAGGTTTGGCATCATTTTTAGTAAATAGATATGTAATTGTCGAATGGTCCGTATGAACAATTACCTTGGTACCAATCAAATAGGATCGAACTTGTCAAATGCGTAAACTACGGTTAGTAACTCTTTCTCCGTTGTTGTGTAATTCACTTGAGAACTATTAAGAGTTTTACTAGCGTAGTATATCACATGAAAGGTCTTACCTGTGCGTTGGCCTAGGACTACTCCTACCGCGAAATCACTTGCATCAGACATGAGCTCAAAAAGTAGCGTCCAATCTGGTGGAACGACAATGGGTGCCGAGGTAAGCTTTTCCTTTAGGGTTTCGAATGCTTGGGTGCAAGAATCATCAGAATTGAAGACTTTATCCTGTTCAAGCAAATTGCACAAGGGTTTAGTAATTTTGGAAAACTTATGAATGAACCTCTTGTAAAAACCTATATGTCCAAGAAAGCTTCAGATTCCTTTAACCGAACTTGGTGGGGGTAATCTCTCGATCACGTCCACCTTGGCTTTGTCTACTTCAATTCCCTTGGATGAAATCTTGTGGCCGAGCACTATTCCTTCATCTACCATAAAATGGCATTTCACCCAATTAAGGACTAAATCGGTTTCTTCACATCTTACCAACACATTCTCTAAATTGCCGAGGCAGTTTGTCCAAGTCATTACTAAAAATGGAAAAATCATCCATGAAGATCTCAAGGAAGTCTTCAACCATGTCTGAAAAGAGTGCCATCATGCATCTTTGGAAGGTTTCGGGCGTTACACAATCTAAACGGCATCCTTTGAAAAGCATAAGTATTGTATGGGCATGTGAAGGTTGTTTTTCTTGATCTTACGGTGCTATGGCAATTTGATTGTAACTGAATAACCATCAAGAAAATAATAAAAGGGTTTACCCGCAAGATGGTCAAGCATTTGATCAATAAAAGGTAATGGGAAGTGATCTTTCCTAGTGGCTTTGTTTAGCTTTCGATAATCCATACAAACCTTCCAACCGATCACAGTCCTGGTTGGAATGAGTTCATTGTTTTCATTACTTACCACCATTATACCTCCCTTTTCGGTACACATTGTACCAGACATACCCATGTACTATCAGAGATAGGGTATATGATGCCGGCATCAAGCCACTTGATTATTTCTTTCATTACAACCCCTTTCATGGCATGATTCAGTCTCCTCTGGGCCTCAATCGAAGGTTTATGATCATCTTCCAACAAAATCTTGTGCATGCACACTGCCGGGCTAATTCCCTTCAAGTCGGAAATTGTCCACCCTATTACCTTCTTATGTAGCATCAACATTTTGATCAGCTTCTTTTCCTGCTCAGGCTGTAACTTAGAGGAAAGAATTACAGGCAATGTATTATCGGTTCCTAAGTAAGCATATTTTTAGTTGCTCGCAATGTTTCAACTCAAGAATCAGTGGTTGTTCAATAGAGGGCTTTTCGATTTTACCTTCCTTACCTGAGTAATCTAGTGGTTCAAAGTATGTACCTGGTAGATTGACTAACCAATTTGTCTCTTCTTGTTGTTCCTCATCAATCGGTTCTTCATACTCCTCAGGTTCCTCTTAATCGGTAATGTAGTTGTCGAGGCAACTAAATTCCTCGTCGAAGTTAAACTCTGCCGTGGCATGAAGAAGTTGGCATTCTTTCGGATCATCGACATGACTTAGTGTTTGGAACACATTTAGTTTAACTTGCTGGTCATTCACCCTCATTGTGAGTTCTCCCTTTTCAACATCGAACAAGGTTCTCCCTGTTGCTAGGAAGGGTCTCCCGAGAATGATAGGTGCATGTTCATCTTCTTCACAATCCAAAACAATAAAGTCAGCGGGAAAAATAAATTTATCAACTTTTACCAATATGTCTTCGATTTTTCCCTCTGGATTCACATAGGATATGTCAGCTAGTTGTAGCATAATCGTTGTAGGTCTTGCCTTCCTGATTCCTAGTTTTTGGAAAACTGATTTAGGCATCAAGTTTATGCTTGATCCAAGGTCACATAATGCTTTCCCGACATAGTGGTTTCCAATGGAACAAGGTATTGTGAAACTTTCGGGATCCTTCAACTTGGGTGGCATGCGATTGTGCAACATGGCCATGCATCCTCTATTGCAAAGAATGTTTCAAACTCTCCTAGCCTTGTTCTCTTGGACACACTGTCTTTAAGAAACTTGGCATAGTTCGGCATTTGTTCAATTGCTTCAACCAATGGCAAGTTGAGGTGGACTTGCTTTAGGATATCAAGGAACTTCTTGAATTGATATTCTTGCTTTTTTCGCTTCAACCTTTGTGGGAATGGTGGTGGAAGTCGGATATCTTCGATCCTTTCATTGGTCTAGAACCTGATTGATGGCATTGCCAGGGCAACTGGAGTTGCTGAGGCATCGTCAACTGGGGTTGTCGTGGGGTGCCTATCGTTGGTTACCGAGGCATCCTTATCGCCGGTTGCCGAGGCATGCTTATCACCGGTTGCCGCAAAGCAATTCTTGGTTCAAAGATCCGAGGCTTTGCCGCTGAGTTCGTCTTGTTCTTTTTGTGGAGTTTTGTTTGATGAGCGAGCTTGAGCCTCTTTAAGTTGTTGGCCACTTCTAGTGGTGATCGCCTTACATTGCTCATGGCCAGTTCCTCTTGCGACTTCAGTATCGCTAGCTAAGCCTCTTTGCGTTCTAGTATTCAGGTTTTGAGCAAATTGTCTGACTTGATTTTCAAATGATTTGAGTGCCGCCTCTTGGTTCTGCAATCTCATATTGGTCCTGTTAATAAAAGCATCAGTTCTTTTTATGAAGCTACTATTCTCATCCATATAAGATTCAGTTTTCAACATAAAAGCATTGAGAGAATTTTCCAAAGAACTAGATTTTGTTCGGTTTGTTGTTGTCGTGGCAATTATTGTCGTGGCATATTCTCGCTAGAATCCTTATGCTTGTGCATTCTGATTGTTCTAGTTTAGAGCATTGTTGGGATTACTCTATGAAAAATTCGGGTGCTTCTTCCAACCTGGATTGTATGTATTGGACATCACATTGTTGCTCCGGTTGTAATTCCCCACATAAAAGCTGGGTTCTAAATTCTGCATACATTTAGAAGAATCATGGTTACCACCACATAACTCACAAAAGGAATCCATTACCTTGACTTCCTGTGTGTTGTTTAGTTTCTGCATGTTTTGTACCATCTTAGTTAGAGTGGCCAATTGTGCCGAAATTGAGTCTGATGATCCCAGTTCATGTATTGTGGCTTGGCGTCTAACTCCTCCTCTTCTAGCAAATGGGAATTGATAGTCATTCTTGGCAAGCCTGTTTAGAATTTGCATTGCTTCCTCTGGCAACTTATCTAGGAGTATGTCGTTTGCCGAGGCATCTAGCATTATCCTTGTTGGTGTATTCACAGCGTTGTAAAACATTGTTACTTGTGTCCACACTGGGAATCCGTGTAGGGGCATTTGTGTAGAAGTTCTCTATATCGATCCCAATCCTCGTACATGGATTCATCATCTGCCTGCCGAAAAGAAGTAATTTCTTTACGAAGCCTATTAGTCAAATTTGTAGGATTAAATCGAGCAAGGAAACACGACAAAGATCGGTCCAAGATCCTATTGATCCGGAAAGAATACTATTCAACCATGCTTTCGCCCTATCCCTCAGTGAATAGGGGAATAATCTTAGTCGTAAAACATCAAGGGTGACTCCTTGTATTTTGAATGAATTGCAAATCTCGGAGAAAGATTTAAGATGTTGTCGTGCATCTTCAGTTGCTGAGCCGCCAAATTGACCAATTGTGTTAATCATATTAAACATCACCAGTTTCAACTCAAAGTGGTCGGCTTCAATTTCAGGTGTGACAACTCTTGGATTAAGTCCTTCAAGATCTTCTTCAAGATAGTCTCGAATAGTTCTGTTTCGTGCAAGAATCACTCATCCTCCTGCTGGAACATTTTAATTCATATTGCCGTCTTGATTAGCCATTGCTACTCTTAACCTTCGTCTAAGTCTTTGCAAGGTTCGTTCGATTTCTGGATCAAAGGGATATTCTGGTGTAATCGGTCTCGCCCTGGTCATATACCAATGCAAAACCAAAGTTTGTTAACCCTTTGAATCTTAAACAAGAAAAAAAATAAAAAGTGCAAGAAAATAAAAACAAAGTTGCTATTGCCAATCCCCGGCACGGTGCCAAAAACTTGTTGCACGTACTGAGTGCTCCGCGATTGTGCAATTGTACACATCGCAAGTTATAGTATAAAAGATATCGTCTCCACAGGGATTGGTGCCACTTCAAGAATCTAATCTCTTGCACTGTAAAAATGTAAAAGAACACAAGTAGAAGATTGTAGGAGTTTTAACTAACAACTAAACTAAGAAAGCAAATAAGTAAAAGAAGATGTAATCTAAAGAGGGAGAATAGGCCAGGTTATTGTGAGTTGAGGAGTGATAGCCGATTGGATCGTCTTGGTAAAAGAATGCAAGGGCAACTCAGTTACCGTGGTAACTTGCACAGCGGGGTTGCCTTGGCAACTAATCGATGGTTGCCTGGGCGACTGGCTGGGAAACTACTTAGGTGACTGGGCAGCAACTTCAAGGTTCGGCAGAGCGTTCTTCAATGGTTTCTTCTTATCCCTAAGTCGAAACTCTAGCTATTTGTGCATGCCTTGATAATACATCCCTGCGTGAATTAAGGGTGAACAACAACCAATCTTGCGCTCTTCTTAGCCGTTAAAATCCTTAACTTATTCCTAAGCCGGATTAATCTTCACCATCAATAGATTGAATAAAGACCATACTCATTCGTTTCATGAATCTAACTCTCCTGACATTAGATAAATAGATGAAGTTACGAGATCCTCTCCCAATTCACTCGCAAACAATAATAAGAACCAAGAATGAGTAAACCTTGAATTGAAAGTGCAAACTCTTATTACCTAAACAAAATCCAATTGTTTCTCACAACCCAAAACATAATAACCTTAGCCAAGTAGATTTAGTTCATGGCTAGGTTCCAAAGAAACACAAAACAAAGAATTCCTAGCGTAAACCTAATGGAACAAGAAAGAAAAAATGAAGAATGGTTGAGCCTTGTCGATATCTCCCCTTTGATCTTGTCTAAAAATTTCTTCTCTCTCCCCTCTAGTTGACGGCATGGTCTTGAATTTATAGGGCTAGGTCAAAGTCTTTTTTTGAGGAGGAACTTAAGTTGGAATTAAATTATCTTTAAAGAATATAATTCTTTATTATATTTAAATTCCTTCTAGAACTTCTCCTATCTTCTTGGGATTTAATTTCTCTTTAACCTCTTCATGGAAATCAAACTCCTTTGGGATTTAGCTTTGCTTCACGTCATCTTGGGCTTATCTAGTCATTAATTTGACTACCATATCATCTTATTCCTTGTCTAAAATTGCCTTGGCAACTAGCTCGCATCTCATATTCACGGGTCTTGATTGGCATCTTTTGTACAATGTTGGCCAATACAAACCGGATTGCAAAACTTTGGCATGGGTACGAGTTCCTCCAAAATGTCCTCCATAGGGTGAAGAATGGCATTGCCGAGTACATTCTCGTTGCTCTTCAGGGACACATCGCGATAACCCGATCCGCACATTGTTTAAAACAAAAGAGGCTCGTCCTAAAAGTAATGCTTAGCATCATGGCGGAACCGCTTCTTCCTATTTGATCAATAAAGGTAATGGGAAGTGATCTTTCCTAGTGGCTTTGTTTAGCTTTCGATAATCCATATAAAACCTCCAACCGTCACAGTCCTGGTTGGAATAAGTTCATTATTTTCATTACTTACCACCGTTATACTCTCCCTTTTTCGGCACACATTGTACCTGACTTACCCATGTACTATCGAGATAGGGTATATAATGCCGGCGCAAGCCACTTGATGATTTCTTTCATTACAACCCCTTTCATGGCATGATTCAGTCTCCTCCGGGCCTCAATTGAAGGTTTGTGATCATCTTCCAACAAGATCTTGTGCATGCACACCGCCGGCTAATTCCCTTCAAGTCGCAATTGTCCACCCTATTGCCTTTTTTGTGTAGCTTCAACATCTTGATCAGCTTTTTTTCGCGCTCAGTCTGTAACTTAGAAGAAATAATTACAGTGCAATGTATTATCGGTCCCTAAGTATGCATATTTTAGTTGCTCGCAATTGTTTCAACTCAAGAATGGTGGTTGTTCAATAGAGGGTTTTTCGAGCTTACCTTCCTTACCCGAGTAATCCAGTGGTTCAAAGTATGTACTGGTCGATTGACTAGCCAATTTGCTCTTCTTGTTGTTCCTCATCGACCGGTTCTTCATACTCCTCATGTTCCTCTTGATCGGCAAATGTAGTTGCCGAGGCAACTAAATTTCTCATCGGTTAAACTCTCGCCGTGGCATGAAGAAGTTGGCATTCTTTCCGATCATCGCATGCCTTAGTGTTTGGAACACATTTAGTTTAACTTGCTGGTCATTCACCTCATTGTGAGTTCTCCTTTTCAACATCAATCAAGGTTCTCCCTGCCGCTAGGAATGGTCTCCCGAGAATGATAGGTGCATGCTCATCCGCTTCACAATCCAAAACAATAAAGTCAGCGGAAAAAATAAATTTATCAACTTTACCAAGATGTCCTCGATTTTTCCCTCCGATGCATATAGATCTGCTTGGCTAGTCTGTAGCATAATGTTGTAGGTCTTGCCTTCCCGATTCCTAGTTTCGAAAACCGATTTAGGCATCAAGTTTATGCTAGCCCCAAGGTCGCATAATGCTTTCCGACATAGTGATTTCCAATGGAACAGGTATTGTGAAAACTTCCGGATCCTTCAACTTGGGTGGCATACGACAGCAACATTGCCATGCATCCTCTGTCGCGGCAATTGTTTCAAACTCTCCTAGCCTTGTTCTCTTGGACACAATGTCTTTAAGAAACTTGGCATAGTTTGGCATTTGTTCAATTGTTTCCACCAATGGCAAGTTGATGTGGACTTGCTTTTTAGGATATCAAGAAACTTCTTGAATTGGTATTCTTGCTTTTGTCGCCTCAACCTTTGGGAATGGTGGTGGAAGTCTGATATCTTCGATCCTTTCATTGGTTTGAACCTGATTGACGGCATTGCCGGACAATCCGGAGTTGCCGAGGCATTATCAATCTGGGTTGCCGAGGCATGCTTATCGCAAGTTGCCGAGGCATCTTTATCGGTTGCCGAGGCATGCTTATTGCCGCTGCCGCGCAATTCCTCGGTTCAAAGATCCGAGGCTTTGCCGCCAGGTTCGCTTTGATCTTTTGTGGAGTTTTGTTTGATGAGCGGGTTTGAACCCTCTGTTGTTGGCCACTTCTAGTGGTGATTGCCTTACATTGCTCATGGCCGCCTTCTTGCGACTTCAAGATCGCTTAGGTAAACCTCCTTGTGGTCTAGTATTCAGATTTTGAGCAAATTGTCCGACTTGATTTTCCAATGATTTGATTGCCGCCTTGGTTTTGCAATCTCATCTCGGTCCTGTTAATAAAAGCATCGTTTTTTTTATGAAATTACTATTCTCAGCCATATAAGATTCAGTTTTCATCATAAAAGCATTTAGAGAATTTTCCAAAGAACTAGATGTTGTCGGTTGTTGCCGCGCATCCGCTGTCGTGGCATATTCTCGCCCGAATCCCGATGCTTGTGCATTTCTGATTGTTCGTTTAGAGCATTGTTGGGATTACTCCATGAAAATTTGGGTGCTTCTTCCAAGCCGGATTGTATGTATTTGACATCACATTGTTGTTCCGATTGTAATTCCCACATAGAAGCCGGATTCCGGATTCTCGCATACATTCGTAAGAATTATGGTTATCACCACATAACTCACAAAAAGAATCCATTACCTTGACTTCATGTGTGTTGTTTGGTTTTTGCATGTTCGACCATCTTGGTTAAAGTGGCCAATTGTGCCAAATTGAATCTGATGATCCTAGTTCATGTATTGTGGCTTTTACGCCTAACTCCTCCTCTTCTAGTAGATGGGAATTGATAATCATTCTTGGCCAGCCTGCTTAAAATTTGCATTGCTTCCTCCGTGACTTATCTAAGAGTATGCCGCTTTGTCGAGGCATCTAGCATCATCCTTGTTGGTGTATTCACGGCATTGTAAAACATTGTTACTTGAGTCCACACCGAACTGTAGAGGGCATTTGTGTAGAAGTTTCTATATCGCCCCAAGCCTCAGACATGGATTCATCATCCCGCGCCGCCAAAAGAAGTAATGTCGTTATTTAAGTTTATCACCAAATTTGTAGGATTAAATCGAGCAAGGAAATCACGACAAAGATCGTCCACTATTCAACCATGCTTTCGCCCTATCCTCGCTGAATAGGGGGAATAATCTTAATAGGGGAATAATCTTAATTTTGAAACGAGGGGTAAATCTCGAGGAAAGATTTTGAATGTTGTCGCATCTTCTCGAGCCGCCAAATTGACCAATTGTGTTGATCATATTAAACATTTGACTAAATTGATCTTCAATTTATAGGGCTAGGTCAAAGTCCTTTTTGAGGAGGAAGTTGTTGGAATTAAATTATCTTTAAAGAATATAATTTTTATTATATTTAAATTCTTCCACCTCGGGTTCAGCAAAATGTAGAGCAATTATTGTTTTTGAGAATGTAGAGCAACAGGCTCATTAGAACAAAGAAATATGCCGTACAAGATCAAGGCTTATTCTAGCAGTCTTTGGAGGCAATCCTAAATCGATGAAATCACCACTATCCTCCCAAAGGAATTAAGGAAAATTGGGGCACAAGAATTGGGTAATATGAAATAGATCCTATGGTTGCCAATTATTGGTTAAATGATATAAAGATCATATTAAATAGGATTCCTTATGATAAACAAGGAAAATTAGAAGGAATAGTATCCTTTTGATGGAACAAGCTAGCGTATGGTGGAACGTGAAGTCAAGAATAAAAAATGATGAAATGGGTTGAATTCTCAATATAAAAGATTTTTGGTTTTCAGAATTTCACTTCTTTTCAAGAAGTGGTAAAGGAAAGCCAAGGCCATGGAGAAAGTTAACCTTGAGGAAAAAGGTGAGAAGTAGATTCACTTTGAAAAAAAGGTTGCTGAGGTTCATTTCTTTGCATCATCATTTAAACTTGAGAAAGGAATACCATAATAGTATCCTCGCAACATCGGCCTCTTGATTAAGAAGGGGTATGCATAAGTAAAATTGAAGCAGTCCCAACCGAGTACTACGGTACTTGAGATTTTGGAATTCACCCTATTACGAATCATGAGCATTGTGGAAAAAGGTATCACGGTCTTTGTTGGTGAGGAATGTTTCTATTGTGGGCAAGCTGGTCATATCAAGAAGCATTGTCCGAACTTTACCCAAATCAGCCTATTGTAGCACATCAGGCTGGTAAAGGAAATAAAGAGTAACACGGGAACATCTGCATTTACGCCTAATCGAGAGAGCAAGGCTATAGCTCGGGTATACCACATCAAAACTGTTGAGGATCGGGATGATACGAGATCGTAGTAGGTATGATTGAACTCTTTGGCGGACCTATCTTTGAATTGATTGATCTAGGCTCCACTCATTCTTACATTAGTTCTAAAATAATACTTGAAAGAAATATCCCAATAGAACCAAATTCAAATAAAGTAGTTGCCATCAATCTAATAGGACAAAGTGCCAAAGTGGTCGAATATGCAAGAAATGTCCTCTAAAGATTCAAATACTAGAATTTCTTGCTGGTTTTATGGAAAATATAAAAGGGTTAATCTTGAAGAAGCCAGACGGTTCAAAGATGGTATTTGTAGGTGAAAGACCGGATAATCGAAACAATGTGATTAGTGCTTTAGAAACAAAAATAAATTGAAAATGTACCAACGGTACAAGAATTTCAGATGTTTTTCGGATGAATTATTGAGATTACCTCCCGATTGAGAGGAAGAATTTTGTATTGATGTGCTTCACGGAATAGCACCAATATCGATAGCACCTTATAGGATAACTCCTCTGAGCTTAGAGAACTGAAAGCTCAGATTACAAGATTTATTAGACCAAGGTTTTATACGGCCTAGTATACCACCTTGGGAGCCTCGATCCTATTTATATAGAAGAATAACGGATCAATAAGATAATGTGTAGATTATCGTTAACTTAATGAAGTGACGATCAGGAATAAGTATCTTTAACGAGGATTGATGATCTCTTTGATCAACTTAGGGGAGCAACCGTGTTCTCTAAGATTGATCTCCGATCGGGGTATCATTAATTAAAGATCAAGAAGGTGGATAGACCAAATATAGCTTTCAAAATCAAATATGGGCATTATGAGTTGTAGTAATGCCCTTCAAACTTACAAATGCACCTTGTGGCATTTAAGGATTTAATGAATCGAATTGTCTAGTTGTATATGGAATCAATTTGTGGTAGTATTTGTTGATAATATATATTGGTTTATTTGAAAACTAAGGAGGAGTATGATACTCATCTTCAAGCAGTTCTCCAGATCCTACGAGAAAAGAAGTTGTATGAAAAGCTGTCAAAATGTGAAATTTTGGTTATCGAAAGTAATTTTCCATGGGCATATAGTTTCAGCCGAAAGAAACTCAGTTGAACCTAAGAAGGTTCAAGCAATCCTTGAATGGAAATATCCTAAGAATGTCTCTGAAATAAGAAATTTCTTAGGATTAGTTGGTTATTATTGGTAGTTTGTGATTTTTTTTCAATGATTACCTATCCGATAAACAAGCTGTTAAGAAAGGATATGCCTTTCGTTTTGAACGGAAAGGTAAAATCAGTCCAAGGTTCATTGACCTTTATGAAATACTAAAGAGAGTTGGATTAGTGGTATGATAGCATTGCCACCCAAGATGAATCAAATTCATGATGTATTTCATGTATCCATGTTAGAGAGGTATAGATCACATCTTTCGCATGTCATTACACCGAAAGAAATTGAAATTTAACCAAATTTGACATACGAAGAAAAACATGTGAGGATCTTAGCTAAGGAAGAAAAATAGTTGAGAAATAAAAAAGGATTCTCTGGTCAAAGTTTTTAGAGAAATCACAAAATAGAGGAAGCTACTTGGGAATTTGAGGAATCAATAAAACAAAAAACAAAAAAACCATCCGTATCTTTTTGAACTTCGTACATAGGGAAAATTCAGGGACGAATTTTCTTAAGGGGGAGAATTGTAATACCTCAAAATTTTGGTTAGTGACCAAAATGTAAAATTTGAAAAGTTTGGTGCCAAAGTGTGAAATTAAAAAAGTTTAGGGACTAAATTGTAATTTTAAAAAGTTATGTATTTGGTCCCATAAATGATTAGTTCACCCCCAAGAGTGGCATTTTCATGATACACGGATTTTTGATACGGAGTTTTTATTAAGAGCTATAAAGCATTAAAGTTCGAGAAAATTTCCAGATATTTGTATCGAAATAAAAATTATTAAGCATGCTCGAGCAAGAGTAGCATTAGGATGGGTGACCTTATGGGAAGGTCTCATGTCGTAGTTGAGACTGATAAAAAGGGGAATTAGTTGAGTTGAAATTTTTATGGATATCTGATCAAAGATTATTGTTGCGCGGATTGAGTGCTCCGCAATTGTGCAAGTGTACACGTCGCAAGTTATAGTATAAAAGATATCGTCTCCATAGGGATTGGTGCCACTTCAAGAATCTAATCTCTTGCACTATAAAAGGTAAAATAACACAAGTAGAAGATTGTAGGAGTTTTAACTAACAACTAAACTAAGAAAGAAAATAAGTAAAAGAAGATGCAATCTAATGAGAGAGAATAGGCTAGGTTATATCGTGAATTAGGTGTGATAGCCATTGGATCGTCTTCGTAAAAAAGAATGCAAGGTAAACTCAGTTGTCGTGGCAACTTGCACAATAGGGTTGCCTTGGCAACTAATCGATGGTTGCCTGAGCGACTGCCTGGGCAACTACTTGGGCGGCTGGGCAGCAACTTCAAGGTTCGGTGGAGCGTTCTTCAATGGTTTCTTCTTATCCCTAAGTTGAAACTCTAGTTATTTGTGCATGCCTTGATAATACATCCCTGTGTGAATCAAGGGTGAACAACAACCAATCTTGCGTTCTTCTTAGCTATTGAAATCCTTAACTTATTCCTAAGCTGGATTAATCTTCACCATCAATAGATTGAATAAAGACCATACTCATTCGTTTCTTGAATCTAACTCTCCCGACATTAGATAAATAGATGAAGTTACGAGATCATCTCCCAATTCACTCGCAAACAAGAATAAGAACCAAGAATGAGTAAACCTTGAATTGAAAATGCAAACTCTTATTACCTAAACAAAATCCAATTGTTTCTCACAACCACAAAACACAATAACCATACCAAGTAGATTTAGTTCATGGCTAGGTTCCAAAGAAACACAAAACAAAGAATTCCTAGCATAAACCTAATGGAACAAGAAAGAAAAAGATGAAGAATGGTTGAGCCTTGTCGATATCTCCCCCTTTGATCTTGTTGAAAATTCTCTCTTCTCTCCCTCCCTCTGGAGTTGACGGCATGGTCTTGAATTTATAGGGCTAGGTCAAAGTCTTTTTTTGATGAGGAAGTTAAGTTGGAATTAAATTATCTTTAAAGAGTATAATTCTTTATTATATTTAAATTCCTTCTAGAACTTCTCCTATCTTCTTGGGATTTAATTTCTCTTTAATCTCTTCATGAAAATCAAACTCCTTTGGGATTTAGCTTTGCTCCACGTCATCTTGGGCTTGTCTAGTCATCAATTTCGACTACCATATCATCTTATTCCTTGTCGAAAATTACCTTGGCAACTAGCTCGGCATCTCCTTCATGCATTGCCCCGCAACTAGCTCGGCATCTCCTTCATGCATTGCCCAGGAAACTGGTTCCAGCCTTGCTTTGGCAAGTGATTCTACACACACACACAAAACACACCAAAGCAGTATCTCTTTCCACAAAATTGAGCAAAATATGAAATCAAGCTTGTCCACCAAGGAAACGATGCAAACATGCATGAATGACTAATAATGCAACTAATATGAGCCTAAGTCTAGAAATAATGAGAATAAAAGGGGTAATAAAAATAGTACTTTTAGACACTTAACACACCCCCAAACTCGAACTATTGATTATCCTCAAGCAATGCAAACTAATAATTACCCGCCAAGACTTCAATTTTCACAAACTTAGCTTTGAACTTGATTTCAACTCTCAGAACTGTGGCACAAAGTATGATTGGCTTTTCATTTTTCGATAAACTTAGGAGTTACTCGGAATCAAACTATAATGCTTGTGAGTGTGTGCGGAGTTGTGTGCAAATTGATTTTTCGGATTTTATGCAAACAAGAGGTTTTCAAATTACTTTATTGGGTTCTTTTAACATGTTTTAACTATAGCCAGTTTCGGGCACCTCTAGTGTTTTGTTTTTAGTTTTCTTAAGTTAATTAATTTATTCGACTAGAGCCAGTTTTGGGCACCTCTAGCGATCAATTTTTAGCACATACTAGAGCCAATTCCGGGCACCTCCAGTGATCAATTTTTAGCACATACTAGAGCCAATTTCTGGCACCTCTAGTATTCATCCAATTTTTATTCTAATCCCCCAACTTTTTAACTATCAACCAATGTTCGCTAGAATTCCTTAAATCAATCAAGCCACGCAATGTTTCATCAAGTTTAGCATCATAGTACGATTCTAAGTGTTTCCATGTTTATCCTAGAATAAAAAGTTCTATCAATTAAGTACATTGGCAAAGTCATCATCGGATATTCAACAAATCTAGGCAATTCTTGTTCCAACTAAAGGCATGACAAGCAATTTATGTATCCTAAATGCAATACTTAAGATGAATGCAACTAAACATGGTAACTAACTAGAAACCAACACCCCCAAACTCGAGAGAAGCATTGTCCTCAATGCACGTAAAAGTGAAACAAAATTTAAAAGAAACTAAATGAAATGAGTTAGTCAAAGAGGTCATCACCTCGAGTGATAAGTTTTCTTCGTGCCATTTGCTTGATTCATATTCCGGTCGGTGGTTGAATGCTTGTGGTTGGTACCGCATAAATATCATTGCTTTGATTTGATCCATGTTTGGGTATCAGTAGTTGCCGAAGCCATTGTTGTTGCCTGGGCATCGCCAGTTTCTGTTGTCGTGACAACTACTGAGGTAGTTGCTGGGGCATTCTCTGTTGTGGTTGCCGTGGCAAGTAGTCGGCAATGAATTTCCTTAGCATGGTGGTTGTGAGTCTTGTTGTGGAAAAGAAAAGAAAACAAAGAAAACCTGGAAACTAATGAAGAAAAATAAAATATCTCCTAAAAAATCCAAAAATAAATAAAGAAAAGAAAAAAAGTAACCGAAAAAAGAAAAAAATAGTTCAAAAAAAAATAAAAAGAAAAAGAAAATATCGAAAGGAGAGCATGCTCATGCATCTCCTAAGGTGACCACTTCTTTGTTAAGTTTCCACATGGGCAGCATTGTAGTGCTTCAATCTTTGTCCATTAACTTTGAATTCATGTTCGTCAGTGATGGACTTGATTATCACGACACCATGGGAGAATGGTTTGACAACTTCGAATGGTCCCGACCATCTTGATTTCAGTTTTAGCCGAGAATTGAATAAGAGAACTAGTTGCCCTAGCATGAATTACTGCGGCAATAGTTTCTTGTCATGCCATTGCTTTGTTTTCTCCTTGTAGATTCGTGCATTGTTATAGGCGAGTACACGGAATTCTTCTATCTCGTTGAGGTCCAACAAACGCTTTTGTCCGGCACTTTCCTAATCCATATTCACGGTCTTGATTGCCCAATATGCCTTGTGTTCGATTTCCACCGGTAGATGGCATGTTTTGCCATAGACAAGTCAGAAGGGAGACATACCTAAGGGTATTTTGAATGCAGTGCGATATGCCCAAAGTGCATCATCTAGTCTTACTGACCAATCCTTCCTAGACGGATTTATAACTTTCTCGAGTATACCCTTCAATTCCCGGTTAGAAATTTCTGCTTGCCCATTGGTTTGTGGGTGATAGGCCGTGGCAACTTTGTGAGATACACCAAAGCGTTGTAACATCTTGGCGATGAGTTTGTTGTTGAAGTGCTTGCCTTCATCACTGATAATTGCTCTCAGCATCCCAAACCGTGTAAATATATTTTTCTACAAGAATCTTTGCATAGTCTTGGAATCGTTGGTGGGAACTGCAGCTGCCTCAACCCATTTAGACACGTAATCAACGGGAAGTAGAATGTAGAGGTTGCCGAATGAAGATGGGAAAGGTTCCATAAAATCAATCCCCCATACATCGAAAAATTCCACCTCGATGATGTTTTGCAGCGGCATCTCATGTCGTCTAGAGATATTGCCCGTCCTCTGGTAACAATCACATTGCTTGTTAAACTCTTGGGCATCTTTGTCCAGTGTTAGCCAATACAAACCGGATTGCAAAACTTTGGTCGTGGTACGTGTTCCTCCAAAATATCCTCTATAGGGTGAAGAATGGCATTGCCGGAGTACATTCTGCTACTCCTCGTCAGGGATACATCGGCGTATAACCTGAGTTGCATATTATTTAAATAAAAGAGGCTCGTCCCAAAAGTAATGCTTAGCATCATTGCAGAACCGCTTCTTCCCTTGGTGAGTAGGGCCATAAGGTAAAATACTACAAACAAGGAAATTAACTAAATCCGCGTACTAGGGTATTAGCGAGGCATGTACTGCCGTGGCGACTGCTCCCAAGATTGTCGAGGCATGTGCGTCTAGAGTTGTTGAGGCATACGCGTCCATGGTTGCCAAGGCGTGCGTATCAGTGGTTGTCGCAGCATGCGTATCAGTGGTTGTCGAGGCGTACACGTTTGGAGTTGCTGAGGCGTGCGCGTCAAGAGTTGTTAAAGCATCGAGGGTTGCCGAGGCATGCGCATCCATGGTTGCCGAGGCGTCAGGGGTTGCCAAGGCAACTAATAGTTGCTCATCTGGGAATGCATCGCATATCTCTAAATTCGCATCCTCCTTCTTATTGCGTTCTAAGCGTGATAAGTGATCAGCCACTTGATTTTTTGTTCATTTCCTGTCCTTAATTTCAATGTCAAACTTTTGTAAAATCATTATCCAACGAATCAACCGAGGTTTGGCATCATTTTTAGTAAATAGATATGTAATTGTCGAATGGTCCGTATGAACAATTACCTTGGTACCAATCAAATAGGATCGGAACTTGTCAAATGCGTAAACTACGGTTAGTAACTCTTTCTCCGTTGTTGTGTAATTCACTTGAGAACTATTAAGAGTTTTACTAGCGTAGTATATCACATGAAAGGTCTTACCTGTGCGTTGGCCTAGGACTACTCCTACCGCGAAATCACTTGCATCAGACATGAGCTCAAAAAGTAGCGTCCAATCTGGTGGAACGACAATGGGTGCCGAGGTAAGCTTTTCCTTTAGGGTTTCGAATGCTTGGGTGCAAGAATCATCAGAATTGAAGACTTTATCCTGTTCAAGCAAATTGCACAAGGGTTTAGTAATTTTGGAAAACTTATGAATGAACCTCTTGTAAAAACCTATATGTCCAAGAAAGCTTCAGATTCCTTTAACCGAACTTGGTGGGGGTAATCTCTCGATCACGTCCACCTTGGCTTTGTCTACTTCAATTCCCTTGGATGAAATCTTGTAGCCGAGCACTATTCCTTCATCTACCATAAAATGGCATTTCACCCAATTAAGGACTAAATCAGTTTCTTCACATCTTACCAACACATTCTCTAAATTGCCGAGGCAGCTGTCGAAGTCATTACTAAAAATGGAAAAATCATCCATGAAGATCTCAAGGAAGTCTTCAACCATGTCTGAAAAGAGTGCCATCATGCATCTTTGGAAGGTTACCGGGGCGTTACACAATCTAAACGGCATCCTTTGAAAAGCATAAGTATTGTATGGGCATGTGAAGGTTGTTTTTTCTTGATCTTCTGGTGCTATGGCAATTTGATTGTAACCTGAATAACCATCAAGAAAATAATAAAAGGGTTTACCTGCAAGATGGTCAAGCATTTGATCAATAAAAGGTAATGGGAAGTGATCTTTCCTAGTGGCTTTGTTTAGCTTTCGATAATCCATACAAACCTTCCAACCGATCACAGTCCTGGTTGGAATGAGTTCATTGTTTTCATTACTTACCACCATTATACCTCCCTTTTCGGTACACATTGTACCAGACATACCCATGTACTATCAGAGATAGGGTATATGATGCCGGCATCAAGCCACTTGATTATTTCTTTCATTACAACCCCTTTCATGGCATGATTCAGTCTCCTCTGGGCCTCAATCGAAGGTTTATGATCATCTTCCAACAAAATCTTGTGCATGCACACTGCCGGGCTAATTCCCTTCAAGTCGGAAATTGTCCACCCTATTACCTTCTTATGTAGCATCAACATTTTGATCAGCTTCTTTTCCTGCTCAGGCTGTAACTTAGAGGAAAGAATTACAGGCAATGTATTATCGGTTCCTAAGTAAGCATATTTTAGTTGCTCTGGCAATGTTTCAACTCAAGAATCAGTGGTTGTTCAATAGAGGGCTTTTCGATTTTACCTTCCTTACCTGAGTAATCTAGTGGTTCAAAGTATGTACCTGGTAGATTGACTAACCAATTTGTCTCTTCTTGTTGTTCCTCATCAATCGGTTCTTCATACTCCTCAGGTTCCTCTTAATCGGTAATGTAGTTGTCGAGGCAACTAAATTCCTCGTCGAAGTTAAACTCTGCCGTGGCATGAAGAAGTTGGCATTCTTTCGGATCATCGACATGACTTAGTGTTTGGAACACATTTAGTTTAACTTGCTGGTCATTCACCCTCATTGTGAGTTCTCCCTTTTCAACATCGAACAAGGTTCTCCCTGTTGCTAGGAAGGGTCTCCCGAGAATGATAGGTGCATGTTCATCTTCTTCACAATCCAAAACAATAAAGTCAGCGGGAAAAATAAATTTATCAACTTTTACCAATATGTCTTCGATTTTTCCCTCTGGATTCACATAGGATATGTCAGCTAGTTGTAGCATAACTGTTGTAGGTCTTGCCTTCCTGATTCCTAGTTTTTGGAAAACTGATTTAGGCATCAAGTTTATGCTTGATCCAAGGTCACATAATGCTTTCCCGACATAGTGGTTTCCAATGGAACAAGGTATTGTGAAACTTTCGGGATCCTTCAACTTGGGTGGCATGCGATTGTGCAACATGGCCATGCATCCCTCTATTGCAGCAACTGTTTCAAACTCTCCTAGCCTTGTTCTCTTGGACACACTGTCTTTAAGAAACTTGGCATAGTTCGGCATTTGTTCAATTGCTTCAACCAATGGCAAGTTGAGGTGGACTTGCTTTAGGATATCAAGGAACTTCTTGAATTGATATTCTTGCTTTTTTCGCTTCAACCTTTGTGGGAATGGTGGTGGAAGTCGGATATCTTCGATCCTTTCATTGGTCTAGAACCTGATTGATGGCATTGCCAGGGCAACTGGAGTTGCTGAGGCATCGTCAACTGGGGTTGTCGTGGGGTGCCTATCGTTGGTTACCGAGGCATCCTTATCGCCGGTTGCCGAGGCATGCTTATCACTGGTTGCCGCAGCAATTCTTGGTTCAGCATCTGAGGCTTTGCCGCTGAGTTCGTCTTGTTCTTTTTGTGGAGTTTTGTTTGATGAGCGAGCTTGAGCCTCTTTAAGTTGTTGGCCACTTCTAGTGGTGATCGCCTTACATTGCTCATGGCCAGTTCCTCTTGCGACTTCAGTATCGCTAGCTAAGCCTCTTTGCGTTCTAGTATTCAGGTTTTGAGCAAATTGTCTGACTTGATTTTCAAATGATTTGAGTGCCGCCTCTTGGTTCTGCAATCTCATATTGGTCCTGTTAATAAAAGCATCAGTTCTTTTTATGAAGCTACTATTCTCATCCATATAAGATTCAGTTTCCAACATAAAAGCATTGAGAGAATTTTCCAAAGAACTAGATTTTGTCAGTTGTTGCTGCGGCAACTGTTGCCGTGGCATATTCTGCTAGAATCCTTATGCTTGTGCATTCTGTTTGTTCTAGTTTAGAGCATTGTTGGGATTACTCTATGAAAAATTCGGGTGCTTCTTCCAACCTGGATTGTATGTATTGGACATCACATTGTTGCTCCGGTTGTAATTCCCCACATAAAAGCTAGGTTCTAAATTCTGCATACATTTAGAAGAATCATGGTTACCACCACATAACTCACAAAAGGAATCCATTACCTTGACTTCCTGTGTGTTGTTTAGTTTCTGCATGTTCTGGACCATCTTAGTTAGAGTGGCCAATTGTGCCGAAATTGAGTCTGATGATCCCAGTTCATGTATTGTGGCTTGGCGTCTAACTCCTCCTCTTCTAGCAGATGGGAACTGATAATCATTCTTGGCAAGCCTGTTTAGAATTTGCATTGCTTCCTCTGGTGACTTAGCTAGGAGTATGCCGTTTGCCGAGGCATCTAGCATTATCCTTGTTGGTGTATTCACAGCGTTGTAAAACATTGTTACTTGTGTCCACACTGGGAATCCGTGTAGGGGCATTTGTGTAGAAGTTCTCTATATCGATCCCAATCCTCGTACATGGATTCATCATCTGCCTGCCGAAAAGAAGTAATTTCTTTACGAAGCCTATTAGTCAAATTTGTAGGATTAAATCGAGCAAGGAAACACGACAAAGATCGGTCCAAGATCCTATTGATCCGGAAAGAATACTATTCAACCATGCTTTCGCCCTATCCCTCAGTGAATAGGGGAATAATCTTAGTCGTAAAACATCAAGGGTGACTCCTTGTATTTTGAATGAATTGCAAATCTCGGAGAAAGATTTAAGATGTTGTCGTGCATCTTCAGTTGCTGAGCCGCCAAATTGACCAATTGTGTTAATCATATTAAACATCACCAGTTTCAACTCAAAGTGGTCGGCTTCAATTTCAGGTGTGACAACTCTTGGATTAAGTCCTTCAAGATCTTCTTCAAGATAGTCTCGAATAGTTCATTTCTTTGCAAGAATCACTCATCCTCCGCTTTGGAACATTTTAATTCATATTGCCGTCTTGATTAGCCATTGCTACTCTTAACCTTCGTCTAAGTCTTTGCAAGGTTCGTTCGATTTTGGATCAAAGGGATATTCGGTGTAATCGGTCTCATACGGTCATATACCAATGCAAAACCAAAGTTTGTTAACCCTTTGAATCTTAAACAAGAAAAAAAATAAAAAGTGCAAGAAAATAAAAACAAAGTTGCTATTGCCAATCCCCGGCACGGTGCCAAAAACTTGTTGCACGTACTGAGTGCTCCGCGATTGTGCAATTGTACACATCGCAAGTTATAGTATAAAAGATATCGTCTCCACAGGGATTGGTGCCACTTCAAGAATCTAATCTCTTGCACTGTAAAAATGTAAAAGAACACAAGTAGAAGATTGTAGGAGTTTTAACTAACAACTAAACTAAGAAAGCAAATAAGTAAAAGAAGATGTAATCTAAAGAGGGAGAATAGGCCAGGTTATTGTGAGTTGAGGAGTGATAGCCGATTGGATCGTCTTGGTAAAAGAATGCAAGGGCAACTCAGTTACCGTGGTAACTTGCACAGCGGGGTTGCCTTGGCAACTAATCGATGGTTGCCTGGGCGACTGGCTGGGAAACTACTTAGGTGACTGGGCAGCAACTTCAAGGTTCGGCAGAGCGTTCTTCAATGGTTTCTTCTTATCCCTAAGTCGAAACTCTAGCTATTTGTGCATGCCTTGATAATACATCCCTGCGTGAATTAAGGGTGAACAACAACCAATCTTGCGCTCTTCTTAGCCGTTAAAATCCTTAACTTATTCCTAAGCCGGATTAATCTTCACCATCAATAGATTGAATAAAGACCATACTCATTCGTTTCATGAATCTAACTCTCCTGACATTAGATAAATAGATGAAGTTACGAGATCCTCTCCCAATTCACTCGCAAACAATAATAAGAACCAAGAATGAGTAAACCTTGAATTGAAAGTGCAAACTCTTATTACCTAAACAAAATCCAATTGTTTCTCACAACCCAAAACATAATAACCTTAGCCAAGTAGATTTAGTTCATGGCTAGGTTCCAAAGAAACACAAAACAAAGAATTCCTAGCGTAAACCTAATGGAACAAGAAAGAAAAAATGAAGAATGGTTGAGCCTTGTCGATATCTCCCCCTTTGATCTTGTCGAAAATTCTCTCTTCTCTCCCCCCCTCTGTAGTTGACGGCATGGTCTTGAATTTATAGGGCTAGGTCAAAGTCTTTTTTTGAGGAGGAACTTAAGTTGGAATTAAATTATCTTTAAAGAATATAATTCTTTATTATATTTAAATTCCTTCTAGAACTTCTCCTATCTTCTTGGGATTTAATTTCTCTTTAACCTCTTCATGGAAATCAAACTCCTTTGGGATTTAGCTTTGCTCTACGTCATCTTGGGCTTATCTAGTCATTAATTTCGACTACCATATCATCTTATTCCTTGTCGAAAATTGCCTTGGCAACTAGCTCGGCATCTCCTTCATGTATTGCCCTGGCAACTAGCTCGGCATCTCCTTCATGCATTTCCCTAGCAACTGGTTCCAGCCTTGCTTTGGTAAGTGATTCTGCACACACACACAAAACACACCAAAGCAGTATCTTTTTCCACAAAATTGAGCAAAATATGAAATCAAGCTTGTCCACCAAGGAAATGATGCAAACATGCATGAATGACTAATAATGCAACTAATATGAGCCTAAGTCTAGAAATAATGAGAATAAAAGGGGTAATAAAAATAGTACTTTTAGACACTTAACAATTATTAAGAGAAATTTATCCGATAAAGATTTCGGGTAAATTATCAGTATATTGGATCAAGTCAAAATTTCAAGATTTTGATTTTTACAAAATTATGGAATATTTTGTATGTTAAAAATATTTACATATGGTGATTAGAATTATAAGAATTTCATATTTTACCCGATAGTTGAAAAGTGGAAAATTGTAGAAAGTGAATTTCGGCTAACCGAATCGAATTGGAATTTTAAAGACAGTTCCAAGGATTATGGAAAACTCATAAAATATTATTTTATGGATATTTTATTACATTTGTTTGGATTCTAACTATATTTAGTTAGATGGTGATGGAATGGCAATTTTCAAGCCTTGTTAGTAAATAAAGTATAGTTGGAGGGCAAATTGGACATTTGCCATGGATGGTATTTTTGAAATATTTTGAAATGTTAAAAATTGTATAGTATAGTATAGTTAAAAATTTCCAAGTTGTTGATTGAAATCGAGGTCTACCTGATGGATTAAAAATTGGAAATAAATGTTATTCGATTAAAAATGAAAAATTTTAAATCCTCATTTTTGACTTGTTCGGATAGCATAAAATATGGTTTAAACATCATGTGACACTCTATACTAGTATTGGGTAATAAATACTGGTAAGGGTGTTACACTCTTTGCTTGTTCTCGTAGAATGAGAACAAAGCAAAGATTATAAGCACTCATTTTATCCGACTTCACTGTTTGTAGCTTTGGAATCACGTGTTCTTCTGGAACTCTTCGCTCTTCCTCGGCCGAATCTTCAGGCTTGTAAGTTCTTCCTATATAAAACTTCTTCACCTTCCAATCTTGGAGCTACAGGCTCTTCCTATATAGAACCTCTCGCTTTCTCAAGCAAATCCTTCGAACTAAAAGTTCTTTCTATTTAAAACTTTTTACCTTGAAATCCTGGAGTTAGGGTTCTTCCTATATAGAACCTTTCACTCTGAAGCCTCGAGCTACGAGTCCCTCCTATATAGAACTTTTCTCTCTGAGACGGTAAAGCCTGGAGTCCTTCCTATATAGAACTCTTCGCCTTCAACGCTGCGGGTTTTTCCTATATAAAACCTTCTGCGTCACAGATGGATTCTTCTGACTGGGAGTTCCTCCTATATAGAACTGCTACTCTTTAAACCTTGGAGCTGCAAGTCCTTTCTATATAGAACTTTTAGCTTCAAAAATCTCAGAGTTATGGGTTCCTCCTATATATAACCTTTCACTGCAAGGGCTCGAAAATGTAGGCCCTTCCTATATAGAACCTTTATCTTCGAATGAGGGATTCACGCCAAACTGGCTACCGATCTTTCTGGACTCACGCTACTAAGGCTGCCAAAATCTTTTTTTAAGTAAATCCATTTCTTTAATACGAAGTCGCAGATCAAAAGTCATTAGCAATCTGTAAGTACCTTTTTAAAATAGCCAAAATGTTATGATAAATGAGTTAACAAGCTCTTGATCCTAGGGATGCCTAACTATACATGATGCATGAGTGTCAATATCCCGGTCTGACTGCTTTCGCAATCAGTCAATCTCGACTCTCCTCTTGCTTTCTCTTCCTTTTCTTCTTCTGGTGCTGGTACCCAATCTCACTATTGGGTTCAACCATTTCGGCCTTTCTTTTCTGAGTTCCTGGTCTGAAGTTCTAAAGTGCCATTTCGGGTTTTCGCTTTAGATTTTTTTAGGTGCCCTTTCGGGTTTTCACCTGGGAGATCTCTATGGTCGTCTTGAATATTTTCTCAGGCAAGTAAGAATGGTGCACGGCATTGGTTATCTTATTCTGATGCTCGAAGTCTTCACCTCATTGGGCTTGACATACATTATGTAGAAAGCTTGAGATCGAAGTTAATTATGTTTTCTAATCACCTGTATTTTTAGGGTTAGATCATAATAATGCTCAGAAATCTTTTGTTTATCATAAGTCTATGTTAACATGTTTGCATGAAGCTTATGAAAATGATGATAAGACAAGGAATGGAAGGCACAAAAACATAATTTTATTGACATTAAGGATTTGGAACAGTTTTAGAAGAGTCATGGCAAACATGAGGAAAAGGGAAAGCAGTACATGAAATGCAAAGCCCCCCAAATATCCACCGTATGAATGATGCGTGATCCCATCAACCGAAATAGAATCTTTCCTGGAGCTCTTTCTTCTGGTGCCCGTGAGGATAATTCTTCTTGCCAAATGCCCAATCTCAAAATTTATCTGAGCTGCCCTTAACGGGTTTTCAACTCAAATCCTTCATTTGCTTCAAGACGCTCTTTTATGGGTTTTCTCCTTGAGCTCTCCCTTTTTTACCTAAGCCTCCTTTTGCAGGTTTTCGCCTCATTTTTCATTTCATTCATTTTTCTTTTTTCAAACATAATACTTCTTAACTAAATCAGAATTCACGGGATTTTTCAGTTCTTCTCCATCTATTTCAGTTAAAATCAACGCTCCTCCTGAAAAGGCCTTCTTGACGACATATGGCCCTTCCCAGTTAGGCATCCACTTCCCTCAAAAAAAATTCTAAATTGGGAGGATCTTCTTAAGCACCAGATCTCCCTCTCGGAATTCTCTCGGGTGCACTTTCTTGTCATATGCCCGCATCATTCGCTTTTGATACATTTGACTATGGCATATGGCTTTCAGCCTCTTTTCTTTGATAAGATTTAACTGGTTAAGCTTGGCTTGTACCCATTCTGATTCATCCAGTTTTACTTCATTCAGAACCTAGAGTGACAGAATCTCATCCTCAATGGGTAATACCGCCTCTATATCATATACTAGAGAACAGAGTGTTGCCCCTGTTGATGTGCGAACAGATGTCTGGTAGGCGAACAGAGCAAATGGCAGCTTCTTATGCCAATCCTTGCAGGTGTATGTTATCTTTGCAATGATTTTCTTTATGTTCTTGTTTACCGCTTCTACAGCCCCATACATCTTAGGACGGTAGGTCGTGGAATTATGGTGGGTTATTTTGAACTGGTTGCACACCTCAGTCATTAATTTGTTATTCAGGTTGGAAGTGTTGTTGGTGATAATCCTTTCAGGCAACCCATATCGACAAATGATCTCTTTCTTCATGAACTTGTACATCGTTGTCCTTGTGATGTTGACGTAAGATGCTGCCTCTACCCATTTAGTGAAGTAATCGATGGCAACCAAAATAAAACGGTGCCCGTTGGAAGCCTTCGGATAAATCTGTCCAATAACATCCATGCCCCATGCTGCGAATGGCCAAGGTGCGTTCATGGTGTGTAAAGGTAAAGGAGGAGCATGGATCTTGTCAGCATATATCTGGCACTTATGGCATTTCTTGACGTAATCGATGCAGTCTCCTACCATAGTCGACCAGAAGTAGCCATATCTCATGATTTTTCAGACTACTAGCAGACCATTGGCGTGTGTTCCACACAAACCATCATGCACTTCTACCAAAATTTCCTTCGTCTTCAGGGCATCTACACATCTCAACAGTGTTTGATCATGGCCTCTTTTGTACAGAATCTCCTCGTCTAAAACATATCATGTTGCTATCCTTCTGAGTGTTTTCTATCATTTTCGTTTGCTCCTTCGGGATACTTTTGAGACTTGATATATTACAAGATATCGTAATACCAAGAGTTGCCATCTATTTCTTCTTGCACATTACAGTAGTGAGCTGGCCTCTCAAAAGTCTGCATCTTAATTGGCTTCATCTCTGCCTTCGTAAATGCTTTGAACATGGAGGCCAGGGTCTCCAAGGCATCGGCCATCTGGTTGTCTTCTCTAGGAAGGTAGGTGAAACTGACTTTTTCAAATTCTTTAATGAGCTCTTGGATCAACTCGTAATATTTGACTAGCTTCAAATCCCTAGTTTCCTATTCTCCCCGTAACTGATAGATCACTAAGGACGAATCTTCGAATACTCGAAGTTCTTTGATCTTTCTTTCAATGGCTGCATTCAGTCCCATGACACAGGCTTCGTACTCAGCTATGTTGTTTGTGCAAAAGAATTCTAGTCTGCTGGTGAAGGGATAGTAGACATCTTTCAAAGAACTTAGCACGACTCCTATCCCATGGCTAAGGGCATTGGAGGCTCCATCGAAGTAAAGCTTCCACGAGCCATCATCTGAAACAACATCTTCTCCGGTTGTAATGCACATCAAGTCTTCATCTGGGAAATTGAAGTTCAACGATTCATAATCATCTAAAGCATGGCTAGCTAAGAAATCCGCTATAGCACTTCCTTTCACAGCTTTCTGGCTCACATATACAATGTCGAATTCGGATAATAGCGTCTGCCAGCGGGTCATCCTCCCTGTTAATGTCGGTGCTTCCATTAGAAACTTTAAGGGGGAAATTTGGATATCAACCAGGTGGTATGGTATAACATGTATTGTCTAAGCCTTTTGGCAGTCTAGACCAAAGCACAACTCAGCTTCTGAATTGGCGGGTACCGTGCTTCGCAATCAGTGAACTTCTTGAATAGGTAGTAGATGGCTTTTTCCTTCTTCCCAAACTCATCATGTTGTCCCAACAAGCAACCCATCGAGTTTTCAAAAACTGTCAGGTAAATGATCAAAGGC
Source organism: Hibiscus mutabilis (assembly GCA_019671005.1). Classification (NCBI taxonomy): domain Eukaryota; kingdom Viridiplantae; phylum Streptophyta; class Magnoliopsida; order Malvales; family Malvaceae; genus Hibiscus; species Hibiscus mutabilis. The sequence continues at coordinate 27,277,165 of CM033738.1, forward strand.
CTATTTGGGACCGGCGCGACTAAAATCGGAGCATTCGTCAAGTAATTTTTAATCTTCTCTAGAGCTTCTTGACATTCCTCATCCTAGACCCCTGGGTTATTCTTCCTAAGTAGTCTGAAGACATGGTCGCACTTATCTGTCAATTGAGAGATGAAACGGGAGATATAGTTTAACCTTCCCAAGAAACCTCAAACTTTCTTTTGAGTATGAGGTGGTGGGAGGTCCTGGATAGCCTTCACTTTTTCTGTATTGATCTCAATCCCCTTCCTGCTTACTACAAACCCTAAGAGTTTTCCGAATGTGACTGCGAAGGTACACCTAGCCGAGTTGAGCTTTAGCTGGTATTTTTGTAGTCTTTGGAATAGCTTCCTCAGGTTTCGAAGATGCTCTTCCTCGGTTTGAGATTTAGCGCTCATATCATCCATGTATACTTCTATCTTTTTGTACATCATATCGTGGAAAAGAGTCACTATTACTTTTTGATATGTCGCCCCTACGTTCTTGAGTCTGAAAAGCATCACCTTGCAACAAAACGTGCCCCACATGGTTACAAATGTGGTCTTCTCCATATCTTCTGGGTCCATCTTTATCTGGTTGTATCTTGAGAAACCATCCATGAATGAGAACAATGAGTGTCTCGTGGAATTGTCAACCAACGTGTCAATATGTGGCAAGGAGAAATTGTCTTTGGGGCTTGCTCGATTGAGATCATGTAATCTACACATATGCGGACCTTCCCATCCTTCTTTGGCACTGGTACAATGTTTCCAACCCATTCAGGGTATTAGGCAACTTCCAGAATGCCAACATCAAACAACTTTTTCACCTCTTCTCTGATCTTTAGTAGCATGTCAGTCCTCATTCTTCTGAGCTTTTGCTGGATAGGGTTGCATTCTGGCCTCGTTGGCAGCTTGTGCATCACTATGTCTGTATTCAACCCTGGCATATCTTGGTAAGTCTAAGAAAAGACGACCTTGAACTCTTGGAGCAAGGCTATCAGTTTGCACCTGGTTTCTGAGAAAAATGTAGTCCCAATTTTCACTTCTTTCTTCTCCTCATCAATTCCCAAGTTTACAATTTTTGTTTCTTCTTGGTGGGGCATGATTTGCTTTTCTTTGTTGGCCACCATCCTTGCCAACTCCTCAGGAACCTCGCATCCTGCCTCGTCGTCCTCCTCTTCAATTTCTATTGAGATCTTGGGGCATTCAAAATCTACCTTGGGATTGGATTCAAAATCATTCATATAGTTAATTATGGGGACCCTGAATGAAATGAGAATGAATGTATTGGGAAGAGAATGACTTTAAATGAAATGAATGAATATGAGTAAAAAATGAATGAATGAAGTAAATGGAATGTTTGCCATTTGACAAAATGAAAGTCATTCTTTCATTGCAAACAAAAAGTTAACATAGATGCCCTATACAAAAGATCCCCATTGCCTATGGGCAAAAACAAAAGGTTTGGTTCGGAGCATTACTCTGATCTAGCCCTAAAGACTACAGGTAGATTAATGTAGCTCTAGTTATTAAGAGTTTCCATGGAATGGCAAGGGCGGATGTTGGTCAACACGTTGCTGCCATTGTCATCTTCAGCTATCATGTTGATGGACATCCCTTCAAGTGATTCACTGAACATCTCATCCTCGTTAAGTATGTCATTTTATCGGATTGCTTCATGTACTTTCTGTTATGTATGGTCAATTCCTCCAAAGACAAAAATATATTTTACATGAGGGAAAGACATCGGTCTCCATGGAATATCTTCTCCCTTGAGTCTAGCCCTCTTTTGTTCTTCTTTCCTTCTGTATTTCTCTCTCCTCTGCTGAATACTCGGTTTGTAGCCAAGTCCAAAACGATCTTTCTTGGTGATGATACTTCTGGGTCGTAGGCTTTCTTGCAATCTCCTTCCTAGCCCTCTTCCTGTTTTGGCTCCTCGGCCCAAAGTTTCAGAAATGGTCATCTTGGTGCAGTTGGATAACCTGGGGGGGATCTGACTATCTTCCACAACGAATGTATCATTTACGAGCTCCAATGCTCGGAAAGAGCATTCCACGGCATCTTCATCATTCTGGATGTAGGGGATATCCGATGTTATCGAGGCTACGATCTCTTGCTCAGCCTCTATAGTGACCAACTTGCCTTCAATCGCGAATTTTACTTTCTGATGAAGTGATGATGGAACAGCTCCCGCCGAGTGAATCCATGGTCTTCCCAATATGCAACTGTAGGTCAGTTTTATGTCTATTACCACGAAATCAATTGTGAACTCTATCGGCCCGATCAACAAAAGTCCCTCGATCTTTCCAAGAACTCTTTGAGTACCGTCGAAGGCTCTTACAGTGTTATAACAGGGTTTCATGTGGGAGTCATCTATCGGTAGCTTTTGCAGAGTCACCATCGGTAATACGTTTAGCGCTGACCCATTATCAATCAGTACTCCTGACAAAACATACCCTTTGCAGTTGTAATGATGTTTAGAGCCTTGGTGGACCCCATACCTCCTTCTGGGATCTCGTCATTGCTGAATGTGATGTGGTTGTATGCGGTGATATGTCCCACTATTCTGTCCAGTTTAGACACAGAAATGTCACCGAGTACAAACGTTTCGTTCAGCAACTTTAACAATGCATCTCGATGCTTTTTCCAACTCAAAAGCAACTCCAACACCATAATCATTGTTGATTGCTTTCGCAGCTGCTCCACTACATTGTATTCACTGTGCCTCAGGAACTTCAGAAATTCCTGCGCATGAGCCTCATTTACCGGCCCATTAATCTTTGGAGGGGACTCCTCGCCAAATATCTTTGCAGGACCAGTTGATGTACCTTCTCCCTTATATTTTATAGCTTCAGCAGATTTTAAAGCTTCCAAAGAGTAGTACCTGCCGCTCCTTGTGAAGTGGCCTACATCGTTGACAATTTCCTCTTTCTTTGCATGCTCATCTTTTTGTGTTGGCTTTTCTCCTACCACTTGTTCCTTCTTCTCACGTGGTTCTGACTGCTCTGGTATAGTCACATTGGCGGTATAATTCCAAGGGGTTCACCGCGTGTCTTTGAACGAAAACGGGGCTGGTGCTGAGATGAAAATTTTAAGGGCCACCTTTGCATCTTCTGCTTGAGATGGAATCGCTTCCTTTGGTCTGGATGGGATGACAAAAGGTCTGTCTATTCCATACTTGATGTTGGGGCTATCCGACGTACATACATCTGACCCTTTCCTTCCTACGACCTCCTCAAAGAACTCTATCTGTTTACTGTCCATCCACTGTTGAATCAGTCTCCTGAATTCTTCACACTGTTGGATGTCATGCCCTCCGTCCTGGTGGAACTCGCAATAGGCTCTACACCCCTTCTACACCACTACCATGCCTCTGTTAATCAGGCGGGCCATGCATAACTGTTGGAACACCCATCGTAAGGGATACTTGATTTTTGACACATCTTCCTTGGCCTTCCTAGTAGAGTATTCCTCGATAGCGTTTACTCTATGGTTCCCGTGATTAGGTAATGGGTTAGCGGCCACATTTGGTTCCTCAAATTTTAATACCTATAATTAATCAGACTCTGCACAAGTTTCTTAAATGCGAGGCAATTTTCTGTGGAATGACCAGAGGCACCGCCATGATAATCGCAATGCGCGTTGGGATCATACCATGATGGAAACGGAGGTTTGAACGGAGTAACATAGTATGGACGGACCAAGTCAACTTTGTACAACTGAGAATAAAGCTCGGTGTAAGAAACTGGTAACAGAGTAAAGGATGTTTTCTCTTGTTCCTTTCTTGGAGCTTTCCCTTCTCTCTAGTTTGGGTTCTAAGTCTTCCCTGTGGATGCTTGCGGCTGAGAGACCGTGAAGTTCTTTGGAGCATTGTAAGTACTCATAGTATTTACCTCATTCTCTCTCTTCTTATTGTACTTTCGAGAGCTATCCCCACTGTCAATCCTACCACTCTTGATTGCCAATTCGAAAGACTCGTCATTCTTGATCAAGTCAGCAAAGCTCTGAGTTGTATTATTGATAAGGCGATCGAACAATGTTCCCTTCAGAGTATTCAAGAATAGGGGCATAATTTCGTGCTCAGAAATTGGTGGCTGGATCTGAGCGGGCACCTTCTCCCATCTCTAGGCGTATTGTCGCAGACTCTTGTTAAACTTCTGCCCCATATTTTCTAACATGATCCTGCTGGGGGTCATATTCGTCACATGTTTGTACTACTCAATGAACACCTTCGAAAGGTCTTTCCAGGTCTTGATGTTTACCCGGCTTAATTGGGTGTACCACCAGAGTGTTGCCCCAGTCAGACTATCCTGGAAACAATATATTAAAAGCTTTTCATCCTTGATGAAGGCTACCATCTTTCGGCAATACATGGTCACATGCGCGGAAGGACATGAAGTTCCATCATACTTGTCAAATGTTGAAGTTTTTAATTTTGGCTGTAAAACAAGGTCGGATACCAGGCTCAGATCACTAGCCTCATTTCCTGGTTCATCTATGGCTTGTAGTGCTCTAAATTTTTCTTCCATGAGGCGAAACCTTTCTTCCCACTTCTTCTCCACCTCTATTCTAATTTTCTCGACCAAATTCATATCTAGCACCTCTTCTTCGTAGAATGCCTCTGTATCGATGGGTTGGCTTTCAGATGCCCCTTCCTAAAGACTAGCAGATATCCCGATAGGGTCAATGTATACTCTTCTTGCCGAACTTGGCATCTTTGGTTGAACCTTACTGTGAGATGCGATACCTTCTAGCTCCTGGGCGACTTTTTCTTTAACCTTCTCTTTCCCATAGCTTTTCTCCAACAATGCAGCTAAGTCTGATACTATCGCAGCTCTTGATTAAGCGATCTGATCACTGAGGTGCTGTCTAACTTCTTTGAAGTGTACTTCCAAATCCTTCTACCCTTTTTCCAAACTGACTATTCTATCCTCTATTAGTTTGCTTTAGAACCGAGTAAAGTATGGATGTGGAATGGTTGCGGCTTATCTTTTAGTTTAACTGCCACAATACTTACACTATTAATATTTTTGCAAAGAAAGATGAATGCATGTATAATAATGCAAATGCCATGATGCAATGCAAGAATGTATGCAAATAAAGTTACTGATTTCGCTAGTAATCACCCTTTTGAACTACTTTCATGGGAATTAAAGGGTCCAGATTACAAATTATTAAAGTAGAGTTCTACACATAAGCCCTAGCTCCTAACTTCTCGATAGCCTTGGGCAGCTTGCTAAACCTAGGTGTTTCTTTCATGTCTGAGGTTATGAAAGGTCGAAGAATTTTGGCTTCTGCAGCTAAATCATTCACATGTCCCATAACTTGTCGTATCTCTACCATCAGGGTCATGTAATACTGGTCTCTGTCTTGGATCATCTGGGAGGCATCACGATGTTTTCGCCGCCAATAATTATCTCCACCTACTGCAGCTTCTTCGAATACCTTAATTCTCCCCTTGTAATCCTGAAGGTTGCCTCGAGTGACTCAATGTGAGCTCGTAACATACCAATTTCATGCTCCCTTTCTTGTAGTTCAATGAAACTATTCCTCTGACGATGGGTCTGAAAGGACTACTCTAACTCTATCAATCTCCCTTCTAACTCAGCATTCTGATCTTGGCTCAGGTTTAGGCTTTGGAGAGTGTTGTTGTACAAGTTTTGCATCTCTAGTAGTCTATTCCTGCTTCCCATGGACTTCCTCTTCCAAACGGTAGTGTTCTCTCTTTCATAGATGATTGCTTGCTTGCCTTTGTCAATCTTTTGCCTAGCTTTTTCTTTCTCTTGGTTAATGGCGTCCCTAAAAGATCGTCTTTCACTCTCGATGGCTAACTTGTAGCTTTCTATCTCTTTCTCGATTACTCGCTTGCCCCTCTCTCGTTCTTCTTCGACTAAACGCATATCATTCATCCTTTCCTTCTCCACGGCTAGGAAGTGGCTTCGGATGGCATTTTGCACCTTTGCTTGAAGCTGTAGGGTATCTTTCTGATAAAGGGCATTTTTCTCACTCAGATCTGCATTTAGCTTCTTTAGTTGCCTGATGGTCCCATTTCGTTCGTCGACCTCTAAACTTGCCTTGTAGAGCTCCTCCATATACTGAGTCTACAAAGCCTCCATCTTCTTCTTAACCTCATCGAGTTCATTTCGCAAAATGTCGGCCTCGGATGGTACTATCCTCATATGCTCCTCAAGTGACATGGTTGGTCATTGGTCGGGTTCTAAAATCTTGTCGCTAACCCTCAGGTGACTCCAAAGATTGTAATCCAGGGTGGTCATGGACTCAGTATTTCCTTCTACCCTGATCTGATAACAGTGATCCTAAGCTCTCTTGATGGTCTGAATCTTCGCCCTGAACTCGCCCTTGAAAGGAAACTCACTTCAACTTAAACCGAGGGTGACGGGAATGAATTGGCGCGATTCGAATTGCCAGGAGACCAAAAGCGGAGCACAAGCAATTCCACCATATAGCCCTAACATCATTAGCCGTCATAATCGCCATAACTGTATAAGAAGTAACTAACCCTGTCGAGCCAAGAAACTCTCCACACTATGTCTTCGTCTTGAATGTTCTTAAAGATCCAGGTCCATTTCTCCCTCTTCAAGTCTTCTCACCATTCCTTTGCTAAGAACTCTCGCAAGGGTGAAAAGTCTCGGAATGATATCCCCGATAAAACCTTTGTTGGTGTCTTCCACATATAGCTCTGGATCCAAACTTGTAGTAATTGTGCACACCCTCTGAAACGTTCTTCTTCATGCTCTCGGCTTGCATTTAAAGAAATGAAAGTTTAGGTTAAGATGGCCGGTACTAAATTCGCCTTCCGCTTCAGACGCTCAAGTAGGTCTAGGATGGCTACATCGATGTATGCAAGAACCCTCGGAAAAATGACCAAACCATATATTCCTAAGGCGAATAAGTCCATCTTTTTTCCCTCATCTGGGTGTACGGGTATGATGTCTCGGATACTCTCCCATGCAAAGGCTAGGTTGTCTCCTCGATTTTGAATCAGGCCGTTAACCCAATCATCACTTATCCCGGTGAAAGTTTTGAGCTTCAAAGGGAAATTCTGGTTCCTCGACAGCTTCGCATAGATCCAGTCTTTCTAAACATTTTTCTGATTAAGTAGGGCCGTGTATTCCTCTACCGTAGGCATCATATCTTGCCCGTTGAAAGTGAAGCAATAAAAAGCAGGATTCCAGAACTGGAAGATGGCTCAGAGTAAAGGCTGGTTGACTCAGACATACATCAACTGTGTTACGTCGCCATAACTATCGAATAATAAGTCTTGTAGTCTTCGATCCCATCTTTCCCAAATCCTTTTAAGTTTCCACAAGTCATTTTTCTAGAGGCTCACGTAGGTATACCCTGACACTATGCGCTCGTTCGGCAAACTATTACCTTGAGTCCTCTGATTGACTTCTAACCAATGTCTAACGGCTGAGTTGAGGTCGTCCTTCTTAAGATACCTTTTTTCCATGATGAAAGATTTCCTGATCAAGCAAACCACTTGATCCAGTACCTTTATGTAATGCAAATGCAATGATATATACAAAAAGCAAAACAAAAAAGAAAACGAGTCAGTACCGGATAAAATAAATAAATACATAAATAAAAGGACAAAATAAGGTAAACAAACAAAACAACCCTATTTACTTCCCGTCTAAAACACCTAGGTTATCCGCATGGCTCTAAAAATGGTGGGTTTTTATATGTTCTATACATGCAGTGTTGGTGCTATGAGGTACCTGAACTGTCCTTGTTGTCCCCTACTAAGGGTAGCAAGGCCCCCGATCATCACCGATTATAGGTTCCTTTCAACCGGGTTCAATTCAGGAGGACCCATTCGCTTATGCCCCTACGAAGGAACGATATCCTCACGAAAGCATAAGGTACTCTAGCCTCGAAGGTACTTTGCTAGGCCCATACGGAGGAACGATATCCTCATGAAAGCACTAGCATTTTCCCCCCACTTAAAAGGACGGGTTTATATGCCAAATTTTAAATGCGTTAAAATAAACGCGCAATTATAACCGAATGTTAATTTAATAGTCACTTTAATCCGAAACTTCCGATATTAATAAAGCAGTAATTATTTAAAAAGCTTGACTCTCTCTTGTTTTTGAAAAATAATAATTATCCCCAGCGAAGTCGCCATCTGTAGCGCTATCCCTTCTTCCTCTTACTACGGGGGTTTCGCTAAAAACGAGTTTTTACTGTTTGGGGTATTTTGGGTATTTAAAAATATTTATTCCGTGGGGTTTTAGAAAAATCGTACTTTATTTTAAAAATGGAGTCGCCACCGGCCACTAAGGTAGGCCGGACACCATAAAACCAGAGATTTTTCAAAATGTCAGGTTCAGGAGTCGGTTACAGATGGAGAAGGATTAGCACCCCTACACCGCCCAAAATTGGTACTTTAATAATTATCACTTTATTAATATTAGACTTTCCAGATTAAAGTGGCGATTAAATTAAAGTTTGGTTATAAGCGCGAGTATATTTTAAGGGCCCCATTATTCGAGAATAAATCGATAGACCACCATCACTGCGCTTGATACTGTCCACGTTTACACTCGAATAAAAGGGCACCGCATTGACAAATAATATTTCATTATGCCATCTTTAAAAAAACAATTTAAAAAGGAACATACATTCACATTGACATGGTACTAAAACATAGAAATATGACTATTACAAAATCTAATAAAAAATAATAAAATGTATGAACAAAAACATAACATATCAAAATAAAATAAAATAAAATAAAGAATAAACATGAATATGGAAAAGGAAGAAAAGCATGCTTCTAAAATTAATCAATCCTAACATGCTTAGACACATTAAAACGAACCACAAATATAACATATGCATGACATACATAATACGCTATTAGGCAAGCAAAGAAAAATGCCAAAATATTACACTAAAACTTTATCATACGACACACTAAATATCTATATCATAAATACTCCCAAATGATCATGGAAAGAATCATACATAGACCAAAACACATGAACACATAAATTACTTTATAAGTACTTACATATTATAAAAAGGAAAACATACATAAACTAAAGAACATAATAAATGCAAAAGAACATAATGCATATTAAAACAATGCTAAAAAACCATGATACATGCTTAACAAAATACCCAAAACTAACATATGACCAAAGATGCAAAAATGATCATAAAATTCATGTAAACATATAAACATGATATGCAAACTAAACTAAAGCATACCACATAAAACAAACATGTACACAACAAAACCACATAAGTCAAAACATAAAAGCATAATATCACACATCTAAAAAAAAGGTATAAATAAACATGACATAGAAAACATATATGAATCATAATGAGCAATTTAAACAAGCTAAAAACACATAATAAAAAACAAAATGACATTAATATTTAAAAAAAAAAAAAAGAGGGACGGAAATGAAAATAAAGAAATAGAAAACAGAAAATAAAAACACAATCAAAACACAATTAGGGGCTTATTTAAAAACTGAAATAAACTTGAAAGGACCAAATATGTAATATAACCAAGGGGCAAGCTCGAAGTGCAAATAACAAAAACATAGAAGGATTAAGACGGTAATTTTACCATTTTGAAACTAATTCGGTTTAATTTTAGGACGAAATTGAAAAGTTTTGAAAAGAAAGAGGGACCATATCTATAATTGGACCAAGAGGCGAGTTCAATCTAAAAATATCAAGAATGCGGAGGAATTTATAAAGCAAATGAACCAAAAAGCTTTTATTATCTGCCTATTTAATGACTTAATCAGCCCCTTTTCTCTCTTTACTCATTTTTAACCCTTTATAAAAACTCTCTTTCTCTCATATTTCCATAAACCAACCACCCCTAAAACCAAAAACATCCTCGGCCACCGCGTTCAAATAGTCTCAAGCGAGGTTCAGCCGCCTCAAGCTGTCCTAGACCAGGGCTTCCGGCCACCACCCAAAACGAAACCGCTTTAAAAACCTCTTACACCCTTTCTTTCGAATCTAAAAAAACAAGAGCCTCTTATCATTTCAAACCAAAAACAATTAATAAAAAAATCCTAAAACGACTCCCCACCATGGTTCATCGCCGGCGAGACAACCAGAAGACCAAGGTAAAAAAACCCCCTTTTATTTTATTTGCTTATTTATCTTTTTTTTCCTTTACTTCGCATGCATGAGAAAGAAAAGAAATAAGAGATTACCCACGAAACTCTATGTGTTTTTTTGGTATTTCATGTTTCTGGAAACTAGAAAAACTGAATCGTTCTTACAGATCTTTTGAGTTGGATACATATATCTGTGTTCTCTGATTTGTTTTGGTAGAAATATAATATAAAAATACATATTTTTGTCTGATTTGGTACTGATAATCCATTTTTCTGTCTCTCTTGCACGTCTGGTGGTTGGTACGGCGGCATGGTGGAGGTGATCGTCCTGCCAGAACCATCCTTGGTCGTTGGATCAGATTTGATCCAATGACTAAGGTTGCATGAGAAAGGGATGGCCTTGATGCAATCTGGAGACTGGTGGTACTGCATAGGATGATCACAAGTGGAATGGGGATACAGACGGTTTCGCGCGTGGATGAGCAGTCCGGAAGTGCATCACACGCGACAGCTGGAGGGTCATCTTGGACTGATCATGACTGTTGGATCAAGATTTGATCCAATGGCCAGGATGAAGGCGGCTGCAAGATAAAAGATCATATTCGGGTTTTTTATCAGATACAAAATTAGGGTTTTAATTACTAGGCTGGCTGGTTTGGGCCTATGTAAATATTAATTAATTTTTTGGGTTTTAATTGTAATAATGGACTGGACATTATATATTTAGGTTTTAATATTATTATTTAATGTTTACTTCAAATCAGCCCAATACAATAATAATAATAATAATAATAATAATATGATAATTCATACACACATGCACACACATATATAAAATACGAGTATACGTTCAAACATTAATATATGTAACACATCCTTAATTAATATAGTGTACAAACACACATGCATATATAATCATACACGTAATTGACATAAATATCCACACATTATTCATACAAACAATACACTCATAAGATGTAAACATACATATGACACACATATACCATGATAATTATAAATACGTATACATACACAATACATACGTTATACATGCATTCACACATACCACACACACATACATTACTTATATACTAATAACATATACACACACACACACACACATATATATATATATATATATATATATATATATATATATATATATATATATATATGTAAACGTGCACTAATGATATCAATTAATTATTACACTAATATATTAATATGATATTTACAGACCAGATAAAAATGAGTGATTATAGTGTGCACCCTGGGAATCAAGCCCATAGTGCTAATGGCACTAATGAGGTGCTTTAATGAGGACCAAAGAGCGTCCTCGAGTACGTACTCATTTACAAGTTCAAGTTATACACTCAGGTGTCTTATACATGTGATTCGAGTACCTTGATCTCATATTATATACTTTGGGCTATCTTTAAAGAATTTTATATTGAAAACGATTACCTGATGACCGATGAATACTGATAGCATGATACTTAAATCTATTATGTTACATGATATAAGTTGTACTGGATCGCTTGCCATTTTGCAGGGAATTGTATTACTTTATCATGTAAAGCATGTTATTGCATTTTTATGTCTGATTTATGTAAGTTTTAATTGCCTCACTAAGTTTGTACTTACCGTGTACTTTATGTAACACGTAGGTTATCTTGACCAAATATGAAGAGGAGTTGTGCCTTGGGAAACAGGCAGATTGTTGCAAGTAAGTTATAGTAGGTACATCTTTAACATAAACTAGTAGCTAGTGGGCTTGTAAATATTTAAAATGAGATGTTTATATGGTTAAGCCTTTACCTTAGATATATGTTGCTTATAGATTTTTTTTAAACTTGGAAAGACTGTGCTAATGAAAAAGACAAGGTATTATGGCTTAGTAAATTATCAAAAGTTGTTTGTCGCGTAGGAATTTTAACATCAAGAAAAGGTCTAGACAGCGCACACTGTTCTCGCCCTGAATTATATTTTTATGCTTATAATTGTGTTATAGATTTTATAAACCAATTCAGGGTCGAAACTAGCTGCGTTTGCCTGACATAGTTTTGTTTGAAAACTGAGAAAGGGCCAACCACTGAACTACTTTGTTGAGGTTTATAAAAAAAATTGAAGCCCAATTTTCTGATATTTGAATTCGTAACATCTTTAATGTGTACTTGGTCTACGAGTATATGTTAAGGGTGTTATATTTAGTGGTATCAGAGCAAAGGTTTAGTCGATTATGGAGGTTAAATCGAGTCTGATATGATTTTGGTATTAAGTACATGCCCCCAAGATGTTATGTTATTGATGTACTATCTGTATAACTCAATGCAGCTTCTCAATATTCTGAATAAGATATTGTTTGTAATAAGAAATGTTAATCACTGTCAAATTTCATCATATATCGAATCACGAGGGTCGGAACAAGACACGTAGTAGCAATAGTAAATGAAGAAAATTCTTATATAAAAGTATGAAAGACCCAAATATTGGTGATTGGGTATCGAAACAAAAATATTTTTTTATCTTTAAAATTCTAAAAGATATCCATACTAGTTATGATTATTAGTATGAGATTATTGGGTTAAGCCAGAGTACCCATGGAATAAGTATGATTAGAGAAATTCAGTATGTCTGTTAGAAATTAATCTGGTCATAGTACAAGGATGATAAAAGTAAGAATTATTCAGAATAATTTTAAAGTTGTCATGGATTGACAAGAGTCATGTGTAGAAAAGAGAAAGAATATTAGAATCGAAGATGGGAATAAAAGTATCATTAAGGAAAAGATGCTAAGATTTACTATACAAGTTTGAAAAAAGATGAATCAGTAGCTTTACTTTCAGAGAAGAATGAGATGCATGATGTATTCTATGTATCTATGCTATGAATGTACTAATCAGATCCTTTATATGTCATCGCTCTTGAAGAAATTGAATTATAACTAGGCTTGACATATGAAGGAGAATTAGTGGAAATATTAGTCAAAGAGTTAAGATATAAGAAAATTCTATTGGCCAAAGCTTTGTAAAAGAATCACGAAGTTAAAGAAGTATCTAAGGAGCAGAGGAGAAATGAAGAAGCAATACCCATATATTTTCAATCAGGTATGTTCTAAAATTCGAGGACGAATTTTCTTAAGGGGAAAGAATTGTAATGCCCCAAAAATTTGTTAAGTTAGCTCAGGGTCATTTAGTACTAAGATTATAGCATAAGGCTAACCTAATGACCAAAATGTCATCTTTGTAAAAATTTAAGGACTTAAGTGTAAATTCTTTGAAAGATTATTTCAGTTAGTATAAGAATAAAACTGATCAAAATAAGAATTTTGATATTAGATTTAGAAATTTAAAATGCATTAGAAGGTATCGAATTTGGATCGAACAAGATTGTTAAGCGTGTTTAGCTCAGAGAAATTCAAGGATGGGTGACCTTCTGGGAAGTGTCATGGAATCGATTTTTCGATCGAATAAAAGGATTCGAAAAAATTAGGAATAATTCGTATGAATATCTGACGATGAAATTTTACGAAAAATTTTATCCGATAGAAATTTTGGGTAAATATTAGTATTTTTGATCGAGACAAAATTTTAAGTTGACATTTTTATTTATGGAAGATTTTATATATAATAAATATTTAATTATGAAATTTTTGAAAGTATGGAATTTTTCGGATTAGAAGCGATAGTTTGATAAAAAAAATAAAAGTGAATATCGAATAATTGGATTGAATAAAAATCATAAAATATTATTTTATGGTATATTGAAGGGTGGCCGGTTGGATTCCAACTAAATGGCATTTTTTAAGAAGAATTGTAATTAGAGATGTAATGGAAGGGCAAGTTTGGAACAAGTATAAAAATGAATTTAAAATTTATTTTAATTAAAACAAGTGGCATATTATGGTTTAATAATAAATAACATGTGTATTAATAAGAGAGAAAAAAAAAAGATGAACAAAAAACTTTGTTCATCTTCTCCAACATTTTGTGGAGTAGGAGAAAGAAAAGAGGAAGAGCACAACACCATTTCCAAGCTAATTTTGAAGGTTTTCAAGATTGATTCAATTAAAATAAATTAAGGTAAATTAATCTATGCTTAATTCTCTTCATTTTAGTGGTAATTATGCATGGAAAAGCTAAATATAGTTTATGTTCATGAAGAAGATGATGATGGAATTTATGAACACTAGTTATGTTTAAGGCTTGATTTGATTAGAAAAGATGTTGACATGTAAACAAGATTTAGTTTGATTTAAATTCTATATTGGAATCATAAAACCTAACCCTAGGATTTGGAAATTTGAATTAGAAGTTTGAATTAAGGATGGAATTGATGTGATTATGATGTTTCAAGTATAAAAATGATGTTAGAATGATCAAAACTCCTTGGTGTACCCAATTGACCAATTCGGCATATAGGAGAAATATAGGGGAGAAATTTTGAATAATTGTTTTGGTGATGGAAATGGATACAATGTGATGTTACAAGGCTAATTTGAATATTAGAATGGAAAATTCATCACTAGAAATTAATAGTGACCATTTCGGCTAGAATGCCTAATTAAGGGAAATTATTTTGAAATTTTATTCTAGCATTGGATTTGATGAGATTATAATAATGTTAGCTTAATTTTGTAATTTGGACCAAAATAAAAATGAATGTGAAATAGAGGACTATTTCGGTTTGAGGAAGAGATGAAGGGGATGATTCTTAAATTTTTAGTTTAATATTCCATTAATGAATATTAGTTGGAATTATCAAATTAAGTATGTTAGGGAGCTAAATGATCAAAATGCAAACCTTTGAAAGGTTAGTGGTCAATTCGGCCAAGGAAGAAAAATAGAGGAAAAATGTTGAAATTTTTTTTAGAAATGCTTAATTGGTTAATTTAAGCATAAAATCAAGTATATTTGTGAAGTTAATGACTGAAATGTCACTTAAGTATAGGTTAATGGTTAAAAAGGTAAATAAAGAAAGTGTATAACAAAGGAATTTTTGGAATAATTACTATTTAAGTATGAAAAAATATTTTGAGGTTCAAAATGGTCACTAAGGATCATAATGAACACTTGGTAAATGTATGGGAGAAAAGAAATAAAGGAAAGTTAGAGTAAAGAAGAAGTTAATTATGAATGTATTCCTAATGTGGATTTTTATGGTATGTGCTACATGAACGGAAATTTAGCTCTAAGACAAGAATGGAACACTCGACTAAAACCCAAAAACCTTGTCAATTATCTTCTCGGGATGATCAACCCGACAATCCTGGTATAGATAATGATGATAAAAAATAAGAGAAAACTCAAACCGGTGAAAGTTAGGCACTACGGTGTACATACTCGATGTACGTACTCATCTGTCATGTTCAAGTTAGGCACTACGGTGTCACTTCCACCTTGGGGACCCAAGCCTTGGTGTGCACCCTGGGGATCCAAGCCCATAGTGTTAATGGCACTAACGAGGCAATTTAATGAGGAGCAAAGAGCGTCCCCGAGTACGTACTCATTTACAAGTTCAAGTTCGACACTCAGGTGTCTTATACATGTGACTCGAATACCTTGATCTCATATTATATACTTTGGGCTATCTTTAAAGAATGTTATATTGAAAATGATCACCTGATGACTGATGAATATTGATAGCATGATACTTATATCTGTTATGTTACATGATATAAGTTGTACTGGGATCGCTTGCCATTTTGCAGCGAACTGTATTACTTTATCATGTAAAGAATGCTATTACATTTTCATGTCTGATTTATGTAAGTTTTAATTGCCTCATTAAGTTTGTACTTATCGTGTACTTTATGTAACACGTAGGTTATCTTGACCAAATATGAAGAGGAGTTGTGCCTTGGGAAACCGGCATATTGCTGCAAGTAAGTTATAGTAGGTACATCTTTAACATAAATTAGTAGCTAGTGGGCATGTAAATATTTAAAATGAGATGTTTATATGGTTAAGCCTTTATCTTAGATATATGTTGCTTATAGATTTTTTTTTAATTTGGGAAGACTGTGCTAATGAAAAAGACAAGGTATCATGGCTTAGTAAATTATCAAAAGCTATTTATCGCGTAGGATTTTTAACATCAAGAAAAGGTCTAGACAGTGCACACTGTTCTCACCCTGAATTATATTTTTATGCTTATAATTGTATTATAAATTTTGTAAACCAATTCAGGGTCAAAACTAGCTGCATTTTCCTGACATCATTTTTGTTTGAAAACTGAGAAAGGGCCAACCACTGAACTACTTTGTTGAGGTTAATAAAAAAATTAAGCCCGATTTTTTTATATTTGAATTCGTAACATCTTTAATGTGTACTTGGTCTATGAGTATACGTTAAGGGTGTTACATCTAGACTTTACATTATTACTCTATTTGGAAGTTATCCGAACATCATTATAAGCTTTTTAGGGTCATTAAAACATGTTACTCTTTCTTAACCAAATTACCTAAAACATTAGAGAAAAAGAAGATTTAGCATAACCTATATCTCAATATCCTAAAAAACAACTCTTACCATACATCAAGCAGTTTCAAATTATTACCTAGCAATAATTAACAAGAGTGACATGTACCCAAGTAGCTTTATTCACGCATGGGCGGAGGTATTATGAAAATAGAGGGTGCGGTTGACCCCACTTGAATTATTGGGGTATGGATTTTCAAGGAGTTAATATAGAATTTTTCATAGTAAATATTAAATTTAACCCCACTTAATTTGTTGGTATACGGGGTCAATAATACTTATTGTAATGATATGAGAATCCTCCGTACCTCGTACCTCACTCTGACCCCACTACATGAAAATCCTAACTCCACTATATTCACGGTTTGAATTTAACCACTAACTTAAAACATTGATAAATTCAATACATTGCAATCAAAATAAGGCCCATCTTGTTGGTGAAATTGTTGTAGATCACAATCGCAATCCAAACCGGGAGCTGAGCAACTCTAAAGGCAAAGAAGTAGTGCAAAAGTGAAGTTAGGTATAAGGGTAAAGCTTTCTAGTGAGGCAGCAGGTGAGTACATTTTTACTATTTTACTTGATATGAGAAAGACTTGCGATGAGTCTATCTGAATGTCAATTTACAAATGATATCTTTTCAATGATTTTTGAAAAGAACTATGAATGATTTTCGGGTATGAACTGCCCAATGCACTTTTATATAATATTGTGAAATGTTAATATCTTTTGATATTTTAAATAAGTGAATGGTATGTGATAGTGAATGTTTAAAGCCCATTGTTTGCATTATGAGATTTCTTGGTATAATTGGCATTCCAATGAGGTGGGAGTATAATGATACAGTGATGTTGTGCAAATGTACAACAATTATAAAGTCAAACAGTGACGCTGTGTTCTACAGCTATGACCTAGTGATACAATGATGTCGTATAAGTTTACGGTGGTTATTCAGTGATAAAGTGATACATTGTTTATTTTGGCACAACAAATTAGTTGATGCCGCACATGTGCATACTCAATAGTGACTCGCACACCATACATTCTCATTTATCTTACATTGGGATATGATTTAAATAACAGTGAAAAGTGCAAATGAAAATGATATAAATTTTTGAACAGTGATTCTTGATACGAACTGTCTTATTTATATAAGCTGTTATTTTCAATGTTATTTATTGAAATATTAGTTGCCTCACTAAGTTTATACTTAGCGTGTGAGTGTTTCACGCGTAGGTAAAAGATCATAAGGAGTAAGGAGCTGCAAGAGAAGACACCATCTATTTTGGGAACGGTATATCAATATCAGTAAGACATCCCCGATGTCCCTTTTGATATTATTAGTTGGCATGTATCTTATAAATGTTTTAGATTATTATGATATGAAAATGTTTTGAAGTGGTTGTACTACTAGAAATATGGACATGGATATTTAGAGTGAATATTATTAGTTAAATATGTTTGAAATCATATTTTATTAGCTATTTAAATGATTCTTAATTCAGGCAGTTTTTAAGTTGCTTTATTATTAATATAAATTAGAATTGAACTTCCATGTTGCTGCCTAAAACTAGGTTCAGATTGAACTTAGAAATATTAGTTTTAAATTTTACGCGATTAAATATTCTTTTAAAAAATGGTAAATTATTTATATTTGAAAAAAAAAACAAAATTTTACCAATTTTGAAATAAGTGATATAGTACAAGTGTCATGTGACATCTCTAAACTCGTATTCAGTGATGGATTCGGGTTAGAGGTGTTACATTTAATGGTATCATAGCTGCGGCAGGTTTAGCTGATTATCGGTTGAACTTAAAGTTGTTTTGTGTTGAAAAGTGTGTACATGCCACTAGAATATCATTATTACTGATATGATATTTATGAAATTGATGGATGTCCCTCCTTACTAATGTAGTTATGTGGTTATAGATTTCTGAATCAAGGAGCTCTAGACAAGCTATGGAACGGGAAATATCAGAAGGAGCCTGTAGTGGTTGTAATGAGATTAATAATAATCTCCCAGCTCAATCGAGACATGGAGGAGCATAAGCACAGTAAGGGATGCCTGTGCAAGATCAGGGGACTTTTCTTTAGTCGTTGGAAGCGATCCTGACACGTTTTCAACCTCCAGCTCCCCCTGCTCCCCATATGACAATTGCTAAGGAATTAAAAAGTTTGGGAGCGCCAGAATTTAAAGGAGATTCAGATGATGGTCCAGTAGCTGTTGATGTATGGTTAAATAATTTAAAGATCATGCTTGACGGATTTCGTTGTTCTAAGATGGATAAGTTGGATGGAACTGTCTCATTACTGCGAGGTCAAGCTAGATTTTGGTGGATTAATGCCACTATGCATTTCCTTCCGAGCAAGTGACCTGCCAATTCTTTCTGGAAGAATTCAAAAATAAGTATATCGGACACCAGTTTATCAGAGAAATAAAGCAGCAATTCCTCAGCTTGAAGCAAGGGAATCGGACTATTTATGAATATGAATGTGAATTCAATAAGTTGAGCCGGTTTACTGCAAAGTTGATCCCTACGGAGAAAGATCGATGTGATTGGTTTATTGAGGGATTGACTACGAAGTTAAAAGAAATGTTGGTGGCACTGAATTTATCAAAATTTTTAGGAAGTTGTGAATCGAGCTAAAGCAATTGAACGAGTGCAACCTGAAAAGACAGCATAACCAAAATGGTATTCAAATAAGAGATCGGGAACATCTTCATTTTCTTTTTCATCAAAGTGTGGCAAGGGTTCTGGTTCTCGATATCAGAATAGATCTAGATCAGCTACAAATTCTCATAAAGGATCAGGTGTTGGAAAAGGCAAACAATTCCAGCCCATTAATTCTGAGGCTGATTCAGCTCCCCAGCTATGTGATATTTGTGGCATACGTCATCCAGGCCAGTGTTGAATGACGAAAGGAGCTTGTTTCAAATGTGGAGAAATTGGTCATTTTGTGAGAGATTGCCCACTGATATCTGTGGATAGACCTACTCAAACAGAAAGATTTGCAATGATGCCACCGAGAGGCAGAGGAAGAGGTGGATTGGGAAGACCATCCGAGTTGGCTTCACAAGTAGAAAGGCGCATACCAGCTCGAGTTTATAATATACGGACTAATGAGGACCGGGATGACTCAAAAATTATTACAGGTACATTCTATCTTTTCGATAAGCCTGTATTAGTTTTGATTGATCCTGGTTCTATGCATTCGTATATTAGCACTAAGTTGATTGAAGAGAGAGATATTCCGTTAGAGTCTATTTCTAGTAATATAGTGGCAACAAATCCATTGGGTCAAAGTGCGAGAGTAAGTAGAATATGTAGAAATTGTCCAATAAAGGTGCAAGGAACAAAGTTTTCGGCAAACCTAATGGATTTACCTTTCAAAGAATTTGAAGTGATATTAGGCATGGATTGTTATCTTGCTACCATGCTATTGTGGATTGTCGCTTAAAGCGATTAATCTTGGGAAATTTGAAAGGTGAGGAAATAATAGTAGTGGGAGAAAGGATAATCCTTTATCTAATGTGATTTTAGCAGTTTCGACGCAGAAGCTGCTATTAGAAGGTTGTCAAGTTTTTCCAGCTAGTGTGGTGGATACTCAAACTGTTGGAATTAAGTTGGAAGATATTCCTACTATTTGAGAATATCCAGATGTTTTTCCTGATGAGCTACCAGGGTTACCTCCATATCGGGAAGTAGAATTTAAGATAGAGGTGTTACCTAGTACTGCACATATATCAATGGCCCCGTATAGAATGGCGCCAGCTGAGCTTCGAGAGTTAAAGGTGCAATTGCAAGAATTATTGGATCGGGATTTTATAACGCCAAGTGTGTCACCTTGGGGTGCACCAGTGTTATTTTTGAAAAAGAAAGACGGGTCTATGCGACTATGCATAGATTATCGTCAACTAAACAAGGTGGCCGTGAAGAATAAGTATCATCTTCTGAGGATTGATGATCTTTTTGATCAGTTAAAAGGTGCAGCTGTGTTTTCTAAAATTGATCTTCGATCTGGATATCATCAATTGAAGATTAAGGAAGAAGACATTCCAAAGACTACTTTCCGAACTCGGTATGGGCACTATGAGTTTGTAGTGATGCCATTCGGATTAACCAATGCTCCTACAGCATTCATGGATCTGATGAACCGAATATTTCAGCCATATCTAGATCAATTTGTGGTAGTACTTATTGATGATATTTTAGTCTATTCAAAGACAAAGAAGGAACACGATGCTCATCTTCGTGTTGTTCTTCAGATCCTTAGAGAAAAGAAATTATATGCTAAGTTATCAAAATGTGAGTTTTGGTTATCGGAAGTTACTTTTCTTTGTCATGTGGTTTCAGCAAAGGGAATAAGAGTAGATCCCAAGAAAATACAATCCATAGTGGAATGGAAAGCTCCGAAGAATATTTCTGAGGTTCAAAGTTTCTTGGGACTGGCTGGTTATTATCGAAGATTTGTAAAGAATCTCTCGATGATTGCCTCTCTGCTAACTAAGTTATTAAGAAATGATGTTCCATTCATTTGGACAGATAAATGTCAATAAAGCTTTGAAACATTAAAGAGGATTTTAACTGAAGCTCTGGTATTGGTGCAACCAAAATCGTAGGATGTTGTAGTATATAGTGATGCTTCTCATAATGGCTTGAGATGCGTACTCATGCAAGAAGGGAAGGTGGTGGCTTATGCTTCCATATAGCTTAAGACGCATAAGAGGAATTATCCCACCCACGATTTAGAGTTGGCAGCGGTTGTTTTTGCTTTAAAGATATGGCGTCATTATCTATACGGAGAACAATGCTATATTTATACAGATCATAAAAGTTTAAAGTATCTGCTAACTCAAAAGGATTTAAATTTGAGGCAGAGAATGTGGATTGAGCTCCTAAAGGATTATGATGTGGTTATTGACTACCATCCAGGAAAAGCGAACGTGGTAGCTAATGCCCTCAGTAGAAAAACCTTTGCTGCCTTGATAGCTATAAATGCGAGGCTAGCATTGAAAGAAAATGGTGTTTTGATTGCTGAATTAAGTTTAAGGCCTGCTTTGGTAGATCGGATAAAGGAGCTTCAGAAAAGAGATATGGAATGTTTGTCAAGATTCAAACAAGTTGAAAACGGTGAAACCAAAGATTTTGAAGTTAAGTTTGATGGATGCTTATACTACCGAGGAACAATTGTTATTCCTGAAGATGAAGATTTAAAGAAAGAACTTCTCTTTGAAGCACATTATAGTCATTTGACTATGCATCCAGGAGGAAACAAGATGTATCAAGATTTAAAGAGTCGATATTGGTGGCCAGGAATGAAAAGAGCTATAACTGAGTTTGTTTCAAAATGTCTGACATGTCAACAAGTAAAAGCAGAGCATCAGGTGCCTTCTGGTTTATTGCAGCCAATTTCCATTCCTCAGTGGAAGTGGGAACGAGTAACCATGGACTTTGTAATAGGGCTACCCTTAACTTCAAGCAAAAAGGATTCAATTTGGGTGATTGTTGATAGATTGACTAAGTCGGCACATTTCATTCTTGTCCGAACTGATTTCTCTATGGATAAGTATGCTGAATTATATATTAAGGAGATAGTTCGGCTTCATGGAGTACCAGTCTCAATTGTCTCTGATAGAGATCCAAGGTTTACTTCTAGATTTTGGAAGTCTTTACATAAATCTTTAGGTACTCGACTTAATTTTAGCATAGCCTTTCATCCTCAAACAGATGGACAATCAGAGCGAACTATTCAGATTTTGGAGGATATGTTTAGGGCTTTTGTGATTGAATTCCAAGGATCATGGGAGAAGTGCTTGCCGTTAGCGAAATTCTCTTACAATAAAAGCTATCAGATAAGTATCAAGATGGCACCTTATGAAGCCTTGTATGAAAGAAAGTGCAGAACTCCTTTGAATTGGTACGAGTTGAAAGATCAGGATTTTTGGGACCTGATCTAATTAGAGAAGCTGAAGAAAAAGTAAAGATAATACAAGATAACCTCAAGATAGCCGCCGATCGACAAAAGTCATATGCAGATTCAAAGAGGAAAGAAATTGAATTTCAAGTAGGTGATAAAGTGTTTCTCAAAGTATCACCTTGGATAAAGATATTGTGATTTGGACGAAAGGGAAAGCTGAGTTTGAGATTTATTGGACCATATGAGATTGTGAAGAAAGTTGGTCTGGTGCCTTATCAACTTGCTCTACCTTCGAAAATGGATAAGATTCATAATGTGTTTCATGTATCGATGCTTAGGAAGTATCGATCAGATCCGCCCCACATCATTACTCCAGAGGAAGTAGAGATTCAACCAGATTTGACGTATGGAGAGGAGCAGATCAGAATTTTAGCACATGAGGTCAAGGAACTGAAGAATAAGTCGATTCCCCTTGCTAAAGTTCTTTGGCGAAATCACAAAGTGGAATAAGCAACATGGGAAAAAGAGAAAGATATGGAAAAACAGTTTCTCATCTTTTCAAATCACGTATGTTCTGAAAATTCAAGGACAGTTTTCTTAAGGGGAGAATTGTAATACCCCAATTTTTGGTTAGTGACTATTTTGTAAAGAATTAAAAGTTGGTGGTTTTAGTTCAGTGACTAAAATGTAAAATGTTAAAGTTTGGTGACCAAAGTGAAAAGTTGAGAAAAGTTCAAGGACCAACATGGTAATTTTCCCAATAATTATTTTTATTCTATAATTAAATATTTCACATAAGGGTGTCAATCGAATATAAAATTTTTGGTTCGATTCAATGTTTCTATTATTGGGAAAATTACATTAAAAGTTTAAATGTGATTCGGGTAATCGTATGAGCTCGAAATGTGATGAAATTTTGGAGTTGTAAGAAGACTTTAAGAGTATGATATTTCATTTTGGAATCGTTTTTAATTGATTTAGATTCGATTGAAGAGGGTATTTTTTAATAGTGCACAAATGGCATTTTTGTGAATACATGGATTCATTAATGGCATTTTAGTCATTTTACCCTTACTTTTTAATTAAAGATGATTATGGAAAAGTGATAAGTTTAGGTGTCAACACCTAATTGGTCATAAGTGAGGGGTAAAATGGTAATTTCACTATTGATGGAGATTTTTATATTAGATTTAAAGGATTAAAATGCTATTTGTCATGTTAATTAATTAAAGAAAAAGCTAGAAACTCTCTCCCATCTTCTTCCTCATTTCGAAACCAACATAGCCAAGGTAAGGGAAATTTTTTATTCAATTTTTAGCATGATTCGATTGGTTTTTGGATCAAGACATGAAATAGAAAATTAATCCCCATTGAATTCTCTTTCATTTGGTATAATTTTTGAGTGGTTTCCATGCTTATATGTTGAGTTTGGAGATTAGGGTTTATGAAGAACAAGCTGAGATTTTGTGTTTTAAGGATTGTTTTGATTGCATTTGAGGTTGTAAGGTTGTTTTTATGTTTAGATTGATGAAAACAACATGATTCTTGTTTTAGGTATTATTTGGGAAAATTGAAAAATTAAGGAAAACTCTTGCAAAACTTTTATTTGAATGGGAAATGATGTGAGAAGCTTGAATATGATGTTAGGAGGTTGAATTCATGCTTGAATCAAGTTGGAGAAATTTTGAAATGTGACCCTTGGTATTCGGCTAGTAGGAAAAAATTATGGAAAATTATGGAAAATTTTTCCTAAGGTTAGAAATGGTGTAAGGATGATTTTGTAAGCTTTGAAATGTTATTTTGACTAATATGGAAGTTTGTAAAGTGTTGAGGACCAAAGTGTAAAGTTAGGAAAATATGTGATTAAAGTGGAAAGTTGTTTTGAATTTAAAGTTGTGTGATAAAGGATTATTTTGAAAGGTTTGGAAGTATAAGGGTTAACATTTATGTTGGAAGATAGGATTAGTAATGAAAGCATATGTAGGAATATTTTTATTATTCCTAATGTATTTTAAAGTTAGAATGATACTAACATATACTTGAATTGTATATGTTGGTGAAATTGTTGTAGATCACAATCGTAACCCAAACTGGAAGCCGAGCAACTTTAAAGGCAAAGAAGTAGTGCAAAAGTGAAGTTGGGTATAAGGGTAAAGCTTTCTGTTGAGGCAACAAGTGGGTGCATTTTTACTATTTTACTTGATATGAGAAAGACTTGCGATGAGTCTATCTCGAATGTCAATTTACAAATGATATCTTTTCAATGATTTTTGAAAAGAACTATGAATGATTTTCGGGTATGAACTGTCCAATGCTTTTATTTATAATATTGTGAAATGTTAATATCTTTTGATATTTTAAATAAGTGAATGGTATATGATAGTGAATGCTTAAACCCATTGTTTGCATTATGAGATTTCTTGGTATAATTGACATGCCAATGAGGTGGGAGTATAATGATACAGTGATGTTGTGCCAATGTACAACAATTATAAAGTGAAACAGTGACGTTGTATTCTACAGCTATGACCTAGTGATACAATGATGTCGTATAAGTTTACGGTAGTTATTCAGTGATAAAGTGATATAGTGTTTATTTTGGCACAACAAATTAGTTGATGCCGCACATGTGCAAACTCAATAGTGATTCGCATACCATACATTCTCATTTATCTTACATTGGGCTATGATTTAAATGACAATGAAAAGTGCAAATGAAAGTGATATAAACTTTTAAATAGTGATTCTTGATACGCACTGTCTTATTTATATAAGCTAATATTTTCAATGTTATTTATTGAAATATTAGTTGCCTCGCTAAGTTTATACTTAGCGTGTAAGTGTTTCACGCGTAGGTAAAAGATTATAAGGAGTAAGGAGCTGCAAGAGAAGACACCATCTATTTTGGGAACGGTATATCAATATCAGTAAGACATCTCTGATGTCCCTTTTGATATTATTAGTTGGCATGTATCTTATAAATGTTTTAGATTATTATGATATGAAAATGTTTTGAAGTGGTTGTACTACTAGAAACATGGATATTTAGAGTGAATATTATTAGTTAAATATGTTTGAAATCGTATTTTATTAGCTATTTAAATGATTTTTAATTCAGGCGGTTTTTAGGTAGTTTTATTATTAATATAAATTAGAATTGAACTGCCATGTTGCTGCCTAAGACTAGGTTCAGATTGAACTTAGAAATATTAGTTTTAAATTTTACGCGATTAAATATTCTTTTTAAAAAATGGTAAATTATTTATATTTGAAAGAAACAAAATTTTACCGATTTTGAAATAAGTGCTATAGTACAAGTGTCATGTGACATCTCTAAACTTGTATTTAGTGATGGATTCAGGTTAGTTACAGTATTGGCTTTTGCATAAGGAAAATCTTACTGGTAACTTGGGATACCTAGTCGAGGAGATTTTGGGATGGGTTAATGTAAGGGGTATGGTTGTGCAGTGGATTCCTCATAGTTGTAATGTACAGGCTGATGTCCTTGCTAAGGCCGGTATTGGTTAGACTTTTATATCCATGTTTTGTTTATTGCCCTGGTTTGGTTTGCTTTCGAGTGCCCGAGTTTTCATGTTTTGGACCTATGATGTATGGGTTTTGTAATGACTTTGATTTCTATATTTAATAAATATTTCAGGTACTATTTTCTCCCTTTTAGGTTTAGTGGGGGTTTAACGAGGCTCATCTACCTTTCAAAAAATATAACAACGCCCATCTATGCCCCTTAAGCATAATTAAACTCATCTATGCGAGAACCGAGCTTAATAAGTTTAAACATATCAAAACCGAATAATAGCATAGCATAGCACCGTATCATATCCATAAACCACATCAACCAAAAACTAAAAGTTAATTAAAGACCATACATATCAAATTGCTTCAAGAGTGCTGGAAATTAGGGTATGCATACATATATATAAAACGCAAGCCACGTGTAAGAGTTTAGACAAGTTACGATATACACCAAAAATACTTGAGATAGGTGACTTGCAACTTCCAAAAGGCACGATCCTGCAACTATTGATCAAACTTTCCTATAACAAGATTGCAAACAAACTAGTTAAGCCTATTTAGCTTCGTGAGGTAGAATAAAATAATATATTTATATTGATTTGAAAGAAATCGTAAGTAGGGAAACATGCTTATCAAAGTCCAAGATGTGTATTAAAGCAATACAAGCAAGCTTATTCAAATCAAAGGACATATCAAAACAAAGTATTCAAGCTTGTTCGAAACAAAGGACATGCCAAAGCAAAGTATTTAAGCTTGTTCGAACCAAAGGACATATCAAAGCAAAGTATTCAAACAAAGTCTTTCATATTAGTTTCTTCAATTTAGTCATTTCCTTGGATTACAAGCAACACTTGGATACACGAATCCTCAACCAAAATTGTCGTCAACAAAACGGATAATGGTTAAACCTCCAACTGTCGCCAATGACCCACGTAACATACCTCCTACTGTCATCAATATAACATTGTAATCCTTGGACCATAGTCCCCCTACACACAAGCTCAATGGACTCTATGGCATGCTAATTGTACCCTAAGTTGACTCGAATACAAGGTTTATTACGGAGTTTACATAATTTAGCTTTTATTTGAGCTTAAAGCTTCCACATTCACTTAGTCTTTTATTTGAGTTTAAATGGCATATTCCATTCGAAATTAGTATATATATATATTCCATTCAGTTATTAGATGGTAAGTTTCTCTACTAACTTAACACATAACATATCAAGTTATCATATCATAGCATAGGAAAGTCTTATATTCATATCATAACAAATTTCTATTTGAACCTAGCATGAAAATGCATTCCAGAACACCAAACAATGGTAAACTTACCATGCTTACCTTTCTAAATCAAAACCAAGCACAAACTAAGTTGATCTATCATCGGGAATTAGGTTATTCAGGCACAAAATAGACGATAATCATACAATTAATAATCAAAAAGGTGCCAAACCTATCCCGAATATGAAAGCTACACTAACCTAATATCCCAAAGTTAAGGGATATCCTGAATCAAAATTCCAGACTGTTTCCCCTTGCTATTTGTCACGGGCATGCCCCTTTTACTCGGTTAGCAAGACGTGCGGCACTTGAAATGGGCGTTACCCAGACAAGTCAGCCTTTCTCATGACCCCTTGTCCAAGGAGTTATCTCGGTCTAGCCTTCTTAGGGTCACAATGCACTGAGGCTTTAGAGTTTTGAATCTCGCAAGGCCTAGCGATAGCTGCACTTCAACCTCGTACTTCAGCCACGAGCGCGATATGGGACCCTATGGCCCCAAATCGTACCTAGGTATTTCTCCCAAGGAGACAGTGCGCCAACCACTAAGCCCTATTGCCCGCACACTTAGGCCCCACATGGGCCTAGGAGTAGGTCACTTACACCAAGGAAGCTCGGTCGCTAGCCCAGGCGAGGGGATGGTGGAGACCCGACACCAGACCACTTCCCCCTAAAGAGCTAAATAAACTTACTAGGAATACCGTGAGTAGACGTTGCTCTGTCCCAAATGAGGACACTTTCTGGATAGGGCCTTCATTGTCTTCCCAAAGCATCTTAACTTGCATCCTTGACTTGGTAGCTCCTCAGGGATTTTACTCATATCATCGCTCGGTCCACCATTGCTTGGTCCTGAACGGGCTTGTCAAGGTAGGGTCGCAATACAATAAGGGACGGCCTTGACATTCTCTCCCACTTTCTCTATCGATGGCCTCATCGATGTAGCCCAGAAGGGATGGTTCTGACATTCTCCCCCACTTCCTCTATCGATGCCCTCATCGATGTAGTCCAAGAAGGGATGGTTCTCATTGATGTTGACACCAGTTCTTCATCACTTGTTGAGCTGATATGGACATCTATGGCAGCACATCTTCGATTCGTGCTCGATTTGATATGTTTTTCTTGTCTCGTCATTTGATCATTCAAGCAACTAATTCCAGCCTCGATCATGGGTTCGTTCTATCTTCTTTTTTACTATGTTGCCCATCCGTAACCGTCTAGACTGACCACGGACTCATTATGACCCAGTTCCACCTCTTTCATGTTGAGTTTTAGATTCATGCTCCCCTCACTTTTACTCCGATTGTGGCTCGAGCAAAAGACAAGTAACAAACCATTAATCCACTCAAACAAGTGCCTTGTAGTTTCTGTGTGCTCCACGATCTACCCATTAACCTACACAAATACAAAAGTAACATACTGGGCCATGAGCAAACGTGTTATGACTCGTCACTCAATGGCTTGCTCCTCAGCTTTAAGCATCTTCGCCAACTTTGTCTCATCTCGTACCGAGACCTCCAAAGTACTGAATGTGTCACCATACATATATCATCAATATTAACCCAAGTTTGCCAGTACATGCTCGCGTTGCACTTGGTTGCTTAATAATGCAAAGATGATCTCTAGTTGCCAACACTGTATAGAATTGTACTCGCCTTTTGTTCTCCTCAATACATCCTGTATTATAAGATATACAAGCAATTTTATCAATGAAAACATATTCACACAAGTCTCGTATGATACCTGGTTGGCACACATTGCCTTATGCTACCACCAATCATGGTATGCCTTTGTATGTATCCCTCAGGTGTTTTGACTATTTGAGAACGCAATCTCTACGGCAAGCTAATATCATCCACTCGTGAGGTTTTCTTCTTACTCAATTATACTTGCACCAATTGCCAAGTGAATGCACACCAATATTCTCTCGAACAACCTTGCCCTTGTTCCAGTAGCAAATAGATGGTCATATGCCCTCACTAGAACTTCTCAATGGTCTCCTATGGCCCTTGTAATAGCTAATCAAGTTGCCTTCTTATTTCGTTTCTTATTCACTCCCTTTGTAATAGACAAAACTGTTGATTAAGCACAAAAGTACACATTTGATCTCTTAGCACACATGGCCTATACTCTATGGGTAAGTTAGTTTCCCCCATCTACTGATGACTTCCTCATTATCCACTTATTAAAAAAATTCATCTTGTTATCATGCCATCAAAAGAACCTGCATCAGCACCCCCACAAACATCATATCAACATTAGTCTCGTGTTGTGGACTTCAAAATAATGTCTCACTTGTGCCCTCTACGTGTGACTTAGGTTTCCGCAGGATACCAAACTCTTCCCCATATGCCCACAACATCTAATCAGTAAAGTATTCTCATGTAGGATCCAGACCTCTTTATTCTCTTACATAATCTCGAATAGAACATGTATTCGCTAAATCCCTTAGCTTCTTCTGAGCATTATACTCTACATTTTCGGGAAAGAAGGAGCTCATTAACTCTTCCTTCAGCTCTTTCTATATCTTGATAGAACAAACACCATTAATAACCTTGGACTGCCACCGCAACTTGGCGTCCCCCTATTAGATACACCGAGGCCACTGAGGCCTTGTCTTCATCTATTTTAGTATGCGTATACCGAAAATAATGCTCGACGTCGAACAAGAAATTTTCAAGCTCCTTAGCATCTCTGTTCCCTCCATATCGCTGAGGTTCCAAAACCCTAGTCCTCAGACCCTTATTTGATGTCATTGAATTGCCCATAGCTATTTGTATCAAGTTAACCTGAGTCTTGATCTCATCTAGTTCGAACTTCATATGACTTAATGTTTATTTGCCTTCATTACCAAAATCTTTGATAGCTTGGGTCAACTCTTGTTGTGTTTCCTCTATTGCTCAAAGCCGATCATTTGATGCCATAGCTCTCACGGCAGCCACTACGGCCTCAAGTTCCTTGAACCGACTAGGGTCTATCGACCCACCACCCTGTGTCGACGTCCCAACACCTGGGTGTGTTCTTTCTCTAGGAGGGGCAATACCCGTTCCACGTTTCCGCGTTTGTCACCATTTCTGTTGACACACACAGAATCATGGTGCCTGCACAGACATTATCTTTTACAACGGATGTAATATTTGTATCGTGTCCTTCTTTGTTACATGAAGCTGACATTTATCTCTGTTGCATACGACCAGGGCTTTTGACACCTGCTAACCCTTCAAACCGTCGGGTTCTTTAATCGATTGCCCCATATCCCTCAAGGAATTAATAGGAATACCTACCTTCATAACACACAAAAAGAGAAAACTGACTACGACATTGGTTAGTTCAATTACATAACAATAAAATGAAATGTACCTTACAAGTTCCATGGGACTTTCCAGTACGTCCCCCACTGCATTTCATGCTCCGTATTGCCAAACTCGGGGAGGTGCTTTATAAACTCCTTGACCACCACATTTCTCTTTTTGGCCAACACTGACATATTCGTGGTAACCAGGTTTTTGCTTCCGGTCTCTCAGTCCATACATTAGTTTTGACCTAAGCCATGGCTTTCTTAGCTCGCCCACCAAATAGCTTGTCGGTAGTAGCCCATATCACTACTGTCCAAATTGGGGATTTTGTAACACTTAGGTGAAATCTGAATCGTACTTGAACCATCACCACATACCCCTCGAGCTTGTCTGACCCACGCTCACTCTTTGGCTCTGCTTGTGAAGGAAGTTCTAATGACAGCTTTTCTCAGTTACACCCCCATTACCAAGTTGTACCACCCTTGTGTTTCTCACCCAAACGGGTAGCTTTACAAAAAAACATTCTACCTTATCATAGCCAGCATCCCCATCAAAGGAAGATTTTCGTGCCAAAACGAGTTTTTTTCCCTATCCAAGATAAAACTGTATTAACTCGCACAACCTTTGTCGCCCCATATTTGCAATCTATTGCCGAAGAATTTGGTCCAAACTACCACATCGCAACACATTCCTTTTTTTCCCTTAAGACCCAATGTGTCTAGAGAAAATTGCCATTTACAGACAAATTATTAGTTATGGGAAGCATTCCCCTTAGGCTCCTTGATTTTAATTGACAATGTAACCGATTTTTTCCTCGAGAACCCATGGTGTGTCTACCGCTAAAAGAGTCCACATCAACAGGAGGGAGCATACCAACAACTCAGCACTCTCTTTTACTCCATTATGTTTTGAGATGAGACACTCCATCCAGCATACAACGATCGTCGTGATCCTTTGACCACTTCATTAAATGGTTCGAGGTCCTACGAGTCTTGTCCGGCACCTTTAGACGATCACACTGTACCAAAGTACTCCCACAACAAACGAGTCTTATCATAATCATTTTGATTTTATCAATGAGCGAATCTATAACCTTGAGGAACACGACTCTGCCACATTGATTCCCCCAAACATAAAGCAACTATAGAACTGTCTCAAGTTGTCTCCAACTCTTCCCTTTAGGGTTAGTCTACGAACCCATGATTATCCATCGTATCAATCTATATCCATATGTACACATTTCTCTTTTCACCTGGAAAAAGATAGTTAAGCAGCAACCAAGCACCACAGTGCCAAGATAAACAATATTGCCATTAACTTTCATCAATCAAGAAATTATAACATTACCCTAGAAACGACAAGCACAAATATGTTAGATTAACAAAAATAAGCATATTTTATTCTTCGGGCTGCACACGCCCTTGTGCTAACAAGACAAAACACACATCAATAAGCAAAGGTTACCGACACAAGGCAATGTATCAAAATAAGCATCACTATTACCGATAGCCACCATAGGGAATGACTCTCCTCTCGAGTGGCGCATAAGCATCCTCATATTGCTAAAATTTGTGCCATCATGCTACGAGGAATACACACTTCATCATGTCCCATTGACAGCCATCAACGAGCCTTTAAAGTAACCAGAAATATTGCTTGTGTCCCAAATCATGGACATGCATTATTGTGTAAAGTTCAATCTTGTCCACCAAAAGTTCTCGCGCTTCTTTGTGCCTCAACTCGATCACCGTTTTGATCAGCCAACAACAATGCTACACTTGTAACGAACAAATGAGCACCACTGTGCTCTAATTCACACGCGCCACTGCGCTAATGTAACACATCGGCACTACCTTGCCAAAACCCACCATTAGACACATTTGCGCCTTGACTAGGTCTTGATCAATCAGCATCATAAGGAGTCATCCTGCCTACTCCACTCGCGGAAGCGCTTGGCGTAAGTTCTAGCCACCCTGCCTACCCTCATAGGGCACTCAGCGTGAAACTAGACCACCCTGTCTACTCCACTAATGGATGCGCTTGGCGTGACATTACACCATCCTGCCTACTCCTTGAAGAGAAGCGCTTGGCGTAGGATTCGACCACCCTGCCTACTTCCCACATGGGAACGCTTGGCGTAGTCCCCCACCCTGCCTACTCCAGTCCAAAGAGTGCTTGGTTTACTATCATTCGACCCTGCCTACTCCATTTACCGGAGTGTTTGACGTAGAATCCATAATCCAGCACCTCTGTGCACAAAAAAAATCTCTCTTTTTTTTTGCCTGTCATGATGATCCACCCTGCCTACTCTACCTGTGGGAGCGCTTTGCGTAAGACCAACTGATCTACAAATAGTCCAACTCTTATATTTGCTACACATCCGTCTGGCATCACCACGCACTACAGCCACTGAATAAAGCTTCACAATGTTTAAGTTGGCACATGAGCACTATGGCGTTTGGTTAACAAATACGCACCACTGTATCAAAAGTCATAACCAAACACCACCGTCAAATGACTACATTGTCCCATCATTTTCTCGCTCTGATACCACGTGTCACGGACATGCCCCTTTTACTCGGTTGGCAAGACGTTCGGCACTTGAAATGGGCGTTACCCAGACAAGTCAGCCTTTCTCATACCCCATTGTCCAAGGAGTTATCTCGGTCTAGCCTTCTCAGGGTCACAATGCGCTGAGGCTTTAGAGTTTCGAATCCCGCAGGTCCTAACGATAGCTGCACTCTAACCTCGTGCTTCAGCCACGAGCGCGATATGGGACCCTGTGGCCCCAAACCGTCCCTAGGTATTTCTCCCAAGGAGACAGTGCGCCAACCACTAGGCCCCACTGTCCGCACACCTAGGCCTCACATGGGCCTAGAAGTAGGTCGCTTACACCAAGGAAGCTCAATCGCTAGCCCAGGCGAGGGGGATGGTGGAGACCCGACACCAGACCACTTCCCCCTAAACAGCTAAATAAACTTACTAGGAATGTCGTGAGTAGACGTTGCTCCGTCCCAAATGAGGACACTTTCTGGATAGGGCCTTCATTATCTTCCCAAAGCATCTTAACTTGCATCCTTGACTTGGTAGCTCCTTAGGGATTTTGCTCATATCATCGCTCGGTCCACCATTGCTCGGTCCTGAACGGGCTTGTCAAGGCAGGGTCGCAATACAATAAGGGACGGCCTTGACACTATCCACCCCGCACTTATCTTCCCTCTCCATCTTTAACCTATTCATATAAAATCTTTCAGAACTAGTAAACAATGTACGGATATCTAATTCTTTTTCTTTAACAAAACTAAACTATTCATATATAAGCTCACATAATAACAAATGAGTAAGGATATTAGAGTATAGACTAAAATAGCCCTGTTTCAATAATGATCCTTGTTTAGTGACCGTTAAAGATAAAAGTCTGTTGTAACTAAAAGTTAGTTTTATCCGGCCTGTTATCTAAGGGTTTATGATGTAATCCATCTTTGCTTCTCCTATATATAAAGGAGATAGGTCATTTTGTCAAGCAAGTAATTTTGTTGAAATATATTCTAGCCTTTCTCGTTCAATTTCTATCATGGTATCAGATTTGCCAAAAACCTCGTCTATTGGTGCGAGTTCCAAACCCTTTACCAACAAAACCATTACCATCAGACTTGATCAAACCAACTACTTGCTATGGCGTCAGCAAGTTTTGTTTTACATAGAGAGTTTGGCTTTGGTTTCTCACGTTGATGGCACTCGGGTCGTACCCTCTCAGTACGTTGTTGGTTGTGGTGGTGAGAAGGTCCTTAATTCGCAATTTCTTTCCTACAAACAAGAAGACAGTGCGCTATGTTCTTGGCTGCTTTCGTCCATTAGTTCGTCAATCTTGCCTTCTTTAGTGAGTTGTAAGACTGCTCTTGATATTTGGGAGAAGATTCAGCAACTTTTCTCGGTGTCTTCAACAACAAGAATTATGCACTTATATTGTTCGTTGAAAAGCCTAAGAATGAGGGATCAGAGTATGCGTGAGTATCTTGTGCAAATTCAGTCCATTTGTGATAGTCTTGCTGTCTGTGGGAATCCTCTTACAGAAACCATGCATATATCTGCCATTTTGTCTGGGCTCCCACCGGAGTATAAGCCGGTTGTTGCTGTTATCACGCCCAGCCAAGCTTGATGGTGTTTGTGGGTTGCTTCTTGATACTGAGGCGCGGCAGTTGGACTTTGTTAACCAGAATTTTTCGGTTAATCTTGATCAAGGTCCCCAACACCCATTTCTTATGGGTCCTGCCGGCCCAATCTATAGTGGGATGCCAGATCAGAATGGGTACCCTGGGTATGTTGGTCTTGTGACTTCTCATTCACAAAGAGGGTTTCAAGGTCAGTCGTTCAGAGGGTAAAGTTCGACTAATCAAGGCAATCTTGGCTCTTTTCAGCAAAATAATCAGGTTCAGATGAGTGGTTCTTATCAAGTAAATGGTTCGTTCAATCGATTTCAAGGTCAACCGTTTAGAGGACGAGGTGGTCGGTTCTATAGTGGTCGTTCTCGTCTGCAGTGTCAAATATGTGGAAAGATTGGCATCTTGCCAATCACTATTATTTCTGGTTTGATCAATCATTTGAAGGAGCTAATAATCAGCTTCTGTAAACTTTGTTTTAGAAGAAAGTACTGATGTTCAAGGTTTTTCTGGTGATCTCACGACTAGTGGGATAAATGCTTCGGTTGCTATGGTTTCAGAGGATTTTGACTCTCTGCCCTCTGAAGAAGCTGCTTGGTACCCAGATTCTGGGGCTACTACTCATTTAACTCCTGATGCTGGTATGATTTCTGATTCGATTCCTTATAATGGTTCTGGGAAAGTTTCTGTTGCTAACGGAGCTACTGTATCTATTTCTGGAGTTGGTAATACTTCCTTAGTAACCAATTCCAGACCCTTAATTTTAAGAAATTTGTTACATGTTCCTCATATTAAGAAAAATCTTCTTTCTATTTCAAAATTTACTAGAGATAATAATGTTTCTATAGAATTTTACCCTGATTTTTGTGTTGTGAAGAATCTGGAAACGCATCAAACGATATTACAAGGTTTACAAAGTGATGGATTGTACAGACTTTCTTCTACTGGGTTAGACAGTGCTGTTGTTTCTTCTTTGAAGTCTTCTTTGCCGAATTCTGTCTCTAATTGTTCTAAGGATACCGAGTTGTATAGGAATGAGTTTAGAGGAGGAATATTGCCTAGTGTTCATGCTGCTGTTGTTACTAGTGTTTCTGATTCTAAGTTATGGCATAGGAGATTAGGCCATCCTTCTGTTGATATTCAGTCCAAAATTCTGAAAATGTACAATATTCCTGTTGCTAATAAAGATTCTTTTTCCTGTGTTGCTTGCAAACTTGGTAAAAGTCATAAGTTATAGTTTACAAGTTCTAATTCTGTGTGTACTCATCCTTTACAACTGGTACAAATGGATTTGTTGGGTCCTGCACCAGTAGTTTCAAATAATTTCTGTTATTATCTTAGTTTTGTTGACTTTTTCACTCGATACACTTGGATATATTTTATTGCGAGGAAATCTGATGTTTCTAAAGTTGCAATTTCCTTTCATAAGCTTGCTGAGAGACAGTTTAATACTAAATTCAAGGTTGTTCGATCTGACTGTGGTACTGAGTTTAAACCGTTAGCTAGCTATTTCGCTCAACAAGGTATTATTTTTCAGTAATCATGCCCTTACACATCTGAGCAAAATGAGATGCTCAAGCGTAAGCATCGAAACATTGTTGAGCTTGGTCTCACACTAATGGCTCAGTCATCTGTTCCTTTTAAGTTTTGGACTGATGCCTTCTTTACTGCTGTATATCTTATCAACAGGTTACCTTCTAAGGTGTTGAATGGCATAACTTCGTATGAGAAGCTATTTAGGAAACAACCAAATTATGGCTTTCTTGGAGTCTTTGGATCACGTTGCTTCCCTTTAACCAGGCCCTACAATCAATCATAAGTTGGAATATAGGTCCAAGCCTTGTGTTTTTCTGGGATATTGTTACGTATGGCTATGTCCTGAAGGTTCTTTCATTAACAAAGAGTTTCAAAGAAGAGAAGAGTAGCAGGAAGAATATTATAGTATAGACTAAAATAGCCATGTTTCAAGAATGATCCTTGTTTAGTGACCGTTAAAGATAAAAGTCTGCTGTAACTAAAGTTAGTTTTATCCAGCCTGTTATCTAAGGGTTTACGATGTAATCCATCTCTGCTTCTCCTATATATATAAAGGAGATAGGTCATTTTGTAAAGCAAGTAGTTTTGTGAAATATATTCTAGCCTTTCTCGTTCAATTTCTATCAAAGGAAAACCTAAAAAAATCAGTGAAAAATATCTAAAATTGAAATTAATTCTCAATTTAAATCCTACAACATCACCAGAAACTCAACTAATCATATATAATCTCAAATAAAAGCAAAAATAATTCAATTCAGCAATAGTTCCATAAAAAAGCATGAAGTTTTCAAAACCAATACAATTTATTGAAAGGGGTTACTAAAATGCTTTGTTTCAATAGGGGGATTGAACTCACCTAAAATTGTTTCATCAGAGGCAGCAGTTTGTGAAAAAATATTTTCGAGAAAAGGTTAGATATGAGAGGGAAGAAAAGTGCGGGGATGGATTGGTGCGGAGAAAGATTAGAGGAATTTTGAATGAAAGTAAAGAACAGATAAACCAAAGTTAAATAAAATTAGTTAGCAGATCTAGGTCAATTGAAGGGCTTGGCCTAGTGATAGAGATTTTGCAATTCAATCCCCAGGTTGCAAGTTCAATGCCTAGCGTTCTCATTTAGTAAATTTTTCACCCAATCAGGTAAGGTAACACGTGTCGTTATCTGATTGGGTGAAAAATATTAAATAAAATAAATTAAAAATAGAGTAAATTTATTCAATCGGGTCATAACATGTGTCGTCATCTGATTGGTTGATTAACTTTATTTAAATAAATTAAAATTAAGACCAAATTGATATAATAAGTAACTAATAAGGACCAAATGTATAACTATACAAAATATTTTTAACTGTCATGTCACCTCTTTGTTAGATTTTAATGGCCGATTGTCAAAATAAGACCAACTAAATAGTTCGATGGTCAGATTTTTAGTATTTTTTAGTTAAGTGGTCACCCGGGTAGTTTATTTTAAATTTTATTCCTTTTATTTTAAGTGAATAATAAGTATTATTCACCACTTAGTCATAAAGAAATGGACACATGGACTCCACTTATCAATATTTGGGTAAATAGGCAATGCAAACATGGAGTTTTGTCTTTTATTAAATTTGGTGCCTTCACTAGTTCCATTCTATTACAATTTGATCCATAAACATTTAAACTTAATTCAATTCTTAACAATTCACTTTAATTCATTAATTAACTCGATCGAGTCAAGGGGGATCCACGTTTCGGGTCGGACCTTAGGGTCCGTGCCCTATTATCGGATCCTTATGGATTTTCCCTCCACTTTGTAATCCTTTCATTTTAGTCCCCTTTATAAATAAAACCAGTTTAAAGTTTTAATTTCTTTTTAATTTAGTCTTGCTTTTTAATTAATTATTTAATTTAAATTCAATTAATTATTGTTTGAATGATGCATGATTTAAATAAGACATGTAGCATTAATTGCTAGATAATTTAAAACACTTAGATTTAATTATTAGATTAGAGCCTTCCTTTTAGGATCTTATTAGGCCTTTAATAATTTGATTAAGTAGATCATTTAAAAATTAATGGTATTGAGCGGGAAACTTAGGAGTTCAAATTTGATTGGTGTCCCAATGTAATGGTATGTTGTTCAACATGAATTTTTATGTAAAAAAATCAATATTCATTAAAACTCTAGAAATTTATAAATAACTTAGATTAATTTTTAAGTAAAAAATTGTGTAATAACCCAATTTTTGGCTAGTGACTAAAATGTAAATTTTAAAAGTTTTGTGGCTAAAATATAAACTTTGGAAAAGTTTAGGGACCAAAGTGTAATTTTCAAAAGTTATGTATTTTAACTCCGTAAATAAATAGTTTACTCCCAAGAATGACGTTTCCGTGTTAATTGGATTTTTCGTAAGGAGTTTTTATTAATGGCTATAAAGCAATAAAGTTCAGAAAAATATTCGGATAATCGGATCGAATCGAATATTCAAGATATTTTTAAGGGTGATAAGGCAAGGTTAATTATGTCATTTTACATGTCTAAGATATTTTCTTTGTGTTGGAAGAATATGAACCCTTGGATTTAGATAATTTTTCCATGTTAAATCCTAGCCATTGGATCAAGGGATAAGATTGGAATCTAAGTATGTTTCAAGGGCAAAATTGGAAATTGACATAGTTCAAGGGTAAATTGGTAAACTACTAACTCACGGTTAAATCTAGGTCATTGGATGCAGGATGATAACATGTGGCACATTATGGATTCATTAGATTTGAGGGCAAAATAGCTATTTCACTATTTGGAGAATATTTTCAATATTTATGGATTTTAAAATAAAAAATAGCATTAATTAAAGGAAAAAGAAAATACAAGAATTTTCTCTTCTATCTTCACCAACGTGGGGTTCCAAGAGGCCAAGGTAAGAATGTTATTTTTTATTTTTCTCCCTAAATTGCTTGGATTTAGGGTTAAGACATGAAAGACAAATTTGTTCTCCATTGAATTCTCTTTCAATTGGTATAAAAATTTCATGGAATTGTTGAAGGATACTCATGAATTTTGAAGAGAGATAATTTAGGGTTTATAGATCCAAATGAATTAGGATTGAATTATGGAAGATTATGTGATGTTCTATTATTTCCATGCTTGATTGAAATTGAAATTGATGTATTCTTGATGGAATACCATTTGGTTAATTAGGGTTTAATTTGGGGTTTAAGGATTAAAATTGAATTTGGAATTTTCATGAAAGGAAAATGTTGGAATAACATAATATAAGGTCAATTTGAGGTGTTGGAATAGTTAAAGGATGCTAAAGATGTGAATTATAAAATCGGCCAGAATTTTTATCATTGGCAGTAAGTTCGAAAATTCACCATAAATTCTACAAAAATAATTAGAAATTGATCCTTATACCATTGTATTCCTTATTCAGCCTATTATCGTTTAAAACAAATGGTGTCTGATTTCGATTTGTATATCAAAAGATATGAATTTTTAAGTGATGAAAGGTTAGAAAACAGAATACCATTCTGCTCTAAATTCAGCACTGGAGTTCGACTTTAAAAATTTGTCATAAATCGTACAAGTTGAATTTGGGCTATTAGTTTATATGGTTGAACAACTTATTGAATCTAGTTTCTTTCAAAACAACCGGAATCAAATTCTAAGTTGTGGATTATTTTATATAAATATTTCTTTGAAGGTAGCGCAGACTAACATATTATAAAAATGAGTACCTTATTGGTGTTATTAATTTGTGCATGTAAGGGATGAATGTGAAGCATTCAAGTAAACCCGAGAAATCGAAAATTCAATAGATAAGGCAAAGGATCAAGCTTGGAGTTCTCTTAATTTATTCAATTTAGTTTGGGATAAGAAGTGTCAAGGTGAGTGCAATTGCATACATATCATGACACATTGATGTTTTATACATCATTGTGATGGATTGCGATGAGCCTACCCAAAATTTATTGTCATTATATTTATGTCATGGAGCATATGATTGACATATTTTAAATATGACAAAAGTTGAATATAAATGCATGGATCACTAGTTATATATGATGTTATATCATAAATGTTATTTCGAGTATGAACTGCCCGATGTTAAATTATGTTGATATACATTTCCATGGATGAAATAAATATGAAATATATGCCCAAGTATGTCATTGAGGGACAGGGTATAGTTGGCATGCCATAGAGTCCAGCAGCACGCTGCATACTCTGTTTAGCACTATAGTGTGTATAAAAGACACTTAGTGCATATGGTAGGCACGACCTTATGTGTATTATGGTGGGCACAACTTTATAT
Source organism: Hibiscus mutabilis (assembly GCA_019671005.1). Classification (NCBI taxonomy): domain Eukaryota; kingdom Viridiplantae; phylum Streptophyta; class Magnoliopsida; order Malvales; family Malvaceae; genus Hibiscus; species Hibiscus mutabilis. Next base: position 27,317,776 of record CM033738.1, read on the forward strand.
GTATTGACACTTTGGTGCATATTTGACTCGTGTACCCAGGGCACGACCTTATGTGTATTATGGTGGGCACGACCTTATGTGTATTAGCACTTTGTTGCATATTTGACTCGTGTATCTAGGATCCTCATAGGCTTATATTTGAGCTATGGTTTATTGGTTAATAAAAGATAAGCATGTGAATAAGCTTATGAGCTTTTGGAATAAATGGCAAGCATATTGGTAAGAAATTTATATCTGGTTTATATTATGTTAATATATGATTAACATGATGGTAATACATATCTAGTGATCGTGATGCATTTATGCATATATGGCATATTGTGACAAATGTACAAGCATGAAATTCTTATGACATTGGCATATAGTAAATCATTACTAATGCAATATGAAAGTTAATGCATTGACATATATCATGTTATATAAATGTCGTCATGAAGTCGAATAAGTTTAAATTATTGTTATTAACTTTGTTTATTGTCTCACTAAGTTCGTACTTAGCGCGTTTTGATTGTGCACACGTAGGTGGTCCGAATCATTGGACGAAGCAAAGAGTTGCATTAAGTTCAAAAATTTTCATCAAACTGCCACAGTAATGAAATCCTACTTGAGGTTTTTTATTTATTTTAGTGGCATATATAAATGGGATTAATTTGTCTATTTTTGTTCTACGCCTGATTTTTCTTAACGGTTAAATTTATTTTTTTAAAAATAAATGAGTTCCAATCTTGTGTATTAGTGGATATAAATATTTTCAAAGGTTTTAAATTTATAAAATATTTTGAATAAAAAGCATGTTATTTTTCTGTGACATCTCTGACTCATATTCGGTAATCGAATACGAGAATGAAGTATTACATTTATAAGTATCAGAACTACAAGTTTAGCCGGTTCTAGATTCAAACCGAGCTTGTTATCGATCAGTAAGTGTATATATGCCACTAGGATGTCATTATTACTGTATTGATGCTTGAATGACTTGATGCAACTACTTATTGAATTGATTGTATAAAGTTATAGATTTCCGAAGTTAAGAGATAGCATCTAGCGATCAAACAGTTGGATAAAAAGAAATAAGGCCCATAAAAGTAGTAACAAGGATAATTATTAACCGCTTTCCACTCAATATGATGTTAATTTGCTAGTGTAGTTGGAAATGCTTAGATAAACCAAGTTTAGGTACCAAAGTCGATACCGTATAACGACTAAACAAAAACATCAAATTTTACTTGATCATTGTTTCATCTTGTTACCGACCGATCCTCGTACCAAGTTTATCGAGATCTAATTTGTAAGGCTGTAGCTTGTAAACGGTTCGCTAAGGTCCAAAAGTGGTCTCGAATTGACAAAGAAATGAATTGAATTACTGGATCTATCAGACGTAAAATATATGTAGAAATTCATGAAAATCATTAAGGGATAAGTGGGATCGATCTTAATAGATTTATATAAATACGTATATTTGTTTCGCCCATTTAAAGTAATACAAAGTTAAAATAAATAAAAATAACAATGTAAAACTCCCCTTGAATTTGTTGAAAAAGCAAGGTGATTGGTGCCCAAAATAGCTACTGACGAGAGAGGGGATTTAAAATCAATGTGAAATAATAGCATGGAAATTCATAGGAATTCCACTAAACCTTACAAGTTTAATTATATGCATCTCTATATTTATTACTATTTTTTAAAAAAAGTAAAGGAACTATTGTATAATAACAATAATTAAAGGGATTTCATGTTAAAATAATAAAGAAAACAAACGAAAGTCTGACATTGAGAATAGGGTGATCAACATTACCTTGATTCACCAGAGGAATTGATTCTGTGAAGATAAAAAAAAATGCATGGTTACAGAATGTAAAAGGAACACGGTAGCTGATAAGGAGATTTTATTTCCAATTGGAGGGGTGAAGGAGAAAACAATAGCAGCAAGGAGGAGTGAAGCGAAGACCATTGTATTCCTATCTGCAATTAAACGTGATTATGATGAGCTTGCACCAAATGTACGAGCTTGATGTGCACTTTGTAGATGAGTACAGTCAGATATTCAATTTAGCATTGGACAATAATACAGAGCAACAAAGCCAATTGTTTTAGATAAACACCAATTTCCTTTGTTTCTGCCTAAATATTCCTTGTAATTTATTTGGACGCCAATTCCCAATTTTGTATTGTGTTACACCAACATTTTTAGTCAAAGATATCCAAAAAGAAGAGCACGAATTTTTATCGGTGCTTGAAAGTAGACATGAATACGTTTTCAGAAATGAGAAATAAAGTGACAAACACTGCTGTTTTCAGATAATAAAAAAAAAGAATGGTTCAGCAGAGAGTGGCGGAACATCACTACGAAATAAGGGAGACGATAGCGGCACAACATGATCTGTGCAGTTTGTCGGTGACTCCAACAGTGACCAAAATGGTCATTGCGGCCCAAACTAAAAGGAAAACAAGATCAACAGCAACCTGATCACTAAATAAAAGGATGATAAAGACTCAAGAGGCTTACCCAACGTCGGCTTTGATAGATAAGAGGCGAAGAACGGCGGCGCACAGAAAAATTGAACGGTTCGTTGCAGTTTTTCGATCGAACGGCGACGAGGGAGATAACCCAAGACCAAGGGTTAACTCGCAGGGAAAAGAGGAGCCGAGCGGTGGTGTCAGCGTTCCAAACACACTATGGGTTGGGCTTAGTCGGAACTTCAACCGGAAAGGTGCAAGGAAGAGGATGAGGGTAAGCTGTCGAGAGAGAGATAGATGAGGGAAAAGGCTGCTACCAAAACACAAAATAAGATATTCCCAGCCGGTATAACTCAAACAATTCAGGTTTAAAACCTATATTTTGGGTAAATTACAACATAAGGGTTCCTAGGTTAACCCGCTTTACAGATTAAACACCAACATTCTGAATTAATTCAATTAGGTCACCAAAATTATAACTAAAATTCAATTTAATTCCCAATTCTCAATTAGGGTTTTTGATTATAAAATCCTCATAGTCTAGGGTTTTTGAATTAGGGATTTCAAATTTTAATTTTTAATTTAGGGGAAAATTTTAGGGTGTTACAACTCTCTCTCCCTTAAAGAAATTTCGTCCTCGAAATTTTCAGACTTAATAACAGATCCCCAAACTATCTGACACATACTTATACATTCTCATTCTTAATTCATAATCCAACAAATCAAAGATACAAACTGGATACATCAAAATGTACCTACTATGTCCTCAGATGCATTCTCATAACTATCACGAGCTCTAGTCGCACGCACTAAACCTATTCGTCTAATCATAGATCTAGTTGATATATTACTCTTAGAATGTCTACATCTTCTAGCATTACCAGACGCATCTGACTTAATCTACCGCTACCTCTATGAGGTGTTGCACAAATGAAACGGTAGGTAGACGCGGATAATCTCTTATGTAATGATCTTGGAAACCACACTCAAAACACACTTGTTTCCTCCATCTGTACCCTCTGTTATGCTTCTTATTACAGAAATTACATATGGGAATTGAGCGAAGAACTTTTAAACTACCCACGTTGCCAATCAAAACTGTCGATACTGCAAGTCTAACACTCCGATAAATTTGAAAAGCAAACTCATCTCAAGCCCTCTTTCCAGATGGGTTGACAAAACTTGGTTAAACAGATGTGTGAGGTCGCTTCCTCACTTAATCAGTATTCTGATGTTCCTCCTCTTTCATGAGTGCATCTATCCTCTCAGTAGTCCTAGCTCGACCAACTAGATCGCTAATTTTACCTGAAGAAATTGAAGCTGGAAATATGTTTGGCTGAAGAGAATTTGAGAGAAATGAGTTACAAAGTTAGTTATGTGAAATTCTTTTTAAAAGCCTTAATTGTGTTTAATTAATTCTCTCATCTATTTATACCTCTTAAAATTTAATTAAAAATAATTAATTAAAGGGAGAAATCTGATGAAACCCTTTTTGGATTAATTGCTCCTTAAAGATTCAAAGTTTTGACCTATTTTCAAAACAGTCACTAAAAACAGTTTTGCAAACTTGCATTTTGGTCACTAACTCAAAATGTCCCATTTTCGAATTTCATTTTCCAAAATTGTTTTTGCAAAATCATTTATATAATTAATAAAGATTTTAGACTATTTTCTCATATTTTTATCTTCAATAAAAATATTTAATCCAATTTAAATCATGAATCCGACTCGAATCTTTAATCCCGATCCACCGAACCGACTAAACCGTTCCCCAAAACTCCTAAGCCCGAAATTGGGGCGTTACAACTCTCCCCCTCTTAAGAAATTTCGTCCTCGAAATTTACCTAGAGAAAAAGATGCGGGAACTACTTTTTCATGTCCAACTTACTCTCCCAAGTAGCCTCATCAACCCTTCGATGCCGCCATAACACTTTAACGAGCTCTATCGTCTTCCCACGCAGAACCTTACTGATGGTATCAAGGATCTGTACTGGTTCCTCGTCATAAGTCAGATCTGGCCTCAACTCAACATCCTCAATCGGTATAACATGAGAGAGATCTGACCGATACCTTTGCAACATCAAAACCTGGAACACATTATGAATATTTTCCAACTCAGGAGGCAACCTCAACCGATAAGCTACTGGACCCACACGATCCAAAATCTCATACGGCCCGATAAACCTCGGACTCAACTTCCCTTTACACCCAAAGCGCATCACCTTCTTCCAAGGCGAAACCTTCAAAAACACTTTGTCACTAACAGCGTGCTCCACTTCTCTACGCTTCAAATCTGCGTAAGATTTTTGTCGATTGGATGCCGCTTTCAAGCGATCAGATACAAGCTTCACCTTCTCACAAGTGTCTTTCAACACATGGGCATAGAAATATACTTCTCCCCAACCTCCACTCAACACAAAGGCGTACGACACCTCCTACCATATAAGGCCTCATACAGTGCCATTTGAATACTCGCTTGATAGTTATTATTATAAGCGAACTCCACCATCGGCAACTACTTTTCCCATGTTCCTTGGAACTCGATAATACAACACCTCAACATATCCTCCAAGACCTGGATCACACGTTCAGACTGCCCATCTGTTTAAGGATGATACGAAGTGCTAATATGCAACCGGGTACCCAGGGCTCGATGCAAACATTCTCAGAACCTTACTGTAAACCTCAGATCTCTATCCGACACAATCGACTTAGGCACTCCATGCAACTTCACGGCCTTTGCGATGTAAAAATCAGCCAATTTTTCCAAAGTATACGTCGTATGCACCGGTAGAGAATGTGCACACTTCGTAAATCGATCCACGATCACCCAAATGGAATCCTTTTTAGTCAGTGTCAAAGGTAGCCCGACACAAAATCCATGGTGATTCTCTCCCATTTCCATTCCGGTATCCTCAACGGTTGCAACAACCTGAAAGGAAATTGATGTTCAGCTTTAACACGCTGACACACCATGCATCTAGCAACAAAATCAGCCACATACTTCTTCAAACCAACCCAATAATACTCCTCTTTCAAATCCCTATACATCTTAGTACTACCGGGATGCATAGCAAAATGGCTAGAATGAGCCTCGATCAAGATGATACGTCTCAACTCCTCATCATGCGGCACCACTACCCGGTCCTTAAAACACAACACCTCATCATCATTAAAATGAAAATCCTATGGTTTCCCATCCAAGATATCCCTAACATGAGGTACCAACTCATTATCATACGATTGTTTCTCCTTTATCATTTGCGACAGTGATGGTTTCACCAGCAACTCGGCTAACAAGCCTCCATCACGGGTTATACTAAACCGAGCAAACATAGGTCTCAACTCAACCACAGTTTTTCTACTCAAAGCATCCGCTACCATATTTGCTTTACCCGGATAATACTCAATGGTCAAGTTATAATCTTTAAGCAACTCCAACCACCGTCGTTGCCTAAGATTCAACTCTTTCTGCGACATCAAATACTTCAAACTTTTGTGATCCGTGTACACTACACACTTCTTACCATAAAGATGATGCCTCCAAATATTTAATGCAAACACCACCGCAACAAGCTCAAGATCATGAATAGGATAGTTATGCTCGTGCACCATCAATTGCCTAGATGCATAAGCCACAACTTCTCATCTTGCATCAAAACACACCCTAAACCAAAATATGATGCATTACTATATACCACAAACTTTTTTCCCGACTCGGGTTGTATCAAGATTGGAGCTTGCGTCAAAGCTTTCTATAACTTTTCAAAAGCTTGCTGACGATCCTCCATCCACTCAAAACGAATGTTCTTTGAAAATCCATCTACAAACCGACGATAATATCCAGCCAACCCAAGGAAACTACGCACCTCCGTCACTGACCTAGGTGGCTTCCAACTCACCACAGGCTCAATCTTTTGTGGATCCACACGGATTCCCTCAGCCGACACCATATGTCCAAGGAAAATTACTTCTTTCAACCAAAATTCACATTTACTTAACTTAGCATATAATTGATTATCCAACAATCTCTGAAGCACAATCTGCAAATGCTCATCATGGTCTTTTTCAGTATAGGAGTACACAAGAATATCATCAATAAACATTACAACAAATTGGTCCAAGTACTCATGAAACACCCGATTCATCATATCCATAAACGCAGTTGGTGCATTGGTCAACCCAAACAGCATCACTAAGAACTCGTAATGTTCATACCTCGTACGAAAGGCAGTTTTTGGCACATCCTCACCCTTCACCTTCAACTAATAATATCCCGATCTCAAATCGATCTTAGAAAATACCGATGCACCACAAAATTGATCAAACAAATCGAAAATCTGCAGTAAGGGATATTTGTTCTTAACCGTCAACTTATTCAGTTGCCGATAATCGATGCACATCCTCATCGTGCCATCCTTCTTCACAAATAACACTGACGCACCCTAGGGTGAAACACTGAGTCTAATAAACCCCTGATCAAGCAACTCCTAGAGTTGTGTCTTTAACTCTTTCAACTCCTTAAGTGCCATGCGATATGGCATAATGGACACCGGTGCTGAATCAACATACATCTTGATTTTAATCTCCACCTCCCTATCTGGCGGCAACCCCGGTAACTCTTAAGGGAAAACTCTCGAAAAATCACAAATTGTACAGATGTCCTGCACACGTACGTCCTTAGATCTAGGATTCATAACATAGGCCAAATATGCCTAACATCCAAGTTTCAACATCCGACTTGCTTCCAAAGCAGAAACAACATTGGTTAGGAACTTTGCATTATCGCCAACCACCACAACTTCATAATCATCAGCAAGACGCAAGGATACCGTTTGGTTTCAAATTCCACAACTGCCCTATGCTCGGATAGCCAATCCATCCTCAATATTACATCAAAACCATGGAATGACAATTCCATCAGATCCACAGCGAACACATGGTCTTGCACCATCAAATGACACATTCAATATAACTTCCTAACCACAACAATCTCACCCAAAGAACTAGTTACTCGAACCCCAACATTCAAAATCTCCACGAGTATATCAAGCAACTGTGCATGCTCACTAAGAATATACGAATGGGTAGAACTAGAATCAACCAAAGAAAATAACTGTAAAGATTACAAAGTAAAGGTACCTACAATCACATAGGTATCGTTGCGTCCTTCACGATGCACATACACCCTCGCGAAACCACCATCCTCCGGCTGAATAGAAACGGTGTGTGCCACAGTCCTACGCCCACCATCTCTCGGTTGAAAATGTCCTCTTCCACGCCCTTGACCTCTCGGGGCAGCCACAACAGCTGCATGAGCATGCGTACCTCTAGCTAACACAGGCCAGTCACACCTTATAGGATCAGCCGACCCACAACTCCATCAAGCATTAGCTGCAACAGGCGCATGAACTAGCCCAGCTCGTCCAATCTGAGGACAATCAGGTCTAACACGTTCTCGAGATCCACAACCCCAGCAACCTCTATCCGACCTCCAGCAAACCCCCGAATGTTTCTTCCCACACTAAACACACTCGGGTATCCCACCTCTGAAACTCTGCCCTAGCTGACCTCTTCTCCCAAGCTCGGGTCGATATCTCCGATCATGGTGCCTCTTATATCGGCTACCCCCAGCATTAACATCAGCAGCTCTCTTACCACGACTGGATCCTCCAGCATGGGATGTCAAACTCAAACTCTGCTTAATATCCTTGGCTCTTGAAACCAATACATCAAAATCAACATACTCAGCAGCCAACATATATGTTTTAACCTCTTGCGTCAATCCGTAACGGAAGCGGTCACAACGACTCCTCTCATCAGGCATCAACTCAGAAGCATGCTGACTTAGCCTCACAAAATGTATCTCATACTCATATACCGACATATCCCCCTGCACCAAAGCCATAAACTTGCGTTTCTTTTCATCTTGGTATCTAGCTCCGAGATACTTCTTCCGAAAGGCAAACCGAAAGGTTTCCCGTGTTACATTGTCGGCCTCCATACTTGTAATCACCGTAATCCACCAGCTATACGCATCCCCTGCATCAGAGATACATCACATCCCAGCTTACGAGCATCAGAACAACCTATCTGATCCAAAAGTGCTGGCAAACCACTCCTCAGAAGCCTTAGACGACAACCCTCTAAACTCGACCCTTCCCAGGCCACGTAAACGCTCTAAGGGTAATCCCGAATTAGCAATAGCAACTGAAGCTGGTGCAGGCACCTGCATTCCAGCCATTGCGGCCTGGAATGCTCCCGTCATTGCCTGTATCAAAGGCGTCATATCACCCAGTGCTGACCCAGCTTGCACATGTGGTACTTGTTCCACACCCGCGGGTGGATTCGGTGGAGGAGGTGGCAACCCCTCAGGCACAACATTATTCTCATCATCTTGCCTCTCCCCATTCGCATTAAACCGTAAATCTCTCCTTGGTGGCATTGTAAACAAATAATTTATAGCATGATAACACCAAAATAAAAACGATTAGGCCATTTTCGAGCAAGGGTCCAAGACTTTCATTTCAAATCAAAAATATTATTCATTAGTAATAAGGCAATGTGTCCCAAATCATACCCAACATGGCATATAACACACAATCAATCACCGTGTATAGCAATCAACTCAATTCAATCTACATACATATCAAACAACTTCCCAACATGAATAAACCAACCATAACCCACCCTTAACAATCATAACATGGCTCTGATACCACCAAATGTAACCCCCTCGACCCGGCCTAATCACAAGACCGAATTGAACGAGCTACATTAAGTTTACCAAACTAAAACGTGAAAAAAACTCTAAAAATACGACCATTTTTTTCTTTTATCTTATCTAGATGCTGGTTATTACCCTACATGTACATACAAACGAGTGAAAACCCAACCCAATCGGGCATCGATTTGATATCCAACTGGTCACTTTACAATAATAGGAACCAAAACGTAAATCTACAAATCTATAAGGGTTAACTTGTAATTTGCTTTACCAATCTTCGATTAGTCAGGTTACAAGCATACATGCCAAATTTTAACTTAAAACGATCACCCGAACTCATCCAATTGCATACATAACAACTAGGGACCCAACTGTAATTTCTATTATTTTAAAAGACCAATTTCGCAATTAAAGTTACCAATCCTCAATTGAACCAATTACATGAATACTGATGAAATTTCAAGTCAAAACGATCATTCAAACTCATTTAATTGCATGTATATCACTCAGGGACTAAAACAAGAGAAAACATAAACCTTAATTAACTAACTTAACTGCCACTCGTATCGATACGCGGGCAAGTGTATTGATACGCCTGAGCCTTTACAAAATTCTGGATTCTAGTAGGTCAAAATCGTATCATACACCTTCACGTGTATCGATACACTATACCTAAAACCGTAAACTCGTATCGATACGATCACCATGTACCGATACGCTAAGCCTGAAAATGTTCTTACATGTATCGATATGGTCCCCCATGTATCGATACGTTGTGCCTAGAAACACTTACATGTATTGATACAGGCACAGGCGTATCGATACGCCCTGACCTGTAACGTCAAAATTTACTGGTTTTTAGCCTCGTTTTGAAATTCTAACACTTAAGTATGCTTCTAACAATCAAATAACATCATCATTGGTCATTTACCATCAACTACCATAAACCAAACATCAAGAAGCAATCATCATGCTTTAAAGGTAAACTATAGGCAAGATTCCTAATACTCAAGCAACCAAAGCATGAACCATGTGCAAAATCCAACAAACCAAGCTTATCACAAGTCCAAAGCAGCAATATAAACTTGCTCAAACGGAGAAGTAACCACTCAAACCCTCCCAACAACATTTAAGCCATATTGCCTTTATTACTACTTTAAAACCCAAACATACTTTGGTAAATCAAATCTTGGGAATTCCCTTCTTGCTTGCTAGGCCACTTGCACGCAATCAATCTTCATTGATGATAAAAGAGAGCATAAACAATCATTGCTTAGTGAGGAACGCTCAAAATAAAAACCATCATCCAATGCAATTAAAAACCATTTCAAAACAATCATGTCATTCTTTCAAAACATGCACTTAGTCTTTACAAATCAGCATATTAAACCATATACAATGTGTCATGGATTCCACAGCATAATCTCATATGCAATTCCCTCTACTTAAGCTATTCCCATGCATAACATCTCATATACAAAGCTTAAGAAGTAAAACATGTGTAAACACTTTATTCCAAATCAAACCATCAACATGATACATTTAAAATATTATATTGACTTGCAAGTGATCATCTCAACAACAACATTTCCATAAAACCATCATTAACATCAGTAACATCGGATACACTGATTTCCCAAGAGATCTCGCCATCTCTTGCAGTTCAATGACATGGAGTCATGCAGCACATACACCACCTCTACACTACCAAGGCTAATCCTCCAACTTGGAGCACACACATTTGACACATCAGCCTCCACAGCGCGTGGCTGGAGTAAAAGCCATCAAAGTGCTACCTCATCACTGGGTTCACATGATCGGAGAAAGTACCTTTCGTACCACCTCAACAACCATGTGAAACTTATTATAGTGCACTTTAAATCTTATGGCCGGCCAATTATATCCGATAACATTTCCATAACATTTTCATTACATCACTTGCCAATATAATTCACTTTTATAAACACACCTCACCGTTTTCTTATGCAATAATCAAATCGTTTCAACATGCATTAAACCATGCATAAACCATGTTCATAATCATTCTTTAAAACCGTGCATTACTTTCCAAATGCATATAACATCAATTCATATCAATTTCCAACATTAAACCATGCTTATTTCATGTATAAAACAGGAGGTAAACAATCATTTAACAAGTGCATTTCATAAATCATTTGTCAACCGTAATCAAGAGAGAAAACCACTTTACTTACTCCCGAGTCTTAGATCAGCGTATCAAGCTTAGTCTAGACTCCCATTAAACCTTTTCAAACCTTTGAAAAGTCATTCTTATCCGTTTCACTCACCGACAAAGCAACGTCTTCCTTGCCAATGTCAAATCAAGCCTTCGTCAACCCCTCAACACCAAGATTTGCTTCCGAACTACTTTACCATGTTTCAAACACATCATAACAGAGAATCCAATGCATTACAATGCATCCAAACTCACAACAATACAACAATTAACAGCACCCAACTATAGTTCTCCACAACACTCTATCTTAACAACCGAAAACATCATCGATTCACCAAAAACCTCAACTCAGCCCACAACTACGAATCTCAATCCTCAAATAACATCAATTAACATCAAAACAACAACCTTATATCTCTAGCAACCAAAAATTAACCTCAACACCTCAAAATCTCTTAACTACCAAACTATCAAACTATAGATTCAATAGATTCCGGGATTCTATCATCAAAACTCGCTTCATTATCATATTAAACATCAAAATCAAGGTATAAACCAATCATTAACTCAGCAAAAACAGATCACTACGGATTTCTTCAAGTTTTCATCATAAACCATCAATTAAACCATAAATCCGAGTTTAATTAATCAAAACCCAATAAAAATCATATAAAACGGATCAAGAACTTAGGAATTTCAATAAAGAACCTTTCATTAGAGGAGAAGAACGAATCCTTACCTCCAATGCTGATTTCTCCCCTTAATTACTTTATAAACCATGAAAATCAAGATAAAAATAATAAGTATTTGATGTAAAAGCTTTAAAAATCAATTGGAAATCAAAAACTCTTTAAAATCCTAATTTTACCTAAAGAAATTGAAGCTGGAAATATGTTTAGCTGGAGAGAATTTGAGATAAAAGAGTTACAAAATTAGTTATGCTAAATTCTTTTTAAAAGCCTTAATTGTGTTTAATTAATTCTCTCCCCTATTTATACCTCTTAAAACTTAATTAAAAATAATTAATTAAAGAAAAAAATCTAATGAAACCCTTTTTGGATTAATTGCTCCTTAAACAAAGTTTTGACCCATTTTCATAATAGTCACTAAAAACAATTTTGCAAACTTATATTTTGGTCACTAACCCAAAATGTATCATTTTCAAATTTCATTTTCCAAAATTGTTTTTACCAAAATCATTTATATAATTAATAAAGATTGTAGACTATTTCCTCATATTTTTATCTTCAATAAAAATATTTAATCTAATTTAATTCTCGAATCCGACTCGAATCTCTAATCTCGATCTACCGAACCGACTAAACCGTTCCCCAAAACTCTTAAGCCCAAAATTGGGGCATTACAGTTTAATTATATGCATCTCTATATTTATTACTATTTTTTTTAAGTAAAGGAACTATTATATAATAACAATAATTAAAGGGATTTCATGTTAAAATAATAAAAAAAAACAAACGAAAGTCTGACATTGAGAATAGGGTGATCGACATTACAAGTTCTAGGCTCACCACAGGGATTGATTCGGTGAAGATAAAAAAATGCATGGTGACAGAATGTAAAAGGAACACGGTAGCTGATAAGGAGATTTTATTTCCAAGTGGAAGGGTGAAGGAGAAAACAATAGCAGCAAGGAGGAGTGAAGTGAAGACCATTGTATTCCCATCTGCAATTAAACGGGATTATGATGAGCTTGCACCAAATGTACGAGCTTGATGTGCACTTTGTAGATGAGTACAGTCAGATATTCAATTTAGCATTGGACAATAATACAGAGCAACAAAGCCAATTGTTTTAGATAAACACCAATTTCCTTTGTTTCTGCCTAAATATTCCTTGTAATTTATTTGGACGCCAATTCCCAATTTTGTACTGTGTTACACCAACATTTTTAGTCAAAGATATCCAAAAAGAAGAGCACGAATTTTTACCAGTGCTTGAAAGTAGACATGAATACGTTTTCAGAAATGAGAAATAAAGTGACAAACACTGCTGTTTTCAGATCAAAAAAAAAAAAGAATGGTTCAGCAGAGAGTGGCGGAACATCACTACGAAATAAGGGAGACGGTAGCGGCACAACATGATCTGTGCAGTTTGTCGGTGACTCCAACAGTGACCAAAATGGTCATTGCGGCCAAAACTAAAAGGAAAACATCAACAGCAACCTGATCACTAAATAAAGGATGACAAAGAATCAAGAGGCTTACCCAACGTCGGATTTGATAGAGAAGAGGCGAAGAACGGCGGCGCACAGGAAAATTGAACGGTTCATTGCAGTTTTTCGATCGAACGGCGACGAGGGAGATAACCCAAGACCAAGGGTTAAATCGCAGGGAAAAGAGGAGCCGAACGGTGGTGTCAGCGTTCCAAACACATTATGGGTTGGGCTTAGTCGGAACTTCAACCGGAAAGGGGCAAGGAAGAGGATGAGGGTAAACTGTCGAGAGAGAGAGAGAGAGAGAGAGAGAGAGAGACCTGAGGGAAAAGGCTGCTGCCAAAACACAAAATAAGATATTCCCAGCCGGTATAACTCAAACAATTTATGTTTAAAACCTAAATTTTGGGTAAATTACAACATAAAGGTTCTTAGGTTAACCCGCTTTACAGATTAGACACCAACGTTCCGAATTAATTCAATTAGATCACCAAAATTATAACTAAAATTTAATTTAATTTAATTTAATTCCCAATTCTCAATTAGGGTTTTCGATTATAAAATCCCCATATTCTAGGGTTTTTGAATTAGGGATTTTAAAATTTAATTTTTAATTTAGGGGAAAATTTTAGGGTGTTACAACCCCACAATTCATTACACCTTTACAACCTCCGTATCCAAAATAGTATGACGCCAATGCTCATTGTGAATTTCATGATGGAATTCAAGGACATTCTATTGAGAATTGCATCATCCTCAAGCGTTGAGTTCAAGTTTTTTTGGATCACAAAAATGGGAATTTGGAACAAAAAGCCAACATGATTCAATGGCTGAATGGGAGATTCAATATGAAAATGCCCAGAAAGATGGGCATCAGATTGAAAATGAGGCTCAAGTAAGAAAATTAAAGCAAGATAGAGATGATTGAATGATGAGTTGAAAAGTTTGCAATTCAATTATCAAGAACTTTGTTCGATGCTCAAGAATGCTGGTTTGGGTGTGACTCTGGAACATTCGAAGAAAAGGATCAAAGAACTGAAGCATGAAGCTGAATATTGGAAAATGAATTTTAAGGCAAGAGAAAATCGATTCAGCACGCTCTCATGTGATCCACGAGCAATGGAAATACAACACAATACCTTCATGGATGATCTAATGGTTAGTCGGTATAAATGCGAGATGATGAATATGTACATGCAGATATACAAAGATGTTGTTATCAAGCAGAATGACAGTCAAGCTAAAAATGAAATACTAAAAAATAAGGTAGATGGGTGTCTTAATCTTATGCTAATATAAAAATATCTTGCTAATGATATTAAGAAAGATTGTCAAGAAAGTAAGGAAAAACGACATGCCCAATTTTAAAGATTGAGAATGAAGATACGAGAAAGGGGCAATGACATGAAAGTTGTTACTCAAGCACGAGAAGTGACTCAACAAGTGGCAGACCTAGCTGATGTAGTAGTGGCATTGAGGCAGGATATCGATCCAGCATTAGATCACGGAGGAAGGCTGGTTTGGCTCTTAGAGGAAGTTAGAAAGTTAGGAGTTAGAGCTCACCGATATTTGTAGTGTCTGATATCTGATGTATTGAATCTTTTTATCTCAATAAAAGTTGTTCTATGGTAATTACTCTTAGAATCAATACCTTGTTGCATTCATGTTTATATTACATGTTTATTGCATATTTAACAACATAACATTATTATTGCATAAACATTCATGATCTAAAGTAGTCGGGGTTTTCGATGCCAGTAATCTGGGAATTAGTGAAAGTTTGAAAATCTGTTATCATGAATGAAGATATGGGAGGAATTGAACAAACTCAAGAAGGGTTGCAAGAATGGATGACCAAGCCTCAACAAAATGCTATGAACTAAACTGTACACCATGTTTGATAATTTACCCTGGGGCATCTAACCTAAATGCAGGGATAGGTTCTGTGAAACCTAACATCCCAGGACTAAGACTCGAGCAGTTGGAAGATAGATATATAAGACTTAAGAAAGAGATCAAAGTAGGAAAAGGTGTCGATAATCCTAAATTTGATGTAAGAGAATTATGTTTAGTCCCTGATTTGGTCATTCTGCCTAAGTTTAAGGTCCCAACTTTTGAGAAATATGACGGTTCTAGCTGTCCTAAAATCCACTTGGCAATGATCTATAGAAAAATGGAAGGACATTTGGATGATGATAAATTGTTAATCTATTATTTCCATGATAGCCTGGTTGGACTTACTATAGTGTGGTATAACAGTTTAAGTCGAGAACATAATCGATCGTGGGTTGATTTGGCCAAAACATTTTTGGGGCAATTCAAGTATGCTATAGACCCTCTAGACCGCTGATTTTTTCAGAACATAAGCATGAAAGTTAATGAAAGCTTTAAAGATTATGCATTGAGGTGGCGAAGATTAGCAGCCCAAGTACAACCTCCCATGAAAGAGGAAGAAATATCTCTCATGTTTCATCAAACTCTTCATCTCCTTTCTTCGAGAGAATACTTGTAAATTCAAGGGGGAGTTTCAGTGACCTCGTGATGATTGGAGAAGTAATAGAAATAGGGATTTGACATGGGAAAATTGGACCTAGATTTGAAAACAATGCTAATCAGAAAGTGGAGAAAGAGAATGATGTAAATGATATAATTTCCATAGCTCCTGAAACTGCAAGAGAAAAAGTCAGCTGATTCATCAAAACTACCATGAAAAATTCCTCGATCGTGTTCAAATCTTGAGATATTTAGAGTACTTATTTCATACTTATTTCCTCACCTTGTTGAAGGTCAATTATCACTCATAGGCCAATGAAGATAATGCCAAACCCATCTGCTCATAGCTATGATCCAGATAATGTTTGTGACTTTCACATGGGGGCAACAAGACATGCTACTAGGAAGTGTAGGCCTTTAATGGAAGAAATCAAGAAACTAGTAATGGAATCCTGACACGGGAGCTAGTTCAGAAATGGGAGATAAAAGGAATAGAGCAAGCTGTTATACCAGTCGAGGAATCTGAGAACCAAAATGAATGCTTCTAAGACTGTATGGAATTCTGAGAAGTCTGTTTCACCCATGTTGCTGCATCATATGGGTACAATCTACAGGGGCCATTTCTAAAGTAATATATGGAGATAATTCTATTACTTCTGGCCCGAAAGTAGTATAGATTTTTTTCTAAGGGCATATGTCATGTTTGTTGGTATTCATTTTAATGGAATTATGTTATTCTGAAACCCATGAATATATGTATATCTTTTCTTGCCCTTATAGGTCCCTGGATGCCAATTCCAAGGCGTGACATTGATTCCGGTACAAAGATCAATTGGATGTTATGAAGACAATAAAGTGAAATCTATTCCTTAGTCTACTCTAGTCGGTAAAGTAAGAAAATGGCAGATTACTACACCTTTGATGATGTTCAATGACAGATCTTTGAAATTTATAAACAGTAAAGTGGAGTAGACAATTTTAACCAAGTAGAGTTGCTTGAAGTTGAAGTTCTAAGCGTAATCTTCTATACATAATAAGAACACATGGATTGTGGCTAGCCAGAAAAGAATGAGAGAAAAAATAGACAAGAAAAAAGAGGGAGCAAAAAAAGAAAAAAAGAGAGGAAAAGAAAAAGGAAAGAAAAGAGAGAAAAAGAGAAGAAAATGGACAAAAAAGGACAAAAAGGAGAGGGGAAAAAAAGAGAAAAAGAAAAGGAGAAAAAGAGAGAGAAGAATGAGAAAGAGAGAAGAAAAAAGAAAGAGGAAAAAAAGAGAAAAAAATAAGAGAAAAAGGAAAAAAGGGAGAAATAATGAACTATTGAATAAATAAATCTCAGAGCAATCTGATAGAGCTGTAGGGGTGACAAATCTAATAAGGAGCTATGCTCCACCTATCGAATACCCTGGCGTCAGAGATGTATCTTTGAAGATGTGTTTTATAATAATAATAATAATAATAATAATAATAATAATAATAATAATGGCTAGTTACAATCTGAAGCACACATATGCACTTATGAATTTTATTCTTAGAATGGTATTTTTGCACTCTATTGGTTAAACAAGTCTGGGAAGCTTGAACATATTTATGAATGGAAATGGATGAAGAGAACGAAAAATGAGTGGTTTCTGACTAGATCGGGCAACGCGATAATCATAGGGTGTGAACTGAGAGATCTAGAAAAAATTCATGACTTTGAATATTGCCACAACATTCACAAGTTATGTTAATCAGGGAGGGTTGAATCTAAGACGCTTGTGTACTTGATATACATGGTATCCTATTCTATTTTTTATATTAAGATTCTGGTATCTTTCATTGAAATGTCAGTAGAAAAACTCGTATCTTTCATTGAAATGTCAATAAAAAACTAACATTTCTTTTACAAACAAAAAGATTTCCTTGTGTTGATTCAGAAATAAACTTCAGAATGCAAGGCTATGGATGCAAATGATCGACCTGTCATGAAAAAGATATGGCTGAGTATGAAACATTCATCTTTGAACAACAACCCTCTATTCAAAAGTGGAATCACCCATCATGGGTCATGGTGAAGATAGTGACAAGAATGCATATATCAGATAATTCAGGAACTTAAAGCAAGTTTTTACCATGGAGTTTTGATTGGTTTTTGAAATTAAAGAATGAACCTAAAGAAAGTTCAGGGACTTGAGGCATTTGCTTGCTCTAAATGATGAAAGATAGGAAAATTCTACATGATGGGACAAGAAACAAGGAGATTAGGGGAACATCATTGTGCATAAGAGTTCAAATTAGAATAGACAAGAGAAGATGCAGAGAGCTGAAAAAGAATTTGATCACAGAAGAGGTCACAAGTCTATTCAATAAGAATAAGAGCTCAACAATAAAATTTTGAGGAAAATTTTATCGAGGCGTGAAGACAATAGTGATACTCATGCGTCCAGAGCATTTTTGCACATTTTGGAAGGAATTTACAAGAATTAGCAAAGAACAAGCAAAGATTTCAATCTACAACTTTGAGATTGGAGAAGTAGATCCAACAAAGACTAGCAAAGATTTCAATCACATTTTTTGAAGCAAAGGTATCAACCCGTGACTTCTTTTTTGAAGAAACACATCTTAACAAAGATTTTCTAATTGTCTGCACAAGACAGAAAGTGCAATACAATTTTAAAGCATTCAGGTCATCGGTAAGTCCTTCGGGAATGATGTTAAGTTTTTTGGGCCATCACCTGTAGGAATGACGAGAATATTTGATTGTCTACACAAGACGAAAAGTGCAGTGCAATTCTAAAGCCTTCGGATCATCAGTAAGTCCTTCGGGCATGATGTTAAGTCCTTCGGGCCATCACCTTTGGGAGTGATGAGAATATTTGATTGTCTACATAAGACAGAAAGTGTCATATAATTATAAAACCTTCAGGTCATTAGTAAGTCCTTCTAGCATGATGTTAAGTCCTTCAGGCCATCACCTTTGGGAGTGATGAGAACATTTGATTGTCTGCACAAAATAAAAAGTGTCGTACAATTCTAAAACCTTCGATTCATTAGTAAGTCCTTCAATCATGATGTTAAGTCCTTCGGCTATCACCTTCGAAAGTGATAAGAACATTTGATTGTCTACACAAGACAGAAAGTGCAGTACAATTCTAAAACTCTCGGGTCATCAATAAGTCCTTCGGGCATGATGTTAAGTCCTTCGGGCTGACACCTTCAGAAATAATGAGAACTTTTTTAGTGTCGTCACAGTAAGATAGCTGGGGAATAGTATTGGCAAAGATTTTAACCTTTTGGGTCACCAATTTCAATAAAAAAGGAAGTTTAGAGGTTGGAAAACAAGATAGATCAACTTCAGGCTCAAATGAAGGAGATTCACAGTTTAATTGGTCAAAAGTTTCAGCGTCTCTCGTTGAAGCTGTTGCGCGTAATAAGTGCTACGCAAATGTGCAAGTATACACGTCGCAAGTTATAGTATAAAAGATATCGTCTCCACAAGGATTGGTGACACTTCAAGAATCTAGTCTCTTGCACTGTAAAAAGTAAAAACACAAGTGAAGGATTATAGAAGTTTTAACTAATAACTAATCTAGAAAGCAATTACGTAAAAGAAAAGATGAATTCAATTTAGAGAGATAGGCTAGGTTATCTTGAGTTGAGGTGTGATAGCCGATTGGATTGTCTTGGTAAAAGAGTGCACGGGCAACTCAGTTGCCGTGGCGACTTGCACAACGGGGTTGCCTTGGCAACTAATTGATGGTTGCTTGGGCGACTAGTTGGGCAACAACTTGGGCGACTGGGCAGCAACTTCAAGGTTCGGCGGAGCGTTCTTCAATGGTTTCTTCTTATCCCTAAGTCGAAACTCTAGCTACTTGTGCATGCCTTGATAATACATCCCTGCGTGAATCAAGGGTGAACAACAACCAATCTTGCGCTCCTCTTAGCCGTTGAAATCCTTAACTTATTCCTAAGCCGGATTAATCTTCACCATCATTGGATTAAATAAAGATCATACTCATTCGTTTCTTGAATCTAACTCTCCCGATATTAGATAAATGGATGAAATCACGAGATCCTCTCCCAATTCACTCGCAAACAATAATAAGAACCAAGAATGAATAAACCTTGAAATAGAAAAGTGCAAACTCTTATTACCTAAACAAAAACCAATAGTTTCTCACAACCACAAAACACAATAACCATAGCCAAGTAAATTTAGTTCATGGCTAGGTTCCAAAGAAACACAAGATAAGCAATCCCTAGCATGAACCCAATCGAACAAGGAAGAAAAGATGAAGCTTGTCGAAAATCCCTTGCCCTAGGTGCTTGCCGAAAATTCCCCTTTGCTTCCTCTCTTGGTCTTGTCGAAATTCCCTCTTGCTCTCTTCTCTTGGAGTTGTCGAAATTCCCTCTTGCTCTCCTCTCTTGGATTGTCGAAATCTCCTTGATATTTATAGGGCTAGGCCAAAGTCCTTCTTTGAGGAGGAGTTTGAGTTGGAATTAAATTATCTTTAAAGAATATAATTCTTTATTATAATTTTATTCCTATTAGAACTTCTCCTATCCTCTTGGAATTTAATTCTTCTTTAATCTCTGCATGGCAATCAAATTCCTTTGGGCTTGGACCTTGCTCCATGTCATCTTGGGCTTGTAAAATCATGAATTTCGACATCCATATTGCTTTTGGTCTTTGTCGACAAATGCCATGGCAACTGGCTCGGCGTCTCCTTCATGCATTGCCCTGGCAACTAGCTCGGCATTGCTTTGGCAAGTGATCATGTACATACACACACAAAAACACACCAAAGCAGCATCTATTTCCACAAAAATCACCAAGTTATGTAATCAAGCTCAACGATTGAAGGAAACATGGATTAATGCATGAATGGCTAACTATGCAACTAATATGAGCCTAAGTCTAACAATAATATGAGTAAAAAGGGTAAGAAAAATAGTACTTTTGAACACTTATCACACCCCCAAACTCGAACTATTGCTTGTCCTCAAGCAATGCAAACTCATAATTTACCGCCAAGACTTCAAATTTTCACAAACTTAGCTTTGAACTTGATTTCAATTCTCGAACAGGGCACAAAGTATGATTGGCTTTTTATTTTCGGAAAAGCGAGGAGTTACTCGGAATCAAACTATAATGCTTGTGAGTGTGTGCGGAGTTGTGTGCAAATTGATTTTTCGGATTCTATGCAAACAATAGGTTTTCAAATTACTTCATTGGGTTCTTTTTTAACATGTTTTAACTAGAGCCAATTTCGGGCACCTCTAGTGTTTTATTTTTAGTTTTCTTAAGTTAATTTAATCGACTAGAGCCGGTTTCGGGCACCTCTAGTAAAAATTTTTTTTTAACGCCTCCTAGAGCCAGTTTCGGGCACCTCTAGTGATCAATTTTTTTAGCATATGCTAGAGCCAATTTCGGGCACCTCTAGCATTCATCCAATTTTTATTCTAATCCCCCAATTAGTTAATTATCCACCTAAGTTTACTAGAACTCCTTAAATCAATCAAACCACAATAGTGTTTCATCAAATTTAGCATCATAGTAAAATTCTAAGTTTTTCCATGGTTATCCTAGAATAAAAATTCTATCAATTAAGTGCATTGGTAAAGTCATCATTGAATATTCATCAAATCTAAGCAATTCTTGTTTCAATTAAAGGCATGGCAAGCAATTTATGTATCCTAAATGTAATGCTTAAGATTAATGTAACTAAACATGGTAAATAACAATCCCCCCCAAACTCGAGTGAGGCATTGTCCTCAATGCATGCATAAAAATAACGGAAAAAAAAAATAAAAAAAATGCATACGAGGACTTATCGTAGATGATTAGTTTCCTTCTAGTTGGCGTCTTGATTTTCTTGCTTGAACTCGATGGTTGTTTTCTTGTTGCCGGGATGTCTTTAGCTTTGGTTGCCGTGGCATCTTCAGGGTTGGTTGCCGTGGCATCAGCTTGTGCAGGCACGATGTAGGTTGCCGCGGCATCTTCTTCATTGATTGCCGGGGCAAGGATCTTGGCAGTAAATTTCCTTAGCATAGTAGTTGTGAGTCTTGTTGTGAAAAAGAAAACAAAGAAAACCTGAAAACTAAAGAATATGAAGAAAAATAAAATATCTCCTAAAAATAAAAATGAAAATAAAAAGAAAAGAAAAAGAAAATACTGAAAGGAGAGCATGCTCATGCATCTCCTAAGTTGACCACTTCCTTGTTACGTTCCACATGGGCACCATTGTAGTGCTTCAATCTTTGTCCATTAACTTTGAATTCATGGTTGTCAGAGATGGACTTGATTATCACGACGCCATGGGAGAATGGTTTGACGACTTCAAATGGTCCCGACCATCTTGATTTCAGCTTTCCCGGGAAAAGTTTTAGCCGAGAATTGAATAGGAGAACTAGTTGCCCTGGCGTGAATTGCCGTGGCAATAGTTTCTTGTCGTGCCATCGCTTTGTTTTCTCCTTGTAGATTCATGCATTGTTATAGGCGAGTGCACGAAATTCTTCTATCTCATTGAGATCCATCAAGCGCTTTTGTCCGGCACTTCCCCAATCCATATTCACGGTCTTGATTGCCCAGTACGCCTTGTGCTCGATTTCCACCGGTAGATGACATGTTTTACCATAGACAAGTCGGAAGGGGGACATACCTAATGGTGTTTTGAATGCAGTGCGATATGCCCAAAGTGCGTCATCTAGTCTTAATGACCAATCCTTCCTTGAGGGGTTTACAACTTTCTCGAGTATTCCCTTCAACTCTCGGTTGGAAATTTCTGGTTGCCCGTTGGTTTGTGGGTGATATGCCGTGGCGATCTTGTGTGATATGCCGAAGCGTTGCAACATCTTGGCAATTAGTCTGTTGTCAAAATGCTTGCCCCATCGCTGATAATTGCTTTCGCATCCAAAACCGTAAATATGTTTTTTTGCAGGAATCGTTACGGTCTTGGAATCGTCGTTGGGAAGCTGCAGCTGCCTCTACCCATTTAGAAACATAGTCGACGGCGAGTAAGATGTAGAGGTTGCCGAATGAAGATGGGAAAGGTCCCATAAAATCGATCCCCATACATCGAACAGTTCCACCTCGATGATGTTCGGAGTGGCATCTCATGTCGTCTAGAGATATTGCCCGCCCTCCGCAACGATCACATTGCTTGTAAAAGTCTTGGGCATCTTTGTACAATGTTGGCCAATACAAACCGGATTGCAAGACTTTGGCCATGATACGAGTTCCTCCAAAATGTCCTCCATAGGATGAAGAATGGCATTGCGGAGTACATTCTGTTGCTCTTCTTGAGGACACATCGGCGTATAACCTGATCTCGCACATTGTTTAAACAAAAGAGGATCGTCCCAAAAGTAATGCTTAGCATCATGGCGGAACCGCTTCTTCCCTTGGTGAGTAATGCCATACGGAAAAATACCACAAACAATGAAGTTAACTAAATCTGCGTATTGGGTATTGCCGAGGCAGGCATGTCTTTGCCGTAGTGTTCGCTCCCAAAATTGCCGAGGCGTGCGCGTCAAAGGCGCTGCGGCGTCGAGAGTTGCCGAGGCGTGTGCATCCATGGTTGCCGAGGCGTCATGGGCTGCCGAGGCGTTGAGGGTTGCCGAGGCAATTAGAATTTGTTCATCCGGGAATGCATCGCATATCTCTAGATCTGCGTCCTTCTCCTATTGCGTTCCAAAACCGATAAGTGATCGCCACTTGATTTTCTATTCCTTTCTGTCCTTAATTTCAATATCAAATTCTTGTAAAAGTAATATCCAACGAATCAAACGAGGTTTAGCATCCTTTTTAGCAAATAAGTATTTGATTGCCGAATGGTCCGTATGAACAATTACCTTTTGTACCAATTAAATAGGATCGAACTTGTCAAATGCGAAAAAACTACAGCTAGTAACTCTTTCTCCGTTGTTGTATAATTCACTTGAGCATCATTAAGAGTTTTACTAGCGTAGTATATCACATGGAAGGTCTACTGTGCGTTGGCCTAGGACTGCTCCTACCGCGAAATCACTTGCATCACACATGAGTTCAAAAGGTAGCGTCCAATCTGGTGGAACGACAATGGGTGCCGAGGCAAGCTTTTTCTTTAGTGTTTCAATTGCTTGAGTGCAAGAATCATCAAAATTGAAAACTTTATCCTGTTCAAGCAGATTACACAAAGGTTTAGTGATTTTAGAAAAATTATGAATGAACCTCCTGTAAAAACCTCGCATGTCCGAGAAAAAACAATTCCTTTAACCAAATTTGGTGGGGGTAATCTCTCGATCACGTCCACCTTGGCTTTGTCTACTTCAATTCCCTTGGATGAAATCTTGTGGTCGAGCACTATTCCTTCATCTACCATAAAATGGCATTTCTCCCAATTGAGGACTAAATCTGTTTCTTCACATCTTGCTAACACCCTCTCTAAATTGCCGAGACAGCCGTCGAAGTCATTACCAAAAACCGAAAAATCATCCATGAAGATCTCAAGGAAGTCTTCGACCATGTCTGAAAAGAGTGCCATCATGCATCTTTGGAAGGTTGCCGGGGCGTTACATAATCCGAACGGCATCCTTCGGAAGGCATAAGTACCGTATGGGCATGTGAAGGTTGTCTTTTCTTGATCTTCTGGTGCTATGGCAATCTGATAATAACCTGAATAACCATCAAGAAAACAGTAAAAGGGTTTACCTGCAAGACGGTCAAGCATTTGATCAATAAAGGGTAATGGGAAGTGATCTTTCCTAGTGGCTTTGTTTAGCTTTCGATAGTCCATACAAACCCTCCAACCGGTCACATCTGGTTGGGATAAGTTCATTATTTTCATTGCTTACCACTGTTATACCTCCCTTTTTTCGGTACACATTGTACCGGACTTACCCACGTACTATCGGAGATAGGGTATATAATGCCGGCGTCAAGCCACTTGATGATTTCTTTCATTACAACCCCTTTCATGGCATGATTCAGTCTCTCCTCTGGGCCTCAATTGAAGGTTTGTGATCATCTTCCAACAAGATCTTGTACATGCACACCGCCGGCTAATTCCCTTCAAGTCGGCAATTGTCCACCCTATTGCCTTTTTATGTAGCTTCAACATGTTGATCAGCTTCTTTTTCCCGCTCAGGCTGTAACTTAGAGGAAATAATTACAGGTAATGTATTATCGATCCCTAAGTATACATATTTTGATTTGCTCGCAATTGTTTTAACTCAAGAATTGGTGGATTTTCGATAGAGGGTTTTTCGATCTTACCTTCCTTACCCGAGTAGTCCAGTGGTTCAAAGTATGTACCTAGTCGATTGACTAGCCAATTTGCCTCTTCTGGTTGTTCCTCATCGTTGGCTCTTCGTACTCCTCGGGTTCCTCTTGATCGGCAATGTAGTTGCCGAGGCAACTAAATTCCTCATCGGTTAAACTCTGCCGTGGCATGAAGTAGTTGGCATTCTTTCGGATCATCGGCATGCCTTAGTGTTTGGAACACATTTAGTTTTACTCGCTGATCATTCACCCTCATTGTGAGTTCTCCTTTTCAACATCAATCAAAGTTCTCCCTGCCGCTAGGAATGGTCTCCCGAGAATGATAGGCGCATGCTCATCCGCTTCACAATCCAAAACAATAAAGTCAGTGGGAAAAATAAATTTATCAACTTTTACCAGTATGTCCTCGATTTTTTCCCTACGGATGCACATAGGATCTGTCGGCTAGTCTGTAGCATAATCTGTTGTAGGTCTTGCCTTCCCGATTCCTAGTTTTCGAAAACCGATTTAGGCATCAAGTTTATGCTAGCCCCTAGGTCGCATAGTGCTTTCCCGACATAGTGATTTCCAATAGAACAGGTATTGTGAAACTTCAGGGATCCTTCAACTTGGGCGGCATGCGATTGTGCAACATTGCCATGCATCCCTCTGTCGCGCAATCTGTTTCAAACTCTCCTAGCCTTGTTCTCTTGGACACAATGTCTTTAAGAAACTTGGCATAGTTTGGCATTTGTTCAATTGCTTCCACCAATGGCAAGTTGATGTGGACTTGCTTTAGGATATCAAGAAACTTCTTGAATTGGTATTCTTGCTTTTGTCGCTTCAACCTTTGTGGGAATGGTGGTGGAAGTCGGATATCTTCTATCCTTTCATTGGTTTGAAACCCGATTGACGGCATTCTTTGGGACATCCGAAGTTGCCGGCGCGTTACCAACCTGGGGTTGCCGAGGTGTGCTTATCGCAAGTTGCCGAGGCGTCATCGGTTGCCGAGGCATGCTTATTCCCGGTTGCCGCAGCAATTCCTGGTTCAGCATCTGAGACTTTGCCGCTAGATTCGTCTTGATCTTTTTGTGGAGTTTTGTTTGATGAGCGGGTTTGAACCTCTCTAAGTTGTTGGCCACTTCTGGTGGTGATTGCCTTACATTGCTCATGGCAGTTCCTCTTGCGACTTCAGTATCGCTAGGTAAACCTCCTTGTGGTCTAGTGTTGATTTTGAGCAAATTGTCCGACTTGATTTTCCAATGATTTGATTGCCGCCTCTTGGTTTTGCAATCTCATCTCGGTCCTGTTAATAAAAGCATCGATTCTTTTTATGAAATTACTATTCTCACCATATAAGATTCAGTTTTCATCATAAAAGCATTTAGAGAATTTTCCAAAGAACTAGATGTCGTCGGTTGTTGCCGCGGCATCCATTGTCGTGGCATATTCTGCTGGAACCCGATGCTTGTGCATTCTGATTGTTCCGGTTTAGAGCATTGTTGGGATTACTCCATGAAAAATTCGGTGCTTCTTCCAAGCTGGATTGTATGTATTTGACATCATGTTGTTGCCCGATTGTAATTCCCCACATAGAAGCTAGATTCGGATTCGCATACATTCGTAAGAATTATGGTTATCGCCACATAACTCACAAAAAGAATCCATTACCTTGACTTCATGTGTGTTGTTTGGTTTTTGCATGTTCGGACCATCTTGGTTAAAGCGGCCAATTGTGCGAAATTGAATCGATGATCCTAGTTCATGTATTGTGGCTTAGCGTCTAACTCCTCCTCTTCTAGTAGATGGGAATTGATAATCATTCTTGGCCAGCCTGTTTAAAATTTGCATTGCTTCCTCCGGCGACTTATCTAGGAGTATGCCGTTTGCCGAGGCATCTAGCATCATCCTTGTTGGTGTATTCACGGCGTTGTAAAACATTGTTACTTGAGTCCACACGGGAATCCGTGTAGAGGGCATTTGTGTAGAAGTTCTCTATATCGCTCCCAAGCCTCGTACATGGTTTCATCATCACTGCCGAAAAGAAGTAATGTCGTTACGAAGCTTATCGATTAAATTTGTAGGATTAAATCTAGCAAGGAAATCACGACAAAGATCAGTCTAAGATGCTATGGATCCGCAGAATGCTATTTAGCCATGCTTTCGCCCCTATCCTCGGTGAATAGGGAAAAATCTTAATCGTAAGACATCGGGGTGACTCCGTGTATCTTGAACGAGTTGCAAATCTCGAGGAAAGATTTCAGATGTTGTCGTGCATCTTGATTCTTTGAGCCGCCAAATTGACCTATTGTGTTGATCATATTAAACATTACCGGTTTCAACTCAAAGTGGTCGGCTTCAATTGCGGGTACGACAACTCCGGGTTAAGTCCATCAAGATCTTCTTCAAGATAGTCTCGAATAGTTTTGTTTAGGTGCAAGAATCACTCCTCCTCCCGCTCGAACATCTTGATTAATATTGCCGTCTTGATTTGCCATTGCTTCTCTTATCCTTCGTCTAAGTCTTTGTAAGGTTCGTTCGATTTACGGATCAAAGGGATATTCAGTGGTGAAGTCGGTCTCGCATACGGTCATATACCAATGCAAAACCAAAGTTTGTTAGCCCTTTGAATTTTAAACAAGAAAAATAAAAAGAAAGTGCAAGAAAGTAAAAACAAAGTCGCTTTGCCAATCCCCGCGACGGCGCAAAAACTTGTTGCGGCGTAATAAGTGCTACGCAAATGTGCAAGTATACACGTCGCAAGTTATAGTATAAAAGATATCGTCTCCACAGGATTGGTGCCACTTCAAGAATCTAGTCTCTTGTAATTGTAAAAAGTAAAAACACAAGTGAAGGATTATAGAAGTTTTAACTAATAACTAATCTAGAAAGCAATTAAGTAAAAGAAAAGATGAATTCAATTTAGAGAGATAGGCTAGGTTATCGTGAGTTGAGGTGTGATAGCCGATTGGATTGTCTTGGTAAAGAGTGCACGGGGGCAACTTTCGGTTGCCGTGGCGACTTGCACAACGGGTTTCCTTGGCAACTAATTGATGGTTGCTTGGGCGACTAGTTGGGCAACTACTTGGGCGATCGGGCAGCAACTTCAAGGTTCGGGCGGAGCGTTCTTCAATGGTTTCTTCTTATCCCTAAGTCGAAACTCTAGCTACTTGTGCATGCCTTGATAATACATCCTGCGTGAATCAAGGGTGAACAACAACCAATCTTGCGCTCCTCTTAGCCGTTGAAATCCTTAACTTATTCCTAAGCCGGATTAATCTTCACCATCATTGGATTGAATAAAGATCATACTCATTCGTTTCTTGAATCTAACTCTCCCGATATTAGATAAATGGATGAAATCACGAGATCCTCTCCCAATTCACTCGCAAACAATAATAAGAACCAAGAATGAATAAACCTTGAAATAGAAAAGTGCAAACTCTTATTACCTAAACAAAAACCAATAGTTTCTCACAACCACAAAACACAATAACCATAGCCAAGTAAATTTAGTTCATGGCTAGGTTCCAAAGAAACACAAGATAAGCAATCCCTAGCATGAACCCAATCAAACAAGGAAGAAAAGATGAAGCTTGTCGAAAATCCCTTGCCCTAGGTGCTTGCCGAAAATTCCCCTTTGCTTCCTCTCTTGGTCTTGTCGAAATTCCCTCTTGCTCTCTTCTCTTGGAGTTGTCGAAATTCCCTCTTGCTCTCCTCTCTTGGATTGTCGAAATCTCCTTGATATTTATAGGGCTAGGCCAAAGTCCTTCTTTGAGGAGGAGTTTGAGTTGGAATTAAATTATCTTTAAAGAATATAATTCTTTATTATAATTTTATTCCTATTAGAACTTCTCCTATCCTCTTGGAATTTAATTCTTCTTTAATCTCTGCATGGCAATCAAATTCCTTTGGGCTTGGACCTTGCTCCATGTCATCTTGGGCTTGTAAAATCATGAATTTCGACATCCATATTGCTTTTGGTCTTTGTCGACAAATGCCATGGCAACTGGCTCGGCGTCTCCTTCATGCATTGCCCTGGCAACTAGCTCGGCATTGCTTTGGCAAGTGATCCTGCACATACACACACAAAAACACACCAAAGCAGCATCTATTTCCACAAAAATCACCAAGTTATGTAATCAAGCTCAACGATTGAAGGAAACATGGATTAATGCATGAATGGCTAACTATGCAACTAATATGAGCCTAAGTCTAACAATAATATGAGTAAAAAAGGGTAAGAAAAATAGTACTTTTGAACACTTATTAGAAGCACTTGAAGTTTCTTAATGATTTACCCAAGTTATACATTACTTCAAAATTAATATTCTAAGCATAGAGGGAGATCGATCAACGGAGGAAAAGAAACCAAGAGATCTTATGCGAGTTTCAAACTAAAAGATAGAGACATCTTAGGCAGAAGGAGCAGTGACACTAAAGATCTTAGTGCTTCAAGCTAGAAATCGAGTATATCTCATATCTTTCATGTTGAATTAATTGATGATATTTCTTTTTTTAGGTTCAGTTTTTCCCCAAATGAGTAGTTGAATCAACATTCCTAGCTAAGAATACAGAGCTACTAATGAGAAGAGTTCACACATCAAAGAATATAAAGCTCCTAAAGAGAAAAGTTCACCTAGAAAAGAATGAAAAACTCAGAATGAGAAGAGTTCGCCCTTCGAAGAATGAGAAGTTCCTAATGAGAAGAACTTGCTTGTTCAATGCCTTTACAGAGAGGTGGACTAACATTTCCAAGAAAAATAAGGAGTTCATAATGAGAAGAGCTCGCTAGTTTGAAACCTTTGCAATGAGGTGGATTAACATTTCCAAAAAGGATCAAGGAGTTCATAATGAGAAGAACTGGCTCAAACTTCATGGTTCGCCTTTGCAGAAAGATTGAGGAGTTCATAATGAGAAGAACTTGTTCAAGTTTTCTAAAGAAGGAAATACAGAGTGTTCAGGGGAAAGATAAAAAGTTCACAATGAGAAGAACGTATTCATGTTTTCCAAAAAAAGAAAAAGGTCAAGAGTTCATAATGAGAAGAGCTCGTGGATCAGTTTTTTTTAGAAGAATGAGTAGTTCACAATGAGAAACTAGTTCAGACTTTGGTTCAACATTGGCAGAAGGATAGGGGAGTTCATAATGAGAAGAACTTGTTCAAATTTTCTAAAGAGGAAAAGAGAGTGGAAGATCATAATGAGAAGAACTTGCAGCTCAAAGCGATAGATGGTCTGCTTTGATAAAATTCATGTTTTTTCAGTCTTTGCCCAGTTCCCATTCCACAACAATGAGCAAAGAGGGGCAACTATAATACATGAATTTTACCCGGGTATGGGTATATATATATATATATTATTTATATTAAAAAATAAATAGATATCAAAACCTAATAAATAAATAAAACAAATAAAAAAATCCACAAATCAGTCTAAAATCCATTACATAATGTCTATTTTACATCTCGAAGTGCAATTATAATACAAAAGGCCCAAATCATATTCCTTAATAACTCATACACAGCCCATTTTTGGATAAAACAACCCAACAAGCACAAAATGTAATTTCCCGCCCATTTTTGTCCACGTGGCAGCACGCTATTGGTCTGATTGAAGAGACACGGATAATGGTTTTCTTTATCCTTATCTGGAGATAGCTGTTTGCTAATGTTAGCATCATGACATCAGTGTGACATCCGCGCACTATCCCCTATAAATACGGATGAGCGAGAAAAGTCAGCAATGATTGGGCAATAATTAAAGCAATTAAATTGGAATTAAAAATAGAGAGAAAGTCTTACATCAGGAAGCTGAAGAGACCGCCGAAAGCACAAACAAATGCTAAAAACTCATCAAAGACGACAATCGGAGCCATCATCGAACCCCCATAAGGTATATATCTTTCCAACCTTTTTATTTCCTGCAAAATAAACCAAAAAACATTATATTTAAAGCAAAAATAAAGAAAAAATAGAACTGAGATAATATAAAAAGAGGCCAGTGGTTTATTTTAGTGTTACCGAAATATGGCCAGAGTGTTTAAGGCACGAAAGAGTTGAAAATGGAAGGGTTTCAGGTAGTTTTAAGTGTTTAAGCCGGAAAGTTGGGAGATCCTGCCAGATTAGGTATTTTTTAAGGATTTAAGGTTTGAAATTAGAGTTTTATGGAAGATTTTAGGGTTTGGTACGACAGCAGATAGCAAATTTTAGGTTAGTTTCTGGGTTTGAATGTGTTTGGAGGAGAGAGAGAATGAGAAATCAAAAAAATGGGAAAGAAAGGAAAATTTTAGGCTTGAAGAGGCTTTATATAGCCTATGCAAAATAGTGTCGTTTTGTGGCCGGGTCAAGCTGGATCCATGCCTTGGTTTTGGGTCGGACCTTAGGGTTCGTGCCCTTTTATCGGATTCTTATGGATTTTCCCTCCACTTTGTAATCCTTTCATTTCAGTCACCTTTATAAATAAAATCAGTTTAAAGTTTTATTTTCTTTTCAATTTAGTCATGCTATTTAATTAATTGTTTAATTTAAATTCAATTAATTATTGTTTGAATGATGCATGATTTAAATAAGACATGTAGCATTAATTGCTAGATAATATAAAACACTTAGATTTAATTATTAGATTAGAGCCTTCATTTTAGGATCTTATTAGGCCTTTAATAATGTGATTAAGTAGATCATTTAAAAAATTAATGGTATTGAGTGGGAAACTTAGGAGTTCAAATTTGATTGGTGTCCCAATGTAATGGGATGTTGTTCAACATGAAATTTTAAGTAGAAAACTCAATATTCATTAAAACCCTATAAATTGATAAATAATTTAGATTAATTAATTAGAGCTTTAATAAGATTAGAACTTTAAATAATTAGAATAATAAAATCAATAGGGAATATTATCTATAATTTTGGAGTTTAAATATAGATGGTGCTCAAGAAATTGAGTGTTGTCTCATGTAAACTTTAAAGTTAAATAATATCCGTAGATTAAACAAGATATAAATTTAATTAGAGCCTTTTAAATTAGAACTTAAAATTAACAAGATCATAATTAATCATGCATAAAAACCTTTTATATGTGAGATATATATTTTTGGAATATAAATAGAGGTGCCCTGAGCGTATAGGAGGTGTTTTCTATCTTATATTTGAAATTAAAATATATCTCCTTATAAAAAGAATATTTATATTTGGAACATAAACCTACTTAATAATCAATGTAACACCCTGATCCCGATCCGAATATGAATTATTACATTCGGATCTCCCAAAACAGACCCATCAAAAATTTCTCATTTAAAACTCAAGATTGGATATTCTCAAAATATTTGATTCCATAAATCCACGTAATTAAATAACATTAAAAGAGTTTACAAAATAGGAGCTCCGATTAAAAATACACCGTTCGACCAGTCATTAGTAATTTAAATAAAGTTATAGACTCGACTGTGGTAAGGTCCTATGAATACAATCAGTCCAAACTAAAACATCAAGTACTATACTTTGAAGCTAGCTCGGTGCTGGGAAATTCTCCTTGATGTTCTCCTCCAAAAGAAACCTGTCAACCTACGCACGGAAAAAACCACAATTCTGCGCACTAAGCTAACGAAACACAGTGGTACGTTCATACTCTACCACAATTCATGAATATCATAAAACAAGCATGTATGTTAATATAATTAAGAGTGCTCATAAAGGTTTATCAAATATAAGGATCATCTTCTAGCCTACCCTAGCTAGAGTTCACAACCCTGTCTCAAGACACCATTAAGATTTAAGAAGTCTCGCATGCCATCCTAGGCTTACCATACTCGAGGTCACACAACCCATCGAGTTACTCGAGCTCACTCAGCTCGTTGAGTTTAGCATTCTATACCCTGATCACATAGCCCAAGAGTAAAACAACCAACAATTAATTATCCACATGACGACTTAAATAACATACATTCCCTATATAATACCCCCAACATGATGTAAATCAAACACCATACATACCCACAACCACTGTGCAATACAAACAATGATATACAATCAAACAACAAGATCCCAACATTTCGTAACTTGGCTATGATACCAACAAATGTTACCCCGTTGACCCAAACTAGACGCCCGACCAAATCGAGTGAGCTACACTAGGTTTGCCGAAGCAAACTGGAGAAAGGTTACGAAAATGTGGTCTATTTTTTTATCTTGTCTGGATGCAAATTATTAATCTTACAAGTACATACTCGTAGCAGGTGAATTCTCGAAGAAAACGAATCATAGAAAGGCAACCAATCGCACCACAAACGTTACAAGGACTAAAAAGTAAATACTTTAAATTATAGGACCAAAATTGAAATTATGGTTGCCAATCCTCGATTAGTCAGGTTACTTGCTCACATGACAAAAACCAGCTCAAAAACATCATCCATACTCATTCAATTGCATCATCAACATTCAGGGACTAAAATGAAAGAAAACAGAACTGCGTATCCATGACATTAACCGAAAAATGGCCACACATATCGATACACTACCAACCGTATAGATACGGTGCCCTAAACCAACAACCCTCGTTTCGGTACGCTAAGCACCGTAACAGTACGCCTAACTGAAATTAATGACTAGTTTAAAAATACCCATCAACCGTACTGGTACGCCTTATGGTTGTTTCGGTACGCGAGTTTTGATCCAAAAAGGCAATTTCTAGTAGCAATGAACTGTACTGATGCATCGAGCCCATACCGAAATGCCTGGTCTATTCTTCCCTAGCCATACCGATATAGTCCCTAGCGTATCGATACGCTTGGGCCTGTAATATCATTTCTAGCTGGGTTTTTACGCAAATCTAGATGCATTTAGGTCCTAGCAACTTCCATACATGCATATAAACATCCAACAATACATTTATCAATACTTGCACCAAGATTTAGCTACCATACAAACTTAGGACAACAAAAGGATTAATCTAGAGGCATGCTCCCTAAAACAGTCCACCATACATACCAAGTTGCTTAAATAAACATTTACCAGCAGTAGCATCATACCAACATCACTTTAATACGATATTCAACATGTTAAGCTCACCAAAACATGTCATCCGAGCAAAGCCATCTAGATGCATACCTAGGCAACCACATAACATCAACCATAGGTAACAATGCACAACATGCTTAACAACACCAATCAAACTACAAAATCACAGCATTATACATGTTCAAAATTATGGAAAAACAAAATTACATAACCCAAAATCCATGGCAAACACATTACCTTATTAACCGGAAACATAAACCGAGCTTATACTCAAAATTGCTTTGCCTCTTGGATCACTACGACTTTACCTTTGCTGCCCCAAGCCTTAATGCTTTGCATCATTAAGAAAGAGAGAGCGTAAGCACACTTTCTTAGTGAGGATGCTCTTAAAACAATGGTGCATTATAACCCTTGAACACCAACACTTATTTTCAAACCATGCTTACGACCTAAGCAAGTTCCAACAATTCCAACTCAAAACATGCAAATCGACTATATGCAAAACAATATATTCCACATGCTTAATCCCCAAATCATTTTATTCAAAACCATGCTTAAATCACAAATCATTAAAAATAGATTCAACATTAGAATTCTCATATATTGGCAATTATAGTGACCCCGGATAATCAACCACTATCCTTGATTAGTCGACCGCTAATCTTTAGTTAACCGACCATTAACTTTACACATCAAATACATGGATCTCCCTTAATGACTGACCATCATCAAGACTACCCCATGCCGACCACATGAATTTATAACCTTGCCGACTGCAAGCTTGACATCAACAAGGGGAACGGACCGCTCAACCCAAGTGATAACGACATAGTCTGAGTAGCCGACCGCTATACCTCAAGGATCCTTAACCACGATCGATTTTTAAGCACATTATAGTGCACTTTATCCTATGGCATACCAACTATATCCGAATGTTTTCTCACCTTATCACATTGCCAATATATCATTTACAAAACCATTTACTCACTGTTTTACAATTCATTACACGAAATCCCCACATATACAAATCACATTGCCATAGCAATATCACTTTCCTGACCGGAATAAAAACCAATGCTCACTAGCATTTAATATACTTTTAAACCACTGCATATGTACTTAACAATCATGCATTTACAGTAAGTAAAACCAACCATGTTTACAACTAAAATTTGAATTACACATGCTCATATTGAACTGATATTAAAGAGCAAAGGAGGGAAACTTACTTCTAAGCTTAGGTAAGTGTTTTAAACTTAACCTAAACTTCTAAAACCACTTTCAAACCTTTGAAAGACTTTTAAGACCGTTTCCACTCACCGATTTCATTTTGCCTTGCTTGCTAATGTGAAACAAGCTCCCGACAAGCCTCAAACCACCTCAAGTTGCTACGCCCTGATTATCCCCTATTTTGGCCACACAAAACCGAGGAAACATGCATTAAAATGTATCCAACTCTCTGTTTCAAACCAAAATCCCGCAGCTCTCAAGATGCCCACTTAAAACCCATCCGAAACTTACCGAAATCAACCTCAAACACTTCTCAATCTTAACCCAACCATAATATAATGATTCAAAACATCAAACTTCATCAAATAACATCTAAAACCCCTTTTACAACATCCTCTTACTTCCAGCAAAGATTAAACTCCAAAAACAACCCAAAACCCTTAACTAACAACCTAACAATTAGACATTCAACCAATTTCGGGATTCCATTGTTAAAAACAACTTATCCACATTATAATACATCCAAAATAAGCTTGAAATCAATCCTCAACACTAGAAAAACAGATCCAATTCGAAAATCACAAGATTCCATCAAATAAACCTCAATTAAGCAAAATTCCATAATTAATTAATTAAACCCTATTAGAAAACCTATGTAAAGAGTCAAGAAATTGGGAATTTCAGTAAAGAACCTTTCATTAG
The DNA here is from genome assembly GCA_019671005.1 of Hibiscus mutabilis. Lineage (NCBI taxonomy): Eukaryota > Viridiplantae > Streptophyta > Magnoliopsida > Malvales > Malvaceae > Hibiscus > Hibiscus mutabilis. The sequence goes on from CM033738.1 coordinate 27,353,989, forward strand.
AGGAGAAGAACGAAACTTACCTCCAATGAGCGAGTTTCCCCTTAATTGGATGTTTTCCTCTTGAAAAACAATGAGATTCAATAAGATTTTTGAGAAAACAAGTTAAAGAATCATTTAGCAAATTAAAGAATTAAGAAACAAGATCATTACCTTGAATCTCTGATAGGAAAAAGGGTGTTTGGCTGTGAGTATTTTGAGAGAAAATATGAGAGGAAGAAAGTTACGTCAAGTTGTGATTTGGAAAAATAACTACCTTTTAACTAAATCCTTTTTAATTTTCCTTTATTAAAACCCTTTTAAAAATAATCCTAATTAAGAGAAGGCTAAGATTAGACCAAATGGTAAAATAGCTCCTTAAAGATTCAAAGTTTTAACTCTTTACAAAAAAGTCACCTTTAAAAATAGTTTTCAAAAATTGTATTTTGGTCACTAGCCAAAATGTCACCCCTCCAAATCTCATTTCCCAAAATTGATTTTACCAATATTTTTAATATATTAAAATAGGATTTTTAAACATTTTTCCATATTTTTATCTTTCAGAAAAATATCTGCTCCCGAATTCGACTCAAATCTCTAACCCGGTCCACCGGACCGTCTAACTAGCTTCAAAACTGCTAGCCCCAAAACTAGGGCATTACAACTCTCCCCTTCTTAAGAAATTTCATCCTCGAAATTTACCTGGAGGAAAAAGATGCGAATGTTGCTCCAACATATCCGCCTTGCTTTCCCAAGTGGCTTTCTCGACACCTCAATGTCGTCACAAGACCTTAACCAATTATATCGTCTTACCACGTTGAACCTTGTTGCTGGAATCAAGGATTTCCACCGTCTCTTCATCAAAAGATAAAATCGGTCTCAACTCAATATGCTCCACCGGCATAATGGGCGAAGGATCCGACCGATACCTTCGTAACATTGATACATAGAACACATCATGTATTTTCTCAAGCTCGGGAGGCAACCTCAACCGATAAGCCACAGGACCAAAATGCTCCACGATCTCATATGGTCCAATAAACCTCGGACTAAGCTTACCCTTACGTCCAAACTTCATCACCTTCTTCCACGGTGACACTTTCAAGAACACACGATCACCCACCGCATATTCAATTTCTCTACGCTTCAAATCCGCGTAAGATTTCTGCCTATTCGCAGCCACAACAAGCGTTCACACACAAGCTTAACTTTCTCATCCGTGTCTTTCAACACATGTGGCAAGGAAACTTGTTTTTCCCCTACCTCAGCCTAACACAAAGGCGTACGATACCTTCGGCCATACAATGCCTCATATGGTGCCATTTGAATACTCGCTTGATAGTTGTTATTATAAGCAAATTCAACCAAAGGTAAATGCTTCTCCCAGGTTCCTTGGACTCAATAATACAACATCTCAACATATCCTCCAAGACCTGGATAACACGTTCAGATTGTCCATCCGTCTGAGGATGATACACAGTACTGAAACTCAACCTTGAACCCAAAGCCTGATGTAAACATCTCTGAAACCTTACTGTGAACCTTAGATCTCTATCCGAAACAATAGACTTTTGTACCCTGTGCAGATGCTCAATCTCAGCTACATACAAATCCGCCAACTTGTCTAAGGTATACGTTATATGCACTGGCAAAAAATGTGTACACTTTGTAAACCGATCAATAATCACCCAAATGAAATCCTTTTTAGCTAATGTCAATGGCAACCCTGACGCGAAGTCCATAGCGATTCTCTCCCATTTCCATTCCAGAATTTTCAACGGTTGCAACAACCCGGATGGAAACTGATGTTCAGCTTTAACTCGCTGACACACCATATATTTGGACACAACTCAGCCACATCCTTTTTCAAACCAACCCAATAGTACATTTCCTTCAAAACACGATACATCTTGGTACTGCCCGGATACATAGAAAAATGACTAGAATGTGCCTCCGTCAAAATAGTGTGCCTGAGCTCTGAGACTTTTAGCACAACTATTAGGCCCTTAAAGTACAAAACACCATCATCATCATAATGAAAATCCGTTGGATTACCATCCGCTATGTCCTTAACATGAGGAACCAAAGAATCATCAAACAGTTGCTTAGCCCTAATCATTTGTGACAACGTAGGCTTAACTTGCAATTCAGCCAACAACCCACCTTCTTGCGTCACACTCAGCCTCGCAAACATCACCCTAAGCTCAACCACAACCTTACGACTCAACGCATCTGCAACAATATTGGCCTTTTCAGAATGATACTCAATTGTCAAGTCGTAATCCTTAAGCAACTCCAACCACCTTCGTTGCCTAATGTTCAAATCCTTTCGAGACAACAAATATTTCAAACTCTTGTGATCCTAAATACCACACACTTTTCACCATAAAGGTAGTGTCGCCTAATCTTCAAGGCAAATACCACAGTCTCAAGCTCCAAATCATGAGTTGGATAACTGCGCTCATGAACCTTCAACTGCCTCGACGCATAGGCCACAACCTTTCCATCCTACATCAACACACAACCCAAGCCAACATCTGATACATCACTATAAACCAGAAACTCTTTTCCTGACTCAGGTTGAATCAGTATAGGAGCATGTGTCAAAACCTCCTTCAACTTCTCAAAACTTTGTTGTTACTTCTCCGTCCACACGAAAGGAACACTCTTCTGCAACAACTACGTCAACGGAGCTGCGATACTAGAAAACTCCTTGACAAAACGACGATAATAACCTGCCAACCCAAGAAAACTACGCACTTCTGATACGGTCTTAGGTTGTTTCCAATTGAGAATAGCCTCAATTTTCTGCGGATCAACATGAATACCCTCCGCAGATACCACATGTCCAAGAAATATCATATCCTTGAGCCAAAACTCGCACTTGCCCAACTTGGCATACAACTGGTTATCCTTTAGCACTTGCAGCACGATCCGCAAATGCCAGTCATTCTCCTCCTCGGTACGGGAGTACACGAGTATATCATCGATAAAAACCACCACAAACTGATCAAGGTACTCATGGAATACCCTGTTTATCATGTTCATGACAGCCGTCAGGGTATTCGTCAAACCAAACGGCGTCACTAAAAACTCATAATGTCCGTACCTCGTACGAAACACCGTCTTATGCATATCGACATCATTTACCTTCAACTGGTAATACCCCAACCTTAAGTCAATCTTCGAAAACACTGCTGCCCCGCGAAACTGGTCGAACAAGTCATCAATCCGCGACAATGATATTTGTTCTTCACTGTCAACTTATTCAATTATCGATAATCAATGCACATACACATTGATCCATCATTCTTCTTTACAAAAAGAACTAGAGCACCCCAATGAGAAACACTTGGTGAATGAACCCTGATCTAACAACTCATGAGCAATAGACACTAGAGTTGTACCCTCGTACGTCTCAATACAAAATTCCACCTCCCTATCCAGAGGTAAACCTGGTAACTCTTCAGGAAATTTTTTTGGATAATCACATACAACCCGAATATTCTGTTCCTGGACACCATTGGCTTCTAAATTCATAACAATAGCCAAATAAGCTTGGCAACCATCAAACATCATTCTCTCCGCTCGAGAAGCCAACACAATATTGGACAAGAATTGCACATTCTCACCAACAGCCACAACTTCATAATCATCAGCCAACTTCAGAGAAATGCTTTTGGACTCACAATCCACCACCGCCTTGTGCTCACTTAACCAATCCATACTCAAGATAACGTCAAAACCATGGAATGGCAACTCTATCAAATCCGCAGCCAATTCATGACCTTGCACTGTCAAAGGACAATGCCTATACAACATTCTAGTTGTAACCGTCTCCCCAAAAGAACTAGTTACTAACATGCCAACATCCAAAATCTTAAGAGAAACATTCAACAATGATGCATGCTCACTTAAAATATATGAATGAGTAGACCCCGAATCAATAAAAGAAAACAACGATAAAGATTGCAAGGTAAAAGTACATGCGATCACATCAGTGTCGTTGCGCCCCTCACGATGAGCATAAATCTGCGTCGGCCCATCATTCTCTGGTTGTACAGCAACAACATGAGCTATAACCCTCTGACCATCCTCGTGCCTCTAAAAATTACCCCTGCCACGACCTCGGCCCCTAGCAGGTATAGCAGCCCGGACCGGTGCACCACCCCCAGCACGAGGACAGTCATGCTTTATGTGACCAGGTGATCCACATATCCAGCAACTCATGGTATTTCCCCAACACTCACCCATGTGGCATCTACCACAACGCTTACACTCAGCTATAATACGAACACCTTGGTTACCATGGCCAACATCGCCACCACGTCTGTGATTCAACTTATGCCTCTTATCATGGAACCTCCTACCCTGCTTTCCAAAATTACCAAAATTAGCCCCATGTTTGTTCGTGCTCATGCCTGAACCTTGTCCTATTATCCTCAATGACTACTCAATATACTTAGCGCGGTTCACAAGCACATCAAAATCTGTGTAGTCCGCAACCAACATGTATGTTTTGATATCCTTCACTAACCCATAGCGAAACCTGTTGCACCTCTCAAGATCATCCGGAACCAACTCTGAGGCATACTGACTCAAACGGAAAAATTTCACCTCATATTCAACCACAGACACGCCACCATGTTTCAAGGCCATAAACTCACATTTCCTCGCATCCAGATACTGAGGACCAAGATACTTATTCTCGAAAGCTCTTCAAAAGAACTCCCAAGTTACATCCGCCCCTGGAACATTAGCAATTGTGGTCACCCACCAATGATAAGTATCACCGTGTAACAACGACATGATACATCCCAGCTTGCGCTCATCATTACTGCCCATCTAATTCAGAAAACGAATCGTACTCTCCAGCCATCCTTCAGCTGCCTCGGGACTCAAACCTCTAAACTCAACACCTTCCAAACTGCAGAGACACTCTAAGGGTAACCCTGGATTAACTGCCACAGCAGGTGTCAGTGCCTGCACATGCACTCCAGCCATCGCTGCTTGAAAAACTCCCGTTATTGCCTGAACTAACGGAGTTAAATCCCCAAATACTGGCACTTGATAAGCTTGGGGTACACCACCAGCCCCAACATCGACAGAAAGAACCAGCGGAGGAGGAGGAGGTAAAACGTTAGGGGGATTCTCTTCCTCAACATTATTCTGCCTAATTCTGGCAATACCAGCCATTGAAAGTGTCTCGCGTCGAGCCATGCTAACAAAAGCATCAAAACACATTAAAGCCAGGATAACGTAAGGTAAAGGATCCAAGACCATCTTATAAAACATTTTAAAACCTCGGTAATAGGCAATGTGTTCCCAATTCATACCCCCAACATGATGTAAATCAAACACCATACATATCCACAACTACCGTGCAATACAAACAATGATATACAATCAATCAACAACATCCCAACCTTTCTTAAACTGGCTCTAATACCAACAAATTAACCTCCTCTACCTGACCTAGACACCTGACCAAATCGAGTGAGCTACACTAGGTTTGCCGAAGTAAATCGGAGAAAGGTTATGAAAAGTCAGTCAATTTTTTTTTCTTTTTTCTTGTTTGGATGCAAATTATTAATCTTACAAGTACATACACGCAGCAGGTGAATTCTCAAAGAAAATGAATTACAGAAAGGCAACCAATTGCACCACAAATGTTACGAGGACTAAAATGCAAATACTTTAAATTATAAGACCAAAATTGAAATTATGGTTGTCAATCCTCAATTAGTTAGTTACTTGCTCACATGAAAAAAATTAGCTAAAAAATATCATCCATACTCATTCAATTGCATCATCAACATTTAGGGACTAAAATGAAAGAAAATAGAATTGCGTATCCATGACATTAACCGAAAAAACATCCACACATATCGATACGCTACCAACCGTATTGATACAGTGCCCTAAACCAACAACCCTCATTTCGGCACACTAAGCACCATATCGGTATGCATAATTGAAATTAATGACCAGTTTAAAAATACCCAGCAACTGTACTGGTACGCGGGTTTTGATCCAGAAAGGCAATTTCCAGTAGCAATGAACCGTACCGATGCATCAAGCCCGTACCAAAATGCCTAGTCTATTCTTGCATAGCCATACCGATACGGTCCCCAGCATATCGGTATGCCTGGGCCTGTAATGTCATTTCTAGCTGGGTTTTCACGTAAATCTAGATGCATTTAGGTCCTAGCAACTTGCATACATGCATATAAACATCCAACAATACATTTATCAACACTTGCACCAAGATTTAGCTACCATACAAGCTTAGGCCACCAAAAGGATTAATTTAGAGGCATGCTCCCTAAAACACTCCACCAAACATACCAAGTTGGTTAAATAAACGTTTACCAACACTAGCATCATACCAACATCACTTTAATACCATATTCAACATGTTAAGCTCATCAAAGCATGCCATCCAAGCAAAGCCATCTAGATCCATACCTAGGCAACCACATAACATCAACCATAAGTAACAATGCACAACATGCTTAACCACACCAATCAAACTCTGAAATCATAGCATTACACATGCTCAAAACTAGGGAAAAACAGAATTACATAACCCAAAATCTATGGCGAACATATTGCCTTATTAACCGAAAACATAAACCGAGTTCATACTCAAAATTACTTTGCCTCTTAGATCGCTACAACTTTGCCTTTGCTGCCCCAAGCCTAATGCTCTGCGTCATTAGGAAAAAGAGAGCGCAAGCACACTTGCTTAGTGATGATGCTCTTAAAACAATGATGAATTATAACCCTTGAAGATCAACACTTCTTTTCATACCATGCTTACGACCTAAGCAAGTTCCAACAATTCCAACTCATAACATGCATATCGACCTTATGCAAAACAATATATTCCACATGCTTAAATCCCCAAAGCATTTTATACAAAACCATGCTTAAATCCTAAAACATTAAAAATAGATTCGACACTAGAATTCTCATATATTGGCAATTATAGTGACCCCGGATAGTCGATCATTATCCTTAATTAGCTTACCGCTAATATTTAGTTAACTGACAGTTAACTTTACACATCAGATACATGGATCTCCCTTAATGACCGACTATTATCAAGACTACCCCATGCCGACCGTATGAGTTTATAACTTTGCCGACCGCAAGCTTTACATCAACAATGGGAACCGACCACTCAACCCAAGTGATAACGACATAGTCTGAGTAGCCGAACGCTATACCTCAAGGATTGTCGCATAGCCAATATATCATTTACAAAACCATTTACTCACTGCTTTACAATGTATTACACGAAATCTCCACATATGCAAATCACACTGCCATAGCAATATCACATTCCCGACCGGAATAAAAACCAATGCTCACTAGCATTTAATATAATTTTAAACCACTGCATATGTACTTAACAATCATGCATTTACAGTAAGTAAAACCAACCATGTTTACAACTAAAACATGAATTACACATGCTCATATCCAAACCGATATTAAAGAGCAAAGGAGGGAAACTTACTTCCAAGCTTAGGTAAGTGTTTCAAACTTAACCTAAACTTCCAAAACCACTTTCAAACCTTTGAAAGACTTTTAAGACCGTTTCCACTCACCGATTTCACTTCGCCTTGCTTGCTAACGCGAAACAAGTTCCCGGCAAGCCTCAAACCACCTCAAGATGCTACGCTTTGATTATCCCCTATTTTGGCCACATAAAACTAGAGGAAACATGCATTAAAATGCATCCAACTCTTTGTTTCAAACCAAAATTCTACAGCTCTCAAGATGCCCACTCAAAACTCATCCGAAACTTACCGAAATCAACCTCAAACACTTCTCAATCTTAACCCAACCGTAATATAACGATTCAAAACATCAAACTTCATCAAATAACATCTAAAAACATTTTTACAACATCCTCTTACTTCCAGCAAAGATTAAACTCCAAAAACAACCCAAAAACCCTTAACTAACAACCTAACAATTAGAGATTCAACCGATTTCAGGATTCTATTGTTAAAAACAACTTATCCACATTATAATATATCCAAAATAAGATTGAAATCAATCCTCGACACTGGAAAAACATATCCAATTCGAAAATCACAAGATTCCATCAAATAAACCTCAATTAAGCAAAATTCCACAATTAATTAATTAAAACCTATTAGAAAACCTATGTAAAGAGTCAAGAACTTGGGAATTTCAGTAAAGAACCTTTCATTAGAGGAGAAGAACAAAACTTACCTCCAATGAGTGAGTTTCCCTTTAATTGGATGTTTTCCTCTTGAAAAACAATGAGATTCAATAGGATTTTTGAGAAAACAAGTTAAAGAATCATTTAGCAAATCAAAGAATTAAGAAACAAGATTATTACCTTAAATATCTGATAGGAAAAAGAGTGTTTGGCTGAGAGTATTTTGAGACAAAATATGAGAGGAAGAAAGTTACGTCAAATTATGATTTGGAAAAATAACTACCTTTTAACTAAATCCTTTTTAATTTCCCTTTATTAAAACCCTTTTAAAAATAATCTTAATTAAGAGAAAACTCAAATTAGACCAAATGGTAAAATAGCTCCTTAAAGATTCAAAGTTTTGACTCTTTACAAAACAGTCACCTTTAAAAACAGTTTTCAAAAATTGCATTTTGGTCACTAGCCAAAATGTCACCCCTCCAAAGCTCATTTCCCAAAATTGCTTTCAGCAATATTTTTAATATATTAAAATAGGATTTTTAAACATTTTCCATCTTTTTATCTTTCAAAAAATATCTGCTCCCAAATCTGACTCGAATCTTTAACCCGATCCACCAGACCGTCTAACTAGGCTTAAATCTGCTAGGCCCAAAATCGGGGCATTACTCCAATGAAGCCCTACATTACCTGTGCTTACATAGCCATCGGGTTACCCGTGATCACATAGTCGTCGAGTTAATGGATCGTATCCAGATCACCATAGCCACAAATACATCATAGACATACTTGGATCACAAAAGCCACACGCATTCTTTACCCGAGGTCACTCAGCCAATCAGGTTACTCGAGTTCACATAGCCTATCAAGTTACTCGAGCTCACACAGCCCATCGAGTTTAGTTTCCTTATCCTCATCACATAGCTCTAGGGTAGGTTTCTAACCGCATCTAGATCACATATCCCGTGGATACATCGATGTATTCGATCACACAGCTCAAAGTATACATCCCCTTAAACTAGTGCCCTTACACTGACTCTAGGACATCCGGATTCTTGACCAAGACACATAAGATAACATATGCTCCCTAAGCATCCACACATCTCACCAAGAGATAAGAGGCATCAAGCCAACCATTACCAATGCCCCAAGGCATACCTATTCATGACATTCTCATTATTCGTAGCTACTAGCCATATGGGTGTCCCTTCAGCACATAGCAAGGACCCCAAATCTCCATACAGCATCAACCAATCCACCATGGATCCTTATGGATGATTAATACGAGCAATCCACTCAACAATTACCAAGCCATTAGCTATTTACTCCATATATGGTTTATAACCCTGATTTCTCAGTTTTAAAATTCATTTTATAACTTAAGGGGCCTATTGGACCCTTTACCATGAATTATAGGACCTCCAAATGCAACCTTGAAATTCTTGGGCAGATTGCTCTGTGAGTACCGATACTCCTACCTGAGTATCGGTACACCCCTCTAGGTACTGGTACTCCTACCTGAGTACTGATACTCAAATTAGGTTCGATAGAACTTGGTCACCCTATACCAATATGCCAACCCCCGTATCGGTACCCAGTACCAGCATGTAAACCACCTTGTACCGATCCTCTAGCCATACCGGTACTCCTCCAAGTGCGTACTGATACGCGAAAGCTTCTTCTGAGCAATGTAACAGTGGTACCGATGCCCCCTAGCGTACCGGTACACGAAAATGCTACTAGAATTCCTAATAAGTATGGGTACCGAAACACGACTTGCTGTACTGGTACGCCCCTCACAAAAATCCCATATTTCATACAAAGACGTACCGATACAAGCCACCCCGTATCGATATGCGAGCCTAGATTTCAGGACCTGAAGCTCAGGATTTCACTATACCAGCCACTAACCTAAAATGTTAAGCCCCAAAATGTTCCTACGTGTTATTTAAGGTATAATAGGTGGTTTTCTACCAATTTTACACATTATTAACACTTGATTCTTGATTTGCCATTAAAGGGGTTTAAAGCTTCTAAAAACCAAACTTTGCAACCTAAAATCATAAATCACACAACAATTATTTTAGGATGCTCATGAAATGAAGGAGTCAGAAATGTATTGACCTTAAAGCAACAATTCCCGGAATGAAGCTCCCACCAAGCTTCTTCCACTTCATTTTCCTTGTTCCAAGCTTTGAAACCGACTTCCACCAACTATAGAGAGATTCACCTTGAAAGATAGATCCTCACATGCTGAACAAACTTCCCTTGATGACAACTTTGAGATTTCCACCCAAAAAAAAACAAGCTTCCTTCTTTAGCCTTTGGGTTTGGGATGGAAATTTAAAGGAGGAGAAGATAGAGAGATGAGGACAAGGGTGACCTCACCCTTCTTACAAGATGGCAGCCCCCCTTAATGAGGCATCAGCCTTTACACTCATTTGAGGGGGAATTACCCAATTGCCCTCACATCTCCTTCATTCCAACAACCCAAAACTTAAGCCCAGCAACATATTACAAGCCTAAAGAGGCTCCTACAAGCCCAACGACAAGGCCCAACATAATCCAAACATTCGACCCGACGTGTCGGTCAAAGACCCAGATCAACGCCCATTGTTGACTCAAAAATCCAGGTCATTACAATCAATGATCAAACTAAATTCAAATTGTTATTCTAAGATGCTAATATGCCACATAAAATTAAAGGTACCGATATCGGGCATTTGTGGGGTGTTAATCCTTCCCCACACGTAATCGACTCCCAAACCCAATTTTTAAAAGAACGAATCTCTGGTTGTTTTTATGTTGTCCAGTATACCAAAGTGATCGGTGGCGATTCCAAATCTTTTCAAATATCAAATTTAAAAGAAAATCCTAATTTTTAAAATTAATTGTCAAGCTATTTTTACCAGTAAAAAATGGTTTCGACATTTACGGATCCTGGATGGACAGAAAACGAGCTACTATGAATTTCTCGGACAATCATGTATTTAGTTTATTGTTGTTGGGTATTGTAATCACTCATTTTTTACCGGGTTTTAGTATTATTAGTATTATTTTAATAGTAATATTATTAATATATAATTAATGAAAAATCAATAATAATAATAATAATATAAAAAAATAAATTAATTTAAAAATTAAAAAAAGGAAATTGCATGGAGGAGGGTGCTCCACGTCACCAAGCTTTCCCCCACCCCTTTTGAAATTGTCTATAAATAGGCATGCATTTTCCATTTGCAAAGGCATGAACCGAATGGTTTCCAAATAAGAGAGCTATGCTCTAGGGTAGCCAAGGACCAGGGCAATGCCCTCGGTCCTAATCAGTTCGATCAGGGTCCTATTTTGGATCCGATCTAGTTAATTTTTAGAGAGGTCGTGGTAGATCTCGGTGGGGTTCAGTCGGGGTTCGTCATTCGAGCTCCTAGTTAGGTATATTTTCTTCCCTTTTTATTTGTGTTGTAATTTTTATGATTTAATGAAGTATTAGTTAATTTAAAATTGTGTTCTTTTTAGTTTGTATGTTTATTTATATTTTAGATTAATATTTTATTTATGTTAGAGTAGTATTTTATTATGTTAGTATTTATTTATATTTTTATCATGTTGTATTTATTTATATTTGCCATGTTTTAAGTTGAATAATGGAATATAAATTGTCAATGTGGCAGCCTTTTATCTGAGCGTAAATAGGGCCAGTATTAGGCGTAGTGATGGTGGTTGGGCGTTTACTCTCGGATAACGGGGGTTTTAAAATTTACTCTCACATATAATCAATTGTTAATTAAATCGTCACTTTAATTCGGAAAGTTTAATATTAATAAAGCGGTAATTATTAAATACCAATTTTTGGGCGGTGTGGGGGTGCTAATCCTTCCCCATTCGTAACTGACACCCGAACCCAACATTTTTAAAATCTTTAGTTTTATGGTGTCCAACCTACCTAAGTGGCCGGTGGCGACTCCATTTTTTAAATAAAACCCAGTTTTTCTAAAACCCTACAGAATAAACATTTTAATACCCGAGAGACCCCAAACACCTTTAAAACTAGTTTTTTTAGCGAATGTGATATCGCTACAGATGGCGACTCCGCTGGGGACAATTTTTATTTTTCAAAAATAAATGAGAGTCAAGCTTTTTAAATAATTACCGCTTTACTAATATTGGAAGTTCTGGATTAAAGTGACTATTAAATTAACATTCGGTTATAATTGCACGTTTATTTTATCGCATTTAAAATTTGGCATATAAACCCGTCCTTTTAAGTGGGGGGAAAACACAAATGCTTTCGTGAGGATATCGTTCCATCGTAGGGGTATAAGCGAATAGGTCCTCCTAAATTGAACCGGTTGAAAGGAGCCTATAATGGGTGATGAGCGGGGGCCTTGCTACCCTTAGTAGGGGACAACAAGGACAATTCGAGTACTTTTTAGCACCAAAACTGCATGTAGAGAATATAGAAAGCCCACCCTTTAGAGCCATGCGAATAACCTAAGTGTTTAGACAAGATATATATAAGGTTATTATGTTTGTCTGCTTTATTTAAATTTACCTTTTATTTATGTATTTATTATTTTTATCCGGTACTATCTCATTTCTTTTTGTGTTTTGTTTTTATTTTTATTTTATTTTACACATACTTTTGTTGCATTATCATTGCATCCACATTACATAAAGGTGTTGATTCAAGTGGTTTGCCCGATCAGAAAATCTTTCATCATGGAAAAAAGGTATCTTAAGAAGGACGACATCAACCTAGTCATGCGATATTGGTCAGAGGTTAATCAATGGGTCTGAGGTAATAGTTTGCCGAGCAAGCGTGTAGTTCCAAAGTATACACACGAGAGCCTACAACAAAATGATTTGTGGGAGCTTAAAGAGATTTAGGAAAGATGGGACCGAAGACTACAAGACTTGTTTTCTGACAGTTATGGCGACATATCCCATCTAATGTATGTTCGAGTCAATCAGCCTTTACTCCGAGCCATTTTCCAGCTTTGGAATCCTGTTTTTTTGCTATTTTACCTTCAACGGCCAAGACGTGATGACCACGATAGAGGAATATACAGCCTTACTCAACCAGAAGAATGTACAGAAAGATTGGATCTACATGAAGTTGCCGAGGAATCATAACCATCCATTAAAGCTCAAAATCATTTGATAAGCGAGGATTGAGCCAACGATTTGATACAGAATTAAAGAGACAGCCTAGCATCTTCATAGGAATGTATCTGAGATGGCGCACCTAAATGAGGTAATGAAGATAGACCTATTCGTTTTGGGGACATATGGTTTGATCATCTTCTCGAGGGTATTCGGAAACATCGATGTAGCCATCTTAGATCTATTTGAGCGCATGAGGAGGAAAGCAAATGCAGTACCGACAATCTTAACCGAGACATTCAGTTTCTTTGAGTATGACCCAAAGACATGAAGAGGGGCATATCTGTCGAAGTCTACTTTTCTGGCTCCAGAATATGGACCCTTTAATTCCTATAAAAGTCGTTCGAAATGGTGATTACCAGCAAAATCAATTCTTTTATTTTCGTTCATTTCATATCATGGTGTTGATTCAAGAACAATTCATTTAAAAGGCATTTAAAAATAGAAAAGAAGTATGCCTTACCGGAAACGATAATACTACAGTATCCAATTGGATCGAGCAAAGACCAATCGAGAAAGAAGACGGTCTGATAGTAAGGCACGTGTGGCGCAGAGGATCCATTGGGGACTACAGAACACTAATTTTAAAATCTTCACATTTAACCCTTTTGTAAAAATCTCAAGATTTTAATTTAACTCCTTCAAAAAAAATTATTGTGTTTTGAATTCTTTTCCCTCCTAAAACTTTCAAAAAAAAAAAAAACCCTAAAAGTTTCATTTTTAAGTAAATTAAAACTTTTTGATAATAAAAGGGGAAATCTTTAAACCAAATGATCTTTGATAATTTTAATGTAAACCTAAAAGTTTTAAAGACTTTAAGTAGACCCCTTTTGGAACGTTAGGATCCAACCCTATTTAGATGCATTATTCGAAGATCGGTTTGTTTGCACCCAGATCAACCGAAGAAGAAACTCTTGTCTGCATTATGCCTACACTTTCCAATGTTTTTTAGAAGCCAAAGCATGAAGATCATGACATCACAAGTCTTTGGAGTAGCATAAGAGGAGAAGACGAGGTCACCCATCATCCTGAAGATGACGTCGAGCCGGGGAGCACGAGCTTTGCTTCCCAAAGTCAAGATCTCCAAAAGGAAGCTAACTGTTACATGTAATTCATTATTAGTTTCCTGTAACCAGACATTTTTCTATTGAAGGAAATCTTTTAAGGACTATTCGAGAATCAACACCGCATTTGCATTCATGCATTGCATGCATCACATTGTACAATCATGGTATATTTTACATAACATTATTATTACCTTGCATAAAATTTTTGGGGAGTAATCCAAAGACCAATTAGAGCTTTATCGTGAATAAAAGAATTGAACACACTCAAAAATCAAGATTCAAGTAGTTAGAAGATGGGATAAAAAAAACAAAAACAAAAACAAAAAAAGAAAAAAGAGAATAAGAAAAAGTTTGATGCCTTCGATGCAAGAAAACTCTATTTGAACCATGATTTGGTCGTTCCTCCAGATTCTAAAGATTCCTAGATTTGCACGTGATGATGGAACAAGATGCCCTAAGATTCACCTGACCATGTTCTGCAAAATGATGGAGGGCTACATTGAGAATAAAAAATTATTGTTCCACTGCTTCCACGACAGTCTAGCAGGACCCACCGTGGTATGGTATAACTATTTGAGTAGAGACCAAGTTCAGTCATGGGGAGACTTAGCCGATGCCTTTTTGGGCCAATATAAATATGTTTTGGACCTAGCACCAAGTCATGAGTATCTCTAGGGTACGAAGATGAAACCTGATGAAAGTTTCAAGGAATGTGCTTTGAGGTGGCTTTGTTTAGCGACCCAGGTGCAACCTCTCGTAGACGAAGAGGAAAGTGACTTCCATGTTTCATGCCACTTTTCATATTTCTTTTTTGATAAGATAGTCGGGAAAATGAAGGCCAGCTTTGAGGACTTCATGATAGTCGGAGAGAGAATCAAACATGCACTCTAGGACCTATGTTTAAAGACCAAACCTACCTAAGAGTATAAGAAGAGAAAGAGATAGATGGGTACCACTTTAAAGGTTCTCATAACGGTAAGAGAAGAAGGCCTGATAATCCCTCCGAATTACCGAGGGAAATTCATCGAGCAAGTCTGAAAATATTTGGGGTACTCATTTCAGATATATTTTCTCATTTGGTTGAAGGTTAGCAGCTCACCCCTATGCCGATGAATATTACACCTGACACATTTTCCCACAACTTCAACCTGGATAGTGCATATGAGTTTTATGTGGGGGCATTGGAGCATGGCACCGAGAAATCCAGCAGCTGGTTGGCGAGGGAGTCCTAACGCAAGAATTGATCCAGCAAGGAAAAATAAGAGAAATGGCAAGCCTACACTACATTGAAAGGGTCGAAATGAGTTAGTACTAGGGAGGTAGACCGAAGGTCCCTATGGTTTTCCCATCAGTTCACAAAGAAATTCTCAATGTTTTGAAAAAAGAACTCTCAAACAGATATTTTTTCACATTTCCATTTAGAAAGCATTTTGCGTTCTTTGATTCTTTAAGCATTTCATTCATTGTTATGAGGTAGTTTTGGATTTTCCATACACATATATACATTTTTTAATGGACATATGTAGATATTATTTCTATACTTGGTCCTCGAATTTTGAATGCAACAATACTTTTGTTTCAGATCCAAAGATTAACCCTAAGTTACATGTATTTAAAAGAGATTGAATGTTGTAAGGATACTGTAAATGTGAGTATTTGCTAGTTTACTTAGGCCAACAGAAGAACAAAGCGGGTGTTTAGACAATGGGCAGTTCCCATTTTAGGAATTTGTCTTCTCACGCACTTATCGTTTAAGATCCTTGAATCGAGAGTTGACCCTAAACCTTTACCCCTTGAAGGCTTTCTCAGGATATCTATGAATGGGAGGACGAATGGTATTCTTTCACTTTACTAAGAGAAATAGATGAAACTAGATAGATTGGACATGAAGGCCATAGAACTACCAGAGAAAAATGGATGAAGACAAGTTTATGCTCAGAAAGTAAACCAAGCAACATAAGAAATGGCAATCAGAAGGCCGAAGCAATCAAGATCGAGTACACCAAGTTAAATAGTGTAAGAAGAATATACATGAAGACTCTACTGTTCGATAGGTGCCAGTTTAGAAGAGCTGGATAGAATTGATTACGTTCAAGCGGAAACAAGCGACAGTGTTCAATATAGATACAGTTTGATTCGAGAATACATCTACAGACTCGAATAAGAGGAAAGAGACTCTAGGCTAAAAACCCAAAATGGACAGTCTAAAAAAGAGAGAAAAGAAAGAAAGAAGGAGGTAAAGAAAAAAAGAGAGAAAAAGAGAGAAAAGAGAGAGATTACACTCTACTATTTGGGTTTACTAAAAGGTATTCCTAGATAAGAGTGTTTAAAAAGAGAGAAATGAGTAGAATTTTCTGGGGCACTCCGCTATAGTGAAAAGCTCAGAAGGTGGTTGTATGCTCTATCCATCTTTTAAGTCAAAAGTGGAGTAGCTACATGAGTGATATATTCAAATCATGACTATACCGAGTAACTCGAGGTTCTGTTGTATACTCCATCATTATCCTCGAGACAAAGGATTGTGATGAGTTGAATTCCATTAGAAAAAAAAGAAAAAGAGAGAAAAAAATAGAAAGAGAAAACAAAAGAAGACAAATGGAATAAAAAGAAAATACTGTATATACTTCACATACAAATCAAACAATACAAGATCAAGACTTCAACTGTAAGAAATGAGCAAGAGATACATAAAGAATCCATAATTTTGAAGATTTGTATAAAAGCTTGAATTGAAGCCAAGTCAAGAAAAGTCGGCCCAAGGATTTCCAATTTCGAAAAGGGAAATGACCTTTAGGGTGAAAACCCAAAAATGGGTAGTCTAGAGCGATCCCCAAAATGAAGAGGAAGAAGTAGTCTTCCTGAGCATGTTGGCATCAATATCCAACCAAATTACACTGATCTGAAGATACAGAAGAAGGAAGTGAACTCTAGGGTGAAAACCCAAAGGTGGGCAGTCTAGAGCGATCCAAATAAAAAAAGAGAAAAGAAAAGAAAAAAAGAGGAACATTTCATCTGGGCATACCAATCACAAGAATTCCCAGAAATGTACATAATCCTTCATTCAAGGAACTTTGGAGGATCAATCATTTTTTTATGGAAAACAAGCATCAATACACAGCCAGAATGTAAGGCGGATCAAAAGAAAGAGAGTGAGGAAATGAACTCTTGGGTGAAAACCTGAAAACGTGTAGTCTAGAGTGATCCCAAAAAAAGGAAAGAAAAGAAAAAAAGAAGAATACTCCATGTGAGCATATCCAGATCATACGAGCGCAGAGATACGGCTTCGTCTAACCATTAACTAAAGGCCTACATTACAAGCCTCCAAAGACCATTCTGATCATCTATAGATATCCAAGTTGAATGAGAATATCTTCAGATTTCATTATACCTATAAGGGTTAACCTTGCTTGTAATACCGTAAAATTTACTAAGTTGATTAAGGGTCATTTAGTACTAAGATAATAGCTTAAAAGCTAACTTAGTGACTAAAATGACAAAAATGCAAAAGTTAGGATTTCTTTAATTATGGGTTTTGGAAAGGAAATTTCTAAGGTTTAAATGTATCATGTGATAGATAGTGAATTGAATAAGGTATTCTTAAATTTTGGTTGAATTTCAAGGAAAATTGGAATGGGAATTGAAGTTTAAAATGTTAGTGACCAAAATGTAAATTCTAAAAATTTTATGGCTAAAGTATACACTTTGGAAAAGTTTGGTTACTAAAGTTGTAATTTCCTAAAATTTAAGGGTTTTTATTTCATAAATAAATAGATCACCTAAGGGTGTGGATCGAATGTGAAGATTTTGGTTCGATCTGATATTTCGATTATTGGGAAAATTGCAGTTAAAGTTTAAGTGGAATTCGGATACCCGGATCAAACTGGAAAATTTTGAAATTTTGTCATGTGATAGAGAAAGTTTATAAAAGTCATTTCCAATTGTTGGAAATATTTTTAGTTTGATTCAAGATGAATCCTACAGTTTATTTCCGAGTAAAGGATTATATATCGGTATATTGGATCGAGTGGAAATTTTAGAGACTAATCCAAAAGCTATGGAAAAGTAATAAAATGTTATTTTATGAATATTTTATTATGATTGGTTGAACTCTAACTAGATTTAGTTAGATTTTAATGGAATAGCAATTTGGAAACAAACTAGTAAACAAAAACTAGTTGGAGGGCAAATAGGTCATTTGGCCCCAATAGCAATTTTGAAATATTTAAAAATTTATAAGGGCAATTTTGGAAAGATGAAATGGAAGATTAAATCTTATCCCTTTATTGATGATAAATCAATCTCAACCATTGGATAAAAAGGCAAAATTGTAATTTCACTATTAAATGAATTTAATATTCATTTAATAGATATATGTTTAAAATAATGGTGAAAAGATGAACAAAATGTTCATCTTTTCCAGCCTTGAAACATGGAGAAAGAGGGGAAAGAAGAAGAAAATTTTCCAAGCTCGATTTAAGCCCCGAAACTCGATTTTCAAGTAATCTCTTCAACTACAAAGTTGTTCTACTCCTCAAGCTCTATCTTTTGATATCAATAATTCATGGAATACATGCTTGGTTGATGAGAATTTTCAGGAGAAAGAAATTAGGGTTATGGATCAAATTGGGGCTTTTGAGATTTTATGATTCCATGATTGAATTCAAGTTAGAATTAAGCTAGTATGATGTTAAAATCATGATATTGAGTTGGGATTTAAGTTTTACATGTTTTGATTTTTATGAAGATGATTATGGTTTATGGATTCAAGTTTAATTTAGGGTTTATGATGTTGAAATAATGATCTAGTAAGCTTGAATTGTTGTTTAGAAGCAAAACCCTAAGTTAAATTGTATAGGGACCATTTTGGCAAATTGAAAAGTTGAAGGACCAAATTTGAATTTTATAATTTGGAGTGTATTTATGTTATTAATGATGTTAGAGACAAGAAAATAAAGTTAGAATGCTAAATTGATGTTAAATTGAATTAGTGACCATTTTGACAATTTGTCAAAGTTAAGTGACCAAATCAAAATTGAAGTTTTGTATGGGGGCTAAATCTGATTTTTAGTTGTAATGATTGAATTAAGGTACCAATGTTGAATTGAGGACTAATTTGCAAAGTTAAGAAGCTTGAATCCTTATCTTTGCATTTTAGTGACTATTTCGGTAAAGAATGAGAATTATTGTGAATAATTATTTGATAAAGAAGGTCATAAGATGGTGGGTTAAAGCAAGTAAGTGGACTAAATTGAAAAGTAGAGAAGTAAGAAGAAGTTAGTATAAAAGTCGAAGTTGTTTATGGAAGTTGTGTAGAAAAGCTGGTTTATGGAAGTAACATTGAAAATTCACCATAAAGTATACAAAAATGTTTAGATAGTGAATTTTATACCGATGTAAATATTTGTTCGTCTAGTTTCGTGCCCAACAAACAAAATCTAATTTCGAGTTCCGAGTCAAAAGCTATGAATTTTTAAGTGACAAAAGGTCAGAAAACAGAACACCAGTATGTTCCGAATTTCAGCACAGTAACTAACTTTGAAAATTCGCCATAAATCGTACAAGTTGAATTTGGGCTATTAATTTATATGGTTGACAAACTTATCAAATCTAGTTTCTTTCAGATCAAATAGAGTCGAATTCCGAGTTATAGATTATTTTATAGAAATATTTCTTCGAAGGTACTGCAAACTGCCAGAAAATGAGAATTGATACACTTTGTATCTTAGGTTGATTAGTAAGCTTGAAAGGGGTTAATGGAAGTTCAAAGTGGTCACTAAGGACCATAGTGAATTTTTAAACAATACAAGGAAGAAAGGAAAACGTTTGGAGATTTTGTATTCCAATGATTATTTTGGACAATATGTCTAAGATATTGTTAGATTGGGATCTAACAAATATTTTACTTATTTGAATTATGAAGTTAAGTTCGAATCAAGGGAGGTTCGAGGTACAATGAAGGAAATGATCAAAGAGGACTTAGTGAGGCATACTAATAAATGACCCAGGTGAGTGTAATGCATACATAACATTATACATGGATGTTTCATACATCACCGGTAGGACTTGCGATAAGTCTACCTATTTTATATATTGTCATGATATTTATGTCATTGATCATATATTTGACATATTTTAAATATGTCAAAGGTTGAAAATAAATGCATTGATCACTAGTTATTGATGATGGTATAATATGAATGTTATTTCGGCTATGAACTGTTAAACGTTGATATATATTGATATATGTTGCCATTGATGACTTAAAGGATGAAATAAAGCCCAATGTATGATATAGAGGTTCGATGGTATAGTTGGATATTCATAGGGTCATAAAAAGCTGTATAAATATTCTAAGCACTTCAGATAAAGTGAAAATATTATAAATACTTATTGAGGGGTATACTCATGCATGGTTTGAGTATACGAACTTACTATGGGTGCTAAACACTTCGATGTAATTTCATAAAAACTCAATAAGGGATATATTGTATACTCCGGTAAGTACACATAAGCACTTCGGTGCTAAGCACTCCCGGTAGAGTGCAAATAATACACATACTCAAGAAATGTTGGGTATGGGGGGATGACTCGTGTACATAGAATCTCTTAATTCGATACCTTGGGCTAAATAAATTGAAAAGAATAAAAAAGAAACAGGAAGATAAGCTTGAAAGCTTGCAGATAGAAATGGGAAAAAGGTATTGGTAAGCATTGAAAGCTTGCAGATAGAAATGGGAAAAAGGTATTGGTAAGCATTGAAAGCTTACTGATGGAATGGCAACGGTATTGGTAAGATCTAATCTTATCACTTTGATATACATATTTATTTATGTTAACGAGCATATAATGGTAAGGTGATCATATGCATTGTTAATCATTAATATTAATATTATGACAATTGCACTTGAATTCGAATTATTGCCTCACTACGTAAATACTTAGCGTGTAACTGTTTTACACGTAGGAAAGAAGAGATAGTTGGAGTAAGGAGCATAAACGGACATCATCAATCAATAATAGGTACATCAGTATCAGTACGATATCTTTTGACATTATTTGATATTTACTAGTTGGCATGTATATTAAAATGATATGCCTGTTCTGATAGAATTTGTATTTTATGTGGTATCTGGATGAATTTTAAGTCAGACAGTTTTTAGGCAGTTTCATTAATTATATAAAGTCAAATTAAATTAATAAGTTGCTTCCTGAAATTAAACTCGATTTGAAGATTAAAATATTATGTTTAAACTATACGCGATTAACTACATTTGTAAATAGAAACTAAATATATTGTAATATTTTTAAAAGAATCAAAATTTTTACCAAGTTACAAATGTAGAGGGTTTTACAAATGTTTTGTGATATCTCTGACTCGTATTTAGCTATGAATACGGGAAAGGGGTATTACATTTTTTGGTATTAGAGCTGCAGGTTTAGCCGATTCCCGGTCTAAATGGAAGTGGTTTTATGTTAAAAAGAGTATACATGCCACTAGGATATCAATATTACTGATCTGATTGATGTCGCTCCTTACTAATGTAAATTGTGAGGAATTATAAGAAATATTTCAGTCAAGAAAGCGTGATGAACTGATAAATTGGAAGCTTTGGAAGGAATCAAGAGTATTAACAATAAGGTTAATGATAACCTTTCGGATAAATCGAAACAAGAAAGGGGCACTTGTACAACAAGGAGTGCCTGCGCCGGATTAAGGAATTAAAAAGTTTAGAAACACCTGAATTGAAAGGAAAAGCAGATTAAGGTCCAGTGATTGTTGATTTATAACTGAATAACCTAAGGATTACATTGGATGGATTCCACTGCTTGGATACTAAGAAATTGGATGGAGTTGTATACCGAAATTAAGGAGGAAAATATTTTATACTGAAATAGTGTATTTGGATCCTGAAAAATGTTTAGATAGTGAATTTTATACCGATGTAAATATTTGTTCGTCTAGTTTCGTGCCCAACAAACGGAATCTGATTCGAGTCCCGAGTCAAAAGATATGATTTTTTAAGTGACAAAAGGTCAGAAAACAAAACACTAGTCTGTTCCGAATTCTAGCACTGTAACTGACTTTGAAAATTATCCATAAATCGTACAAGTTGAATTTGGGCTATTAATTTATATGGTTGAAAAGCTTATCGAATCTAGTTTCTTTCAGAACAAACAGAGTCAAATTCCGAGTTATAGATTATTTTATAGAAATATTTCTTCGAATGGACTGCAAACTGCCAGAAAATGAGAATTGATACACTTTGTATCTAAGGTTGATTAGTAAGCTTGAAAGGGGTTAATGGAAGTTCAAAGTGGTCACTAAGGACCATAATGAATTTTTGAACAATACAAGGAAGAAAGGAAAACGTTTGGAGATTTTGTATTCCAATGATTATTTTGGACAATATGTCTAAGATATTGTTAGATTGGGATCTAACAAATATTTTACTTATTTGAATTATGAAGTTAAGTTCGAATCAAGGGAGGTTCGAGGTACAATGAAGGAAATGATCAAAGAGGACTCAGTAAGGCATACTAATAAATGGCCCAGGTGAGTGCAATGCATACATAACATTATACATGGATGTTTCATACATCACCGGTAGGACTTGTGATGAGTCTACCTGGTTTATATATTGTCATGATATTTATTTCATTGATCATATATTTGACATATTTTAAATATGTTAAAGGTTGAAAATAAATACATTGATCACTAGTTATTGATGATGGTATAATATAAATGTTATTTCGGCTATGAACTGTTAAATGTTGATATATATTGATATATGTTGCCATTGATGACTTAAATGATGAAATAAAGTCCAATGTATGATATAGAGGTTAGATGGTATAGTTGCATATTCATAGGGTAATAAACAGTTGTATAAATATTCTAAGCACTTCAGGCAAAGTGCAAATATTATAAATACTCATTAAGGAGTATACTCATGCATTGTTTGAGTATACAGACTTACTACGAGTGCTAAACACTTCGGTGTAATTTCATATAAACTTAATGAGGGGTATATTGTATACTCCGGTTAGTACACATAAGCACTTCGGTGCTAAGCACTCCCGATAGAGTACAAATAATACACATACTCAAGAAAGGTTGGGTATGGGGGGTGACTCGTGTACATAGAATCTCTTAATTCGATACCTTGGGCTAAATAAATTGAAAAGAATAAAAAAGAAACAGGAAGATAAGCTTGAAAGCTTGCAGATAGAAATGGGAAAAAGGTATTGGTAAGCATTGAAAGCTTACGGATGGAATGGCAAAGGTATTGGTAAGATCTAATCTTATCACTTTGATATACATATTTATTTACGTTAACGAGCATATAATGGTAAGGTGATCATATGCATTGTTAATCATTAATATTGATATTATGACAATTGCACTTGAATTCGAATTATTGCATCACTAAGTAAATACTTAGCATGTAATTGTTTTACACGTAGGAAAGAAGAAATAGTTGGAGTAAGGAGCATAAACGGACATCATCAATCAATAACAGGTACATCAGTATCAGTAAGATATCTTTTGACATTGTTTGATATTTACTAGTTGGCATGTAAATTAAAATGATATGCCTGCTCTGATAGAATTTGTATTTTATGTGGTATCTGGATGAATTTTAAGTCAGACAGTTTTTAGGCAGTTTCATTAATTATATAAAGTCAAATTAAATTAATAAGTTGCTGCCTGAAATTAAACTCGATTTGAAGATTAAAATATTATGTTTAAACTATACGTGATTAACTACATTTGTAAATATAAACTAAATATATTGTAATATTTTTAAAAGAATCAAAATTTTTACCGAGTTACAAATGTAAAGGATTTTACAAATGTTTTGTGATACCTCTGACTCGTATTCAGCTATGAATACGGGAAAGGGGTATTACATTTATTGGTATTAGAGTTGTAGGTTTAGCAGATTCTCGGCCTAAATGAAAGTGGTTTTATGTTAAAAAGAGTGTACATGCCACTAGGATATCAATATTATTGATCTGATGTTTTTATGATCTGATTGATGTCGCTCCTTACTAAAGTAAATTGGGAGGAATTATAAGAAATATTTGAGTCAAGAAAGCGTGATGAACTGATAAATTGGAAGCTTTGGAAGGAATCAAGAGTATTAACAATAAGGTTAATGATAACCCTTCGGATAAATCGGAACAAGAAAGGGGCACTTGTAGAACAAGGAGTGCATGTGCCGGGTTAAGGAATTTAAAAGTTCAGAAACACCTGAATTAAAATGAAAAGCAGATTAAGGTCCAGTGATTATTGATTTATAACTGAATAACCTAAGGATTGCACTGGACGGATTACGCTGGATGGATACTGAGAAATTGGATGGAGTTGTATTGTTATTCTGATGTTAAGTTAAAGCTGGGGAAACATTTGAAATTGCTACGCAGCTAGGATTCCACATATCAGTCCAAGTTTATAACATCAGAACTGATAAATATTGGGAGGATTCGAAAATCATAGAAGGTACATCTCAGCTTTTTAGATAAACCTGTATTGATGTTGATGGGTCCGAGTTTATAACATCAGAACTGATAAATATTGGGAGGATTCGAAAATCATAGAAGGTACTTCTCATCTTTTTGGATAAACTTGTATTGAAGTTGAATGGTGAAGGATATATCCTTTTTAGAACCCATTTCAAGTAATATAATGGTCATAAATTTGTTGGGTTGTAATGTAAGGGCGAGCTGAACATTGGAATTGCTCGATAAAAATATAAGAAATAGAGTTCTCGATAAATTTAATGGAATTATCTTTCGAGGAGTTTAAGATGATGGTGGGCATGAATTGGTTACCTTCCTATCAAGTCATAATGAATTGTCGCATAAAGCAATTAGTATTAAAAAACACGAGAGGTACAAAAATAGTAGTAGTTGATAAAAGGGTAAATCCCTTTTCCAATGTAATTTCAGTTCTTTTATTAAAGAAATTGTTGTTATAAGGTTGTTAAGCTTTCTTAGCAAATGTAGTGGATACTTGGGCTGTTGAAGTTAAATTGGAAAATAACCCGACTATCCAAAAATATTGGATGTATTCCCATATGGGTTACTCGGAATTACCTCTAGATTGATAGGTGAAATTCAAAATAAAGATGATACCAGGTATTGATCTTAAATTAATGGCCCCGTGTAAAATGGCTTCGACCAAACTTCGAGATTTAAAGGTACAATTACAAGGAATGTTAGGTCGGGGTTTTACAAAACCTAGTGTGCCACCTTGGGGTGCACTAGCGTATTTGTGAAAAAGAAAGATTGATCTATGTGATTAAGTATAGATTTTTGTCAACTAAATAAGGTGACGGTAAAGAATAAATATCTTTTTCTAAAGACTGATGATCTTTTGATCAGTTAAAAAAGCACAGCTATGTTTTCCAAAATAGACCTTCGATCGGAATATTATCAGCTAAAGATCAAGGAAGAATAAACTCTAAAGATAGCTTTTCGAACTCGGTATGAATACTATGAGTTCGTAATGATGCCTACGACATTTATAAGTCTAATTAACCAAGTATTCTAATTTTACTTGGACCAATTTTTGGTAGAGTTTATTGAGGATATTTTGGTCTATTTGAAGAAAAAGGAAGAACAAGATGCTCATTTTGCATTGTTCTTCAGACCTTTCGAGAACAAAAGCTATATGCTAATTTGTTAAAATGTGAACTTGGTTGTCAAAAGCTATTTTATTAGTTATGTGGATTCGGCAGATGGGATAAGAGTATATCCCAAGAAAGCACAAACTATAGTTGAATGGAAACCTCTAAAGAATGTTTTAGAGGTTCAGAGTTTTTTTATGATTGCCTCCTCATTGACCAAGCTATTGAGGAAAGACATGCCATTCAGTTGAAAAGATAAATGAAAAGAAAACTTTGAGACATTAAGGAAGATCTTAATAGAACCCACGGTACCAGTACAGACAGAATGAAAAGTAATGGTCTATGCTTGAGACAACTTATGATATATGAGAGAAATTATCTTACTTAGGATTTGGATCTAGCAATGGCTATATTTACTTTACAGATATGGCGTCATTATTTATACAGTGACCGATGCTATATTTATATAGGTTATAAAAGTTTAAAGTATATGCTTACTAAAGAAGAGTTGAACATGAGGAAAAGAAGTTGGATCAAACTTCTTAAATATTATGATGTGGTCATTGATTATCATTCAGAAAAAGTTAACGTGGTAGCTAACGCTCTCAGTCGAAAGACACTTGTTGTCTTAAGAGCTATGAAGGCAAGATTTGCATTAAAAGAATATGGTGTTTTGATTGTCAAGTTAAGAATAAAATTTACCATATTGGATTAAATAAGCTATCTTTAAAAAAAGGATGAGAAATGTTGTCAAGGTTCAAACAAGTGGAAAAGAGTTAAACTGAAAACTTGGAAGTTAGGTTTGATAGATATTTGTATTATTAAGGAAGAATTTCTATCTCAATGATGGAAACTATATGTTGATCCTGAAAGAAAAGATATTTAATATGAAGTTAAGGATAAAGTATTCCTTAAAAGTTTCACCTTGGAAGAAGGTGTTATGGTTTAGACAAAAAGAAAGTTAA
Source organism: Hibiscus mutabilis (assembly GCA_019671005.1). Taxonomy (NCBI): domain Eukaryota; kingdom Viridiplantae; phylum Streptophyta; class Magnoliopsida; order Malvales; family Malvaceae; genus Hibiscus; species Hibiscus mutabilis. Next base: position 27,380,993 of record CM033738.1, read on the forward strand.
GTTTAAGATTTATTGGGCTATAAGAAATCGGGAAAGGAGTTCGTCTGATAGTTAAGCTTAATAGCTATCTTTATCATTGGAAATTGACAAGATTCATAATGTATAGATGATCAGGAAATATTGATTAGACCCCTCACATGTTGTTACTTCGGAGAAAATAGAGATTCAGCCGGATTTAAGCTATGAAAAAGAACGGGTAAATATCCTAGCACATGGAGTCAAAGAACTAAGAAAACAAGAAAATCCCATTTGTTAAAGTTCTTTGAAAAAAATCATAAGGTTAAAGAAACGACTTGAGAGAAATAAGAAGAAAATATAAGAAAATAGTTTCCTCACCTTTTGGAACCAAGTCCGTATTGAAAATTCGAGGATGAATTTTCTTAAGGAGGAGAGAATTGTAATACCCTAAAATTTACTAAGTAGATTAAGGGTCATTTAATACTAATATAATAGCTTAAAAGCTAACTTAGTGACTAAAATGACAAAAATGCAAAAGTTAGGATTTCTTTAATTATGGGTTTTGGATAGGAAATTTCTAAGGTTTAAAGGTATCATGTGATAGATAGTGAATTGAATAAGGTATTATTAAAGTTTGGTTGAATTTCAAGGAAAATTGGAATGGGAATTGAAGTTTAAAATGTTAGTGATCAAAATGTAAATTCTAAAAAATTGATGGCTAAAGTATAAACTTTGGAAAAGTTTGGAGACTAAAGTTGTAATTTACTAAAAGTTAGGGGTTTTTATTTCATAAATAAATAGATCACCTAAGGGTGTGGATCGAATGTTAAGATTTTGGTTCGATTTGATATTTCAATTATTGGGAAAATCGCAGTTAAAGTTTAAGTGGAAATCCAATACCCGGATCAAACTGGAAAATTTTGAAATTTTGTCATGTGATAGAGAAAGTTTATAAAAGTCATTTCCAAGTGTTGGAAATATTTTTAGTTTGATTCAAGATGAATCCTACAGTTTATTTCTAAGTAAAGGATTATATATCGGTATATTGGATCAAATGGAAATTTTAGAGACTGGTCCAAAAGCTATGGAAAAGTCATAAAATTTTATTTTATGAATATTTTATTATGCTTGGTTGAATTCTAACTAGATTTAGTTAGATTTTGATGGAATGGCAATTTGGAAACAAACTAGTAAATAAAGACTAGTTGGAGGGCAAATTGGTCATTTGGCTTCAATGGCAATTTTAAAATATTTAAAAAGTTATAAGGGCAATTTTGGAAAGATGAAATGGAAGATTAAATCTTGGCCCTTGATTGATGATAAAATCAATATCAATCATTGGATAAAAAGGGTAAAATTGTAATTTCACAATTAAATGAATTTAATATTCATTTACTAGATATATGTTTAAAATAATGGTGAAAAGATCATCTTTTCCAGCCTTGAAACGTGGAGAAACAGGGGAAAGAAGAAGAAAATTTTAGAAGCTCGATTTAAGCCCCGAAACTCGATTTTCAGGTAATATCTTCTACTACGAAGTTGTTCTACTCTTCAAGCTCTATCTTTTGATATCAATAATTCATGGAATAAATGCTTGGTTGATGAAAATTTTCATTAGAAAGAAATTAGGTTTATGGATCAAATTGGGGCGTTTGGGATTTTATGATTCCATGATTGAATTCAAGTTAGAATTAAGCTAATATGATGTTAAAATCATGATATTGAGTTAGGATTTACGTTTTACATGTTTTGATTTTTATGAAGATGATTAGGGTTTATGGATTCAAGTTTAATTAAGGGTTTGTGATGTTGAAATAATGATCTAGTAAGCTTGAATTGTTGTTTGGAAGCAAAACCCTAAGTTAAATTGTGTAGGGACCATTTCAGCAAATTGAAAAGTTGAAGGACCAAATCTGAATTTTTAGAATTTGGAGTGTATTTATGTTATTAATGATGTTTTGTATGGGGTATAAATCTGATTTTCAGTTGTAATGATGGAATTAAGGTACTAATGTTGAATTGAGGACTAATTTGCAAAGTTAAGAAGCTTGAATCCTTATCTTTGCATTTTAGTGACTATTTCGGTAAATAATGAAAATTAAGGAGAATTATTGTGAATAGTTATTTGATAAATAAGGTCATAAGATGGTGGGTTAAAGAAAGTAATTGGAGTAAATTGAAAAGTAGAAAAATAAGGAGAAGTTAGTATAAAAGTCAAAGTTGTTTATGGAAGCTGTGTAGAAAAACTGGTTTATGGCAGTAACTTTGAAAATTCACCATTAATTCTACAAAAATGGTTTGATAGTGGATTTTATACCGATGTAAAGGTTTGTTCGTCTAGTTTTGTTCCCAACAAACGGATTCTGATTTTGAGTTCCGAGTCAAAAGATATGAATTTGTAAGTGACAAAAGGTCAAAAAACATAACACCAATTTGTTCCGAATTTCAGCACTGTAGCTGACTTTGAAAATTCGCCATAAATCGTACAAGTTGAATTTGGGCAATTAATTTATATGGTTGAAAAGATTATCGAATATAGTTTCTTCCAAAACAAACGGAGTCGAATTATGAATCATAGATTATTTTATAGAAATATATCTTCGAAGGTACTGCAAACTGCCAGAAAATGAGAATTGATACATTTTGTACTAAGGTTGACTAGTAAGCTTGAAAGGGGTTAATGGAAGTTCAAAGTGGTCACTAAGGACCATAATGAATTTTTGAACAATACAAGGAAGAAAAGGAAAACGTTTGGAGATTTTGTATTCCAATGATTATTTTGGACAATATGTCTAAGATATTGTTAGATTGGGATCTAACAAATATTTTACTTATTTAAATTATGAAGTTAAGTTCGAATCAAGGGAGGTTTGAGGTACAATGAAGGAAAGGATCAAAGAGGACTTAGTGAGGCATACTAATAAATGGCACAGGTGAGTGCAATGCATACATAACACTATACATGGATGTTTGCGATGAGTCTACCTGGTTTATATATTGTCATGATATTTATGTCGTTGATCATATATTTGACATATTTTAAATATGTCAAAGGTTGAAAATAAATGCATTGATCACTAGTTATTAATGATGGTATAATATGAATGTTATTTCGGCTATGAACTGTTAAACGTTGATATATATTGATATATGTTGCCATTGATGATTAAATGATGAAATAAAGCCCAATGTATGATATAGAGGTTCGATGGTATAGTTGGATATTCATAGGGTCATAAACAGCTATATAAATATTCTAAGCACTTTAGGTAAAGTGCAAATATTATAAATACTCATTGAGGAGTATACTCATGCATGATTTGAGTATACAGACTTACTACGGGTGCTAAACACTTCGGTGTAATTTCATAAAAACTCAATGAGGAATATATTGTATACTCTGATAAGTATACAGAAGCACTTCGATGCTTAGCACTCCCGGTAGAGTGCAAATAATACACATACTCAAGAAAGGTTGGGTATGAGGGGATGACTCGTGTACATAGAATCTCTTAATTCGATACCTTGGGCTAAATAAATTGAAAATAATCAAAAAGAAACAGGAAAATAAGCTTGAAAGCTTGCAGATAGAAATGGGAAAAAGGTATTGGTAAGCATTGAAAGCTTACGGATGGAATGGCAACGGTATTGGTAAGATCTAATCTTATCACTTTGATATACATATTTATTTATGTTAACAAGCATATAATGGTAAGGTGATCATATGCATTGTTAATTATTAATATTGATATTATGACAATTGTACTTGAATTCGAATTATTGCCTCACTAAGTAAATACTTAGCATGTAAATGTTTTACGCATAGGAAAGAAGAAATAGTTGGAGTAAGGAGCATAAACGGATATCATCAATCAATAATAGGTACATTAGTATCAGTAAGATATCTTTTGACATTGTTTGATATTTACTAGTTGGCATGTATATTAAAATGATATGCCCGCTCTGATAGAATTTGTATTTTATGTGGTATCTGGATGAATTTTAAGTCATACAGTTTTTAGGCAGTTTCATTAATTATATAAAGTAAAATTAAATTAATAAGTTGTTGTCTAAAATTAAACTCAATTTGAAGATTAAAATATTATGTTTAAATTATATGCGATTAACTATATTTGTAAATAGAAACTAAATACATTGTAATATTTTTAAAAGAATCAAAATTTTTACCGAGTTATAAATGTAGAAGGTTTTACAAATGTTTTGTGATATCTCTGTCTCGTATTCAGTTATGAATACGGGAAAGGGGTATTACATTGCTTCAAGGAACGTCAAACTTCGAAGTGCTTGATCGACACCCAAATGAGGGGAGAATGAGGCATGGTGAGTTAGTGAGATTGAGAGAGCCACCTTAAATGGGTTAGAAATTAGGTATGAGATTATGCCTCTTGAAAGCCTAATAGACTAGAAGAAACTATACATTTGCGTATATCTCCACAATAGTCAAGATCTTCTAAATATGCGTTTCATTAGAGTTGATCTCTGACAATTTGAAGCAGATGCGCTATGGTGTTTGATATTTTGGGGGAAAACATGTTTTAAAATGTTTGACATTTTCTCCCAAAGTTTTGATGTTTACCATTTCCCCCAAACGTTAGTTTTTAGAATGTGTGACAATATATTTCGAGTTGTGATTACCATTCTCCAAACATTAATTTTCAAAAATGTTTGGCTTAAAAAAAGAGAAAAAAAAGAAAAAAGATGTTTACCATTTGTTTCAAACAATGTTTTTAAAATGTTTGGTATTCCCTTCAAGTTGTGATTTTCAAAATGGCTGTTGTCTTTTCAAACAATCATTATTTTTTGTATTGAAATATACACAAGTAAATTGCCTTTTGCGTTACTTTAAAAATGAATGATGATGAGATTTAAAGCATAGGGACCGAGAGTTAGTTCCCGTCAAAATGCTATGAGAAGATCAAGGATGAGCTGAGGGGATGGAAGCATTTTTGCTCACCCTAGTGATTAGAAATAGATCAAGGCTCTGTATGATGGGTTAGGAAACTCAAAGCAGTCGAGCCCGTGATTGAATGGGGCAACGCCAAGCGAAGAAGATGACAAGGGTTCTTATAAGAATAATATAAGGACCATAAGATCATTTATGAAGACAGGTGATAGCCCTGAAGACAAGAAAGCATTCCGCATGAAATATTTGAAAGCATGTTAATTCAGCTTCGAAGTGATTGATCAAATGAGGATTTAAAAGCATACAGTGAAGAAGTAAAGAGATGAAGAAATCTGAGGAATGATCTTTCAGGGTGTAAGACTTTAGAATAGAAAAAGATTGAAAGAAAAAAGAGAAGAAAAAGAAAAAAAGAAAAAAGAGAAAAAAGAAAAAAAAAGAAAAAAGAGAAGAAGAAGAAAAAGAAAAAGAAAGCATTACATTGCATGCGTCATATAGATAGAGGCATGTCAATTTTTTCTTGTTTTAGACAGGTATTTGAAGAATTGTCAAAAAGTTTGAATAAGTAGATTTCATTAAAGAAAGAAAGATGATGGCAGCCATAGTAGCGTGAGGCCAGATGATGGTAGCCAAAGTAGCGTAAAGCCGGATATTAAGTCCTTCGGGCATGATGATAAGACTTTCGGGCCACCAATAAGTCTTTCGAGCATGGTGATAAGTCCTTCGGACCATCAATAAGTCTTTCGGGCATGATGCAGCAGCCATAGTAGCGTGAGGCCAGATGTCGGCAGCCATAGTAGCGTAAGGCCAGATAACGATAGCCAAAGTAGCGTAAAGCCGGATAATAAGTCCTTCGGGCCATCAGTAAGACCTTCGGGCATGATGATAAGACCTTCAGGCCATCAATAAGTCTTTTGAGCATGGTGATAAGTCATTCGGGTCATCAATAAGTCCTTCGGGCATGATGCGGCAGCCATAGTAGCGTGAGGCCAGATGTCGGCAGACATAGTAGCGTGAGGCCAGATGACGGTAGCCAGAGTAGCGTAAAGCTGGATATTAAGTCCTTCGGGCCATCAGTAAGACCTTCAGGCATGATGATAAGACCTTCGAGCCATCAGTGAGTCTTTCTAGCATAGTGATAAGTCATCTGGGCCATCAATAAGTCCTTCGGGCATGATGCGACAGCCATAGTAGCGTGAGGCCAGATGACGGTAGCCATAGTAGCGTGAGGCCAGATGACGATAGCCATAGTAGCATAAACCCAGGTATTAAGTCCTTCAGGCCATCAGTAAGACCTTCGGGCATGATGATAAGACCTTCGGGCCATCAGTAAGTCTTTCGAGCCATTAGTAAGTCTTTCGAGCATAGTGATAAGTCCTTTGGGCCATCAATAAGTCTTTCGGCCATGATGTACCAGTCTTAGTAGCGTGAGTCCAGAAAGATCGGCAGCCTTAGCAGCGTGAGTCCAGAAAGATTTGCAGCCTTAGCAGCGTGAGTCCAGAAAGATCGGCAGCCATAGCAGTATGAGTGTAGAAAGATCGACAGCCTTAGTAGCGTGAGTCCAGAAAGATCGGCAGCCTTATTAGCGTGAGTCTAGAAAGATCGGCAGCCATAGCAGCATAAGTCCAAAAAGCTCGGCAGTCTTAGTAACGTGAGTCCAGAAAGATCGACAACCTTAGTAACGTGAGTCTAGAAAGATCGGCAGCCTTAGCAGCGTGAGTCTAGAAAGATCGGAAGCCTTAGCAGCGTGAGTCCAGAAAGATCGACAACCTTAGTAGTGTGAGTCCAAAAAGATCGGTATCCATTTTCGGCGTGAATCTCCAAATTTGAAGAAAAAGATCGACAGCCTTAGTAGCGTGAGTCCAGAAAGATCGACATCCTTAGTAGCGTGAGTCCAGAAATATCGGTAGCCATTTTCAGCGTGAATCCCCAAGCTTGAAGAAAGATTTTGGCAGCCTTAGTAGTGTGAGTCCAAAAAGATCGGTAGCCATTTTCGGCGTGAATCCCCAAGCTTGAAGAAAAATTTTGGCAGCCTTAGTAGCGTGAGTCTAGAAAGTTCGGTAGCCAATTTGGCGTGAATCCCCAAATTTGAAGAAAGATCTTGGCAGCCTCAGTAGCGTAAGGCCAGATTGGTAGCCATTTTGGCGTGAATCCCAGAAAGATTCGAAGATAAAGGTTTTATATAGGAATGGCCTATATTTTCTAGCCCTCACAGTAAAAGGTTCTATATAGGAAGAACTCGTAACTTCGAGATTTCAGAAGCTAAAAGTTCTATATAGGAAGAACTCGCGGCTCCAGGGTTTGAGGACTAGCAGTTCTATATAGGAGGAACTCCTAGTCGAAAGAATCCATCCGTGGCGCAGGAGGTTTTATATAGGAAAAACCTGCCGCGTTGAAGGCGAAGAGTTCTATATAGGAAAGACTCCAAGCTTTACTGTCTCAGGGTGAAAAGTTCTATATAGGAGGGACTCGTAACTCGAGGCTTCAGAGTGAAAGGTTCTATATAGGAAGAGCATGTAGCTCCAAGATCGGAAGGTGACGAAGTTCCATATAGGAAGAGCTTACAAGCTTGAAGATTCAGCTAAGGAAGAGCAGAGAGTTCCAGAAGAACACGTGATTCCAAAGCCAAAGATAAGGAAGTAGGTCAAAAATGAGTGCTTTTGATCTTTGCTTTGTTCTCGTTTCACAAGAACAAACAAAGAGGGACAACTATAATCACTCATTTTTATTATTAGTATTATTTTAATAGTAATATTATTAATATAAAATTAACGAAAAAATCAATAATAATAATAATATAATATAAAAAAAGTAAAAAAAAAATAAATTAAATTAAAAATTAAAAAAGGGAAATTGCATGGAGGAGGGTGCTCCACAACACCCAAGCTCTCCCCCACCCCTTTTGAAATTGCCTATAAATAGGCATGCATTTGCCATTTGCAAAGGCATGAACCGAATGGCTCCCAAATAAGAGAGCTATGCTCTTGGGTAGCCAAGGAACGGGGCAATGCCCTCGGTCCTAATCGGTTCGATCAAGGTCCTATTTTGGATCCGATCTAGTTAATTTTTGGAGAGGTCGTGGTAGATCTCGGTGGGGTTCAGTTGGGGTTTGTCATTCGAGCTCTTACTTAGGTATATTTTCTTCCCTTTTATTTGTGTTGTAATTTTTATGATTTAATGAAGTATTAGTTAATTTAAAATTGTGTTCTTTTTAGTTTGTATGTTTATTTATGTTTTAGAGTTGTATTTTATTTTAGATTATTATTTTATTATGTCAGTATTTATTTATATTTTTATCGCGTTGTATTTATTTATATTTTTCATGTTTTAAGTTGCATAATGGAATATAAATTGTCAATGCGGCGCCCTTTTATCCGAGTGTAAACGGGGCTAGTATCAAGCATAGTGATGGTGGTTGGGCGGTGTGGGGGTGCTAATCCTTCCCCATCCGTAACCGACTCTAGAGCCCAACATTTTTAAAATCTCTGGTTTTATGGTGTCCGACCTACCTAAGTGGCCGGTGGGGACTCCATTTTTTAAATAAAACCTGGTTTTTCTAAAACCCCACGGAATAAACATTTTAATACCCGAGAGACCCTAAACACCTTTAAAACCCATTTTTTTAGCGAATGGGATATCGCTACAGGTATAAAGACTCGATTTCGGAAACAAAGTAACCCTTCGGAGTTAACAGTGAAGTCTGGAATGGGTTTACTTCAAAATCCATCAAGAACGGTCCTAAGTTAACAGACTAAATTAAAAAAAAATTATTTTCTAAAAATGGAATTGAAGTTACATAGGTATTCGAGTTCTATTTTACCATTCAAACTTTAACTGAATATTTTTCAAGTCGAAATTATAAAATTTGAGTCGAGCAAAAAAAATAAGCATAGTCAATTTTTGTTCACCCCTAACTCTAACTCAGTGTAATAACAACTTATTAACATTAAAATATACAGTTTCTAATTAAATTATTTTACATATACAATTATTTTTATTACAAATAAAAACAAGGGATAATGGCATAAATACCCTTGTAGTTTCCCAAATTTTCCAAAATGGTGCCTAAAGTTTGTATACGTTCAAAGTGCCCATGTAATTAGCTTGCCTCATTCAAAATTCCGTCGGGCACTAATGTTGCTAACCAGTGACGTGCCAGGGAAATGTGGCACTCTCTTATGATGTCACTTGTTTTTTTTTTCAAAAAAATGTTTAAAGTTAAGGGACATTGAAATAATTTTACCTTTTTTATTTTCATAATAAAATAAAAGAATGAAAGAAAAAGGGCATAAGAACGATTTTACCTTTTCTTTTTAGATTCTATAAATTTATTCTTTTCTTTGCTATTAACATTTCAAAAAAAAATTCATTCTTTCCCTAAAAAAAACTAAGTCTTCTTCCCCACCATCGTTGATAAAAATCATTAAGAAAATTTGTTAATGATGTTAGATCAGATTTTAGGATTATAGATGGGGGAAGGGTGAAGGGCCAAGAAGGGTGAGGGGCGTGACGGCGCGAAAATAGTGAAGGACAGTAAGGGTTTCGGACGATGTGACCAGCAATTGGTATCTGAGAAACCGACAAGGGTTTTTGGGCGAATGAGTGAATGAAATGCATGGTGGTGCGCATAGGATATTAGTGAGCAGAGATATTGGGATGATGGTAGTTTGGGGGTACGCCGAAACGAGGAAGGATAGTAGGGCTTTTGAATGATGACGCTCAACTAGATCTTGCAATCTTCTCAAATCCATGGCCTGAAAGATCATCGCATGAAGTATAAATTATACATTGCCCTTTCATTTATCTAATTAACCTCCATGTTAGCTAAAAAACATCATCCACGACCCAACAATCGACATCAAGAATCAAAACCAAAAGAAAATTAGCATGGAAAATAAATGAGGGTAAGAGTGGTTGATCTTTTCGATGGTGGCTGAAGTAGATCCAATGAGAGAAATATTCAAATTTAAGGCTAGTTTTCGTTGATCGAAATAAGTTCTATGAAATCTAATTCAAGAGGTGAAGGGAGAGGAAATGCTATATTTTAGCACCTACATTGGTCGGAGTCGATAACAAAATTATTTGATTTTTAGTCCATTTTGGGAAAATCCATACCAATAAAAACAAGGAAGAGAAGGTGAGCTTCATTTTGATAACTTTGATTTGTCAGAAAAATCCATCGTACGAAAGTGAAGAGAAAGCAACGACGGGCGTCGAGGGTGAGTTAAAAAAGAAATGTTGAAATAGAGTTATAAGTTTTGTTCAGAAGAGAAGAAAATATTAAAGAAATAAAAGATGAAAATGTAAAATTGAGCTAATGTCCCTTGACTTTAAACACCTTTATTTCTACAAAAATAGTGTCATGCGCCAGCTTAGGATGGTGGCGGTGCCAAGTATTCCTGACACGTCACATGTTAACGAAGTTAACGTTAAGGGACATTTCGAATGACGGAAGCAAACTATATGGGGCATATTGAACATATTCAAACTTTAGACACCACATTCAAAAATTTAGAAAAAAGTATAGAAGGTATTTGTGCCATTATCCCTAAAAACAACATCATATTCTTAGTTTCAATATGAATACTACTATTTCACTAGAGTTTTATAAAAAGAAAAAAGAAAGTCAAAAGCTCCTTATCGGATTTGAATCGATGACTTACACCTTACATGGTGTTACTCTATTGTTTTTCTGAATAGTTTAAAGGTGATTAAAAGGTAGTATATGTTTATACATATTTTTAATCCTTTGACAATGCACATACACCTTGTAGACAAAGCGATTTGAACCCGTGTCTACTGGGATGAACATCATCCGCTTTTTCACTAGGCCACTTGTTGGGTTCTGCTTTATTGTTGAGTTAAAAAGGTTGTTCGGTTCAATAATTGAATGAATCGGTACACAAATAAGATCTATTTGTATATATAAGTAAATGAAGTAGATTACATATGTTAAAGTATAGTAGAAGCCTTTGTACTATACTTAAAAGTGTACTTTAGTCTTTTACTATAAAATGAACATTTTAATCCCTGTAGGTTTGAAAAGTTAACATTTTGGTCCAAACGCTACAATTAGTGTTTGTTGGCTTAAATATTTTGGTTTAAATACTATTTAGGTCTTTTTCAGTTTTGAACTCGAACAAATTAATCTCTCTCTAAAAACATTTGTGTGATTTTACACAAAATTTAAAAACACTTCAAATCTAAATGAAAAATTAACTTATATTCTAATTTGTTGAAGTTTGAATTTAATTATTTTTGATATAACATATATTTGCAAAAATGTTTTTGGACTTGATCAAATATTTCAAAAACATTTCAAAGTCCAAACAAATTTAAAAAATATATTTTAAAGGTTTTTCAATTTAGTCAAACTTTTTCAAAACCATTCTTTTCTTTTCTTTTTTTGCACTTTTAAAATTAATTTTCTAGGTTTTAAAACAAAAAAAATCATATCCTTTTTTAAAAGATTCGATCTCTTTCATCATAGTAACAAAAACGATCAATCACTTATAAAAAGGATTGATCGTTTTTGGGAGAAACAAAAAAGATCAATCCATTTCTTCAAATGATCGATCCTTTGGTTAGTAATAATCTGGTTATTGACAAAGGATTAACCCCTCTGGTTATAAAACCTGAAATTCTTTGAAAGTAACAGCTATCTTGCAACTCCAATAACTACAACATATCTCCAACTACCATAAAACACTAGAAACTCATTTCACATTATATAAACACTACAAGCGCACTTGAAGAAGGCGACTACACCTATCAAAGCCTAAAGATCAAGAGAAAATAGTATAATTCTTCATTATTTAATTTTCTCTTGTACATATAGCATTTTATTTTATTCATTATGATCTTAAAGTTTGTAAACACCCACCTAGAGAGGTATCTCTTGTTTACACAAATCAAACCTTATAAAAGGGAGCGATTCTAGTTTAACCTTAGAAAAATTAGAGTGATTCTATCATAGCCTTTGAAAAGCTAGGGTCGTAAAGGTTAAACCTTCTTCCTGAAAGTTCCAATTCAAGATAATGTATTTGCGGGGGAAAATCTTGGTAGTGGATGTAGACTTTGGTTGAGAAATTTTTGTCTTCACTTACAATAATATTAAAATTACAAGTCAAAATATAAAAAATGTTTAAAATGTTTAATCGAAAAGGTGTACATTTAATTTTCTTAGAATTTTTAATTTTAAAGCGAGAATAAGAGTTTAATCGAAAAGGATGATAAAAATCATAATATATACATAAAATTTCATTAGAATTTTCAAAAATAGAAGAAAATAATATAAAATAATATAAAAGTTTGATTTATTTAAAAAATTATTCAATCACAGTTGAGCATGTGTCATATACGGACAGGAAGAGCCAATACCATCATAGATTCTTCTTACCTACTCACTCTTAAAATGTACATTGAATAAATTACTCTCTTTTTCCAAGAGAAGTCAATTTGCTCAATTTGAAAATTAACAGAAACTTAAAGGGAGTTTAAACCAAAATATTTCAGCCAACTAATTATAACATTAAAATTTTAGACTAAAATATTCACTTTTCAAACGCACTGAGATTGAAATGTCGCTTTTTATAAGTGGACTAAAATAAACTTTTTAGTATATTTATGTATTAAAATATTCTTTTTATAGTATAATTTTAAATAAACTTTTAGATATAGTACAATAGCTTCTAATAAACATTAACTATATTGATGTAAGAAATTAGAAATTTGTGTACCCGTATGATGTTGATGTATTAATGGTGCTATTCTTTACTTCCGTTGTTTAAAAAACCGTATAAAGTTTCAAAGTAAGAACAGATGTGTAACAAATCGTTTTAGGCTAAATTATATTTTAGGCCAAATTAGTAATTAATGTTTTATTTCGTGACCCATTTAAGGTTTGGTCATGACAGACGTTAATTTTTTTCATTATCCAATCAAAATCAAACACATGGCAATATTAAACATTTTTTGATTTTTTTTTAAAAAATAAATCAGAATTTTTTAAATATCTTGAAATTTTCAATTAATTTCAAAATAGTCCCTAAATCTCTAAACCCCAAATCCGGCCATTCCCACAAGCATTGGTTGCATTTTCGGCGACGGAATGAAGCGTCCTCCCCTCGCTGAATGACTCATACATTTTTCATGGTCCGTTATGCCTCCGTTCGTCGCGAATCATTCGAATGAACCATTCGACGATTTTGACGTTTCGCACGGTATTGGTCAATTTTCGACAACGAGGTGATGGGGTAAATGGTCGTGATGTCACGGCCACGAATGTGATAAGCGGCGGCGTGGCAATCAGTGGCGAAATCAGTCTAAATCGAAATTTGGTTTTTGGAGTGTTAGGGATTTCAAAATTTGGGGCTATTGTGAAATTTGAGGTTATTTTGTTTTATTAATTTTTATTAATTTTTTAATATAATTTTGAAATTTTAAGAAGATGACACATGTCAGTTAAAGGTAAAATTAACGGACAATAATAGCGGAACACCTATTTGAGTAACGTTGAAAATGTTAGGCACTTATTTGGCCCAAAACAAAGTTTATGCACCTAACTAAAAATAATAGTTTGGACACTTATTTAACTATTAAGCATTTAAAAAACAATCATTAATGTCATAATTTTAATATTTATTACTTAATTTACGTTTGTTTATCTTCGAAATTTAAATTCTGAAATGTAAGTTAACAAATGTTACCTTAAGTTTATTACACGATGTTTAATATAGTGCATGTACTTTTATAATTTTAATTATGATACATGTACTTTGATAAAATATCTAATATTATAACTATATTTTAAAAATATCCAATTCGACACTTGAACCAGTTTGTATGATATTATAGTACTTGTCGAGTTTCATTGACTAACTCATCACTTGTCAACGGACCTAGGTATCATCAATTGAACCATTTTGTATTTTAATCACCGAATTTTAAAAACTTGTGATATAGTTATTTAACCATTTGACGGAGAATTTAAAAATTATATAATAAGTCCGTTAACTTTTCTGAAAATTTTAAGTTAGCTTCTCAAATAGTTAACAATTCATATTAAAAATTATATTTTTAATATTGTTAGTTAAAATTTCTAAAAATTTAAATTGGCACGTTTATTTTTTTGTCTAATGATAATTTAAGTCACTATAAATTTAAATATTAGATAAATTTGGACTCGCCCTTCAATTCTGAGTTCAAATACTTAATAAATCTTTATATTTTTAAAATTCAATAATTTGACCTCTCCTAACATTCGATCCTAACTTCGACCCTGCATTAATTTTTTAATTCGCTTTCATTAAAGTCATTTCTGGTAAGACGTTAACTACCGTTAATAAACGCTGACGTAATCATTAACTTTCCTTCTTTCTCTGTTCTCTTTTTCTTCCGTGGTTGAATCTTTCGACCTTTAATTTTTCATTCATTTCTGTTAGATCAATCATTAACTTTTTCTTATTTCCCAAAGTGACAACAATTGTGTTAGATCGACTGAATGAGCTCAAATCTTGTCATAGAGATATTATGGTTGATTTGATATGGATGTGCATAGGGGAAGAAGCTCGATATTGTACTTGAGCTAATAACTCCCCGAAATATGAATCAGGTTGTCCCTTTTTTGGTTGCCCTTTCGATTCCTCATAGTTTTGTCGTAATTAATCCGAACCAGCCCGCGTCGTACATTTAATTTTGGTGGGCGAGTCTTCCAACAAGATTTTTTTTACACACACAAGATCTCAAACTCGAGACATGCTTAAACGATATCAAGCTGCTTATCATTTATACTATCCCGTTGGTAATGAGATTGTCCTTTTGTTGAAGAAGGAAGTTGTGAAGACTCAAACCAGAGAACTTGAGAAGAATGGAGAGTGGAGAATATAGACAAATGCTCATTCAAGCTATCCATTCTTGTGCAATCAAGTTCCCATAAGTAGCAAGCACGGTTGTGCATCTGCTTATGTATTTCCTTGGGAGACAGTAATGTTGCTTCCATTATTGATGTTGTCATTTTTGTTCGAGAAATAATCGAATCCAACCCTAAACTTAGAGTTTCCATTATAATTAAGCTGTTGGACACAGTCCATATGATCCGAGCTGCACATGTTTGCTCTTGTGCCTTTTCAATTTTTGGAGAGTGTTGCCTTTCACCGTCTGAAGTTGAAAGTGCATTAGCAACCATCAAGCAGTGTCTTGGAGAGCAACCTTTCTACTCTGGTTCTAAGGAAGTAGAAGCTACTGCTGACGAAAGCTTTCAAAGAGAGACAGAAGTAAGGAAATTAGCGAAGAAAGGAAATTAACAGCCACGTCAACATTTTTAACCACAATAACCTCAATGAAAACAAAATAAAAATTTAATGATAATGTCACAAATTTTAAAAATTCGGTGGCCAAAGTACATGTGTCCTAAAAGTTTAGTAACCATATCTGTAATTTACACTATTTATTACTCAAATGAAATGCACCCATAAAATTATAGCTTTTACATTCAAGTTAATACTTTTTAAATTATTTAAATTTAATCCGATTAGACCTGTGCAAAATGAGACAAATATATACATTTTATTTTAGTTTCTATAATTTAATCACCATCTGTTGTGTGAGTTTTTTAATATTACTATAATGTAATTTTAGAGAACATTCCACATAAAGTTGAAAGAGTTCTAAGGGGAAAAAGTATCTTAGAAACCAAAATTGACCTTGTAATACTTGGTTAATATAACACAAATAAGAAGTTTTAGGATGAAGGGCTGGCTTGCTAGGAAGTTCTTCCGCTGCCGCCACTGCAAACCCAACTCTGCTTGGTGCCGTTTACCTTCATTTCCTTCGCATTCCCATCCGTGATTTTGCAAATCTGGATTGCTCAATAAGCAAAACCTAGAAACTCAGCAGAAGATATGCAATGCAATGTAATGAAAAGTACATAGAGCAGATAGTCAAAGGATACTCCAATCGCATGCCATCCCCGGTTGGCGACGAGTATAGAATTGTCCCTTGCAAAGAGTTGATTGCCCCAGTTGAATAAGCAGCATCCTGTAAACAGCATGGCATATTAAGATTGTAAGGCCGCTTGTTTATCTTCGAAAAGAATAAAGAAACAAAAGAAAAAGTTGTAAACATTCGCGGCTTCTACTTGCAATGCTAAGAGAAGTGGAAATCATCTGTACATACAAATTACAGAAATCCACAAATTAATAAAGAAACAAAGATATGGTAGATTATAGGCATAATGCCAAAAAATGCCCCTTAACGTTTGACTAAATAGTCATTTTGGCCCATATTCTTTTTTTGAAGCAATTAAGCCCTCAACATTTCATTCCAAGTAAAAATAGCCTATCTACAGATGGAAATTATTAGTCAACTAACGATAAACAACTTGAAATGACTTGACAAAATGACACGTCAGAAGAAAAAAATATTTTATATTTTATACAATTTTTTAAAATTATTTTTTGATTGATGTATCACTCTGTAAAAACATATTTGTCGACACTGCTATTGCGGCGTGCACTGCCATGTAGGTTTGTCATGTCATTTCAAGCTATTTATCGTTAGTCAACTAACAATTTTCATCTGCAGAAGGCTCATTTTGATCCAAAATAAAACGTTGAGGGTTAAATTGCTATTTTGACATTATGCCTAGATTATGTATACCAAAACATGTCAAAAATTGGAATAAGAGTCGTCAAAAATTAAGACTGAAATAGGTCTCAATTCTTCACAACAGCCAAAAATAAATAAATAGATGTGGCCTATTCGAATATGCTCAAAAACCGTAAATTAGACACCTTCACTTTAAAGCTAGAATGGAATAGCACTGCTCGTTTATCAGATAGAAAACCACTTGTTCTTTTTAAGGATACTACAAAGAGACGGAGGAAACAAAATAGAAAAGAAATTGCATACCTGGAAATCAACAAATGCAACTGTTGCTCCATATGTACTCTGCATTTTCAACTTTAGAAACCCCGGGCATCTGACAGAAGCAATAGAAAGTTACGCACAATGAGCACATTTTGCAAGGCAAAACAATCTCCTTTTTACCTTGAAAATACTTGAATTAATTCTTCCTCTGTACAACTTGACCCTAGATTAGCCACAAAAAGTGTTGGACATGGGCCCGCAGCCTGCATTCATGAGAGACCAGACTCCGGATAATTATTTTGCTAATATATATGAAAAAGCCATTCTAATAAGGCTATCTAGTCAATATTTCCAGAAAAATAAAGTTTAACGGTAAAACAATAATACTTTGCTGAACAAGTTATGATTGAAAAATGCGACTTTCACTCAATACTTAGTTTCTTTCTTTCTAGGTTTACTTATAAACAGACTCGATTATTATTTCAATTTCACCTATGATATGTTAGTCTGGAGTTATCGGTTTACAATAGGAATTCTTTCAGGAGCCATATGGGATGCCAAGAAGAAGAAAATGGGGGTGATAATGGACTATTCAAGGGTTCTATGAACATGACAGAAAAATTTGCATCTAAATGAAAGATCTTAGAATATTTCCTAGGTAGGATGCTTAATGACAAAAACAAACCAGGAAAGATGTAGAACATGTTTCCTATAACATCCGAAACAAAGAAAAGATAATTTATGTATTTTAATACACAAATTTAAGCAAAAAGATGGAGGCATTTGTACCGATTTCATAGCTGCTGACTCAGCATTGGCATCAACATGTCCAGAACTGAAACAACTGTGAAACAAAGTATTAGAGAAGCAGAAATCTCAAAAGAAAATCCTGTACTTCAACATTGGGTAATAAGGTGTAAGGCCTAGATGACCTTTTCATTTAAAGTAAACATGCTAATTCATTTAGAAGCAATCACTTCCAAGTAATAAAAATGTGCTCAAGTAGTGCAGATGACCTTTGTGCAGGTGGATAACCAATCATGGTGTAAGCAGAATTACCCACTCCAGACATGTGAACGCTTCCATAACCTGCTAGTGTCCAAGCGTGTAAAACATGTGCAATGTGAGCTTTAGGCGAATGTGTTCTCCATGTGAGTAACTAATTTTTACTCCAAGTGGAACATCATATGAGCGCAAGACAACACGGATCAAGTAACTTAACCATATAAAAAAGCAATGAACACGAAGCCTTAAAAAACACAGGCACAAGTAGAATTCTAGGCGATTATCTTACACGAATCACTGGTAGCCCTCGAAAATGATCCCCTCGATTTCTTATTGGAGCCGGTCCATTCCTCATCTATTTGCCATAACCAAACCAAGTATATACTATTCGGGTTCAAATAACTTCAAACATACAAATGACCATATTGATGACTAAATTTAAAAAGAGAGAAAGAAATAAGTAGACCAATCATCTACCTGTTCTTGGGTGCTTCGATCGAGAATTCGATTTTGCAAAATCAATGAACAAAGTTGATCCTTTCTCCAGATCGAACACCATTCCCTGTTTTGCAAAATCGAATTGTTTTGGAAAAACAATTCCAAATGCCAATTTCCTACTCATTCACAAATTCAATCGTTCTAATTAAAAACTTAACAGTTTGAATACAATTCCGAAATACGATGATAGCATGAAAGCTCTTACATTAAGCGCCTGCATCGCGGCGAGTGCAGACTGTTGGTCGGAGAAAACAGCGAAAGCGAACGGCTGAAACAACCGGAACCAAACGATTCAGAGATTAAACAAGAAAAAATAAAACCCATAGAATTGATGTAATAAGAGAGGACCTGAAAATTTTGGCAGCTGTTGGGGCTCCGAAGATGAGATGATTCATAACCAGGGAATTCGCGGAAAAGATTGTAAATCTCGCGGGGCTTGATATCTTCGGGGAGGCCAGCGATGAAAAGGGTCCGAACAGAGTCATGGGAAGAATAGGCGGCGACGTGAGGAAGGGAATAAGAGGGGAAAGGGGGTGGTGGGGGTAGCGGTGGTTGTTGTGGAGAGTGGGGGAGGTAGGAGTGGAAGTGGAGCAGTGGCGCAGGGGCACCGGGCGGAGGAGGCGGAGGGGGCGGCGTAACAGCGGGAGGAGGGGTTTGGTAGTAAGGGTAGTGAGAAGGGAGATTACCTGAGGGTGGACGGTAGTAGGCAGCCATGTCGTCACAATTTTTTTCTTCTTTTTTGGGTCAAATGGCAGAGAGAAAGATTAGAGGGACAAGCCACTGTTTTAATATTTTACTCATTCCCTGTGTTTTAATGAAATTTGGTTTGAGGTTACGAAGCTGTTAGAAAAATATATATAATATATTTAAACTATACCTTTTTTTATTTGAGGTGTATAAAGTTTTCTCGTTAAAATAGATATTTAATAGTATTTTATAATCATTCTCATGTTACCTATTAAAAAATTGTTATTTTTTATTGATGAATTTAAGTTTTTATTTTCTTTCCTTCCTTTCTAAGTCGTTACAAGCAAACTCAGATTGTTTTGAGATTATTTTTTAGATTTAAAGTTTTTTATATAAATATAGAGAGAAAAATCATACTAACAAGTGTCTCGTTAAAAGCCCTCCAAGTCTAAATGAGAGAAAAATAGTACACTTAATAGTATTTACAAATTCAAACACTTTTCAAACAACAATTACATCACTAACTCACGCCCACCCCAGCCGACAAATCATCATACACCAAATAAAACACCCCATCCGGTGACAATTGATACGTACAAGGTGCGAAATCCACCTCCCCAATGGAAGTAATATAACGTGTCTGAGCCAGCTTGGCTAAACCATCAGCAACCTTATTTGTTGTCCTTCTCACATGCCTAATTTCTATCTCCCAATCCTTATCCAATAATTCACAAGCAACATGTGTCAACAGTGTCACACCACCAGCCAAGTTTCGATTCTTCAAAGTCCGAACCACGTCTAAATTATCCACCTCAAGCACTACTTTTCGCATTTCCTTCGCCTAAGCCAATTTCAGGCCTTCGACAACTCCCATAACTTAGCTTCAAGGACCGATCAAATACCCACATACTTACTAAAGCTAACAATCTATTCCCCATCCGTGTTCAGCTTACACCATTGTGTCGAAGGTGGCTGTCAGCACTCATCCTGCATGCCAACCACTTACCCACGATGCGTTTGCTGTACTGCGACAGCTTGCCCCATAATACACTACTCATAAACACGTTGGCACTCTTCTCACACTAAAAGTATCACGTTGTTCCGGCTCAAAAATACACACATTCCTATACTTCCACAATACCCACAAGACCGTCCCCCAAAAAACAATTCCCAATGAGGTACAATCATAGCGAAGTACGACGTATTCACCAAATTGACCCTAATCCAATCACTAAAATCCATGGATAGAAATTCTGAAAGTTTATCCGCGCGCACCGTTGCAACCCATACCGCAACAGCCAAAGTGCAACTACGCACAATGTAGCCTATAGATTCCACCATATTCTCGCACACCCCACACTTCATGCTATCAACCATGTGACGACGAACCCGCTCCGCGTTTGTGAGTACACAGACACTCACCACAAGCCACATGAATATATAGATCTTCGGTAAGCCTTTAAAATGTGCGATTATTTTCCATAAATTATCCTCTTGTGCACCCTCCGACACAGTGCGCAAATCATACGCAGACCTCACTATGAAATCCTGCGATGCAATCCATTTCCATCCAACACCATCGGTCATAGCAAGATATCGAGGAGGCATAGTGCCCGCCATCTTATGCAAAATCAAATCAGGAAGAAACGTCGTACATTTATGCCACTTCCAATTCCCCAGATCATCAACCATACTCGCAACAGATACCTTCGGAAGAGTCGATACACACGATGGATAACAACATTATGCACAAATGACCAACACCCCTAGCCACGCATCCCTCCAAAAATCCATAGTTCGTCCATCACCCACGACCCACACAAGATTATCACGCACACTACTCCAAACCAAGCTAATCTCCATATAAAGATAAGAGCAATTATTTCGATGAATCTCATCCAGGTTAATGTCCCTCCATTTATACTTCGTCATCAATACTTGCACCCACAATTGATCCAAACGAGCAACAAGATTGAAGGCAATTTTCATCAAAAATGCTGCATTCTGTTGATCCAAAATCTTAATCCCCAAGCCATCATTCAAAACTGAAGAACACACTTTCTCCCAATTAACCATATTAACCTCGCGTCTACCATCTATATGCCCCTAAATAAAGCCTCGAATAATTTTCTCTATTTCCAAACATATACCCCCAGTAAAAGTGTGGATTGCATTGAATAGTACGAAATAGATGATAACACATATTTAGCTAGTACTACATAACCCGCCAAAGAAAGACTTTTGGCCGACCAACCTGTCAACTTGTTCCTAACTCTCCGAATCATATACTGATACACTCTTTTGTTACTCTTGAATGTAAAAGCAGAACTCCCAGATACCTCCCCAGATCACTGACTTTACAAAACCCAAAACTATCCCTAACACTTAATCGTAAAGATGCCACGACATTTTTAGAGAATAAAATATTAGTTTTATCCATACTAACCTTTGGGCCAGAAGCGACACAAAAATCATGCAAAATTGCCTCAATCACTTTTATCTGACTCGTCGAGGCTTCAGAAAAGATGAACATGTCATCCCCGAAAAATAAGTGAGAGATTGTAAGACCATTTCGGGCAAGCCTCACAGGCTTTCAAGTATCATTGATTACAACTCGATGCACTGACTGCGCCAAACGTTCCATACAGAGAACAATAATACCTCTCGAGGGAAAAATGTATTAGAGGCAGATCCGTTCCAAAGTACATACATAGAGACAAAAGACACACAGTGCATGATCAAACATCGAAACTCATCCGACAACCCAATATCATGTAGAGTGTCGTATATAAAGGCCCACTCAAGCCTATCTGTAACCTCTTAAATTTAACCTAATTTCTTAAGTTGAATCTTGGAAGTCAAGTTTGAAAACATGTCCCTCAAGAAAGGTTATTAGGTTTAATAATCAATTACAATTTAATTATAAAATATAGGAACCATAAAATTTATATCATATTAAATAAAAACGTAATCGTTTAGCAGAATTCCAAAAGTTATTATAAAATTTGAAAGAGATTCAAATAACGCATGTCAAACCAATAAGTCTCAAAATAATAAAAATGCCCTAAGTCCCAAATACAAAATTATCGAAAATAATAATAATAAATAAATTCAAATGTCTGAATAGCCATACTGTAAAATAAGGAAAAGTCTGATGATATGAAATCCTCCAAGTACAGTA
Source organism: Hibiscus mutabilis (assembly GCA_019671005.1). Taxonomy (NCBI): domain Eukaryota; kingdom Viridiplantae; phylum Streptophyta; class Magnoliopsida; order Malvales; family Malvaceae; genus Hibiscus; species Hibiscus mutabilis. The sequence goes on from CM033738.1 coordinate 27,403,111, forward strand.
CGGCTAAGCCTGAGAATCTGAAAGAGGAACTAAGAGGGAGTAAGCTACAAGGCTCAGTGTGTCTCTAGAGTGCAAAGGTAAACACATAACAGAAATCTGAACACCAAACATAGATCAACAGACATTCCGATTTATATATACATAAGTATTTAATAACAAACATAAAATGTAATGCCATGCACCCATCTCCAAACACCATCCGAAGAGTAAGGTTCCTTAGAACCACTCTAACTACATCGTCACCATCCGAAGCGGAACTGGATGGAACCACTGATCCGAAATAAACTTCAGCCTGAAGGGTAAAACCACTGAACTTCCCCGTACAGTTTTCCAACCCAAATGATATGATATGACCCAATTTTATTTTCTGAATTCGAATGTATATCTAATCAATTATTCAAGTTGCGTACCATATATGTCCGAAATTAGTTTAATCTGATTCTGATATTTGATGCAAGACATGTCATCATACAAATCATATCATAATTCACAGTTCATTCAATTAGTCACATATACATACATACACACATAACATAGAGCACGAAAGTAATATAGCAAAAGAAGAGACACACTTTAAGCAGCTAGTAACTCAATGTCGAGAGTGACGTCTCCCACGCTCAGCTCTAGTATTAGGTCAGAAAGAGTCAATACGTGTAGAACTCGCAGGCTGTGCAGAAGGAGGTAGAACAGGTGGAGGAGAAGGAAGATTTTCAGTCTCTGAGTTAATGCCACCTGAACACAATAATATTCGAATCAGTTTTCGATATTCATAATTTCCAAAATACTAAATACAATTAATTGTAAATAGTAAAACGGTTTTTCGGGTTTGAATTTGGGAAAGCAGACAACGAATTTGGAATCAGAACATCGAAAAACATAAAGTTGACTTTGGTCGTAAAGTCAACACTAACGTTATCAAAAAGTCAACGCTGACGTCAGCCAAAAAGTTAACACGCCAGTCAAAAAGTCAACACTGACGTCAGCTCGTATGACGGGTCAACGAGTCAACGGTTCAGGTCGGGTCAATTGTCAAAGAGTCAATAGTTTAGGTTGACGGATCCGATTCAAGACTGATCCAGTTTGGGTCATTATATTGGTCCGATTGTTTTACCTAGATTTGGGCTTTTTTCGGGCTCTCTCTCACTCTTGGGCTCAATAACTGAATTGGGTTAAACCCAAGTTCCTATCCAACTCACACCCTGGCCTGAACGTATGACCCCTTACATCCCCTACCATGGCAACTGAAGACTTAGGGTTTACCACCCTTGACGGCGCGGCTCACCGTCGATCACCCTAGTAACCTTAATGGGCATATTTTGACCACACACAGACCATGGTTCTTGGACAACCACGCACAACAAAAAGAAAGCCCCCTTCAAAAGCTTACCTAAACAAAACACACAAGGGCAGAGGGAATGGCAAGGGAAGGTTCGAACTGGTTCTTCGCCGATTTTGAGCAACGGTCGACGACTTGGCATGAAGGTTGAGTGGGCTTTGATCGAAATGGAAAGGAGAGCACACTGATGGGCTCCGATCGATGAACGATTGATGCTAGGCCTAGATCAGAGCTTGGCCGGAGCAAGAGAGAAGGATTTATGAGATTTTAGAGGATTTCAGTGAGGGTGTGTGGCTAGGGTTTCCAAATGATAGCTGAGGGGACCTTTGGGTGTCATAATAGGGTATAAATACCCTAAAAAAGGGTAAATTACCAACCACATGGCCCCAACTTTACCAGCATTACACAGTGGTCACTGAAGTTCCGAACTTCACAATTTGGTCACCAAAATATATAAAATTCAATTAAATTCCCAATTCTCAAATAGGGTTACGAATTAAGGATTTTTTTCTTAAATTAGGGTTTTTAAAATTAAGGGAAAATTAGGGTATGACAACTCTCCCCTCTTTAAAAGAAATTTCGGCCTCGAAATTTACCTGGATCAAAGAGATATGGATACTAAGCTTTGACAACGGCCTTGGGCTCCCATGTAACCTCATTAGGACCATGATTATGCCACAAGACCTTAACCATCTTAATGGTCTTCTTCCTAAGAACCTTCTTATCCTGAGCAAGAATCTCAACTAGCTCATCCTCAAAATGCAAGTCAGGATGAATCTCAATCTCCCCTACAGGAATAATATGAGACGGATCAGCATGATAGCGTCCCAACACTGATACGTGAAAGACACCATGTATACACTTAAGCTCTGGTGGTAACTCAAGCTGATAGGCAACTGGTCTAACTCGATGAATAATACGATAAGGGCCAATGAAACGAGGACTCAGCTTGTCTTTCTGACCGAAAAAAGTACCTTCCCCCATGTAGATACTTTCAAGAAGACCTCATCTCCTACCTCATACTCAATGTCCTAACGTCTCAAATCAGCATAAGACTTCTACTGTCAAAAGCAGCCTTAAGCCAACCTTAATTAATCTGACAGTCTGCTCTGCCTCATGAACAATATTCGGTCCCAACAATTTGTGCTCATTAAGCTCGGTCCAACCAATAGGTGTACGACACTTACGGCCATACAGAGCCTCATACGGTGCTATTTTGATACTAGCCTGATAGCTATTATTGTAGGCAAACTTCACAAGCAGTAAGAAATCCTCCTAAATGCCTCTGTAATCCACAACACAACCCTTCAACATATCCTCAAGAATCTGAATTACCCGCTCATATTGGCCATCCGTCTATGGATGATAAGCAGTGCTAAAATTCAACCGAGTACCAAAGTAATGTGAAGAGACCTCTAGAACTTTTCTGTGAACCTTGGGCCCCGATCAGAAATAATAGACAAATGTACCCCATAAAGTCTAACAATCTCTGAGATGTAAAGCTGAGCTAACTTACTCAAAGAATAGTTAACTCGAATAGGAATAAAGTATACAAACTTAGTCAACCGATTAACAATGACCTAGATAGAGTCTTTCATTGATGGGGTCAAAAGAAGACCACTGACAAAGTCCATAGTTACACGCTTTCATTTCCACTAAGGAATCTCAATATGCTAAAGTAATCCAGACGGACGCTAATGCTCTGCTTTTACCTTCTAACAAGTCAAATATTTTGACACAAATCCAACAGCATCCCTCTTTAGGCCCTTCCACCAGTATCTCTCTCGAAGATTCTTATACATCTTGTCCTCACCAAGATGCATAGAATAAAGATTGTCACGGGCTTTACGAAGAATAACCTGCTTCAACCCAAAATTCCTCAGAATACAATACCGACCCCAAAAGCACAATATACTATCCTGGTCAATAGAAAAATCCTGAGATGTACCTTCTTCAACCTCTCTTATACGATGCATCAAGAACAGATCACTAGGCTGCTCAACTCGAATATCTAAAATCAAAGTAGGAATAACCCGAAGTTCTACTAACAGACTGCCATCCTCATACAAACTCATCTAGGCAAACAAGGCTCTCAAGTCTGAAATGACATTACGACTCAAGATGTCGGCAACAACATTGGCCTTGCATGGATAATACTCAATTTCACAATCATAATCTTTAAGAAGCTCTAGCCAACGGCGCTATCTCAGGTTCAGCTCCTTTTGAGTGAGGAGATATTTTAGACTTTTATGGTTTGTGAAAATATAACACTTCTCTCCGTAGAGCTAGTGTCTCAAAATCTTGAGAGCAAAGATTATAGCTGCGAGCTCTAGGTCATGGGGTAGGGTAGTTACACTCATGTGGTTTCAGCTGTCGGGATGCATAAGCTACTACCTTACCATCCTGTATTAGAACACATCCCAAATCGGTATGAGAAGCGTCACTGTAGACACTGTAAGCCTTCCCTGGATCAGGCTGAATTAGGACTAGTACTTCAGTCAACACGGTCTTAAGCTTCTCAAAACTAGACTGTTGGGCCTTATTCCAGACAAAGGAAACATTTTTCCTCAAAAATTTAGTCAATGGAGCTACCATGATCGAGAAACCCTCAACAAACCTCCAATAATAGCCAGCTAAACCCAATAAACTTTGGATCTCAAAAACATTCTTGGGCTGCTTATAACTCATTATAGCCTCAATCCTCTTCGGATCAACCAGAATACCCCCAGCAGAAACAATATGCCCCAAAACATCACCTCTAAAAGCCAGAATTCACACTTACTGAATTTTGCATAAAGCTGTTTCTCCCTCAGAGTTTGTAAAACAATCTAGAGATATTCCTCGTGCTCAACCTCAGATTTAGAATAAACCAGAATATCATCTATAAAGACTATGACAAATTGATCGCGATAGGGTTGAAACACTCTATTCATCATATCCATAAAGGCGACAGGAGCGTTAGTCAACCCAAAAGGCATCACAAATAACTCGTAATGACCGTAACGGGTCTGAAAAGCTATTTTGAATACATCAGAATCCTTAACCTTAAGTTGGTAATAACCATATCTCATGTCTATCTTAAAGAACACCGTAGCTCATTTGAAACTGATTGAAGAGATCATCAATACGAGGAAGGGGATACTTGTTCTTGATTGTTAGCTTATTTAGCTTCCGATAATCGATACACAGCCAAAACGTCTCATCCTTCTTTTTAACAAAAAGAACATGGGCTCCCATAGAGAAATACTGGGTCGGATAAATCCCTTGTCTAGCAGTTCTTGCAACTGTACTTTTAATTCTTTAAGTTCTTTCGGTGCCATTCGGTAAGGCGCCATAGACACATGAGTTGTGCCCGGATAAACTTTAATACAAAACTAAATTTCATCGCACTTTGGCAGAACACAAGTCAATTCTTCTAGGAATACATCGGGAAAGTCTCTCACAACCTGGATCTTATCCATCCATGAGTTAGACTGTCTCGGATAAAGAATGTAAGCAAGGTAGGCAGTGGACCCTTTCTTGATCATCTTCTTGGCTTTGAGACCCGATATTACGTTAGATAAAAAGCCCCAACATTCTCTAAAAAATCTACCTTCCAGTCATCAGAAGCTTTTAGAGTTACTCTTTTCTTCTCACAATCCAGATTGACTTGGTGAGCAGACAACCAGTCCACACAGAAAATTAAGTCAAACTCGCCGAAGGGTAACTCCATCAGATTAGCTGGAAAGATTTCCACTTGAATCTCAAGAGGAAATTTTTTATATACTTTAGAAACCACAACAAGATTACCTACCGGAATATGTACGGTAACAACATTAGCAACATCCTCAACAAGAATTTCAAGACCCCTAGATACAGAACTCGCAACATATGAATGAGTAGAACCATTATTAAGCAATGCAAAATATGAGATATCATGAATAGAAAAAGTACTAGCAATAACATCTGGTTCATCACGATCCTCATGTCTTCTGGTAGCATAAACCAACCCTGGCTGTCTCGCCCCTGAACCAGCTGATCCTCTACTTTGAACAGGCCTACCCCTACCAACAGTACCCGAAACAGCAGATCTACCATGACCTCTCCCTCTACTAGGAGTCTGAATAGATGCCTGAGACTGACTCGGAACAAAAAAGGTAAAACCGGAAAATCTCTAAAGAGGTGCTCAAAAGAACCGCATCGAAAACAAGCCCCACTCTGCCTCCTACACTCGCCTGAATGCCATTTCTTGCAAAAAAAATACTATGGCACCCCACGAGAACTGGTCGAACCTACAACACTGGCGGTCAGAACGGTGGATGTCACTGGTCTAGCTCTAGAATAACTTTGATGGTCGTACTCATCTCTAGTCCTCTTCCTAGATTGATTCCCCTGGCTGTGTTGAACCGATAAGGTCGTATGTCTTCTGGCCCGATCATTACCCTAAGACTCTTGTTGTTTCTTTATTAATTCTATCCGCTCAGCAATTCTGGCCCGTTTGGTGATCTTTTTATACTCCGTATCCTGATGTAAAGCAACCCCACTCTTGATAGAGAAACGCAGCCCTCTCAAAAACCAATTACACTTCTCTTTTTTTGTAGTAACCAACCCCAGAACATACTAGAGGAGTCTCAAAAATTCTATCTCATAGTCATTAACACTCATATCCTTCTGCTCCAGATTTATAAAGTCGTCTCGACACTTTGCTAGATACTCAAACCCAACATATCAATCCTGGAATGACTGTCTGAAAAACTTCCAGTAGATCTAGCTAGCTGAAATAACTCTTTCCTCTACCTCCCACCAGCTTTAGGGCCTCACCCTGCAACAATGATACAGCGGCCTTCAATTTTCGATTAGCAGGATAATCCATCTCAACAAACAATCGTTGAGGCTTCTTCAGCCAATACTCAGCATCGCCTGGGTTTGTACCCGTCTTGCCATCAAACATGGTCATCCCGATAGCTAAAAACTCGGTAGATATAGGTTTTCTCACACCCTCAGACTAGCAGAGGTAACAAATCAACTCTCCATGCACTGTAACAGAATCCATGCCCACGATCTCACTATCTCCAGAATCATGTGGGCCAACACTCTGCGTCTACTGAACATGTGTTGTATTTTGAGCTCTAGCTTGATTCATAGGTTGTTCCTCTACATCAACATCGTGTACCTCATCCTGATTCTGCAGTGGGTTCGTAGGAGGCGGAGCATCACTCTCAACAGTAGCAAAATGACCCCGGCCACGGCCTCAGCCACGACCACGTCTGGTCGCAAATCTAGAGCTCATACGAAGTGGCATAGTAGTTTATCACAAAAGAAAATAATCTTAAGTTAGAGTCGGTACTTGGAGTTTCTATTCAAAATAAGCATAATCTTTAAAAATAATATATTTATTAAAAAATCCCATTTTGCCCAAAAATATTTAGTATGCATGCAAAAATTATTTTTGGTTTAAAATTTCATGCGAACCACACAATCCGAGGGTTGAACCTGGCTCTAATACCACTAAATGTAACCTCCTAAATTCAACCTAATTTCTTCAGTTGAATCTTGGAAGTCAAGTTTGAAAACTTGTCCCTTAAGAAAGGTAATAAGGTTTAATAATCAATTACAATTTAATTATAAAAGATAGGAACCACAAAATTTATATCAGATTAAATAAAAACGTAGTCGTTTAGCAGAATTCCAAAAGTTATTATAAAATTCGAAAGAGATTCAAATAACGCATGTAAAACCAATAAGTCTCAAAATAATAAAAATGTCCTAAGTCCCAAATACAAAGTTATCTTAAATAATAATAAATAAATTCAAATGTTTGAATAACCATACTGTAAAATAAGAAAAGTTTGATGATATGAAATCCTCCAAGTACTGTAAGCCTAAGCCTGAGAATCTAAAAGAGGAACTAAGGGGGAGTAAGCTAGAAGGCTCAATGTGTCTATAGAGTGCAAAGGTAAACGCATAATAGAAATCTGAACACCAAACATAGATTAACAGACATTCCGATTTATATATAAGCATTTAATAACAGACATAAAATGTAATGCCATGCACCCATCTACAAACACCATCCGAAGAGTAAGGTTCCCCATAACTACTCTAACTACATCGTCACCATCTGAAGTGGAACTCGATGAAACCATTGATCCGAAGTGGACTTCAGCCCGAAGGGTGAAACCACTGAACTTCCCCATACAGTTTCCCAACCCAAATGATATGATATGGTCCGATTTTATTTTCTAAATCTAAATATATATATCTGATCAAGTATTCAAGTTGCGTACCATATATGTCTGAAATTAATTTAATCCGATTCTAATATTTGATGCAAGACATGTCATCATACAAATCATATTATAATTTACAGTTTATTCAATCAGTCACATATACATACGTACATTCACACATAACATAGAGCACGGAAGTAATATAGCACAAGAAGAGACACACCTTAAGCAGCTAGTAACTCAACGTCGAGAGTGACGTCTCCTACGCTCAGCTCTAGTATTAGGTCGAAAAGAGTCAACACGTGCAGAACTCGCAGGCTGTGCAAAAGGAGGTCGAACAAGTATAGGAAGAGGAAGGTTTTAGTCTCCGAGTCAACGTCACCTAAAGACAATAATATTCAAATCAATTTTCGATATTCATAATTTCCAAAATACTAAATACAATTAATTGTAAATAGTAAAATAGTCTTTCGAGTTTGAATTTGGGAAAATGGACAACAGATTTGGAATCAGAACATCGAAAAACATAAAGTTGACTTTGGCTGAAAAAGTCAAAATTGACATCATCAAAAAGTTTAATGCTGATGTCATCTAAAAAGTCAACACTAACGTTAGCCAAAAAAGTCAATACCGACGTCAGCTCGAGTCACGGTCAATGGGTCGGGTCAACGGTTCGGGTCAAGTCAATGGTCAAGGGGTCAACAATTTAGGTCAGGTCAACGGTCAACGGGTTAACAGTTCAGGTCGGGTTAACGGATCTGGTTCAAAACTGATTCGGTTCGGGTCATTATATTGGTCTGATTGTTTCACCTAGATTTGGGCTCGTTCGGGCTCTCTCTCACTCTTGGGATCAATAACTGAATTGGGTTGAACCCAAGTTCCTATCCAACTCACACCCTGGCCCGAACGTATCACCCCTTGCAGCCCCTACCATGGCAACTAAAGACTTAGGGTTTACTACTCTTGACGGCGCGGCTCACCGACGATCACCCTAGTGACCCCAATAGGCATATTCCTACCACACACGAACCATGATTTCTGGACAACCACACATAACACACGCACGTACAACAAAAAAAGCCCCATGCGAAAGCTTACCCAAACAAAACACACAAGGGGGGAGGGAAAGACGGTGGAAGGTAATGTTCAAACTGGTTCCTCGCCAGTTTTGAGCAACGATCAACGGCTTGGCATGAATGTTGAGTGGGCTTTGATTGAAACGGAAATGGGAGCACACTGATGGGCTCGAATTGACGAACGACCGACGCTAGGCCTAGATTGGAGCTTGGCCGGAGCAAGGGAGAAGGGTTTAGGATTTCGGTGAAGGTGTACGGCTAGGGTTTCCAAATGATAGCTGAGGGGACCTTTGGGTGTTATAATAGGGTATAAATACCCTAGAGAAAAATGGTAAATTACCACCACATGGCCCCAACTTCACCCACATTACACAGTGTCACTGAAGTTTCGAACTTCACAATTTGGTCACCAAAATATATAAAATTCAATTAAATTCCCAATTCTCAAATAGGGTTACGAATTAGGGATTTTTTTTTCTCAAATTAGGGTTTTTAAAATTAGGTGAAAATTTGGGTGTGACACTATCATAGGCCTTCTCAAGATTAATTTTGAGCGTCATGCAACCAATTTTACCCTTTTTTCTTTGCATAGAATGAATCACTTCCTGCAAAATTATAATGTTATCCGTAATAGATCTCCCTAGCACAAAACTTGTTTGGTTCATTGAAACACAATCAGGCATGTAAGTTTTCAACCGATTCACTATAGTTTTGGTAATGATCTTATACAAAATTGAACATAAGCTTATTGGAAAAAATTGAGTCATATTCTCGGGCGATCTAACTTTCGGCAATAGAACAAGAAGTGTGCGATTCAAGGAAGGAGAAAAAGGCTTCCCCTCAAACGTATTCTGTAACCCGTCAACACCCAGAGCCTTCAAAGGCCCCATTTCGAATACCACAGTCCGAACTTCCTCATCCCTAACCGGCGCCATGAATTCCCTACGCATCGCCTCAGTACATGTCGAAAACTGCCCCCTAACCTCAGAGTCGGATCCCACACTGCCACTGCTTGAGAACATGTCTTTATAGAAGGGCACGACCATACTCTGTAACTGGGACTGGTTCGTGCACCACTCCCCATGCTCATCCCGCAAAGCCATAACAAAATTCAACATCCTTCTTTGCATAACACACCTATGAAAATAAGAAGTATTTTTTATTTCACTTTTGTATATATAAGTGTTTACAATTGAAGTGTTTTTGAAATATTTTAAAACATAAGGTTTTTATTTTTTAAAAGAATAAAATAAAGACTCGTATATCGAAATTGAAGCACCTAAAAAAATAGATTTTTAGAATAAAGTGTTTTGAAACTTAGATCGTTAAAGAATCAATTTTCAAAATTTTCCCTTTTATTTTTTGTTTGTTTTCCTAACAAAAACTAAGGGAATGAAGAAGATGACTAAAGGTCACATGTCAAATATTCATTAGACAAAAAGAATTTGCCGGACAACATGTAAATAAGCGCGGAATATAACATTAGACACATATTTTGACAAAAAAATTTAAGCACCTAAAACAAAAAAATGATATAATTTAGACACTTATTTTATAATAAAACCAAAAGAAAATTATGAAAATTACATCAATTAAGTTAAGAGTTTATTTAACCTCTTAGTAAAAAATATTTATATTTATTTAAAAATTCAAAAAATTATTAAAAATCAAAAAATAATTTAAAAATTACTAAAAATAAAAACAGTATTAAAAATGAAAAAGCTAAAATTTTGTAAGAAAATTAGAAAATCTATAAAATTATAAAATATGAAATATAAAATATGAAATTTTAAAAAATTATAAAGTATTAAAATATTAGAAAATTATAAAAAAAAATTAAAGAGTAGCGAAAGTCTTCATCGGACAAGTCTTTAACTGCCTATAGTCAGTTGGAGTCTATTGTGGTGCATTTGTTTTTTATGAAATCAACCTTACATCGGAGAAACAAATGGTTTTTGAGGTTGCCTTTTAAAATTTTAAAAATAGTGTGGTAAAGTTTGAACCAAAGTGATATCCACTCGTTTTATTACAGGCCTAGGAAATTGATTTTTTAAATGCAATTGGAACAACAAAAAGACCCGGTTTGAGTTTCTCTACAACAAAACTCTAACTTCTTAATCATATTCGCATAAAAAAACACACAATTGACGAATTAGTCATAGAAAAATTCAAATTAATATCGTGTTGCTATGTCGATTTCTTCTGAAACTGCAAAATTTAAGGTGAAAAATAAGATTCATAAGCATCAGTTTGATGCAGACTCTGTCCCATAAGCCATGTTCATTGTAATACAAGACTAAATCCATTTAAAATGTGATTGAAGAACGATGATAGACTTGAGATTGCGACAAACAGTCGAAAGACTTGTCTAGGGACACCGTTCGGATATTTTTACCATTTTTAATATTTCAATACTTTATTTAATAATTTTTTTATCATTTTTGAAATTTTAACACTTTTAATAAATTTTCATAATTTTATGTTTTTGAACTTTATTAGGACACAATCTTGTACATACTTTGAGTAGTTTTCTCATTAAATCTGATGATTTGATATACTTTGGACCTCATCTTTTGGTTGAATCAGGAAAGTTTTAACCTAACACCTATAAATTACAATGATTATCGAAACACATTCTCGATTACCGCGAAATCAATTGTACAAAACTTTTCAAACGGGTACAAATGATGTTTGTGAAAAAAAAATAATCCACAACGTAAGTTTAATGATACTCTGAAGAAAGTATAGGTATTTGTAATGTTTATGATTCCATTTTCATGCCTCCTAATTCTTAAGGATAAATTTATAACCAAAACATAATGCAAATAGTAAAAATTATTGGCTCATTTGTTGCATGGAATACAATCTGTGTATGAAAAGCAAGCTTCACTTCCAAGTTACAAGTCCAGTAGAAACAACCATTAATCCAAATCTGATGGAGTTGGAACGCAATGCGGGTTCATACAGATTACCAAATGCCCAAGGAATCATGTTTTCTCTTGGCAAAAGCCAAGTCTAGCATTATACACGAGGCATGTTTTCTCTTGGCTAGTATTTAATAGACCAGAGGTGGGTACTGCTTCGCTTGCTGGTGTACCCTTCTCTTATATTTCTCTTATATTCGTTAGCATCCTGCATGACAAAACAAGATCATGTCATTGATTGATTCTTATTATACCATGATCCAGCACCTTAAAAGGGATGTTTTTCAAAACATCCAGTACCTGGATGAAGAGGTGATATCCTTCAGTTTGAGCAGGATCTGCAGGATTTGGAGCATCCAGAAGATCTTGGATTCCGACAAGAATCTGCTTCACGGTTACGGCGGGTCTCCAGCCCTATGTACAGCACAAGAATGGCATGAAACCACAATAATACATGTTCGAATTAAACCATAACTAAATATGAAATCTAAACCCAAAATCTATCATGTCAAATCATCAAGAACAATAAACCGAATAAACTGAATGCGGAAGCGTACCTGAATTAATCGATAGAAAACCTTGAATCTTGACGTTGAAAGACTATATCTTTGGTATTGATCTTCCAAGAAGATAGGTTTTCTCTTGACGTAGGAAGGAGAGAAAAACAAGTTAACCTATTTCTTGGGGACCACTACCTCTTTATATAGTTGATTATTAAATCAACTATTAAATATTTATAACTCTGCCCCTCATTGAATTATAAATATATCTTACAGTATCTACATTTTTATTTCCATGGCACTTTAATACATATGACACGCCTAACATAATTGGTCACTTGATTTTGTGCCATACTTTATAGTAGCATCATACATTTTACATATGTCCCCACAACTGCGGATTTTAATCCAACAATCTCCCACTTGGGCAACATATGTTTCCTGACAAATGTACAACCTTATGAGCTCAAAAATTGCTATTATATAATAGGTATTCTGTAACAATCTCGTCCATCAACTATATTCATATAGGATCAAAGTAGCCTTTGTCGTATCAATCATGACAAGACCCATCAATGGTCACGTATACAAATATAGTCAAATGACATAGATCGGTCATGGATGCGTAGCATGGAAAATTACATGAAATGTGAACCAAACATGTCTATTTCCAACTGGTCCTCCTAAGCCTTTGTGAGATCAAACTTTACTGAATTCAGAGTGTGCATAAACCAAAAGAACTTTATTTATGCAGAAAATAATCTTAAAATAACTTTAAACTGAAGTAACCGAAATTGTGTCTAAACCAAATGAGCAATTTTCAAAATTACAAACTCCCACTAAAACTGAATATCTTTATATAACATTACACCCACATGAGTAGTGTGCTCATGAAAGACCTAGGGTGATAGTTTCTTAATAAGCGCGCAAATATGGAGTTTGTACCAACATGCTCTATAGACACACAATCACTCTGAATTTTCTTTAACAACTAGGAATTTAATGTTTATGTGATTCAAATTTGAAGTGTTCCTATTGTTCATAGAATAAATGAATGCATATTTATTGTCACAAAATAACCGAAGTGGTCTTTCTATTCAATCTATAATTAGCAGCCCATGTGACAAAATTCTTTTGCATCAATATTCTAATAGAATCGAAGTCTGTAAACTTGATGATCTCTAACTTACCAGAACTTCGATATGTGAGCATGTAATTTTTGTTCTCTAAAGATATTTCATAACCCTATTGGCTGCTATTCAATGGTTCAAACTAGAATTCCTTAAATATCTGTCTAACATTCTAACAATGTACGCAATATCCGAACGCATACATACTTGAGCATAAATTAAATTCTCAATAGATTATGCACTTGGAATCTTTTGTATTTTTTTTTTAAATTTCAAGGTTATTTTTAGGGCATTGAGTAAGACTAAATTTGTCTTCTTTAGTAATATGAGTATCAATTGGTTTACTCCCATTGAACTGTAGTATATAGAATTGTGAACCAAATTTATCTCAAAACCAAATGAGATAAACAATATGAAATTTATAATTTCGTTAATGAGAGTCCAACTTAAGCTCATAGATGAATTTCTTTAATTTACATATCATTGATTTTGTATCATTAGACACAAATCTATGATTGTACCATATAATTTGTTTCTTCAATGTCACCATTGAAAAACACAAGCGTAACATCCATCTTATGTAGCTCAAGATTAAAATAAGCAATAAGCGTCATGATTATCTTAAAAGATTCTTTCAATAAAACTTGAGAGAAAGTCTCCACAAAATCAATGTCTTCTTTTAGAGTATATCCTTTAGATACAAGACATGCCTTATACTTGTCCACATTATCATTTGCATCCCTCTTGGTTTTAAATATCCATTTACAACCAATTGGTTGCACCTTCACATAATGAGACAAGTTCCGCGAAACTTTATTGCCTTGCATAAAATTATACTCTTCTTGAATGACACCAATCTACTTTTGAGAGTCAGAACTTTTATGATTTGATAAAAAAATGATTGAATCATTTTTTATCATTCCATTATTATCCTTATTTTCTTGAATAAATACAAAGTAATAATCTAGAATAGTATTTCTCCTTCCTCTCGTGGATATCTTTAATGACACTTATTTTTTTTAAGGTTGTTGAGTTTGTTCTTCTGAAACAATTACCTTATCTTGAATGGGAGTTGTTCAACATTGTTTTGCCGAGGTACTTGATTCACTTCTTGATTATGATAGGTGTAAAAACCTAAACATCATTAAAAGTGATAGTATGAATTAAATTATAATTCAACTTACCCTCAATAGCAATGTATCTAACCTTATTTCTCCCTCCAAACTCAACATCCTAAAAATGTTATAAATCTCTCCTTAAAATAATCCTTATTGTGGGATCATAAAATTTACAGCCCATAGATCACTCAAAATAACCGAAGTAGTTGCTCACTTTTGAAGTTTAATTTCTTCACATGTGTCCTAACTTATACAAAAGAATTAATACTTTGTAACTTATTGTTGTTTCTTTTGATTAGGACCTTTAGCAACTTTATTCTAATATATATTTTTATTGCCCTTATTCTTAGAGACACTAACTAAATGAGCACTAACCGAATGAGTACTTTTACACTTATAATGCTTCAACTTTTCTTCCTTTTTAACACAATTAGAAATAAGCTCATTTAAAGTCTATTTCTCCTTTTGTGATTGTAACTAATTTTGAATTGGTTAAATCTGATAGAAAGCGATACCAAAATCATAAGAACAAACAATTGTTAGAAAGTTCGATATTATGTGCCTTAAAATTTGAAGCAATAGTAAACATTTTCATAATGTACTCCCTCACATTTTATTGACCCTTATACTTCATGGACATCAAAGAAGGCATAAGTGATGTCATCTTAACCTTAATGTTTAGGGTAAAACATTTCATAATTTCGTCGAGGAAAACCTTAGATGAGTAATCTCTTTAGATTTGTGCTCCTAAAGACTTATAAAATGTTGTTCTTTACGATCATTAGACTCGTACAATTTGAACAATTTCTCCTCTCAAAATCCATTTTTATGGGTGTTTACCGTGGTGAGAGGTGCAAGTTATTCTTCCCTTAGTGCAAAGTCTGTGTTCATACAACCAAATGCTATATGTAAGTGTCTTTTCTATTCCTTGAAACTAGTTTTACTAAACATAAGTGTAGAATCTATTTAACAGATATTGTGACAGTAAAGATAAATTACCTAAATATAGAACAAAAATAAATAAATAAAATAAAAACAAGCTCACATAAATATTCATAAGTAAACAAATAAATTCAAAATAATGGCTAGTTCCCCTCAAGATACCAAGCACAACATTAATATCAAGTCTTTGGACGGTAATATTAATCGTAAGCGGTACTCTTGTTGTAGCAATCAAACATTGACAATAAACTATGTCAAACAATATATTAATCTTTGGACTAACGTATTGCTTACATAAAATACCTTATAATTGTCACACATTTATCGCCACAGTTGTCGTTGTAATTCTGCCAAATATTAACTTTCCTTTGGGCCAATTAATAAACGCATGAATTACAAAAACCCATAATTATCTTAATATTTTAAATTAACTAATCTACACAAAAGCGGTCACTTTGGTGACATTATGTTTCAATTAATCCATTAAAATATTAGACATCCGAAACCAAAATATGAATTTAATTGTTTCGAAATATTTGTCTTCATTTTATCTTTCAATCAAATTATAAGATAACCAAAATAATAATAAATTTGAATAAAGGTAAACCTCATATCAAGATACCAGACACTCCATTAATATTTAATCTTTGGACAAAACATTAACTTGTAAGTGATATCTTGGTACAGTAATCAAACATTGATAATAAGAACATGTCAAACAGAAATCTTCCTTTGGGCCGATTTATTGCTCACATATAAAACTGAATAATTATCACATGTTTATTACCACAGTTGCACATGTAATAATGTTAATTATTAACCTTTCTTTGGGCCGATTAATACTAACATAATCTGACTTACATGCATAAAACCTTCTATATATTAAAATAAAATAATTTCTACAATAGAGGTCACTTTGGTGACTTAATGCTTCAATTAATTTATCTTAAAATATATAATATAAATATACCGATATCCAAATTTAAAATTATGTAACAGTCAAAAGTGAAATTTCTGATAACACTTAAGTTTCCGAAATAACCCAACATAAGATTGTCTAAATGGGGCTATCAGAAATCGAAAAAAATGAAATATTTGACTGCTTCTCAAAAAAAAAATCCTTAAGCATGTGTTTGCCGAAATTAAAGTCGAATTCAAAACAATCAATCTTTAACTTAAAAGCCAAAATCAGATAAATGAATTATTCATATAGCGATCATATGAGACTTTAATATCCATAATAATCTAATGATCAAAATTAAATATTTTTGATCAAACTGAATCGGATATTAATTCCATAAGATTAATGGCATTCTTTCCAAAATCAAAACATGTATCGATAACAAACATAAACAGGGGAGTGATTCAACGCCAAGCAATTGAAACCAAAATGTATATCCCTAACTAATTTTGCATAAAGATTAAGACCCTTAAGTATGCATCTAAATTGGCCAAACTTGAATTTAAAATGTAGGCCCTTAACGTGCAATAAACCTAATTTTAAGCAAATTCGGGAGTTGAGTTTGCAAATATACACTATCATTCAAAATTTAAGAAACTGAAATATCAATTGCTTTCATGTTAAATCAACGCACCATCACCAAGAAACAGATAAGCGATTTGCTTAATACTTAGTTAAAGTAAGCATAATTTCAAACAAATTTAAGCAAAATATTTTGTTCAAACTAAACATGATTCAACAAAATTCAACCATAATTTATTAGACATAAACTGAATATAAAGTTTCTAAGTCACGGTAAATTTACCACGACAAAGCCAAAATCAACTTTTTTTTTTTCTTTTAATTACTAATGATCAAAACTAAAATTTTGATCAAACAAAATTGAATATATATTTTTAAAATAAATATATATACCATAGATTGTATATATATATATATATTTGGATTAAATAGTATATACAATTCAAACTAAAGACAATCATGTTAACCTAAATATGAAATCAATAAACCGTCAAAATAAAACAATGAATGCGAAGCGTATCAATTAATCGATAGAAAACCTTGAATCTTGACGTTGAAAGACTATATCTTTGGTATTGATCTTCCAAGAAGATAGGTTTTCTGACTAAAAGTAGAAGGAGAGAAAAACAAGTTAACCTATTTCTTGGGGACCACTACCTCTTTATATAGTTGATTATTAAATCAACTATTAAATATTTATAACTCTGCCCCTCATTGAATTATAAATATATCTTACAGTATCTACATTTTTATTTCCATGGCACTTTAATACATATGACACGCCTAACATAATTGGTCACTTGATTTTGTGCCATACTTTATAGTAGCATCATACATTTTACATATGTCCCCACAACTGCGGATTTTAATCCAACAATCTCCCACTTGGGCAACATATGTTTCCTGACAAATGTACAACCTTATGAGCTCAAAAATTGCTATTATATAATAGGTATTCTGTAACAATCTCGTCCATCAACTATATTCATATAGGATCAAAGTAGCCTTTGTCGTATCAATCATGACAAGACCCATCAATGGTCACGTATACAAATATAGTCAAATGACATAGATCGGTCATGGATGCGTAGCATGGAAAATTACATGAAATGTGAACCAAACATGTCTATTTCCAACTGGTCCTCCTAAGCCTTTGTGAGATCAAACTTTACTGAATTCAGAGTGTGCATAAACCAAAAGAACTTTATTTATGCAGAAAATAATCTTAAAATAACTTTAAACTGAAGTAACCGAAATTGTGTCTAAACCAAATGAGCAATTTTCAAAATTACAAACTCCCACTAAAACTGAATATCTTTATATAACATTACACCCACATGAGTAGTGTGCTCATGAAAGACCTAGGTGATAGTTTCTTAATAAGCGCGCAAATATGGAGTTTGTACCAACATGCTCTATAGACACACAATCACTCAATTTTCTTTAACAACTAGGAATTTAATGTTTATGTGATTCAAATTTGAAGTGTTCCTATTGTTCATAGAATAAATGAATGCATATTTATTGTCACAAAATAACCAAGTGGTCTTTCTATTCAATCTATAATTAGCAGCCCATGTGACAAAATTCTTTTGCATCAATATTCTAATAGAATCAAGTCTGTAAACTTGATGATCTCTAACTTACAGTAACTTCGATATGTGAGCATGTAATTTTTGTTCTCTAAAGATATTTCATAACCCTATTGGCTGCTATTCAATGGTTCAAACTAGAATTCCTTAAATATCTGTCTAACATTCTAACAATGTACGCAATATCCGAACGCATACATACTTGAGCATAAATTAAATTCTCAATAGATTATGCACTTGGAATCTTTTGTATTTTTTTTTTAAATTTCAAGGTTATTTTTAGGGCATTGAGTAAGACTAAATTTGTCTTCTTTAGTAATATGAGTATCAATTGGTTTACTCCCATTGAACTGTAGTATATAGAATTGTGAACCAAATTTATCTCAAAACCAAATGAGATAAACAATATGAAATTTATAATTTCGTTAATGAGAGTCCAACTTAAGCTCATAGATGAATTTCTTTAATTTACATATCATTGATTTTGTATCATTAGACACAAATCTATGATTGTACCATATAATTTGTTTCTTCAATGTCACCATTGAAAAACACAAGCGTAACATCCATCTTATGTAGCTCAAGATTAAAATAAGCAATAAGCGTCATGATTATCTTAAAAGATTCTTTCAATAAAACTTGAGAGAAAGTCTCCACAAAATCAATGTCTTCTTTTAGAGTATATCCTTTAGATACAAGACATGCCTTATACTTGTCCACATTATCATTTGCATCCCTCTTGGTTTTAAATATCCATTTACAACCAATTGGTTTGCACCTTCACATAATGAGACAAGTTCCGAAACTTTATTGCCTTGCATAAAATTATACTCTTCTTGAATGACACCAATCTACTTTTGAGAGTCAGAACTTTTATGATTTGATAAAAAAATGATTGAATCATTTTTTATCATTCCATTATTATCCTTATTTTCTTGAATAAATACAAAGTAATAATCTAGAATAGTATTTCTCCTTCCTCTCGTGGATATCTTTAATGACACTTATTTTTTTAAGGTTGTTGAGTTTGTTCTTCTGAAACAATTACCTTATCTTGAATGGGAGTTGTTCAACATTGTTTTGCCGAGGTACTTGATTCACTTCTTGATTATGATAGGTGTAAAAACCTAAACATCATTAAAAGTGATAGTATGAATTAAATTATAATTCAACTTACCCTCAATAGCAATGTATCTAACCTTATTTCTCCCTCCAAACTCAACATCCTAAAAATGTTATAAATCTCTCCTTAAAATAATCCTTATTGTGGGATCATAAAATTTACAGCCCATAGATCACTCAAAATAACCGAAGTAGTTGCTCACTTTTGAAGTTTAATTTCTTCACATGTGTCCTAACTTATACAAAAGAATTAATACTTTGTAACTTATTGTTGTTTCTTTTGATTAGGACCTTTAGCAACTTTATTCTAATATATATTTTTATTGCCCTTATTCTTAGAGACACTAACTAAATGAGCACTAACCGAATGAGTACTTTTACACTTATAATGCTTCAACTTTTCTTCCTTTTTAACACAATTAGAAATAAGCTCATTTAAAGTCTATTTCTCCTTTTGACAGTTGTAACTAATTTTGAATTGGTTAAACTGTATAGAAAGCGATACCAAAATCATAAGAACAAACAATTGTTAGAAAGTTCGATATTATGTGCCTTAAAATTTGAAGCAATAGTAAACATTTTCATAATGTACTCCCTCACATTTTATTGACCCTTATACTTCATGGACATCAAAGAAGGCATAAGTGATGTCATCTTAACCTTAATGTTTAGGGTAAAACATTTCATAATTTCGTCGAGGAAAACCTTAGATGAGTAATCTCTTTAGATTTGTGCTCCTAAAGACTTATAAAATGTTGTTCTTTACGATCATTAGACTCGTACAATTTGAACAATTTCTCCTCTCAAAATCCATTTTTATGGGTGTTTACCGTGGTGAGAGGTGCAAGTTATTCTTCCCTTAGTGCAAAGTCTGTGTTCATACAACCAAATGCTATATGTAAGTGTCTTTTCTATTCCTTGAAACTAGTTTTACTAAACATAAGTGTAGAATCTATTTAACAGATATTGTGACAGTAAAGATAAATTACCTAAATATAGAACAAAAATAAATAAATAAAATAAAAACAAGCTCACATAAATATTCATAAGTAAACAAATAAATTCAAAATAATGGCTAGTTCCCCTCAAGATACCAAGCACAACATTAATATCAAGTCTTTGGACAGTAATATTAACTGTAAGCGGTACTCTTGTTGTAGCAATCAAACATTGACAATAAACTATGTCAAACAATATATTAATCTTTGGACTAACGTATTGCTTACATAAAATACCTTATAATTGTCACACATTTATCGCCACAGTTGTCGTTGTAATTCTGCCAAATATTAACTTTCCTTTGGGCCAATTAATAAACGCATGAATTACAAAAACCCATAATTATCTTAATATTTTAAATTAACTAATCTACACAAAAGCGGTCACTTTGGTGACATTATGTTTCAATTAATCCATTAAAATATTAGACATCCGAAACCAAAATATGAATTTAATTGTTTCGAAATATTTGTCTTCATTTTATCTTTCAATCAAATTATAAGATAACCAAAATAATAATAAATTTGAATAAAGGTAAACCTCATATCAAGATACCAGACACTCCATTAATATTTAATCTTTGGACAAAACATTAACTTGTAAGTGATATCTTGGTACAGTAATCAAACATTGATAATAAGAACATGTCAAACAGAAATCTTCCTTTGGGCCGATTTATTGCTCACATATAAAACTGAATAATTATCACATGTTTATTACCACGATTTGCACATGTAATAATGTTAATTATTAACCTTCTTTGGGCCGATTAATACTAACATAATCTGACTTACATGCATAAAACCTTCTATATATTAAAATAAAATAATTTCTACAATAGAGGTCACTTTGGTGACTTAATGCTTCAATTAATTTATCTTAAAATATATAATATAAATATACCGATATCCAAATTTAAAATTATGTAACAAGTCAAAAGTGAAATTTCGATAACACTTAAGTTTTAAAATAACCCAACATAAGATTGTCTAAATGGGGCTATCAGAAATCGAAAAAAATGAAATATTTGACTGCTTCTCAAAAAAAAAATCCTTAAGCATGTGTTTGCCGAAATTAAAGTCGAATTCAAAACAATCAATCTTTAACTTAAAAGCCAAAATCAGATAAATGAATTATTCATATAGCGATCATATGAGACTTTAATATCCATAATAATCTAATGATCAAAATTAAATATTTTTGATCAAACTGAATCGGATATTAATTCCATAAGATTAATGGCATTCTTTCCAAAATCAAAACATGTATCGATAACAAACATAAACAGGGGAGTGATTCAACGCCAAGCAATTGAAACCAAAATGTATATCCCTAACTAATTTTGCATAAAGATTAAGACCCTTAAGTATGCATCTAAATTGGCCAAACTTGAATTTAAAATGTAGGCCCTTAACGTGCAATAAACCTAATTTTAAACAGAATTTCGGGAGTTGAGTTTGCAAATATACACTATCATTCAAAATTTAAGAAACTGAAATATCAATTGCTTTCATGTTAAATCAACGCACCATCACCAAGAAACAGATAAGCAGTTGCTTAATACTTAGTTAAAGTAAGCATAATTTCAAACAAATTTAAGCAAAATATTTTGTTCAAAACTAAACATGATTCAACAAAATTCAACCATAATTTATTAGACATAAACTGAATATAAAGTTTCTAAGTCACGGTAAATTTACCACGACAAAGCCAAAATCAACTTTATTTTTTCTTTTAATTACTAATGATCAAAACTAAAATTTTGATCAAACCGAATTGAATATATATTTTTAAAATAAATATATATACCATAGATTGTATATATATATATATATTTGGATTAAATAGTATATACAATTCAAACTAAAGACAATCATGTTAACCATCAACTAGAACCCTAAAATATGAGAATCTTAATGGTTCTAAAAAATTACAATCCGAATTAAAATTCAATAATCAAAAGGTGCTATATATAATTAATACATTCACGCATGAATTAACATTAAACTTAACTTAAAAAAATTGCAAACTTATCCCCTGTCGTATGTCGTTCAAAATCTAAAGTGTCCCTTAAATTTTTTTAGCACAAAACATTAATAGAGAGGGTTAACATTCGTTGAAACCTTAAACGTTGTTTTGGGTTAAAAATAATATTGTGAATATCAACCTCTAAATCACACGAAATCTCAAAACCTTAACATCAAAACTGAAGAATCAATCCAAAATTAATTAAAGAAATTGATTCTCAATGATTCAACATGACCCGCCGCTGATGCCACTTGTTCGAATTAAACCATAACTAAATATGAAATCTAAACCCAAAATCTATCATGTCAAATCATCAAGAACAATAAACCGAATAAACTGAATGCGGAAGCGTACCTGAATTAATCGATAGAAAACCTTGAATCTTGACGTTGAAAGACTATATCTTTGGTATTGATCTTCCAAGAAGATAGGTTTTCTCTTGACGTAAAACTCTCTGACGGGGAAGGAGAGAAAAACAAGTTAACCTATTTCTTGGGGACCACTACCTCTTTAGATAGTTGATTATTAAATCAACTATTAAATATTTATAACTCTGCTCCTCATTGAATTATAAATATATCTTACGGTATCTACACTTTTATTTCCATGACACTTTAATACCTATGACACGCCTAACATAATTAATCACTTGATTTTGTGCCATACTTTATAGTAGCATCATACATTTTACATATGTGCCCACAACTGCGGATTTTAATCCAACAAGAATCTGCTTCACGGTTACGGCCGGTCTCCAGCCCTATGTACAGCACAAGAATGGCATGAAACCACAATAATACAAACAAGTAAACCATCACTCGAGAGAAGAAGATACGTAAACTATCCTCATTCAGGATTGAAAGGCAAACAGTACCGGAAGGATAAACATTTGTGTGGAAAAAGCCTTGGGGAAATTTACACTTTGGAGGCTTGCTAGGATAATCTTCACTGAAATGAAGAGTTAGTGGGAAGTAGCCACCTTCTCAATCAGTCTGTAACATAGATGGAGTTAAGCCTATACAAAATTTAAACGAAACACAAGCTACAATTGATTAAACATGCACATTTTCTTCCTTTCTCTTTACTCTATGTCATGAGTCTTCTTAATCGAATATTTCACTTTCTAATCAATGATTTTAAGAAAAACGAAGCATTTTGATGACCTTAACAAATGCTCCAGATGCAAATGCAACTTGCAAGCATCCAGACATCACACCTTCAACCTTGGCCATGTATATAAAGAACAAGACATGACTTTTGAAAAGCAATGGCCGCATATAAAATTAGGCAAAAGTAATATCGAGGGGAATTACATAAAAGCTGCAAACATCATACGGAAAAGTTAATAAAACTAATGTGAATAAGGAAACCGACAACCAAAACAATTTCAGAGGTGCATTATCATTACAAGATCAAAACCAATACCACAAAGCTGTCACTCTTCAAGCAACCTAACAACCACCAATGCAGCAAAGCATTAAACCTGCAGCCCAAACTTGTTAGCTCTCGATCTGCAACATATAAATGGTTAAAATACCTCAAAGACTTAAAATTCTATAAAGGCTGTTTGAAGTGCCATGCTACTTATTGAAACTGCTGATGCCTTAAGAAGCAAGCAATGAGCTACCAAATTCCAAAATCTCTCCTGGTAATATCTAAAAGTACTCCTGCTTTAAATAATGATTTATTTTCCAAGGCTAAGAGATTTCTTTTGGTTATCAGCAGGGGGTGAATTTCAGGAAAATGAAACATTACCATGTTAATTGCTAAAAAATGCCAAGAAACATACATTAACATGGAATAATAATGATGAATGAGACAGAGACCTAATTCTGACCAACACCTCACGCAAGGTTAATTGCTAACTAACTAACAGAGGACGCGAACTTTGAACAATGTTGAACCGCCAAAAAAGAAGAACCGAAAATGAAAGAAAAAATGGACTGTCATGACAGACAATTCATATTAAAACAAGTTTGTGTGAGCTTGTGAACAAATGCAAAGAAGAGTAAGAGATTAGAGATTAGGTTGCATGTTATTTTAATGTAAATATTCGGGTATAAATACCCATGTAAACCGTATGTTATAGGGAGGAGAAGGTTGGAAATGAAAAAAAACAGTTTATCATAAAAAAGGTGAGAACCGAAAAGTTTTTTATCGATCTACTTACCTAGGGTGTTATTTAAAAGAAATCGAGCTCAGATTCGAGTTTAGCACGTCAAACGAAGTCGAAAGAGTATGACTTTTGAAGTTCCCTGCCGCCGAAAGCAGCGGCGCCGTCACCGATGAACGGCGAGAAGCGGTGGCGCGAAAGGCCGGTGGCCAAGCTCGGCCGGCTTAAGCAGAGAGGATTGAGAGAGTGGGGAGAGTGTTTGTGAGCTTTTTTTTGTAATCAACCAAACAAATGATGTTTTTTTGGCTTAATTTGGGTATTTAAAGGTCACCAAAACAACATTTTTTTGGTGTCATCCTTTAAGGCTCAAAACGACGTCGTTTTGACTCTTAACCTGGATATCATACCTGACCCGGAGACCAGATCCACGTATTTTTAAATGAAAATGGGTAAACTCGACTTCAGTCCTTTCGTGTTAAAATTATTTTCAAAAAGGGTCTGCCGTATGGGAAAATTACTTCCGCAATCCTTGTAATTTTTAAATTCTTTGCGATTTCGTCCCTTTTTGTTCTTTAAGTTTTTATTTTTTTTATTTCAGTCGTTTTCTGATTTTTATTTTTATTTATATTATTATATATTTATATAATATTATATATTATTATTAATTTTATTATTACTATATGTATTTATAAGTTTATTATTATATTATATATTACTACTTATTTTCATATATTACACTACTATTATGATAATTATGTATATTATAAATATTATTATTTTTTATATATGTTATTACGTATATATATTAACAGTTTTATAATTATTTTTATAATAATGTTTTATGTATATTACATTAACATATTTATTTTACTATGTATATTACAATATATTTAGTATATTATGAAATACATGTACATTATTATTATTTTTATTACATGTTTTATTAAGTATCTATGTATTGCCTGTATTATTATTTACATATTATTATTATATTAAATTTCTATTACCATATTATTATTTATCTTTTATTTTTACTACTATCATATTAAGTATTACTATTACTGTATAATATTATTATGTGCAAAATGTTTACGATCTAAAATATATCCGTATACGTCATGTATGTATTTTAAATTTTAAAAATGGTTTTAGCGGTTATTGTGAAAAACGTATCTCGAACGTAAGAGGTGCCGCTTTCCGTTAATCTCTATCGAAAAATATCTTTTTATTTTTTAAACTATAATTTTCAAATTAGATTCCTTCATTCGGGAATCTAATGGAAATTATGCCCCGGGCGTAAGGTTGTTGTAATATCCCAATTTTTGGTTAGTGACCAAAATAAAAATTTTGGGGTCAGAGTGTAAACTTTGGAAAAGTTCAGGGACCAGAGTGTAATTTTCAAAAGATATGTATTTTAACCCCGTAAACGAATAGTTTACCCCCAAGAATGACGTTTCTGTGTTACCCGAATTTTTTTGTACGGAGTTTGTATTAATGGCTATAAAGCGATAAAGTTTAGAAAAATATTCGGATAATCAGATCGAATCGAATATCCATGATATTTTGAAGGATGATAAGCAAAGGTTGATTATGTCATTTTACATGTCTAAGATATTTTCTTTGTGTTGGAAGAATATGAAACTTGGATTTAAGTTGATTTTTCATGCTAAATATGAGCCGTTGGATGAAAAATGGCAAGATCGTAATTTTGGAAATTCACAAGGGCAAAGTTGGTAAACTAATAACTCAAGATTAAACCTAGGTCATTGGATGAAGGATGATGATATGAAGAACATTATGGAAATATAGAATTTTCGGAATAGATCCGATAGCTCGGTAAAGGTAAAATCGTAGTAGAAGTATTTTGTGAATATCGAGAAATCGATTGAATTGAATTTCAGAGGCTATTCCATAATCTAGCGATATCCCTTTTTCTTACAATAAAAAACGAGTTTCAATGTAATTGGGGTCTTTTGGGTATTTAAAATATGTATTCCGCGGGGTTTTAAAAAAACCGTATTTTATTTAAAAATGGAGTCGCCATCGGCCACTAAGGTAGGCCAGACACCATAAAACTAGAGATTTAAAACTGTTGGGGTCTGGGAGTCGGTTACCGATGGGGAAGGATTAGCACCCCACACCGCCCAAAATTGGTATTTTAATAATTACCGCTTTATTAATATTAGACATTCCGAATTAAAGTGACGATTAAATTAAAATTTGGTTATAAGTGCGAGTAAATTTTAAAGGCCCTGTTATTCGAGAGTAAACCGAAAGACCACCATCACTACGCTTGATATTGGCCACGTTTACACTCGAATAAAAGGGCACCACATTGACAATAATATATCCGAAATGCAACTTAAAATATGTCAAATATAAATAAATACAATGCGATAAAAATATCCTAACATAATAAAATACTAATCTAACATAAATAAAATACTAATCTGAAACATACATACATAAATATTAATCTAACACGTAAATAAAAACAAATCTAACATAAATAAAATACTAATCTAAAATATTCATAAATATTAATTTAACACATAAATAAAAACAAATCTAACATAAATAAAACATTAATCTAAAACATAAATAAATACAAAGCATAAAATACTAATATAAAACATACCAACTAAAAATAGGAACAAAATTAAACAACATTTTATTAAATCAAGCAACATAAATAAAAATATACCTAACTAGGAGCCCGCACCCCGACTGACTCCCACCGAGATCTACCACGACCCCTTCAAAAATTAACTAGATCGGATCCAAAATAGGATCCCGATCGAACCGGTTTGGACCGAGGGCATTGTCTGGTCCTTGGCTACCCGAGGGCAAAGCTCTCTTATTTTGGGTACCATTGTCGGCTCTTCTCCTTTCCAATTGCTCCCCATGCCTCTATTTATAGGCAAATGGGGGGCTTAAGTGGGACGTGGAGCATTAAGCTCCACGCATAATTTCCTTTTTTTGATTTAATTATTTTTTTACTTTTTACTTTACTTTTTTTACTTTTTATATTATATCTTTATTATTTTTTTGATTTTTTTCAGTAATTTTATATTAATAATATTACTATTAAAATAATACTAATAATACTAAAACCCAGACAAAAATGAGTGATTACAGCTGCCCCTCTTTGCTTGTTCTAGTGAAACGAGAACAAAGCAAAGATCAAAAGCACCCATTTTTGTCCTACTTCCTTGTCCTTGACTTCAGAATCACAGGTTCTTCTGGAACTTTCTGCTCTTTTTCGGCCAACTCTTCCAGTTTCAATCTTCTAAATGGAGGATCCATTGGGGAAGACAAAATCTTGAAATCAAAAATTTGAGGTCACAAGTTCTTCCTGTATAGAACTATTCTCTCTTCTTCTGACTGGAGCTTTGGAAAAACAAATTCTCCCTATATAGAACTTTAACTTGTCCTCGGTAAAGTTTTTAGGCTACAAGTCCTTCCTATATAGAACTTTCGCCTTCAACTATCAACGCTGCATGTTCTCCCTATATAGAACATTTCACTCGAAGGTCTCGAGAATATAGGCCCTTCCTATATAGGACCTTTATCTTCGAATTAGGGGTTTACGCCAAGCTGGCTACCGATCTTTCTAGACTCACGCTACTAAGGCTACCAAAATCTTTCTTCAAATTTGGGGGATTCACGCCGAAAATGGCTACCGATTTTTCTTCAAATTTAGGGATTCACGCCAAAAATGGCAACCGATCTTTCTTCAAATTTGGGGATTTACGCCGAAAATGGCCACCGATCTTTCTAGACTCACGCTACTATGGCTGCCAAAATCTTTCTTTAAATTTGGGGATTCACGCCGAAAATGGCTACCTATCTTTTTGGACTCACGCTACTAAGGCTGCTGAACTTTCTTAAAATTTGGGGATTCACGCCGAAAACGGCTACCGATCTTTTTTCAAATTTGGGGATTCACGCCGAAAATGGCCACTGATCTTTCTGGACTCACGCTACTATGGTTGCCAAAATCTTTCTTCAAATTTGGGGATTCATGCTGAAAATGGAGACCTATCTTTCTAGACTCACACTACTAAGGCTACCGAACTTTCTTCAAATTTAGGCATTCACGCCGAAAATGGCTACCTATCTTTCTGGACTCACGCTACTATGGCTGCCGAACTTTCTGGCCTTATGCTACTGAGGCTGTCGCATCATGATCGAAGGACTTATTGATGGCCCGAAGGACTTATCACTATGCTCGAAAGACTTATTGGTGGCTCGAAGGTCTTATCATCTTGCCCGAAGGTCTTACTGATGGCCCGAATGACTTATCATCATACCCGAAGGACTTACTGATGGCCTGAAGGACTTAATATCTGGCTTCACGCTACTATAGTTATCGTCATCTGGCCTCACGCTACTATGGCTGCTGTCATCTGGCCTTACGCTACTATGGCTCCCGTATCATGCCCGAAGGACTTATTGATGGCCTGAAAGACTTATCACCATACTCGAAAGACTTACTAGTGGCACGAAGGACTTATTATCATGCCTGAAGGACTTACTGATGGCCCGAAGGACTTAATATCTAGCTTCACGCTACTATAGCTACCATCATCTGGCCTCACGCTACTATGGCTACCGTCATCTGGCCTCACGCTACTATGGCTGCCGCATCATGCCCGAAGGACTTATCACCATGCTCGAAAGACTTACTGGTGGCCCAAAGGTCTTATCATCATGCTCGAAGGTCTTACTAATGGCCCGAAGGACTTAATATCTAGCTTTACACTACTATGGCTATCGTCATCTGGCCTCACGCTACTATGGCTGCCGCATCATGCCCGAAAGACTTATTGATGGCCTAAAAGACTTATCACCATGCTCGAAAGACTTATTGGTGGCCCAAAGGTCTTATCATCATACCCGAAGGTCTTACTGATGGCCTAAAGGACTTAATATTCGGCTTTATGATACTATGGCTACCGTCATCTGGCCTCACGCTGCTATGGTTGCCGTTATCTAGCCTCACGCTACTATGGCTGTCGCATCATGCCTGAAGGAATTATTGATGGCCCGAAGGACTTATCACCATGCCCGAAAGACTTATTGGTGGCCCGAAGGTTTTATCATCATGCCCGAAGGTCTTATTGATAGCCCGAAGAACTTAATATCCGACTTTACGCTACTATGGCTACCGTCATCTAGCCTCACGCTACTATGGCTGCCGATCTTTCTTTCTTTAATAAAATATACTTCTTAAAGTTCTTTGATAATTCTTCAAATACCTGTCTAAAACAAACAACAATTGACATGCCTCTATATATATGATGCATGCAATGCAATGCTTTCTTTTTCTTTTTCTTCTTCTTTCTTCTGTCTCTCTTTTTTCTCTCTTTTTTTTTCTCATTTCTTTCTTTCTTTTCTCTTTTTTTCTCTTTTTTCTTCTCTGACTCTCTTTTCTCTATTTTTCTTTTTTTCTTCTTCTTTTTTTCTTTCAATCTTTTTCTGTTCTAAAGTCTTACACCCTGAAAGGTTGTTCCTCAAATTTCTTCATCTCTTTACTTCTTCACTATATGCTCTTAAATAGTCATTTGATCAATCACTTTGTATCTGAGTTAACATGCTTTCAAATCTTTCGTGCGGAAGGCTTTCTTGTCTTCAGGGTTATCACCTATCTTCATAAATGATCTTATGGTCCTTATATTGTTCTTATAAGAACCCTTGTCATCTTCTTCTCTTTGCGTTGCTCCATTCAATCACGGGCTCCACTGCTTCGAATTTCCTGACCCATCATACAGAGCCTTGATCTATTTCTAATCACTAGGGTGAGCAAAAATGCTTCAATCCCCTGAGCTCATCCTTGATCTTCTCGTAGCATTTCGACGGGAACTAACTCCCGGTCCCTATGCTTTAAATCTCATCATCATTCATTTTTAAAGTAATGCAAAAGGCAATTTACTTGTGTATATTTCAATACAAAAAAATAATGATTGTTTGAAAAGATAATAGTCATTTTGAGAATCACAACTTGGAGGGAATACCAAACATTTTAAAAACATTGTTTGGAACAAATGGTAGACATCTTTTTTTCTCTCTTTTCTTTTAAAAAAAACCAAACATTTTTGAAAATTAATGTTTGGAGAATGGTAAGCAAAATTTGATGTATATTGCCACACATTTTAAAAACTAATGTTTGGGGGAAATGGTAAACATCAAAACTTTGGGAGAAAATGTCAAACCTTTTAAAACATGTTTGACCCCAAAATATCAAACACCATAGCACATCTGCTTCAAATTGCCAGAGATCAACTCTAATGAAGCGCATATTTAGAAGATCTTGACTATTGTGGAGATATAAGCAAATGTATAATTTCTTCTAGTCTATTAGGCTTTCAAGAGGCACAATCCCATACCTAATTTCTAACCCATTTAAGGTGGTTCTCTTAATCTCACTAACTCACCATGCCTCATTCTTCCCTCATTTGGGTGTCAATCAAGCACTTCGAAGTTTGACGTTCCTTGAAGCAAGGTTAGCCCTTATAGGCG
The DNA here is from genome assembly GCA_019671005.1 of Hibiscus mutabilis. NCBI lineage: Eukaryota > Viridiplantae > Streptophyta > Magnoliopsida > Malvales > Malvaceae > Hibiscus > Hibiscus mutabilis. Next base: position 27,434,205 of record CM033738.1, read on the forward strand.
GAATGAAATATGAAGACATTCTCATTCAACTTGGATATCTATGGATGATCAGAATGGTCTTCGGAGGCTTGTAATGTAGGCCTTTGGTTCATGGTTAGACGAAGTCGTATCTCTGTGCTCGTATGATCTGGATATGCTTACATGGAGTATTCTTTTTTTCTTTTTCAGGATCACTCTAGACTGCCTGTTTTCGTGTTTTCACCATAGAGTTCATTTCCTCACTCTCTTTCTTTTGGTCCGCCTTGCATTCTGGCTGTGTATTGATGCTTGTTTTTCGTAAAAAAATGATTGATCCTCCAAAGTTCCTTGAATGAAGGATTATGTACATTTCTGGGAGTTCTTGTGATTGGTATGCCTAGATGAAATGTTCCTCTTTCTTTTTTTTCTTATTATTTTTTCTTTTTTTTTTGGATTGCTTTAGACTGCCCACCTTTGGGTTTTCACCCTAGAGTTCACTTCCTTCTTCTGTATCTTCAGATTAGTGTATTTTGGTTGGATATTTATGCCAACATGCTCAGGCAGACTAATCTTTCCTCTTCATTTTCAGGATCACTCTAGACTGCCCATTTTTGGGTTTTCACCCTAATGGTCATTTCCCTTTTCAAAATTGGCAATCTTCGGGCTGACTTGTCTTGACTTGGCTTCAATTCAAGCTTCTATACACATATTTAAAATTGTGGATTCTTTATGTATCTCTTGCTCATTTCTTATAGTTGAAGTCTTGGTCTTGTATTGTTTGATCTGTGTGTGAAGTATATACAGTATTTTCTTTTTATTCCTTTTGTCTTTTTTCTTTTTTTCTCTCTTTCTCTTTCTTTTTCTTTTTTTCTCTCTTTTTCTTCTTTTTTTTCTCTTCTAAGGGAATTCAACTCATCACAGTCCTTTGTCACGAGGATAATGATGGAGCATACAATAGAACCCCTAGTTACTCGGCATAGTCATGATTTGAATATGTCACTCATGTAGCTACTCCACTTTTGACTTAAAAGATGGATGAAGCATACAACCACCTTCTGCCCTAGAAAATTCTACTCATTTCTCTCTTTTTAAACACTCTTATCTAGGAATTCCTTTTAGTAAACCCAAACAGTGGAGTGTAATCTCTCTTTTTCTTTCTTTTTTTTTCTTTTTTCCTGTCTCTTTTTTTAGACTGCCCATTTTGGGTTTTCAGCCTAGAGTCTCTTTCCTCTTATTCGAGTCTATGGATGTATTCTCGAATCAAACCATATCTATACCGGACATTTTCGTTCGTTCTCGCTTGAACGTATTCAATTCTACCCAGCTCTTCTAAACTAGTGCCTATCGAACGGTAGAGTCTTCATGTATATTCTTCTTATACTCTTTAACTTAGTGTACTTGCTCTTGATTGCTTCGGCCTTCTGATTGCCATTTCTTATGTTGCTTGGTTTACTTTCTAAGCATAAACTTGTCTTCATCCATTTTCCTCTGGTAGTTCTATGGCCTTCATGTTCATTCTATCCTGTTTCGTAAAGTGAAAAAATACTATTCGTCCTTCCATTCATAGATGTCCTGAGAAAGCCTTCAGGGTGTAAAGGTTTAGGGTCAACTCTCGATTCAAGGATCTTAAATGACAAGTGCCTGAGAAGGAAAATTCCGAAAATGGGAACTGCCCATTGTCTAAACACTCGCTTTGTTCCTCCGTTGGCCTAAGTGGATTAACGGATACTCACACTTGCAATATCCTCACAACTTTCAATTTCTTCTAAATATAAGCAACTTAGAGTTGATTTCCGAATTTGAACCACATGTATTCTTGCATTTGAGATTCAAGGACCTGGTATAGAAATGATATATACATATGTCCATTCAAAAAAATGTGTATGTGTATGGAAAATCAAAAACTATCTCATAACAACGAATGAAATGTTTAAAGAATCAAAGAATGCAAAAATGCTTTCTAAATGGAAATGTGATTTTTAAATAATTTTTTAAATATCTGTTTAAGAGTTTTTTCTTTCTTCAAAACATTGAAAATTTCTTTGTGAACTGATGGGAAAACCATAGGGACCTTTAGACTACCTCCTGAGTACTAACTCATCCCGGTCCTTTAAATGTAGTGTAGGCTTGACACTTTTCTTGTTTTTCCTTGCTGGATCAATTCTTACGTTAGGACTCCCTCGCCAACCAGTTTCTGGATTTCTCGGTGCCATGCTCCAATGCCCCCACATAAAACTCATATGCATTATCCAGGTCAAAGTTGTGGGAAAATGTGTCAGGTGTAATATTCATCGGCCTAGGGGTAAGCTGCTAACCTTCGACCAAATGAGGAAATATGTCATTATGAGAATCTTGAAAGTGGTACCCATTTATCTCTTTCTTTTCTTCTACTCCTAGGTAGATCTGGTCTTTAAACTTAGGTCCCAGAGTGCATGTTCGATTCTCTCTCCGACTGTCATGAAGTCCTCAAAGCTGACCTTCATTTTCCCGAGCATCTTATCAAAGAAGAAATAAGAAAGGTGGCATAAAACATGGAAGTCATTTTCCTCTTCTTCTACGGGAGGTTGCACCTGGGTCGTTAAACACAACCACCTCAAAGCACATTCCTTGAAGCTTTCATCAGGTTTCATCTTCGTACCCTAGAGATACTGACGACTTGGTGCTAGGTCCAAAGCATATTTATATTGGCCCAAAAAGGCATCGGCTAAGTCTCTCCATGACTGAACTTGGTCTCTACTCAAACAGTTATACCATATCACGGTGGGTCCTACTAGACTATCGTAGAAGCAGTGGAACAATAATTTTTATTCTCAATGCAGCCCTTCATCTTTTTACAGAGCACAGTCAGGTGAATCTTGGGGCATCTTATTCTGTCATCATGCGCAAATCTGGGAATCTTTGGAATTTAGAGGAACAACCAAATCAGAGTTCAAACAGAGTTTTCTTGCATCGAAGACATCAAACTTCTTCTCTTTTTTTCTCGAGCCCATCTTCTAACTGCTCGAATCTTGATTTTAAGTGTGTTCACTAATAAAACTCTAATTGGTCTTTGGATTACTCCCCAAAAAAATTATGCAAGGTAATAATAATGTTATGTAAAATATGTCATGACTGTACAATGTGATGCAATGCAATGCATGAATGCAAATGCGGTGTTGATTCTCGAACAGTCCTTAAAAGACTTTCGTTCAATAGAAAATTGTCTGGTTGCAAGAAACTAATAATGAATTACAGGTAACAGTTAGCTTCCTTCTGGAGATCTTGACTTTGGGAAGCAAAACTCGTGCTCCACGTCTCGACGTCGTCTTCAGGATGATGGGTGACCTCGTCTTCTCCTCTTATGCTACTCCATAGACTTGTGACGTCATGATCTTCATGCTTTATCTTCTAAAAAACATTGACAAGTGTAGGCATAATGCAGACGAGACTTTCTTCTTCGGTTGATCTGGGTGCAAACAAACCGATCTTCGAAAAATGCGTCTAAATAAGGTTGGATCCTAGCAGTCCAAAGGGGGTCTACTTAAAGTCTTTAAAACTTTTGGGTTTAGATTAAAATTCTCAAAGATTATTTGGTTTAAAGATTTTCCCTTTTTTATTATAAAAAGGTTTTAACTTAAAAAATAAAACTTTTAGGGTTTTTTTTGAAAGTTTTAGGAGGGAAAAGAATTCAAAATACAATAATAATATTTTCAAATTTTTTTTGAAGGAGTTAAATTAAAATCTTTGAGATTTTTACAAAGGGTTAAATGTGAAGATTTTAAAATTAGTGTTCTGTAGTCCCCATTGGATCCTCTGCGCTGTGCGTGCCTTACTAACGGACCACCTTTCTCGATTGGTCTTTGCTCGGCCTAACTTGATACTGTAATATTATCAGTTTCGGCAAAGCGATCTTTTTTCTATTTTGAAAGCCTTTTAAATGAACCGTTCTTGAATCAATACCATGTCATGATATGCAAAATGAATGCAAATAAAGGCGTTGATTCCGCTGGTAATCACCCTTTCGAATTACTATCATAGGAATTAAAGGGTTCAGATTCTAGAGTTAGAAAAGAAGACTTCTACATATATGCCCTCTATATGCTTTTGGTACTGGGTTCGCCTTCCGCTTCATGCATTCAAACAGATCCAAGATGGCTACGTTGATGTTTCTAAGAACCCTCGAGAAAATGATCAAACCCTATATCCATAAAGATAACATGTCCATCTTCATCGCCTCATCCAGGTGTGCGGGTATGATGTCTCAGATACACTCTCATGCACAGGCTAGGCTGTCTCCTCGACTCTGAATCAGGCCGTTGACCCAATCGTCACTCATCCTGGCAAAGGTTTTGAACTTCAATGGATAATTCTAGTTCCTTGGTGGCTTCGTATAGATCCAATCTTTTTGAACATTTTTCTTGTTGAGCAAAGCTGTGTACTCTTCTACCGTGGGTATCATGTCATGTTCGTTGAAAGTGAAGCAAAAGCAAGGTTCCAAAATTGAAAAAATGGCTTGACGAAAAGGCTAATTAGCCCGGACATACATTAAATATGCTATGTCTCCATAAGTATCAGAATATAGGTCTTGTAGTCGTCGATCCCATCCTTCCCAAATCTCTTTAAGCTCCCATAGGTCATTCTGTTGTAGGCTCTTGTATATATATCCTGGCATTATGCGCTCACTCGGCAAACTGTTACCTTGGGCCCACTGTTTGACTTCTGACCAATGTATGACGGCTGTTCTTGAGATACTTTTTATCCATGATGAAATATTTCTGATCGGGCAAACCACTTGAACCACAACACCTTTATGTCATGCAATGCTAATGCAACAAAAGTGTGTTTAAATTAAAAATAAAATAAAATAAGAAAATGATTTAGTACTGAATAAAATCAATAGATACATAAATAAAAAAACGAAGTAGATAAGGCAACAACCAGAACAATCCTATTTATCTCGTCTAAAACACCTAAGTTATCTGCATGGCTCTAAAAGGGTGGGCTTTCTATATTCTCTACATGCAATTTTGGTGCTAAGAGGTACCTGAATTGTCCTTGTTGTCCCCTACTAAGAGTAGCAATGCCCCCGGTCATCACCCATTATAGGCTCCTTTCAACCGGGTTCAACTCAGGGGGACCCATTTGCTTATACCCATACGAAGGAACGATATCCTCACGAAATCATAAGGTACTCGACCCCCGAAGGTACTTTGGCTAGGCCCATATAGAGGAACGATATCCTCACGAAAGCACTAGCGTTTCCCCCACTTAAAAAGGACGGGTTTATATGCTAAATTTTAAATACGTTAAAATGAACACACAATTACAACCGAATGTTAATTTAATAGTCACTTTAATCTGATACTTCCTATATTAATAAAGCAGTAATTATTTAAAAAGCTTGACTCTCATTTGTTTTTGAAAACAAAAATTGTCCCCAGCGGAGTCGCCATCTGTAGCGATATCCCTTTTTCTTACGCTAAAAAATGGGTTTCAATGTATTTAGGGTCTTTTGGGTATTTAAAATATGTATTCCGCGGGGTTTTAAAAAACCGTATTTTATTTAAAAATGGAGTCACCACCGGCCACTAAGGTAGGCCAGATACCATAAAACTAGAGATTTAAAACTATTGGGGCTCGGGAGTCAGTTACAGATAGGGAAGGATTAACACCCCCCACTGCCCAAAATTGGTACTTTAATAATTACCATTTTATTAATATTATACCTTCCGAATTAAAGTGACGATTAAATTAAAATTTGGTTATAAGTGCGAGTAAATTTTAAAGGCCCTGTTATTCGAGAGTAAACCGAAAGACCACCATCACTACGCTTGATACTGGCCACGTTTACGCTCGAATAAAAGGGCACCGCATTGACAATAATATATCCGAAATGCAACTTAAAATATAGCAAATATAAATAAATACAATACGATAAAAATATACTAACATAATAAAATACTAATCTAACATAAATAAAATACTAATCTGAAACATACATACATAAATATTAATCTAACACATAAATAAAAACAAATCTAACATAAATAAAATACTAATCTAAAACATTCATAAACATTAATTTAACACATAAATAAAACAAATCTAACATAAATAAAAATTAATCTAAAACATAAATAAATATAAAACATAAAATACTAATATAAAAATACCAACTAAAAATAGGAACAAAATTAAACAACATTTTATTAAATCAAACAACATAAATAAAAATATACTTAACTAGGAGCCCGCACCCCGACTGACTCCCACCGAGATCTACCACGACCCCTTCAAAAATTAACTAGATCAGATCCAAAATAGGACCCCGATCGAACCGGTTAGGATCAAGGGCATTGCCCTGGTCCTTGGCTACCCGAGAGCAAAGCTCTCTTATTTTGGGTGCCATTGCCGGCTCTCATCCTTTCCAATTGCTCCCCATGCCTCTATTTATAGGCAATGGGTCTTAAGTGGGATGTAGAGCACTAAGCTCTACACATAATTTCCTTTTTTTGATTTAATTATTTTTTTACTTTTTATATTATGTCTTTATTATTATTTTTTGAGTTCTTTCATATTTTCGAAAATATGGGGAAAAAGGGAGAAAATGTTCCAAGCTTGATTCAAGCCCCGAAACTCGACTTTCAGGTAATCTTTCAAACTGCAAAGTTATTCTACTCTTCAAGTTCTATCTTTTGATGTACTTAATTCATGGAATACATGCTTGATTGATGAAAATTTTACATGAGAAGGAAATTAGGGTTTATGAACAAAATTGGGGCTTTTGAGATTTTATGGTTCCATGGTTGAATTTAAGTTGAAATCAAGCTTATATGATATTAAAATCATGTTATTGAGTTAGGATTTAAACCCTACATATTTTGGTTTGTATGGAGAAGAATAGGGTTTATGGATTTAAGTCTAACTTAGGGTTTGTGATGTTGGATTAATGATCTAGTAAGCTTGATTTGTTGATTGGAAGCAAAACCCTAAGTTAAATATATATAGGGGCAAATTCGGCAAGCTTCAAAGTTAAAGGACTGAATCTGAATTTTATGAATTTGGAGTGTATTTATGTAATTAATGATGTTGGTGATGTGAAATTGATGTTAGAATGCTAAACTAATGTTGAATTGAATTAGGGACCATTTTGACAATTTGCCAAAAATCAAGTGACCAAATAGGAAATTAATTCTTGCTTGGGGATTAAATATGATTTTTAGTTAAAATGATAGAATTAAGGTAGTAATGCTGATTTGAGGACTAAATTGCAAAGTTAAGAAGTTTGAATCCTTACCTTTTGCATTTTAGTGACTATTTTGGCAAAGAAAGAAAATTAAAGGGAATTATTTTGAATAATTATCTGATGAAGAAGATGATGAATTGATGGTTTGTAGCAAGTGATGGGTCTAAATTGACAAGTAGAAAAATAAGAAGAAGTTTGTATAAATTAGAAGTTTATTATGGAGAGCTATGTAGAAAATTGAATTTTGGCAGTGACTTTGAAAATTCACCATAAATTCTAAAAAAATGTTTAGATGATGAATTTTATACTGTTGTAAAGATTTGTTCTTCTAGTTTCATTTCCAACAAACGGAAACTGATTTCGAGTTCCGAGTTAAAAGATATAAAATTTTAATCGAACGAAGGTCATAAAATTCACAGAGCAGTTTCTGTCAAAATAACACTGTGACGGGAGTTTGAAGAATTTTCATAATTTTTATAGATTTTATTAATTTATGTGGCTTATACCTTTAGAATCGTTATCGAATCTAGTTTCTCCAATATAAAGGAAATTAAGATTCGATGTGTATTCTGCCTTGTACAAGTAAATCTTGGAAGGTAGCGCAAGCTGTCAGAAAATGGAATTTGAAAAATTTTGTATTTAAATGTTAGTTAGCAAGCTGAAAAGAGTTAATGGAAGTTCAAATTGGTCACTAAGGACCATAATGAGTTTCTGAACAGTACAAGGAAGAAAGGAAAAATATTTGGAAATTTTATATTCGAATGATTATATTAGACAGCATGTTTAAGGTATTGTTAGATTCGAATCTAACAAGTATTTTATTTTATTCATGTGATTAATGAAGTCAAGTCCGAATCAAAGAAGGTTTGAGGTACTATGAAAGAAAGAATCGATCTAGGACTTAGTGAGGCATTGTGTTAAGTGGCCCAGGTGAGTGCAATGCATACATAACATGATACATATGTGTTTTATACATCATTGGGAAGACTTGCGATAAGTCTACCTGGTTTATATATTGGCATGATATTTATCTCATTGATCATATGATTGACATATTTTAAATATGTCAAAGATTGAATATAAATGCATGGATCACTAGTTATATATGATGTTATTCTATGAATGTTATTTCGGGTATGAACTGCCAATGATAAATTATATTGATATACATTGCCATGGATGGAATAAATACGTAAATTATGCCCAAATAAGTCATTGAGGGACAGGGTACAGTTGGCATGCCATAGAGTCCAGCAGCACGCTGCATATTCGGGTATCCGGGATAGCACTATATTGTATGTAAAGGACACTTAGTGAATGGTTAGCACGACCTTATAAACGTGCAAAAATCGGGAGGTTAGCACGGCCTTATAAACGTGCGGAAATCGGGAGGTTAGCACAGCCTTATAAGTGTGCGGATGGTGGGCACGACCTTATGTGCATTAGCACTTCGGTGCATATTTGACTCGCGTACCCAAGGTCCTCAAGGTTTAATTTGGGCTATAAATTAATGAATAATAAAGGAAAAAATAGGTTAGGGAGTATATGAACTCCCGGAGTAAATGACAAGTATATTGGTAAGAAATTTATATCCGGTTTATATTATGTTGATATATGATGGTATACTTATCTAGTGATCATGATGCATTTATGCATATAAGGTATGTTATGACAAACGAACAAGCATGAAAATCTTATGAAATTGGCATATAGTAAATAATTACTAATACAATGTGAAAGTTGATGCATTGGCTTATATCATGTTATATATATATATATATAGCCATGAAGTTGAATAAAGTTTAAATTATTGTTATTAATTTCCTTTATTGCCTCACTAAGTTCGTACTTAGCGTGTGTTTGATTGTACACACGTAGGTAAATCAAGGTGAGAGTGAGAAGAGCATTGCATCAATATTGGAAAGCTCAACAGGTAATCATAGTAATGACATCCTAATTGAGCTTTGATTATTATAGTGGCATGTATACTTGCTAAACCTATTCGAGTTATGATTGGCCTATAAAGTTATTATGGTTTCATTATAATTGACATTTCTGGAAAGAGTAAACTCAGGTGATGAGTTGCATGCTAAGAAAATTGATTTATGATTGGAACTTGAATAAATAATTTAAGTCGATTTTAAATAAATTTAAGCGTGCTTAGGCTAGAGAAATTTTAGGATGGGTAACCATTGAGAAGTTTTCTAAAAAATTTAAAATTACCCTGAGATTTTTTATTAAAGAAGACGTAACATTTTCGACTCGTACCCGGTGTACGGATACGGGAAAAGGGGTGTTACAGGTGTAAAATCCTTTCATACAAAAATATTCTTTTAAAATATATAAAGGGGATCACAAATTTTAAATCAAATTCGAATTCTAAATTTCCATCTTTAAGACAATTTGTAATAGACCAGGTGCAAATTTTGGGCGTTGTGGGGGTGCTCAACCTTCCCCACACGTAATTGACTCACGAACCTGTTTTTTGGTTTCACAGACCAAAGCTCATTGTTTTAGTAAAATGACAAAAACAGGTTTTATTAAAATAACTGGATTTTTAGGTGATCCAATCTTACCTAACTAAAAAGATTGGTGGCGACTTCATCCAAAACCAAACCAATTTTTCGTAAAAATATGTCAAGCACCCAGTCGCGGCGCGGGGCCGTTGTTATAGCTTGGCGACTCTGCTGGGGACTTTTTTTTAGAGAGTCAAGCCACCAGTCGATTACTTTTTGTCTTAACGAGTGAAAACTATAAATTCGGTTCAATTTATTTTGTGATCCCTTTTTCTGTCAATTTTTTTACAAGAAAAGTTTTTTTAAAAAAACTTTCCCTGATTTGTCACATATCATGAGCTCTGCACCCGGGCTCTGTCCCTTTTAAGTGGGAGTGAGAAGCTACGCCTTCGTGAGGTATCGCCTTCATGCAGGATAGTGGATTACTTCCGGGATACATCTGTACCTTTGTCGCTGTGGGATCTTCATCTCCGTATAGACTTAGGGAAATGTATCCTCCTAAATCGATGTCCTAGCGACAGTTCGGGTATCGTTACTTTAGAACCTAAACCACATATAGTGAACCATAGTAGTCCATCTTGTCTAGAGCCATACCGAACGTCTGCCCGTTTAAAGAGTCACCCGATAGGTGCATCCTAGAGAGAGGCGATGGGTTTTAATTATGCTCTTTAATTTCATTATTATTTGTTTATTGTCTATTTATTTATTTCCTTTACGCAATAGAGTATGTTAGATACCATGCCTGTATTTATTCAACAAAGCATGCAGGTAGAAAGCATGTTTGGGTAGGATTTTTTTAAAAAACATGTACGGGTAGAAAGTATACTCGGGTAGGTTGTACAAATTCATTTCTTATATTCCTATTTTTAGTCTAATTATTTTCATACGTACTAACTGATTTTTGTTGTTGTCTTTGTTTTTTTTCTTTGCATTGCATATTCATGGCATAAATAAAAGGTGTTGATTCACGAGCAATCCTCAATCTAGAAAACTTTCAATATGGATAAAGGGTCACGTGATCATATAAAAAGTAATGCAGATATGAGGCAGTGCCCTGAAGTGATGCCAAAAGAAGCAAGAGGCCTTTCTTTCGAAGGTTACGCGTCAAACGTATATGCCGAAACCCACGTCAATACCAAGATGAATGAAATAGAGAAGATGAAAAGACAAATGACTGAGATGATGAGTATGGTGACCGCCATGGCTAAGGCGAAAGAGCCCGATATACTAAGAGAGAAAGATAAACTGAATGGAAGCCATGTTATGACGCCCAGTATCCAGGATTCTACTTCTAAACACAGTGAATCTAGTAAGCCCAAGAGATTAGGCGCTATCACGGTCAGCATCAATAAGAAACCTGAAGATGCAAAGGCGGCAACAATAAAGAGAGTAGATATGAGCCAAAGAAAAGCTTGGAAGGAAGAAGCTAGAGAGAAATCGATGTTTCATATTCCAATAGCCTATACGGAGTTGCTTTCGATACTAATCAAGGAAAGTCTTGTGACTCCAGTTCAATCAAAGCCAAGATAGCCCCCTTATCCTAAAGGTTACGACGTTCAAGCCATATGTAACTATCATCTAGAAGGTACCGGCAATACTACTGAGAATTGCGGAGCACTGAAGAATAAAGTCAGAGACCTAATTGAAGAAGGGTTACTAAGTTTTAAGGAAGAAAGCCCTAAAACTTCTAAAAGTCCAGGCAATAGTGGAGCACTGAAGTATGCATGGAAGAGTCAATATCCAACGCTCATAATCCAGTGCCAAGGCCAGAGTTCGAATTCTGTTATCCAGTCTTCGAAATCATCTTCGACTGGTGGCCTAAAGTCGAGAACCAATGGTCCTTTCGATCCCATACCCATTTCGTATGGAAAATTATATCTGTAGTTACTAGAGGCACGATTGGTGGCCCCTACCATGTCATGCCTCTACAACCTCCATACCTCAAATGGTATGACATCGAAGCTCATTGTGATTATCATGCTGGAGTTAGGGGCATTCCATTGAAAATTACACTGCCTTCAAACGTCGAGTTCAGAACCTCCTAGACTATAAAATGTGGGAGTTCAAAGAAGAGTATCAACATGATTCAGCTACTGTTCACTCAACTGGAGTGAAGTTGAAAGAGTTAGAAGTTAAAGAAAACGAAAAGAATCGTTCAGAGCAGGACATCTAGGCCAACATTTTAAAGAAAGAAAGAGATGTTCTGAACAATGAACTAGAAAGCCTGCGAGATAACTACCAAGAGCTTTGCTTAGCATTCAGAGACGCTGGTTTGGGAGATACTCCAGATCAATGGAAGAAAAGAGTCATCCAATTAAAAAACAATGCTGAACATTGGAAGAAAAACTCCAAGGCCAATGAAAATCAAGTTAAGACCTTATCTCTCAAACTTCAACCAATGGAAGATCAGTGCATTGCTCTCAAGGATGAGTTGAAGAGTAGTCAAGCCAATTGCGAGACTTTGAACATGTGTATGCGTCTACGTGACAATACTGTTGCTAAATTGAAAAATAGTCAAGCTGAAGTTGAAATGGTAAAAAAGCAAGCAGATGAGCGTAACAGTGTTCTACTAATGTATAAGGATCTCGTGGATGACCTTAAGAAAGCATTACAAGAAAATAATGAGAAGTGGTATTATCAGATACAAGAGTCGAACGAAAAGATAAAAAGAAAAGATAATTACATGAAAGATGTTATTATCGAAGCACGAAAAGTAGCTTGACAAATGGTGAGTTTGGCTGATATAGCAACTGAACTGAATCAAGATGCCGTCATGTTTTCAGGTCATGATGAGAAGCTAATCTGGCTTTTGAGAAAGATAAATAAACTAGGTGCTAAGGCTCGATATTATCTGTAACTTTGCTACATGATGTAACGAGACCTTTACCTAATCTTATGATGGTTACTCTTTGAATCGATACCTTTTGCACATGTGTTTACATCCAACATTGCACATTCATTACATTTTAGTAGCATTGTATATCTGTTGCATTTTTAACCTGAATCATTTACGGTTCAATGGAAGTAATCCAAGATTTGGTTGGAAATTTAACAAGTTGATATCAACATGGATGCTGAGATGAAAGTGATCGACTAACCTCAGGAAGAGCTACAAGAACAATTGCAAGCCTAGTTGTCCAAGATGAAGCAAGATACAGAAGACAAGAATGAACAACTCTGGAAGTGGTCGTGTTCCTTTATGTTAACCTATCTTAGCATGTATGCTCAATTTGCTAAGACATCTGCGTAATTTATCTGTTGCCTAAGCTTGAAGGCAGAAAGGGAATCCTCTGCAAGAGTGTACATATGACACATTTCTACACATTTTAACAAAAATTTTCATACATTTATCATGAGTCTTTTGCACATACATACATATATATATACACATACATATATATATATATATGAGCGGCATCGATTCAAATCCGACGGTTGATTTCGAGAAACCATATATCTAGAGGAAATTGAAAAGTGTGAAGATGATGGGGCATGTGACCTATCTTTTGATCTACTTAGGCCAACAGAAGGATAACTGAGTGTGCTAGGGAGCGATGGAAAGGTCCCAAACACAAATTTTGAGTGAACATTTCCTCTCAAGCATTGTTGTCTAAGATTTTTGAATATCGTGATAACTCCAAACCTCTATCCAGCTGAAGACAACCCTTCTTCGATGATATCTGTGGAAGCTTAGCGATGATATCCGCATTTTGCAGCACAATCAAGTTTTGAACACAAAAATTAGATCAAATTATCGAGGCTAGCAAATTTCCTTGATGAGACTAGAACCCGAATAATCTCTCGACAAAGGATAATTAGAACAATAAGGCCAGCGCACTATCACCTTCTCTTAGACCATGTTGTTTTCAACTGATGATCTAAAGGAGCTTGTTCATCACTGCCATATCTGTAGTAATTCCAATTTACCACGCTCATCTCAGTTGGGGGCAATTCATGAAGTTTGGTGATATTCTAGACATCTTCGAGTTATGATGATGGGATTGTTTCTAAAACCACTATTGTCTATCCACTTCCCAGATTGAAGAAGTGCCAGCATTTTCCTACTCTTATGTTGAAAAAAAGAACAAAATAAACACACAAAAAAACAAAAATAGAAGAATGAAGCCTTCATGAGAAAAGCGATAGCAGAATTTTATCCCTACTCAAAAGAGATTTGCAAGATTGCTCATCTGCAAACTCGAAGAGACACCGATGGTCGGTCAGAATACAAGTTTGCTTAAAGTGGCAAAGGTCCAAACTAGAAGGAAGAGGAAATGAACTCTAGGGTGAAAACTTGAAAACGGACAGTCTAGAGCGAACCAAGAAAAAGGCAAAGAGAAAAATAATGCATCTAAACAAGTTCAAATCAAGCACTACAGAAATAGCATTGTACGCCTCCAAAGACCATCTTAATCAAACCTGGATATTTAAGTTGAAGGAGTTTATCTTCAGATTACATCCGGCCTTATGGAGTTATCCTTTCTTTAAAGATTTGAAACTTCTAATGCTTGATCGAGATCAGAAAAGAGGAAAAAATAGAATGGAGAAGTTTATGAGTCAAAGAGAGTCACCCAAATTGGTCAAAAATTAGGCATGCGGGAAATGTCCTTCTCGAAAGCCTAATAGCCTGGAAGGTAGCTTACATCTTCAAGCATCAACACAACGTTCGAGGTCTTCTAGACACTGGCTATGCTTGGGATGACCCTCGGCAAGTAGGTTCAAAAATGCTTTTGCACAAAATATATGGGGCCCCTATTTTTCAAAAATCATATTTTTGAAAGAATAAATACTCTTTGCTCATTCACATAAGCATCTTGCAAAAGATTTCTTACATTACTCTTTATAGAGATTTAAAGTACAGGGACCTAAGGCAGGTGTCTGCTCAGAACAAAAGCTTGAAGCCTCCTGAGGTATCCAAAATATATAAGCCTGAGAATAAACGGGGCATCTGAGCTCTAATCAATGATGACGCCAAAGGTCATTCGGCCCAAAAGCTCAAATTTTCAAGACAATGATATTTGGGGGGAAAACGCAATGAAAGCTCATCAAGAAAAGGAACATACTTCAAGCTCCGAGAGTATTCTCAGAAGATATGTTAGGGCATTCACCTGAGGAAATAATCCAAAAGATGATCGAACCCAAGAAAGGTTGGGGCATCCTCACATACAAGGCGCTGAACACTACTTAATAAGAGGCAAAGATCTGACCAGCAGAGAGTCAAGAGCATCCTTTTAGGGGCCAAGGAAAATCATGTCACATTTATCACGCACGACATGCATACATCTAAAACTTAGCATGCATTTAGGCCAAAAGCATACATTTAGGCATAAGGACGCATTCATGCATTTTTTTGGCTTGAACGTACAAACAGGTCCAGAAAAGAGACCGAAGAACATCAACTATAGGGGCAATAATTGATGACCAACTTTTAGCCCTAAAGGAGGCCCAATATGCAAAAAGCTCAAACATCTAGATGACAAACGGTAAAATTTTCTAAACGGATTACTAACTAAAGTTTCCTTTTGCTTTCAGGTCATAACTTCCCTCCATCAACCTTTTTTGATTTTGCCTTCATCTGTAGTGGCGGGCCAGTTTGGTCCAGATTTTGCATCCCTGACGGTGGTATCACAAGTCGAAGAAAGAAGATGACGTCAGGGTTATTCAGCTCAAATTCGGAAAAGAATGAAGACAATAAAAGTTTGAGGGTAAATTTTTGTTGGGAGCAAATTTTGAATAGAAAGGGATCAAAAAATCAAGTTGGGCCAGAAGAAAAAAGACTTCTGCAACTCTGGCATCCTCAAATAGGAAGGAACATCTCATTCTCATCAACAAATTCCAACATCCTTGACACAAGAAGTGGGGCAAGTATTGTCTAGCGTCTTCAACCAAGAAGGAACAGACAATCTCGACAGGAAGGAGTGGACCAACCGGCCAAACATTCAAATCAAACCTTACAGTCTCGTTATGAAATAGTTAATTTATAACTCACTTTGACCAGGAACTCTTTTAACTTTTGTAGGTCATATCTCACCCATAACATGGTGTAACGGATCAACTAATCTTTTACAGATCTTGTCTCTCCAACAAATGGTCGAACATATCAAACATAACAATTTTGTCTCCCTGAGTTTGCAGCAGAATGAGCACGTCAGCAGTTTCATCTCCTTGAGTTTGCAGCGAAATGAGCATAACAACAATTTCATCTCCTTGAGCTTGCAGCGGAATGAGCGTGAAAACAATTTCATCTCCCTGAGTTTGCAGCGAAATTAGCGCAACAACAATTTCATCTCTCTGAGCTTGCAGCGGAATGAACACAACAACAATTTCATATCCTTGAGCATGCAACGGAATAAACACGACAACAATTTCATCTCCTTCAATTTGCAGTGGAATGAACACGTCATCAGTTTCATCTCCCTGAGTTTGCAGCAAAATGAACACAACAACAATTTCCTCTCCCTGAGTTTGCAGTAGAATGAGCACGTCAACAGTTTCATCTCTCTGAGTTTGGAGCGGAATGAGCACAATAATTTTATCTCCCTGAATTTACAGTGGAATGAGCACAACATTTTCATCTCCTTGAGCTTGCAGCGAAATAAGCTCGATAACAATTTCATCTCCCTGAGTTTGCAGCGGAATAAGCAAAAAAATTCCAAAAAAAACAAAACAAAAAGAAAGAAAAGAGAATGAAAAGAAT
The DNA here is from genome assembly GCA_019671005.1 of Hibiscus mutabilis. NCBI lineage: Eukaryota > Viridiplantae > Streptophyta > Magnoliopsida > Malvales > Malvaceae > Hibiscus > Hibiscus mutabilis. The sequence goes on from CM033738.1 coordinate 27,450,601, forward strand.
GAAAAATCATAAAATCAAAAAAATCCAAACAAAAAATGAAAAAAATCAAAAAAGAGAGAAGAAAATTTGAAAAAAAGAAAAAAAACCAAAACCTTCTTCAGATCTTGCCTCCTCGTCGGTGTTATAGCTGGACCAACTTTGCAAACTTCAGACCTTTTCTCCTTGGCGGTATGGTAGCTTGGCCAAATCAAACTTCAGATATTGCTTCCTTGTCGGTGTTGTAGCTGGATCAACTTTGCAAACTTCAGACTTTGTCTCATCTGCGATATGGTAGCTTGGTTAAATTAAACTTCAGATCATGCCTCATTGTCGGTGTTGTAGCTGGATCAACTTTGCAAACTTCAAACTTTGTCTCCTCGACGGTATGGTAGCTTGGTCAAATCAAACTTCAGATCCCGCCTCTTCGTCAGAGTTGTAGCGGATCAAACTTCTTCATCAGGTCTTGCCTCTTCGTTGGTGTTGTAGCTGGACCAAAACTTATTGACTTCCGATCCTGCATCTTCGTCGGTGTTGTAGCTGGATCAACCTTATTGACTTCAGACCTTGTCTCTTCATCAGAAGTTGCAGCTTGGTCGGACTATACTATTTTGCGGTATTGCCTCTTCGTCAGGTGTTGTAGCTGGGCTAAATTTACTCTTTTAGATCATGTCTCTTTGTTAGTGTTGTAGATGGACCAAAACCATTTTGACAAGTCCAACAGAAAAGTTGGCACAACGTGCTTAAACACGGTAAAGTTTAAGAAAATAGATCATTCAAATGTCCATCAAAAATTCATTTTCACTAATGGTCTAAGGAAAATAATTCCTTTGAAAAATCCAATGTCATATTGGCAAAAACTGATTGTACCCAGGGGAATAGTACAACTAGCCTGGAGCAAACGGCTACCGGTAAAGGCAACTCAATCCGTTGATCCCTGTGCATTTGGGAAAAATGCAAAAGAGATCTGTGAAGCTCTGGATCAAAGCTTGCTTACTTTCGGTCCTTCCTCCTCGGCGATATTGTAGCTGGGCCAACCCTTCATCGATCGATCCTATGTCTTCATCAGAGTTACACCCGGATCAAGTTTTGTAGACCTTACCTCTCCGTCAGTGTTGCAGTTAGGTCAAATTTTCTCCAGGCATGGCGTCGTCGGCAGAGTCGTAGCAAGCCAAGCGTATTTTGTCTCCTTCAGCGGATCACTTCTGTTTTTTTCATCAACGAATCCTCTGCTTTGAAGATTTTGCTTACAAGAGCGGCCGAGAAGATCAAGTAAAGCTCAAGAAGAAGCGGTGGTCAGAGAAACAAATCCTGACCTGACCAGACAAAATGGTCATATTTTTGTCTTTGCTCCATTGTCGTTGCACAACAATGAGCAAAGAAGGGCTGCTGTAATTGCCCATTTTTGACCGGGCCAAAAAATTACAAACCCAATTAAAATCTAATTAAACCCACATACCTATTTACCAGACCCATTTACAATCTCTGGCTCAATAACCCATATCAGACCCAAAATACCCAACAAATTATAACCCTAAACTACCATTTACCCTAAAAATTAAGCCTAAACCCTTCTTATCCTCATCAGCCGCCGCCGCCTCTTTACCCAATCCTATTGCGCGTGGCCGCCACGCGCGACTCTTCCCTTGCCCCGTGGCCGCCACGCTTCAACCATCATCCCACCGCTGAGCCACGTAACCGCCACGAGTCAACCGCCGGTGCCGCGTCATCCCAAGCCGCACTGGCCACCGCCCAAAGCTGCCATTCAGATCTGCACAAATCAAAAGGCAAAATTTCAGATCTGAAAAATTAGAGATTAGGTTGTATGTTATTTTAATGTAAATATTTGGGTATAAATACCCATGTAGACCGTATGTTATAGGGAGAAGGCTAGAAATAAAAAAATAGTTTATCAAATAAAAAAGGGTGAGAAACGAAAGGGTTTTTTTATCGATCTACTTAGGGTGTTATTTTGAAGAAATCGAGCTCAAATTTGAGTTTGGCACGTCAAACGGAATCGGAGGAGTATGACTTTTGAGCTCATATTATTATTATTTATCATTTATTTTTACTACTATCATATTAAGTATTACTATTACTGTATAATTATTAATACATGTCATCCTTAATATTATTATGTGCACAATGTTCACGATCTAAAATATCTTTTTATTTTAAATTTTAAAAATGGTTTTTAACGCTTTCCGTTAATCTCTATCGAAAAATATGCCACGGGCATAGGAGTGTAAAATCCTTTCATACAAAAATATTCTTTTAAAATATATAAAGTAGATCACAAATTTTAAATCAAATTCGAATTCTAAATTTTCATCATTAAGACACTAAGTAATCGACCAAGTACTAGTTTTGGGTGTTGTGGGAGTACTCACCCTTCCCCACACATAATTGACTCCTGAACTTGTTTTTCTGGTTTCACAGACCAAAGCTCGTTGTTTTGGTAAAATTACAAAAACATATTTTATTAGAATAATCGGGTTTTCCGGTAATCCAATCTCACCTAACTAAAAAGATTGGTGGCGACTCCATCCAAAAATAAACCAATTTTTCGTAAAAACACATCAAGCACCTAGTAGCGACGCGGGGCCTTTGTTACATTTATGATTCCATTTTCATGCTCCCTAATTCTCAAGGATAAATTTATAACCAAAACATAATGCAAATGGTAAAAATTATTGGCTCATTTGTTGCATGGAATACAATCTGTGTATGAAAAGCAAGCTTCACTTCCAAGTTACAAGTCTAGTAGAAATAACCATTAATCCAAATCTGACGAAGTTGGAACACAATGCAGGTTCATACAGATTACCAAATGCCCAAGGAGTCATGTTTTCTCTTGGCAAAAGCCAAGCCTAGCATTATGCACGAGGCAGGTTTTCTCTTGGCTAGTATTTAATAGACCGGAGGTGGGTACTGCTTTGCTTGCTGGTGTACCCTTCTCTTATATTCGTTAGCATCCTGCAATGACAAAACAAGATCATGTCATTGATTGATTCTTATTATACCATGATCCAGCACTTTAAAAGCGATGTTTTTCAAAACATCCAGTACGTGGATGAAGAGGTGATATCCTTCAGTTTGAGCAGGATCTGCAGGATTTGGAGCATCCAGAAGATCTTGGATTCCGACAAGAATATGCTTCTCGGTTATGGCCGGTCTCCAGCCCTATGTACAGCACAAGAATGGCATGAGGCCACAATAATACAAACAAACAAGTAAACCATCACTCGAGAGAAGATACGTAAATTATCCTCATTCAGGATTGAAAGGCAAACAGTACCGGAAGGATAAACATTTGTGTGGAAAAAGACTTGGGGAAATTTACAATTTGGAGGCTTGCTAGGATAATCTTCACTGAAATGAAGAGTTAGTGGGAAGTAGCCACCCTCCCAATCAGTCTGTAACATAGATGGAGTTAAGCCTATACAAAATTTAAACGAAACACAAGCTACAATTGATTAAAACATGCACATTTTCTTCCTTTCTCTTTACTCTATGTCATGAGTCTTCTTAATCAAATATTTCACTTTCTAATCAATGATTTTAAGAAAAAAGAAGCATTTTGATGACCTTAACAAATGCTCCAGATGCAAATGCAGCTTGCAAGCATCCAGACATCACACCTTCAACCTTGGCCATGTATATAAAGAACATGACATGACTTTTGAAAAGCAATGGCCGCATATAAAATTAGGCAAAAGTAATATCGAGGGGAATTACATAAAAGCTGCAAACATCATACGGAAAAGTTAATAAAACTAATGTGAATAAGGAAACCGACAACCAAAACAATTTCAGAGGTGCATTATCATTACAAGATCAAAACCAATACCACAAAGCTGTCACTCTTCAAGCAACATAACAACCACCAATGTAGCAAAGCATTAAACCTGCAGCCCAAACTTGTTAGCTCTCGATCTGCAACATATAAATAGTTAAAATACCTTAAAGACTTAAAATTCTATAAAGGCTGTTTGAAGTTCCATGCTACTTATTGAAACTGATGATGCCTTAAGAAGCAAGCAATGAGCTACCAAATTTCAAAATCTCTCCTGGTAATATCTAAAAGTACTCCTGCTTTAAATAATGATTTATTTTCCAAGGCTAAGAGATTTCTTTTGGTTATCAGCAGGGGGTGAATTTCAGGAAAATGAAACATTACTATGTTAATTGCTAAAAAATGCCAAGAAACATACATTAACATGGAATAATAATGAAGAACGAGACAGAGACCTAATTCTGACCAACACCTCACGCAAGGTTAATTGCTAACTAACTAACACAGGATGAGAACTTTGAACAATGTTGAACAGCCAAAAAAGAAGAACCGAAAATGAAAGAAAAAATGGACTGTCATGACAGACAATTCATATTAAAACAAGTTTGTGTGAGCTTGTGAACAAATGCAAAGAAGAGTAAGAGAAAGATAGAGCTTCAGCAACAATTACAACTCCTAAAATAGAAATGTAGGAGAATTGTAAGAATAACAGAGATGCTCATAATATCTTTAGACCAGAGGGAAGTGCAGAAGAGCTGAAAAAGAACGTGATTCGTTTAAATTAATTAACAAGAACAGATCTCTTGTCTAGGGCCAATACAATGCCAAATAATTATCCCATAACCCATTAAAATGAGGATAACAACACTGTTGCGAGAATCCGAGTAACGACAATCGACCATCAGGCTTCTACAGTCCACAAGTCTTTGTTCTCAGTAATATTGATAAAATCATGTAAAGCTTATTATTATAAAATATCTACATACAACCAACAATAAAAGATTGTTTAAATATAACAAAGACTTGCTTCCATAAAAGCCAAAAATCTATTACGCGTTCCCATTTTTTATGTACCCAAAAGAAACAAGAGAAAATAATTGACAAATCGAACTCAATAAACAGGATCCCTTGTACTTTGCCGACGGTAATAAAAAAAGTAGAGAACAAAGAGAAATTCTTTGACTTACCCCTGCTTTACCAGGGATCGTGCAATGCCACACCATCAAATTTACAGATCTATCCGGCAACGTCTCGGGTTTCGCTACAAAACCCTAGAATTTCAACAACAAAACAAAAATCAAACAAATAATTAAGTGAACAAAAAAATATGAAAACCGCACCCAAAAAAGAGAAACAAAAACGGGGAAACAAACTCCACGGACATGGGGATGATTCTTCCTCCATTCCTTCCGTTCCTCGGCGAGTCGACCACGCGATATTCCTCCCTCTCTCTCTTGTCTTTGACTCTCTCTTTCTCTCTCTGCCTCTCTATAAAACCCTCACTGAAATGGTCTATCTGTCTCATTCTTGAGTAATTGTTCAAATTTATAATTAAAATGAAATTAGGCATGTTAGGCGTATAGAGTTAGAGGTAAAAGTTTTTGAGCTATTGGAGTTTATAAGTTTTATTTTATGGTTAAAATTTTATTTGATTTTTTTTTGAATTGAATCGATTTTATGAAATTTGATTAGAGTCGAATTGAGTTAATTTTTTGAGTTTCTGTATAAATTTAATTATAATTATTTATAATGTTATAAGACATATTGATTCAAATTCAAATGACTTTCTACATACACGATATACATATATCAGACAGAATTGACAGGCGCAACTCGAACTTAAAAATTGATCATTGATTACTAAAAATTTTGAGTTATTTAAATTTTTATTTTATAACTCAAACTTTATTTTAATTTTTTTAGTCGAGTTTATAAAACTATGAGTCAAGTCAAAACGAGTCGGTTTTTTTGCGCCAAGTCGAATAATTCAATTTTTTAAGTCGAATCAAGTTTTGCCCACCCCTAAAAAGACAGAGCGGAGGCATTGATGAAATTGTAAATACCAATATTTATATAAAAAAAGCTTTAATATAAAATAAGTGACTCAATTATACTTTTTTTTTTTGTTTTAGGTGACTAAAATTTATTTTGGCTAGAATAGATGCCTAAAGTTATTTTTTGGTAAAAATAAGTGCTTAAAGTTTATTTTAGTTAAAATAAGTGCCTAAAATTATTTTCTATGTCAAAATGTGTGCCTAAAATAAGTCACGTGTCAAATAATGATTTCATGTTGTTTTTAACTACAAGCACCTAAAACAAACAAAATGAAACTTTAGGTACCTATTATGAACAAAATAAACTTTAGGCACCTAAAACAAAAAACGGCATAGTTTAGGCGCTTATTTTTATAGTAAAGCCTATAGAAAAATATACAACGTAGGAATAAACATTTCACCCGAACTGATCGGGTCAAATTTTTTGTTATAAAAACTCGGGTTTGGGTCTAGTTTTTATTAAGTGTGAGGTCGGATTGGTTCAGGTTTAGGGTGAAAAATATCATAACCGATTCAAGATTAATAGTGCAATTTTTCCTATATTTTTAGAGATATTTGCAATAATTCCCCATTTTTATATTTTTTACAATTAGGTCCTTAAATTTTTTTACAATCAGGTCCCTAAAATTATTTTTACAATTAGGTACTTAAAATTGATTTTTTATAGATAAGGTCGGATTGGGTTTAGGTTTAGGGAGAAAAATATCATACCCGATTTGAGATTAATAGTGTAATTTTCCTATATTTTTAGAGATATCTTCAGTAATTCCCCATTTTATATTTTTTACAATTAGATCCTTAAAATTGTTTTTTTTACAATTAGGTCCCTAAAACTATTTTTTTAAATCTTGGTGATGATCATGAGGAAGATGAAGACGAGGATGATGAAGATGAGGACGCTCCTTAGGCTTTTGCATCTCATTCATATCATCTATCATATTAGGATTTAAGTTTTATGCACCTATGTTCTTATTTGAATTCCTATGACTTTATGCTTATGTTTTGGTTTAAGTTTTTAGGTTTAAGTTGGATTTTATTGTTGCTTTGAATATTGCTTTGAATTTTAATGATATCTATGTTGTTGAAGTATATTTGGAGTTATTGTGCTTTATCCTTGATTGCTCTATTGATTTTGATTTAACAAAAGGGGAGAAGTATGAGATATAAATTTTTTAAAGGTTTTTCAAAATAAACTATCTTTTAGCCTTAAAGAAAGGGTGAGTGACTTAAAATTTTTATTTTGGTTTTGTTATATCAAAAAGGGGGAGATTGATAAACCTAATTTAATTTTGATATAACATGGACTAATCTGTAAAAAGGAATAAATTTTTAAATACTTTTAAAAGACTCACAAATTGACAAGGATTTGAACTTAAAATATTATCTAAGTTAAAACATTAATCCCCAAAGTTTTTCTAAGTGTTTGGTACTCAAAAATAGCTATTTTGGTACAGGAGTACCAATACGCCTAAGGCCGTATCGGTACGATTTTTAGCTACTAGAAAACTATTTTATTCGTGATGGCTATAGGATATCGATACGCCTGTAGCCGTATCGGTATGCCTTGTTAAACCTGGAACCAAAATTGCATACGAATATCAGTACAGCTTTATGCGTATCGGTACAGGGTTAAAGATTTTCCAAATCTTTTCATATGACGTTTTTATATGTTCCTTTATCATGTATATATTATATACATATGTATATGCTTAATATTTTTGCTATAATATTATATGTGTATTTGTTCATATATTATATTGTATTATTTATATCATAAGTATTTTATATTACATGCTATATAATCGTTTTGTTATATTTGATAAATATGTCATATGTATTTATAATTTATGTATAATTTTATATGTTTTATATGCTAATGTATATATTGTATAATATATTTTATTTATGTATGTTTGCATTTAATCGTATTTATATTTATTTGTCAACATTTTTGTTTTGTACATGTATATTTTTATCTCATTGGCTTTTTAAAATCTAGTTCTCATTTCGGTATTCTAGTGGGAGTGTCATCCCGGTCTCCGGGTGCCATCTCTTTTGGTACCGTGAATCGAGGCATTTTTAAATTGTCATACATATACACATTTTAAGTTTTTAAATTAAATTGAATCTTAATTATTTTAATAAAACGATACAAACCCTTAGATACCGATTTTGGGCGTAGCGTGGGTGCTAACCCTTCCCTGTACATAACCGACTCCCAAACCCAATTCGAATCTCTGGTTTTATTTTTGGTGTCCGATCTACCTTATCCAAGTGACCGGTGGTGACTCCCAACTTTTATTTAAAATACGTGCTTTTTCCAAATTATCCCTTAATTTCATTTTTTATTTAAAAAACGAGTTTTCCTAATAATCCTGGATTTTTTAGTCGCTACAGGAACGTACACTCTTTGGGTAAGGCCCGGTGTCACACAGCCTCAGGAACGTACACCCATGCTAAAAAATCTTTCATCGAGTATTTTCGAATGAGGCCCGGTGTGATACAACATCGAGAATGTACATTCGACATCTCTAACCATGGTGTTGCAACACGTTCTCTGGGTATCTGGATCCTAACAATCAAAGGTTACTCAACCAACCAAGTGTCCAAATAGCACACAACATGGATATGATTACCATATTGCACACAATATTAACATGATACCGGTCTCTATGATTTCTATCAATTATCATGCCATTATTTAAGTTTACTAACTTGTTAATACATTATAGAAGAGTACATTAATCATTCTCATTAATTATCTCTATTACTATCCCATGTCGATTTCCATCTTTTTATTAGCACTATAGATTATTCCGTTCAGTAGGTACCGGTACTCAAACATGAGTACCGGTACGGTACCACTGGGTACCGTTACTCACATGCGTAGCGATACTAATATAGATTATTGGAAATCCTTAATTTCTATAACTACCGGTACGGGTCGACCCGTACCGATACGGCCCCTAATCGCGTACTGGTACGGTCGAAGCCTATACTGATACCCTACTCATGGGTTCATATCATTTTCTTGAATTATGATTTTACAACACTTTAATCAGTCCCTAAAACTTATGGAAGTTATTAGGGTTTGTTTACTAACACATTCAATCAATTAATATTAATTATTGGCTTCATAATCATTAAATTGAGTATTTATCCCTTAAGCATAATTCTCATCAAACCATGTCAATCTATTAGAACAAACATACAAATCATCACAATTATCAATCAATCAAACAATCATCAAGTAATTATAAGAGTATCTAAAATGACCCTACACAATCTCTAAAGCCTTAATGAGTCTCATCATATTCGTAACATCACAATCCATCTTATAGATATCAAGTCTCGTACTATTGGTGTCCAAACATGCATTTTCACCGTCTACTTATTTTGCAGATATTAATAAGTAAACAATCACATTTGTGATGCTCATGAAGCAATAGGAGTTTGAGGTGTACTAACCTTAAGCCAAAGTGATAAATCCCCATCCAAGTTCTTCCATTCAACTCTTTAAAAAAAATTCCTCAGATACAACAAATACGACAACATAAGCCATTTCACATTATTAAACTACTTTAGGGGATAAAACGCGTAAAATAGCTTACTGGGTTCAAATTTGGTGAAATAGACTGCACCAACAAACTCATAATATCGAGAAACCCCTAGGTAGGCCCCCGAAAAAGTCAACACCGGTCAACAGTAGTGGCGGAGGTCAACGATGACTGACGACGAGGTTGACGGCACAAAGGCTAGCTTAGCTGACGGCTTATGCGCATGTGCGTAGATTATAGAGACCTCAACAAGGCAAGCCCTAAAGATAATTTTCCTCTGCATCACATTGATACTCTAGTCGATAATACCACGGGACATTCTTGGTTCTCATTTATGGATGGCTTTTCGGGCTACAATCAGATTAAAATGCACCCTGAAGACATGGGAAAAACAACTTTTGTGACCATGTTGGGAATGTTTTGTTATAAGGTAATGGCTTTCGGGTTGAAGAACGTCTGTCAAAGAGCCATAGTAACCCTATTCCATGATATGATGTATAAGGAGATCGAGGTATATGTGGATGATATGATAGCCAAGTCTCAGACTGAAAAGGAACACATACAAAATTTAGGAAAGTTGTTCCAAAGGTTGAGAAAGTATCAGTTGAAGCTCAACCCGGCCAAGTGTACCTTTGCAGTTACGTCCAGTAAACCCTTGAGTTTCGTGGTTAGCTAAAAAAGAGATTGAGATTGACCTCGATAAGGTGAAAGCAATTTAGAATCTCCTGCCACCTCGAACATAAAAAGAAGTTTGAGGATTCTTAGGAAGATTAAACTACATATCTTGGTTCATCTTCCAGTTACCGATAATTGTGATCCCGTCTTCAAACTGCTCTAAAAGAACAATCCGGGGATATGGGATGAAGATTGTCAAGAGCCTCTCAAAAAGATCAAAAAGTACTTGACCAATGCCTCAATCTTAGTAGCACCGGTTCTTGATAGACCATTGATTCTGTACTTGACGATTTTTAAAAATTCAATGGGTTGTGTGTTAGGGCAACATGATGAGTCTGGCAAGAAACAAAGGGCTATTTATTACTTGAGCAAGAAGTTCACCGAGTGCAAACATATAGTACATGCTAATCTAGAAGCTATGTTGTACCCTAGTGTAGGCTACCAAACGGCTTAGGCAATACATGTTGCAACACACCACTTGATTGGATCTATTGAAATTTTTTATGGAAGCGCCAACACTGACCAGAAGAATGGCCCATTGGCAAATGCTAATGTCATAATTTGATATTGTTTAGGTAAGTCAGAAAGCAAAAAAGGGAAGTGTGGTGGTAGATTTCTTGGCAAGCTGCACTTCAGACGACTACGAGCCTTTGGATTTTAATTTCCCGAATGAAGATTTGGTGTACGCTTTATTTGAATAGAAGCACACTTCGAAGAACGAATCTCAGAAGCTTTATTTTGTTGGTGCATTTAATGCCCTAGGCCATGGAATAGGGCAATGCTAATCTCTCCTGAAAATGTCTACGACCCCTTCATAAGTAGATTTGAATTCTTCTGTACCAACAATATAGCTAAATATGAGGCTTGTGTTATGGGACTCCGTGCGACCATCGAAAGAAAGAACAAGATGCTTCAAGTCTTTGGAGATTCATCCATGGTAATTTATTAGCTTCGAAAGGAGTGGGAAACAAGAGATCCGAAGTTAATCAAGTATTACGATCTAATTCAAGAGTTGATCAAGAACTTTGAGAAGATTAATTATGCTTATTTACCAAGGAAAGATAATTAGATGGCTGATACTCTAGCAACTTTGGCTGCCATGTTTGGGGTAAGCATGAAAGCTGAAATGAAGCCAATCAAAATAAATTTTTTTGAGATACCAGCTCATTGTTATAATTTGGAAGAAGAGGCGGATGGCAACCCATGGTATTATGATATCCTTCAGTATGTTAAGTTCCATGTTTACCCAAAAGAGGCCAATGACAATGATAAAAGAACTATTAGAAGGATGGCGTCAGGGTATATCCTTGATGGAAAAATATTGTATAAAAGGGTAAAGACCAAATATTGTTGAGATGTATCAACGCCCGAGAGGCAAAAAACATTTTAGTAGAAATACGCGATGGTTTGTGTGGGACCCATGCCAACGGCTTCTCGATGGCTAGAAAAATCATGAGGTATGGTTACTTCTGGTCGACCATGGAAGGAGATTGTATCGATTACGCAAAGAAATGTTAGATTTATGTCGACAAGATACATTCTCCGCCATTACCATTCCACACCATGAATTCTCCATGGCTTTTTGCCGTTTGGGGTATGGATGTCATTGGTCAGATTCATCCAAAAGCTTCTAATGGACACCGCTTTATTCTGGTGGTTATTGATTACTTCACCAAGGGGTAGAAGCCGCTTCTTATGCCAACATCACAAGGGCAGTCTGCAAGTTCCTAAAGAAAGAGATTATTTGTCGCTATGCAAGAAAGAATCATTACCGATAATACTTCTAATTTAAACAACAAGATGATGACCAAGTATGTGAACAATTCAAAATTGTACACCACAATTCTACTACTTATCGTCCTAGGGTGAATGGGGCAGTAGAAGCGGCAAACAAGAAAATTATAGCAAAAACCATAGATACTTTCAGAGATTGGTATGAGAAACTACCCTTCGTTCTGTTTGCTTATCGAACATCTGTGAGAACTTCAACAGGGGTAATGCCGTATTCATTGGTTTATGGTACATAAGCGGTATTACCTATTGAAGTGGAGATTTCATCACTTTGAATTTTGAATAAGGTGAGGCTGAAAGAGGCCGAGTGGATGCAAGCCAAGTTTGATCAGTTGAACCTCATCAAAGAGAAGAGATTAAAGGCTATCTGCCATGGCCAAATATATCAGAAAAGAATGATGTGAGCTTATAACAAAAAGGTTCGCTCGGAGAGGGGGATTTGGTGCTTAAAAAGATCTTGCCAATTCAAAAAGACTTTCGAGGGAAGTGGATGCCTAATTGGGAAGGGCCTTATGTTGTTAAAAAGGCATTTTCCAATGGAGCATAATTTTAATGAAGATGGATGGGAATGAGTTGAGCAATCCCATAAATTCAAACTTCGTCAAAAAATACTACGCTTGAAAAAAAAAAAGAAAAGAAAAAAAGAAGAGCAGAGTGAAAACCTGAAAGGGCGCTTCAAAAAATGAAAATACTTGTGGTGAAAACCCAAAAGGGCGTCTTGAGTATGAAAGAAAAAAAGAAAAAAAGAAAGAGGGAAAGAAAGGGGTTTAAGATGAAAACTCGAAAGAATGACATCTTAAAACCAAATGAGGATCTGAATTGGAATTCTGAAAAGGGCAGTTCAGCTAAATTTTGAGATTTGGCATTTGATTGATGGGCTCTACTTCAGTTGATGGGCTTGAATTTGGTTTATGGTGAAATCCCTCTCGGTTATCAGGAAATTTAGTCAAGAACGGTGAGTAAGGGACCTACTACAATCGAGGGGCTTTACTCCGGTTTATGGTGAAATCCTTCTCGGTTATCTGGAATCTCAGTCAAGAACGGCGAGTGAGGGATCTACTATGGTCGATGGGCTCTCGCATCATTCATACAGTCGATGTTCGAGGACATTGCACCATGTGTTATTTCTTCCTTTTTATTCTCCTCATGTTTGCCATGACTTTCAAATTATTCCAAAACTTCTTCAAATATTAATGAAATATTATTTTGTGCCTTCCCTTACTTATTTCATAAGCATCTTGCAAATGGATTGACATAGATTATTGAAAAGAAACAAAAGATTTCTTGGCATTACTATGATTTAACCTATTAAGTGTAGGTTACCCAAAGACAAAAATTGATTTCGTTGAAGGAAGTTTGCCAAAGTCGAAGCCTAGAAGACATTAGGTGCCAAGTTAGCAGAATTTGCCGAGACAAGATGACAAATGTCTACTACATCTAAGTTGAGGCATTTTGGTTGTATCTCAGTGAGATACCATCTCATGCCAAGATGATCAGAAATTAGGGTATTTCGGTTGTCTCTCAGTGAGATACCATCTCATGCCAAGGTAATTAGAAATCAGGCATTCTAGTAGTCTCAAAGCGAGAAACCATCTGATGTCAAGATGATAAGAAATCAGGACGTCATCTTGAGGACTTCTTTTCTTCAATGTTTATGTAGGAAGAACTTGAAGCTCCGGGGCTACAAGAAGAGGAAGGGTGAATAGTTCTATATAGGAGGAACTCACATCTTTGAATCTTCGAAGAAGGAAGTCGGATAAAATTAGTGCTTATGGTCTTTGCTTTATTCTTGTTCCATAAGGATAAACAAAGAGGGGCAACTATAATCACTAATTTTATCCGGGTTATTAACTCGCATTTATATTTTGTTAGTTATTATAATGGGTTTTTATTATAGTTATTATAATTATATGTATTATATGTTATGATACCTTATTATATTAATACATTATTATCTACTATTATTCATGTTTGGTTCCTTTGTTTTTTGTTAATATTATCTCTATCATATTATTATTATTATTATTAAAAAGCAAACTAAAAAATACCTATTAAATTAAAGCCCAAATAAATAAAATATATTAGTCTTTAGAACTATAAGAGTTCATATACATAAATATAAAACTTAAAGAGAATACATATATACATAGGTGGCCCGTTAGGCCCAACTAATTAAACCTCGACCCTAAATACCTAACCCTAATTTGTTCTCTTTGTTGTTGTGCAACCAAACATTAGCCTCAGATATATTCTAGATTTGATGGTCCATATCAGGCCACTGAAGAGAACCCTTGGAGGTACCCCTCTTAGCCCTAGCACCGTGTTATCATGGCCGTTCGATCAAAATCACATCGGATGGCCAAGATCAAGTCTCTTGCGCGCATGCGATATACGCCCTGACCATTCGGCTCTTCCATGAGCGCGTGAAGCCCATGCGCGACTTTCTAGCTCCTCTTTGGTCCCCTCTACCGCCACGTCGTCCATCCTTTGCTAGGTCCCCTCCTCCATCGTCCATCCACCATACAAAGAAACAAAATAACAAAAGTCAGAATTGTAACGCCCTAGTTTTGGGCCTAGCGGTTTAAGGGCTAGTTAGATAGTCCGCTGGATCGGGTAAGGGATTCGAGTCAGAGTCGGGAATAAATATTTTTGAGTGAGTTATAATATGGAAAAATGGTTAAAAATCATTATTTATTATATAAATAAAATTGGTAAAATCAATTTTGGTGACCAAAATATAAGTTTTGAAAACTGTTTTAATGGTGACTAGTTTGTAAAGGATCAAATTCTTAGAATCCTTTGGGAGCTATTTTACCAAGTTTTGGCTGGTGGTTTTTCCCTCAATTAAGGTTTTTAACATGTGCTTTATTAACTAATTAAAAAGAGGTTTTTATAATAAAAGGTAGTTATTGATTTTTATAAGATTTGACGTCAACTTTTATCTTAACTTTTCTCTCTACTTCTATTCTGCCAAACACTCTTGTTTTCATTAAATTTCAGAGGTGAGAGATCTAATTTTTTGAATTCTTGATTTATAAATGATTCTTCACCTTTGATTTACAAAATCTCATTGAAATCTTGCGTTTTTCAAGCTTTAATCAATCAATTGAGGGAGAAATCACACAATAGAGGTGATGTTCATTTTTCTCCTCTATTGAATGATTCTTTATTGATATTCCTAAGTATTTGATCCTTGATTTATGATTTATAATCTGATTTTATGTTTTTATGATGATTATTTGATTAAATTGGGTTTAATTGATGAAATTGAATGAGATCCATATTGGATCTGTTTTTTAGTGTTGATGGTTGATTTTCAACATGTATTGGATGTTTTATAATGTTGATAAGTTGTTTTTAACATTGGAATCCCGAAACTCCTTGAATCCCTAATTATTTAGGTTGTTATATTTGTGTTTTTAGTTGCTGGAGATATAAGGATGATGTAATCCTGTTTTAAGTGTTGGTTGATGTTAATGGACGTGTTAGATTGTTAGTTTATGGCTGGGTTGTGCTTAGAAAGAGTTGGATGATGATTTCGGTTGTTGTGGTTGGGTAATTGTGAAAGGATTGTTGATGTTTGTAAGGAATGTTGCTGCAGTGGCTTGAATGCATTGAGATGCATTAAACCTCTGTTGTTGTGTGGTTAAAATAGGGGAGGCTGGTCCGGAAGCTATCGGTGAAGTTTTAGAGGCTTTAACGCTTGAATTCCCATCGGCGAATTGAGGTTTCACGTATCAGTGAGTGAGAATGTGGATTTCAACTTTGAAATAATTTAAAGGTGGTTTATGGGAGTTTAAGCTTAGCTTGAAACACTGGTTTAAACTCGAAAGTAAGTATAAAGTGGTTTTCTCTCTCGGTCGTGCTATTACGAAATGAATTTATGCACTTGTTTTGAATTACATGGTACCTACTGTTTAAACATGTTTTAAAGTATGTGAGATACTATTTTTAATCATGAAATGTTGAAGGATGCACGTGGTAAGTGATCCTTGTAAGTATGTGGAAATACTTGTTGAAAAGCATGGTTTGTTGCTTTGGAAAAAGGTTTGGTTTAATGCATATAAGTGGTTAATTGTGAATTATATTGGCAAGTGATGTGGTTTAAAAATGTTATCGGATATAGTTGGCCGGCCATAGGATTGATAGTGCACTATAAAGAGTCGTCTTGGATGTCGAGGGGTTATATACGGTGTACTAAATACTCAATCCAAGTACCCTAACGGTCAAGGGGTTATATGGTATCGTAAACTCCCGTTAGTGGATTAAGCGTCTAACTGAGGGTTGGGGTTGGTGTCCCTGTGGGTTGTAAGTGTACCCGGTTGTAATGTACCACAATTGTGATTGTATCGCTATTCCGGTTGAGATGGCTTGAAGTGTTGTGAGGACACTTGTTGAATCCGTGTATCCGATGAACTATTTTGTTAATGGAACTTGGTTAATGATCACTTGTAAGCCAATATAATTGTTGATGTGTCATGTAATGGTTTATGTTGTATAATGTGATTTATACATGTTTACTGTTAAGCTATGCATATGGTTTGTTATGCATGAGAAGGCTTAAATTGAGGTTTAGCAATGGGATTTGCTGATGGTTAATGACACATGTTGCATAGGGTTTAATATGCTGGTTTTTGAAAATGTTAAGTGCATGGTTTTCAAGGCATAAGATTTCAAATGATGATTTAAGTGATGTCTAAAAGATGATTGAAATGAGATTTCAACGTGTTGATGATAAACAGTTTTAAATGCATTGATGATGTGTTATTTTTTAGCACTCCTCACTAAGCCTAGTATGCTTATGCTCTCTTTGTCCATCAATGCAGAGAATTAAAGATTTGGAGGCAGTGATGAAGCAAGGAATCGCCAAAGACTCGATACTAAAATATGCTTTGAGTTAGACTATAAGTAATAAGGGCAACGGGGTTTCCGTTGTTGTTTTGGGAGATGGTTTGTTAAACTCCTTGTTTGAGCAAAGTTGTTTGCTGCTCTTGTTTTGTAAATGGCCTTTTTGGACTGTTGGTTGCCTTGGTTTTGAGTTTTGTGTTTGCTTGGCTTGGATTCTAGGAAGCATGCCTCTAGTTTTATATTCGATGCAAAATGCCATGAATCGTTGATGAATCTGTGATGTTTTGTTGTGGTTTGACTCTTGAATGTGCTGGATTCATGTTAGAAGCATGTTAGGGTGTTATGGTATGTTTGAAAGCATGTTAAACCAGTAAAAGAGGACATTTCATGTCCAGGCATATCGGTACGCGTGTCTATATTTCGGTACGGGTAAGCCATTCCAGGCTTAGCGTATTAGAACACGAGCATGTGTTTTGGGTACGAGCTTAGGCCAAATGAGGCCAGTGTTTCAGTACGTAGGCTGATCGTACCGGTACGGGTAAGCTTTTCCAGGCTAGTGTTTAGGTACACGAAATACCGTTTCGGTACGGGGTAAGTGTAAAAGGCAGGGCGTATTGGTACGCGAGGGCGTTTCGATACGAGTTTTGGTTACTAGAATTTGAAATAGCAAATACGTACCGATACGCGTGTAAGTGTACCAATACGAATGACCGTTAATTCGGTTATTTGGATGTTTTGAAGTTTTGTTTTCTCACGTTTTAGTCCTTGAATATTGTGGATGCAATTGAATGAGTATGGATGAATATTTTGAGCTAATTCTTGACGCGTATGCCTAAAATCAGACTAACTGAAGGTTGGTAACATAAAAACGGGATAAGTCCTTGTAATTTTCCAAAATTGCAATTTGGTCCCTAAATTGCAATTATACCCTAATTGGATGTCGAATCGATGCCTGATTGAGTTGAGTTTTCACATGTGGTCAGCATGAACGCATAGGATAATAATTTACATCTAGATAAGATAAAAGAAAAAATGGACGCGTTTCAGGTTACTTCTTCTCGGTTTATCTCGGTAAACCTAATGTAGCTCGCTCTGTTCGGTCTTGCGACTAGGCTGGGTCGAGGGGGTTACAAGAATTGTTTCAGGGGGCAAGCCAACAATGTTAGAGCAATACATGAATTTGGCCAAAACTTCAAATCAACCAATAGCTATACAGGGTTTTGTTTTCTTTTTTAAAGATATTGTAAATCCTAAAGGGATATAAAAAACAGACCTAACAGTTGTAGGAGAGGCATTCTGGATTGCAAAAAGAAAACAATAGAAAGTAAGAGCCTTTCGAGGTATATTGAGTATTTTATTCAGTGCATGCATTCATATTGGGGTTTGGATATATACCTTTGTCATCGTTTCAGTTTCCAGCCGTCCTAGGGTCTCTCGAAGATGGACATGCCTCTCTCCGATGATAAGGCCTTAGCTTTTGAGGTTAATAGGGGTGAATCGAAGGGTTAGAGTTTAAAATGAAAAAAGGTTCGAAATGTGGTTTTTTTCAAAAGCTCCAACACCGACTAGCGGCGGTTGGTGCGACGGAGCTCCTGGTGTGTTCTGGATTCAGTGGTGGTTGAAGGTGGTTTTGGGGTATTAGATGAACGCACGACGACGTTCATTATAGGTTGGGTGAAAATGGGGAAGTTTTTCGGAGGGTTTTGAGCAAGTGGCCAAAAATTTTCTGTTTTTAGTAAAAAGATTAAGTTTGGACTTCGTTTTTTAAAAAAATGGGTTATTTACGTTTTAAGGGCCTCCGCGTTCTCAAAACTCGTCCATGGTCCTTCCACGTTTTAAACCTCTTTTGTGGTCCCTTCAAGTTTTCAAAATCTTTCAATTTTATCCCCTTTTTTAGAGTCAATTGTTCTTTTAAAATTGGTTTATCTCCCCTCAGACCCTCCGCGTCTCCATTCAAACTTTTCGGCCATTATGCTCTTGTAAATTACAGCCCTGGTACCCTTGATTTCGAACGTTTTGCAATTTTGTCCTGCTTTCTAAATTAAAACTATTTTTCAACTGTTAAATCCCTCTTCAACCCTTAAAATTTCTATTTGCCTTTCCATTCAGTCCTTTTGTAGTGGTCTAATTACCCATATGGCCCTTACCCTTTCTCTTTATTTAATTTTGGTCCTTTTATTTATGCAGTTTATGTTTTTTTTTTGTTTTTTCTATGTGCTGTTATTTATTTATTTATTGCTTTGTTTTAGTCTTGTTTTTATGTTCATGTATTTACTTGTATGATATATGTTTCTTTATATGTCACATGGTTATTTTAATATAAGTTCGTTATATTGTGTTTATTTTAGCTACGTGCGTAAATGTTGTAGATCGGGCTTTTGTTTATGTTCGCCGTAGGTATATAAGTGTGTGTATATATATATATGTGTGTGTGTAGTGCCATGTTTTTACAGTTATGTATATTTGTAATATGCGTAATGCACAATCCGGATATCATGATATGCTGCACGTGCATGATTCTTATACGTATTCATCTTTTTTCATGTTTCATTCATGTTATTTATATATATATATATATATGTATATTTAACTTTTGTATGGCACATGGTTGATTTAATATTCATGCTTTATGCCTTTATCCTTGTGTCATGTCATGTGTTATGTTGCATCTGGGATAAATTGTCAATGCGGTGTCTTTTATTCGAAGATAAGCTTGACTAGTATCAGGCGTAATGGTGGTGGTTTTCGCTTATTCTGGAATAATGGGACCCTTAAAATTTACTCGCATATATAACCAAATTTCAATTTAATTGTCACTTTAATTCAGAAAATTTAATACTAACAAAGCGACAATTATTTTATTTTTATTTTTTGGTACCAATTTTTGGGCGGTGTGGGGTGCCAAAACCTTTCCCATCCGTAACCGACTCTCGAATTTGTTTTCGATCGAATCTCTGGTTTTATGGTGTCCGGCCTACCCTAGTGGCCGGTGACGACTCCAAATTTTATTATTTTCAAAAATACAAAATTTTAAAAGAATTTTCCCACTTTCTGAATATTTTCCAAAAAACATAGTGAACCTTCTTTTTCTCTTTCGGATATATTTTTTTAAAAAAATCAGTAACAAAGGAGGGAGGTCGCTACAATTAATATTTTTTTACTTGTTTTATTGATTGTTTATGTTTTATTAATAATACACGTGACATTAAATCATTAGTGGGCTTATAAACGAGCCAATAAAAGATACATGCAGATTCTATTATGAGTGATTATATTTTTACTAGTAGTTGCAGGCCTGTAGACTTTTCTTCCCAAAGACCGCCAACACTTTGCGCCTCCTCAATCTTTTACAGCATTTGAAAATTACTACGCTTGATTTTGTAAGTGCTCTTTTTTTTTTTAGGAAATATTATGATTTTAGTCCTCGTATTATTGGAGATTTAACTTTTTATAAAAAACCGTTGATTGATTGATGGTTTAGAAAAAAAACATTTACTGTTTTGTTGGAACAATTTATTGGGCTCGATTGATGATTTTTTAATGTTAAAAATATAGTTGAAACCATGTCAATGGGAAGGTGGGCTTATGGTGATGAAAATAGTTAGTAATTTTTATTAGTTTATAATTAAAAAAATCAGTTCATTTTTTAGGAACATTTTAGGATAACAAAGGAGTGGGGCGTTTTTGGCTGCCTCGACATGAAAAATAGAAATTCTAATTCGATTTTGATCCGACTTCAATTTCAATATAATATAACTCGATCCGATTCCGACCCGACAAAGTAAAAATATAATATGATCTTAAAATTTAACAAAAAAATACATAAATAAACATGTCTGACAATAAAATAATAAAATATTAAATATATTATATAAAATAAATAAAAATATTAAATAATAAAGCTATTTCGACGCTATAATCAGTTTTGGAATTTTACGTGGAAATTTTGATTAACCAGAGATAAGAGTTAGTTTCGGGGGTTGGGCCCTGTTGACTATAACTAGCATACTATCTAGAAGGGAAAATTATTTCGATGATCGATCAAAATTGAGGCTAGCAAAGCCTAAGGCTAAACCATCACCATTGAATTCTTTACTACAATTTATTGCTTTTATTTGTCTTTTATTTTTACTTAATTATTTATTCTAAACCCCTTATTTTTATTTTGCAATTAAATCAAGGTTGAAACAAGGAAGCGACAATGGAATTTCCTTAGTCCCCGTGGATTGACCCTACTTCTCTATACTAATTTTAAATATTTAATTAAGAATAGATTTATTTTATTTGACAATTTTGGAACTTGTCAAATTGGCGCCATTGTAGGGGAACTTTGGAAAAGTTATTAATATTGTTTCTTATTTTTATCTATGGCCAAATCGTTACCCGTAAAACTAAATTATGAACCAGAAATTGAAGCACTAGCTCGAAGACTATAGACAAAAACCCTTCAATGAATAAGAAAACGACAATATATACATAAATTAGAAGAAATATCTTACATTGAAGACATTTTTTCATTCGAAGACAACGAACCGGAAGACATGGCTGACCCAATTGTTCAAGAACTTGCTGCGACACCTAACGAGCAGCAACCATTGTGTATAACGTTTCCAAATGGAGAGACGTCTTTTAAGCTGAAAACGGGTTTGATTCATCTTTTGCTCACCTTCCATGGTTTGCAAAATGAGAACCTATACAAGCATCTCAGAGAGTTTATGTCACACCCTAAAAACCGGTCTAGTCAGAATTTGGTTCTGGTGATTGGAAATTTTATATCGAATTTGTCCAATAGATGAAATAGCTCAAGCCTTGCATTCAATTTTGATTAAATGGATTCCAATTGAGCCTAATTGATGACGTTGAACTTTTTTGGGATAATTGAAAGTCATTTTAGTGACTAAATTAAAAGTTTAGAGGCAAAAGTGCAAACTTTGGAAAGTTGAGGGACCACCTTCGTAATTCTACCATTTTGAGATATGAGTCATCTCCTTGCTTAGACAAACCCACGTGAACTCCTTATGAAAATTTGGAATAAGATATCATGGAGTGGATAGCTATTATTGCTATCTTAAATGTGAAAGATGGAAATCATTTATATAGCTTTCCACCCACTTCACGTGGGATTGCTAGGAGATGATGATAGCTATAATTGCTATCCAAATTATTGGTAGTTGAAAATTATTTATGTAGTTTACCTATTATTGAAGGAAATCTTGTGAGTGGTTGGGTGTGAGGTGGAAGATAGATTAAAATAAGTTTTCCCTTAGCAAGAGGAAACCTTCGTATATATTTAAATATGTTTTAAAAGTTTGGAAGCATTCTCATAGTAACCACCGAGACCTTGCCATCTTCTTTCATCTTTTCCCCTAAATAAGCAAGCACCTCCATTTTCATCTTCAAGCTCTAGCTCAAGCAAGCACCTTACTTCAATCCTCGGAGTTTCTTTGATTTCTAAATATCAATAAAAAGCTCTTGGATTGGTAAGTTTAATCCCTCAATCAATTTAAAGATTCCATGACTTCTTGAGGTTTAATTTCAAGATTTAAGTCTTGAAATTCAAAGTTACACCCATGTGTTAGAAACTCAATTTTATGAAGTTAATATAGTCTACAAGCTTTAGTAAGTTTAAATGTCATTTTTGAATTAATGGTTTCAATTCTAATAAGTTTCCTTAATTTTGGTCTAGTGCAAATTGTGGAGAACACCATCACCATCCTCCAAACCAGGCTCCTTTTAAAGGCAAATGAATTGTTATTCGGGAGCCTTGAATCTTCCAAGTACAAGGTGAGTGTAGTTGCATCTCGAGAATGGCTAGGTGTCATCCCGATTGCAAAGAATATTTCAATTATGTTGCATTTATGGTAGGAAGCTCAAGTAGAGCATACATGTGTGGACTTCACTTGGTAAGTATGGTAAGGTTACCACATCAATTTTTGATCGTTTATGTGCTATACGAAGTATGCCATTTATGGACTTCTAATAAGATGATACATATATGTGAAACATGCTTTAATGTTAATTTGGTGTACCATGTAAATTGATATGATGTTATTTGGCCTAAGGGCACAAGGTTGATAAGTAATGAAAATACACTCCTTGGACACTTATGAACTTTGGATACAATTGGCATGCCATAGGATTATATGAGCTCTCCATGTAAGGGATTGGACTACGGTCTGGGGCTACAGCCTTCATGCGGTGTAAAGGTTGGGTTGTGTAAGGGTTCGAACTACAGTTCAAGGCAGCCTATATGTGATATGTTATGGAGTTCGGTGGAATTCGCGTATCCATGGGTTACCTTGTTCAAGGGAGGAATGTGATGATGCTTATAAATTATGACATGATAGGAATTGATATACACATATATACAATTGATGTTTTACTCATGATATAAATGCATGCTCATGTACTCTATATTGTTGACTAAGTAATGTTTATGCATTTGTTGTGAAACTACCTCACTAGGCTATGTAAGCCTAACATATGTGTGTCTCATGCATTTCAGGACCTTGAAGAATCTGAGCTTGATTGTGTGGTAGCAGTTGCAAGTCACTCCAAGCAAATCTCCATGTATGCTAATTTTGTCTTTAAACTCCTAGCAAGGTGGCATAGGGCATGAACATGTTAAATTAGTCCTCTTTTGTGTGTGTATGCTAGCCCCTAGGTTAATGTGATGAAAACTAGCTTTTGGAATGTTTGTGAAATGTAAAAAAAACTAGTAAATCGGCCTATAATGCACTAAAAAGGTAAAATGTTAGTAAACAGACTCGAAATGACATGAAATCCTGCATACTATTAGAAATGGTTGATAATAACTTGCTGGTAAATTTTCATAATATTTGGACAAGTCTGGTAGGTTAACTTGATGAATAACCAGAAGAATTATGCCATTACAGACCTAGCCGTATCGGTACGGGTGATGGCGTATCGGTATAGGCTTACCATAATGAACTCTGAATTTAATGAAAATTTATAG
This sequence comes from Hibiscus mutabilis, assembly GCA_019671005.1. Classification (NCBI taxonomy): domain Eukaryota; kingdom Viridiplantae; phylum Streptophyta; class Magnoliopsida; order Malvales; family Malvaceae; genus Hibiscus; species Hibiscus mutabilis. Next base: position 27,474,274 of record CM033738.1, read on the forward strand.
GTAAGTTATATGAGTGTTAAATTACACATTGATAAGCTTAATTACTATTAAGGACTTCTAATTTTAGAAGTTTACATTTTAGTCCTTAAGTTCGAAAAAGTTTTAAATTGACCCCTAAGTTATGTAAACCGATAATGTCGAAACTAAAACTCAACCTGATCCAGTGGGACATAATAACCAACCTAATCCTCCTCTGATGCCTTCCACTCGACAGGAGTATTTACGTCTATGGTTGATATGATCAAGCAGGTAGTTGTTTTTCTCAGGCAAGAGCAGCCGCCTCAACATGTTGTTGTAGCATCTTTCTCCATTTCGAGAGCCTTGATTGATAAACTCAGTCAATATCGGGCTTATACGTTTACTGGCCAAGAACAAGATAATATTGAAGTAGCTGAATACTGGCTAGAAAATACCCTAGAGATTCTGAATAAGCAGCTAAAGTGTCAAGATGATCACAAGCTGGAGTGTACACTGTGTTAATTACATAAGAGGTTCAGAACTAGTGGGACACTGTGACACTCACTGTGCATGAGCACGTGGTATTTCTTCCTTCAAGAATTACGCAAGAAGTATATTAGTGATTACTACATCGCTAAGAGGCGCAAGAAGTTCCTCCATCTGCGACAAGGAGAGAGACCTGTGGAACAATATATCCACGATTTCTACAAATATTCAAGGTATGGTGTTGAGATCATATGTTCTAAGAAGGTGAAGTGTCGTATGTTGATAGACGACCTCTATGATGAATTACGTCCTCTTTTTACTACTCTGGAGTTAGAGGATTTTCAGAACCTGGTCAATAGGGTGATTGCTACCGAAGCCTCCTAAAAGGTTTATGAAAGAAGGAAAATGAATCAAGCTTGATCTGATAAAAGGTTTAGGGATGAGTCCAAGCCTCCTCTACCGTAGAAGAAAGGTAGACAACATGAGCGAAAGTCTACTATTCTGTAGTAACCACCGAAGATAAGATATATGCCACAATCTAAATCACCTGGGACGTCTTCTACTCGTACAACTTCTGTTGTTAGTACAGACGGTTCAGGACAGGGTTCCCTAAGTCCTTTATGTAATTTTTGTCAGAAGAAGCATCCCGGGCCATGTCGCTAGTAGTCCGAAACTTGCTACCTTTGTGGCGAGATGGGCCTCTTCATCCAACAGTTCCCACAGAATCCTAATGCTCCTACTCAATAACATCTCAGAATAACTCTGCTAAAGGAAAATGAGTCAGGCAAGCACAACTTGGAACAACGGGGAGACCTCGTAACTCTAATACTCCATCTGTAGGATGCGACTTACAAGCTTCAGCACAAATGTATCATGTTTGGGATCGAGAACAAAAAGATGACCTAGATATCATTGCAGGTATGGTGGAACTATGCTCTGACCATGTTTATGCTTTAATAGATCCAGGCTCTACGCATTCCTTTATTAGTACACCATTGATTGAGAAGTATGCCTTAGAACCTATACCAATTGCTTCAGAAATAGTTGTCTCTAATCCTTTAGGGGATAGTGTGATTATACGTTTAATTTGTAAAGCATGTCCTCTGAGGATCCAAGGGATCCATTTCCTGCCAATTTGATGGCTCTACCTTTCCACGAGTTCGATCTCATCCTAGGCCTTGATTGGCTCACAAAATATCATGCCTGGGTAGATTGCTCTAAGAAAAAGTTGTATCTCCGTGGGCTCGACAAGGAAAGTATAACTCTAATAAAGACCGAGCCTAAAAACAATAAAGCTATCATGTGTGCAATTGAAGTAAATGAAGACCTTAAGACCGTGAATGTGCCTGCAGTGAAGGAATTCTCTGATGTATTTCTTGATGAACTTTTGGGACTTCTTCTGACTCGAAAAGTAGAGTTCGGGATCGAAGTACATCTGGGGATCTGTTGCTCCATATAGAATGGCCCCCATTGAGCTAAAAGAGTTGAAAGCTAAAATCTAATATCTCTTGGATAAAGGATTCATCCAACTGAGTTCCTTACCTTGGGGAGCGCTGTTTTGTTTGTTAAGAAGAAGGATGGGTCGATGCGCCTTTGCATTGACTATCAGCAGTTGAATAAAGTAACTATAAAGAATAAGTACCTGTTACCAAAGATCGATGACCTCTTCGATCAGTTGAAGGGTGCTTCAGTATTCTCTAAGATAGACCTACGATCTGGGTACTATCAAATGTTGGTGAAGAATCTGATGTCCCAAAAATTGCTTTTTGAACTAGGTATGGCCATTATGAATTCCTAGTAATGCCTTTTGGGCTTAAGAATGCACCAACGACTTTTATGGACCTGATGAATCGAGTATTCTGGCCTTATCTAGATAAGTTCATGGTTGTATTTATAGATGACTTTTTAATCTACTCCAAGGACACTACCACATATGAAGAGCACCTCAGAATTGTGCTTCCAACCCTCCGAGAGAAACGGTTGTATGCCAAGTTCAAGGTGAATTTTTGCTGTCTAAAGTCTCATTTCTAGGCCATGTGATTTCTTCTACGGGTATCCAAGTTGATCCACAGAAGATTCAAGCGGTCTTTGATTGGATTCCTCCCAAGAATGTATGAGAAGTCCGCAGCTTTCTGGGTCTTGCTGGCTACTACCGTAGGTTTTTCAAAGGGTTTCTCTATGATTGATACACCTTTGATGAAGCTCCTTCATAAAGAAGTATCCTTTAGGACCGAGAAGCAACAAAAGAGCTTTGATCAACTTAAGCAGGTTTTGACCCATGCTCCTGTCCTAGTACAACCTGAGTCTGGCAAAGACTTCACTGTGTATAGAGATGCATTCCACTTGGGACTAGGTTGTGTTCTGATGCAAGAAGGAAAAGTCATAGTCTATGCTTTACGACAGCTTAAACTGCATGAACTAAATTATCCTACTAACGACTTAGAGCTGGCTGCTGTTGTGTTCGCTTTGAAGATTTGGAGACATTACTTGTATGGTGAAAAATACTATCTATTCAAGGATCATAAGAGTTTGAAGTATCTCTTAACTCAAAAAGAGTTGAACCTCTGCCAAAGTCGGTGGATTGAACTTCTGAAGGATTACGACTTGGTTATTGGTTACCTTCCTGGTAAAGCCAATGTCGTAGTTGATGCTCTCAGTCGAAAGCCCTCCCCTTCTCTAAGGTCTTTGAATGCTCATTTTCGACTTAAAAAGCATGGCAAGTGTTGCGCGTAATAAGTGCTCCGCAATTGTGCAAGTGTACACATCGTAAGTTATAGTATAAAAGATATCGTCTCCACATGGATTGGTGCCACTTCAAGAATCTAATCTCTTGCACTATAAAAAGTAAAAACACAAATAGAAGATTATAGAAGTCTAAACTAATAACTAAACTAGAAAGCAATAAAGTAAAAGGCGATCTAATTAAATGAGAGAGATAGGCCAGGTTATCGTGAGTTGAGGTGTGATAGCCGATTGGATTGTCTTGGTAAAAGAGTGCAAGGGTAATCAGTTGTCGTGGCAACTTGCACAACAGGGTTGCCTTGGCAACTAATCGATGGTTGCCTGGGCGACTAGTTGGGTAACTACTTGGGCGTCTGGGCAGCAACCTTCAAGGTTCGGCAGAGCGTTCTTCAATGGTTTCTTCTTATCCCTAAGTCGAAACTCTAGCTACTTGTGCATGCCTTGATAATACATCCCTGCGTGAATCAAGGGAGAACAACAACCAATCTTGTGCTCTTCTTAGCCGTTGAAATCCTTAACTTATTCCTAAGGCAGATTAATCTTCACCATCAATAGATTGAATAAAGATCATATTCATTCGTTTCTTGAATCTAACTCTCCTGATATTAGATAAATAGATGAAGTTACGAGATCCTCTCCCAATTCACTCGCAAACAAGAATAAGAACCAAGAATGAATAAACCTTGAATAGAAAAGTGCAAACTCTTATTACCTAAACAAAATCCAATAATTTCTCACAACCACAAGACACAATAACCTTAACCAAATAGGTTTAGTTCATGGCTAGGTTCCAAAGAAACACAAGATAAAGAATCCCTAGCATGAACCTAATTGAGCAAGAAAGAAAAAGATGAAGGATGGATGAAGCTTGTCGAAATCTCCTTGGCCTTGATGCTTGTCGAAAATTCCATCCTCTCTAATTTATAGGGCTAGGTCAAAGTCCTTCTTTGAGGAGGAAGTTAAGTAGGAGTTAAATTATATTTAAAGAATATAATTCTTTATTATAATTATATTTCTTCTAGAACTTCTCCTATCTTCTTGGAATTTAATTCTTCTTTAACCTCTTCATGGAAATCAAACTCCTTTGGGATTTAGCTTTGCTCCACGTCATCTTGGGCTTGTCTAGTCATCAATTTTGACTACCATATCACCTTATTCTTTGTCGACAATTGCCCCGGCAACTGGCTCGGCGTCTCCTTCATGCATTGCCCTAGAAACTAGCTCGACATCTCCTTCATGCATTATCCTGGCAACTAGCTCTAGCCTTGCTTTGGCAAGTGATCCTGCACATACACACAAAACACACCAAAGCAGCATATTTTCCCACAAAAACAACCAAGTTATGAAATCAAGCTCAACGATGGAAGGAAACATGGATTAATGCATGAATGACTAATTATGTAACTAATATGAGCCTAAGTCTAACAATAATATGAGTAAAAAGGGTAAGAAAATAGTACTTTTGAACCCTTATCACACCCCCAAACTCGAACTATTGCTTGTCCTCAAGCAATGCAAACTAATAATTACCTGTCAAGACTTCAATTTTCACAAACTTAGCTTTGAACTTGATTTCAATTCTCAGAACCGGGGCACAAAGTATGATTGGCTTTTCATTTTTTGGAAAACTTAGGAGTTACTCGGAATCAAACTATAATGCTTGTGAGTGTGTGCGCAGTTGTGTGCAAGTTGATTTTTCGGATTCTATGCAAACAAGAGGTTTTCAAAGTACTTCATTGGGTTCTTTTAACATGTTTTAACGAGAGCCAGTTTTGGGCACCTCTAGTGTTTTGTTTTTAGTTTTCTTAAGTTAATTAATTTATTCGACTAGAGCCGGTTTAGGGCACCTCTAGCGATCGATTTTTAGCACATACTAGAGCCGATTTCGGGCATCTCTAGCGATCCATTTTTTTAGCACATGCTAGAGCCAATTTCGGGCACCTCTAGCATTTATCCAATTTTTATTCTAATCCCCCGATTTGTTAATTATCAACCTAAGTTCACTAGAATTCCTTAAATCAATCAAACCACAACAGTGTTTTATCAAATTTAGCATCATAGTAAAATTCTAAGTTTTTCCATGGTTATCCTAGAATAAAAATTCTATCGATTAAGTGCATTGGCAAAGTCATCATCGGATATTCATCAAATCTAGGCAATTCTTGTTCCAACTAAAGGCATGGCAAGCAATTTATGTATCCTAAATGCAATACTTAAGATGAATGCAACTAAACATGGTAACTACTAATAACAACCCCCCAAACTCTAGTGAGGCATTTTCCTCAATGCATGCAATAAAGAAAAATAAAAATAACAAAAAATAAAATGCAAACGAGGACTTATTTCGAGAGTTCGTCGTCGTGGATGATTAGTTTCCTTTTGGTCGGTGTCTTGATTCTCTTACTTGAACACGATGGTTGTTTCCTTGTTGCCGATGGTGGAATCGATCCTCATACAGGGTTGTCCTCATCGTCCTCTTCATCAATGTCATTGGCTTTTCGCTTGTAGGATTCAATTGGTGTGGTCTTTGTTGGTGCAATGGAGGACTCGTCCGAATCTGAAAAATCAGACAATGATTCCGTACGATTTGATTCAGGCATAGGTGCTTTACCTTTGGCTTTTGCAGTGGTTGCCAGGATGTCTTTAGCTTTGGTTGCCGTGGCATCTTTAGGGTTGGTTGCCATGGCATCATCTGTTGCGGTTGTCGTGGCGACTGCTTCATTGGTTGTTGGGGCAAGAATCTCGACAGGAAAGATTAGGAACGGCACGCGGCTGTCCGGGTACTTTTCTAGGATGACTTGGGTGATGGCATTGTTGTTCTCCTTCATGTACCGCATGAACATTAGTTGCCGGTCTTTAATTTGCCTTAGGTGGCTCGCCAATGGTTGCAAGAGTGCTTCAAAGTGTCCCAGGGTTGATGGCCGAGTTGCCCGGGCATTAGGTGCTTGGGCATTAAGGATTGCCGGGGCGACAGGATTTGCTGCGGCAATTGGAGGCCTTGAGGATTTTTTTGGTGCCTCTCCCATTAGCTTTCGGATTTGTGCTTGATTCCAACCAGACTTTAGTAGGGCCTTTTCATCGGTGGACTCACTTGGGACATGCATCTCCTTGCAAAGATTAGAAATTAAGCAAGGGAAGAAAAGAGAACCCTTATCTTTTGAGCTACATACAAAAATCTCATCACAAATAATTTTTCCAATGTTAATGATGCGATTATGCGAGATAGAATGTATGAGCAAAAGACGTGGTATATCAACGGTAGTATTGTGTGTGGTAGGCATTAAAGAAGTTTTAACAAACTTATTCCATAGTTTTGCCTCGGGTTTAAGCCGAAGGCGATTTACCGTGCCCTTGTATTTACCGTCGTTCCAATGAGTTCCCGGTAGAGTGAGTTCTTGAAGCACCTTGTCGAGTTGCTTGGGCATGATTTGATCAACAAAGGCTTGATGCTCGTCCTTCTCAATGTAGAGCTCGTAAAAGGTGTTAACGTTTTCGGGGCTTATGAGTATGGCCTTGTCACGAACAAAAACATAAGGATTATCCGGGTTAGGTGAGTGAGCATAGAATTCTCTTACCCATGAGATGTTATCCGGTTCCGATTGATGGCAAAAGATTTGCCACTTTTGATGTGCAATCCTCTCGAAGATGAATGGTTCAAGGCCGAAATCTTGATGAGAGTTGGAGTATTCAAACCTTGTTCTTCGTAAATCTTCCGGCTTTCAAACATGGAGTGAAATCTTTCTTGAACCACCGGTGTAGCAAACTTCTTGTATCTTGGTTCTTTAGAGGAACTTGGATGAACCAAAAATTTAATTTTGGATGCCATGGATGATCTTGGTTGTGAGTTTTGTAAAAACAAAGAAAAGAAAATAAAAGAAACTAAAGAGTTGCAAGATGAAAAGTAGGAATAGGTTTCTTGGAAGTTAAGGGTGATGAGTTATATAGAAAAGATAGGTAGTAAATATGTGGATGAGATTAATTTTGGATAGAGAATAAAGGGGGTTTCGGTTTAGGGGAAGGGTGACGGCAAGGGGGTTTAATTAGGGTAAGTTGGAGGCTTTATATAAGCCTTAGATTCAGCCCATTAATTTCCTTGTTGAAGATGTTTCCTTCTTGGATCAAAATTCTTCTTTATCTGGAACTCTTTTCCTACAATTCAAAGACAAATCAAATAAGGATTAAAATTAAAGATAAACTAATAAAAGAAAATAAATAAAGATGTATAAAGGTATTCTTAAACTTAAAAACATAAAAAAAGAAAATAAATCTATCATAAAAACATAATAGTAATAATCGGTAATAAAAAAAATTAGTTCGAAAAAAAACTAAAAAACTAAAATAAAAAAGTAATCGAAAATAATAAAAATAAAAATAAAATAAAATAAAAATAAAATATCGAAGGTAGAGCATGCTCATGCATCTCCTAAGGTGACCACTTCTTTATTACGTTCCACATGTGCACCATTGTAGTGCTTTAATCTTTGTCCATTAACTTTGAATTCATGTTTGTCAGTGATGGACTTGATTATCACGGCACCATGGGAGAATGGTTTGACAACTTCGAATGGTCCCGACCATCTTGATTTCAGCTTTCCCAGGAAAAGTTTTAGCTGAGAATCGAATAAGAGACCTAGTTGCCCTGGCATGAATTGCCGCGGCAATAGTTTCTTGTCATGCCATTGCTTTGTTTTCTCCTTGTAGATTTGTGCATTGTTATAGGCGAGTGCACGGATTTCTTCTATCTCGTTGAGGTCCAACAAACGCTTTTGTTCGGCACTTTCCCAATCCATATTCACGGTCTTGATTGCCCAATATGCCTTGTGTTCGATTTCCACCGGTAGATGGCATGTTTTGCCATAGACAAGTCGGAAGGGGGACATACCTAAGGGTGTTTTGAATGCAGTGCGATATGCCCAAAGTGCGTCATCTAGTCTTAATGACCAATCCTTCCTAGAGGGATTTACAACTTTCTCGAGTATACCCTTTAATTCTCGGTTGGAAATTTTTGCTTGCCCGTTGGTTTGTGGGTGATATGCCGTGGCAATCTTGTGTGATACGTCGAAGCATTGCAACATCTTGGCAATAAGTCTGTTGTCAAAATGCTTGCCTTCATCACTGATAATTGCTCTCGACATCCCAAACCATGTAAATATGTTTTTCTGTAAGAATCGTTGCACGGTCTTGGAATCGTTGTTGGGAACTGCAGCTGCCTCAACCCATTTAGACATGTAGTCGACGACAAGTAGAATGTAGAGGTTGCCGAATGAAGATGGGAAAGGTCCTATAAAATTGATCCCCCATACATCGAACAATTCCACCTCGATGATGTTTTGGAGCGGCATCTCATGTCGTCTAGAGATATTGCCCATCCTCTGGCAACGATCACATTGCTTGTAAAAGTCTTGGGCATCTTTGTACAATGTTGGCCAATACAAACCGGATTGCAAAACTTTGGCCGCGGTACGAGTTCCTCCAAAATGTCCTCCATAGGGTGAATTATGGCATTGCCGGAGTACATTCTGCTACTCTTCTTCAGGGACACATCGGCGTATAACCTGATTTGCACATTGTTTAAACAAAAGAGGCTCGTCCCAAAAGTAATGCTTAGCATCATGGAGAAACCGCTTCTTCCCTTGGTGAGTAAGGCCATAAGGTAAAATACCACAAACAAGGAAATTAACTAAATCTGCGTACCAGGGTATTGTCGAGGCATGTGCTACCGTGGCGACTGCTCCCAAAATTGTCGAGGCATGTGCGTCTAGGGTCGCCAAGGCATTGAGGGTTACCGAGGCATGCGCGTCCATGGTTGTCAAGGCGTGCACGTCAAGGGCTGCTGCAGCATCGAAGGTTGCCGAGGCGTGCGTGTCAAGGGCTGTTGCGGCGTCGAGAGTTGCCGAGGCTTGCGCGTCCATGGTTGTCGAGGCGTCGAGGGTTGCCGAGGCATGCACGTCCATGGTTGCCGAGGCAACTAAAAGTTGCTCATCTGGGAATACATCGCATATCTCTAGATCTGCATCCTCCTCCCTATTGCGTTCTAAACGTGATAAGTGATCGGCCACTTGATTTTCTGTTCCTTTCTTGTCCTTAATTTCAATATCAAATTCTTGTAAAAGTAATATCCAACGAATCAAATGAGGTTTGGCATCCCTTTTAGCAAATAGATACTTGATTGCCGAATGGTCCGTATGAACAGTTACCTTTTAGCAAATAGATACTTGATTGCCGCTTGATGATTTCTTTCATTACAACCCTTTTCATGGCATGATTCAGTCTCCTCTGGGCCTCAATTGAAGGTTTGTGATCATCTTCCAACAAAATCTTGTGCATGCACACTACCGGGCTAATTCCCTTCAGGTCAGCAATTGTCCACCCTATTGCCTTCTTGTGTAGCTTCAACATTTTGATCAGCTTCTTTTCCTGCTCAGGCTGTAACTTAGAATAAATAATTACAGGCAATGTATTATCGGTTCCTAAGTATGCATATTTTAGTTGCTCTGGAAACTGTTTCAACTCAAGAATCGGTGGTTGTTCAATAGAGGGCTTTTCGAGCTTACCTTCCTTACCTGGGTAATACAGTGGTTCAAAGTATGTACCTGGTCGATTGACTAGCCAATTTGCCTCTTCTTGTTGTTCCTCATTGACCGGTTCTTCATACTTCTTAGGTTCCTCTTGATCGGCAATGTAGTTGCCGAGGCAACTAAATTCCTCGTCGAAGTTAAACTCTACCGTGGCATGAAGAAGTTGGCATTCTTCTGGATCATCGGCATGCCTTAGTGTTTGGAACACATTTAGTTTAACTTTCTGGTCATTCACCCTCATTGTGAGTTCTCCCTTTTCAACATTGATCAAGGTTCTCCCTGTTGCTAGGAATAGTCTCTCGAGAATGATAGGTGCATGCTCATCTGCTTCGCAATCCAAAACAATAAAGTCAGTGGGAAAAATAAATTTATCAACTTTTACCAGTATATCCTCGATTTTTCCCTCTGGATGCACATAGGATTTGTCGGCTAGAGCATAACTGTTGTAGGTCTCACCTTCCCGATTCTTAGTTTCTGGAAAACCGATTTAGGCATTAAGTTTATGCTAGCCCCAAAGTCGCATAATACTTTCCCGACATAGTGGTTTCCAATGGAACAGGGTATTGTGAAACTTCTGAGATCCTTCAACTTGGGTGGCATACGATTGTGCAACATGGCCATGCATCCCTCTGTTGCGGCAACTGTTTCAAACTCTCCCAGCCTTGTTCTCTTGGACACAATGTCTTTAAGAAACTTGGCATAGTTCGACATTTGTTCAATTTCTTCCACCAATGGCAAGTTGATGTGGACTTGCTTTAGGATATCAAGAAACTTCTTGAATTGATATTCTTGCTTTTGTCGCTTCAACCTTTATGGGAATGGTGGTGGAAGTTAGATATCTTCGATCATTTCATTGGTTTGGAACCTGATTGACGGCATTGCCGGGACAATTGGAGTTATCAAGGCATTATCAATTATGGTTGCCGAGGCATGCTTATCACAAGTTGTTGAGGCATCCTTATCGTCGGTTGCCGAGGCATGCTTATTGTCGGTTGCCGCGGCAATTCCTGGTTCAACATCTGAGGCTTTGCCGCTAGGTTCGTCTTGATCTTTTTTTGGAGTTTTGTTTGATGAGCGGGCTTGAGCCTCTTTAAGTTGTTGGCCATTTCTAGTGGTGATCGCCTTACATTGCTCATGGCCAGTTCCTCTTGTGACTTCAGTATCGCTAGGTAAACCTTCTTGCGGTTTAGTATTCAGGTTTTGAGCAAATTGTCCGACTTGATTTTCCAATGATTTGAGGTTTTGCAATCTCATCTCGGTCCTGTTAATAAAAGCATCAGTTCTTTTTATGAAGTTACTATTCTCAGCCATATAAGATTCAATTTTCATCATAAAAGCATTTAGAGAATTTTCCAAAGAACTAGATGTTGTCGGTTGTTGCTGCGGCAACTGTTGCCGTGGCATATTCTGCTGGAATCCTGATGCTTGTGCATTCTAATTGTTCTAGTTTAGAGCATTGTTGGGATTACTCCATGAAAAATTCGGGTGCTTCTTCCAAGCTGGATTGTATGTATTGGACATCACATTGTTGTTCCGGTTGTAATTCCCCACATAGAAGCTGGATTCCGGATTCTGCATACATTCAGAAGAATCATGGTTACCACCATATAACTCACAAAAAGAATCCATTACCTTGACCTCATGTGTGTTGTTTGGTTTCTGCATGGTCTGGACCATCTTGGTTAAAGTGGCCAATTGTGCCGAAATTGAGTCTGATGATCCTAGTTCATGTATTGTGGCTTGGCGTCTAACTCCTCTTCTAGTAGAGGGGAATTGATATTCATTCTTGGCAAGCCTATTTAGAATTTGCATTGCTTCCTCCGGCGACTTATCTAGGAGTATGCCGTTTGCCGAGGCATCTAATATCATCATTGTTGGTGTATTCACGGCGTTGTAAAACATTGTTACTTGTGTCCACACCGGGAACCCGTGTAGGGGGCACTTGTGTAGAAGTTATCTGTATCGCTCCAAGCCTCGTACATGGATTCATCATCTGCCTGCCAAAAAGAAGTAATGTCGTTACGAAGCTTATCAGTCAAATTTGTAGGATTAAACCGAGCAAGGAAATCACGACAAAGATCGATCCAAGATCCTATTGATCCGACAAGAATGCTATTCAACCATGCTTTTACCCTATCCCTCAGAGAATAGGGGAATAATCTTAATCGTAAAACATCGGGGGTGACTCCGTGTATTTTGAACGAGTTGCAAATCTTGAGGAAAGATTTAAGATGTTGTCGTGCATCTTCAGTCGCTGAGCCGCCAAATTGACCAATTGTGTTGATCATATTAAGCATCACCGGTTTCAACTCAAAGTGGTCGGCTTCAATTTCAGGTGCGACAACTCCTGGATTAAGTCCATCAAGATCTTCTTCAAGATAGTCTCGAATAGTTCTGTTTCGTGCAAGAATCACTCCTCCTCCTGCTAGAACATCTTGATTCATATTGCTGTCTTGATTAGCCACTGCTACTCTTAACATTCGTCTAAGTCTTTCTAAGGTTCATTCGATTTTTGGATCAAAGGGATATTCTGGTGTAATCGGTCTCGCCCTGGACATATACCAATGCAAAACCAAAGTTTGTTAGCCCTTTGAATTTTAAACAAGAAAAATAAAAAGTGCAAGAAAATAAAAACAAAGTCGCTATTGCCAATCCCCAGCAACGGCGCCAAAAACTTGTTGTGCGTAATAAGTGCTCCGCAATTGTGCAAGTGTACACGTCGCAAGTTATAGTATAAAAGATATCGTCTCCACAGGGATTGGTGCCACTTCAAGAATCTAATCTCTTGCACTATAAAAAGTAAAAACACAAATAGAAGATAATAGGAGTTTAAACTAATAACTAAACTAGAAAGCAATAAAGTAAAAGGCGATGTAATTAAACGAGAGAGATAGGCCAGGTTATCGTGAGTTCAGGTGTGATAGCCGAGTGGATCGTCTTGGTAAAAGAGTGCAAGGGCAACTCAGTTGCCGCGGCAACTTGCACAACGGGGTTGCCTTGGCAACTAATCGATGGTTGCCTGGGCGACTAGTTGGGCAACTACTTGGGCATCTGGGCAACAACCTTCAAGGTTCGACAGAGCGTTCTTCAATGGTTTCTTCTTATCCCTAAGTTGAAACTCTAGCTACTTGTGCATGCCTTGATAATACATCCCTGCGTGAATCAAGGGTGAACAACAGCCAATCTTGCGCTCCTATTAGCCGTTGAAATCCTTAACTTATTCCTAAGCCGAATTAATCTTCACCATCAATAGATTGAATAAAGATCATATTCATTCGTTTCTTGAATCTAACACTCCCGATATTAGATAAATAGATGAAGTTACGAGATCCTCTCCCAATTCACTTGCAAACAAGAATAAGAACCAATAATGAATAAACCTTGAATAGAAAAGTGCAAACTCTTAATACCTAAACAAAATCCAATAGTTTCTCACAACCACAAGACACAATAACCTTAGCCAAATAGATTTAGTTCATGGCTAGGTTCCAAAGAAACACAAGATAAAGAATCCCTAGCATGAACCTAATTGAACAAGAAAGAAAAAGATGAAGGATGGATGAAGCTTGTCGAAGTCTCCTTGCCCTTGATGCTTGTCGAAAATTCCCTCCTCTCTAATTTATAGGGCTAGGTCAAATTCCTTATTTGAGGAGGAAGTTAAGTTGGAGTTAAATTATCTTTAAAGAATATAACTCTTTATTATAATTATATTCCTTCTAGAACTTCTCCTATCTTCTTGGAATTTAATTATTCTTTAACCTCTTCATGGAAATCAAACTCCTTTGGGATTTAGCTTTGCTCCACGTCATCTTGGGCCTGTCTAGTCATCAATTTCGACTACCATATCACCTTATTCTTTGTCAACAATTGCCCCGGCAACTGGCTCGGCGTCTCCTTCTTGCATTGCCCTGGCAACTAGCTCGGCATCTCCTTCATGCATTGTTCTGGCAACTAGCTCTAGCCTTGCTTTAGCAAGTGATCCTGCATATACACACAAAACACACCAAAGCAGCATCTTTTCCCACAAAAACAGCCAAGTTATGAAATCAAGCTCAACGATGGAAGGAAATATGAATTAATGCATGAATGACTAATTATGTAACTAATATGAGCCTAAGTCTAACAATAATAAAAATAAAAATAAAATAAAATATCGAAGGGAGAGCATGCTCATGCATCTCCTAAGGTGACCACTTCTTTGTTACGTTCCACATGGGCACCATTGTAGTGCTTTAATCTTTGTCCATTAACTTCAAATTCATGTTTGTCAGTGATGGACTTGATTATCACGGCACCATGGGAGAATGGTTTGACAACTTCGAATGGTCCCGACCATCTTGATTTCAGCTTTCTCGGGAAAAGTTTTAGCCGAGAATTGAATAAGAGAACTAGTTTCCCTGGCATGAATTGTCGTGGCAATAGTTTCTTGTCACGCCATTGCTTTGTTTTCTCCTTGTAGATTCGTGCATTGTTATAGGCGAGTGCACGAAATTCTTCTATCTCGTTGAGGTCCAACAAATGCTTTTTTCCGGCACTTTCCCAATCCATATTCACGGTCTTGATTGCCCAATATGCCTTGTGTTCGATTTCCACCGGTAGATGGCATGTTTTGCCACAGACAAGTCGGAAGGGGGACATACCTAAGGGTGTTTTAAATGCAGTGCGATATGCCCAAAGTGCGTCATCTAGTCTTAATAACCAATCCTTCCTAGAGGGATTTACAACTTTCTTGAGTATACCAATGCAAAACCAAAGTTACAGTATAAAAGATATTGTATACGTCGCAGGAAAATGAAAACAAAGTCGCTATTGCCAATCCCTGGCAACGGCGCCAAAAACTTGTTGCGCGTAATAAGTGCTCCGCAATTGTGCATGTGTACACGTCACAAGTTATAGTATAAAAGATATCGTCTCCTCAGGGATTGGTGCCACTTCAAGAATCTAATCTCTTGCACTATAAAATGTAAAAACAAAAATAGAAGATTATAGGAGTTTAAACTAATAACTAAACTAGAAAGCAATAAAGTAAAAGGCGATGTAATTAAATGAGAGAGATAGGCCAGGTTATCGTGAGTTGAGGTGTGATAGCCGATTGGATCATCTTGGTAAAAGAGTGCAAGGGCAACTCAGTTGCCGTGGCAACTTGCACAACGTGGTTTCCTTGGCAACTAATCAATGGTTGCCTGGGCGACTAGTTGGGCAACTACTTCGGCGTCTGGGTAGCAACCTTCAAGGTTCGGCAGAGCGTTCTTCAATGGTTTCTTCTTATCCCTAAGTCGAAACTCTAGCTACTTGTGCATGCCTTGATAATACATCCCTGTGTGAATCAAGGGTGAACAACAACCAATCTTGCGCCCCTTTTAGCCGTTGAAATCCTTAACTTATTCCCAAGCCGGATTAATCTTCACCATCAATAGATTGAATAAAGATCATATTCATTCGCTTCTTGAATCTAACTCTCCCGATATTAGATAAATAGATGAAGTTACGGGATCCTCTCCTAATTCACTCGCAAATAAGAATGAGAACCAAGAATGAATAAACCTTGAATAGAAAAGTGCAAACTCTTATTACCTAAACAAAATCCAATAGTTTCTTACAACCACAAGACACAATAACCTTAGCCAAATAGATTTAGTTCATGGCTAGGTTCCAAAGAAACACAAGATATAGAATCCCTAGCATGAACCTAATTGAACAAGAAAGAAAAAGATGAAGGATGGATGAAGCTTGTCGAAATCTCCTTGCCCTTGATGCTTTTCGAAAATTCCCTCCTCTCTAATTTATAGGTCTAGGTCAAAGTCCTTCTTTGAGGAGGAAGTTAAGTTGGAGTTAAATTATCTTTAAAGAATATAATTCTTTATTATAATTATATTCCTTCTAGAACTTCTCCTATCTTCTTGGAATTTAATTCTTCTTTAACCTCTTCATGGAAATCAAACTCCTTTGGGATTTAGCTTTGCTCCACGTCATATTGGGCTTGTCTAGTCATCAATTTTGACTACCATATCACCTTATTCTTTGTTTAAAATTGCCCCGGCAACTAGCTTGGCGTCTCCTTCATGCATTGCCCTGGCAACTAGCTCGGCATCTCCTTCATGCATTGCCCTGGCAACTAGCTCTAGCCTTGCTTTGGCAAGTGATCCTGCACATACACACAAAACACACCAAAGCAGCATCTTTTCCCACAAAAACAACCAAGTTATGAAATCAAGCTCAACGATGGAAGGAAACATGGATTAGTGCATGAATGACTAATTATGTAACTAATATGAGCCTAAGTCTAACAATAATATGAGTAAAAAGGGTAAGAAAAATAGTACTTTTGAACACTTATCAGCATGTTAGTCGCTGAATTGCAAGTTCAGTCAACCATTGTGTCCCGAATCAAAGCCCTCCAAGATTCTTATGAAGAGTTGCTTACCACTGCTACTTGAATCAAGAGCGAACAAGATCCAGACTTTTCCATAAATTAGAAGGCCTATTGTGCTTTTGAAACCAAATTTGTGTTCCTGATGATGATGATCTTCGGAATCAGATCCTTAGAGTGGCCTATTGGTTTCCTTTCTCTGTTCACCCTAGAGCCATCAAGATGTATAGAGACCTAAAAGAGTTGTATTGGTGGTCTGGCATGAAACTTGAGGTCACAGACTTTGTGGCTAACTGTCTAACCTGCCAGCGTGTAAAGGCCAAGCACAAGGTGCCTATTGGTCTTCTACAGCCTATTGAGCTACCACGTGGAAATGGGAATGTATTATGATGGACTTCTTGAGTGGTCTTCCAATGACACCAAAGAAGAATGATGCTATTTGGGTCATTGTGGGTCAATTCACCAAATCTGCTCACTTCCTTCCAGTAAGAATGGATTTTAGCTTGCCTAGACTTGCTGAGTTATATATTCGAGAAGTGATACGCTTACATGGAGTTCCCACATCCATCATTTCTGATAGCGATCCACGTTTTGCATCTTGATTTTGGGAAACCCTACATGGGGCTTTAGGAACTCGAGTGTACCTAAGCATTGCCTTCCATCCTCAAACCGATAGACAATCTGAGAGAGTTATTCAGATCCTGGAAGATATGTTGCAAACCTGTGCCATCAATTTTGAGAATACGTGGGAAAAGTCCCTACCATTGGTAGAATTTGCCTACAATAATAGTTACCAAGCTTCGATTAAGATGGCCCCATATGAAGCTCTCTATGGGAGAAGATGTAGAACCCCTCTATGTTGGTCCGAGCTCGGGGAAGGCAAGATGTTAGGCCCTGACTTACTTTGAGAAACCGCAGAAAAGGAACTATCATCCATGGCCGGCTCAAAGCTGCATTTGACCGGCATAAAGCTTATGTAGATTTGAAAATAAGGGATATTCAGTATGACGTTGATGAAAAGGCCTTCCTTAAAGTATCGCCTTGGAAGAAGATCCTCTGTTTTGGAAAAAAGGAGAAACTCAATCCTCGTTTCATTGGCCTTTTCGAGGTGATTGAAAGAGTTGGACCGGTTGCCTACTGACTAGCTCTCCCTAAAAAATTAAATTATATACACAATGTCTTCCATGTATCCATGATACGAAAGTATCGGACCGATCATTCTCATATGATCGAGCCCAAATCTGTGGAAATCCAGCCCAATTTGACATACGAGGAAGAACCAGTGCAGATCCTTGCAAGAGAAGTCAAGAGACTTCGTAATAAATCTGTGCCTCTAGTTAAAGTACTCTAGAGAAGCCACTCAGTGGAAGAGGCTACATGGGAATCGGAAGAGACAATGCAGAGGCAATACCCACATCTCTTCGGTTCAGGTGAAAATTCGAGGATGAATTTTTCTTAAAGGGGAGAGTTCTCACACCTCAAGAACTGGTCTAGTCAGAATTAGGTTATGGTGATCAGAAATTTTATATCGGATTTGTCCAATTGATGAAGTAGCTCAAGCCTTGCACTCAATTTTGATGTAATGGATTCCAACTGAGCCTAATTGATGATGTTGAGCCTGTTTGGGAGAATTGAAAGTCATTTTAGTGACTAAATTAAAAGTTTGGAGGTAAAAGTGCAAACTTTGGAAAGTTGAGGGACCACCCTCGAATTCTACCATTTTGAGATGTGAGCCATCTCCTTGCTTAGAAAAACCCATGTGAACTCCTTATGAAAATTTGGAACAAGATATTATGGAGTGGATAGCCATTATTGCTATCATAAATGTGCAATATGGAAATCATTTATATAATTTGCCACCCACTTCATGTGGGATTGCTAGGAGATGATGATAGCTATAATTGCTATCCAAATTATTGGTAGTTGGAAATTATTTATGTAGTTTACGTATTATTGAAAGAAATTTTGTGAGTGGTTGGGTGTGAGGTGGAAGATAGATTAAAATAAATTTTCCCTTAGCAAGAGGAAACCTTTGGATAGACTTAAATATGTTTTAAAAGTTTGGAAGCATTCTCATAGTAACCATCGAGACCTTGCCATCTTCTTTCATCTTTCCCCCTAAATAACCAAGCACCTCCGTTGTCATCTTCAAGCTCTAGCTCAAGCAAGCACCTTAATTCAATACTCGGAGTTTCTTTGATTTCTAAATATCAATAGAAAGCTCTTGGATTGGTAAGTTTAATCCCTCAATCAATTTAAAGATTCCATGAGTTCTTGAGGTTTAGTTTCAAGATTTAAGTCTTGAAAGTCAAAGTTACACCCAGGTGTTAGAAACTCAGTTTTATGAAGTTAATGTAGTATACAAGCTTTAGTAAGCTTAAATGTCATTTTTGAATTAATGGTTTCAATTCTAATACGTTTCCCTAATTTTTTTCTAGTGCAAATTGTGGAAGAAAAGCCATCATCACCATCCTCCAAACCACGCTCCTCTAAAGACAAATGAATTGTTATTCGGGAGCCTTGAATCTTCCAAGTACTAGGTGAGTGTAGTTGCGTCTCGGGAATGACTAGGTGCCATCCCGATTGCATTAAATATTTCGATTATGTTGCATTTATGGTAGGAAGCTCAAGTAGAGCATACATGTGTGGACTTCACTTGATAAGTATGGTAAGGTTACCACATCGATTTTTATGGTTTATGCGCTACATGAAGTATGCCACTTATGGACTTCTAACACGATGATACATGTATGTGAAACATGCTTTAATGTTAATTTGGTGTACAATGTAAATTGATATGATGTTATATGGCCTAAGGGTGCAAGGTTGATAAGTAATGAAAATACACTCCTTGGACACTTGTGAACTTTGGATACAATTGGCATGCCATAGGATTATATGAGCTCTCCATGCAAGGGATTGGACTATGGTTTGGGGCTATGGCCTTCATGTGGTGTAAAGGTTGGATTGTTGTAGACTCTCTAAGTGAATGCTGGCAAAAGTGGTAGAAAATATATCTTGGAAAATATAAGAATATGCCAAAAAGAGTATTTTGCGTGCATGTATACACGCTCTGCAAGTAATACAGCTGGTAAGCTGAGTATCGATCCCACAAAGATTGACTTGGAATTCAATTGTCTTGATTGTTACTTGCCTTAAGAAAAAGTTGATTTGATTTGAAATTGGTTTTGGAAAATAATTAAAAAGGAAAGAAATGAAATTAAAGTAAAGACGTTGGCAAGGAAGGTGTTTTAATGAATGATGAACATTGTCAGGGAATGCCTGGTTTTCACGATGTTCATGCCATGCCAGCCTTTAACAGCAACCTATCTTGGCATTATTTGCCGAGAAAATTCACAATTGGCAAAGCCTCTCTCGATGGCCATTGCCATAAATTGATCATGTAAAACACCTATATCTCTATAGTGTTTGTTTTTAAATAAACCAATTTGATTAAGCTCCAATCTATACTCCTAAGGGGTGGATTTCACTCCCGAAGTAAGTTCATCTACTTGAATGACTTCTCTCGAAGATTCTCTCTCAGTATTCAACAACTTATTCATTACCACCCCAAGTCTGTTAAGATATTTAGGCACAATAGGCCAATAGTGCTAGCTCTCACTCGCCAGAGTATTTAGGAAACATTAAAGTATGCCGAATAGATAAAACCGTGCCAAGGAAGATTTATTATTAAAAAATAAAGCATGAAAATAACATAAAACCCAAACACCCCCACCAACTATTAAATTAGTTCATGGTGAGGGATTTAACCAACAATCCATAAACATTTTCGAGATACATCATCCTTAAAAACAAAATGAAATAACTTGAAAGAGAAAATTGGCTAGAAGGGGTCTCTCGATGCAGCCCTTCAAGATCCAGGCTTCTCAGCCAAGTTGGTCGGACCACCCTTGCACGGTGCAGCTGGTTGTCAATCGTCACACACCAACTCCTCACGATCCAATCTTCTCTCCCCCCTAAATTCTAGCTTGGTTGGTGTTTAAATAGGCGTGCGAGGAAAGGATAGATCTAGCTCTTCAAATTTTGAATTTCAACTGCCCAAGGGATAAGGGAATATCTTCTTATCCAAATTTGAATGAGAGCTGATCAGGCTAAGGCTGACGTCATCCTGGCGACACTGCCCTGGCATCCAAGCTTGGCATGAATCTGCCAACAGGTCTTGGCACCATCTTATCCGCTATTTTTTCGTAGATTGATCCAACAGCTATCTTTTTGGAGCCTGACCATTTTCTATTTTTTAGGGTCCAACAGCTTATTGGCGTGGCATCAAGTTCACTTCTCTGCCAACCGGTGTTTGGCATTGTCTGTTCCATTTGTGCTAACAACACTTGGTATTCTCTCTGGCGCTCCTTCCGGTGTTGCATTTATGGGCCAAATCTTATGCCTAACCTGCAAAATTGCTAACAAAACAACCCTTCACTCTAGCATAGACAAAATCTAAACTCCTTATGCAAATGCATGATTCTAACATCCTAATGCAACTAAATGTACCTAAAACAAGCAAAAGCATTGTAAGATTGACATTAAAAATAGTACTTTTGGAGAGGTAACACACCCCCAAACCTAACTCATTTCTTGTCCTCAAGTAATGCAATCAAAATAAAAACAAAAACTGTGAAAAAGTTACCTCGACAAAATTTTGGTTGAACGCCAACACGTGCTGGCAAGCAGAATTTGGCTCTATTTCTATGCTCAGTATCTCAGTGCAATAATGCCAAGCAGGTAGTAATTCAAGTGCAGCAATATAACTCTAGTCTAAGATCATGACGAGTGCTTCAGTTTTTGCAATATGCATCCAGTTTCCTTTCACTCCCTTAGACAAATTTTACTATCTAAACTCAGATATATATTTTTTCATCATTTTTTCTTTCTTTGCCAAGGGTTTCTTGCTGGCATTCATTTAAGCTTGCTTCGTGACACTATTTAGCGTGAGAGATAAGAGGGAGCATACCACGAATCCCCACCTTAATCTAGACATCACTAGGCTTTCTCTTCAACTCATACCCTAAAGTTTTGGACTTGAGAACTAGGGGCAAGCCATGAAGCCCCAAGTAACTTATTATCCCTAAGGTAGAGGAGAGTTCTATTTTTTTTCTTGCCTTGGCAGAACATTGCTGCCTTATTTACTTCTTTTTACCTTGGCATCATCATTTTTTTCATATCTGTGCTTAGTTTCAAAAAGTCTAAGTTTTCTTAGGGACTAGATACATACTACGTGTTAAGTGAAAGTTCAATTCCCTAAACTAGAGATCAATTGCCAAGCTAACCTGGCATACTACTCTGCTGGCATGGCATGACAACTAAACATTAGAGTTTCCTCATTGGACAGATACCTAGATCAAATTAGACTTGCCTAACAAATGTTAACATTTTTTTTAGAATTGAACCGAGGCAAAATTTTCTTTTTCTTTTTTTAGTGGTTTGGTATGCATCTATCCTGAATGACCTAAACGGCATGGCGACAGAAAATTTAACATGAATTGCAAGGCATAAATGTGAAGAAATGCACACCCCCAAACCCAAGATGTGCATTTTCCTCAATGCATGAAACAACATATATATACAAGAAAAATAGCAAAAATAAAATGCATGATCATGTAAATGCAATGAAATGTAAAGGAGTTTAGAAAGAAGAAGACTCCCGTTCAGAGACTATTTGCCGTGCGGCACGGGTTTTTCTTCTCACAAATGGCCCTCGATCAGGGTCCGTGTGCTTCTTTCTTTTCAAGCTCAGTTTTGAAGTGGCAGTGGAGGCTCCAACTTCCTCCTTTTCCTTGGCAGGCTCTAATGCAACAGGTGCATCGGTGGTATCAGATGGCGTATGGACAGAAGGTGTTACTGGTGACTTGGCTTTGGTTTCTTTTGATTTAGATGAAGAATCAGAACTGACATAATTGACTTCAACTGGGGACAATGGGACTGTGGCATCAGACGGGGTATGAACTGGACTAGCTGGCATGGTCACTGGCAGAAAGCTCGGCAAGGAAGTCTGGAAACTCTGGCACAAAATCATTTGACAATTTTGTAAGAGCCTCCTTGATCACCTCATCCTTGTCCTGAATGTAGTGTCTCATCTTAACATTGAGCTCCTCAGCCTTCTCCAGCTTTTGTAGAATAATCTCTTGGCGTTGGTGAATTTGGGATAGCATTGCCAGTGAACTGTCTGGCACAGTTTCTGGCATGGTTGCTGGCGCGGCCTTTGACTCCTTGGGCTTTGGCGTGGGTGTCCTTGCCTTTCCCTTGCCCTTGTCTTTGGGCTCGACAGCAACTAGATTTCTCCATATAGCAGCAGTAATCGTTGTTCCTTTGATCGTTTGCCCTTTATTCATATCGAGCTTTGGCACATCATGGAGCATACAAACGTTAGAAATCAACAAAGGGAGAAACAAGCTGCCAGTACCTTTCGCTGTACACTTGTAGGTTTCCTCAATAATAAGCTTGTCAACATTTATCTTGCGCCCCATAACAATGGAGTGTAACAAAATCATCCTCTCTTTCGGCACGGTCTCGGTATGGGATGTGGGCATCAGATTAGCCTTGAGGAAGTGATTCCATCCCCTCCATTGAGGTTTCAATGCTAGCCTCTTCACCGTATGGTGCCCCTTGGGTGACATTGTCCATGCCGTGCCAGGTTCACACAGATCTGCCAGCAGCCTCTTTCTCTTGGCCACATTCATTGAATTCGTGTACTCAAAATACTTATCCTCTGCACCATCTAACTCAAACATATTATTGATATACCCTTCATCGAAATGAACACATTTAGCTCTAATCATCAAGAATGGTGAATCCTTGGTCACAAGGTGCGCATAGAATTCTTGGACGATTGTGGCATAGACGTCCCCCCTTTGCTGGCAGAACTGAGTCCATTTGTGCAAGTTAATCGTAGACATGACTTCTGGAGGGTAGCCATTGTTGATCTCTATTTGGAGGTCGAAGTGCTTCTCATAGCAAAAGCTCCTCGAGGAAAAGTTAGATTCAAACTTTTTCTCGATCTCCTCGTTGAAGAATTGCTTGAAGGGAGTAGAAGATGAAGCCATTGAAATTTGTTGAAGGAACTTGAAACGATGCTGAAATATGAAGACAAATAACGATTTGGGTTTGTTCTTGTTTATTGAAAAGGAAGTATAAAGTGATAGAGTTGTTTGGGTTTCTTTTAACCGGCTAGGTGAGAAAGTGAAAGGTTTTGGGTTGGTTGAGTATTTTAATGGGAGTAGTAATTAGGGATAATGATGGGGGAATAAAAAGAATTAATTTAAAACGGATGGAGTGATAGGGTTGAAGTGATAAGGTGATAAGATAGGGTAAGGATTGGAGTGATAAGGTAATTGATTTGAAATTTTAAATTTCAACCAAGATTTGCGCGGCTAGCGTTTAAAGTTAATAAAAACCACTCTCTTATTTTATTGGGCCGATAAAACTAGGGTTTTTTTTTCTCTTTCTTCTATCTTTTGCACCGCTGTATGCCAAGCTACTCTGGCATTGTGTCTGACAGATTTTTCTATTGTAGCTTTAGCTCCTGCTAGCAACCCTGGCAGTGTTCCTGGCATAATGAATCTGCACAAATCAAAGGAAACCTCTCAACACAGTAAAAGGAATAAAAACATGAACTTAAAAAAGGAAAACAATTAAAATCCTAAAAACCTAAAAACAAAGAAAAATACTAACCTAATATTTACAAAAGTTCAAACCTGATGGCGTTTTCATGTTAACTCTGCCAAGAGGATCACCTCTTTGGCATTGTTCTGATCACCTTCCATGTAGTGCTTCAAACGTTGGCCATTAACCTTAAAGATTTCGTCCGTCTTCAAATTCTTGATGTCCACAGCTCCATGAGCATAGGGCTTCACAACTTCATAAGGGTCCGTCCATCTTGATCTGAGTTTCCCTAGAAACAACTTAAGCCGTAAGTTGAATAACAAAACACGTTGGCCTACCTCAAACTGTCTTGGCATTATCCTATTGTCATGCCAACGTTTTTCTTTTTCCTTGTAGATCATGGCGTTCTTATAGGCTTGTGTTCTGAATTCCTCCAACTCATTTAGGTCTAGTAACCTTTTTTCTCCAGCAGCTCTCCATGCCATGCCAAGTGTTCTGATGGATAGTAGGCTTTATGCTCAAGCTCCACTGGCAGATGGCATGGCTTTCCGAAAACAAGTCTAAACGGTGAAGTACCCAAAGGAGTTTTAAACGTTGTCCTGTAAGCCTACAAGGACTCATCTAGTCTCAAGGACCAGTCCTTCCTTGATGGATTAACAGTCTTCTCTAAGATGTTTTTGATCTCCTTATTTGAAATCTCAGCTTGCCTATTTGTTTGTGGATGATATGCTGTGGTAATTCTCTATTGTATACCATACCTACACAAGGCCTTAGAAATTAGATTACATTTAAAATGAGTGCCCTCATCATGAATAATCACTCTAGGGGCGCCGAATCTAGTGAAGATATGCTTATGTAAGAACTTGGCAATGGCTTTCGCATCGTTCGTTGGCAGAGCAATAGCTTCTACCCACTTAGATACGTAATCAACAGCCACAAGAATGTATACATTACCGAATGAGGGTGGAAAAGGAGCCATAAAGTCTATCCCCCATACATCAAATAAATCCACAGGCATAATGTTTTGAACCGGTAGTTGGTGTCTACCAGAGATGTTTCCTGTCCGTTGGCATCGATCACATGCCTTGGCATACTCGTGGCCATCCTTATATAGTGTGAGCCAAAAAATCCTTACTGCAGTACCTTGGCAGCAGTCTTTACCCCAGCAAAGTGACCTCCATATGGTGCAGATCACTTGGTCGACACTCTGTTTGAACAATATTGGCTCATCCCAACAGTATTTCATGACTTCCCGCAAGAACCTTTTCTTGGCATTGTGTGTGAAACATCCCTTCCCGTATCCATCATTGAATACAGGACAGAGATGTCACAAAACATTTGTAAAACCATAAAATATTTATAATTCGGTAAAAGTTTGTTTTATATAAAAAATATATTACAATTTAGTCTTTATTTACAAATCTAATTAATCGCGTAAAGGTTAAACTTTATATTTTCGTCTTCAAATCAGGTTTAATTTCAGGCAGCAACTTATCAATTTAATTTAACTTATATAAATAGAGAAACTGCCTGATTTAAAATTCAACCAGATTCCAAATAAAATGCGATTTATATCAGAGCATGCATAACCTTTTTAATAAACATGCCAACTAGTGAATATCAAACAATCTCAAATATTATATTACTGATACTGATGTACCTGTTCTTGATAGATGATGTCCATTATTGTTCCTTACTCCAAACGTTCCTCTTTTCCTACGCGTGAAATAGTCACACGCTAAGTATTTACTTAGTGAGGCAATAATTATGTCTAGTGCAATATATATAACTATAACTAATAACATGTAACTGTATACATGCATTTTGAATCACTAGATATGTCTTACCATCATGTTAATAATATATTAACGTAATATAAATCGGATATAAATTTCTTAACGACATACTTGCCATAACATTGAGAGTTTGTAAACTCTTTCACCTATTTATCAATTATTTACCGATTTCATAGCCTGATTTAACAGCCCCAATATAGACCTATGAGGACCCTGGATACACGAGTCAAATATGCACCGAAGTTCTTCATGCACATTTATAAGGTTGTGCTTACCACAATACCCACACATTTATAAGGTTGTGCTTACCATAGACTAAGTGTCCTCTATGTACACTATAGTTCTATCCCGGTTATGCAGCGTGCTGCTGGACTCTATGGCATGCCAACTATATCATGTCCCTCAATTGACTTATTTGGGCATAATTTCTATATTTAATCCAATGTATGTCAATTTAAATTAACATTGGGCAGTTCATACCCGAAATAACATTCATAGTATACCATCATCAATAACTAGTGATCAATGCATTTATTTTCAACCTTTGACATATTTATGATCAATGACAGAAATATCATGCCAACATATAAACCAGGTAGACTTATCGCAAGTCTTACCAGTGATGTATAAAACATCCATGTATAATGTTATGTATGCATTGGACTCACTTGGGTCATTTATTTGTATGCCTCACTAAGTCCTCTTTAATCTTTTTCTTCATTACCCCACGAACCTCTCTTGCTTCGAACTTGAACTTTATAAATCAGATAAAAGAAATATTTTAGACATATTGTTACTATAATCACCAGAGTATAACATTTATAAATGTTTTCCTTTCTTCCTTGTACTGTTCAAAACTTATTACGGTCCTTAATGACCAATTTGAACATTCAACAACTATTCACAAAATCATTTGAGCCATTTTCCATAAAGTTTCAAACTTTACTAATGTGACATTTCAATCAGTAATTTTACAAAGGTACTTGAATTTAAACTTAATTCAAGTAATCACTTATTACCAATAATTACAACATTTTCCCTTTTATTTTCCATTTGACCGAACTGGTCACTAAACTTTGGAAAGTTCAAAATTCTCCCATTTTAGTCCTTAATAAGCTTGAATCATAAATTCTAGCTTATTTTCATCTAAGCAACTATAAAACAATAACTTCCAAAATAATCCTCTATTTTCCCATTCTTGCCAAAATGGTCATTTTTCATCATTTCAAGCCAATTTGATCACATTTTCAATAATTGCTCTTTAATCCTTCTTCAACAGAAAAATTCCATAAACATCCTCTTAATTTTCTCAAAATGCCGAATAGGTCCCTAAACTTTTCAAAATTTTCATTTTGGTACAAAATGCTAAATTAAGCTTTTAACATCACCATTTCATCATTTTCACCACCAAAATAATTTTTGACAAATTAGTCCTTAATTTCTTGGAAGTGCCGAAATGGTCCTCAACATTTCTAAAATATATAATTTGGTCCTAAATTGTCAATTCAAGCTTGATACATCATTTTCTATTCATTTCCATCATCAATTAAATTTTTACAATTTAGTCCCATTTTTTCTTCAAATTTTTGAATTAGCCCCTAAAGGGAATTTGACCTTCAAACGTCAAAATTGAACTTCCATCATGAACATAATGCTTTAAACATCATAATCTAACCATTTTCATCCTTAATTCTCAAAACCCTAACAATTCCCTAAATTCAAGATTAGGGTTTATGAATTTCAACATGAAATTAACTTGATTTCAAGCTTGATTTCAACAAAACTAAGCTTAATTCATCATTTACTACTTAAATCCAACCAAAATCCATGAAACCCTAATTTCTCTCTCTTCAAACCCTAATCCAAAACTTCATAATTTCATGAAAGATTACTATCAAAATGTAGAGAATGAAGAGTAGATCACTTTACCTCAAAGAACCTTGCTTGAATTCCTGATCAAATGCCCTGAATTTGAGCTAGAAAATTTTTGAACATTCCCCCCCAATTTTCTCTTCCATTCGAATTGCTAGAGAAAGATGATGAACTTTTGTTCATCATTTTTTAACAAATAAATATAATATAACCATAAAATGCCACATGTTTCTTTAAAAATGAATTTAAAATTCATTTTTTCTCTTTCCAAAATTTCCCCTTTAACTAAATGAAAATTACATCTAGCTCAAAATTATGCCATCCCATTACAATGGAACTAGGTTGGTTCCAATCCAATCGGCCATCATCATTAAATAATCATAAAATATCATTTATGATTTTTGTTCGATCTAATTTCTCGATTTTTCACCTTCTACGATTTTCCTTTATCGAGCTATCAACTTTAATTCAGGAATTACATATTTCCTTAATTCCATAAATAAAGCCGTACTTTCATACAAAATCCTCCACTTTCATAAAGTCAAACATAGAAATTTGACTTGATCCAAAAATATCGATAATTACTCAAAATCTCTATCGGGTAACATCGTTCCTGAAAATCCTTCATTAATCATTTATAATGAACTTCTATAACCTTCCTTTATCTGATGATGAAATCTCATAATTATTCGATTCAATTCGGATATCCAAATTCCATTTAAACTTTGACTGTAATTTCCCAATAACAGGAACATCGGATCCAACCAAAGTCTTCACATTCGATCCACACCCTTAGGTGATCTTTTTATTTATGAAATACAAACCCTTATCTTTTGGGAAATTACAACTTTAGTCCCCAAATTTTTCCAAAGTTTATACTTTAGTCATGAAATTTCCAAAAAATTACATTTTGGTCACTAACTTTTTAAACTTCAATTCCATTCCAATTTCCTTGGAATTCAACCAAACTTTAAGAACACCTTATTCAATTCACTATCTATCACATGAGATCTTTAAACCTTAGAAATTTCCTTTTCAAAACCCATAATTAATAAAATCCTAACTTTTGCATTTTTGTTATCTTAGTCACTAAGTTAGCTTTTAAGCTAATATCTTAGCACTAAATGACCCTTAATCAACTTAGCAAATTTTGGGGTATCACGGTGTGCCAAGTCTGGTGGCAGAATGTTACTTACCAAGTAGTTGACAATATCGGCATACCATGGCATGGCATTAACTACAAGCAAATACTTGTCAAGAAATTCATCTCTTATAAAATTGGTCTTACCATCTTGAAGATGATGCTCCAAACGTGAGAGATGGTCAGCTACTAGGTTTTCACTGCCCTTTTTGTCTCGAATCTCAAGGTCGAATTCTTGAAGTAGGAGCATCCATCGGGTTAGTTTGGGCTTGGCATCCTTCTTTGCCAAGAGATACTTCAATGCTGAATGATATGTAAAAACCACAACTTTGTTACCAATTAAATAAGATCTAAATTTGTCAAAAGCAAATACAACCGCAAGAAATTCTTTCTCGGTCGTAGAGTAATTCAGTTGTGATTCGTTCAATGTTCGGCTGGCATAGTAGATAGCATGGAAAACCTTGCCATGCCTTCGTCCCAAGACTGCTCCAACTGCATAGTCACTGGCATCACACACGAGCTCGAAGGGCTCATTCCAATCCGGTGCCACAACTATAGGGGCATTGACCAAGTTTTCTTTAAGCTTCTGAAATGCTTTCAAACAAGAATCGTTAAACGCAAAAGTAGCATTATGTTCTAACAACAAGCATAAAGGTTTAGCAATTTTTGAAAAGTCTTTAATAAAACACCGATAAAAACTAGTATGTCCTAAAAAGCTCCTTAAACCCTTGACACTTGCTGGAGGTGGTAGCTACTTAATTACCTCAACTTTTGCTTGATCCACTTCTAACCCTCTCTCAGTTACCTTGTCCCCGAGAAAAATGCCCTCCTTCACCATGAAGTGGCATTTTTCCTAGTTCAACACTAGGTTTGTCTCTATGCATCTCTTCAAGACTTGCTCCAAACTTTGAAGACATTCCTCAAATATTTTGCCAAACACTGAGAAATCATCCATGAATACTTCCATGTTGTCCTCGATCATATCAAAAAAATAGACATCATGCAATGTTGAAACGTTGTCGGTGCATTACATAGGCCGAATGGTATCCTCCTAAATGCAAACGTCCCATATGGGCACGTGAACTAGTCTTCTCTTGATCATCAGGGGTGATGGCAATCTGATTATAACCTGAATAACCATCCAAAAAGCAATAGAAAGCTTTACCTACCAACCTGTCTAGCATCTGATCAATGAATGGCAATGGGAAGTGGTCCTTCCTCGTGGCATTTTTCAGCCTCATATAGTCCATGCACACTCTCCACCCTGTGATAGTTCTGGAGGGGATCAACTTAGCTTCACTATTTTATATCGCGGTCATGCCACCTTTCTTTGGCACGTATTGCACCGGGCTAACCCAAGAGCTATCAGAAATGGGATATATAATCCCGACATCAAGCCATTTTATGATCTATTTTCTCACTACCTCTTTCATTCTTGGGTTTAGCATTCTTTGGCCTTCAATGGTCAAGCCATGGTACTCCTCCAAGATAATCTTATGCATGCAGATGGTTAGGCTAATACCTCTGATGTATGCCAAATTCCACCCTAATGTCTACTTATAGTCATGTAATATTGCCAACAATCTTTCCTCCTGATCATTAGTGAGACCAGTGGCAATGATCACTGGCAGAGTTGAGTGTTCGCCTAAATAAGCATACTTCAAGTGATCCGGCAGTGGTTTCAGTTCCAACGCTGGTGGCTCCTCAATTGATGGTTTAGGTGCCTTGATTTCTCTGTTGGCCAACTGTAATGGCTCAAAATAACTCGCCTTTTCAGCCTCCAAGATTGGTTCTTTTGGTTCCTCAAATAGATCAGCTATGACATCTAAATTGTTGGCATCAAATTCTGTATCTTGGCATAACTGTGTCATGTCCAAAGTGTAAATGGACTCCATCATCTCCTCTGCTTGGTACTCATCAGGTTCATCTGCATATTTCAAAGCTTGAAACACATTAAATGTAACATGTTGGTCATTCATGCTCATTGTTAGTTCCCCTTTATGAACATCAATCAAAGCCCTACCCGTGGCAAGAAAAGGTCTCCCCAAAATAATCAGGACATTAATATCAGCCTCATAATCCAAAATGATAAAATCAGCTGGGAAAATAAATTTATCTACCTTTACCAACACATCCTCAATCTTACCATTGGGGTGTGCATAGGATCGATCAGCCAGCTGAAGTCTCACTATGGTAGGTCTTGCTTCTATGCCAAGCTTCCAAAAATTGACATTGGCATCAAGTTGATGCTGGCTCCTAGGTCACACAGTGCCTTGCCCATGAATTTGTTGCCAATGGTGCAGGGAATAGTGAAACTTCCCGGATCTTTCATCTTTGGTGGCAAAAGGTTTAGATCATGGCACTGCATCCTTCGGTCAGAGCAACAGTTTCAAAGTTTCCCAACTTTCTCTTTTTGGACAAAATGTCCTTCATAAATTTGACATAGTTGGGCATTTGTTCAAGGGCTTCTACCAATGGAATGTTGATTTGTAATTACTTAAGAACCTACAAGAAGCGCTTGAACTGCTGATCTTGCTTGTGCTTTTGAAGTCTTGCTGGAAATGGTGGTGTCAAATAAACATATGCCGGCGCTGCTGGCTTTGCCAAGGCAGTGCTGGCATCAATGTGTTGTCTGGAATCGGTTCTGGCATCTTCTACTTTTGTTTCCTCTTTCTCTGCTTCCCTAGGATTATCTGCTGGCACAGACTTCTTATATTGGTAATTAATTGGCTGCTTAGCAACCTTCTCCATCTCGCACTGCTTACCACTCCGAAGAGTTATAGCTTTGCACTACACATTATCTTTGTGCCGGGCATCTTCTATGTCACTTGGCAATGCTCCCTGGGGTCGATTGCTGAGTGCATTGGCAATCTGCCCAAGCTGGACTTCCAAGTTTCTCATTGATACTGCCAAACTCTGGACTATGGCATCATTCCTCTCCATGTACTCTGTGAGAGTGCCTCCTTGGTTGAGTCTCTGCCCTTGCTGAAAATTGTTTTGGGCTTTCTATGGCATGGCATTCTGATAGAATGCTGGCATGGCATTGATATTCTGCCTCTGAGTATTCTGGCTTTGGGCATTGTACTGGTTACCTCCTTGATTTCCCCAAGCTAAATTAGGGTGTTGTCTCCAACCTTCATTATAAGTATTGGAGTTAGGATTATAGTAACGATTAACATTGCCAACAAAGTTTACCGATTCAGGGTTGGTAGGGCATTCATCCACATGATGATTCTCTCCACAATTGTACAGAAAGGGTCTAATGCTTTGACTTCCTGGGTCTCGTTATTATTTTGCATCGTTCTTACCATGCTAGAAAGGTTGTAAATCTCGGCAGGAATGGATGTTAATTCATTAACTTGAAATTTCCCATTGGTTTTAGTTTCGATCCGAAGTCTTGTAACAGGATATTCAAAATCATTGATTGCAATCCTCTCTAGAATGTCAACAGCCTCAGTATAGGTCTTGTCAAGCAATGAACCGGCTGCTAAAGCATCGACAACAGTCCTCGTTTGTGCATTTAATCCATTGTAAAATGTTTGAATCTGAGTTCAATTCGGGAATCCATGCATAGGACACCTCCTCAACAAGTATTTGAATCTTTCCCAGGCATCATATAAGGTCTCATCCTCAGCCTGCCTAAATGTAATGATCCCACCTTGCAGCTTGGCAGTGAGCGTTGGGGGCTGGAATCTTGTCAAGAACTTCTGGCATAGGTCTGCCCATGAAGTAACTGAGCCAGGTGGCAAGGAGTTAAGCCAAGCCTTTGCTCTATCTCTCAAAGAAAAAGTAAATAACTTCAGCTTCACAGTATTTTTAGGTACTCCATTTTGTTGGAATTGCTGGCAAATCTCCATGAACTACTTCAGATGTTGCCTTTGATCTCCAGTGAGTGCTCCATCAAACTGACTTACATTCAAAAGAGTTTGAATCATTACTGGCTTAAGTTCAAAATTGACAGCGTTTACCTCTATGCCAACAAGTCCTGGCATCAAATTGTCAATGGTTGGTGCCGAATGTTCTCTAATAGGTCTCTTATTAATAACTGGGACAATAGGTGGTGGTGGTATCTCATTGTTAAGTGGATTTCCTCCATTGTTCACCACACTATTCCCTCTATTACCTTGGTTCATCTCTCGAAATCTTCTTTTTAACCTCTACAAGGTTTTCTCAATTTCCAAATCATATGGCCACTCGTCCACCACAGGATGGCTTATGGTCATACATCGACAAAAACAAAAGGTAAAAACAAAAACAAAAATATAAATATAAATATAAATAAAAAGAAGACAAGTAAAAATCTAAAAACAATCGATTTCGTTGCAATCCCCGGCAATGGCGCCAAAATACTTGTAGACTCTCTGAGTGAATGCTAGCAAAAGTGGCAAAAAATATGTCTTGGAAAATATAAGAATATGCCAAAAGGAGTCTTTTGCATGCAAGTATACACGGTCTGCAAGTAATACAACTGGTAAGTGAGTATCGATCCCACAGAGATTGACTTGGAATTCAATTGCCTTGATTGTTACTTACCTTAAGAAAAAGTTGATTTGATTTGAAATTGGCTTTGGAAAATAATTAAAAAGTAAAGAAATGATAGTCAAGTAAAGACGTTGGAAAGTAAGATGTTTTAATGAATGATGAGCATTGGCAGAGAATGCCTGGTTTTCACGTTGTTCATGCCATGCCAGCCTTTAATACAACCTGTCTTGGCATTGTTTGTCGAGCATATTCACAATTGGCAAAGCCTCTCTCGATGGTCATTGCCCTAAATTGATCATGTAAAAACCACTATATCTCTATAGTGTTTGTTTTTAAATAAACCAATTTGATTAAGCTCCAATCTATACTCCTAAGGGGTAGATTTCACTCCCGAAGTAAGTTCATCTACTTGAACGACTTCTCTCGAAGGTATTCAACAACTTATTCATTGCCACCCCAAGTTTGTTAAGATATTGAGGCACAATAGGCCAATAGTGCCAGCTCTCGCTTGGCAGAGTATTTAGGAAACATTAAAGTATGCCAAATAGATAAAACCGTGCCAAGGCAGATTTATTATTAAAAACCAAAGCATGAAAATAACATAAAACCCAAACATCCCCCGCCAACTATTAAATTAGTTCATGGTGAGGGATTTAACCAACAATCCATAAACGTTTTCCAGATACATCATCCTTAGAAACAAAATGAAATAACTTGAAAGAGAAAATGGGATAGAAGGGGTCTCTCGATGCAGCCCTTCAAGATCTAGGCTTCTAGGCCAAGTTGGTCGAACCACCCTTCCACGGTGCAGCCGGTTGTCAATCGTCACACACCAACTCCTCACAATCCAATCTTCTCTCCCCCCCCAAACGCTAGCTTGGTTGGTGTTTAAATAGGCGTGCAAGGAAGGGATAGGACTAGCTCTTCAAATTTTGAATTTCAACTGCCCAAGGGATAAAGGATTATCTTCTTATCCAAATTTGAATGAGAGCTGATCAGGCTAAGGTTGACATCATCTTGCCGATGCTGCCCTGGCATCCAAGCTTGGCATGAATCTGCCAACAAGTCTTGGCACAATCTTATCCGCTATTTTTCAGAGATTGATCCAATTGCTATTTTTCGGAGCCTGATCATTTCCTATTATTTTTTGGGGTCCAACAGCTTCTTGGCGTGGCATCAAGTTCAATTCTCTACCAACCGGTGCTTGGCATTGTCTGGCCCATCTGTGCTAACAGCACTCGGCATTCTCTCTGGCGCTCCTTCTTGTGT
Organism: Hibiscus mutabilis; assembly: GCA_019671005.1. NCBI lineage: Eukaryota > Viridiplantae > Streptophyta > Magnoliopsida > Malvales > Malvaceae > Hibiscus > Hibiscus mutabilis. The sequence goes on from CM033738.1 coordinate 27,508,588, forward strand.
TGCTTTTCTGAGCCAAATCCTATGCCGAACCTGCAAAATTGCCAACAAAACAACCCTTCACACTGGCATAGACAAAACTCTAAACTCCTTTTACAAATGCATGATTGTAACATCCTAATGAAACTAAATGTACCTAAAAACGAGCAAAAGCATTGTAAGATTGGCATTAAAAACAGTACTTTTGGAGAGGTAACATTACTCGCACTCACATAGCCATTGGGTTGAATGGACCATGTCTGGATCACTATGGCCACGGATACGTCCTAAACGTACTTGGATCACATTAGCCATAAGTCATTCTTACTTGAGGTCACTCAACCATCAGGTTACTCGAGCTCACTTAGCCTATCGAGTATATTTCTGACCGCACCCTAATCACTCAGCCATCGGGTACGTCAGATGTACTTGATCATATAGCTCTAAGTACGCATCCCCTTATATAAGTACCGTAGTACTGACTCTAGGACATCCGGATTCCTTTACAACAACCATAAGAATAGACATGCTCCCCTGAGCATTCATACACTTCACAAAGAGGTAAGTGGCACCAAGATAAGGCCTATATGTGATATAGGGTTCGAACTACAGTTCAAGGCTAATGCCTATATGTGATATGTTATGGAGTTTGGAGGAATTCGCGTATACATGGGTTACCTTGTTCAAGGGAGGAATGTGATGATGCTTATAAATTATGACATGATATGAATTGATATACACATATATACAATTGATGTTCTACTCATGATATAAATGCATGCTCATGTACTCTATATTGTTGACTAAGCAATGTTTATGCATTTGTTGTGAAACTACCTCACTAGGCTATGTAAGCCTAACATATGTGTGTCTCATGCATTTCAGGACCTTGAAGAATCCTAGCTTGACCATGTGGTAGAAGTTGCAAGTCACTCCAAGCAAATCTCCATGTATGCTAATTTTGTCTTTAAACTCCTAGCAAGGTGGCATAGGGCATGAACATGTTAAATTAGCCCTCGTTTGTGTGTGTATGTTAGCCCCTAGGTTAATGTGATGAAAACTTGTCTTTTGGCATGTTTGTGAAATGTAAAAAAAAAACTAGAAAATCGGCCTATAATGCACTAAAAAGGTAAAAAGTTAGTAAACGGACTTGGATTGACATGAAATCCTGCATGCTATTAGAAATGGTTGATAATAACTTGCTGCTAAATTTTCATAAAATTTAGACAAGTCTGGTAGGTTAATTTGATGAATAACCAGAAGAATTCTGCCATTACAGACCCAGCTGTACCCGTACGGGTGATGGCGTATCGATATAAGCTTACCATAATGAACTCTGAATTTACTGAAAATTTACAGGTAAGTTATATGAATGTTGAATTACACATTGATTAGCTTAATTACTATTAAGGACCTCTAATTTGAGAAGTTTACATTTTAGTCTTTAAGTTCAAAAAAGTTTTAAATTGACCCCTAAATTGTGTAAACCGATAATAAGACAATCCTATAACCCTACTATGTCACTAGAGAAATGTTTTTAAACATTGTTCCAATTTCTAAATTATTTCCCAGTAACACATTCCGACCCGGTTCTCTACCAGGCCGGGAAGGGGTGCTACAATTTCATATGGTCTGCCTGTGTATTAAACCACGACCACCCATGGCTCAACAATACCAACCACAAAAGTCATCCTTGGAGGCCATAATAGAGAGATTAGTGGATAGCTAGGAGAAGTTTCAACAGAAAATTAAAATTTCATATGTATAATGTTGAATAAAGTTATTTATTTTAAATTAAAATTATTAATTAAATTAAAATTTGAGTATATTTATCCAATTAGATGATGACATGTGTCATCATCTAATTGTTTTATTTAATTAAATTAAAATTAAGACCAAATTGATATAATAGGTAAATACCATGAACCAAATGTGTAAGTTTACAAATTTTTGTTAACTGCCACGTAACCCCTCCGTTAATTTTTTAACGACGGTGGTCAAAATAGGATCAATTTAAAATTTGATGGTCTGATTGACGACCTGCCTTGTTCGGTGGTTAAAATAAGTATGTCCAAATAGTTCGGTGGTCACCTGAGTAGTTTACCCTTATTATTAACAATAGTAATATTATTATTTGTTACTATAAAACAAAAAATTTAAAAACCACTAAATTAATTAAATAAAATAAATACCATCAGTCTATTAAAATGTCCATTTATAGTTATAACCCAAAATATATAATACATGCTGGCCCAATAAGCCAGAATTAATTAAAACCTTAATCTAAAATTCAGAATCTGCCCTAATCATATCCTCTTAAATTTATAAATATGTTTTTGAAATAAAAATATTATTCATAGTGAAAACTAGGTACTATACCTAGGTCATTTCTTAATTTTAAAATTACGCGAATAAAGTTTAGCACTATTTAATATGTTATAAACCATAACCATTTGTAGTAAACCACACTCTAAGCCACATACATTCATAATAGTACATAAACACATTAAAACTTAAGTTTACAAAACAGTCATACTTTAAACTCACATATGTTCGAATACATGCCCATTAGACATTAAAATTATAACTTAAAATGTACATACCGTGAGCTACAATCGTAACTTGATATATTCTAAAATACTGCTCCTTCTTGCTATTTTACTTCGGATAACCTACGTGTGAAATAAACACACGCTAAGTACGAACTTAGTGAGACATAGTTTCATTTAACAAACATAAAGTAAAATAATATTTATCTCATGTTATCTTACCAAGTTCTCTGCCTAAGATATAATAGTACTATCAAGGTTTCCACATTTACTAATTATTAAAGACGTGTCATAATTTATAACTTAATCATGGTTTCAACACTCTATCATCATCAAGTAATTCATTTGCATAGCATAGATCATATATAATAAATTTCTCATGTACATAATATAACTCACGTACCTAACATGATTCACCTTAATGATATGGTTCATATACGTAACATTAATCATTTTCACAGCATGATCGTTTACATAACATGATTCTCATACGTAACATACTTCATTTGTATGACATGACTTTCATACATAGCATATTTCATATACGTAACATGATTCATTTACCATTGCCCAAAGTACACTATATGAGACCTAGGTACGCGAATCATCTTTAAATGACACCTTAGTGTCAGACAAAACGTAAAGATAAGTACGTACTCGGGGACGCTCTTTGCTCCCCATAAACATAAAGCACCTCAACTGTGCACTCGGGCACAGTGGGCTTAGATCCCCAGGGTGCACACCAAGGGCTTAGGTCCCCAAGGTGTATGTGACACAATCATTTTGTCACAATATCTGTTTGATAACATGAACGTAAGGGTGCAGCTGCTAAAGACTCTATGGCATGCCAACTATACCATGGACTCTCATACATAATACTTTGGCATTTTCTTTATCAATCCATTATCATGATCAATCATATAAATAATCATTCGTATCATATGCTTTATCGTATTTATATAAATTCAAGTCAACATAAACTAACATATGTACATATCATGAAATATTATTTATAGTTAAGGTTGACTATTCGTTAGTCTTCCTATTTATAAATTAAACATGTAAATGCAGTCACATGTTTTAGTGCAGTACAGCATCACTAAGCTTACTCTCGATTCTTATCCTTCCTTTTGTCACTGGGTTCTCCTTCGTTTTCTTTTGAAACTGTATAACCAATCAACATATACATAACCATTTTTGTTTTTGACTTAAATCTAACACTGCTAGTTTAATTCTTAAACATGACTATTCGAATATAAAAATTTCTTAAAATTTTCCTTAATACTTTACAAGATGCCGAATTAGTCCCTATGTCTTTAGTGACCAATTTGGACATTAAATAATTGTTCAAACCCATTTTTTGAACAATTTCCATAATTATTTACTTATTTTGGACTATTTCATTTTTAGTCCTCAAACTTTATAAAAGTGACATTTTAGTCACTAAATTGCTTTTGTACATTAAATTAATGTACAATTTAACCTTTCACTTATTTCAAACATCCTCATACATTTTTCCTCAACTTCCAAACTTTATTCACTTTAGTCCTTCAACAATTCTTTATTCCAAAATTGGTCCATCTTGACTACTTTCTTGTCATTTCAATCCTCCAACTTTCATAACGTGTTTAAATCTTCAATTCTATAAATTTTCCATAAATTCCAAATTAGTCCCTAATTTTATTCAAATTGTCGAAATGGTCCCTAAGGTTTCCAAAATTTTCATTTTGGTCCCTAATCACAATTTCAAGCTTCTTTCATCATAATTCAATGTTTTCAATGCTTAAATAAAATTTTCAATAATACCCCAAATTTTCCATGATTTTCGAAATAATCCCTAAATTCACAACTTGCGAAATTATTCAATCTAACATCACAATTAGGCTTCCAACAACATAATTCAACCAATATCATCTTAATTTTATCTTTCTAGTCAAAACCCCCAAATTTTAGGGTTAGGGTTTATGTCTTCTAACATGAATTTCATCCAAAATCAACCTTAATTCCATATCAAAATCATCATTTCTACCATATACCATTCTAATTACATCTTAAACTTCAACTTCCATCATCAAACTTCATTCAAGACATAACTTATACTTAACTTTTTATGCAAAAATACTATCAAAATAAAGGGATTGAAGTGTAGAACAAATCACCTAATTGGGGTTTACTTGAAACTAATATTGTTTTCCTTCAAATTTGGCTTGAAAAAAATTTGCAAAATACTTTCTTCTCCTTCTTTGAACTTTCGGCAGCCTTGATTATAGGCAAAGAAATATTTTTTTCATCTTTTAATTTTGTTAATCCACTTGTCCAACTAAATGAATATTAAATTCATTTAATTAATGAATTTACTTTCTTGTCCCTTTGATCTAATGGTCATGATTCCATCTTATAAAAATCAATGGCCATGATTTATCCATGTGTTTTTAAATTTTTAAAACTACCCTCAAAGTTGTAAAATATTTCAAAAAATGCCATCCATGGCAAATGTCCAATGTGCCCTCCAACTAAACTTTATTTTACAACTAGTCTTGAAAATTGCCATCCCATTAAAATTGAACCAAATTGGTTCCAATCCAACTGGTTATCTCCCAAAAATATCTTAAATTTATTTATGATATTTATTCGATCCAAATATTCAAATTTCCGTCAATACGATTTCCAAATTTTCTTCATACGATCTTTTATATCTAGTTAAAGTCCAACTAAATGTAATAAAATATTCATAAAATATTACTTTATTACTTTTCCATAATTTCTCGGAATCGACTGTAAACTTTCAGTTAAATCCGATATACCGAAAATTTTCGGGAAATTTTATTGGATACATTTCTTCTTAAAAATCTTACCTCCACAATCCATTTCGAATATTTTTGACTTAAACGGAGTCCTTTTTATCAGTCAAAATAATGAATATAAAACCTTCCCAGAAGGTCAACCATCATAAATTACTATGGCCTGAGCACGCTTAACAATTTTCATTCGATCCGAAAATGCTAATAATACAAGCCCCGTATAAAAAATCTGAGTGACACGAAAATGCCATTCTTGGAGTGAACTATTCATTTACGGGGTTAACTTACATAACTTTTGGAAATTACACACTGGTCCCTAAACTTTTCCAAGTTCACACTTTTACCCCCTAAACTTTCAAAAATTTCAATTTGGTCACTAGTCCCAAAATTGGGATATTACAATTCCTTCCCCTTAAGAAAAATTGTCCTCGAATTTTCAACGTATACTCTTTTTAAACAAGTTTGGATACTGTTTTTTCATTCTTTTCTTGGTTTCTCAAGTGGCTTATTCAACTTTATGGTTCCTCCAAAGAACTTTAACCAGTATAATTTTCTTATTTCTTAATTATTCAACTCCATATGCTAGGATTTTCACTGGTTCTTCTTCATAAGTCAGATCTGGTTGCAGCTCGATTTCTCAAGAGAAATCACATGTGAAGGATCTGATCGATACCTCTGTAGCATGGATACATAAAACACGTCATGTATCTTACTCATATCTGGAGGCAAGGCTAATTGATAAGCCACAGGTCCCACTCTTTTTAAAATCTCGTATGGCCCAATAAATCTGGGACTGAGCTTTCCTTTCCGCCTAAACCTTAATATTTTATTCCAATGAAAAACCTTTAGGTATACTTTTTATCTGCATAAGTTTTATGTCGATCTGCTGAAGCCTGGAGATTATGCTGAATAATCCTTACCTTATCTTCCATGTCTTGTGTTAAGCCAACTCCTCCAATGTTTAAGTCATTCTGAACATTTCGATCTTGTAATTCGAACCAATTAAGAGGAGTTCGGCATTTTCTTCCATATAATGCTTCAAAATGTGACATCTTTATACTTGATTGATAACTATTGTTTTAAGCAAATTCAGCTAAAGGCAAGTATTTTTCCCATGATCCCGCAAACTCAATCACACAAGCCCGTAGCATATCTTATAAAATTTGTATGACTCTTTTAGATTGTCCGTCTATTTTGCGGATGAAAGGTTGTACTAAAATTTAATTTAGTACCCAACTCTTCATGTAATGCACCCCAAAATCTTGAAGTAAACCTTGGGTCTCTGTTTGATACTATTGATACCGGGACACCATGTAGTCTTATTATCTCTCGAACATAAAGCTCTGCATATTTATCCAGTAAATAATCCATTTGAACTGGGATAAAATAAGAGAGACTTTGTCAGCCGATCCACAATGACCCAAATTGAATCATTTTTACTTGGTGTAGCTGGTAATCTAGATATAAAATCCATCGTTACTCATTCCCATTTCCATTGAGGAATAAAAATAGGCTGGAGCAATTCAAAAGGTACTTAATGTTCAGCTTTTACTTGTTGACATGTTAAACACTTTGTCGTAAATTCTGAGATTGCTCTTTTCATACCTGGCCACCAGTATCGAGTCCTCAAATCTTGATGCATTTTACAACTTCCTGGGTGCATGGTCAATGGACTATAATGGGCCTCTGTTAAAATATCTTTATTCAAGTTGTCATCATCAGGAATATAAACTTTACCTTTGTAATATAGACAACAATTAGGCCCGAACTCATAATCTTGCACTTCTCCTACTTCAACTTGCTTTCTCTTTTCAAGACATTCTTCATCTGAAAACTGTAAATCTTAAATTCTTTCCAATAAAGTTGGCTTTAATTGAAATTTTGCTGTTAAAAAACCATCTTGTCCCACCGATAACTGTGTATTCATCATGTGCAAAGCAGAAAATGCCTTTCGACTAAGAGCATCTGCGACTACATTAGCCTTTCCAGGGTGGTAGTCGATAACCATATCGTAATCCTTTAAAAATTCAACCCACCTTCGTTGTCGCAGATTTCAGATCTTTTTGCGTCATCAGGTACTTTTAACTCTTACGATCCGTATAAATGTGACACTTTTCACCATAAAGATAATGTCTCCAGATTTTCAAAGCAAAAATCATAGCTGCCATTTCCAAATCATGTGTCGGATAGTTCTTTTCATGAGTTATGAGCTACCTTAATGCATAAGCTACCACACGACCTTCTTGCATCAGCACGTAACCTAATCCACAATGAGATGCATCACTATACAAAGTATATTCTTTTCCTAGTTCTGGTTGGATTAAAACTGGTGCTTCGTTAGAACTTTCTTTAATCTTTCAAAACTTTCCTGGCACCTTTCTGTCCATACAAATGGAATACCCTTTCGTAGCTGCTGGGTAAGAGGCATCGCAATGATGGAAAAATTGTGCACAAAACGCATGTAAGATCCAGCTAATTCCATGAAACTTCGAACCTCAAAGACATTTTTCGGCGCTTCCCATTCAAAAATAGCTTGTATTTTCTTGGGGTCAACTCTTATTCCTTATGATGACACTACATGTCCAAGGAAAGTTACTTCCGACAACCAGAACTCACATTTGGAAAACTTGGCATAAAGTTGCTTATATCTTAAATTTTGCAATACCACTCGAAGATGATGATCATGCTCAGCTCTTGTCTTCTAGTATACCAAAATGTCATCTATGAAAACCACAACAAACTGATCCAGATAGGGTTGGAATACCCTATTCATCAGATCCATGAATGCGAAAAGGGCATTTGTCAATCCAAAAGGCATCACTAGAAACTTGTAGTGTCCATAACAAGTTCTGAATGCTGTCTTTGGTACATCTTCTTCTTTAACTTTGAGCTGGTAATACCCCGATCGAAGATCTATCTTTGAAAACACCGCTGCACCTCTGAGTTGATCAAATAGATCTTCAATCCTTGGTAGGGGATACTTGTTCTTAATGGTTACTTTATTCAATTACCGGTAATCTATACATAATCGTAGGGAACCATCATTCTTCTTTACAAATAATACCGGAGCACCCCATGGTGATACACTTGGTCGAATGTAACCCCGGTCTAGCAATTCTTGTAATTGAGCTTTTAGTTCCCTTAACTCGGTAGGTGCTATCCTATACGGTGCCATTGATACCGGCTCAGTTCCGGGACAAACATTAATCCCAAACTATATTTCCCTATCCGGAGGTAACCCTGGTAGCTCGTCCAAAAATACATCAGGAAATTCCTTCACCGTTGGAATATCTTCAATTTTCTTAGATGACTTATGAGTATCCACCACATAAATCAAACATGCTTTACATCCATTGTTTAACAGCCTTTGAGTTGTCATTGCAGAAATTACTGACTCTAAACAATTAGTTCTTTCTCCCACAAAGATTATTTCAATACCATTGGGTCCCTGAAGTGTCAACATTTTCTTCTTATATTTTACATCTACATCATATGCAGATAACCAATCCATTCCAATAATAACCTAAAATTCATGGAATGGAAGTTCCATTAAGTCTGACGGGAACTTAATTCCTTGAATTTCTAGGGGACAATTCTTACATATTCTAGTCATTTAAGCACTACGTCCAAGAGGATTATTAGCAATCACATCACTAGATATCTTTTTCATAAGAATCTTTCTTTGTTCTACTATTTTAGTGCTAATATATGAGTAAGTCGACCCGGATCAACTAAAGTAAATACTGGTTCACCCAAGAGTTGGAACGTACCTGCAATAATGTATGGTTGGTGCTTTTCTTCATCTATGTGAATGTTGTACACTCGAGCTGGGGTCTTGAATTCTCTGTTTGATGCAACTTCAGAGGCTTCCTGAGTTGATGTCCTGTGTTGACCACCACCTCGACCTCAGGGATAAGCAGTTACAAATCTTTCAGATTGATTTGATTTCTTTATTGACTCCTCTAGACAATCTCTAATAAAGTTTTCAATGCTACCACATTTGAAACAACCTCCTGAACTCATTCGGCAAAGTCCCAAATGACTTTTTCCACAAGTTTCACATTCTGGAAATAAAGGCCTGCTCGATCCGGCATTTGACGTCTGAGCACCTTGCCATTTACTTTGATGAAGGATTATTTCGATTGAATCCTAACTCATTTCTGCTCTAAGATCGATTACCTTTACCTCGTTTAAATTGTGGTGAGGTAAAAGTCTCACAAGACCTCTTAGAACCTCGAGAAGGCTGAGCTTTGACTCATTCCATATAAGCTCTTTCCATAGCCTTCACTCTATTTACAACTTATTGGAAATTTGATAGATTCATGCCCAACAAAATCTTCTTGGGCCTTGGGTGCAACTTTTTTATAAACCAATGACATCGAGACTTTTTAGTTGACATTAACTCAGCTGCGTACCAACTCAAACTATTGAAATTTAACTCATACTTATAGGCATTACGAGTATCTTGTTTAAGATCCAGGAACCGTTGCAACATTTCTCTTTTAAATTGTTCCCAATATACTTAGCCTCGAATGCCTCATAGAAAATGTCCAATTTACTTCAAGAGTAGGTACTAACACTGTGACATTAGACCACCAAATACAAGCATGTCCTCTCAGTAAAGAGACAGTCCAACTTTTCAGGATTAGAGCAACTAAGCCCTTCCATCATAATCTTAACATCGTTTAACCATAGGTCGGCAGTCATCGGCCCACCTTCTCCATGAAATTCTGGAGCTCCCAACTTTTTGAGTTCTTTCGCAGTTGTTGTATTTTTTGGCACATGTTCTGGAGCCGGTACTGGTGCTGGGGGCTGAAGTCTATTTACCATAGCTTCAAGAGCTTGTACTAATGCCACATATTCTTGTGCCAGAGCTCTTTGTTGCATCGGTGGGTCAGCTAGGGCAGGAGTGGGAGGTGGAGCCTGTAGAACATCGTTGCTCCCACTTTAAAACTCCTCCTGATCTCTGTGCTCTCTTGCTTGACGTAACCCAGCAGTACTTGACATTATCGTATACTATGATAACATATTCATATATAAGGAGCAAAATCAAGTTATACCGATAGTACATCAGTAATATTGACATCCTAGGGGCATGTACATAATAATAAATCACTTTTGACCAAGTTTAACTTCCATAATCGGCTAAACCTATAGTTCTGATACCAATAAATGTAACACCCTTAACGTATACTCGAAACCCGAATATACATTAAAGATGTTACTGAATTATTTAGAAAACTTGACTTATTATTATTATTATTATTATTTTTTTTTTTCAAACTTTATCTTGATGTTTAACCTTTTCTCAGTTTAAAATAAAAAATATATCGACCTATAACAACTAGTTTTAGCCATGAATTATTTTATAAAATTTATAAATATGTTTTTGAAATAAAAATATTATTCAGAGTGAAAACTAGGTACTATACCTAGGTCTTTTCTTAATTTTAAAATTACGCGAATAAAGTTTAGCACTATTTAACTATGTTATAAACCATAACCATTTGTAGTAAACCACACTCTAAGCCCATACATTCATAATAGTACGTAAACACATTAAAACTTAAGTTTACAAAATAGTTATACTTTAAACTCACATATGTTCGAATACATACCCACTAGACATCAAAATTATAACTTAAAATGTACATACCGTGAGCTACTATCGTAACTTGATTTATTCTAAAATACTGTTCATTCTTGCTATTTAACTTTGGAGAACCTACGTGTGAAATAAACGCACGCTAAGTACGAACTTAGTGAGACATAGTTTCATTTAACAAACATAAAGTAAAATAATATTTATCTCATGTTATCTTACCAAGTTCTCTACCTAAGATAGAATAGTACTATCAAGGTTTCCACAGTTACTAAATATTAAAGACATGTCATAATTTCTAACTTAATCATGGTTTCAACATTCTATCATCATCAAGTAATTTATTTGCATAACATAGATCATATATAATATATTTATCATATACATAATATAACTCACGTACCTAACATGATTCACCTTAATGATATGGTTCATATACGTAACATTAATCATTTTCACAGCATGATCATTACATAACATGATTCTTATACGTAACATACTTCATTTGTATGACATGACTTTCATACATAGCATATTTCATATACGTAACATGATTCATTTATCATTGCCCAAAGTACACTATATGAGACCTAGGTACGCGAGTCATCTTTAAATGACATCGTAGTGTCAGACATAACGTAAAGATGAGTACGTACTCGGGGACGCTCTTTGCTCCCCATAAACATAAAGCACCTCGACAGTGCACTCGGGCACATTGCGCTTAGATCCCTAGGGTGCACACCAAGGGCTTAGGTCCCCAAGGTGTATGTGACACAATCATTTTGTCATAATATCTGTTTGATAACATGAATGTAAGGGTGCAGCTGCTAAAGACATTATGACATGCCAACTATACCATAGACTCCCCTACATAATACTTGGGCATTTTCTTTATCAATCCATTATCATGATCAATCATATAAATAATCATTCGTATCATATGATTTATCGTATTTATATAAATTCATGGCAACATAAATTAACATATGTACATATCATGAAATATTATTTATAGTTAAGGTTGACTATTCGCTAGTATTCCTATTTATAAATTAAACATGTAAATGCATTCACCTGTTTTAGTGCAATACAACCTCACTAAGCTTACTCTCAATTCTTATACTTCCTTTTGTCACTTGGTTCTCCTTCGTTTTCTTTTGAAATTGTATAACCAATCAACATATAGATCACCATTATTGTTTTTGACTTAAATCTAACACTGCTAATTTAATCTTAAACATGACTATTCGAATATAAAAATTTCTTAAAATTTTCCTTAATACTTTACAAGATGCCTAATTAGTCCCTATGTCTTTAGTGACAAATTTGGACATTAAATAATTGTTCAAACCCATTTTTTGAACAATTTCCATAATTATTTACTTATTTTGGACTATTTCCTTTTTAGTCTTCAAACTTTATAAAAGTGACATTTTAGTCACTAAATTGCTTTTGTACATTAAATTAATGTACAATTTAACCTTTCACTTATTTCAAACATCCTCATACATTTTTCCTCAACTTCCAAACTTTATTCACTTTAGTCCTTCAACAATTCTTTATTTTGAAATTGGTCCCTCTTGACTACTTTATTGTAATTTCAATCCTTCAACTTTCATAACATGCTTAAATCTTCAATGCTATAAATTTTCCATAAATTCCAAAATCAGTCCCAAATTTTATTCAAATTACCGAAATGGTCCCTAAGGTTTCTAAAATTTTCATTTTGGTCCCTAATTACAATTTCAAGCTTCTTTCATCATAATTCAATGTTTCCAATGCTTAAATAAAATTTTCAATAATTCCCCAAATTTTCCATGATTTTTGAAATAGTCCCTAAATTCACAACTTGGGAAATTATTCAATCTAATATCACAATTAGGCTTCCAACAACATAATTCAACCAATATCATCCTAATTTTATCTTCCTAGTCAAAACCCCCAAATTTTAGGATTAGGGTTTATGTCTTCTAACATGAATTTCATCCAAAATCAACCTTAATTCCATATCAAAATCATCATTTCTACCATCTACCATTATAATTACATCATAAACTTCAACTTCCATCATCAATCTTCATTCAAGACATAACTTATACTTAACCTTTTTATGCAAAAATACTATCAAAATAAAGAGATTGAAGTGTAGAACAAATTACCTAATTGGGGTTTACTTGAAACTAATCTTGTTTTCCTTCAAATTTGGCTTGAAAAAAATTGCAAAATCCTTTCTTCTCCTTCTTTGAACTTTCGACAGCCTTGATTATAGACAAAGAAATGTTTTATTTCATCTTTTAATTTTGTTAATCCACTTGTCCAATTAAATGAATATTAAATTCATTTAATTAATGAATTTACTTTCTTCCCCATTTGATCTAATGGCCATGATTCCATCTTATAAAAATCAATGTCCATGATTTATCCATGTGTTTTTAAAATTTTTAAACTACCCTCAAAGATGTAAAATATTTCAAAAATGCCATCCATTGCAAATGTCCAATTTGCCCTCCAACTAAACTTTATTTTACAACTAGTCTTTAAAATTGCCATCCCATTAAAATTGAACCAAATTGGTTCCAATCCAGCCGGTCATCTCCCAAAAATATCTTAAATTTATTTATGATATTTATTCGATCCAAATATTCGAATTTTCGTCAATATGATTTCCAAATTCTCTTCCTTTGAATTTTTATAACCATTTCATCATATTCTAACTATATCTAGTTATAATCCAACTAAATGTAATAAAATATTCATAAAATATTACTTTATTACTTTTTCATAATTTCTTGGAACCGTCTTCAAAATTTCAGTTCGATCTGATATACCAAAAATTTTCAGGAAATTTTATCGGGTACATTTCTTCTTAAAAAGCTTACCTCCACAATCAATTTTGAATATTTTTGACTTAAACCGAGTCCTTTTTATCAGTCAAAATAATGAATATAAAACTTTCCCAGAAGGTCACCCATCATAAATTACTCTGGCCTAAGCACGCTTAACAATTTTCATTCGATCCAAAAATACTAATAATACAAGCCTTATACGAAAAATTCGAGTAACACGAAAATGCTATTCTTGGGGGTGAACTATTCATTTACGGGGTTACTGGTCGCTGAACTTTTCCAAGTTCACAGTTTTACCCCCTAAACTTTTAAAAAAATTTAATTTGGTCACTAGTAAAAAAATTGGGATATTACAGTTGGGACCAACCTGATTGGGGACCTCATGGCTTGGTAAAGAATAAAGTGTCTTCATTTCAAACATTGTAATGTTTTTAGGAAAAGTGCCATCTTCTTAGGTATTTTCTGTGGTTAGGGAAAATGTTCTCTTTTCAAGCATTTTAGTGTCTACTCGGGTCATTTCCATAAAGTTGTTTTCGCATATATGTAGGGGTGGACAGTCGGCAAAGTTTGGACTGATCCACTGGTAAAGGTATGTATCCTACACACCATCGAGGCGGCCCCTAATTCCCAAGTCGATGGTCTGAGTGAGTCTTCTTTTGTAACCTGGATATTTCTTTTATTTAATAATACCACTTTTTCCTTTGGCGAAGATGGGGGTCGAATATGGGAATCTGCTATGCCCTACGGTTTTGACTTGGGACTTGAAGGATCATGTTGCGGCTTAAGAACTGACGCGTTGCTTGCTTTATCTTGAACAGATCCACAGAGAACAAGGGCTGACTTGGTCGGGAAGCGTCCCTTTCATGTGCTGCACGATATACTTATCGAGTGAACGAAGAAACGTCCGTGACACGTGGTATTAGAGCCAATGGTTGTGAATTTTGATTAGAACATGTACGTTAACTCAATTTTGCACCAAGCACTCCCATGCATGGAGTAGGCAGGGCGAGTTGACTCTACACCAAGCGCCCTGGCAATTGGAGTAGGCAGGGTAAGAAAGCTTTAACTCTACACTAAGCGCTCTGGTAATTGGAGTAGGCAGGGTTGGAAAACTGTGATTCTACGCCAAGCGCCCTAGTAATTGGGGTAGGCAGGGTAGGTAAACTTCTATGTCAAGCGTCTTGATAATTAGGGTAGGCAGGGTAGGTAAACTTCTACGTCGAGCGCCCTGGTGATTGGGGTAGGCAGGGTAGGTAAACATATACTCTACGCCGAGTACCCTGGTAATTGGGGTAGACAGGGTAGGAAAACTTTGAGGATCACGCCAAGTGCTTTGGTAATTGGAGTAGGCAAGATGGATAGTTTTGACATGGGTAAAAAGATAAGATTTGTTGTTTTGGCACAGTGATGGCCGATCCTATACAATATATAATGGCACTAATATGTGTTATCACGTTTGTGTACTTATTTGTTGTTATAGGAAACAACAATGTGCATATCCTTTCTGGAATGGCTAGAAATTGTATTAATGGGTTCATGGATCCCAGTAGATTTGAAGAGTTAGAGGCCGCTATGATAGCCATGAGAGCCCATATGGTCTCGGTTGATCGAATTAGAGAAATTGTGGTAGCTCAACAGGAACTTATTGATGCCTTGAAAGAATTCAGTAGCGAAGCCAAAGAGGCGGTAAGCGCAGTCAAGGATGGATTGGATGAACTGAGTTGTCAGGATAATCTGATCAAAGTTGTTGTCGGTAACTGTAAGGCAAATGACTTGAGCTAGAGGGCCAAAATCCAGAGCCTCAATGGTTCGAATGGATTAAGGATGCGAAGAAGCTTGAAAATTTCTTATTTGATATGGAATAATAATTTTGGGCAATGCATACCACCTCGGAAGAGGACAAAGTCTCCATATCCTCAATGTACCTGACAGGGGATGCTATGTTGTGGTGGCGGTCCAAGTTTGTTAGCGGGGAATGCACTATCAAGACCTGGGACAAACTCAAGAAAGAGTTGAAGAACTCATTCTTCCCTGAGAATATGGTGTATACTGCACGGAAAAGACTAACTCGCTCATACAGGGGCAATACACGAGTATGTAAGGGACTTTGCCACATTATTGTTAGATATCATGGACATGTCTGAGAAAGACAAAATATTCTATTTTCTTGAAGGGCTCAAGCCGTGGGCAAGGGCTGAGATCATTAGGCAGAGGGTAGAGATTGTAGCAGAGGTAGTGGCTGCGGCCGAACGTTTAAGTGACTAAAATGATAGTTTGACAAAGCGCAAGGCTTCACTCATAAACAACGATGGTTCTAGTTGGGGTAATGGTAGTAATAGTGGCAACGGTAATGGGAATTGGAATGGCAAAGGCAACAATAACAGGAATGGAAATGGTTATGATAAGGGCAATGACTATGGTAGTGGAAATGGTTTTGGCAAGGGGAACGAAAATGGTGTTGGTGGGTTAAATAATAAAGCAGCTAGAACAGACATATCGAGTTGGGGGAAATAATGGAAGACCAAACAGCGAGGTAGCTAGGTCAGGGATACGGTGCTACCTTTGTCAAGGCCCCATCGGAAGGTAGACTGTCCAAGTAAAAGTACATTGAATGCTTTGAAGACCTCTACAGGAGATGGGAAGAGATGGAGCAACCTATCGAAAATTATAGGGATGAACCTGCTAGAGTGGGCTCTATTTGTTTCTTGTGTGCTTTGCATTCAGAACAAGGTCAGGCTAGGACATAGCCAGAGACAAGACTGATGTACGTGGATATTGTATTGAATGGTAAAGCCATAAAAGCCTTGGTAGATACAGGTGCATCTGATACCTTCATTTTTCTTGAAAAAGCGAAGAGGTGCAATTTGAAAGTTACCAAGGGTAGAGGACGAATGAAAGGGTAAATTCAGCAGCCTTGGCAATATGTGGGAGTGCAAAGGGGGTAATGACCAAGATTGGACCCTGGGAAGGAAGCATCGACTACACAATGGCTCATTTGGATAACTTCGATGTTGTTCTAGGATTGCACTTTATGATCTTGGCCCAAGCTATTCCAGTTCCCTCTGCAAGTTGTTTGTTGTTCCAAGGGGATCATCCAGGGGCGTTGGCGGCTATGATACTGTCGAAAGACAAAAAGAAGGCACTGGCAGCAATCCATGCTGATCGACGAGTTCAAGAGTATCAGTCGACGAGGACGTTAATAAGATAGGTGGGGGGATGTTGTGACCATCCCCTTTATGGCGCCATAACCAAGTAGTCGTGTCGGGACCAACCGTGGTTGGGGACCTCATGGCTTGGTAAAGAATAAAGTGTCTTCATTTCAAACATTGTAATATTTTTAGGTATTTCTATGGTTAGGGAAAAAGTGTCTTCTTTTCAAGCATTTTAATGTCTACTCAGGTTATTTCTATAAATTTATTTCTGCATATATATATATATATAGGGGGTGGACAGTTGGCAGAGTTTAGACTGATCTACTAGTAAAGGTACATATCCTACACACTATCGAGGCAGCCCCTACCGCCCGAGTCGATGGTGTGGGTGAGTCTTCTTTTGTAACCCGAAAATTTCTTTTATTTAATAAAACCACTTTTTCATTTGGGGAAGGTGGGGTCGACTTTGGGCATCTGCTATGCCCTACGGTATCGACTTGTGGCTTGAAGGATCATGTTGTAGCTTAAGAACTGACGCGTTGCTTGCTTTATCTTGAATAGATCTACAGAGAACAAGAACTGAATTGGTCAGGAAGCGTCCCTTTCAAGTGTTGCACGGCATACTTATCGAGTGAATGAAGTTACGTCTGTGACACCAAGCAAGACTCTTCGCTTCCCTCACGTGCGAGTGGATGCCACCGCCCGACCCCTCTACTTCCTTAAACGCCTAGATCATGACCCTTCATCACCACAACATTGACTACCAAGTTCAAACTCCATGCCATGTTAGATCTAAGGCTACCATGAGTCTTATTTGTTGCTCTCTCTTTCTAGTCCCCCTTCATCTCCAGTAGCAAAGGTCACAAGCAAACAAGAGGAATATCAAAAATTGACAAAAGACACACATGAATACAAATAAAAGGTAAATGTAGAGGGACTTCGGCTAAAAAAGAACCAGTAGGAGATTTCTATAGCATTTTTCTTTCAAATTTCATGTAATATTCGGGGTATAAATAAAAAACCTAGCATTTTAAACATTCATTCAGTATTAATACAAAGAAAAACTCATATTTTAGAGGTATTTTCCTCTCTTTGCTTTTGAAATAGAAAATAGGGGGAAAAGGCTAGGGTTTCTTACTTGTTTTGATCTTTGGATAGCCGTTCTAAGGCCGAGGTAGCCATATCCAGTGAAAGATGGTCTTCGAAGAGCCAATGATATGTGTCTATCTGATTTTCTCTTACTTGTCAAAATCATTTTTTGAAAAGGTTTTAGGATTTTTGTTTTTCCTAAATCTTAGTAAAATAAGGATGTTTTAAGAAAACCAATCTATAATTTGGATTCAAAGGGAAAAAGTAACGATTTTGATTAGGGTTTCAAGTTTGCTAGCAACCGGCCACAAGTTGCGGTGGCTGAGGCGGTAGAGCCCCACCAATTTTTGGGAAAGACAATGATTTCTGGGGTGTTTGATCCAATTTTGTAGAGGAAAATGGGCACACAAATTTTGTTCTGAGGATTTGAGAGAGTAAAAGAGCATTTCTGAAAAAAAAATGACAAAAAAGGTTTAATTTTGGCAAAAAATGAGTTACATACTTCGATTTAAAAGCAAAATAGGTAAATTGCCTTTTAAATCCCCTACCTCATTTTAATTCCCTTTCAAGAACCTTCAACTTTTTAAATTACCTCTGCAACCCTTTCGTCTTTTAAAATCCTCCTCACGATCTTTAAACGTTTTTCCCATTTTTTAATTTGGTCATTATTTTCATCTTTTTCTTTAACGTTAATGTTATATTTCTTTCAGTTTGATTCGAAACCAGTGGTATATTAACCCTTTTAGCCCTTATTCTTTCCCTTTAGTTCAATATATGTTATTTAATTTAATACAGTCTATGTTTCTATTTTTAATTAAATTTATTCCTTGCATTTAATTTTTTTAATTCCAGTCCTTTATTTGCATATGTATTATATGCTTGATTATTTTCTTATATATGTTATATATATATACATGGTTATTTATTTGTTTATATATTAAATTATATGCTTATTGTTTATTGATGTATTTATATGCTTATTTTTTTGCATTTGTTTATATGCTATTGTTATTTAATTATGGGATCACGATTTTCCTATGGCCTTACGGTGACTCGCACCTGGGTCTGATCCGTATTATTTATGGTCTGATTAATTTATCTAATTAATTAACCCTATTAATATATATGTATTTATTTACTCTTTATTTATGCCCTTATTTATATTTGTGTCTAGTATTTATTTTTAGCATATTTAAATTGTTCATGCATTTATAATTGTCGCATTAGTTGTACCTCAAGATTTCGGTATCTTAATGGGAGTGTTGTCCCGAATCTTCGGGCGTCATCTCCTTTGGGTATTGTAAATTACGAGGTTTTATATGCTCGAATAATATGGTCATAAATTCATGCATTAGGGATTAAATATTAAGTTTGACCAAATTTTAAATTTTTTTGGTAAATCTGATACGAACCTTTAAGTACCAATTTTTCGGGCGTGATGGGGGTGCAACTCCTTCCCTACTAGTAACTGAATCCCGAACCCAAATGATTGTTTTTCTCTAGTTAGCTTTTGGTTTCCGATCTACCGTATCCAAATGGCCGTTGGTGACTCCTCACATTTATTTAAAAATACGAGCTTTTCAAAATTTCCCAAAAAATTAAAATTTTAAAGCGAGGGAACTACAAATTTATTTTCATTTAGTTGTTACAGCATGACGACTCTGCTTGGGGACAAATTTTTGTTTTCAAAAACAAAAATAGAGAGTCAAGCCTTAGTCGGGTTCACATTGTATTTATCAAAAAATTTAAATTCAGTTTAATTTAATTTTTAATCCCTCACCTTGTTTGTTTACAACTTTTATTTATCGTATACTTGATTTGTCATTCATGCATGAGCTCTCTTCTCGTGCTTCATCCCTCGATAAGTGAGAGTGGTCACTTTCTTTCGTGGGGTATTCACCTCCGTATGGGATTGTGATTCGCTTCTAAGATATGATCTTTATACTTCGTGGGGTCCTCACCTCCGTATTGTATAAGGGCTTGTATCCTCCTGAATTGATGTCCTAGCGACAGTTCAGATACCTTTTGAAGCTATACCGAAACTCTGCCCATTTAGCGGTAACCTTGTTAGGCCTTGTTTGGTTTTTCTATGCCTTTGTTACTATATATGCCATGAATGTTCCTTAAATTGCTTTAATTTATTGATTTATTTATATTTATCATTTAATTTATTTAATCTGTTTATTTGGTTATTCACTCACTAACTTCATTTTTTGTGTTCGTTTTTTCTTTCCTTTTGCATTTATTATTATTTGTGCACACCATGTCATATCATAGGCGTTAATTCGAGAATTGTTTCATATTAGGAGACTGTCATAATGCGAGAGATGTTCTGTTGTACCAAGAATGATAATGCTACAGTCTATGGTTGGTCCGAAAGGATGCAGTCAGAAAGAGGGGACAACTTGACCATGGGACACGTGTTAGAAATAGCTGTTCATATTCGAATTGTTACCCAAACTGAGATGCCCGAATTCAAAGAAATTTGGAGGCAATAGGATTCAGGAATGAGATATAGCTTTCAGCAAGAATACGACAACATTGACCTTTTTTTGTATGTTAAAGTGGACCGACAACTAATTTGGTCTATCAAACAATTTTAGAATTTGGAGTATCGTCGTTTCACCTTCGATAAAGTAGACATGACCCCTACCATCGAGGAGTACACGATGTTGCTCCACTGTCAGAAGTTCTGAGAGGATAAGGGTTACACTAAACCCAAGGAACCACCTAATTTTGTTCAAATCTTGGTCGACATTACGGTATGGATGTAGATTGGTTCCAGGGTAAGATTGTGAACAAGGATGGTAGTGATTGCATTTCTTGGGCACATATATGAGTTCTGATCCATTTGTACCCAGACTTACCTAGGAAGAGATGTTTGTTCGCCTTTTTCGTCTATGGTCTGATTATTTTCCCAAGGTTTTGTGACACATCGACTACGCTACTGTAGATTTGTTCAGTCGGCTCGAAAAAAGGTTACTCAGATACTGACTATTCTAGAAGAGACCTTCCAATCTCTTGGGGCATATGGATTCATAACCACTTTTGGGATATGAAGTACTTTTATGAGATGTATATTTCCACATTTCCTCCTATAAAGTTATTTCTTGAACAATGTCTGATCGAGGAGATGGACGAAGATTAGTAGATAGGTACTGTGGTTGATTGAGAAAGAATTATTGTATTGATATGGTGAGTACGATTGGGTACCTCTACCCAGGATTTGGGGAGGAATTGGATATTGTCCTCTACTCGTGTCAATACAATTCGAATCAAGATAGTTTATCCTAGCTACTCACGGTTTGGATACATTCGAGTATGAACACAAAAGTGGTAATTACAAGGTAAAGGATAAAAAGATGCTTCGTTCTTGAAAAATGTCTTCAAGGTAGCGGTTTATTCTAAAGGTCATTAACTTGCACTAGGGTACAAGCATTAGAGGAGAAACTGAGTTAATGACACTATTCCTCTTGCAAATCGAGTGAATGTTCAGCCTATGGAGGTACACATGAGGGATTCCCCTTTGGATCTAGAGAAAGCTAGGAGGGATCATGGGAGTATAGTCAATACAATGGAGAAAAGGATTATCGACCTCAAAAAGGCCAATGCCATGACGTCATATGAGTTGGAGGCTCAAAAGCTCCGAGAAAAAGCTATCTTGAAAAAGAAGAAGGTACTTGAGGATGATCACGAAGACCTAAGGAAAGAGTGGGTAGAATTACAACAGAATCTACAAAGGGAAGGTATGGGTACCACCGCCAAGGAATTGACAGCTAAGTTCACAAAAGCAAAGAAGAGGACTAATAGCTACACTCGAAAATACGAAGCAATTTAGAAACAAGTTGGAAAGAAGACTAAGGAATTAGAGGTTGTGGCTCAAAAGTTGGCTAGCGATTAAACTCAGAATCAAGAATTGACAACCCAATGATCACAATTGGGATTAGCTCATCAGGCCAGCCAAAGGCAAGTTGAATAAAAAAATGAAGAAATAAAGGTGATTGCTCAGGAACTAGCAAGAAGCCAAGCTCAAAATCAAGGTTTAAGTGCTCATAATGAAGAGTTGGAAGCTCAAATGATGCAATTGGAGGGACTATTCCAAGAATACCACAATCTAGATAATGTGGTTGCTTTGAAGATTTCTCAAGATGAGAATGAGCTATTGAAAGAAAGGTTATTGGAAATAGAGGCTATTCTTCAGTCTTGCAAGGAGAAACTTGCCGCCTTTGAGGGAGCAATCCAAGAAGACAACAGTCAAATCATCTTCGAGATTTAGCAAGTGGGACAATTAACTCGAGATCAGTAAAGGACAATGATGAATGATTTGGCTCAAGCACAAAGTGTGGCTAGGCATGTTCAAGGTATGGCGAGGAAAGCAAGGGAGTTGTTTGAATGAGTCAATCCAAAAATAGAGTTAGGGCATCGAGTGCATGCTTTACCTTGAAAAATCAAAATGCTAGGAATGATGGCTAGTTAATACCTATAGAATCTTTTGTCGATCTTTTGTAATTAGACATCTTCTCTTAATAAAAGTTTTTCTAAAGCACTATTTGAATTAACACCTCATTTGCATTCATTCTTGCATGGTAGCATTATTAATTTTTGTTTAATAACATAATTTATTTTCAACATTGATATTGTTTGAATCTTTAATTTTGTTCAAATAATACATTCATTGCATCATATCCATTGGTAATTGGATGAAACATTCATCTTAGAATGTAGAAGTGATAAGAGAATGATTTCTCGCCAGTACAGCTTCAGAACCATGAATGACTTAGTGGCTAGGGTGGATAAGCTCGAAGAACTCCAAGAAAATTTGGTTAAGACTAAAAAAATGATGATGGCATATGTGAAGAAGTTTCAATATGAAACAATGGGAAAATCAATGAATTGATGGGTATGATAGCTTTTGTAACCAAAGGAAAGAGTTTGGCAGAAAACTCTTTATGGCAAAAAGAATTTAGAAATACAAGCGAGAATTGGGATTGCGACTTTGTAGCAGAAAAGACTCTGTCTCATGAAGACCAATCTATCATAAACTAATATGAGATAATTTGCACCACCTCATAATGTCTCACTTACTTGATATAGGATAAAATCAAAGACTTTTTCTTGAAAATCCTATCTTCTGCAAAGAACGAAGGCTCAAATAAAATAGAGCTGCAAGTTGTGGAAAATGCAACAAGTGGATGAAGTTGTCGACTGTCTCGACATATGAGTTGTCAACTCACCTAACACAAAATTAACTTTTGGTGTCGACTATTCTAAAACCTCATCAGTTACCAATTAATCAAGCTTCTAGATCTCAAGAGAAAAAAAAGAAATCAAAGGACTTTCAATTTAGTACTACTCCTTTCACCTATCAGGAACTATTTTTCAAGTTGCTAGAAGCTCGACTGGTTGCACCATGCTTCGTCAAACCTCAGTGACCTCCGTATCTGAGTTGGTTCAAGGAAGAGGATCATTGTGAATTTCAATCCAGAATTCAGGGCCATTCCATCGAGAAATTATAAGTTTTAAGTGTAAAATTTAGCATCTTCTAGATCTTGGTGTATTAGAGTTTGAGGTAACAGTTCTAGATTTGAAGATCAATCATCTAGCTGCAAACCACACTATGAAATTATATGAGGATCAAGGCAAAGAAGACAAAAGGAAGATACATTTGATGAGGAGGGTCAGATGACAAGGGAAATTATTTGGTAAAAAACATCTACAGCATGTAAGGCTTCAAGGGAAGAAACCTATTAAAGTCTTTCATGTGTCCATTGCAATTATACTACCCCAATTGATACAAGAGAAATTTCTCATCCCCAAACCGATAAAGGACACATTAGATCATTTTCTTTATAATTATAATCTAGACAGTGTTTGCAAGTTCCACATGGGGCACCTACCAAAAGATGTTGGATGTTGAAAGATAAGATTGAGAAGTTGGTTAGTGATGAAAAGCTAGCATGTGAAATGATAAACTAATGGGAAAGCTAGAATAGTATTGGAAAGCCAGTATGAATGAATTATCACTTTGAGGACGATCTGAAGTTCTGATGTATGAGTTTTTCATCTTATCCATATTTTTTTTCAAGTTATAGATGTTAATTTGTTAAGACTTCCCTGCATTTTAGATTCCCCTTGAATGTAATGCACAGGACCAATCCTACGACTTAGGTCCAAAAGTAGTAGGAATATTTTGTAAGGACATATGTCTACTTGCTTTTGCTAGAATAGAAGAATCACATTTTCTTTATTATTAGTTGGCAAACATTTTGGTTGTATGAGTCTATATTTATAATGTATAAGTTATTCCAAATAATATTACGGGTAAATTCCCCTGTATTTATGTATATCGTTTATGTTCTGTATTCTTTCAGGTTCCCATATATTAAGTACAAATAAATTGTATCTGATTTGAAGGGGGATTTTCACTGATAAGCAAGAGGAGTATACATGAAATGCTTTGTAATGCATTTGGAATATTGCTAGAAATTAAAAAAACAAAAAAATTGAAAAAATCAGAAAAGTTCTAAAAGAGAGAGAGTACACTCTAATATTGGGTTTGCTAAAAGGTATTCCTAGATAAGAGTGTTTCAAAAGAGAGGAAAAGAGAAAAAAAAATCAAAAGGGTATTTTGCTGTGGAAAAAAGGGTAAATATGGATGCTTTGCTCCATTTACTCTAATTGAGTCAAAAGCCTTAGCTTCATGAATAATTATAATATTTTCGTATAATGACTATGCCAAGTAACTTGGGGTTTTATTGTATGCTCCATTATAATTCTCGGGACAAAGGGCTGTGATGAGTTGAATTTCCTAAAAAGAAAATAGAGGAAAGAATAAAAGAGAAGAAATGTTTCAAAAGGAATTTGTGGACTAGAGAGAAAAGAGAAGAAACTTAATGTTTATATACATTTATGCAATGTTCATGCACTTGATATATGGGTCACCTAATTTTATTAAAAACATGCTGACTTTGGCTTAAATGTTTGCCTTTTTGTCCAAAAGCACTCATAGCTTCCATTACAGATACATTCCACATAGGGGCACCTTGCATTTGAATAAGAGCAAGTAAACTAATTTTAAGAAACATAAGATTTTTTTGTATTGCTTTGAAATAGTTTAACATGCAAGGACCCTAACACAGATTAACACTCTTTCATGGAAAGAGACATGGTTGGGAATAAGAAACTCATAAATCAAATTTCTAGTCAAACCGAAGTAATATTTTCATTGAACATACATTTTTCTGAAAATGAGCGAGTCTAGAATTGATGAGGATAGCTTGTGCAAAGAGTTTGATGACAATGATTTCAAAAATCCAAACAACTATTTGACTAACATAAAGGAATGACCTATTAGTGGTAAAATCATAAAGAGGATGATATTGGAGCCTAATAATGACATGAAAAGAATGCATATATCAAACAATCCAGGGACCTAAAGCAGGTTTCTAACATGATGCTTTGATTGGTTCAGAGAAATGAAGAGTGAACCTTAGTGAAGATAAGATGTCCAAACATTAGGAAAGTGTAGGGATTTTAGTCATGTGCTCACCCTAATTTTGATATAGAGGAAGACTCTGCTTGAGGGTCAGTGCCAACAAACCAAATGAGCCCAAGATCGAATGGGGCAACAATACCACATATGAGATGATAATAATGTATGTCAAAAAAGTATAAGGACCTAGAGTTGGTTTTTGCCAAAATGCTTTGATGGGTTCAAAAATGAAGATTGAAATTAAATAAGAGTTTAGGGAGTTAAGGCATTTGCTCACCCTAATGTTGAGATAGAGGAAGACTCTTCATGATGGGTCGTAGACAAGAAATAAGTTGAACACAAACTTGAGTGGGGCAACACTACAAGAAGCAATAGATTCTGTTTTGACCAGCAAGAAGCCAACAATCTCCTTTCAAGACAAGAAAAGGATTTAAGAGCATGAAGCAAAATAGCAAAGCAAAGAAAAATCAAGAATGACCTTCCAAAACCAGAAGCTTTTATAAACAATTCTAAAAATGTCACTATACATGCATCATGTAGGCATTCATAAGATTAGGAGCATGCTAACTCTTTTATCTACATTAAATCATTTTATATATTATTGATAGGAATTCAAAAAATCAACAAGGACCAATGCATATTTTGATCTACAACTTCTCATTTTGGAGGTGTAGACCCTAGAAAAATTTCAATCCACAACTTTGTTTGTGAAGAGGTGGATCCTAGAAAAGAATCAAGAGTTCTCAAACTAGCTCAACAAATTTAAAGATTTTTTGACCTTCAGCTTTTTGGGAGCGATGAACATATTTTCTTAATGATGCAACAATACATCATTTTAAGGTTTTTTGGTCTTCAGCTTTTTGGGAGCAATGAAAATCTTCTGGTACTCTTGCAATAAGAAAGTGAGATACTATTTTTAAAGACTTTCGGGCCATCAGTAGAATTCATGGGCATGATGTTAAGACCTCTGAGCCATCAGTAAGTCCTCAATGGCATGATGTTAAGACCTCCAGGCCATTACATTCGGGAGTAATGAAAACCTTTTTGAATGTCCACACAATAAGAAAGTGGAGCATAATTTTCTAATTAGCAAAGATCAACTTTGAGTTCATAAAAAGAAATCAAAGCTTTAAGTCATCCAGGCCATCAGTAAGACCTCATGGGCATGATGTTAAGACTTCCGAGCCATCACCTCCAAGAGTGATGAAAACTTTTTTTGAATAAAGAGTTCCTAAAAAGAAAAACTCGCCCATCAAGATTTTAAGTCTTCTGGGCCATCAGTAAGTCCTCATGGGCAGGATATTAAGACCTCCAGGCCATCACCTACGGGAGTGATGAAAACCTTTTTGAACGTCTCGCAATAAGAAAGCGAGATACCATTTTTAAAGATATTCTGACCTTTAGCCTTTTCGGAGCAATGAACATATTTTCATGCCGGCACAACATGACAACAAGACGCTCTTTTAAGGTTTTCCATACTTTAGCTTTTTGGGAGTAGTGAAAATATTTTTGTACTCTTGTGAAAAGAAGGCGTGATACCATCTTTAAGGATATTCTGACCTCTAGTTTTTAGGAACCGATGAACATCATTCTATGTCGATGCGACAAGATAGTAATGCACTCTTTTAAAGTTTTATAGTCTTCAGCTTTTTGGGAGCAGTGAAAATCTTTTAGTACTCTTGCAACAAGAAAGCGGGATACCATCTTTAAGGATCTTTTGACATCTATCCTGTTAGGAGCGATGAACATCTTTCCATGCTGACGCGACAAGACAACAAGACTTTCTTTTAAGGTTTTCCAGTATTCAGCTTTTTGGGAGCAGTGAAAATCTTCTAGTACTCTTGCGACAAGAAAGCGAGATACCATCTTTAAATATATTCTGACCTCTGGCATTTTGGAAGCGATGAACACCTTTTCATGATGACGAGACAAGAGAACAACACACTCTTCTAAGGTTTTTTATTCTTTAGCATTTTGGGAGTAGTGAAAATCTTTCGGTACTCTTGCGACAAGAAAGCGGGATACCATATTTAAAGATCTTCTAACCTCTAGATTTTTGGGAGCGATGAACATCTTTTCATGCTGAGGCAGTATAAAGTGGGGAACCATTTCAAATCTTCCAAACCATCAGTATGACCTCTCTAGTTCATGATGATTCGGGCTACAAACAGGGAAACAAGATAAAATTAGCGCTTTCGATCTTTGCTCTATTCTCGTTTTACCATAATGATTAAAGAGATGCAACTGTAATCACTAATTTTATCCGGATCTATGACCTAATTTTTTATATTATTATTATTTGTTACTATAAAAGTAAAAATTAAAAAATCACTAAATTAATTAAATAAAATAAAATACCATCAGTCCATTATAATGTCCATTAACAATTATAACCCAAAATATATATTACATGCTGACCCAATAACCCCAGACGTAATTAAAACCCTAATCTAAAAATCATAATATGCCCTAATCCTATCCTTTTCTTGTGCAACTAGCCCACGATCTAATCCGATACAGGAGAGCAAATTTCATCTAGCGCGCGCTGCACATGCCCCTGCCATGCAAGGCTCTTCATCGCCCTCACACGTGAGTGGATGCCACCTTCCGACCCCTCTGTTTCCTCACGCGCCTAGATTACAACCCTTCATCTCTATGACGTTGATGGCCAAGATCAAACCTCCATGCCACGTAAGATCTAAGGCCACCATGAGTCTCATTTGCTGCTCTCTCTTTCTGGTCTCTCTTCCTCTCTAGTAGCCAAGTCACACACAAACAAGAGGAATATTAGAAATTGGCAGAAGACAGACATGAATACAAACAAAAGGAAAATGCAGAGGGATTAAGTCAAAAAGAACCAATAGCATATTTCTATAGCACTTGTCTTTCAAGTTTCATGTAATATTTGGGGTATAAATTATAAACCCTAGCATTGTAAACATTCATTCAGTATCAATACAAAGAAAAATTCAGATTTCAGAGGTATTTTTCTTAATTTGCTTTAGAAATTGAAAATAAGGGAAAACGACTAGGGTTTCTTACCTGGTTTGATATTTAGATAACCTTTCTACGGTTGAGGTAGCCATCTCCAGTGAAAAATGGTCTTCGAAGAGCCTATGATATAAGGCTCTTTGATTTTCACTTACTTTTTAGACCCTTTTTTTTCAAAAAAGGGTTTTAAGGTTTCTATTTTTCCTAAATCTTAGTAAAATGTGGGATGTTTTACAAAAAAAATCTCGGGTTTGGGTTCAAAGGAAAAATGAATAATTTGGATTTTGGTTTCGAGTTCGCCGGTGCTAACACAATAGTCGAGGCAGTAGAGCCATCTCGATTTCTGGGAAATGTGGTGGTTTCTGGGTTGTGTTCATCCTATTCATGATGAACACGATGAACACCAAAGGTGCTCATCCATTTTTGGGGTATTTTGATATGTTTTTCTAGAGAGGAAAAGGTGGAAACATGTTTTTGTTCAGAGGATTCGAGAGGGTAAAAGAGGATTTCTGGGGGAAAATGACAAAAAAATGTTCAAATTTTGGTAAAAATGGGTTATATACGTCGATTTAAAAGCTTTAGAATTCTCTTGTGGATAAGGCTGACTTGGACAACAAGAATATGAGTATGTGGGCTGATTTAAGGTCTAATAAAATAGAACATAGCTTAAAATCCTAAGTGGGCTAACTCATAAATTAGACCCAAACTTTATAACATAGTTTTGGATCTAAATATTACAACATAAACCCAAAGTTATGGATTTTCAATTAATCCCGTATAGGATTTTCCAGCATGCAAAGTCTTCACTAAAATGGTCTTATCTTGAGCTCTCGCTGTCGGATTGATGCGATTCAAAGTGCGTTGGAAAGCTAAGAGACAGGCTCACAAGTTGAAAGAAAACTTCATGGTCCAAATATTCTTGGATCCCAACCTAAAAGTGGCATTAAGTCAACTGATTTTCAAGACTTAGAAAACAATTTCAGCTTCTTATCCAAGATGCATCGTTCAACCCTCCTATGTATGTATCATTCCCCCACTCCTCCAAAAGATTCGTCCTCGAATCTAAACTGGCAATGAGAGAACAATCATCAACGTCAATCGAAAATGCTTTTTTGTTGTAGGTGGAGTGATCTAGTTGAGCTCCTCTAAATGGTTCGACAAAATCCTGAAAAATAAGACAATAGTACTCAAACATTTGTTATGATTAGTCAAAACAAACTCACTAATGTTGTTCTTTTTCTTTTGGGCTATGTGTGACTTTTACCTCATATGTGTTTTCACTACCACATTTGGGCCATTAATTTGACTTTTTCCACTCTCGGCCTCTTTACTCTCTGTCATTTGTATCTTACATCTCATATCCCTCTCACAAAATTTATCATCAAAGTACATTTGTTTTAGAGGAGAAAATGTTTGAATAGAATCAAATGAAGGGTTAAAAACACACTTAGTTTCTTTATGGGGAGGTGATGAGAATGTAACAAGGGAACTTACTACTTCAGATGAAGGATCAGAAGCATTGTCCTCTTAACTGATGTGTTCATGATCACTGTCCTCTTGTTTTGGAGATGATTCTTCTTCAGCATCAATATTTGCACTAATGCTAGAAGTAGAAGTACGAAGAAAATCAAGTGTACCTTTTGGTTCTGGTGTGTCTTCATGGTAGGTTTCCTTTGGGTGTTCAATTGATTCAACCTTTTGTGATTCCAATTTTCTTTGTTTTATCCTATCACAAGATTTTTGCACTCTCACCTACTCTTCATAAGCTTTTTTTGGCTCTATTGAACCCAACGTGAACTTCTGGCCATGGTGCACAAAGGAGTATCTATTTGTCGTGATTCGATGGACAGCGTCTCAATCATCTTGCCACGGTGTTCCCAATAGCAAATGGGTGACTTCCATAGGAACCACATCACACCAAACATCATCATAGTATCCTCCAAGAGTAAAAGTTATTAAACAACATTCGGTTATCTTCATATTTGATCCGTTATTAAACCTTTGAAGATGATATGGCTTAGGGTGTTATTGGCACAGTAGATTGAGTGCATCAACAACGAAGCTACTCACTAAGTTTACACGACTATAGCTATCTATGATGAAAGAACATTGTTTACCTTGTATCCAACATCATGACCGAAAGATATTTACTGGTATAGCATGAGGCATGTTTCGATGAGAACAAAACATCCTGAAAAGCACAACACTCACACAAATATAAGATAAAAAAGAAAACCTCACTTATCACTCCAAGGAAGAAGTATTCTTTGAGGCAAGTTAGTCAATCTTGTACTCTTTAAAGCCCTCATGCCGTAAACAACTCAGTTATATTGGAGCTTAAATCCTAACAATGATTCTAATTGCTTTAAGAATCCAAAAAGGGTTAGACACCAATAGAATTATAGTTGCAAGGAGAAAGAAAGGTATGCAACTTTTAATTTTCTACTACACAAGAAACAATAAGGTGTTAGAAGATGTATAAGACTAAAAAAAGATAAACAAAGGAAAACTAATAGTTAAGAATGAAATAAAATCAAAAAACCCTAAAACTTGCAACAAATTGATCCTCTTTGGTCAAGGTGTTCTCGATCTCCAAAAATTATGAAATTTTGTGTGGAGGCTCCTTAAATGGTTTAGATCTGATCTGGAATTTTTGAGCTCAAAATTCATTCGTTTGATTTTTCTGATTTTTCTCCTTTTTCTCTTTTTTAACAAAAAAATCAAGAAGTGCCCCAAGAATCGTCTCACTCTAATACCAAATGATAAGAGTACTTGGCATGGATGTGGAAGCAATATTATGCGCTAGACTCGATCAAGAATGGTTGATGAATGTTCTTAAGATTCAAGAACAATGGTTTGAGTGTTTCTTGATTTTTCTGAAAATTGACAACAAAAATTAAAGAAAGAAGATAAAGGAGTTAGAATCAATGAAGAATAACAAGGAAACGATGAAAAAGATTGATAAAGATAAATTTAAAGGATAGAGAAACAAATCCAAAAATTTGAATTTGAATTAATGGAAGATGGCGACAATGGCTTGAAGAAGAAGAAGATGAAGATGGCGGGCAGAATTGATAGATATCCCGCGGAACCCTCCTACCCGCAATTGAATAGACAACCTCCATGATACTGCTCTAGCCGACCCTCCTAATTGCAATTGACTAGACAACTCGGAGTGTGAAGATTCTCCCTCGCACAAAATAGTTGAAACGTTGAAGATGACTTCGAAGGCACAAGTTTATCAACACTTGCAAACATGTACTCCAAGAATACCTTTTTATTAAAACAGAAATCTCAAATTTGTCAAATGATGAACGTGTGCTCATCCTTTTATAGGGGAAGGATGGCTTACAAATAGAGTACTCCTAAATAAACACAAATTCTATTCCTAATAAAATAACATTAAAAGAAATAACAAAATATTCTGGAAACTAATATAACAATGGAATGAACGTGACTCCTTGTTGGATTTGAAGTCCTCCTTGCTTTAGAATTCACTTGTGGATAAGGCTGACTTGGACAACAAGAATAGGAGTATGTGGGCTGATTTAAGGTCTAATAAAATAGAAAACAACTTAAAATTGTAAGTGTGCTAACTCATAAATTAGACTCAAACATTATAACATAATATTGGGTCTAAATATTACAACATAAATCCAAAGTTATGGATTTGCTATTAATCCCGTAAGGATTTTTTTAAACCTGCGCAGTCTTCACTAAAATGGCCTTATCTTGAGCTCCAGATGTCGGATTGATGCATTTCAAAGTGCGTTGGAAAGCTAAGAGACTGACTCACAAGTTGGAAGAAGACTTCATGGTCCAAATATGCCTGGATCCCAACCAAAAAGTGGCCTCAAGTCAACTGAGTTTCCAGACTTAGAAAACAGTTTCAGCTTCTTGTCCAAGATGCATCGTTTTAGCCCTACTATGCATGTATCACCTTTTGTTTCATCTTTTGGGAATTGTTACATAGTACTTGTTGTGGATTATGTGTCCAAATGGGTAGAAGCTAAATGTAATGATAAGTGTTCAAAAGTACTATTTTTCTTACCCTTTTTACTCATATTATTGTTAGACTTAGGCTCATATTAGTTGCATAGTTAGCCATTCATGCATTAATCCATGTTTCCTTCCATCGTTGAGCTTGATTACATAACTTGGTAGTTTTTGTGGAAAAGATGCTGCTTTGGTGTGCTTTGTGTGTGTATGTGCAGGATCACTTACCAAAGCAATGCCGAGCTAGTTGCCAGGGCAATGCATGAAGGATATGCCGAGCTAGTTGCCAGGGCAATGCATGAAGGAGACGCCGAGCCAGTTGCCATGGCAATTGTCGACAAAGAGAAAATGCAATAGGGATGTCGAAATTAATGACTATACAAGCCCAAGATGACGTGGAGCAAAGCCCAAGCCTAAAGGAATTTGATTGCCATGCAGAGATTAAAGAAGAATTAAATTCCAAGAAGATAGGAGAAGTTCTAATAGGAATAAAATTATAATAAAGAATTATATTCTTTAAAGATAATTTAATTCCAACTCAAACTCCTCCTCAAAGAAGGACTTTGGCCTAGCCCTATAAATAGCAAGGAGATTTCGACAAGAGAGAAAGAGAGAGCATTAGGGAAATTTCGACAAGTCCAAGGGAGAAAGCAAGGGATTTTCGACAAGCTTCATCTTTTCTTTCTTGTTCGATTGGGTTCATGCTAGGGATTGTTTATCTTGTGTTTCTTTGGAACCTAGCCATGAACTAAATTTACTTGGCTATGGTTATTGTGTTTTGTGGTTGTGAGAAACTATTGGTTTTTGTTTAGGTAATAAGAGTTTGCACTTTTCTATTTCAAGGTTTATTCATTCTTGGTTCTTATTCTTGTTTGCGAGTGAATTGGGAGAGGATCTCCTGATTTCATCTATTTATCTAATATCGGGAGAGTTAGATTCAAGAAACGAATGAATATGATCTTTATTCAATCCAATGATGGTGAAGATTAATCCGGCTTAGGAATAAGTTAAGGATTTCAATGGCTAAGAGGAGCGCAAGATTGGTTGTTGTTCACCCTTGATTCACGCAGGGATGTATTTTCAAGGCATGCACAAGTAGCTAGAGTTTCGACTTAGGGATAAGAAGAAACCATTGAAGAACGCTCTGCCGAACCTTGAAGGTTGCTGCCCAGAAGCAAAATTAGTTGCCCAGGCAACCATCGATTAGTTGCCAAGGCAACACCGTTGTGCAAGTTGCCACGGCAACTGAGTTGCCCGTGCACTCTTTTACCAAGACAATCCAATCGGCTATCACACCTCAACTCACGATAACCCGGCCTATCTCTCTCTCATTTGATCTTATTCTTTTACTTATTTGCTTTCTAGATTAGTTATTAGTTAAACTTCTATAATCTTTTATTTGTGTTTTTACTTTTTACAGTGCAAGAGACTAGATTCTTGAAGTGGCACCAA
Source organism: Hibiscus mutabilis (assembly GCA_019671005.1). Classification (NCBI taxonomy): domain Eukaryota; kingdom Viridiplantae; phylum Streptophyta; class Magnoliopsida; order Malvales; family Malvaceae; genus Hibiscus; species Hibiscus mutabilis. The sequence goes on from CM033738.1 coordinate 27,542,534, forward strand.
TCCCTATGGAGACGATATCTTTTATACTATAACTTGCGACGTGTATACTTGCACATTTGCGTAGCACTTATCACGCGCAACAAGTTTTTGGCGCCGTTGCCGGGGATTGGCAATAGCGACTTTGTTTTTTACTTTCTTGCACTTTCTTTTTATTTTTCTTGTTTAAAATTCAAAGGGCTAACAAACTTTGGTTTTGCATTGGTATATGACCAGGGCGAGACCAACTTCACCAGAATATCCCTTTGATCCAGAAATCGAACGAACCTTACAAAGACTTAGACGAAGGATAAGAGAAGCAATGGCAAATCAAGATGGCAATATGAATCAAGATGTTCGAGCAGGAGGAGGAGTGATTCTTGCACGGAACAGAACTATTCGAGACTATCTTGAAGAAGATCTTGATGGACTTAACCCAGGAGTTGTCGCACCTGAAATTGAAGCTGACCACTTTGAGTTGAAACCGGTAATGTTTAATATGATCAACACAATAGGTCAATTTCGCGGCTCAGCAACTGAAGATGCACGACAACATCTGAAATCTTTCCTCGAGATTTGTAACTCGTTCAAGATACACGGATTCACCCCCGATGTCCTACGATTAAGATTATTCCCCTATTCACTGAGGGATAGGGCGAAAGCATGGTTGAATAGCATTCCTGCCGGATGCATAGCATCTTGGACTGATCTTTGTCGTGATTTCCTTGCTAGATTTAATCCTACAAATTTGGTGATAAGCCAGAACGACATTACTTTTTTCGGCAGCGGATGATGAATCCATGTACGAGGCTTGGGAGCGATATAGAGAACTTCTACACAAATGCCCCCTACACGGATTCTCGGTGTGGACTCAAGTAACAATGTTTTACAACGCCGTGAATACACCAACAAGGATGATGCTAGATGCCTCGGCAAACGGCATACTCCTAGATAAGTCGCCGGAAGAAGCAATGCAAATCTTAAACAGGCTGGCCAAGAATGACTATCAATTCCTATCTACTAGAAGAGGAGGAGTTAGACGCCAAGCCACAACACATGAACTAGGATCATCAGATTCAATTTCGGCACAATTGGCCACTTTAACCAAGATGGTCCAGAACATGCAAAAACCAAACAACACACATGAAGTCAAGGTAATGGATTCTTTTTGTGAGTTATGTGGTGATAACCATAATTCTTCTGAATGTATGCAGAATCCGGAATCCAGCTTCTATGTGGGGAATTACAATCGGAGTAACAACATGATGTCCAATACATACAATCCAGCTTGGAAGAAGCACCCGAATTTGTCATGGAGTAATCCCAACAATGCTCTAAACCAGAACAATCAGAATGCACAAGCATCGGATTTCAGTGAGAATATGCCACGCAACAGATGATCGCAAAGCAACAACCGACAACATCTAGTTCTTTGGAAAATTCTCTAAATGCTTTTATGATGAAAACTGAATCTTATATGGCTGAGAATAGTAATTTCATAAAAAGAACTGATGCTTTTATTAACAGGACCGAGATGAGATTGCAAAACCAAGAGGCGGCAATCAAATCATTGGAAAATCAAGTCGGACAGTTTGCTCAAAATCTGAATACTAGACCACAAGGAGGTTTACCTAGCGATACTGAAGTCGCAAGAGGAACTGGCCATGAGCAATGTAAGGCGATCACCACTAGAAGTGGCCAACAACTTAGAGAGGTTCAAACCCGCTCGTCAAACAAAACTCCACAAAAAGATCAAGACGAACCTAGTGGCAAAGCCTCAGATGCTGAACCAGGAATTGCCGCGGCAACCGGCAATAAGCATGCCTCGACAACTGACGACGCCTCGGCAACTTGCGATAAGCATGCCTCGGCAACCCCAGTTGATAACGCCGGCAACTCCAGATGTCCCGGCAATGCCGTCAATCAGGTTTCAAACCAATGAAAGAATCGAAGATATCCGACTTCCACCACCATTCCCACAAAGGTTGAAGCGACAAAAGCAAGAATACCAATTCAAGAAGTTTCTTGATATCCTAAAGCAAGTCCACATCAACTTGCCACTGGTAGAAGCAATTGAACAAATGCCAAACTATGCCCAGTTTCTTAAAGACATTGTGTCCAAGAGAACAAGGCTAGGAGAGTTTGAAACAGTTGCCGCAACAGAGGGATGCATGGCAATGTTGCACAATCGTATGCCACCCAAGTTGAAGGATCCCGGAAGTTTCACAATACCATGTTCTATTGGAAATCACTATGTCGGGAAAGCACTATGCGACCTAGGGGCTAGCATAAACTTGATGCCTAAATTGGTTTTCCAGAAACTAGGAATCGGGAAGGCAAGACCTACAATGATTATGCTGCTGCTAGCTAAGCCAGATCTTATGTGCATCCAGAGGGAAAAATCGAAGACATACTGGTAAAAGTTGATAAATTTATTTTTCCCACTGACTTTATTGTTTTGGATTGTGAAGCAGATGAGCATGCACCCATCATTCTCGGTAGACCATTCCTAGCAACAGGGAGAACCTTGATTGATGTTGAAAAGGGAGAACTCACAATGAGGGTGAATGACCAGCAAGTTAAACTAAATGTGTTCCAAACACTAAGGCATGCCGATGATCCAGAAGAATGCCAACTACTTCATGCCACGACAGAGTTTAACTTCGATGAGGAATTTAGTTGCCTCGGCAACTACATTGCCGACCAAGAGGAACATGAGGAGTATGAAGAACCGGTCGATGAGGAACAACCAGAAGAGGCAAATTGGCTAGTCAACCGACCAGGTACATACTTTGAACCACTGGACTACTCAGGTAAGGAAGGTAAGCTCGAAAAACCCTCTATTGAACAACCACCAATTCTTGAGTTGAAACAATTGCCAGAGCAACTAAAATATGTATACTTAGGGACCGATAATACATTGCCTGTAATTATTTCTTCTAAGTTACAGCCTGAGTAGGAAAAGAAGCTGATCAAGATGTTGAAGCTACACAAAAAGGCAATAGGGTGGACAATTGCCGACTTGAAGGGAATTAGCCCGGCGGTGTGCATGCACAAGATCTTGTTGGAAGATGATCACAAACCTTCAATTGAGGCCCAAAGAAGACTGAATCATGCCATGAAAGGGGTTGTAATGAAAGAAATCATCAAGTGGCTTGACTTGGCATTATATACCCTATCTCTCGATGATAGTACGTAGGTAAGCCGGTACAATGTGTACCGAAAAAAGGGAGGTATAACAGTGGTAAGCAATGAAAATAATGAACTTATCCCAACCAGGACTGTGACCGGTTGGAGGGTTTGTATGGACTATCGAAAGCTAAACAAAGCTACTAGGAAAGATCACTTCCCATTACCCTTTATTGATCAAATGCTTGACCGTCTTGCAGGTAAACCCTTTTATTGTTTTCTTGATGGTTATTCAGGTTACAATCAGATTGCCATAGCACCAGAAGATCAAGAAAAGACAACCTTCACATGCCCATACGACACTTATGCCTTCCGAAGGATGCCGTTTGGATTGTGTAACGCCCCGGCAACCTTCCAAAGATGCATGATGGCACTCTTTTCAGACATGGTCGAAGACTTCCTTGAGATCTTCATGGATGATTTTTCGGTTTTTGGTAATGACTTCGACGGCTGCCTCGGCAATTTAGAGAGGGTGTTAGCAAGATACGAAGAAACGGATTTAGTCCTCAATTGGGAGAAATGCCACTTTATGGTAGATGAAGGAATAGTGCTCGGCCACAAAATTTCATCCAAGGGAATTGAAGTTGACAAAGCCAAGGTGGACGTGATCGAGAGATTACCCCCACCAAGTTCGGTTAAAGGAATTCGAAGTTTTCTCGGACATACAGGTTTTTACAAGAAGTTCATTCATAATTTTTCTAAAATCACTAAACCCTTGTGTAATCTGCTTGAACAGGATAAAGTCTTCAATTTTGATGATTCTTGCACTCAAGCATTCGAAACCCTAAAGAAAAAGCTTGCCTCGGCACCCATTGTCGTTCCACCAGATTGGACACTACCTTTTGAGCTCATGTGTGATGCAAGTGATTTCGCGGTAGGAGCAGTCCTAGGCCAACGCACAGGTAAGACCTTCCATGTGATATACTACGCTAGTAAAACTCTTAATAGTGCTCAAGTGAATTACACAACAACGGAGAAAGAGTTACTAGCTGTAGTTTTCGCATTTGACAAGTTCCGATCCTATTTAATTGGTACAAAGGTAATTGTTCATACGGACCATTCGGCAATCAAATACTTATTTGCTAAAAAGGATGCTAAACCTCGTTTGATTCGTTGGATATTACTTTTACAAGAATTTGATATTGAAATTAAGGACAGGAAAGGAACAGAAAATCAAGTGGCCGATCACTTATCACGTTTGGAACGCAATAGGGAGGAGGACGCAGATCTAGAGATATGCGATGCATTCCCGGATGAACAAATTCTAGTTGCCTCGGCAACCCTCGACGCCTCGGCAACCCTAGACGCCGCAGCAGCCTTTGACGCGCATGCCTCTACAATTTTGGGAGCAGTTGCCACGGCGGCACATGCCTCGGCAATACCCTGGTACGCGGATTTAGTTAATTTCCTTGTTTGTGGTATTTTTCCTTATGGCATTACTCACCAAGGGAAGAAGCGGTTCCGCCATGATGCTAAGCATTACTTTTGGGACGAGCCTCTTTTGTTTAAACAATGTGCAGATCAGGTTATACGCCGATGTGTCCCTGAAGAAGAGCAACAGAATGTACTCCGGCAATGCCATTCTTCACCCTATGGAGGACATTTTGGAGGAACTCGTACCGCGGCCAAAGTCTTGCAATCCGGTTTGTATTGGCCAACATTATACAAAGATGCCCAAGACTTTTACAAGCAATGTGATCATTGCCAGAGGACGGGCAATATCTCTAGACGACATGAGATGCCACTCCAGAACATCATCGAGGTGGAACTGTTCGATGTATGGGGGATCGACTTTATGGGACCTTTCCCATCTTCATTCGGCAACCTTTATATTCTACTTGCCGTCGACTACGTGTCTAAATGGGTTGAGGCAGCTGTAGTCCCCAACAACGATTCCAAGACCGTGCAAAGATTCATACAGAAAAACATATTTACACGGTTTGGGATGCCGAGAGTAATTATCAGCGACGAAGGCAAGCATTTTGACAACAGGCTAATTGCCAAGATGTTGCAACGCTTCGGCATATCACACAAGATCGCCACGGCATATCACCCACAAACCAACGGGCAAGCAGAAATTTCCAACCGGGAGTTGAAGGGAATACTAGAGAAAGTTGTAAATCCCTCAAGGAAAGATTGGTCATTAAGACTAGATGACGCACTTTGGGCATATCGCACTGCATTCAAAACACCCTTAGGTATGTCCCCCTTCCGACTTGTCTATGGCAAAATATGCCATCTACCGGTGGAAATCGAGCACAAGGCGTACTGGGCAATCAAGACCGTGAATATTGGGAAAGTGCCGAACAAAAGCGTTTGATGGACCTCAATGAGATAGAAGAATTTCGTGCACTCGCCTATAACAATGCACGAATCTACAAGGAGAAAACAAAGCGATGGCACGACAAGAAACTATTGCCACGGCAATTCACGCCAGGGCAACTAGTTCTCCTATTCAATTCTCGGCTAAAACTTTTCCCGGGAAAGCTGAAATCAAGATGGTCGGGACCATTCGAAGTCGTCAAACCATTCTCTCGTGGTGCTGTGATAATCAAGTCCATCTCCGACAACCATGAATTCAAAGTTAATGGACAAAGACTGAAGCACTACAATGGTGCCCATGTGGAACGTAACAAAGAAGTGGTCAACTTAGGAGATGCATGAGCATGCTCTCCTTTCAATATTTTCTTTTTCTTTTTCTTTTTATTTTTATTTTCATTTTTATTTTTAGGAGATATTTTATTTTTCTTCATTATCTTTAGCTTCAAGGTTTTCTTTGTTTTCTTTTTTACAACAAGACTCACAACTACTATGCTAAGGAAATTTACTGCCAAGATCCTTGCCCCGGCAACCAATGAAGAAGATGCCGCGGCAACCTACATCGTGCCTGCACAAGCTGATGCCACGGCAACCAACCCTGAAGATGCCACGACAACAAAGCTAAAGACATCCCGGCAACAAGAAAACAACCATCACGTTCAAGCAAGAGAATCAAGACACCGACTAGAAGGAAACTAATCATCTACGATGATGAAATCTCGGAGTAAGTCCTCGTATGCATTTTTATTTTTATTTTTCGTTATTTTTATGCATGCATTGAGGACAATGCCTCACTCGAGTTTGGGGGGGATTGTTATTAGTAGTTACCATGTTTAATTACATTCATCTTAAGTATTACATTTAGGATACATAAATTGCTTGCCATGCCTTTAATTGGAACAAGAATTGCTTAGATTTGATGAATATTCGATGATGACTTTGCCAATGCACTTAATCGATAGAATTTTTATTCTAGGATAACCATGGAAAAACTTAGAATTTTACTATGATGCTAAATTTGATAAAACACTGTTGTGGTTTGATTGATTTAAGGAATTCTAGTGAACTTAGGTTGATAATTAACAAATTTGGGGATTAGAATAAAAATTGGATGAATGCTAGAGGTGCCCGAAATTGGCTCTAGCATGTGCTAAAAAAAATTTCACTAGAGGTGCCCGAAGCTGGCTCTAGGATGTGTTAAAAAAATTTAACTAGAGGTGCCCGAAACCGGCTCTAATCGATTAAATTAACTTAAGAAAACTAAAAACAAAACACTAGATGTGCCCAACACTGGCTCTAGTTAAAACATGTTAAAAAGAACCCAATGAAGTAATTTGAAAACCTCTTGCTTGCATAGAATCCGAAAAATCAACTTGCACACAACTCCGCACACACTCACAAGCATTATAGTTTGATCCGAGTAATTCCTCAGTTTTCTGAAAAATAAAAAGCCAATCATACTTTGTGCCCCGGTTCAGAGAATTGAAATCAAGTTCAAAGCTAAGTTTGTGAAAATTGAAGTCTTGCCAGGTAATTATGAGTTTGCATTGCTTGAGGACAAGCAATAGTTCGAGTTTGGGGGTGTGATAAGTGTTCAAAAGTACTATTTTTCTTACCCTTTTTTCTCATATTATTGTTAGACTTAGGCTCATATTAGTTGCATAGTTAGCCATTCATGCATTAATCCATGTTTCCTTCCATCGTTGAGCTTGATTACATAACTTGGTAGTTTTTGTGGAAAAGATGCTGCTTTGGTGTGCTTTGTGTGTGTATGTGCAGGATCACTTGCCAAAGCAATGCCGAGCTAGTTGACAGGGCAATGCATGAAGGATATGCCGAGCTAGTTGCCAGGGCAATGCATGAAAGAGACGCCGAACCAGTTGCCATGGCAATTGTCGACAAAGAGAAAATGCAATAGGGATGTCGAAATTAATGACTATACAAGCCCAAGATGACGTGGAGCAAAGCCCAAGCCCAAATGAATTTGATTTCCATGCAGAGATTAAAGAAGAATTAAATTCCAAGAAGATAGGAGAAGTTCTAATAGGAATAAAATTATAATAAAGAATTATATTCTTTAAAGATAATTTAATTCCAACTCAAACTCCTCCTCAAAGAAGGACTTTGGCCTAGCCCTATAAATAGCAAGGAGATTTTGACAAGAGAGAAAGAGAGAGCATTAGGGAAATTTCAACAAGTCCAAGGGAGAAAGCAAGGGATTTTCGACAAGCTTCATCTTTTCTTTCTTGTTCGATTGGGTTCATGCTAGGGATTGTTTATCTTGTGTTTCTTTGGAACCTAGCCATGAACTAAATTTACTTGGCTATGGTTATTGTGTTTTGTGGTTGTGAGAAACTATTGGTTTTTGTTTAGGTAATAAGAGTTTGTACTTTTCTATTTCAAGGTTTATTCATTCTTGGTTCTTATTCTTGTTTGCGAGTGAATTGGGAGAGGATCTCGTGATTTCATCTATTTATCTAATATCGGGAGAGTTAGATTCAAGAAACGAATGAATATGATCTTTATTCAATCCAATGATGGTGAAGATTAATCCGGCTTAGGAATAAGTTAAGGATTTCAACGGCTAAGAGGAGCGCAAGATTGGTTGTTGTTCACCCTTGATTCACGCAGGGATGTATTATCAAGGCATGCACAAGTAGCTAGAGTTTTGACTTAGGGATAAGAAGAAACCATTGAAGAACGCTCTGCCGAACCATGAAGGTTGCTGCCCAGAAGCCCAAGTAGTTGCCCAACTAGTTGCCCAGGTGTTGCGTGTAATAAGTGCTACGCAAATGTGCAAGTATACACGTCGCAAGTTATAGTATAAAAGATATCGTCTCCACAGGGATTGGTGCTACTTCAAGATTCTAGTCTCTTGCACTGTAAAAGTAAAAACACAAATAAAGGATTATAGAAGTTTAACTAATAACTAATCTAGAAAGCAATAAAGTAAAAGAAAAGATGAATTCAAATGAGAGAGAGATAGGCCAGGTTATCGTGAGTTGAGGTGTGATAGCCGATTGGATCGTCTTGGCAAAAGAGTGCACGGGCAACTCAGTTGCCGTGGCAACTTGCACAACGGGGTTGCCTTGGCAATTAATCGATGGTCGCCTGGGCAACTACTTGGGCGTCTGGGCAGCAACTTCAAGGTTCGGCGGAGCGTTCTTCAATGGTTTCTTCTTATCCCTAAGTCGAAACTCTAGCTACTTGTGCATGCCTTGATAATACATCCCTGCGTGAATCAAGGGTGAACAACAACCAATCTTGCGCTCCTCTTAGCCGTTGAAATCCTTAACTTATTCCTAAGCCGGATTAATCTTCACCATCATTGGATTGAATAAAGATCATATTCATTCGTTTCTTGAATCTAACTCTCCCGATATTAGATAAATGGATGAAATCACGAGATCCTCTCCCAATTCACTCGCAAACAATAATAAGAACCAAGAATGAATAAACCTTGAAATAGAAAAGTGCAAACTCTTATTACCTAAACAAAACCAATAGTTTCTCACAACCACAAAACACAATAACCATAGCCAAGTAGATTTAGTTCATGGCTAGGTTCCAAAGAAACACAAGATAAACAATCCCTAGCATGAACCCAATCGAACAAGGAAGAAAAGATGAAGCTTGTCGAAAATCCCTTGCCCTAGATGCTTGCCGAAAATTCCCATTGCTTCCTCTCTTGGACTTGTCGAATTTTGCCCTCATGCCCTCTATCAAGTTGTTGAAATCTCCTTGCTATTTATAGGGCTAGGCCAAAGTCCTTCTTTGAGGAGGAGTTTGAGTTGGAATTAAATTATCTTTAAAGAATATAATTCTTTATTATAATTTTATTCCTATTAGAACTTCTCCTATCTTCTTGGAATTTAATTCTTCTTTAATCTCTGCATGGCAATCAAATTCCTTTGGGTTTGGGCTTTGCTCCACGTCATCTTGGGCTTGTTTAGTCATCAATTTCGCCTACCATATCACCTTTACTCTTGTCGAAAATTGCCATGGCAACTGGCTCGGCGTCTCCTTCATGTATTGCCCTGGCAACTAGCTCGGTATCTCCTTCATGCATTGCCCTGGCAACTAGCTCAGCATTGCTTTGGCAAGTGATCCTGCACATACACACACAAAGCACACCAAAGCAGCATCTTTTCCACAAAAACTACCAAGTTATGTAATCAAGCTCAACGATGGAAGGAAACATGGATTAATGCATGAATGGCTAACTATGCAACTAATATGAGCCTAAGTCTAACAATAATATGAGTAAAAAGGGTAAGAAAAATAGTACTTTTGAACACTTATCACACCCCCAAACTCGAACTATTGCTTGTCCTCAAGCAATGCAAACTCATAATTACCTGCCAAGACTTCAATTTTCACAAACTCAGCTTTGAACTTGATTTCAATTCTCTGAACCGGGGCACAAAGTATGATTGGCTTTTTATTTTTCAGAAAATTGAGGAATTACTCGGAATCAAACTATAATGCTTGTGAGTGTGTGCGGAGTTGTGTGCAAGTTGATTTTTCGGATTCTATGCAAACAATAGGTTTTCAAATTACTTCATTGTGTTCTTTTTAACATGTTTTAACTAGAGCCAGTGTTGGGCACCTCTAGTGTTTTGTTTTTAGTTTTCTTAAGTTAATTTAATCGACTAGAGCCGGTTTCAGGCACCTCTAGTTAATTTTTTTTAACACATCCTAGAGCCAGTTTCGGGCACCTCTAGTGAAATTTTTTTTAGCACATGCTAGAGCCAATTTCGGGCACCTCTAGCATTCATCCAATTTTTATTCTAATCCCCCAATTTGTTAATTATCAACCTAAGTTCACTAGAATTCCTTAAATCAATCAAACCACAACAGTGTTTTATCAAATTTAGCATCATAGTAAAATTCTAAGTTTTTCCATGGTTATCCTAGAATAAAAATTCTATCAATTAAGTTCATTGGAAAAGTCATCATCGAATATTCATCACATCTAAGCAATTCTTGTTCCAATTAAAGGCATGGCAAGCAATTTATGTATCCTAAATGTAATACTTAAGTGAATGTAACTAAACATGGTAACTACTAATAACAATCCCCTCCAAACTCGAGTGAGGCATTGTCCTCAATGCATGCATAAAAATAACGAAAAATAAAAATAAAAATGCATACGAGGACTTACTCCGAGAGTTCGTCATCGTAGATGATTAGTTTCCTTTTGGTCGGTGTCTTGATTCTCTTGCTTGAACGCGATGGTTGTTTTCTTGTTGCCGGGATGTCTTTAGCCTTGGTTGCCGTGGCATCTTCAGAGTTGGTTGCCGTGGCATCAGCTTGTGCAGGCACGATGTAGGTTGCCGCGACATCTTCTTCATTGGTTGTCAGGGCAAGGATCTTGGCAGTAAATTTCCTTAGCATAGTAGTTGTGAGTCTTGTTGTGAAAAAGAAAACAAAGAAAACCTAAAAACTAGAGATAATGAAGAAAAAATAAAATATCTCCTAAAAATAAAAATGAAAATAAAAATAAAAAGAAAAAGAAAATACTGAAAGGAGAGCATGCTCATGCATCTCCTAAGTTGACCACTTCCTTGTTACGTTCCACATGGGCACCATTGTAGTGCTTCAATCTTTGTCCATTAACTTTGAATTCATGGTTGTCAGAGATGGACTTGATTATCACTGCACCATGAGAGAATGGTTTGACGACTTCGAATGGTCCCGACCATCTTGATTTCAGCTTTCTCGGGAAAAGTTTTAGCCGAGAATTGAATAGGAGAACTAGTTGCCCTGGCGTGAATTGTCGTGGCAATAGTTTCTTGTTGTGCCATCGCTTTGTTTTCTCCTTGTAGATTCGTGCATTGTTATAGGCGAGTGCACGAAATTCTTCTATCTCATTGAGATCCATCAAGGTCTTTTGTCCGGCACTTTCCCAATCCATATTCACGGTCTTGATTGCCCAGTACGCCTTGTGCTCGATTTCCACCGGTAGATGACATGTTTTACCATAGACAAGTCGGAAGGGGGACATACCTAAGGGTGTTTTGAATGCAGTGCGATATGCCCAAAGTGCGTCATCTAGTCTTAATGACCAATCCTTCCTTGAGGTATTTACAACTTTCTCGAGTATTCCCTTCAACTCTCGGTTGGAAATTTCTGCTTGCCCGTTGGTTTGTGGGTGATATGCCGTGGCGATCTTGTGTGATATGCCGAAGCGTTGCAACATCTTGGCAATTAGTCTGTTGTCAAAATTCTTGCCTTCGTCGCTGATAATTGCTCTCGGCATCCCAAACCGTGTAAATATGTTTTTCTGCAGGAATCGTTGCACGATCTTGGAATCGTTGTTGGGAACTGCAGCTGCCTCTACCCATTTAGACACGTAGTCGACGGCAAGTAGAATGTAGAGGTTGCCGAATGAAGATGGGAAAGGTCCCATAAAATTGATCCCCCATACATCGAACAGTTCCACCTCGATGATGTTCTGGAGTGGCATCTCATGTTGTCTAGAGATATTGCCCGTCCTCTGGCAATGATCACATTGCTTGTAAAAGTCTTGGGCATCTTTGTACAATGTTGGCCAATACAACCCGGATTGCAAAACTTTGGCCGCGGTACGAGTTCCTCCAAAATGTCCTCCATAGGGTGAAGAATGGCATTGCCGGAGTACATTCTGTTGCTCTTCTTCAGGGACACATCGGCGTATAACCTGATCTGTACATTGTTTAAACAAAAGAGGCTTGTCCCAAAAGTAATGCTTAGCATCATGGCGAAACCGCTTCTTCCCTTGGTGAGTAATGCCATAAGGAAAAATACCACAAACAAGGAAGTTAACTAAATCCGCGTACCAGGGTATTGCCGAGGCATGTGCTGCCGTGGTGACTGCTCCTAAGATTTTCGAGGCGTGTGCGTCAAAGACTGCTGTGGTGTCGAGAGTTGCCGAGGCGTGTGCATCCATGGTTGTCGAGGCGTCAAGGGTTGTCGAGGCGTCTAGGGTTGCCGAGGCGTTGAGGGTTTCCGAGGCAACTAGAATTTGTTCATCCGGAAATGCATCGCATATCTCTAGATCCGCGTCCTCTTCCCTATTGCGTTCTAGACGTGATAAGTGATCGGCCACTTGGTTTTCTGTTCCTTTCCTGTCCTTAATTTCAATATCAAATTCTTGTAAAAGTAATATCCAACGAATCAAACGAGGTTTAGCATCCTTTTTAGCAAATAAGTATTTGATTGCCGAATGGTCCGTATGAACAATTACCTTTGTACCAATTAAATAGGATCGGAACTTGTCAAATGCGAAAACTACAGCTAGTAACTTTTTCTCCGTTGTTGTATAATTCACTTGAGCACAATTAAGAGTTTTACTAGCGTAGTATATCACATGGAAGGTCTTACATGTGCGTTGGCCTAGGACTGCTCCTACCGCAAAATCACTTGCATCACACATGAGCTCAAAAGGTAGCGTCCAATCTGGTGGAACGACAATAGGTGCCGAGGCAAGCTTTTTCTTTAGGGTTTCGAATGCTTGAGTGCAAGAATCATCAAAATCAAAGACTTTATCCTGTTCAAGCAGATTACACAAGGGTTTAGTGATTTTAGAAAAATTATGAATGAACCTCCTGTAAAAACCTGCATGTCCGAGAAAACTTCGAATTCCTTTAACCGAATTTGGTGGGGGTAATCTCTCGATCACGTCCACCTTGGCTTTGTCTACTTCAATTCCCTTGGATGAAATCTTGTGGCCGAGCACTATTCCTTCATCTACCATAAAGTGGCATTTCTCCCAATTGAGGACTAAATCCGTTTCTTCGCATCTTGCCAACACTCTCTCTAAATTGCCGAGACAGCCGTCGAAGTCATCACCAAAAACCGAAAAATCATCCATGAAGATCTCAAGGAAGTCTTCGACCATGTCTGAAAAGAGCGCCATCATGCATCTTTGGAAGGTTGCCGGGGCGTTACACAATCCGAACGGCATCCTTCGGAAGGTATAAGTACTGTATGGGCACGTGAAGGTTGTCTTTTCTTGATCTTCTGGTGCTATTGCAATCTGATTATAACCGGAATAACCATCAAGAAAACAATAAAAGTGTTTACCTGCAAGACGGTCAAGCATTTGATCAATAAAGGGTAATGGGAAGTGATCTTTCCTAGTGGCTTTGTTTAGCTTTCGATAGTCCATACAAACCCTCCAACCGGTCACAGTCCTGGTTGGGATAAGTTCATTATTTTCATTGCTTACCACTGTTATACCTCCTTTTTTCGGTACACATTGTACCGGGCTTACCCACGTACTATCGGAGATAGGGTATATAATGCCGACGTCAAGCCACTTGATGATTTCTTTCATTACAACCTCTTTCATGGCATGATTCAGTCTCCTCTGGGCCTCAATTGAAGGTTTGTGATCATCTTCCAACAAGATCTTGTGCATGCACACCGCCGGGCTAATTCCCTTCAAGTCGGCAATTGTCCACCCTATTGCCTTTTTGTGTACCTTCAACATCTTGATCAGCTTCTTTTCCTGCTCAGGCTGTAACTTAGAACAAATAATTACAGGTAAAGTATTATCGGTCCCTAAGTATACATATTTTAGTTGCTCTGGCAATTGTTTCAACTCAAGAATTGGTGGTTGTTCAATAGAGGGTTTTTCGAGCTTACCTTCCTTACCTGAGTAGTCCAGTGATTCAAAGTATGTACCTGGTCGGTTGACTAGCCAATTTGCCTCTTCTTCTTGTTTCTCATCAACCGGTTCTTCATACTCCTCAGGTTCCTCTTGTAGTTGCCGAGGCAACTAAATTCCTCATCGAAGTTAAACTCTACCGTTGCATGAAGTAGTTGGCATTCTTCTGGATCATCGGCATGCCTTAGTGTTTGGAACACATTTAGTTTGACCTGCTGGTCATTCACCCTCATTGTGAGTTCTCCCTTTTCAACGTCGATCAAGGTTCTCCCTGTCGCTAGGAATGGTCTCCCGAGAATGATAGTTGCATGCTCATCTACTTCACAATCCAAAACAATAAAGTCAGCGGGAAAAATAAATTTATCAACTTTTACCAGTAAGTCCTCGATTTTTCCCTCTGGATGCATATAGGATCTGTCGACTAGCTGCAGCATAACTGTTGTAGGTCTTGCCTTCCCGATTCCTAGTTTTTGGAAAACCGATTTAGGCATCAAGTTTATGCTAGCCCCTAGGTCGCATAGTGCTTTCCCGACATAGTGATTTCCAATCGAACAGGGTATTGTGAAACTTCCGGGATCCTTCAACTTAGGTGGCATACGATTGTGCAACATTGCCATGCATCCCTCCGTCGCGGCAACTGTTTCAAACTCTCCTAGCCTTGTTCTTTTGGACACAATGTCTTTAAGGAACTTGGCATAGTTTGGCATTTGTTCAATTGCTTCCACCAATGGCAAGTTGATGTGGACTTGCTTTAGGATATCAAGAAACTTCTTGAATTGGTATTCTTGCTTTTGTCGCTTCAACCTTTGTGGGAATGGTGGTGGAAGTCGGATATCTTCGATCCTTTCATTGGTTGGAAACTAATTGACGGCATTGCCGGGACATCTGGAGTTGCCGAGGCGTTATCAACTGGGGTTGCCGAGGCGTGCTTATTGCAAGTTGTCGAGGCATCGTCGGTTGCCGAGGCATGCTTATTGCCGGTTGCCGCGGCAATTCCTGGTTCAGTATCTGAGGCTTTGCCACTAGGTTCGTCTTGATCTTTTTGTGGAGTTTTGTTTGATGAGCGGGTTTGAACCTCTCTAAGTTGTTGGCCACTTCTGGTGGTGATTGCCTTACATTGCTCATGGCCAGTTCCTCTCGCGACTTCAGTATCGCTAGGTAAACCTCCTTGTGGTCTAGTATTCAGATTTTGAGCAAACTGTCCGACTTGATTTTCCAATGATTTGATTGCCGCCTCTTGGTTTTGCAATCTCATCTCGGTCCTGTTAATGAAAGCATCAGTTCTTTTTATGAAATTACTATTCTCAGCCATATAAGATTCATTTTTCATCATAAAAGCATTTAGAGAATTTTCCAAAGAACTAGATGTTGTCGGTTGTTGCCGCGCATCATTGTCGGGCATATTTTGTTGGAATCCCGATGCTTGTGCATTCTGATTGTTCTGGTTTAGAGCATTGTTGGGATTACTCCATGAAAAATTTGGGTGCTTCTTCCAAGCTAGATTGTATGTATTGGACATCACGTTATTGCTCGATTGTAATTCCCCACATAGAAGTCGGATTCCGGATTCTCGCATACATTCGTAAGAATTATGGTTATCACCACATAACTCACAAAAAGAATCCATTACCTTGACTTCATGTGTGTTGTTTGGTTTTTGCATGTTCTGGACCATCTTGGTTAAAGCGGCCAATTGTGCCGAAATTGAATCTGATGATCCTAGTTCATGTATTGTGGCTTGGCGTCTAACTCATCCTCTTCTAGTAGATGGGAATTGATAATCATTCTTGGCCAGCCTGTTTAAAATTTGCATTGCTTCTTCCGGCGACTTATCTAGGAGTATGTCATTTGCCGAGGCATCTAGCATCATCCTTGTTGGTGTATTCACGGCGTTGTAAAACATTGTTACTTGAGTCCACACCGGGAATCCGTGTAGGGGGCATTTGTGTAGAAGTTCTCTATATCACTCCCAAGCCTCGTACATGGATTCATCATCTGCCTGCCGAAAAGAAGTAATGTCGTTACGAAGCTTATCAGTCAAATTTGTAGGATTAAATCTAGCAAGGAAATCACGACAAAGATCAGTCCAAGAAGCTATGGATCCGGCAGGAATGCTATTCAACCATGCTTTCGCCCTATCCCTCAGTGAACAGGGGAATAATCTTAATCGTAGGACATTGGGGGTGACTCCGTGTATCTTGAACGAGTTGCAAATCTCGAGGAAAGATTTCAGATGTTGCCGTGCATCTTCAGTTGCTAAGCCACCAAATTGACCTATTGTGTTGATCATATTAAACATTACCGGTTTCAACTCAAAGTGGTCGGCTTCAATTTCAGGTGCGACAACTCTTGGGTTAAGTCCATCAAGATCTTCTTCAAGATAGTCTCGAATAGTTCTGTTTCGTGCAAGAATCACTCCTCCTCCTGCTCGAACATCTTGATTCATATTGCCGTCTTGATTTGCCATTGCTTCTATTATCCTTCGTCTAAGTCTTTGTAAGGTTCGTTCGATTTCTGGATCAAAGGGATATTCTGGTGAAGTCGGTCTCGCCCTTGGTCATATACCAATGCAAAACCACAGTTTGTTAGCCCTTTGAATTTTAAACAAGAAAAATAATAAAAAGAAAGTGCAAGAAAATAAAAACAAAGTCGCTATTGCCAATCCCCGGCAACGGCGCCAAAAACTTGTTGCGCGTAATAAGTGCTACGCAAATGTGCAAGTATACACGTCGCAAGTTATAGTATAAAAGATATCGTCTCCATAGGGATTGGTGCTACTTCAAGATTCTAGTCTCTTGCACTGTAAAAGTAAAAACACAAATAAAGGATTATAGAAGTTTAACTAATAACTAATCTAGAAAGCAATAAAGTAAAAGAAAAGATGAATTCAAATGAGAGAGAGATAGGCCAGGTTATCATGAGTTGAGGTGTGATAGCCGATTGGATCGTCTTGGTAAAAGAGTGCACGGGCAACTCAGTTGCCGTGGCAACTTGCACAACGGGGTTGCCTTGGCAACTAATCGATGGTTGCCCGGGCAACTAGTTGGGCAACTAGTTGGGCAACTACTTGGGCGTCTGGGCAGCAACTTCAAGGTTCGGCGGAGCGTTCTTCAATGGTTTCTTCTTATCCCTAAGTCGAAACTCTAGCTACTTGTGCATGCCTTGATAATACATCCCTGCGTGAATCAAGGGTGAACAACAACCAATCTTGCGCTCCTCTTAGCCATTGAAATCCTTAACTTATTCCTAAGCCGGATTAATCTTCACCATCATTGGATTGAATAAAGATCATATTCATTCGTTTCTTGAATCTAACTCTCCCGATATTAGATAAATGGATGAAATCACGAGATCCTCTCCCAATTCACTCGCAAACAATAATAAGAACCAAGAATGAATAAACCTTGAAATAGAAAAGTGCAAACTCTTATTACCTAAACAAAACCAATAGTTTCTCACAACCACAAAACACAATAACCATAGCCAAGTAGATTTAGTTCATGGCTAGGTTCCAAAGAAACACAAGATAAACAATCCCTAGCATGAACCCAATCGAACAAGGAAGAAAAGATGAAGCTTGTCGAAAATCTCTTGCCCTAGATGCTTGCCGAAAATTCCCCTTGCTTCCTCTCTTGGACCTGTCGAATTTTTCCCTCATGCCCTCTATCAAGTTGTCGAAATCTCCTTGCTATTTATAGGGCTAGGCCAAAGTCCTTCTTTGAGGAGGAGTTTGAGTTGAAATTAAATTATCTTTAAAGAATATAATTCTTTATTATAATTTTATTCCTATTAGAACTTCTCCTATCTTCTTGGAATTTAATTCTTCTTTAATCTCTGCATGGCAATCAAATTCCTTTGGGTTTGGGCTTTGCTCCACGTCATCTTGGGCTTGTTTAGTCATCAATTTCGCCTACCATATCACCTTTACTCTTGTCAAAAATTGCCATGGCAACTGGCTCGGCATCTCCTTCATGTATTGCCCTGGCAACTAGCTCGGCATCTCCTTCATGCATTGCCCTGGCAACTAGCTCGGCATTTCTTTGGCAAGTGATCCTGCATATACACACACAAAGCACACCAAAGCAGCATCTTTTCCACAAAAACTACCAAGTTATGTAATCAAGCTCAACGATGGAAGGAAACATGGATTAATGCATGAATGGCTAACTATGCAACTAATATGAGCCTAAGTCTAACAATAATATGAGTAAAAAGGGTAAGAAAAATAGTACTTTTGAACACTTATCACCAGGCAACCATCGATTAGTTGCCAAGGCAACCCCGTTGTGCAAGTTGCCACGGCAACTGAGTTGCTCGTGCACTCTTTTACCAAGACAATCCAATCGGCTATCACACCTCAACTCACGATAACCTGGCCTATCTCTCTCTCATTTGATCTTATTCTTTTACTTATTTGCTTTCTAGATTAGTTATTAGTTAAACTTCTATAATCCTTTATTTGTGTTTTTACTTTTTACAGTGCAAGAGACTAGATTCTTGAAGTGGCACCAATCCCTGTGGAGACGATATCTTTTATACTATAACTTGCGACGTGTATACTTGCACATTTGCGTAGCACTTATTACGCGCAACATGTAACATCCTAAAAATTGGCCTAGTTGCAAATCAAATTTTGGTGACCAAAAATTTTATTTTCAATGAGTCAAAGTAATCATTGACCATGAGGTAGTTCCACATGTATAAATAGGTAATTATGCATTACCATAGGATAAAAAATGAAAGATTGAATATTAAGAATTTATTGTAAAGCTATAAAATAATGTAAGTCGGTATCGATACGGCATAGCCAGTACCGGTACGATAATTTAAAAATAAAGATTAACGATTGAATAAGGTACCAATATGACATAGCCTGTACTAATATTAATAATAGGTTCAAAATAAAAAAATAAAAAATATACAAAACCCCACGGCAAGGGAAAGCCTTGGCTAATGCCAAATGCCCCATGCACGTGGAAACAAATGGAATTGCATGGCTGTTAATAACATGAGGGAAAGCCATGTAATGGCTAGTAAACAAGTCATAAAATGAATTATGCCACGTGGGGCTAAGGAAAAAGAGATGGGCATAGGTGGCTATTTGATCAGATCATGTAATGTCTTTAAAATGGTTGAAAATTATGAAGACATGTAATATATGCCTTACACCACGTTGGAGTTAAATAAAAAGAAGAAAGATGATCATGGTGAGCAAGCATGCCATGGTTCGTAGCTTCACACCACGTGGAGATTAGGGGATTGAGCTCCAATTGACGTGGAGCATGGTAAGGTAATATGAAATCGGTTCAACAAGATTATAAAAGGGAAATAGTAGTAGAAGGGGGACCACGTATTTGTCACAATACCAAAATATGATGGCTTGGTTATACCTGGAGGAGGAAATTATGCTCCACAATTCCATCCAGATAAATTCGTTGTCAAGGAATCAACAACTCGAAAAATTAGAATTAATGTATCGAACGAGGAATCGTAATTTGAGATATTCCGGAAGACTTTAATATATCGGTGAGTATAATCGTGGTCTAGTTTGAAGCCATTATTTATATTAGATTGGTTTGTAATTAAATCTGAACTCTTATCTTGTTTTAAGAGGTTGTCTTGCCTAATTGAAAGACATAAAAGCTTGAATTTTAGTGTTAAAATGCAACAAGATGTTATTGGTAATTGCACTATTTGGTAGGAATTTAAACACACCTGATTGAATCATACTAATGAGAAGTTAGCTGCCCATATATTTTAATAATTTATTTATGTGGTTGTATGGCTCAACATGTTGATTAGTTACCATTGAAAAAGGGAAATAATAAAAAGGAGAACAATCGAAATTGTTCTGTACATGAGTGTGTAAATCAAGTTTTGCATGTTTTAGCAGCGGTGTTTAGCTCATGGGATATTAGTTTTTAATCTAATAATTTTGTACCTTGGTATATTGAACTTTTAGCTAAAAATTGTATAAACAATAGCTTAATGTGGCTATAAACAAAATAAATCAATCAGGTGGTCAATATAGTTCTTCAATATGAGACGAGTATATGTTTATTGCTAGGCTGAAAAAAATGAAAATGAGTTGGACGAAATTCGAAATCTGAAAGGAAAGACTAAGGAATTTGGAATTAATATCCGAATCGTATAATAATTCGAATTAGGTGAGTATAGTCAGAGTCTCAAAATTATTTAAGTGCCTTTTCGATTTTATTTTTTATTGTTTATTGCATAGCTAATATTGTCACAAGGTACTATTGCATCGAAACCTCTTAGGAGACGACATTGAGAAACTGAGACAACATTGAGAAACGTCGGTAAGTTTATTGCAATGAATTGTTGTTTATCGAACCATTGCCATTTTCATTGATTTCATTGAAACGAAGTGAGATTGGTAAAATTATGATTTTATCCTCAAGTTCTAAATTATCGTAAAAGTAATCACTATTATTGATCACTTATAGCATTTTTTGACCCGATTTTCTACCATACCAGTAAGGGGTGTTACACTAAAGCTACTTGTAATAATGATACTAAAATCACTGTCGATTTTCTAAAGAATTTTGTTTTTCTCCAGGTTTGGCACATAGGGTGAGAATCAATGATCGATTGACACATTTTTTTCAACTAAATTATTGAAGCACTTGTGAAGAAGTACGGAGTAACACAAAAAATTGACATGACTAACCATCCTTAAAATTGCCTGGCGAAAGTTTCGAATCGAGAAATTCAATCGATTCTCGATAAGATTGTGAAGCCAAACCGAAAAGATTGGAGCCTTAAACTCACTGATGCCTTATAGGCATATCGCACAGATTATAAAGGTTTCATCGACATGTCCCCTTACTGTTTAGTCTTTAGTAAACCGTGCCATTTGCCGGTTTGGAGCACAAAGCTTATTGGGCGATCAAAGATGGATGACATCGACAAAGCTCACAAATTACATATTCAAGAGCTAGAAGAGATACAAAAAATAGCTATGACAATGCCTGAATTTATCAGAATAAAATAAAAGAATTTATTGACCGACTAATTTCTTTTAAATCTTTTAATGTTGAGCAAAAAGCGTTGTTTTTTTAACTCTAAACAAAAAAAAATTTGCAGGTAAACTTCAAACGAAGTGGCTTGGACCTTTTATCATGAATCAAGTTTTTTCACATGGCGTAATCAAAATTCAAGATGATTCGGAACAAGTTTCAAGGTGAATGGTCAATGGTTGAAGCCTTTCTATGAGAATCACCAAGCTTGTGTGATGGAGGAAATTATTCTCGAAGAATCGATCGTTTGAATCAAGTCGTCGAGCTAATGGCGTTAAAAAAACACTCTAATAGGAGGCAATCTATTTTTATAGTTTTCTTTGTTTTTTGTTATTTTATTTTTATTTATTTATTTTTCATTTTTTTCATTTTTAAGTACACCAAAGAATTTTGATTGAACTCGAATGAATCGTGTGAGAAGTAGTCTGAGATTTTATCATAAACAAGAAGCTATTTTTGTTCCCAAAATTAGCCCCATCGTGCGCCTAAAACAAAACCCCTTGCCATGGAACTCACCGTTTCATTAAAGTCAAGCCCCCACGTGCGTTTTTTTCTAGCATCTCCACTTATCTTTTATTTCTTTTACCAAAAAACCTAGCCCTATTTTTTTCTTCTACATCATCTCTCAAATGGCTGCAAACCATCATCGTCCACAACCATGCTCGGTCACGCCTCCAACCACTCAAATTGTCAATTTCTTGCACATTCACCATCCAAACAACAACCATGGTCCGAACTCGCAATCAGGCAGGGGTGACTACTTCCCACAGGTTAACCGTCTCTATGTCACTCTTGTTCATCGTGGCCATCGTTAACCAACCAAGAAAACACTTCCAAATGACGAAACAATGTCATTCATTGCCCCTTGATGACTGTTTAGATAACCTATCTTTTGTGCCTTTGTACTTAATTTTTGCATTATTTAGGTTCATATAGTTGCATTTAGGAGTTGTTTGCATATAGTTTTTGTATTATGGTGTCTACTCTTAATTGTTTATATTTTGATGCATTTAATGAGGAAGATAGTGTGTTTTAGTGGTGCTTCTGTAAGAAGCTATGGAGGTAGAGGAGCGTTGGAGAACAAGAGTGGCAACCCTCTCGTGTTAAGCTGACAAAACAGAAGAGTTGGAGGTAAATCAGACTTTGGCACACATGGATTCTCATTTCATATGGAACTCGTTGAATAAAGCAGGAAAGTAAAAACCTCTTTAAGAGGCTTTGTGTTTTAGGGTTACAAAACCCTAGCTCTTCCGCCTATATAAAGAATACTTAGGCCACAAACAAAGAGAGATTGATCTTAGAGGGCAATCTTTAGTCTTTAGTTATCGAAGAACCACATGAGTCGAGGTCTAGAGGAGTCTCTACACAATAAGAGCCATCGAGAGAGTCTTGAGGAGTGCGGGACCTACAACACAGTTAGAGAGCTTAGAGGAGAACATCGAGGATGCTTGATTCTTTGTTTTCCCTTGCTTGATGAACTGCCATGTTCTTTAATACTTTTATTATGGTTGTTTTAGGCTCAGACATGAGCTAAATATTTTTGTTGAGTTTATTGTTTTTTAGGATATTATGTTTTGATTAATTGTTCAATGCTATAGTCTTTTCCTTTATATATTTTGTTCATTGTTCTTCATGCATAGTTATTGTAAGAGTTATCGAGAGAGGCCTTTTAACTATTAATCTGTGTCATAATATCGAGAGATTTAGGTTATACAAATGTAAACAGTGGGACTTAAGCTGTCAACTTAGGTTCTAATCTAGCTTAGACATAAATTTAGGATTTCAACGACTAATAAGGGGAACATGAATAGATAATACAGTTGTTAGGGTTCACATAGACATGTATTATCGTAGCATCCTTGTTATCAACTTCTAGGCATCGAGAGAGTCATAAATTAATTAGAAAACCCTATCAAATAGTTAAAGTCATAATTGATTTACGCAGACATGTATTGCCAACCGTTATAGCATTCAAATAAGTAATCAACATAATTCATAGGCAATAAATCCAACTTTCATAATCATCTGAATATTTGCTACATCATATGCTTGTCTTGATCATTAATATCGATACTTTTATTGCATTTATTTTTGATAATCACCATCAAACCAATACTTGCTCACCAACTCTTAAGTACGATCGCTTTGTATTTATTAATCTAATCTTTGTGGGTTCAACACTCTACTCTATCACTTTATTACTAGCTCACCAATATTGCTTGAGTGATTATGCAGGACCAGTCTGCACATCTCAATAACCATAGTGACATGCTCACAACGCAAGTCGCTATGTTGCAAAACCAACAATCCATCCTACAAAATCACACCAGTTCATTACGGTCCTTGGAAACACAAGTTGGGTAGATTGCCCAAGTCTTGAAGAAGAGACCTCAAGGCGATTTACCTAGTGATACTAAAGTCACTAGGACCTATAATGTGGAGCAATGCAATGCCATCACATTGCGTAGTGGCACACAATTAACCAAAGATGGCAAGTTTGGGGAAGGTTCCCTTGTTGATTCCACTCTGAGCAAGACATCAGTCGATGCTCCGGCACCTAAGGATATATCTCTTGTGTCTGATACAAGGACCTTGCTACTGATGGCAAAGACAATAAAGATAAGAATGCTACAACATCTAGTAGACCATGCGATGAGCCCAGACCACCACCTCCGTTTCCACAATGATTGAAAGCTCAAAAACAGGATGCTCAATTCTAGAAATTTCTAGAGATGCTTAAACAGCTGCTTATTAATGTCCCATTCCTGGAGGCCATCGATCAAATGCCAATCTACGCAAAGTTTTTGAAGGAGATCATGACCAAAAAAAGGATGGTGGTGAGGTTGAAATTGTTGCTATAGCGGGCAAGTGCCTAACGGTGCTAAGTGATTTGCCACCTAACATGAAAGATCCTGACAGTTTCACTATTCCATGTTCCATAGGCCAAAACTAGTATGGTCGTGCTTTGTGCGATCTTAGTGCAAGTTTCAATTTGATGCCAAAATCAGTGTTTTATGAAGTTGGTTATGGAAGAGCCAAACCTACATCGGTGATCCTTCAATTGGTCGATCCTTCCTAAATCCAACCCGAGGGAAGAATTGAAGATGTCCTGGTTAAGTGATGAGTGCATAAAGATCTATTTATTATGCCCTTTATACTTGTTTTTTTGCATGTTTTCAAGTTCATATAGTTTGCAATTAGATTAGATTGTACATATTGTAGATAGGGAGTTACACCGCATGCGCTTTAATGTCATATATTGGTGATTTTTACGGGAAAGTGGTGTTTTGTGGTGCAAACCAACCTTCATGCCTAGGGTCGTCACCCTTGAGCCGTAGCTTATGGACCGTAGTCCCAATATACCATGTACCATGCAAAAGTGTCCAAGGGCTTCCATTGTTTAGGCAACTTAAAGCATTTCATGCTTTAGGAATAGCAAGTGTTCTTGTAGAGAGTTAAGCCTTAGCTCCAATAGTCCCTGTCAATATAATAATTTAATCAATACAATGATCTTGCCAATGCAATGGTCAATATCAATGATCCATATGTATCTCAATGGTGACAATATTAATACTATGATTCAATAATCAATGTTTCAATGACAATGACAATAAAAATGCCAATAACTATAACAATGCCAACACCGATGCTCAATGACTATGACATTGACAATATCAATGTCGATAATTCATTATCAACGTCCAACGGACAACATATCCATGTATCAATAATCTGATGACATAAAAAACAATGACAATGGCTCAATGGACAATACTCAATGCAATGAACTTACCAATGCTTACCAATATTGCCTCCAAAGAGGTTTTAATGCAATAATATGTTAAAACAATGTTAGCAATGCAATAAACAATAATAATGAAATCGGGAAGGTAACTAGCCAATTCTGTTATTCTGACTACACTCACCAAACTTTCCAAGGCTATGGATGGTCACATATGGGAGTTCCTCTATTCTTTGACTTGGGATTCTTTAAAGAAATGTATAAATTCCCACTATTACCTCGAATACAAGACAAAGACAATGACATGATTTCAATGATTTTCCATATTTAACCATATGGAATCAATATACGAATTTTCCATGTTTCTTAAAGGCAAAGGTCAGCTTTTGCACCATAAACTCACCTTGAATAAAATTAGAATGGAAGAGGAATAGGAATTCTATGAAAATTTAAGTTTTCAAAGATTCATCAATGGAGGTGTGTGATTACACATGAGGAGGTAATTGCTTAACTAAGTTAAGGAAGAAGATAAAGATGAGATATCAATCTCTTTCTCTCTATTTTTGCTCTCGGTGGATTATATCTTCCCTTTGATTCATTTTTCTCAAATTAACCAAAATATCCAATATCATCTTTTCCTCCTTTTTTATCTTTTCCATAACTATGGCACCACATGCCACATACACCCTTTTATGACAATAGGAAAATTAAGCTTTTAGTCCTCCAAGAACCTTTCCTTTCTATGAAGAAAGGTCATGGTCAAATTATACTCTAGGTCCTTGTATTTTTTAACTTTTATACTATGGCACCTTAACTTTAAATCCTTCCAATTTAGTTACTAGTCATATTTTTATTCCTTTCAATTTAATCACTAGGTGGTCTAATTGCACATCTAGTCCTTGTATTTAGTCATGACTTAAATCTATGCCATTCCATGCTTTATTTCTAAGTTTTAGCCAATAACTACATATTTCCATTCTTTACGATTTAGTCCCAATACTTAGCAATGATCCAATAATTAATCAATTTTGACTTAATATCTTATGATTCAATAATTCCATTGTTGGCCAGAAGTTGATTTTTGGATCATCAAATACCTTATTCTGACTAGGTCGATTTTTGGGGTGTTACACTTTATCTACTCGACAGGATTTTTTAATGAACTTCCGACTCGCTCGATGCTAGAAGTTAATAATATTGTAGTTAAGGTGATACATGTCTGCGTTAACCCTAATGACTATACTATTTGTTTAAGAACTCTCTTTTAGTTGTTGAAACCCTAAACTTATGTCTAACCCAGATTAAGACTAAGTTAACAGTTTAGCCCCACTATTCACGTTTGTATAACCTAACTCTCAGGATATTAAGCCATATATCAATACTTAAAAGACCTCTCTCAATAGCTCTAACAATAACTACGCATGAAGAACGATGAACAGAATAGATAAAGGGAAAGACAACTATAGCATTGAAGTAAACTAATCAAAGCATAAAATCCTGGGACACAATAATCCCAAATAAAGTATTTAGCTCATGTTTGAGCTTAAAACATCCATAATTAAATGCATAAAGTATGGCAGTTTATCAAGCAAGGAAAAGAAAAGAGCTGAGCATCATTGACAAAACTCCCTTCATGTTGTCCAATTGTGCTGCAGTTCTCCCCTCCGTCGGCCTCTCTCGGTTGTGTATTTCATGAGGAGATTTCTCTAAATTTTTCTTTGGTGGTTCTCTGCAAGCTCCAGACTAGGACTGTCGTATATAATCGCGCTCTCTTTTGAAGTAGCATCAAAGTCTCTCTTATATAGGTGGTGAAACTAAAGTTTCAGTACCCTAAAGTGCGCACAGCTTCATTAAAGAAAGCCATTGGTTTCCCGATTCATTTAATGTTGCGTATCTAGGAGAAAGTCCACGTGGCAAAAGTAGATTCATCTTCAATTTTTTATGCCTTGTCAGCTCCAACCATGCGATCTGCTACTCTTACGCTCCATCAATCTTCCAACATCCTGCACATGGGATGAACATCACTAATCAACAAAAGTTGGAATGAGTTGTGTCTTTGCTTAAGGGAAATTCTCGAATTTGGTAGACTACCATTACTTCGCATTCTAGGGAGGAGATTACCTAGGAGTTTTTCTTGAAGGAGTTTTACAATAAGTCTACTGGTGACTTGTCCGTCGGAGAGATGAGATAGGACTTCCTAAATCTCAGACAGGGTGATCGACCAGTCTATGAATATGAGTGTGAATTCAATAGACTGAGTCGACTTGCTTCATAACTGCTCCCTATAGAAAAGGCTCAAGCGGATAGTTTTATAGATGGATTAAATGTCGAATATAAAAAGGTTCTTGCTCCCATAGAGATATCAGAATTTCATAAAGTAGTTAATAAAGCTAAAACTATGGAAAAGGCTCTATCAGATAAAGCAACAGAAGAGAAGGTACAATCTCAAAAGAGAAGCACATGTGTAACTTTTACTTCACCGTCTGCAAAGCGAGGTAAAGGTTCTTATCAATAGAGCAAGGCTAGTTCTACCGCATAACAAAGACAAATCAGAACAAGAAAAGTCTAAAAAATTTTAGACTTCTTCTGTATGCACTAGAAGATCAGGCAAAGTTATGAGAACACCATGTGAGCATTGTGGTAGGTGGTGCACTTGAGAATGTCATATTCATTCTGGTGCATGTTTTAGACGTGGTGGTGAAAGATCATTTTTGTGAGAGACTGTCCGGGCAGAGCGGAAGAGAAACTAGATCCGTCTGAAATATTTGTTGCTGTTCCACAAAAGGGTAGAGGCAGAGGCCATACTGGAGCTTCAGAGGCTACATTTAGCAGAGAATTCAGGACCCTTGCCAAAGTCTACAACGTTCGCACTATAGAAGATAAGGATAATCAGATATTATTACAAGTACTTTCATTATCTTTGATAGACCTATATTTGTATTAATTGACCTGGGATCCACGCACTCATTTATTAGCTCGAAGTTGGTCCAAAAGTTAGGAATTTCATTAGAACCAATATCAAGTGACGTGATAGCAACAATCCAATTGGTCAGAGTGCTTGAGTAACTAGAATATACAGACAGTGTCCATTATAATTCAAGCGATTGAGTTTTCTGCCAATTTAATGGAGCTATTGTTTGATGAATTTGAGTGTATACTGAGCATGGATTGGTTGTATGCTTATTTTTCCTCAGTGGATTGTCGATCAAAAAGACTATCGTTAAAGAGTTCATATGGTTATGAGATAGTAGTGGTTGGCAAAGGGTCAAATTGTTTAAAGAATGTGATTTCAGCAGTTAAAGCACAGAAGTTGTTGTATCAAGGATGCGAAGCTTATCTAGCTCATATTTTTGATACTAAGGCATCCAAGGCAGACATAGATAGTATTCCTATTGTCTGAGACTTTCCAGATGTATTTCCTAAAGAATAGCCAGGATTGCCACCAGAACGAGAGGTAAAGTTTGGGATAGAGGTTTTGCCAGGTACTGAGCCTGTTTTAATGGCACCATACCGTATGGCTCCGGCAGAGTTGAGAGAATTAAAAGATCAACTATAGGAATTATTATATTCAAGGTTTTATACGACTGAGTATATCACCTTGGGGAGCCCCAGTGTTGTTTGTTAAAAAGAAAGATGGTTCGATACGGTTATGTATTGACTATCGACAACTAAATATGGTGACAGTAAAGAATAGATACCCTTTGTCATGAATTAAGGATCTTCTTGATCAACTAGGAGGAGCATATTTATTCTCTAAAATTAACCTTTGATTAGGCTATTATCAGCTAAAAGTAAGAGGACATCCCAAAAACTATCTTTCGAACTCAATATGGACACTGTGAATTTTTGGCAATGCCATTTGGTCTCACTAATGCTCCTGCAACATTCATGGACCTAATGAACAGAGTGTTCCAACCATATTTAGACCTGTTTGTAGTGGTTTTCATAGATGATATCTTAGTATATTCAAAGACTAAAAGGGATCATGATACACATCTTCGGATATTACTACAGACTTTGAGAGAAAAGAAGTTATATGCCAAGCTATCTAAATATGAGTTTTGCTTATTAGAAGTGGCTTTCTTAGGTCACATTATCTTGTCAGAAGGCATTAGAGTTGATCCTAAAAGGATACAGTCCATTGTTGAATGGAAAGCTCCCAAGAATGTGTCTTAGGTACGCAGTTTCTTGGTTTTAGCAGGATACTACCGTTGATTTGTGAAGGAATTTTCTATGATTGCTACTCTGATTACTAAATTATTATGAAAAGATGTGCCTTTCGTATGGAAAGAAAGGTGAAAGATAAGTTTTGAGCAGTTAAAAAAGATTTTAATAGAGGCCCCAGTTTTAGTACAACCAGAATCGGAAAAGGATTTTACTCTATATAGTGATGCATGTCATAATGGATTGGGATGTGTATTGATGCATGATGGTAAAGCTGTGGCATATGCTTCTAGACAACTAAAGACTCGTGAGAAGAATCCGACGCACGATCTAGAGTTATAACCTACCACCAAAGCAAGAAAATACACCCTTACTCTGGTAAAAGAAAACACTCATTAACTCCTAGATGCAAATGCATGATTCTACTAGCTAAATGCACAAATATGCACTCAAAATCAAGCAAAATCATGGCAATTTATATATGAAAAATAGTATTTTTGAAAAGTTAACACCATCCCAAACCTAGCTCATTGCTTGTCCTCATGTAATGCAACTAAAAACTATAAAAACATGAAGCTAAAAGAAAGTACCTCGGCAAAATTGTTCTGATTAACAACACAAGCTAGCAAGCAGATTGGTCCTAGTTCTGTCCTCAGATATCCTCGAGCAGTAATGCCAAACAGATCAACAAATTCAAGTGCAGTAATATAACACAAGCCTAGGGTCATCAAGTGTGCATGAAGTGCAGGCAATATGCATAAAGTATCTTTTAACTCCCTTAGCAAATCTTTAACACCTAAACTCAAAAATTATTTATTTATTTATTTACCAAGGGTTTCTTTTTGTTGGCATTAAATTAAGGTGTGTGTCATGATGTTGTTTGGCATGAAAAATAAGAGGGAGCAAACCACGAATCCCCACGTTATTCCAGACTACACCACTAAGCTAGCCCATTACACTTATACCCTAAAGTTTTGTTGTCTTGAGAACTAAGAGGGAGCTTATCACGAAGCCCAAGTTACTTATTGTCTCTAAGGTAGAGGAGTGTTCTAAAAAAATTTACTTCCTTTTGGCAAAATATTGTTGCCTTATTCTTTACTTTTCACCCTAGCATTGTTGTCTCTCTCTTTTCTTTATATTAAGTTCAGCTTCAAGAATCCTAAGTTTGTCTTGGGAACTAGATGCATATCACGTGTTTAAGTGAAACTAAAGTTTCCTAAGCTAGATATCAATTGCCAAGTAACCTCACATTACTAATCTACTGCTCATGCAAACTAAGGATTCAAATTTCATCATCGGACAGGGCATACTAGTGCAAATTCTAACTATGCTAGAAAACGTGTTGGCAAAATTATCATTCCAAATTTATCCTAGGCAAAAAAATTAGTGGTTTGGTATACATGTGTTAACCTATATGGCAATCTAGTGCAAACAAGATGCAACAGAAATAAAAAAACATGCATGAATGTCATGACAATTGATGCAAGGCAACACCCTCCAAACCGAAGGTGTGCATTGTCCTCAATGCTATATATACAAATGAAATGCATGAGGAAATAAACAAAATGAAATGAAGGAGTTAAGGGGAAGAAGACTCCACTTTGAAGGGTTTTGGTCGTGAGACGTGGGTCTTTTTCTTGACAAAGCTCCCTCTATTGGATGTCATGTGCTTCTTTCTTTTCTTCGAGACAACAGCGGAGGCCTTCACATCATGAAGAACTTCCTCAACAATTCGCACTGGCTCGGATGCAGTGGGGGAAGAAGCATGTGCAGCAGGTGTACCAGGTGGCACTTTAGCCTTGGCTGGTACTTCATTTTTAGATTCTTGTCAGGTCTCGATCTTGGCAGATTCATCTTCAACATGTAAAAGAGGTACAATAGCATCAAATTGCTAGGTCAGAGTGTGAACAGATTGAGGACTGGCTAGCACTCTTTCTATGGCAAAAAACTTGGATGGAAACTTAGGAAAGGCTAGAAAAGGATTGGCTAACATGCCTTCAAGAGTAGTCTTGAGGGCATAGTCCCAAGCGCTGGTATATTACCAAATAACTGTATTCTGGTCCTCTTCTTTCTCCAGTTTTGCAGTATGAATTCCTGGCGTTATCTGGGAAAGTAATGCCAAAGCGTTAGTAGGCATTGGTGAGGTGGGCTTTGCTTTCGAAGGCTTGGCAACAACTTTTAGCGCAATGACTTTCCCTTTGCCTTTTCCTTGGCTTTTCTGCCAATTAGTTGGTTCCACAATGCAGGGGTGATGGCTTCTTTGCACTTTTGAGTGTTATCAAAATCAAGATGGGGGACTTTGTGCAGCCGGTAAATCCTCGTGATCAACGAAGGGAAAACCAAACTTCCATTCCCTTTGGAAGCACATTTGTAGGTCTCATCCATAATCAGATGCCCTACATTGATTTTTCTTCCCATCATAATGGAGTGTAGCAATACCATACGCTCCTCGGAGACTGCCTCATTGTGCATAGTTTGCAACAGGTTAGCCTTCAAAAAGTGATTTCAACCTCGTGCCATGGTTTTAATGCCAATCTCTTTACGGTCCTTTTTCCTTTAGATGAAGTGTTCCACTTCATTCCCAATTCACATAAGTCCTTCAAAAGTAGTTGTCTTGTGGTATCATTCATAGAGTCCATGAACGTTAAATGCTCCTCATCTATACAATCCAAACTAAACAAATCATTAATAAACCCTTCATCAAAACGCATACACATACCTCATACAAATAGAAAAGGTGAATCTTTTGTAGTGAGGTAGGCATAGAACTCACGGACGATGGTGGAATCCACCTCTCTTGTTGGCTAGAAAAAGGATTCCCATTTATGCTTCTTTACAATGTCCACTACCTCTGATGAGAACCCAAATTAGATTCGTTCTTGAATTTGAAACCCTTCTCATAACAGAACATACGAGATGCAAATTTATCCTTATACTTTTTCTTGATTTCTTCATTGAAGAAAATTTGAAAGGTGTGGAAGAAGATGCCATGAGAGAAAAATTTATCGGAGAGCAAAGGTTGAAAGAAAGATGGTTTCTTGGTTTGCTTGTCGTGTGAGAAAGTAAAAAGAAAAAGGGGTTTTAGCTAAGTGAGAATCGAGGGTTATTAATTGGAAGAGGGAAACGGTTGGGAAAGTTTAAATATGAGGTTTAGTAAGGATAATGATAAGTTTGGCAGTTATGCGTGTTTGGGGAAATGGGATAATGATGGGTTGAAAGGATAAGGATGAGGTGACGGTGTGGGAAAAGATAACGGTAAAAAATGATAAGGCTGAAATTTGAAAGTTAAAGATTTACACTAGGAAGCTAGGGTTTCTTTCTCTTAGCAAAAATTCTTCCTCTCTTAGGCCTAACTCATGCGAAACCCATGTGGTGCGCAATGTCGAATTTCCACATACCAGCCCTTATTTGGCATACTGCCCTGGCAATGTATTATGTATTAACACTTACAAAAATAAAACCTTTCAAATCAAAAAAAATAAGATAAAAATAAAAATGATAAATATACTAGAATAAAAGAAAAATAACTAACCTACTATGTCCAATGGTCAAATGGTGTTGACATAACTCATTGATTTTTTGCCAAGAGAATAATTTCCTTGGCATTCTCATGACGTTCCTCCTAATAATGCTTTAACCTCTAGCCATGTACCTTGAATGTTGTCCCGATTTTCAAATCCTTGATATCAACTGCACCATGAGCATAAGGCTTGACAACTTCAAATGGTCCTGACCACCTAGACTTAAGTTTCCTGGAAATAGCTTAAGCATTCAATTGAACAACAAAGCTCTTGGCCCAACTTCAAATTGCCTTGGCAAAATTCTGTTGTCAGGCCACCTATTTGTTCGTTCTTTGTAAAGCTTGGCATTTTCATAAGCTTGTGTTTTAGATTCTTCCAGTTCATTCAAGTCTAGTTAGCGTTTCTTACCAGTAGCCCTCCATTCCATATTAAGCTGCTTGGTTGCCTAATAAACCCAATGCTTCAACTCTAATGGTAAGTGGCATGACTTCCCAAAAATGAGCATGTATGGGGAAGTTCCTAAAGGAGTTTTGAAAGCTATTTTGTATGCCCAAAGGGAATCATCTAGCCTCAAGGACCAGTCCTTCCTTGTTGGGTTTATAGTTTTCTCTAAAATGTTTTTAATCTCATTATTTGAGATTTTCGCTTGGCCATTTTTTTGGGGATGATAGGTTGTTGCAATTCTTTGCTGGATTCAGTACCTGTACAGAGATTTAGGGATTAAATTACATTTAAAGTGGGTACCTTCATCATGAATGATAGCTCTGGGGGCACATAATCTAGTAAAAATATTCTTGTGTAAGAACTTGGCAACTACCTTGGCATCGTTTGTTGGCAAAGCATTGGCCTCAACCCATTTCTAGACATAGTCAATTGCCACGAAGATGTATAAGTTACCAAATAAAGAGGGAAAGGACCCATAAAGTCTATCCCCAATACATCAAAAAGTTCTACTGGCATGATGTTCTGTAGTGGTAGTTGATGTCTGCTAGAAATGTTACCCGTTCACTGGCATCGATCACATGCCTTGGCAAAATAATGGGCATCCTTAAATAGCATAGGCCAAAAGAATCCTGAATGCAATACTTTAGCTATTGTTTTCATCCCAACAAAGTGGCCTCCATATGGTGCTGCGTGGCAGAGCTGAAGAATATTTTGATGCTCATCCTCTAGCACACAATGACGTATCACTTGGTCAGCACACTGCTTAAACGAAAATGGCTCATCCCAATAATATTGCCGAATATTTTAGTCACTAATTCCACCCAAAAGTTTGCAAACTTGTACTAATTATTCAATCCAACATTTTTACAATTTCTCTCAGATTTTCCCTTCTATTTTAACCCTTGGCCGAATTGGTCACTAAACCTTTCCAATGTTGTTTTTCATTCAAACAACATTCTAATATGCTCAAAATAATTTTTCCAACATATAACCTTCATTTCTAAGAATTAACACTTAAAACCCCAAATTCTTCCTAGTTGGCAAATTAGGTGTCTAAACTTTTCAATGACTTTATTTTAGTCTTAATGCCATAATCAAGCTTGTAATTTCATAATCTCTTCAAATCCACCACTAAAATAATTTTCACATTATTTTCCCTAATTTACCAACCATGC
The DNA here is from genome assembly GCA_019671005.1 of Hibiscus mutabilis. Taxonomy (NCBI): domain Eukaryota; kingdom Viridiplantae; phylum Streptophyta; class Magnoliopsida; order Malvales; family Malvaceae; genus Hibiscus; species Hibiscus mutabilis. The sequence goes on from CM033738.1 coordinate 27,576,757, forward strand.
CGAAATAGTCACTTAGAAAACTAGTTGAGGATTTTTCATTCTAACATCAAAATCAAGCTTGTAGAATCATAAATCTTCCATATTCATCCTTAATTTCAAAACTCTAAATGAAACCCCAAATTATAGGGTTAGGGTTTATGTCTCAAACATGAAATTAATCTAAATTTAAGCTTGATTTAAATTCCACAATACTTGATTTGCTTAAATCATACTTCAATCTCAACATAGAACATGAAACCTTATTTTCTCTCTCATCAATATCATGAAAAATTCTTCAAATTACTATGCAAAATTACTATCAATAGAAAGAGCATTAAGCATAGATCATTTTTTTCCAAAGCAACGTACCTTGATTCTAACTTTGGAGCCTTCAAAATGCCTAGGAAAATTTTGTGTATTTTTTCTCTTCTTTCTCTTGTTGGTTTTGAAAATGGGAGAATGAAGATGAACAAATTTGTTCATCTTTTATTTTATTAATGCCACATGTATTAATTAAATGAATATTAAATTCATTTAATTTCTTAAGTCCAAATGATCCTCCAACTATGTTTTATTTTCAAATTTGGCATCTTGTAAAAATAGAACCAAGTCTAGTTAGAATCGAACTAGAATCATTAAAATATTCATAAAAATAATATTTTATGAATTTTCCATGACTTATGGAACTGTCTTTTAAATTCCAATTTGATCCGATTACCTGATAATCACTTCTACGATTTTCCATTTTTCGAACTATAGGATCAAATCTAAAATTCTCTTATTTCTAACTTCTATAAATAAAAATTATTGATATACAAAATATTCCATAATTTTGTAAAAATAAAAATCTTGAAATTTTAACTCGGTCCAATATACTGATAATTTACCCAAAATCTTTATCGGATAAAATTCTCTTAATAATCCTTTATCAGTTATCTATACGAATAATATTAACTCGAACTGATTCCTTTTTATCAGTCTCAAGTACTGACATGGGACCTTCCCAATAGGTCACCCATCCTAGTGCTACTCTAGCCTGAGCACACTTAACATTGTAGTTCAATCTGGGTATCCAAATTCCACTTAAACTTTAACTATGATTTCCCAATATTTGAAATATCGGATCAAACCAGTAATTCCACATTCGATCTACACCAATAGGTGCTCTATCTATTTATGAAATAAAACACCTAACTTTTGGGAAATTACAACTTTGGTCCTTCAACTTTTTATATTTCGACTTGTACAATACAAGTTTTGAAAACTTATCATTTTGGTCACTAAACTTTAACCTTGAATTCCCATTTCAAATTTTTACTTAGAGTATTACCAAACTTTGCAAGTAGCCTATTTTGCTTGATCTCTATCACACAGTACTCTTAATTCTCAGAAATTCCTTTCCTAGAATCCATAATTAAAGAAATCCCAACTTTTATATTTTTTTCATTTTAGTCACTAAGTTAGCTTTTAAGCCCTTATCTTAGTACTAAATGACTCTTAAACAACTTAGCAAATTTTGGGGTATTACACGCTCCTCTTGATCATTAGTTAGGTCAGTAGCAATGATCATTGGCAAAGTTGGGTTGTTACCTAATTAATCATATTTGAGGTGTTCTGGAAAAGGTTTCAACTCCAATTCTGGTGGCTCCTCAATAGATGACTTGGGTGCCTTGATTTCTCTGCCAGCCAACTCCAATGGCTCAAGTATCCTGAAATTGCTCATGATTTTATTCTCCAAGGTTGGTCCTTCAGATTCTTCGCTCATCTTGTCTCCATCATCCAGTTCTCTAGCATTATCATCTGGATCTTGGATTCATCTGCTTCATTGGATTCATCTACTGGCATCAATTTTTGCATAAATTTTTCATCCTGGCAATTAGTTAACTCTTTAACAAGTGTGTCATTCTCATATTGCTTTCCACTTTGCAGAGTGACTGCTTTGTATTGTTCTCTCCCTTTTTGTCGAGCATCTTCTGTATTGCTTGGCAAATCCCTCTAGGGTCTATTACTGAGTGCATTAGCAATCTGCCCTATCTAAACTTCTAATTTTTGCATAGATACCACTTTTAATGCCCTGAATTTGGGCCTAGGTGTTAGATAGGTTGTTTAGAAGGTTCAAGGGAACCAGTTTAGGCGATTCGAACTAGTTTTGGGAATAAAATCATAATAAATAGTTTTTGTCACACCTCAAAAATTGGTCTAGCCAGAATTAGGTTTTGGTGATCGAAATTTTATGTCAGATTTGTCCAATTGATGAAGTAGCTCAAGCCTTCCATTCAATTTTGAGGTAATGGATTCCAATTGAGCCTAATTGATGATGTCAAACCTTTTTGGGAGAATTGAAAGTCATTTTAGTGACTAAATTAAAAGTTTGGAGGCAAAAGTGCAAACTTTGGAAAGTTGAGGGACCACCCTTGTAATTCTACCATTTTGAGATGTGAGTCATCTCCTTGCTTAGACAAACCCACGTGAACTCCTTATGAAAATTTGAAGCAAGATATCATGGAGTGGATAGCTATTATTGCTATCTTAAATGTGGAAGATGGAAATCATTTATATAGCTTGCCACCCATTTCACGTGGGATTGGTATGAGATGATGATAGCTATAATTGCTATCCAAATTATTGGTAGTTGGAAATTATTTATGTAGTTTACCTATTATTGAAGGAAATCTTGTGAGTAGTTGGGTGTGAGGTGGAAGATAGATTAAAATAAGTTTTCCCTTCGCAAGAGGAAACCTTTGGATAGATTTAAATATGTTTTAAAAGTTTGGAAGCATTCTCATAGTAACCACCAAGACCTTGCCATCTTCTTTCATCTTTCCCCCTAAATAAGCAAGCACCTCCATTGTCATCTTCAAGCTCTAGATCAATCAAGCACCTTACTTCAATCCTTGAAGTTCCTTTGATTTCTAAATATCAATAGAAAGCTCTTGGATTGGTAAGTTTAATCCCTCAATCAATTTAAAGATTCCATGAATTCTTGAGGTTTAATTTTAAGATTTAAGTCTTGAAAGTCAAAGCTACACTCAGGTGTTAGAAACTCAATTTTATGAAGTTAATGTAGTCTACAAGCTTTAGTAAGCTTAAATGTCATTTTTGAATTAATGGTTTCGATTCTAATAAATTTCCCTAATTTTGGTCTTGTGCAAATTGTGGAAGAAAAGCCACCATTACCATCCTCCAAACCAAGCTCCTCTAAAGGCAAAGGAATTTTTATTTGGGAGCCTTGAATCTTCCAAGTAGTAGGTGAGTGTAGTTGCGTCTCGGGAATGGCTAGGTGCCATCCCGATTGCATTAAATATTTTGAATATGTTCATTTATGGTAGGAAGCTCAAGTAGAGCATACATGTGTGGACTTCACTTGGTAAGTATGGTAAGGTTACCACGTCGATTTTTGATGGTTTATGTGCTATATGAATTATGCCATTTATGGACTTCTAACAAGATGATACATATATGTGAAACATGCTTTAATGTTAATTTGGTATACCATGTAAATTTATATGATGTTATATGGCCTAAGGGCACAAGGTTGATAAGTAATGAAAATACACTCCTTGGACACTTGTGAACTTTGGATACAATTGGCATGCCATAGGATTATATGAGCTCTCCATGTAAAAGATTGGACTACGGTCCGGGGCTACGGCCTTCATGTGGTGCAAAGGTTGGATTGTGTAAGGGATTCAAACTACGGTTCAACGCTAAGGCCTATATGTGATATGTTATGGTGTTCGGTGAAATCTGCATATCCATAGGTCACCTTGTCCAAGGGAGGAATGTGATGATGCTTATAAATTATGACATGATATGAATTGATATACATATACATACAATTGATGTTTTACTCATGATATAAATGCATGCTCATGTACTCTATATTGTTGACTAAGTAATGTTTATGCATTTGTTGTGAAACTACCTCACTAGGCTATGTAAGCCTAAAATATGTGTGTCTCATGCATTTCAGGACCTTGAAGAATCCTAGCTTGATCGTGTGGTAGAAGTTGCAAGTCACTCCTAGCAAATCTCCATGTATGCTAATATTGTCTTTAAACTCCTTGCAAGGTGGCATAGGGCATGAACATGTTAAATTAGTCCTCTTTTGTGTGTGTATGTTAGCCCCTAGGTTAATGTGGTGAAAACTTTGCTTTTGGCATGTTTGTGAAATGTAAAAAAATAGTAAATTGCCTATAATGCACTAAAAAGGTAAAATGTTAGTAAACGGACTCAGAATGACATGAAATCCTGCGTGCTATTAGAAATGGTTGATAATAACTTGCTGGTAAATTTTCATAACATTTGGACATGGTTTGGTAGCATATGTAATATCCCAATTTTTTCTAAGTGACTAAAATGTAATTTTTGAAATTATAGGGGTTAAAGTGTAAACTTTGGAAAAGTTTAGGGACCAAAGTGTAATTTTAAAAACTGTAATTTAACCTCGTAAATGGATAGTTCACCCCCAATAGTGGTATTTCTGTGTTACCAATTTTTTTCATACGAGGTTTATATTATTCGAATTTGGATCGAATAAAATTGCTAAGCGTGCTCAGGCCAGAGAAATATTAGGATAGGTGACCTCCGGGAAGGTCCCATAAAAGTGTTTCTGGTCAATATTTTGGACTCAATAAGAGTAGAGGAAATTCGTAGGGATTATCGATAAAGGAATTCTATGAGAAATTTTATTCTATGAAGATTTTCGATAATTATCAGAATAATAGACTGAGTTAGGAAAATTCAGTCTAAGTCCTTAGAAAAGGAATTTTTATGGGATAATAGAGTTTATTTTCTCGAATATGGAAATATAGAATTTTCGAAATAAATCCAATAGCTTGAAAAAGGAAAAAAATCGCAGTAGAAGTATTTTATGGATATCGGTATATCGAATCGAAATGAAATTTTAAAGATAGTTCCAAAGATTATGGAAAATTTATAAAATATTATTTTATGAATACTTTATTAATGTTGGTAGGATTCTAACTAGATTTAGTTAGAATATGATGGGGTAGTTCTAAAGCTCAAAGAAAGAAATTTTGGAAATCGTATTGAGTAAAATTCGAATAATTGGATTGAATAAATATCATAAATTAAAATTTATGATATTTTGGGAAGGAGTTTGGTTAGAATGGAACCAATTTGATTCAATTTTTGTGGAATGTCAATTTTTAAGTTTTGTTGTAAATCAAGTCTAGTTTGAGGGCAAAATGGTCATTTACCATGGATGGCATTTTTGGAAGAAGATTTACACATGGATTAAATCATATCCATTGATTTTTATGAGATTGAATCATGGCCATTAGATTAAAAGGGCAAATTAGTAATTTTACTAGTTAAATGAATTTAAAATTCATTTAATTTTACACATGTGGATTAAATAAGTAAAAGATGAATAAAAGTTCATCTTCTTTCTCTAGCATTTCGAAAAGGAGAAAAAACTTGGGAAAAATATTCAAAAATGTTTCTAGCTCAAATTCAAGGCATTGGATCAAGAATTCAAGCGAGATTGTTTGAGGTAAAGTGATCTACTCTTCATTGTCTACATTTTGATAGTAAAATTTCATGGAATTATGAAGTATTGGATTGGGGTTTAAAGAGAGAGAGAGGGTTTTATGGTTTATGATTGAATTTAAGTAGTAGATGATGAATTAAGGTTAGTTTTGATGAAAACAAGCTTGAAATCAAGTTAATTTCATGTTGAAAGTAATAAACCCTAATCTAGAAATTTAGGGTTTCAATTAGGGTTATGGAATTGATGATGAAATTGAAGTATTTGTGATGTTGGAAGTTTAATTTTGAGGTTAGAATAAAGAATTTCCCCAACTAAATTTTTAGGGACCGTTTCAAAAAGATTGAGAAATTAGGGGAACTTTTGAAAATTTTATTTAAGCCTTAGAATTGATGAATTATGATTGCAATGGCTTGAATTTGTGATTAGGGACCAAAATGAAAATTTTGAAAGTTGAAGGACCAATTCGACAATTCAGGATAAATTAGGGACTGGTCTTGAATTTATGGAAAATTAATAGAATTGAAGATTCAAGCATGTTATGAAAGTTAAGGGGTTGAAATGTCAAGAAAGGAAATATGGGGGACCTATTTTGAAATGAAAGTTAGTGAATGACTAAATTGAATAAAGTTGAAGGTTGAAGGTTGAAGGAAAAAATTTTAAGGATGTTAGAAGTAAATAAATGGTTTAATTGTACATGAATTTATGTACAAAAGTGAAGTAGTGACTAAAATGTCACTTTTATAAAGTTTGAGGACTAAAAAGGTAATAGTCCAAAATGAGTAATTAATTATGGAAATTGTTCAAATTAGGCTTGAACAATTGTTTAATGTTCAAAATGGTCACTAAAGACCTAGGGACCATTTTCGGCAATAATGTAAAATATTGGGGAAATTTTCAAAAAAAATATATTCGAAAAGTTATGTTTAAGAATCAAGTTAGCAATGTTAGATTTAAGACGAATGCAAGAATGGTAATGTATATGTGCAATTGGTCTTATACAGTTCTAAAAGAGATCGAAAGAGAACCAGGTATACTATTCATGACCCAGGGGAGTGCATTTACATGTTTTAAAATGCAGTTAGGAAGACTTTAGCATGAAATATGAATTATTATTTTAAGAAATGATGAAGCATGAAACATGAAACATGAATTATTGTTTATTTATATTATAATTTATGTTGCCATGAACAATTATGATGAAACATGAGTCATGATATGTCTATCTATACAATTGATTATGATGATTGATTTATGATAAAAGAAATGCCCAAGTATTGTGTATGAGGGTCCATGGTATAGTTGGCATGCCATAAAGTCTTTAGCAGCTGCACCCTTATGTTAATGTTACCAAACAGATATTGTGACAAAATGATTGTGTCACATACACCTTGGGGACCTACGCCCTTGGTGTGCACCCTGGGGATCCAAGCCCACTGTGCCCGAGTGCACTGTCGAGGTGCTTCATATTTATGGGGAGCAAAGAGCGTCCCCGAGTACGTACTCATCTTGACGTTCACGTTTGACACTACGGTGTCATTTAAAGATGACTCGCGTACCTCGGTCTCATATAGCGTACTTTGGGCAATGAAAAAAAAGAATCATCTCACGTATATGAATCATTTTACGTATATGAAACATGTCATGAATATGAACCTTGCTAAGTATATGAAATATATCAAGTATACGAATTATGCCATGCATATAAATCATGCCATGTATATGAATCATGCCAAGTACATGAATTATGCCAAGTATACAAAGTATGTCACATATATAAGAAATATGATATGCATATGAATCATGCCATGTATACATATTATGTTACGTACATGAATTATGCCATGCATATGAATTATGCCATGTACACGTATCATGTTATGTATATGAATTAAGTCATGTACATGAATGAAAACACGTATATGAATCATACCATGTATGAAAATCATGTCATGCAAATGAAATATGCCACGTACAAGAATCATGTTATATAAATGGATCGTGCCATGAATATGAATCATGCTACGATATGAACCATGTTATGTATGCGAATCATGTCATGTATGTGTATCATGTTGCTTATGTGAATTATACCATGTATGTGAATTATGTTATGTATACGAAACATACCATTTATATGACTTGCTTTATGATGATAGAGTATTGGAACCATGATTAAATTAGGAATTTATGACATGCACATTAATAGCTAGTGACTATGAAAACCTAAATAGTACTGTCCTATTTTAGGTAAAGAACTTGTTATGATATCATATGATAAGTAATATTTTACTTTATGTTTATTAAATAAATTTATTGCCTCACTAAGTTCGTACTTTGCGTGCATTATTTCACACGTAGGTTCTCTCAAGTAGAATGACAAGAATGAGCTATTAAATTGGAAAATCAAGTTACATTAGTAATCACAGTACGTACATCTTAAATTATAAGTTTGCTGTCTAGTGGGCATGTACATATATGTAGTGGATTTAAATAGACAAACTGTTTTGTAATCTCTAGATTGTATTATGTTTATGCACTATTATAGATGTATGGATATAGAAAATGGTTTACTAAAAGTAGTTATATTTTCGATATAGTTAAGAATAGTTTAACCCTAATTGCGTAGAAATTTTAAAATAAAAAAAGGGTCTAGGCACGGTACATAGTTTTCTCCCTGAATTATATTTTTATATCAATAACACGTTTATAAATTTTATAAAACAATTCAGGTTAAAACTAGCTGCTATAGACTAACGCAATTTTTATTTCAAAAACCGAGAAAAGTTTAAACTATAAGATAATGTTGGTATAAAAAAATTCAAGTCATGTTTTTCTTAACAACTCTGTAACATCTTTAGTGTGTATTCCATCCACAAGTATACGTTAAGGGTGTTACACGTTAATTTGATGAATACCCAGAAGAATTCTGTCATTACAAACCTAGCCGTACCGGTACGGGTGATGGCGTATCGGTACAGGCTTACCATAATGAACTCTGAATTTACTAAAAATTTATAGGTAAGTTAGATGAATGTTGAATTACACATTGATAAGCTTAATTACTATTAAGGACCTCTAACTTGAGAAGTTTACATTTTAGTCCTTAAGTTCGAAAAAGGTTTTAAATTAACCCCTAAATTGTATAAACCAATAATGAGACAACCTGATAACCCTATTATGACACTAAAGAAATGTTTTAAACATTGTTCCAAATTCCGAATCAGTTTATGGTGACACATTCCAACCTGATTCTCTACCATGCTGGGTAGGGGGTGTTTCAGTTTTGGTCAAAATAAAATATGGAAAAGTGCTAGAAAATACTTAATTAATATTTTAAGAATTTTGGTAAAATCAATTTGAAGGAATTAAATTGGATTTTGGGAGATTTTGATCTGGTGACTAAAATGTAAAGATTTCAAAACTATTTTGGTGGGTCAAAACATAAAATCTTTAAGGAGCTAATTAACCAAACTTTTTCATTATATTTTTCCCTTAATTTAGGCTATTTTTAAATGTTTTAAATGGTTTAATATTAAAATAAAGATGGTTTTATTAAAAGGATTTTAATTACCCAATTTCACTTTCTTACATAACTACTTATGCTCTCAAATTTTCTCTCAACTTTCTTAGCAGCCAAACTATCAATTTCATTCCAAAATTCATAGGAATCAACTTCTTTTGATTTTCTATTTGATTCCTTTGATTTCTACATCAAAATCTACTTTGCTTCTTGAAGTTTTCATCAAATATTTGCCAATTAAGGGAGAAATCAACATTTAGAGGTGATTTTCATTTCTCTCCTCTAATTAAAGGTTCTTTATTAAAATTCTCAAGTTCTTGATCATTTACAACTGATTTTTGTTATGTATTTATGATTTAATCAAGATTTTATGAATTAAATTGAGTTTTGATGAGAAAATTTGATGAACATGGTTATGGATCTATTTTGTATTGAATCTAATTGATTTAGATCTCTTATAAGATGTGTTTTAATGTTGTAAAGAGAGATTAATTAAAGAAATCCCGAAACTATGTGAATTGCTAATTTTCTAGGTTGTAAATAGTTAGATTTTGAGGTGATCTTGGTGATGTAAGGTTGCTGTTGATATAAGGGTGTTATGGAGATGTTTTTGGATGTTAATTGATGTTTTTAAGATGTTAAAATCAATAGGTTTTGGCTGGGCTTTGTTTAGATGGTGTTTGGTTGTTTTTAGTTATTTTGATGAAGCGTTTGATGGTTTTAGTGAGGCGATGTTGTGTTTGATGGTTGCTAGAAATCAGAGATGCATAGCAGTGCATTAATCCTCTATTTTTTATTGGGTAAAGAAGGGGAGTTGGATCCTTTATCTTTTGGACAGGTTGCGAAAGCTTTGGAAGCTTGATTCTCGCAACGGTAAGAGGGCGTTGTGTTGTCGGTGAGTGGAAATACGTTTTACTACTTTTAAAAGGTTTGAAAGAAGTTTTGGCGTCATTATTTATATGGTGAGTGATGCTATGTTTTCACAAATCATAAAAGTTTAAACTATTTCATGACTCAAAAAGAGCTAAGTCTGAGACAAAGGAGATTGATAGAGCTTTTTAAATCATCCAGGAAAAGTGAATGTAGTAGCAGATGCCATGAGTAGAAAAACATCTGTTGCATTGAGAATATTAATGCACAACTGTCAATGAGAGCAGATGCTACGTTGATAGCAGAGTTAAAGCTTAAACCAGCATTGTTAGGTCAGATTAAAGAGCTTTATTTAAATCGTGAAATTTTTTTGAAAAGATTAAAACAAATAGATAATGGCGAAACAAAAGATTTTAAAGTTAATTCAGATGGTTGCTTATACTACAAAGATAGAGTATATGTTCCCGAAGATGATCAATTGAGATGGGAACTTCTTACAGAGGCACACTACAGTCCGTTAACTATGCTTCCATGAGGCAATAAAATGTATCAGAACCTGAAAAGTATACTAGCGGCCTGGTTTGAAAAGAGCAATAACCGAGTTTATAGCTAAATGTTTGTCATGCCAATAGGTAAAAGCAGAGCATCAGGTACCATCTAGATTGTTACAGTTGATTTCCATTCCTCAGTGGAAATGGGAAAAAGTTACGATGGATTTTGTATTGAGTTTACCATTGACACCAAGCAAGAAGCACTCGATATGGGTGATTGTGGACAGATTGATGAAATCTGCACATTTTGTACCAGTTCGAACAGATTATCCTATGGATAAATATGTTAATTTGTATATTAGAGAGAGAGTTCGGTTACATGGTGTACTTGTCTCCATTGTATCAAATAGAGATCTGAGGTTTACCTCGAGATTCTGACATTCTTCGCACAGAGCATTGGGAACTCGGTTGAATTTTAGTACATCATTCTATCCTCAGACGGATGGGAAGTCAGAGAGAACAATCCAAATACTTGAAGATATGCTCAGAGCTTGCTTGATTGAGTTTAGGGGTTCATGGGAAAATATTTCCATTTGCAGAATTTGCATACAATAATAGTTATCAGTCAAGCATAAAAATGGAACCTTACGAAGCTTTGTATGGAAGGAGGTGTAGAACACCTTTGAATTGGTTTGAGCTCGAAGATCGAAAGATTGTTGGTCCTTAATTGATACAAGGTGTCGAAGAAAAAGTAAAGATTATTCAAGATAATCTTAAAAAGGCCTCCGATCGACAAAAATCTTATGCAGACTTGAAAAGAAAAGATATTGAATTTGAAGCTGGTGAAAAGGTGTTTTTAAAAGTTTCACCATGGAAAAAGGTTTTGAGATTCGGGAACAAAGGAAAATTTAGTCTGAGATTTATTGGCCCATATGAGATATTAAAAAGAGTTGGCCTAGTAGCATATCAGTTGGCTCTACCTTTAGAGATGAGTAAAATTCATGATGTCTTTCAAATTTCAATGCTCAAAAGGCATCGACTAGACCGTTCTCACATTATTTCACCAGAGGAAATAGAGATTCAACCAGATTTAACCTATGAGGAGGAACCAATGAAGATTCTTGCTCATAGAGTTAAAGAGTTGCGAAACAAGACCATTCCATTGGTAAAGGATCTTTGGCGAAATCATAAAGTGGAGGATGCTACTTAGGAAACAAAGGAATTGATGGAAAAACAATATCCACATCTGTTTAATACAGGTACGTCTAAAAATTGATATGTTCTAAATTCTAGGATGAATTTTCTTAAGGGGAAAGAATTGTAATACCCCATAAATGATTAGTGACCAAAATGAAAAATTGCAAAAATTGGTGTCTAAAGTGAAAAGTTCGACAAAGTTTAGATCCCTTAAATGGAAATTTTTCCAAAAATTATTTTTACCCTGTAATTAGATAGAGCACATTAAAACGAGAAGTTTGGTGTTACCCAGATTTTCAATACAAGAATTGCATTAAAAGTTATTAGTCGATAAAGTTCTCAATGATTTTTTGGTAAATCAGATTGAATAAAAAATTATGGATCTAATAAATATTAAGGTAAAAACGTCATTGCACGTTTTTATGATAATTTTAATGTGTTGGATGAATTATAGCCCTTAGAATTATGTTGATTTTCTTTGTTTAATCTTAACCGTTAGATCAAAAAGGATAAGATTGAAATTATGGATTTTGTCAAGGGCAAAGTTGGTAAATACTAACTCATGAAATTAATCTTGACCCTTGGATGAAAATTTTAACAAGTGGCATGCTTTGAAACCATGGATTAAAAGGGTGAAAGGGTAATTTTACTATTGGGAGATTTTTATGTTATAAAGTGGCTAAATAAGACATTTGGCATAATTTAAAGCCAAAAATCAGCTTCTTTATTTCTTTCTACCGTGGGGTTTTAAAGAAGGCTTAAGGTTACTTTTGCCCATATAATATGTTGGAGTATGCCCAAAGACCAATCATGAGATGGTTGTAAAAGACATACTTATTTTATCGTGTTAATATAAAGTCATTATTATTTTTCAGTCTTATTCTGTGCATTTATAAATAAACTAAATTATAATAAAGTCCTTAGAATAATATAGTTATTCTTAAATGTCCTTAGTCGAGTATTATTGTGGGCATGGACAACAATAATATATTAAGACTAATATGTAGTTGATTGATGACAAAGTGTTGTCATTGACATGAAGATGTCAAAATCACTACATAAGTATGTGTTAGAGAACGACATATTGGACTGACCCGCTATGAGCATGTTTCTTGGATTATTATGTGACAGTTACAAAATTGCTTATAGTGATAACTACATGTATGATCATCAGACTTGAGATCAGCATTATTTCAACATCGTGAGTGACATATTTTGATGTGGTCAAATGTGTGTCGGAATTGACTACACTATAAAGACTAATATTGGATATGTCGCAATCTATGTAGCATAATATGGTTGATCAAGATAGGATTTGTCCCTCCTACATAATAGGAGTAATATCATAGGCCACTTGATTGAGTGAGACTAGAAAATGCATGGCCATGCTCGAATAAATTGATATGAGATATCATAGTTATTCGTCTATAATAGTCTACTCAAGATATCAAGAAATATTAGATGGACTATACAAGTGTGACTATTTCATGACTTGTGTCCGATCTAGATATGAGGACAAAAGGATGCAATACATGAAAAGAGTTAATCACGAAAAAAAGGTTATGTCGAACCACGACTTTGTGTAACCTAGGTAGCAATGATGCATTGCTAGATGCCACTCATTGCTTGTAATATTAGAATTATTCTAGATATTACTGCTAACGTTACATGAACCTACAAGGGTCACACCCTATGATTGAAATAAACAAATATCGACTTGATTGCATGTGTACAAACTTGTTGTACACGTAATAAGTAAAAACCGAAATTATTATAATTACTGTAATTATAGATAATCTTGTTTATATATATATATACACTAAATAATTATTGTAATTATCAAATAATATTAAAATATATATATCTCTAAATAAACCTAATTAAAGTAGAATCAGATTCTACATATTTAATTAAATTCGGTTAAATATATTGTACATTTAATGAATTCGAATTTAATTAGAATTAGGTTTTTGAATGCTATATAAAGCCATAGGTCTAGCAGTTGAGATATGCCTTTTGCGAAAAACCTCTCTAACAGTTAGAGAAGTAAAATATTGTTCGTTTTATTCGGGTGGACTGCGTAGAGGTCGAAACACTGTTGTGACGACTTGGATTCGATATCGTGCTAGAAGAATTGGATTCTCCTAACTCCCTGTGATTTTTCAGATTTATTTACGGTAACGTTTCATCCCTTTTCACCCCGAATTCATTCCCCGTACATGTATCACTGGCAGAATACGTCAGATAATTTTTTCGCTACGCCATAGGGTGTACCGATGTTTCCCAATAGTGGTATCAGAGCTACTTATACGATACGAATTCAGAATTAAATACTTGGATGATGCTTTTGATGAGATGCATGTTTTTGTTTTTTTTGTTTGGACGAGTATACAATATTTGTATGAAACAAATAAATTGAATCCAGTCACGGTTAAAATGTTAATATGTTTTAAATAAGTTTTTACAATCGATGGTTAAACGTTAATCACATGTTTGTTGCTGTAAGGTTTTAATGTTCGTATGTTAATTGTTAACATGATGAACATGCGATTCTAATAGCATATCATTTTCGGCAGAGGAACAATGGTTGTTCAAGTATGAAAAACCTTAGGGATTGAAAAATCCCCAAAACACTAATATGTTGATAAAAGTTATCAAATCGTGAGGTTTTTCTATAGTAATCGAAGTGCTAAAATTAAAAAAATTTCAAGCAGATCGGGGCCGCCGGCCCGCACTCTAGGGACAAACCCGATGGCACCGGATCTACTGGACTGCATAGGCAACAAAGGTCGTAGGAACTATTTTGGTAATTATAATTAACAAGATAAAACATGTTTATGTTTTGGATAATATGCACGGTGTTTGAAATCCATGGATATAGCCACATAGCCCATTTACTTTGGTTTTATATTTATAAATACGACATGCGTGTCGTGCCTTTCTTTCATCTATTGTAATTCTCTTCTCATCTTACTCTCTCGTATGTAAAACGAGTTTCTGAAAATTGTAATATTTGCGGAGAAAGCATAGATCACAGGAGCAGAATGATGGGCTGATCAAAGGTGGATTAGATGCTTCAGAAGCAAGTTCTATCTTTAGTTTATTTTGGTTCTCCCATTGTCTTGGGATGGGCCACCCTAGTTTTATGGGCCATAACCATTGCATTTATATTTACTACTTTACATATATGTGTTATGGTAATTGATTAGATCATACTTGAATGGTGAGAATAATATAAAAAACCCTTCATATTTAATCAAAATAGCCATCCAATATTTGCCCTCGTTAAAACCTCGATCGATACTATGTAGGTTTTGCCAAAGCAAAGTACTTATATATATCTGGTTAAACGCGAAGAATAAGCAAGTGATATTCACTGGTTGTAATATTGGTTAAACTAGGTTGTCCTAATGAGATTAGAAACCTAAAGGCTAATGATTTGGATAATCATGAGATGATTAGGAACAATAGTTGTTTACCAAAATAGGAATTACATGAGATGTAATTAGCAAATGTTGCTTACCTAAATATTTGAATTCTAGGAGTAAAGCGAAAGCTGACTTAGGATGAAAAGAAATATGGATCCTTACCCATTAGAAATACTATTTAGTAAGTTTTTCAATTTGGAGTGTTTTTAATAGTGGGAATCTTATTACCTTATAAACATGATAAAAGGTACTTATAAATCATATTTTATCATTGTATATTTGTTATGGCAAACTCAAACTCATTATCATTACGATTCGTCCTTGAGAAGGACAAATTGAATGGCTTGAACTTCCTTGACTGGTTCCGTAACTTGAAGATTACCTTCAAGCAAGAACAAAAATTACAAGTCATCGAAGAACCTGTCCCTAAAAAGCCAGCAGATGATGCCTTCAAAGATGAATTGGAAGCCTTTGAAAAATACTTAAGTGACATGGTAGATGTTGGGTGTTTGATGCTTGCGACCATGACTCCAGAGCTTTAGAAGCAACATGAGGGCATAGTTCCCTATGAGATGGTTAAAATTCTCAAGGAACTATATGAGGGGCAAGCTCGTCAAGAGAGGTATGAGACCTCTAAGGCTTTGTTTCGATGCAAGATGATGGAGGGAACTTTGGTAGGAACTCATGTTCTCAAAATGATAGGGTATATTCTGACCCTGGAAAAATTGGGCTTCCCTCTAAGTGTTGAATTGGCTACTGATGTTATCCTCCAATCATTGCCGAATAGTTTTACTCAGTTTGTTCTTAATTTCAATATGAATGAAATTAACAAATCGTTTCCCCAGTTGCTTGGTCTGTTAAGAACAGCAGAGAACAATATGAAAAAGGTTGGCTGAAAGCCTATTCTGATAGTCTGAAAGGATAACAAAAAAGGAAAACCCAACACCAAGGCAAAGCCAAAGCCCAACAAAGGAAAGGCTGTATTGAAACCCAAATGAGGAGTTGCAAAAGAAGGAAAGTGTTTCCATTGCAACAATGTTGGACATTGGAAGAGAAATTGCCCTGTCTATCTTGAGGACATCAAGAATGCAAGAGAAAATGGACAGTCCAGATCAGGTATTTATGCTATTGATATAAATATAGCAATGTCTACTTCTTGGGTATTATATACTAGTTGTGGTTCTCACATTTGTACTTCTGTACAAGGACTAAAAAGGAGTAGAAAATTAGAAAAAATGAGATGTGGACCTACGAGTGGGAAATGGAGCAAGAGTTGCTACATTAGCTATAGGAACATATACTTTGTCATTACCTAGTGGACTTGTTTTAGATTTAGAAGATTGTTATTTCGTACCTAATTTGACTAAGAACATTATTTCAAATTTTTGTTTGGACAAGATTGGTTTTGAGATTATTATTAAGAATAATAGTTGTTCCTTTTATCTCAATAATGTTTTTAAGGTACGGCACATTTAATAAATGGCCTCTATATCTTAGATCAAGATAATTCTATGTAAAACATAAATACAAAAAGATAAAAAAAACAAATGACTCTAATCAAACTTATCTCTGGCATTGTCGCTTGGGTCATATAAGTGAGAAACGCATATCAAAACTTCATAAAGATGGATTCTTTTATTTTTTAACAATTTAATATATGTGAACCTTGCTTAATGGGAAAATAACCAAATCACCGTTTGACGATAAAAACGAGCGAGCAAGTGATTTATTAGGTCTAATACATAGTGATGTGTAACACTCCCTACACCGGGTTGGTAGCAAACCGGTTCGGGAGCATTATCAAGTACAATACAAGTATGAACAAGCAAGAATAGGCTAACTCATCCCTATTAGGTAAGTTACTTAACTAACAAGCATCCAAATATTCATTACTTAACTTGTAAGTTATCTCATACTTTGTTTACAAGACATTATAGGTTACCAAAAATTTCAATTAACATTATCATACAATGATCATTCAAGACATAATAGGTTTCCAAACAATTGATCAATCAAGGTTAATATCATCTGGCAACTATCATTCAAATATCTCAAGAGCAATCATTTTCCATTTCATTTCATTGTTCATTAACTTGATTACATATATCATTTCATGCATAACTTACAAATCATGACCCATTGCACGTACCTTGATTCCAAGCAAGCATATGCCAACCTTACCATTCGGCATTTACCATTCAAGCATATAAAAATACATATTCAACATGTGATGCTTATACAAGTGACTATATCATCTCATAAGGCATTTGAATAGTATGAGACTAGATGATCACTTTGAACATTCATTATTTACGTAACAATATGTGCAGTAAATACTTACATTACATGAAATTCTAGTTCATTACTTAATTCATATTAGTAACCAAGTTCACAAAATAGTAGGCCCATTCAAAACATATATACATATACAAGTTCAAGTGTTCAAAATGCATGCACTAGACATTATATATCACTAAGTGCCACCAACTAGGGGAGTACAAAACAAGTATGTCCATACTTTAGCTATGCTTGTGTTTTGCTTCGAGCTCAAGAAATCAAGCTTCAGGATCAAGCAACGATCGAATCATTTATCCTGTGTTTGGGAAGAATGAAAATAAGAGTGATAAGTACAAGATATGTACTTAGTGAGGTAGCAACTAGTTCTAACCAATTAACAATACATGTATCAATTAGCTAAGTTAAAGCCTAGTCCAAATTGGAAGCAATTCAATTCAAACTTTGCTCAATCTTTATTTCAAGCCAATTAGCATACTCACGCAATATACATATTTCCATTCAAGTCAAGTACATATTAGTTCAAGTTTACATGTTTGTCTTTTCAAGAATACATATCAAGTAATCCAAGTAGCAAGTTATTCAATACAAGGTTCAAGCATAAGCAATTATCATTTCAAGAGTTCCATGTCAAGAATCAAGCATTACATGTCAAGAAATTTGAGTAATTCAAGCTTACATATCAAGTAATTCAAGTATCAAGTAGTTCAAGAATCAAGTAGTTCATGTATCAAGTAGTTCAGGAATCAAGTAATCTCAAGTATCATGTAATTCGAGTATCATGTAATTCAAGTATCATGTAAGCTTTATTCTTTAATTATTTCTCATTTGCTTTCTTTAGTTTATGCCCTTGGTATTTAGTTGTCCAGGTAATCGAGTCTCCAACCAACTGTCGTCACAAGATGTGCCATAGCACTGGTCAACCCTCCTATTGTCACCAAAGACCACACATACGTACCCTCCGTCTGTCACCAATTAGGGGCTTTAGCCCTAGACCGTAGTCCACCCTTACACAATGAGCTCTAGACTCTAAGGCGTGCCCTTCTACCTATGACCACTAACAACCAAGGCTTTGTTCAATTATGAATCACTTATTCAAGTATTACATGTTTATGTCAAGCAATAGCTTATTCAAGGATCAATTCAAGTGATACATTGCAAGATCATGTTCATATACACAACCCTTAGGCCAATTTAGCCTTAGCTCTACACTTTGCAATTTAATCTTGTCATTCAAGCAAGCAATTAACATATGCCATCTCTTAGGCATCAAGCAAGCTCTTGAGTTCATGATTTATATCATGTTAACAAGTAATTAAATCATAAAAGTACATTTACGCACTCATTCGAAATGATCACAATTAAGGCATCAAGGTTTAAGAACTTGTATCAAAGAGCACTATCAAGCAAGCATTATAACAAGTCATATCCAAGGCATGGAAGCATGCATTTGTTTTCACTTTTCTTTCTAATTAATTTCTCAATTTTGCATGCAATTACTTATCCACAATTTTTGATTAGTCCATTCTTCCCTTTTATTCATATTCAAGTTAAAATTGAGATCATTAACATGGCATATCAATGGCAAGAAGATAATCATGCACATTTGGTTAGGACCTAAGTCCTAACCCTATTGTAAACTAAACTCACAATACTCCAAGCTTAGCTAATCTTGGATCCAAATCCCTTTGTGTTTGCCACTAGCTTGGCCACTCCTTTATTCTTCCACAAGTTTTACTCCTTGATCTATCAATTCATACAATTAAATCAAGGTCAAAACAAAATAAATTTATTCTTCAAACAAGGCAACAATACATAATTCATTCATTTCAAAACATCAAGGTGCTGCTGCTACTGCCTGACAGCTTGTGTACTGCTTACTAAAATATGCATAACTTTCATTTCGTACGTCAGAATTTCAATTAGTTTACACAGTTGGAAAGCTAAATTAATTTTCCTTCTAACCATATAGGCCTTGCGTTTTAATTCTTTGCCAATTAATACGGTTTTTTGTTTAAAGACGGGGCAATTTACAACACTGGACAGCTTGCACTGTCCTTAGTGTTTCCTTTCTACAATCCCGAATTCAATTCCGTTTTCTCCTAATGAATTTAGACATGTTAAGTCACTTTCCATTAAATTTTTGGCCTTAAATTCCCTTTGTACAATTTTTAGTGATTTTTCAAAGTTACTGCCCAAAACAGAGTTTTCTGGGCAGATTTCACTAGTTTGAGTTCCTAGCTTCTTTAATCACTTAGATGGCATTTCAAACATGTTAATTCATCTTATATACATAACATACAAGTCTAGGCCAGTTTTATTCTCCTACCAATGTAATCAAAACAGAGCATTTTACTAACTTATACAGGTTTACACATTCAAACAGTCCCAAACAATCCTTGCATGAACACAAAGCAGGCCCTATTTAATTTCCACAAAGTATCCCTCTTTAATTCATCAAGAATAGTCCTAAAACGAGACCTAGAAAACATTGACCAAATTCAATTTCAAGAATCAAATACACACCATCTATGTCTTTATTAATTAGCCATCTTACTTCAACAACATTAGAGTTATTAAAGAATTTAACATTCTGACCATAATACCTGATCATAATTGTATATTCCAATTTACTAATTGCATCATTCAAATGAATTAATAGGCATATAACGTGAACTAGTTCTTTAATGTTTCCAATAACACCCTATTTCATGAAATCTTCAAACAAATTACTTAACTTACAACTTGATTTAAAGACAAAGGAAGAATTTAATCACCTTACTCTCCCAGTCTACCGAACAAAATCAAGAAATGAATTAATATGAAGTAATCCTTGCAAGCTTCCTTTTCTCTATGTTTCTTTTTGACAATACACACCCATAATCTAATAAACGAAAATAATTTTCTCTCCCTCATCTCTCTAAGGTGGATTGGTTCCATGAGGAAGATGATTGCCATGGATTTGATTATCCTCCATATTTGGCAGGTTTCCTCCTTTCCAACAACACATGGTTTAGTTCTTAACTTGCCACATGTACTAGTCCCCTAATTCTCATAAACGTTGCATGCAAGCCTTTTATTAGTTAAAGATTTTTAATTAATCTATCACAAAAGTTATAACACTTCCCAAACTTTATTAATTGGTCCTCAATCATTTAATTATCTAATCCAATGTTATCTTTTATCTATTCAATTTACGAACAATTTAGCAATATTCTTCTAAGCTATATTTTGGAATATTACATGATGTATGTGGACCAATGAATACACAAGCCAGAGGAGGGTTTCAATACTTCATTACTTTCACTGACGACTTCAGTAGATATGGGTACATTTACCTAATGCATCATAAATCTGAAGCCCTTGAAAAGTTCAAGGAATTTAAGAATGAAGTACAATACCAACTAGGAAAGAGTGTCAAAGCTCTTTGATCAGATCGAGAAGGAGAATACTTAAGCTTAGAGTTTGATGAACTTCTTAAAGAATGTGGGATTGTCTCACAACTTACACCTCCTGGTACTCCACAACATAATGGAGTCTCTGAAAGGAGAAATCGAACATTGTTAGACATGGTTCGATCAATGATGAGTCATGTTGATCTTCCAACTTCTTTTTGGGGACGTACTAGAAACTGCTACTTTCACACTAAATCGTGTTCCATTTGAATCGGTTCAAAAGACAACGTATGAGATATAGACTGGAAAGCATCCTAGTCTTTTATGAAAATTTGGGATGTGAAGTTTATGTTAAACATCAGATGTCTACAAAACTCAAACCCAAATCTCATAAGTGTAATTTTGTGGGGTATCATAAAGAAACTAAAGGATATTATTTCTTCAATCCATCTGAGAATAAAGTGTTTGTTTCTCGAACATGAGTCTTCCTCAAAAGAGAATTTATTTTCAAAAAAAGAAGTGGGAGAAATATTGAACTTGAGGAAATTCAAAATCAACCACAGATCACTGAACCAGAGATTGAACAATAACAAGTTCCGCAAATAGTTGAGGAATATCCAATCATTCTTGAAACACAACCACTGCATAGATCTATGAGAGAACGCAATGCACCTGAGAGATATGGATTTCTCATCACATTGCATGGTGATGTTCTCCCCATGGACCAAGATGAGCCTAGGACTTATTAGGAAGCAGTGGCGAGCCTCGAATCTAAGAAATGGCTAGAAGCCATGAAATCCGAGATGGATTATATGTTAGAAAACCAAGTATGGACTTTGGTTGACCCACCTGAAGGGATAAAACCCATAGGGTGTAAATGGGTTTTTAAAAGGAAGACCGACATGGATGGCAATGTACAAACATACAAAGGGCGATTGATTGATAAGGGATTTTGTCAGATTCATGGTATAGACTATGATGAAACTTCTTCTCATGTTTCTATGTTTAAATCCATTCGGATATTGCTTGCAATAGCTGTATTTCATGATTATGAAATCTGGCAAATGGATGTCAAAACCATTTACCTTAATGGAAAAGTAGATGAGGATGTGTACATGACACAACCTGAGGGTTTTGTCGATCCAAAAGATGCCCAGAAGGTATGCAAGCTACAAAGATCCATTTATAGGTTGAAGCAAGCTTCTCGAAGTTGGAATCTTTGTTTTAATGATGCAATCAAAGAATTTGGTTTTATTAAAAATGAAGATGAGCCATGTGTTTTTAAGAAAACTAGTGGAAGCACTGTCACATTCTTGGTATTGTATGAGGATGACATACTAATAATAGGAAATGACATACCTACCTTACAGTCTGTAAAGACTTGGTTAGGAAAATGTTTTTCTATGAAAGACCTGGGTGAAGCAACCTACATATTAGGAGTCAAAATCTATAAAGATAGATCAAGATGACTCCTAGGACTATGTCAAAATACATACATAGATAAAGTACTGAAAAGATTCAGTATGGAAGAATCTAAAAGAGGATTCTTACCTATGAGACATGGTATTTCACTTTCAAAGGAAATGTGTCCTTCAACGCCTCAAGAAAGAGAACGTAGGAGTAAGGTTCCATATGCTTCGGCTATTGGATCTATCATGTATGCCATGCTATGTACACGTCCAGATGTATAATATGTACTAAGTATGACAAGTCGATACCAAGTGGATCTCGGTGAAGGTCATTGGATTGCAGTCAAAAATATCCTTAAGTACTTAAGAAGAACTAAGGATACATTCTTTATGTATGGAGGTGAGGAAGAGCTAAGTATAAAAGGTTATATTGATGCAAGCTTCCAAACTGATAAGGATGATTCTCGATCGCAATCGGGTTTTTTATTTTGTCTTAATGGAGGTGATGTAAGCTGGAAAAGTTCAAAGCAAGATACAATAGCATATTCTACAATAGAAGCCGAGTATATTGCAGCAAGCGATGCTGCAAAGAAGGTTGTTTGGATCAAAAAGTTCATATCTGAACTAGAGGTTGTCCCTAGCATATCAAATGCTATAGATCTATGTTGTGACAACAACGGAGCCATCGCACAAGCAAAGAACCCAGATCTCACCAGCGATCCAAACACATACTTAGACGTTACCATCTCATTCGAGAAATCATTGGTCGAGGGGACTTAGAAATATGCAGAGTTCCAACAGATGACAATATCGTTGATCCACTAACAAAGCCTCTGACACAGCAGAAGCATGATCGTCACACTAAGTCTCTTGGTATTAGATACATGAATGATTAGTCTTAATGCTAGTGGGAGATTGTTGGAGTATGCCCAAAGACCAATCATGAGATGGTTGTAAAAGACATACTTATTTTATCATGTTAATATAAAGCTATTATTATTTTTCAGTCTTATTCTCTGCATTTATTAATAAACTAAATTATAATAAAGTCCTTAGAATAATATAGTTATTCTTAAATGTCCTTAGTCGAGTATTATTGTGGGCATGGACAACAATAATAAATTAAGACTAATATGTAGTTGATTGATGACAAAGTGTTGTCATTGACATGAAGATGTCAAAATCAATACATAAGTATGTGTTAGAGAATGACATATTGGACTGACCCGCTATGAGCATGTTTCTTGGATTATTATGTGACAGTCACAACATTGCTCATAGTGATAACTACATGTATTATCCTCAGACTTGAGATCATCATTATTTCAACATCGTGGGTGACATATTTTGATGTGGTCAAACGTGTGTCGTAACTGACTACACTATAAAGACTAATATTGGATATGTCGCAATCTATGTAGCGGAATATGGTTGATCAAGATAGGATTTGTCTCTCCTGCATAATAGGAGTAATATCATAGGCTACTTGATTGAGTGAGACTAGAAAATGCATGACTGTGCTCGAATAAATTGATATGAGATATCAAAGTTATTCGTTTATAATAGTCTACTCAAGATACCAAGAAATATTAGATGGACTATACAAGTGTGACTATTCCATGACTTGTGTTCGATCTAGATATGGGGACAAAAGGATGCAATACATGAAAAGAGTTAATCACAGAAAAAAGGTTATGTCGAACCACGACTTCTTGTAACTTAGGTAGCAATGATGTATTGCTAAATGCCACTCATTGCTTGTAATATTAGAATTATTCTAGATATTACTGCTAATGTTACATGAACCTACAAGGGTCATACCCTATGATTGAAACGAACAAATATCGACTAGATAGCATATGTACAAATTTGTTGTACACATAATAAGTAAAAACCGAAATTATTATAATTACTGTAATTATAGATAATCTTGTTTACATATATTTTAATACTAGATAATTATTGTAATTATCAAATACTATTAAATATATATATATATATATCTAATATATATATATCTAAATAAACCTAATTAAAGTAGAATCAGATTCTACGTATTTAATTATATTTGGTTAAATATATTGTATATTTAATGAATTCGAATTTAATTAGAATTAGGTTTTTAATGCTATATAAAGGCATAAGGTCTAGCAGCCAAGATATGCCTTTTGCGAAAAACCTCTCTAACAGTTAGAGAAGTAAAATATTGTTTGTTCCATTCAGGTGGACTGCGTAGAGGTAAAAACGTTGTTGTGATGACTTGGATTCGATATCATGCTAGAAGAATTGGATTCTCCTAACTCCCTGTGATTTTTTAGATTTATTTAAGGTAATGTTTCATCCTTTTTCACCCTGGATTCGTTCCTCGTACATGGATCACTGGCAGAATATGTCGGATAATTTTTCTGCTGTGCCATGGGGTGTACTGGCATTTCCCAACATGATAGTCCCAATTTATTGATTTTGCCCCTGTGATATGTTTGCATCAATTTGGACCCTGAAGTAGTTGAATTGCAACATCATTTAGTAGTTGAATCTCAAGCTTGAACGAATGTTTTAGAAGTTTTGGAGGCGTGTTTACCATATCGGCAAGCGAGGCTTTATGTGTCGGTGAGTGAGAACGTGTTTTACAATTTTACAAAGGTTTGAAAGTTGTGTTTGGGAGTTTAGATCAAGCTTGAAATGTTGGTCTAAGCTCGAAAGTAAGTAAAGGATGATTTCTCTCTCAAACTCGATTTGGCAAATGGCTTTGATGCACTTCTTTAATAAATTGTTTACTCATTGTATATGCTTGATTTGAGCATGGTTTAATGCTGAAAATGGTTATATAATGATGTTGATGCATTTGGAAGTAATGCTTGATTTGAAAATGTTGTTGAACATTGGTAATGCTTGGTTGAAAGCATTAGATAAATGGTTTTAATTGATGCATATGGAAACAGTGAGTTAATGTTAATGAAATGAGTTATATTGGCAAGTGATGGTATGAAAAGGTTATGAAAATATTATCGGATATAGTTGGCTGGCCATAGGATTTAAATTGCACTATAATAAGTCACCCATGGTTCGTAAAGGTGATGTATTGAAAGTATTTACTCCAACCATGTGAACCCCAATATTTTTGAGGTAATACTTCAATGGTGTTTCCTCTGGCTGCAACTATAGAGGTGATGCATTGGAAGTCTTTACTCCAAATTGGAGGATAAGACTTGGTAGTGTAGAGATATTGTATGTGTTGCATTTACTTCATGCCACTGAGCTGTTAAGAGATTGGGATATCACTTGGAAAATTCGTGTATCTGATGGGTTCGATGAAAGTAATGAGATTTGTGAAATGATCACTTGTAAGACAATATAATGAATTGATGTATCATGTTGATGGATCATTTGTATAATGACATTTATATATGTGAATACTCTTTAAGCTCTTCATATGGGATGTTATGCATGGGAAGGCTTAAATTGAGGGTTGCATATAGGATTATGCTGTTGAATCCATGATACATGTTGCATGTGGTTTAATATGCATGGTTTGGAAAAGGTTAAGTGCCTATGTTGAAAGTGAGGCATGATGGTTTCTTTGTAATAAGACGTATGTGAAAGGTTTTTGATTAAACTGGTTTTTAAATGCATTAGATGATGTTTTGTGTTTTGAGTGCTCCTCACTAAGCATTACATGCTTACGCTCTCTTTTATCATCATTGTAGATTAGCGGATTGAAGGGCATCAAGCAAGCAAGGATATCCAAGGACTTGGTTGCAAAGTATGGTTTGAAATAATACATAGTAGTAATAAGTGCACTGTGTCAATTGTTGTTTTGGGATGGTTGTTTGCTAAACTCCCTATTTGTGCAAGTTTTATATGTTGGTTTGGATTTATAAGAGGTTTAAAGTGCTTGAGATGCGTTTGGTTTATGTTTTGGATGTTAAGTAGGAAGCATACCTCTAGATGATATGGATGATTGTGTTAGGCTTGCTAGGTTTGTTTAAAATGTTGGTATGTTGATTTCAAGCATGCTTTTGATTTTTTATGATGTTTAGGAGATGTTTAAGGTTGATTGAAGTGAGCCATAGAGTCATTTTTTAGACCTAGAGGTCATTACAAGCATTCAAGTACCGGTACCAGTACCCGAGAATTGGTATGCAGGGTCTAAAATGGCTCAGTTTTAAGGGTAAAATACAAAGGGGTACCGGTACGGTTAGCCAAGTACTGGTACACCCTTTGAATTTTGTACATCAGAATCGGCATACGAGTTTGAATACTAGTACAATCCCTTCATTTTTAAAGATCCGTATCGATATGAGGGGTACCGTATCGGTATACAAATTGGTCAATGGAATTCTGGGTTTTGAGAAATTACAAGGGGGATCGGTGCGGATGGGTCAACACACCGTATCAATACGGTGGTTCATGTACTGGTACATGTAGTCGTTATGGTTGTTAGGTCGCATCGGTACAGGCTTACCCTTATCGGTATGCCTTGTTGCTTTTGTGCATGTTAGCCTGTTAAAGTTTGGAAATTGTGCATTTTAGTCCCTAAATGTTATATATGCAACTATTTATGCTTGGATGATTGTTTTAAGCTGAAATTTAACATATTAGCATTAAATTGGACTAATGAAGGTTTGTTAATCCTAATTTCAAATTAGACCCTTGTAATTTGTGGAAATTACATTTTGGTCCCCAATGTATGCATTTGAATAATTAAACCCAGCTTTGTAATCTGATTTCAGTGTAACATTTTTGTTGTTGTATGTTCACCTTAGGAATTATATTGATGTATTTAGACAAGATAAAAGAAAAAATAGATCAGTTTAGGTTATTAGTTTGGGTTTGCTTCGGCAAACCTAATGTGATTCTTTTAGCTCGGTTTCGGTTAGGCCGGGTTAAGGGGGTTACATTTGGTGGTATCAGAGCCAAGTTTACAAAAAATTGGGATGTTGTTGATGATTGTTTAATGCTGATTGTTATGCACAGTGATTATTTATATGTACGGTGTTTGATATATTTCATGTTGGGGTATTTATTTGGGGACACATTGCCTTATTACTACAGTTATAAAATGATTTTGGTTTGAAATAAAAGTCTTGGATCCTTGCTTGAAGTTGGCCTAATTGTTTTTGTTTTGGTGTACTTATCATGCCTTAAATACATTTTTATACGATGCTAGTGAGGAGAAAATTGCAATCGAGTGAGAAGGTTGTTGTCGGAGGGTAGGGAGTTGAGGATGAGATAGTGCATCCTAAGTGGTTGCCACCTCATCTACCTAATCCTCCTGAGAGAGTGGAGAAAGTACCACCTGCACCACCTGGTCCGGTGTATGGTGATATAATGCCTTTGGTTCAAGCAATGACTGGAGCATTTCAGGACGCGATGGCTGGAGTACTTGTACCCGCACCTGCATCTGCTGTTATGCTAATCCAAGGTTATCGTTAGAGCATCTGCACAACCTACAAGGAGTTAAGTTTAAATGGTTGGCACTCGAGGCATTCAAGGAGTGGTTTGCTAGTACAAATTAGATTTTGGATCAGATGGGGTACAATGATGCTCGTAAGATAGGATGTACGGTGTCCCTGTTGTAGGGTGATATATTCAATTGGTGGACTATTATGGTCACGGGCATGGAACTCATTGATGTGACATGGGAATTCTTTCAAGTTGTCTTTTGAATAAAGTATCTGGGAGTTAGATACTTTGATGAGAAGAAATGTGAGTTCATTCCTTGGTTCAGGGCAGTATGACAGTATTTGAGTATGAGGTACAGTTTGTGAGGCTGAGTCAGTATATGCCTGAGTTGGTGCTAGATGAGAGGCATCGTTGTGACCAGTTCCTCTATAGATTGGCATAGGATGTTAAGACATACATGTTGGCCACTGATTATACAGATTTTGACGTGTTGGTTACACGGGCAAAGGACATCGAGCAGAGTTTGGGTTTATCTCTTCATCCAGGAGGCTTTGGCTCCGGAAAGAGAGCTACAGATTTTGGTTCCAACGGTAGCTGGTACAAGAGGCACCATGATCGAAAGCATCAACCTAAGTTACTTCGTGGTGAGGGTCGAGTTGGGAAAAGATAGCTACCCAAGTGTGCTTATTGTGGGAAGCGACACTCAGGGGTCTGTTGGAGATCGTCAAAAGTTTGTTGATGTTGTGGATCTAGAGATCACGTTAGACGTGATTGCCCATATGTAGGACTAGTTGGTCCGGCTCCTGCACTCATTGCGGATAATGCTTGTTGGGGTTGTAGGTTTGAGGATCACTTGAGGCATGATTGCCCGATGTTAGCTAGAGGTGTACGGGCTCCTACACCTATTGTTGTACCATAAAGAGGCCGTGGGCACGGTCGAGGTAATTTCCAAAAAAAATGATGAAGGACAAAGGGCTGTGGTGCATACAGTGGCGGTCCGACCTAAGGATGGTAGACCATCAAGGATCTACGTGCATAAAAAGGGAAGGAATGACACAAATGTGATAATAGGTACTTTTACCTTGCAATCCATGTCATTACTTTCTTTGATAGATTATGGTTCTACGCATTCAAATATTTTTCATGAGTATGTACATTTGCTTGATATACCAGTAGAAATGTTAGATGTGAGTATGCAAGTAACAAGTTCTTTCGAAGAGATGATTGTTACAAGAAGGTTGTTTAGGATATGTCCTCCGATGGTTCAAAGTCACATGTTTACGGCTGATTTGATGGAGCTGTCGTTTCATGGTTTTGATATGATCTTTGGTATGATTGGTTGTCTGAGCATAGGGCTATGGTCGATTTTGAGACCCAGCGAGTTTCATTGAAACTTGTTGATGATTATGAAGTGGTAGTTGTGGGTGAGAATGCTAAGTTCTTGTCCAACGTGGTTTCGGCCTTGGAAGCGCAGAAGTTGCTAGAGTGTGGGTGTCAAGCATATATGCTTACATTATGGACCCAAATATGGAAAAAGTGTGGACTAAGGATATCCGTATTGTTTGTGATTTTATAGGGAAGTTTTAGGAGGAGTTGCCTGGGTTACCACCAGATAGAGAGGTGGAGTTTTGTATTGAGACGTATGCAGATACAGATCCGATGTCGATTGCACCGTATCGCATGGCACTGAAAGAGTTGAAGACGCAACTCTAGGAGTTATTAGATCGTGGTTTTATCTGCCTAGTGTTTCACTGTGGGAAGCACCAGTGCTGTTTATGAAAAAGAATGATGGCACTTTGAGGATGTGCATTGACTATTGGCAACTGAAAAAGTTGACAATTAAGAATAAGTATCCTTTTCCATGAATTGATGACTTGTTCGATCAATTTCAGGGTGTTACGCTAATTTCCAAGATTGATTTGAGATTTGGATACTATTAGTTAAAGGTTAAGGATAAAGATGTGCCAAAGACTGATTTTCGTACGAGGTACGGGCATTATGAGTTTCTAGTG
Source organism: Hibiscus mutabilis (assembly GCA_019671005.1). Lineage (NCBI taxonomy): Eukaryota > Viridiplantae > Streptophyta > Magnoliopsida > Malvales > Malvaceae > Hibiscus > Hibiscus mutabilis. Next base: position 27,606,274 of record CM033738.1, read on the forward strand.
ATGTCGTTTTGGTTGACGAATGTGCCTGCAACATTCATGGATATGATGAATCGTGTATTCCATGAATTTTTGGATCAATTCATGGTAGTGTTCATTGATGATATTCTTGTGTACTCTCGTACCGAGGGGGATCATGACCGAGACTTGCAGATTGTGTTGCAAACCTTGTTGGATAATCAGCTTTACGCCAAGATGAGCAAGTGTGAATTTTGGATTAAAGAAGTGGTTTTTCTTGGCCATGTTGTTTCAGCTGAAGGTATTCGGGTGGATCCGCAAAAGGTTGAGGCAGTTGTGAATTGGAAGTAACCTAAGTCAGTAACGAAAGTCCTTAGTTTCTTGGGGTTGGCAAGTTATTATTGTCGCTTTGTGGATGGGTTCCCAAGGGTTGCAGCTCCGTTGACCAAGTTTTTGTAAAAGGATGTACAGTTTGAGTAGACAGAAGCTAGACAACAAGCTTTCGAGAAGTTGAAGGAAGCTTTGACACAAGCTCCAATCTTGATTCAACCGGAGTCAAGTAAAGAGTTTGTATTTTATAGTGACGCATCCTATATTGGTTTGGGGTGTGTGTTGATGCAATTTGGGAAAGTTGTAGCTTATGCATCGAGGCAGTTGAAGGTGAACGAGCGCAATTACCCTACGCATGATTTAGAGCTTGCTGCGGTGGTGTTTGCATTGAAGATCTGGAGACATTACCTTTATAGTGACAAGTGTATTGTATTCACGGATCATAAGATTTTGAAGTATTTGATGTCAAAAAATGAGTTGAACCTTAAACAGCGTAGATGGTTGGAGTTGCTTAAGAATTATGATTTGACAATCGAGTAACATCTGGGCAAGGCAAAAGTTATGGTTGATGCTTTGAGTATAAAAGCTATTGTGGAGTTGAGGGCCATGTTTGCAAGGTTGAGTGTGAAGTGGGATGGTGGTTTGTTGGCTGAGTTGCAAGTGAAGCCATCTTTGTCATAGTTGATTAAGGAAAAGCAACCTTATGATAAGGCGTTGGTACCGCATATTAAAGATATCATAGATGGAAATCTAACGAATTTTCACTTTATTGTTGATGGGGTGTTGTGTTTTAAAGATCGGATGGTGGTGCCTATTGATGTTGAGTTTAGTCAAGCTATTTTGGCCGAGGCACGTGCTAGTCTTTTTGCTATATATCCCGGTAGTACTAAGATGTATCGAGATCTGAAAGAATAATACTATTGGGTGGGTTTGAAAAAGGATTTGGCTAATTTTGTTGCTAGATGTATGGTATGTCAGCGTGTGAAGGCTGAACACTAGTTTTCTTCCGAGTTGTTGCAACCGTTGAGAATTCTAGAGTGGAAATGGGAGAGGATCGCCATGAATTTTGTGTCGGGGTTACCTTTGACACCAACTAAAAAGGATTCCATTTGGTCATTGTTGATCGGTTTACCAAGTGTGCACATTTTCTGCCAGTGATATGTCGTATACCTTGGAGAAGTTGGCAGATCTTTATGTTGCTGAAATTGTAAGGTTGCACAGAGTGCCTAGGTCAGTTGTTTCGGATAGGGATCTGTAGTTTATAGTGAGGTTTTGGGAGTGTTTGCATCGAGCTTTGGGTACTCGCTTGAATTTCAGTACTTTGTATCATCCTCAAACGGATGGCCAGTCAGAACATGTGATTCAGATTTTGGAGGATATGTTGAGATGTTTCATCATTGAGTTCCAAGGAACTTGGGAAAGGCAATTGCCTTTGGTAGAGTTTGCATACAATAATAGCTATCAGGCAAGTATAAAGATGGCACCGTATGAAGCCTTGTATGGTAGGAAGTGTCGTACACCCTTGTGTTGGGCTGAGGCTGGGGAAAAGTATGTTTCCATGCCTGATGTGTTGAAAGACACGAATAAAAAAGTAAAGCTTATTTGTGATTGTTTGAAAGCAACCTCGTATAGGCATAAATCCTACGCAGATTTAAAGCTTAGAGAAGTTGAGTACGCGGTTTGGGAAAAAGTTTTCTTGAAAGTCTCACCTAGGAAGAAAGTGTTGAGCTTTGGGCGTAAAAGAAAGTTGAGTCTAAGGTTTATTGGACCATATGAGGTGTTGGAACGTATACGTCCTGTGGCTTATTGGTTGAGTTTGCCTCCTAAGTTGGAAAAGATTCATGATGTGCTTCATGTATCCATGTTGCATAAGTATCATTCAGATCCGTCACATGTGATGCTAGTGGAAGATGTTGAGCTGCAACCGGATTTGTCTTATGATGAGGAACCAGTGGAGATCCTTGACTAAAGTAGTAAAGTTCTTTGTGGCAAGACGATTGAGCTTGTTAAGGTGTTGTTGTGACATTGCGATGTTGAGAAGGCCACGTTGGATAGTAAGTCGGACATGATAGAGCAATTTTCGCATCTGTTCCCATCAGGTAAATTTTGATAACAAAATTTCTTAAGAGGGGGAGAGTTGTAACGCCTCATTTTGGGCCTAGGAGTTTTCTAGGTTGATTAGATGGTCAGATGGTTTGGATAAGAGGATTCGAGACAATTTAGGGATTTAAATGGGAATAAATATTTTTTAGTAAGGAAAAATTATGGAAAATATTCTAAAATCATTAAATAATATTTTAAAGGGTTTGGTGAAATCAATTTTACAAAAAGATATTTTGAAATTGGACATTTTGGGTTAGTGACCAAAATGTAAAGTTTTAAAATTGTTTTTAGTGACTATTGTCAAAACTTAGAATCTTTAAGGAGCTATTTGGCCAAAGTCTAATATTAGACTTTTCTCTTTTAATTGGATATTTTAAAAAGGTTTTAAAATGAATAAATAGGTCTGGAGAGTTGATTTTATAATTAGTCTTAAAAGAAAATTTTACATAACTAACTTTTCACCAAAAGATTTTCTCTCAAATTCTCTCCAGCCAAACACTCTTTTCTACTTCAATTTTCTCAATTAATCACTTGATCTCAATATTCTTTTATTTCCAAATGGATTCTTAATGATTTTTTAACAAAACCTATTTGATTTAATCTTGTTTTCTCATGTAAAACCATCCAATTAAGGGGAAAGTCAAGGTTAGAGGTGAGATTCGTTCTTCTCCTCTAATATAAGGTTCTTTACATAAATTCTCAAGTTATTGATCCTTTACATATGTTTTCTGATGGGTTTTAATGATTTAATTGTGGAAAATTTGTTAAATCAAGGTTTAAATGATGAGATTGATGGATTTTCATATAGACTCTATTTTGTGGAATTCTTGATTAATTCTAATCATGATTTTAATGTGTTATAATGTTAATAAGTTGATTTTAACAATGGAATCCCGAAACTAAGTGAATCTCTAATTTTCTAGGTTGTTAGTTGTGAGTTTTTGAGGAGTTGTGGAGGTTTAATGAATGCTGGAGATATAAGGATGATGTTAATGTGTTTTTAGATGTTGATTGATGTTAATTGAAGGATTAAAACATTAGGTTTTGGCTGGGTTAAGTTTGGAAGATTTTCTATGTTGATTTCGGTTGTTGTGGAGTGAAATTGGGTAGAGTTTGTTGAGGATTTATGTGAATTAATGTTGTTGGGTTGTTGAATGCATTTTGATGCATTGAATCCTCTGTTTTTGTGTGGATAAAATAGGGAAAGTTGAACCTCAAGCTTGAACTAATATTTCGAAAGCTTTAGAGGCATGTTTACCGTATCGGCAAGTGAGGCTTTGTGTGTCGGTGAGTGAGAACGTGTTTTACAACTTTAAAAAGGTTTGAAAGTTGTGTTTGGGAGTTTAGATCAATCTTGAAATGCTGGTCTAAGCTCAGAAATAAGTAAAGGATGATTTCTCTCTCAAACTTGGTTTGACAATTGGTTTTGATGCACTTATTTTAATGAATTGTTTACTCACTGTATATGCATGGTTTGAGCATGGTTTAATGCTGGAAAATGGTTATATAATGATGTTGATGCATTTGGAAGTAATGCATGATTTGATAATGTTGTTGAACATTGGTAATGCTTGGTTGAAAGTATTGGATAAATGGTTTTAATTGATGCATATGCAAACAGTGAGTTAATGTTAATGAAATGAATTATATTGGCAAGTGATGGTATGAAAATGTTATGGAAATTTTATCGGATATAGTTGAACGGACATAGGATTTAAAGTGCACTATAATAAGTCGCTCGTGGTTCGCAGAGGTAATATATTGAAAGTATTTACTTCGACCATGTGAAACCGAAGATTGTTGAGGTAATACTTCAATGGTGTTTACTCCGGCTGTGATCATAAAGGTGATGCATTGGAAGTGTTTACTCCAAATTAGAGGATGAGCCTTGGTACTGTAGAGGTATTGTATGTGTTTTATTTACTCTATGTCATTGAGTTGTTAAGTGATTGGGATATCACTTGGGAAATCCGTGTATCCGATATGGTTTGATGAAAGTAATGAGATTTGAGAAAGGATCACTTGTAAGCCAATATAATGAACTGATGTGTCATGTTGATGGATTGTTTGTATAATGAGATTTATACATGTGAATACTCTTTAATCTTTGCATATGGGATGTTATGCATGGGAAGGCTTAAATTGAGGGTTGCATATGGGATTATGTTGTTGAATCCATGATACATGTTGCATATGGTTTAATATGCATGGTTTGGAAAATGTTAAGTGCATATTTTGAAAGTAAGGCATGATGGTTTCTTTGTAATAAGACGTATGTGAAAGGTTTTTGAATAAACTTGTTTAAAATGCATTGAATGATGTTTTGTGTTTTGAGCGCTCCTTAGTAAGCCTTACGTTCTTACGCTCTCTTTTATATCAATGTAGATTAGCGGATTGAAAGGCAGTAAGCAAGCAAGAAAGGATATCCAAGGACTTGGTTGCAAAGTATGGTTTGAAACAATGCATAGTAGTAATAAGGGCAATGTGCCAATTGTTGTTTTGGGAGGGTTGTTTGCTAAACTCTCTTTTTGTGCAAGTTTTATATGTTGGCTTGGATTTGTAAGAGGTTAAAAGTGCTTGAGATGCGTTTGGATTTATGTTTTGGATGTTGAGTTGGAAGCATACCTCTAGATAATATGGATGATTGTGTTAGGCTTGCTAGGTTTGTTTAAAATGTTGGTATGTTAATGTCAAGCATACTTTTGATGTTTTATGATGTTTATGATATGTTTACAGTTGATTAAAGTGAGCCAAAAAGTCATATGTTGGACCTAGAAGTCATTACAAGTCTTCGCGTACCAGTATGAGTACCCAAGAATCGGTATGTAGGGTCTGAAATGGATTTATTTTGGGGGTAAAATGCAAAGTGGTACTGATATGGTTAGCCGAGTATCAGTACACCCCTTGAGTTTTGTACATCAGAATCAGTACATGGGTTTGAGTACCGATACGGTCCCTTCATTTCTAAAGAGCCGTACCAATACGCGGGGTACCGTATCGGTACGCGAATTGGTCACTGGAATTTTGTGTTTTGAGAAATCACAAGGGGGATCGGTACGAGGTCAAGACTGTATCGGTACGGGTGAGTCAACATATTGTATCGATACGGTGGTTCATGTACCGGTACGTGTAGCCGTTATGGTCGTTAGGCCATATCGGTACGCCTTGTTGTTTTTGTGCATGTTAGCCTGTTGAAGTTAGAAAAATTGTGCATTTTGGTCCCTAAATGTTATATATGCAACTGCTTGTGTTTGGATGATTCTTTTAAGCTGAAACTTAACATGTTAGCATGAAATTGGACTAATGAAGGTTTGGTAATCCTAATTTCAAATTAGACCCCTATAATTTGTGGAAATTATGTTTTGGTCCCCAATATGCTCATTTGAACAATTAAACCTTGTTTCGCAATCCAATTTCAATGTAGTGTTTCCGTTGTTGTATGTTCACCTGAAGAATTATATTGATGCATTTAGACAAGATAAAAGAAAAAAATGGACCGGTTTAGGTTATTAGTTCGGGTTTGCTTCGGCAAACCTAATGTGATTCTTTTAGCTCGGTTTCGGCTAGGCCAGGTTAAGGGGGTTATAGTTGGATTCAAGGTTAGTTCATGAAATTCAAAGTTGTTCTCCTTTAAATTCTCTTTCTTTTGGTGTAATTTGTTCAAGGTTTTGATGGTTAGATGTTCATATATTAAGGAGAGAGAATTTAGGGTTTATGGATTCAAATGAAATAAGGATGAATATTGATGAATTGGGTGTTGAAGTATTGTTTTCAAGAATGAATTAGTTCAATTTCATGTTTGAATACCTAAACCCTAAAACTCCCTAAACTAAAAATTAGATTTCATTTAGGGTTTTGAAATTAAGGTTTGATTTGAAGGATTAATGGTTCCAATTGCTTGAATATGAAGTTGGAAATGAACTTTCAAGCTTGAATCCTTGAATTTAGTTTGGTGACCAAATTGCCATGTGTAGAAACTATGGAGACTTGATGTTTGAAATTTAAATTGATTTTGGATTGGTGTTTTACATGTTCTAAAGTGTTGAACGAAGCAAAAATATGAAGTAAATGGTGTAAGGATCATTTTGGCATGCTTGTAAAGTTAGGGGACCAATTCGACTATTAAGGGAAAGTAGCGGACTAAAGTGACAAATCTGAAATTTAAGTGTATACATTGTTTTTCATGTTCTATGCTACAAAATGAAGGTTCAAATGTTAAAATGGACATGAATTGTGAAAGTTGTCATTTTAGTCCCTAAAATGCTTAAAGAGGGAAAATGTGAAATTTTAAGGTTTGAATGAGTTGTTTGAAGTATTGTTATTTCAATCAAGTATTAAAATAATTTTGTGAACTTTGTAGAGTGAAATGTTCATGGTATATGGTACTAACATATACTTTGAAATGGTATGTGTCATGTAAATGTTATATTTACATATTTGAATCAAGATCGGGAGCAAAACAAGGTTAAGGGCAAATAAAAAATCAAAAGTAAAGTGAATGTTGCTACTTACAACTAGAGGGTAAAAAAATCAAGGTGAGTGCATTACAATTATTTTATACATATCGAATATGTTTTGAATGATAGACTTTTAAAGTTTAATTACTTAATTTTGCTAAATTGGTAAAAAGGTACAGTTTTATATTAAATGGTCTTTATAGTTAAAGAAATGTTTTTATGTATAATGGGGTATAAATTACCCTATTATGATAGATGATGATTATATATGGCAATATTTATTATATGATCTTTCACAAGTATTAAATTGTACGATGAAATTGCCTAAGTATGTTCTTTAGGAGATTAGGTATAAGATGGTATACCATGGGTTTTACAGCTATTATGTTCAGTACTTTGGTACTAAAACCGTACTTTGGTATGATGACAACACTTCGATGTTTTGAGTATTGTATTTATCCGTACTTTGGTATGATGACATCACTTAATGATGTGGTCATATCTTAATATCACTAAGCGTACTTTGGCTAAATGATTAAAGACGACAATGATGATTTGGGTATTTAATTCCTACAGGTTTATTTGCAGATTTTACAATATAATTATCGATATAGTTTAATATTATTTTATTAAATGTTTTAATGCCTCACTAAGTTATACTTAGCGTGTGCTAATTTGTACACGTAGGTTGAGCAGTAATAAAGGGGAGTGAGCAGATTCAACATCATTACTCGTAGAGTATATTACAAGGTATTATAAGTAATTACTCTAACATCCTACCGATATTTTTGTTTATTAGTGGCATGTAATATGTTAAACCTGTTCTATTTTGTAAACTTGGATATTACTAATTTAATATGGTTTGTAATAGTAAATAGCCTAAATAGATTAAAGTATATTAATGAATGTTTTAAACTATACTAATGTGCTATATAATTAATCGAATATTATGTTCGAAATGGGAAATAGATAGTTTTAAATTAAAAGGTTGTTATAGAGGAATTGGTTTTATTTCAATGATAAAATAAATAAATCTTATTGAACATTGAACAGTAAATATTTTAACAATTTTATAACAGTTCCGACTTGTATTTGTTGAACGGATACATGAAGGGAGTGTTAGAGTGATCCAATCCATGCTTAGGTAAACTTCTATTTAGCCTAAAACTTTGCGATGACTCAATTCTGATCGTGAGAATTGAGTTGTGCTTCACAACTTCGAAAAGTATTCTTCGATTCTCTGGAAACTAGGAGTGGCAATCGGCCATTGCTTTAAAAGTTACTACATCTTCAACTCAAAAAGTCAACGTTGATTTGAAGGGTGTTTTGGCTTGCGGTTTGGGAGTCAAATTGGTTGGTCGTAATTCAACTTTTTGTGAACAAATTTACCGGTGGTCCGCTAAGGGGAATCAAGATCAAGTTTGATTCTCAGAGAGACGTTATAACTCGAGTTGGGATCTTCCATAACTTAAAGTTGTTTTGGTGCTAATGACGATAGACATGGTTAGACCAGCAAGAGCCAAATTTCGGAGATTGACTTGGAAATTTCAGTTACCTCGAGAGAAGAGTTAGTTGCGGGGGTTGGGCCCTGTTGACTGTAACCAACATACTATCCAGAAAAGAAAATTATTTTGATGATCGATCAAAATTGAGGCTAGAAAAGCCTAAGGCTAAACCATAATAAATGAATTCTTTATTTACAATTTACTTCTTTTATTCACCTTTTTTACTTAATTATTTATTCTAAACCCCCTATTTTTATTTCGCAGTTAAATCAAGGTTAAAACAAGGAAGCGACAATGGAATTTCTTTAGACCATGTGAATCGACCCTATTTCTCTATACTGTCTTTCACTATTTAATTGAGAATATGATTATTTTATTTGTCAATTTCGGCTCTTGTCACATTTGGCCAACACTAGCTAGAGAAACCGAGTGAGGCGAGCAAATGAGGACGTATTTTTGGGATTTCATCACCACTTATTCTTTTTAGACATAAATTCTCCACTTTTACTATATCAATTGTTGATGAGTAAAATAGGATGATGATGATCGATGGTTTTCAGCGATTCACCCCCTTCAGATTTGGACGAAGAGCCACAATTATAAATTTAGAAGATTATATTGCAGGTCTAAATACAAATAAGATTGAAATTGGTTAAGGCCATATTAATATTCAATCTTTACCTCTTAGTTGTATCCAGCTTGCTGGTGTCCCACCCCTCGCCTTCAGCATGAGTGCGTCGTCATTTGATCCACGTGAATAGAAATCTCAAATTGACCTGCTGGGGTTTATAACCCATTCTCCAATTAATTCGAATATTATTGTTAGATACGAGTATACATTTAATAATAAATGTATTTTACTAAGAAAATTACATCTCTTGAAATATTCTAACAAGATTATATAAAAAAACGCTTTCTTCGAACAGTATTCTTTTCATATTACATCAACATTTTTTGTGCCAGTGGTTTGATTTAAGATATTAAAAAGTGACAGGTAAGTTGCTGCTGCTGCACGCTTTGAAATTCAATTCCAAAAGTTGGCCCAGGAGAAGAATAAAACTTGAAAACTTTGTATATTGAATTAAAATAAAGAGAGTTGCCCTTTGCTTACGTGAGAGTGTGATTATTGATCAACGACCCAAACAAAGTGTTAATTATTTGGTAAGGAATAAGGATAATGATAGTAAGTCAATTATACAATAAAATAAATATCAAATTTTAACTTGGAAAATTCTAATCAAGAAAAAATATAAATGTTAAAATAAGAAGACTTATACAGAATATTTGCATAATCGACTTATCAAATAACATGTATTCTACCGCGGGAGCCCTGATGGAATTTGGGTCCAAACTATAACATAAAGAAAATGAAAAAGAGAATATCATTATTGATGAAAAATAGGACTTTTGGAGAATAAGGAACAAAACCTTGGGAAAGTTGAGAATTAAACATCTTATCTAGAAGTTAGCCGCACTCTCGAATCTCAAATTTTTACCGCCTGCAACTTTATTTTTCTTCTTTTAGTTAGAGATCGGCAATCACTTTAAGTATTAGTTGTCGATCATCGGGTCTATTATTTTTTCGTATTTTAATAAGAATCTTCGCTTTTGTGGTTCGCGTTTTCTTTATCCTTGTGACATGTTTTTCTTTGGTTTTTTGTGGTTTGTTTCATCTGTCCATGTGACATGATTTCAGTATACCTTAGCGGTCAGTCGATGCTCGTACAAAGATCTTCACGACACTACTACCTGATTATAGTTCTTTAACACCCCTTACTCGTATCCATCACTGAATACGAGATATAGATGTCACATGACACTTGCACAATAGTTCTTATTTCAAAATCGGTAAAATTTTGTTTCTTTCAAATATAAATAATTTACCATTTTCTAAAAGAATAGTTAATCGCGTAAAATTTAAAATTAATATTTCTAAGTTCAATCTGAGCCTAAATTCAGGCAGCAACATGGCAGTTCAATTCCAATAAATATAATTAAATAAACTGCCTAAAAATTGCTTAAATTAAAAATCATTTAAATGGCTAATAAAATACGATTTTTAAACATACTTAATTAATAATATCCACTATAAGTATCTATGTTCGTTTATAACATTACAACCATTTCAAAACATTTTCTTATTAAAATAACCCAAAACATTCATAAGACATATGCCAACTAATAATATCAAAAGAGACATCTAGGATGTCTTACTGATAATGATGTACCGTTCCCAAGATAGACGGTGTCTTCTCTTGTAGCTCCTTACTCTTTACGATATTTTACCTACGCGCGAATCACTCACACGCTAAGTAAAAACTTAGTGAGGCAACTAATAATTTAATAAATAACATTGAAAACAATAGTTTATATAAATAAGAAAGTTCATATCAAAAACCACTGTTTAAAAATTTATGTCACTTTCATTTGCAATTTTCACTGTTATTTAAATCATAGCCCAATGTAAGATAAATGAGAATGCATGGTATGCGAGTCACTATTGAGTATGCACATGTGCGGCATCAACTATATTGTTGTGCCAAAATAAAACAATGTATCACTTTATAACTGCTGTAAACTTATACAACATCATTGTATGACTAGGTCATAGCTGTAGAACACAGCGTCACTGTATCACTATATAACAGTTGTACATTTGTACAACATCACTATATCATTATACTCCTACCTCATTGGCATGCCAATTATACCAAGAAATCTCATAATGCAAACAATGGGCTTTAACATTCACTATCATATATCATTCACTTATTTAAAATATCAAAAGATATTAACATTCCACAATATCAAATAAAAGTGCATTGGGCAGTTCATACCCGAAAATCATTCATAGCTCTTTTCAAAAATCATTGAAAATATATCATTTGTGAATTGACATTCGAGATAGACTCATCGCAAGTCTTTCTCATATCAAATAAAATAGTAGACATGCACTCACGTGTTGCCTCACTAGGAACTTTACCCTTATACCACAGCTTCACTTTTGCACTTTTTCCTTGTCTTTTAAATTGCTCGGCTCTCGGTTTGGATTACGATTATGATCTACAACAATTCACCAGCATATACAATTCAAGTATATGTTAGTATCGTTCTAACTTTAATATACATTAGGAATAATAATAATATTCCTACATATACTTTCATTACTAATTCTATCTCCCAACATAAAAGTTAACCCTTATACTTCCAAATCTTTCAAAATAATCCTTTACCACACAACTTCAATTTCAATTCAACTTTCCACTTTAATCACATATTTTCCCAACTTTACAATTTAGTCCTCAACACTTTACAAACTTCCACATTAATCCAATTAACATTCCAAAGCTTACAAAATCATCCTTACACCATTTCTAACCTTAGGAAAATTTTCCATAATTTTCCCCAAATTTGTCCCTATATGCCGAATACCAAGGGTCACTCTCCAAAAATTTTCCAACTTGATTCAAGCATAAATTTAACCTTCTAACATCATATTCAAGCTTCTCGCATCATTTCACATTCAAATAAAAATTTTGCAAGAGTTTCCCCTAATTTTTTAATATTCCCAAATAATACTTAAAACCAAAATCCATGGAATTTTCTTCATATCATGCATGAATCACCATCACAACCTCAAATCTAATTAAAACAATCCTTAAAACACAAAATCTCTACTTGTTCTTCATAAACCCTAATCTCCAATCTCAGCATATAATCATGGAAACCACTAAAAAAATTATACCAAATGAAAGAGAATTCAATGGAGATTAATTTTCTATTTCATGTCTTGAACCAAAAACCAATCGAATCAAACCAAAATTTGAATCAAAAATTTCTTACCTTGGCTATGGTGGATTTCGAATTTGAGGAAGAATAGGAGAAAGTTTCTAGCTTTTTCTTTAATTAATTAACAAGACAAATTTAATCTTTAATCCTAATATAAAAATATCAATAGTGAAATGACCATTTTACCCCTTAGTTATAACCAATTAGGTGTTGACACCTCTTAATTTCACTTTTCCATAATCATCTTTAATTAAAAAGTAAGGGCAAACTGACTAAAATGCCATTAATGAATCCATGTATTCACAAAAATGTCATTTGTGCACTAGTTCAAAATACTATCTTCAATCGAATCTAAATTGATTAAAAACGATTCCAAAACGAAATGTCATACTCTTCAAGTCTTCTTACAACTCCCTTCAAAATTTCATCACATTCTGAGCTCATACGATTACCCGAATCACATTTAAACTTTAACTGTAATTTCCCAATAATAGAAACATCGAATCGAACCAGCAATTTTATATTCGATTCGCACCCTTTATGTGAACTATTTAACTATAAAATAAAAATAATTATTGGGAAAATTACCATGTTGGTCCTTGAACTTTTCTTAACTTTTCACTTTGGTCACCAAACTTTAACATTTTTCATTTTAGTCACTGAACTAAAACCACCAACTTTTAATTCTTTGCAAAATAGTCACTAAGAAAAGATTGGGGTATTACAAGTTATTTCGGTGATCTTAGAAAGATGAATCCCCATTCGGTTGATGGTTGGTTGTTGATGTAATCAGACCTGGGTAGCAGAGCAATCTGCCTGATAGCTTGGTTCGCTCACCACTCCTTTTTCACCCCGTAAAGCACCTCGTTTATATAGAGACAAAGAGATTCAAGAAGGTTTCTGTATTTAAGCATGATAATCTCGATAGAAGTGTTTGTTTTTTCTTTGCACCATTGTAAGAAATTTTTAGTGGACTTGTCCCTTTTTTTTTCTTTTTGATGCATTGTATTATCTTTATGGTGATTAATAAAATTCAGATGTCATTGTTAAAAAACATCATACCTAAAAGTAGGGTGTGCATTTTTGAATATCAAGTCGGATCCGATCCGGAAAAATTCATACTCCGAATATATGATTTGGTTTAAGTATTTTTCGGATTTGACAATTATATCTATGAATTTTTGGATTTTCAAATACCAAGCAACAAATATAATAAGATCCTTGTCTATGAAAATTTCAAATTTTGAATATAACAAGCATCAAATTATTAAATATAAAAAATTCATATCTATAAAATTTTAAATTTTTGAATATTTTAAATTTTTGGATAATCCAAAAATTAAAATACCGTGATCTGTATGATCTAAAAAATAAAAAAACAAATCAAATATCCAATTCAAATTTTTAAATCGAATTAACAGAGAATAGATCGGATCAGATATTTTTGCACACTTATGCATAAAAGGCCATCATAAAAGTATTGTTATTTTAAGCCAAGGGCCGGGGGTTCCCCAGTTGGTTGAGATATCTAAAAATCATTAATTAAAAACTAATACCACTATTCAACCACGACTATGTATTTATGAGTCAAAATGTGTTTTGGAGAACAGAAATTCCAAATCATTCCCAGAATTCCTCTGTTTACCAATTAAAATGGTTGCCGTATTCAACAAAGAGCTTCTGAGTTGGTATCTAATCACGCTTAAACTCAGGGAAACTGTGGAATCTGGACTTCCCAGATCATCTACAGGTACAAACAAGTCCCTTGAGTTGCCAGAAGATGATGAACACCACCGCCACCTGCAGAAACACCAATCCGGTTGCTTGCAGATCCCGATCACTGAAGACGGCGAAGATTGCAGTGTGTTCGACCCTTCACCGGAGTCTGAGTGGATTATATCGATCAAAGAAAAGCTTGAGCAGGCTTAGCCAAGATGATGCAGCAGGCTTATGGGAAAGGTTGAGCATCTATAGAGTTCCCACTATCTAAGAGAAGGTTATATCAAATCTTATGTCCCTCAAATTGACTCCTTGGGACCTTACCACCATTCCAAGAAACGCCTGCGCCAAATGGACCAACACAAGTGGCGCTCTCTTCACCGTGTGTTAAAGCGTACAAATATGGAAATACAGGTGTACCTTGATTCCATGAAGGAATTCGAAGAAAGGGCTCGAGCTTGTTATGAAGGAAACGTCACTCTTGGCAGCAATGAGTTCGTGGAAATGTTGGTTCTTGATGGCTGCTTCGTGCTCGAGCTCTTTCAAGGCACTGCTGTCGGATTCGAACGTCTTGGCTATGCCAGAAACGATCCGGTTTTCGCGATGCGCGGCTCGATGCATGCTATTCATAGAGATATGATCATGTTGGAGAACCAGCTTCCTCTCTTTGTGCTTGATAGGCTACTGGGGATTCAACTTGGTGAGCCTGACCAGAAGGGAAAGGTTGCGAAATTGGCGATCAGATTCTTTGGCCCTTTGATGCCAACGGATGAGCCATTAACAAAGAGTGACATGAATAGATTGGGATCCTCTCTAGGACATACGAATGCCTTCGACCCTTTTTCAGATCTTGGTGGCCTACATTGCCTTGAAGTGTACAGAAGAAGTCTCTTAAGCTCTGGAGCCAAACCCAAACCTCGAGTCTGGCTGAAGAAAAGATCGAATGCCATCCGCGTCGCTGATAAGCGTAGGCAACAGTTAATCCATTGCGTATCGGAGCTACGAGAGGCTGGTATTAAGTTCAGGAAAAGGAAAACTGATCGATTCTGGGACATAAGTTCAAGAACGGTATTCTTCACATTCCTCGCCTCTTGATTCATGATGGAACCAAGTCCCTTTTCCTCAATCTGATAGCATTCGAGCAATGGCATCTCGACTGCAGCAATGATATAACTTCCTATATGATATTCATGGATAACTTGATCAACTCACATGAAGATGTGGGATACCTTCATTACTTTGGCATCATCGAGCATTGGCTCGGCAGCGATGCAGAAGTCGCCAACCTCTTCAACCGCCTCTGTCAAGAGGTTGTTTTCGATATCAATAACAGTGATCTCTCCCATCTGTCTGAAGATGTGAACAGATACTACAACCATAGGTGGAATGCTTGGCGTGCAGCGTTGAGACACAGATACTTCAACAATCCTTGGGCCATCATCTCATTCTTTGCTGCTTGTATCTTGCTGCTGCTTACTTTTGCTCAGACATTTTATGGAGTTTATGGATATTACAGGCCAAGTTCCTGAATATACTGTTTGAAAATATTGCAGTTATGTAACCCCTAAATCCGACCCAAAAAATAGGTCGAATCTAGAATCTCACGTTTAAAAACTTTTCCCTCAAGAAAACAAATTTTAAAGATTATATTAATTTAAAAATATATATATAACTATAATTTAATAAATATCTCATAATAATAAAATACAAAAAATCATAATTAAAATTCGAATATTTAAATAAAATCTCTGAAATAAAACCACAATAAATGAATGCCAAAAATAATCCCAAAACATAATTAGTCTCAAGGTATAAAATCACATCAATGAATCAAAATAATAAATAATGATCTGAATAACTAAAAATAGTTTCGTACTCAATAATAAAATAACCGGATAAAAAGTGAGATCCTCCAAGTACCGTAACGCCTAGGTTCTGCGTATCTGAAAGAAGAACTAAGGGGAGTAAGCTAAAAAGCTTAGTGTGTATCTAATGTGTAGGAAAAACCATAGTTGTAAAACAAAGTAATATTTTTCTCAAGTTTCTTTAAAACATAAAACAATGGTATAATATCACAAGCATAATGCAATGCACCCCAACTACGTCCGCCAAAGATGAGCAAGGTTCTCATAACCTCCTCGCTACATCGTCACCAGCCGAAGTGGAATCGACTCGAAGGTGGAGCCACTGATCCGAAGCGGAATTCAGCCCGAAGGGTGAAACCACTGAACTTCCTTCGTATAAATCCCAACCGATGCTCATGTATGATGTTTAAAACTCAAATTTCATAAACACAATTCCATAAATCCAATATTTCATAAACATAAGTCATAAATCCATAAATCTTGGTTTCCGTAAATTCTGATGTTTCGTAAATCAAATATTTTATAAATCATAATTAAAAACACATTCTAAAATCGTATGCATATGATGTCAACCATACAAACCATAATACAAATCATAATCAAACAAGGTGTAAACCATATAAAAATTATTTATTTATAGCACGGGAAGAAAACACACCTTAGCCGTAGCAAACTCAACCTACGGAATGACGAGTCTATCATAATCAAAAGTACGGGGTCCAGCTGTATTGGTACCTATGAGAATAATCATATGATTAAGGAATTATTCTTAAATATTAATATAACGAAATTGAATAAATATTTATCTTATTCGAATAATTGATCTTCAAATCAACCGAATGCATAGTTGAATTGAACGGTGCCAGAGACTCAGCGGGGTTTAATCGAATTAAATAAATAAATAATAAAAAAGGAAGATGTGTCTCGAATATAAATAGGGAGAGGGAGAAAGGAAGGTGCGGCTGCCGCAAAAGAAACCAATTGCAGGGGAAAGGGCCAATTTGGCTTATATAAACCAAAATTTTGGATAAATTATAAGATAAGTCCTTGTACTTTACTAGGGTTCACAAGATAGGTTCCGAATATTAATTCTTTATAAAAGGTCACTAAATTTGTTTAAAATTTAAATAAATTCCCAAATTTCTTATTTAGAGTTTCATATTTAAAATCCCAATTTTTAGGGTTTTAAATTTAGGGATTTCAAAATTAGGGATTTTAAATTGGGGGTATTTTTGGGGTGTTACAACTCTCCCACCTTTAAAAGAAATTTCGTCCTCGAAATTTTCAGACTTAGCGATAGATCCCAAAAATTAACTAACACAACTTAAAATACTTCGTTCTGAATTCCTCATTCTTCAACGTAAAAGGTGGCATAGTAGTCTATCACAAAGAAGATAATCCTAAGTTAGAGTCGGTACTTGGAATTTCTATTCAAAATAACATAATCTTTAAAATATTGTATTTATTAGAAACTCCCGTTTTGCCCAAAAATATTTAGTATGTATGCAAAATCATTTTTTGATTAAAAATTTTATTCGAGCAACACAGTCCGAGGGTTAAACCTAGGCTCTGATACTACTAAATGTAACCCCCTAAATCCGACCCAAAAAATATGTCGAATTTAGGATCTCACGTTTAAAAACTTTTCCCTCAAGAAAACAAAATTTAAAGATTATACATTAATTTAAATATATATATATATATATAACTATAATTTAATAAATATCTCATAATAATAAAATACAAAAAATCATAATTAATATTCGAATATTTATATAAAATTTCTAAAATAAAACCACAATAAATGAATGCCAAAAATAATCCTAAAACATAATTAGTCTCAAGGTATAAAATTACATCAATGTATCAAAATAATAAATAATGATCTGAATAACTAAAAATAGTTTCGTACTCAATAATAAAATAACCGGATAAAATGTGAGATCCTCTAAGTACCGTAACGCCTAGGTTCTGCGTATCTGAAAGAAGAACTAAGGGGAAGCAAGCTAAAAAGCTTAGTGTGTCTCTAATGTACAAGAAAAATCATAGTCGTAAAACAAAGTAATATTTTTCTCAAGTTTCTTTAAAACATAAAACAATAGTACAATATTACAAGCGTAATGCAATGCACCCCAACTACGTCCGCCTAAGATGAGAAAGGTTCCCATAACCTCCTCGCTACATCGTTACCATCCAAAATGGAATCAACTCGAAAGTGGAGCCATTGATCCAAAGCGGAATTCAGCCCGAAGGGTGAAACCACTAAACTTCCTTCGTATAAATCCCAACTCATGCTCATACGTGTATGATGTTTAAAACTCAAATTTCATAAACACAATTCCATAAATCCAATATTCCATAAACGTACGTCATAAATCCATAAATCTTGGTTTCCGTAAATTCTGATGTTTCGTAAATCAAATAGTTCATAAATTATAATTAAAAACACATTCTTTATGCATATGATGTCAACCATACAAACCATAATACAAATCATAATCAAACAAGGTGTAAACCATATAAAAATTATTTATTTATAGCACGGGAAGAAAACACATATTAGCCGTAGCAAACTTAACCTACGGAATGACGAGTCTCTCATAATCAAAAGTACAAGGTCTAGCTGTATTGGTACCTATGAGAATAATCTTACGATTAAGAAATTATTCATAAATATTAATCTAACGAAATTTAATAAATACTTATTTAATTCGAATAGTTGATCTTCAAATCAACCGAAGGCATAGTTGAATTGAGCGATGCCAGAGACTCAACGGAGTTTGATCGAATTAAATAAATAAATAATAAAAAAAAGATGTATTTCGAATATAAATAGAGAGAGGGAGAACAGATGTTGCGGCTGCGGCAAAAGAAACCAATTGCAGGGGAAAGGAACGATTTGGCTTATATAAACCAAAATTCTGGATAAATTACAAGGTAAGTCCTTGTACTTTACTAGGGTTCACAAGATAGTTTCCGAATATTAATTCTTTATAAAAAGGTCACTAAATTTGTTTAAAATTTAAATAAATTCCCAAATTTCTTATTTAGGGTTTTATATTTAAATTCTCAATTTTTAGGGTTCTGAATTTAGGGATTTCAAAATTAGAGTTTCTAAATTAGGGATATTTTTAGGGTGTTACAAGTTACACATACATCAATGATTTCCATTCATTTCTTCAATTATTAAGCTAAGGAATTCCGTTCTTTCCGGAAAAAAATACGACAGTTCATCGAATGTCTTTGTAATTGAAGGAAGCAACAATATCATTGTTGGTTTATGTCTACATTTGACATTATAGTTTCTTTATATTCAATAATTTGCATAATTCTTCTACCTTGGTTTGCAGAATGTACACCGACAAATCTTCAGGCACCAGACCGGAGATATGAAATCATCATATACAAGAAATGACTAATGCCAAGGATTAGCTATAAAAGTAGAGAAATAATAATCTGTCATTACAAAAGAATCAACGCTGCAGACATTATTGTTTGCAAATAACATATATACTTTTGAGGCAACGCATTGTGTGTTTGACAACATTTAAGCACATTGTGTACTTACAGGACAGACATAGAAGTATTGCTCGATAATCAATATAATATACAAAATCATATAACTGTAAAACCCTCCCAACAAAAATGAAAATTCTAAGAGATTCTGAAATTGATAAGGTGATCTTAATGGGAGCATTTGTTCCATTAGTGTCGAGATATTGCATCTTTTGCGGATTCCAGAGCGGAGGCGGCAGCTGCAGCAGCACCAGTGAGGACACCGCCGCTGGTTTTTAGGTTGGGTTGTGGATGTTGGTGAGGCAGCTGCACGCCCTTCATCTCTTGGGTCTGTCCTGCAGGAGAACAATTGTCCGCTATTGCAACCTTTCTTTCTACTTCACCTTGTGCATTTCCGGCGTCGAATTCCTATTCATAGCAAAAATGCATTTTTTTAATCTCAGTTCAAGAAGATCAAACATTAATGAGAAAATTACCTTCTCGGATTGGATGTTCATATTGAATGTCAAGACTCTTGATTGAGATTTCGCATATGAATTGTAAGAAGTGATTGAGAGTCTTTTTATATATACACAAGATGCTCTAAATGGTATTATAATATTGAGACATGGATGATGGTTGCAACTTGCTCGGTCTCCAACACCATTTTCGTTCCTAAAGAAGAGGCCCTAACATCAAGTATACACCTACATTTGTTACGTCCTCCTATATCTCATATGCAAGACAACTTATTTGTGTTAAAAATATATGCTTTTGCAAGACAACTGTGGTAGATAACATAAGACAGAGAAAAAAAATACTAGTAATAGACAAAAAACAAACAAGGATGGATTGGGTCTAAAAGTCAGCAATAAATATCAGTGAGTGTCACAGAAACATAACAACCAGTTCATGGTGTTATACAATTCCCAATCAACCCTAAGACCTATCATCAATCAACCAATACATACATTTCTGACATTCTCTCTACAAAGACAGCCTCAAATTTGGTCCATTTATTGATTGTTAATGGAGTTTCCCTAATAGCATGTTGAAGATGGGACTTTGTCAAGAATCTGTAAAGCTTCTTTCATTGTAGGTCTCTTCTGTGGGATTGGAGATGCACAACTGTACCCCAACTTAAAACAAACCAGCAAGGCATCCTCTTTGCCTTCCAAATCGCCACGGATTGCCGCATCGGCCATCCGCAACGCCTTGTTTCTGTCTTCGACAACGATCCCATTCCCCTGCCCCAACTCATCAACCACCACAACTTTCCCCGTTAGGAGCTCGAGTAATATCACCCCAAATGCGAACACATCCCATTTGGGGTGAGGCTTCAAGCTCCAAAGCGACTCGGGGGAGTGGTAAGGCGATACGCCTAACGAGCTCGGGCTCGGACTAGGTGCCGCCAAGTCTTGGAAGCTCTCTCTCGACGCAGTCGACCTCTTGCTGCCGAAGTTTCGGGCTGATATGCCGACTTTAGAACTCGTGTCGCCTGTTACCAGCCTTTCCAGCCCGAAATCTCCGATCTTGGGTTCCATATCGGTACTCAACAGGATATTGCTTGGCTTCAAATTGGCATGAACATGCTTCTTATCATGGAGATATGCGAGCCCACGGGCCACACCTTTCGCAATCTTCAGCCGAGATTCCCATGGAAGATGACAAGGTGAAGAACCGGCTTTTCCTGAAATGGAAACAACTAACATTTAAAGCCTGTAGAGTGCAACCGCAAGAACAAGCCACTCAGAGTCAAATTGTGGTTTGTCCCTCCCTGTGTTATACTCGGATACGGGATTAAGTTGTGCATATTTTGCTATCTATACTATTATAATGTCATTATCTAGTTAAAATACTTGACACCAAATTAAAAATACTAAGGTGACCTTTTCTCGAATACAAAAAAAAATCCTTATCAGTATGAATATGATGATTTAGAAAGAAAAAGGGATATCTAAACTAAAATAGTTAAGGGTGTTACTATCGAAAGAAGTGAATAAAACTCGACTCGAATTAATTTTACTCATAATTTCTTAAATTCGATTCGACTAAATTTTTTTTATTTTTTTAATAATTAATAGATCGATTTTCAAGCTCGAGTTGAGCCCTTCAACTTTTCCTAATGTATGTATATAGCATAAGAAACTCATATATGTATATCATATGTGATTATAGAAACCCGTTTAAATTGGAACTAATTAGTATCATAACATTATAAATATTTACAATTAAATTTGAATAGAAACTCAAACAACTTGACTCGTACTTTATAAACTTGAATCAAAAAATTTCAGTAAAGTTTGAGTTATAAAATAAAACTCGACTAACTCGATAGTTTTTTACTCGATTCGATTAAATGCTCGGCCCTAACTATCGATTCTAACTAATTTGAGCAAACTAGAGTGGCTAAAACTATAATTTAACCATTAGAAAAAGGGATCAGTTGTTTTCCAAGGGAAGTGATGCATTGTAGGATAATAATGGAAATGGGAAGGCAAATCTCTGTCAAGCGCCGTGGGGCAGACGGTGGGAAAATGGCAGATGCGAACCCCATGCCCAGACACAGACAGTTGACTTTCCAATGCATTAAACAACAACGTTTAAGTTACAACTACTCCCTCATTTCTCTGGCGTACTTTTTTTTTTTTGACTATTAATCGAGTAATTTAAGTTAAATTATATAAAAATTTAGTATTAAATAACCTTTTAAATCTAGTTTTTTTTATTAATAATTTTAAAATTTAAATCTCTAATATTATTTAAAAGACATCATTTCATTCTACTAAGCGTACTTTAAACAAATACCCATGTTGCTTTTGCTAACGTACGCATTGGGAAATGAAGAAGAGGATAAGGACTTACTGTAACGAGCGTTGGCGAGGCTGCCATTTGGTACGAAATCGTAGATGATGAGCTTTTCATCAACTCCCCAGTAGAACCCGCGAATCCTGACCAAATTCGGGTGAACCAGTTTGGCAACGACCCGGACCTGGTTCTCGAAATCCCTGAACCGGTCCACACTGTTCTCACCGATCCTTCGAACCGCCAACGATGTGCCGTCGTCCAGCACCGCCTTGTACATTATGCTGGAACCCGTCGCGCCTAAAATGTAAGCCGATGCTTTGAGTAACGCCTCCAGCTCCAGCTGCTTTTCACCGTCGACCGTCACCAGTGTCCCTTTCTTGTCGTGGTCTGGCTCTTGCTGCCGTTGATTGTCTTGGCTTTTGCCCCCGCTTTGGTCTTCATCGGTATCGGAAGTGGTGTCGGAATCTTCCTCGTGCTCTCTCTTTCTCAAACATGACCATCTTGAAAAGCCTTTTGATTCCGACGATGAAGATGTGACGGACCAATTGTCTCTGCCCCTGTTTGCTTCTTGCTTCGTTGCGGTTTCAACTTTCTTTTTCCTCTTTAACTTGTACACCAAGATGAAAAACATGACGACGAATATGATTCCGGCTAAATCTCCCACAACGATTCCTACAATTGTTCCTGGTTGGAGCCTGCTTTGATCTTGTTTTTTAACTCCCGGTGACGATTCCGGCGTGTCGGAGTCCATCGTCTTGGGGAAGGCGGCGATTGCTGGTGGAGAAGTTGAAGACGGAATACGACAACCACGCCTGGTTGCTTCACCGCATAGATCAGGATTCCCGGAAAAAGATTTGGATTCTTGATTTTTAAGAACGATGGAATCCGGGATTTCTCCAGTGAGGTTATTGAAAGAAAGATCAATGGTGGCGTTACCGGGGATTTTCTCGGCGAATTGCGGCGGAATTTCCCCGGAAAGTCTGTTGTAAGAAACGTTCAAGTACACAAGACTTTTCCCTCCGAAATTTGGAGGCAAAGACCCATTTATAAGATTGGAAGAAAGATCTAAAACTCGAAGAGATTGAAACCCAGTCGGAAGTTTTCCAGACAAGTAATTGTTCTTCAAAGAAACAACAGTCAGGTTCTGTATGGTGGCGAGAGTTGCCGGTAAAGCCCCGGCCAATGCATTGTCGGAGATGTTAAGGAATTGGAGATTCTGTAACCGTCCTATTGTCTCCGGTATAAAACCAGAGATGGAGTTGTTGGACAAATCAAGCGACCTGAGCCGGGTGGCGTTGAAAATGGAAAGTGAAAGAGACCCATTGAAGGAATTGCTGGATAGATCGAGAATTTCAAGGTACTGAATCATTCCCAGATCAGAAGGGATTGAACCCAGAAGCTGACAACCGGGAAGAGACAGTGCTGTAACACGAGAGTAGGCATCGGAGTCGTTGCCCGGTCTTCCGCAGGTCACTCCGTTCCATAAACACGGCGTCTGGTCAGTGGAGTTCCAGCTCTGTAACACATTCAGAGGATCACTGAGAATAAAAAGCTTGAGAGAAAGCAAGAGAACACCATCTGTGTTCAGTCCCAAAGCTTGAACCAGAAGAAACTCGAGAAGAACAAGAATTCTCCACCATAAATGGGGTTTAACACTGGAGATGGAACTCATGATTTTGTCAAACTGATAATCCCATATTTCTCCAGTCGAACGTGAACACAAAGAGAGAGAAAGTGAGACAGAGAGAACCGACTAAAAGGGAGTAACTGATATTTTATCATGTATGTTGATGAAGGTGCAAATGCCATGTGATGAAAGTTGTTATTAAAAGGGTAAATTATCCCTTTTTTATTAAGTCTTCAACAATGAACAAATACAAAATTACCCTCCAACTTAAAAAAAGTAACAAGTTCTTCACGTATTGTTAAAAATTTAACGATCACGTTAACTAAATTGACATATAAAATATTTAATCATTTATATTTATATATTTAATGAATTTAATTTTAATTTGTAAAAATTTAATAAATATAGTACTTTTTATTACTTATTCTTTCAATTTGGTTTTATTATAAATTATTTAATAGTTTTTGGACAACAAATATCACTCATTGATTATTGAAATTTATACTAAATAAAAAGTATCACCCATTGATTAACTCGCCGTTGCCGAATGAAAGGTCGTCGAAGTAGGGAGATGATGCCGGAGTGGAAGGTTAAATTGATATAATGAGCAAATAAATAAAACTAAATTTATTAATTTTTTTGAATTAAGATTAAATTGATTGAATGTATAAATATAGAAGACTAAATGTGTTATTATGTTAATTTTGTTAACTGCCACATCATATGTGTTAAAATTTTAACGATGCTAGATTAATTTATTACTTTTTTAAATTTTATAACTTTTTCATAGTAAGAAAACTCAACAAAAAATACCCTATAATCGAAAGACTATTTATGTAGTTTACCTAAAAATAATTATAATAATCTAACAAAAAGGCTAAGAAATAAACAAAGAGCTCAACAAAGCAAACTTGTAATCACCATAATGGACTGGTACACATCTCTCAGCAGATGCATTTATAATTTAAGGTTTGCAATAAAAATGATTAAATTCTGCTCTCACTGTTGTTGGTTTTATTTATTTATTTATTATTCCTCTCTCTTCTTGGCTTCCTACTGAGAAGATCCATTAAAGAATAAATGAAAATCAGCTAGAGGCAACAATATCAGAAAAGAAAGCATCTTTGCTACAAGACATCTTATGTAAAGATGAAAGTTGCAGGGCTCTCTTAGATTGACTTTAATGTTTTTTATTATGCAACAAAGTTGGTATATGCTTTTAACATGTTACTAAAATATATAAACTAATGGCTTTTGAAATTTGCCCCTTGGAACATTGGCATCACCTTTACTTTCTACCTTGTCAATGGTTATCTACAAAATCTGCATTGCATGTACTCTTTTGGATGGATTGATGGATTACAATTTCATAATTCAAACAGCTAGAAAACAAGTCTTGGTTAGTTCTCTTCTTTTTTTTTTCCCGGTTTTGCAGTATTTTTCAAAAGTGTTTTTGGAACAAGTAATTTTGCAGATCAAAAGTGCTTTTCAGCTTGGTTTGAAAAGTGTTTTTCAGCTTAGTTTGAAAAGTGCTTTTCAAAAACTGTTGAAATTTATAGCTTTTAGTTTTTTAAAAGCACTTTTGAGCAAAATTACTCTTTTATCCCGTTTATATCTGTAATTCTTTTATATTTTAAAAATAATGTCTAATATAGACATTTTATACACTTAAAAGCGCATTTTGGCAACAATGCTAAACACTCTCATTTTAAACCAAATAATCTAAAAGTATTTCTCAAAAGCACTTCCCCAGACTTCTCAAAAGCAATGTCAAATTGGAGTCCAAGATCAAGTATGTCACAGTTTCACATAGGACTAACAATGGATTGTTACTTACAAATTAAGTTTACAATGATACTTACAGATCATTCATTAAATAAGATTGTGGGTAGAAGTAGAATCTTTATACTTGTTAAAACGTTGATAAACAAATTAAATCTATGACTTTTCCACACTTCCACTCAGAAGAGGAATGATATTCTTCTTTTATTCTTTTGGGTAAAAAGACAAGGGAATGAATATATATTCTCATTTCCCACGTCCATAGTTGCATTATTTTTCATGGTTTTGGTGAAATATACATGACTCTGTTTAAGAATAAGCTAGGCATACTATGTAAAGTTCCAATCAGTCAGACATAAGTTAAAACTGATGTGGTTCAAAACATAAACAAAGAGGCCGGGAAAGAAAAGTTTGGGGAATTAATCAAGCATTGCTGCATTGATGAGCATAATATGTAGGGAAACATTATTGTTGAGGGGGTCCTCAAGAGAATTATGCATAGGTCTGCATTCATTGCTCCACCGTTTGAAACTTTGACTAGCTAGTGAGCCCTTGCTATAAACATCTCCTATATCCTTAAAAAGATTTCAAGAAATTGATTTGACCATAGGCCCCAACAATGAGCTTGCACTTGCACCACTTGCATTGCTTAACTACGAGGCCTACAATTTTTACATCATCTGTTTTTGTCGATGAGTTAAATAGGATAAGTGGTGGAGTCTTTAGACGGTTCTTTCAAGTTCATATGGATGGAGATTTGTGATCAATGGCGATAAAGAGATGAAGAAAGGGGAAAAATAGGGTCTGGATCGATCCTTTATGCGAAATTTAGCTTGAAGGAAACTGATATCCGTGACAAACGTTAAATATTTTCCATTACCAATAGAAATGCGACATGGGGCCTATTTTTATTTTCTTTAATTTTTATTTTTTAAAAAATCAAAAAACTTTATAAAATACCCCTATAATATTTAATTTCTTGAAAAATACCTTAATCCCTAACCCTATATTGCTAAACACCTAAATTCCTCTCATCCGGCCATCTATTCAACCATCACTAGTCATCCCTTGCTTCGCCGACCCTCCACAATCGATAACTTAAACCTTACGTCTTCAGATATCGACAAATGAGTGGCCAAATGAACCATGAACGTCGACCGTTAAATCTTTAATTAAACAACGAATGGACAAATGACAAACCGGGCCTTGCAACTCTTACGACAATAGGAGGAGACGTCACCGTTGTGGCAGTGTGGTGTTCAATGACACTAGATAGAGTCCTTAGATCACCTATCTCAAGGCATTCATAAGTCTACAAGAAGTCTTACATGTTCCACAATACTTCACAATACTTGAGATCACTCAGCCTATCGAGTAAGTTTCAAATTGCACCATGATCACTCAGTCATCAGGTACATAAGTTATCGTCTATAGCATCCACACAAAGTACATAAATAAATTCATACATCATCTTCATAATAGCCAATGAAGCCCTACTTTACCCTTGCTCACACAACCATCGGGTTACTTGAAATGCTGGCAAAAGTGGCAGAAAATATGTATTGGAAAATATAAGAATGTGCCAAAATAAGTCTTTTGCGTGCAAGTATACACGGTCTACAAGTAGTACAACTGGTAAGCTGAGTATCGATCCCACATAGATTGTCTTGGAATTCAATTGCCTTGATTGTTACTTGCCTTAAGAAAAAGTTGATTTGATTTGAAATTGGTTTTGGAAATAATTAAAAGTAAAGAAATGAAAGAAAAGTAAAGACGTTGGAAAGGTAGGTGTTTTAATGAATGATGAGTGTTGGCAGGGAATGCCTGGTTTTCACGCTATTCATGCTGTGCCAGCCGTTAACAAC
Source organism: Hibiscus mutabilis (assembly GCA_019671005.1). NCBI lineage: Eukaryota > Viridiplantae > Streptophyta > Magnoliopsida > Malvales > Malvaceae > Hibiscus > Hibiscus mutabilis. The sequence goes on from CM033738.1 coordinate 27,633,574, forward strand.
AACCTCTCTTGGTATTGTTTGCCGAGCAGATTCAAAAGTAGGAAAGCCTCTCTCGATGGTCATTGCCCTAAATTGATCATGTAAAACCCCTATATCTCTATAGTGTTTGTTTTTAAATAAACCAATTTGATTAAGATCCAATATATACTCCTAAGGGGTAAATTTCACTCCCGAAGTAAGTTCATCTACTTGAACGACTTCTCTCAAAGCTTCTCTTCTCAGTATTCGACAACTTATTCGTTGCCACCCCAAGTCTGTTAAGATATTAAGGTGCAATAGGCCAACAGTGTCAGCTCTCGCTTGGTAGAGTATTTAGGAAATATTAAAGTTTGCCGAATAGATGAAACTTTGCCAAGGCAGATTTATTATTAAAAGCTAAAGCATGAAAATAATATAAAAACCAAACATCCCCCACCAACTATTAAATTAGATCATGGTGAGGGAGTGAACCAAAAATCCACAAACGTTTTCGGAATACATCTTTAAAAACAAAGTAAAATAACTTGAGAGAGAATGGGCTAGAAGGGGTCTCTCGATGTAGCCCTTCAAGATCCAGGCTTCTCGTCCAAGTTGGTCGAACCACCCTTCCACGGTGCAGCCGGTCGACAATTGTAACACACAGACCAAATCCTCACGATCCAATCTTCTCTCCCCTCCTTAAAGTCTAGCTTGGTTGGTGTTTAAATAGGCGTGCAAAGAAGAGATAGGACTAGCTCTTCAAATTTTAAATTCTAACTGCCCAGAGGATAATGGATTATCTTCTTATCCAAATTTGAATGAGAGCTGATCAGGCTAAGGCTGACGTTATCCTGCCGACGCTACCCTAGCATCCAAGCTTGACATGAGTCTGCCAACAAGTCTTAGCACCATCTTATCCGCTATTTTTTCGGAGATTGTTCCAATTGCTATTTTTTCGGAGCCTGATCATATCCTATTTTTTCGGGGTCCAACAACCTCTTGGCATGGCATCAAGTTCACTTCTCTGCCATCTGGTGCTTGGCATTGTCTGGTCCATCTGTGCCAACAACACTCGGCATTCTCTCTGGCATTCCTTCATGTGTTACTTTTCTGGGCCAAATACTATGCCAAACCTGCAAAATTGCCAACAAAATAACCCTTCACACTGGCATAGACAAAGCTCTAAACTCCTTATGCAAATGCATGATTCTAACATCCTAATGCAACTAAATGTCCTAAAAACAAGGAAAAGCATTGTAAGATTGGCATTAAAAATAGTACTTTTGGAGAGGTAACACACCCCCAAACCTAACTCATTGCTTGTCCTCAAGTAATGCAATCAAAATAAAAACAAAAACTGTGAAAAGGTTACCTCGACAAAATTTTGGTTGAATGCCAACACATACTGGCAAGCATAATTTAGCTCTATTTCTGTCCTCAGTATCTCAGTGCAATAATGCCAAGCAGGTAGTAATTCAAGTGCAGCAATATAACTCTAGTCAAAGTTCATAAAGAGTGCATGAGTGTAGGCAATATGAATCAAGTTTCCTTTCACTCCCTTAGACAAATTTTACTACCTAAACTCATATTTTTTTTAATTTTTTTTCTTTTTGCCAAGGGTTTCTGCTAGCATTCTTTTAAGCTTGCTTCGTGACGCTATTTAGCGTGAGAAATAAGAGGGAGCATACCACGAATCCCCACATTAATCTAGACATCACTAGGTTTTCTCTTCAACTCACACCCCAAGGTTTTGGACTTGAGAACTAAGAGGGAGCAAACCACGAAGCCCCAAGTAGCTTATTATCCCTAAGGTAGAGGAGAGTTCTATTTTTTCTTGCCTTGGCAGAACATTGCTGCCTTATTTATTTCTTTTACCCTAGCATCATCTTTTTTTTAAATCTAAGCATAGTTTCAAAAAGTCTAAGTTTGCTAAGGGATTAGATACATCTTACGTGTTAAGTGCAAGTTCAATTACCTAAACTAGAGATCAATTGCCAAGCAATCCTGGCATACTACTCTACGGGCATGGCATGGCAACTAAAGATTAAAGTCTCCTCATTGGACAGACACCTAGATCAAATTAAGCTTGCTTAACAATTGTTAACATTTTTCAAAATTAAATTGAGACAAAATTTTCTTTTTCTTTTTTTAGCGTTACGGTATGCATCTACTCTAAATGACCTCGATGACATGGCAATAGAAATTAAACATTATATGCATGGCATAGATGTGAAGAAATGCACACCCCTAAACCCAAGATGTGCATTATCCCAATGCATGAAACAACACATATATACAAAAGAACAGAATAAAATAAAATGCATGGTCATGTGAATGTAATGTAATGAAATGTACAGGAGTTTAGGAAGAAGATGACTCCCCTTCGGAGACTTCTTCTCATGTGACTTGGGTCTTTCTCTTTATAAATGGCCCACGATCAGGGGCCATTCTCTTTCTTCCCTTCATTTTTGGCTTTGCGGCAGTGGACGCTCCAATATCCCGGAGAACTTCCTCCACAATCTTGGCAGGGTTTGATGCGGTAGGAGTAGCGGTGGCATCGGACTGCGCAGGCTTCACTGGTGGCGTGGCAGACTTCTTGGCAGACTTTGCTTTGGCAGACTTGGTTTTGGGTTCCTTTGATTCAATCTCAGAATCAGAACTGGCAGACTCAACTTGAACTGAAGATAGTGGGACTGTAGCATCATACTCTGAACTGGCTGGCATAACTGGACTAGCTGAACTGGATGGCATGGCTTCATCACTGGCATAGGGCTCGGCAAGGAAATCTGGGAATTCTGGCACAACATCATGAGATATTTTCTTGAGATTTTCCCTGATTATCACATTCATGGCCTGCATATAATGTCGTAGCTTGACATTAATCTCCCCAGCCTTTTCTATCTTACCGAGTATCATCTTCTGTCGTTGGTAGATTTGAGACAACATTGCCACAGAACTGTCTGGCATAGTCTCAGGCATTGTGTCTGGCACAGCTTTTGACATCTTTGGCTTAAGCGTGGCCGTTTTTGCTTTCCCTTGGCCTTGTCATTTGGCTCAACCGCAGTGAGGTTTCTCCATATGGCAGCAGTGATGGTCGTTCCCTTTATTACCTGGCGTTGTTCCTCGTCAAGCCTAGGCACATCATGGCGTATGAAAATGTTAGAAATAAGTAAAGGGAAAAACAAACTACCTTTACCTCTCGCAGCACACTTACAATTCTCTTCTATGATAATCTTTCCAATTTTGATCTTGCGCCATTTTATGATGGAGTGCAACAAAATCAACCTTTCTTCTGAGACCGTCTCATTGTGGGATGTAGGCAACATGTTTGCCTTAATGAAGTGATTCCAGCCTCTCACTTGTGGCTTCAGTGCCAGCCTCTTTACTATTCGGTGGCCCGTCGATGAGACTGTCCACGTCGTGCCAGGTTCACACAGATCCGTCAGCAACTTTTTCCTCTTGGCAGCAGTCATCGAATCAATATACTCAAAATACTCATCTCCTGCACCATTCAACTCAAACATATTATTAATATACCCCTCATCAAAACGCACACACTTACCCCTAATCATCAAGAAAGGCGAATCCTTGGTCACAAGGTGCACGTAGAATTCTTGAACGATGGTGGCATAGATCTCCCCTTTTGCTGGCTGAATAGACTCCACTTGTGCAAGTTAATCGTAGACATAACTTCTGAAGGGAAGTTGGTTGTTGCCTCCGTTTTGAATTTGAAGTGCTTCTCGTAGCAAAAACTCTTCGAGGCAAAATTTGTTTCGAACTTTTTCTCAATCTCCTCGTTGAAGAATCTTTTAAAGGGAAGAGACGATGAGGCCATTAAAACTGGTTGAAGCTTGGAACGATGTTGAAAGATGAAGGAAAATGACGATTTGGGTTTGTACTTGCTTATCGAAAAGGAAGTAAAAAGTGAGAGAGATATTTTGGCTTCTTTAACCGGCAAGAGTAAGAAAGTGAAAGGTTTTAGGTTGGTTGAGTGTTTTAATAGGAGTAGTAATTAGGGATAATGATGGGGAATAAAAAAAATTAATTTAAAAATAGGTTGAGTGATAAAGTGATAATATAGTGTAAGGATTGGAGTGATAAGGTAATTGATTTGAAATTTAAATTTCAACCAAAATTTGGGCGGCTAGGGTTTAACAACTCTCTCATTTTTCTTTATTGGGCCGATAAAACTAGGGTTTTTTCCCTCTTCCTTCAATCTTTTGCATCGCTGCATGCCAAGCTACTCTGGCACTGCGTCTGGCAGACATTTCTATTGACGTGTTAGCCCCTGCCAGCGATCCTGGCAGTGTTCCTGGCACAATGAATATGCGCAACTCAAAGGAAACCTTTCAACACATTAAAAGAATAAAAACACGAAACTTAAAAAGAAAGAAAAACAATTAAAAACCTAAAAATCTAAAACAAAGAAAAACATTAACCTAATATTTACAAAAGTTCAAACCTGATGGAGTTTTCATGTTACCTCTGCCAAGAGGATCACCTCTTTGGCATTGTTCTGATCACCTTCCATGTAGTGCTTCAAAAGTTGGCCATTCGCCTTAAAAATTTCTCCCGTCTTCAAGTTCTTAATGTCCACAGCTCCATGAGCATAGGGCTTCACAACTTCATAAGGACCCGTCCATCTTGATCTGAGTTTCCTTGGAAACAACTTAAGCCATGAGTTGAATAGCAAAACATGTTGTCCTACCTCAAAATGTCTTGGCATTATCCTACTGTCATGCCAACCTTTTTCTTTTTCCTTGTAGATCCTGGCGTTCTCATAGGCTTGCCTTCTGAATTCCTCCAACTCATTTAGGTCCAGTAACTGTTTTTCTCCAACAGCTCTCCATGTCATGCCAAGTGTTCTAATGGCCCAGTAGGCTTTATGCTCAAGCTCCACTGGCAAATGGCATGGTTTTCCGAAAACAAGTCTAAACGGTGAAGTACCCAAAGAAGTTTTAAACGCAGTCTTGTAAGCCCACAATGACTTATCTAGTCTCAAGGACCAGTACTCCCTTGATGGATTAACGGTATTCTCTAACATGTTTTTGATCTCCTTGTTTGAAGTCTCAACTTGCCCGTTTGTTTGTGGATGATATGCTATGGAAATTTTCTGCCGTATACCATACCTGCACAATGCTTTAGAAATTAGACTACATTTAAAATGAATGCCCTCATTATGAATGATCACTCTAGGAGCGCCAAATCTAGTAAAGATATGCTTATGTAAAAACTTGGCAACGGCCTTGGCATTGTTCGTTGACAGAGCAACAACTTCTACCCACTTAGATACGTAGTCAACAGCCACAAGAATGTATACATTACCAAATGAGGGTTGAAACGGCAGTTGGTGTCTGCCATAGATGTTTCCTATCCGTTGGCATCGATCACATGCCTTGGCAGACTCGTGGGCATCTTTATATAGTGTGGGCCAAAAGAATCATGACTGCAGTACCTTGGCAGCAGTTTTTACTCCAGCAAAGTGACCTCTATATGGTGCGACATAGCATAGATGCAATATGTTATGCTGTTCATCCTCAGGCACACACCGGCGGATCACTTGTTCGGCACATTGTTTGAACAATGTTGGCTCGTCCCAATAGTATTGCCTAACTTCCCGTAAAAACCTTTTCTTGGCATTGTATGCCAAGTCTGGTGGCAGAATGTTACTTACCAAGTAGTTGACAATATCGGCATACCATGGCATGGCATTAACTGCAAGCAAATACTCATCAGGAAACTCATCTCTTATCAAATTGGTCTTACCATCTTCAAGATGATGCTCTAAATGTGAGAGATGGTCAGCTACTAGGTTTTCACTGCCCTTTTTTGTCTCGGATCTCAAGGTCAAATTCTTGAAGTATGAGCGTCTATTGGATTAGCCTGGGCTTGGCATCCTTCTTTTCCAAGAGATACTTTAATGCCGAATGATCTGTAAAAATCACAACTTTGTTACCAATTAAATAAGATCTAAATTTGTCAAAAGAAAATACAACTGTAAGAAATTCTTTCTCGGTCATAGAGTAATTCAGTTGTGCTTCGTTTAAGGTTCGGCTGGCATAGTAGATGGCATAGAAAACCTTGCTATGCCTTCGACCCAAAATTGCTCCGACGGCATAGTTGCTGGCATCACACATGAGCTCGAAAGGCTCATTCCAGTTCGGTGCCACAACTATAGGGGCATTGATCAACTTTCTTTAAGCTTCTAAAACGCTCTCAAACAAGAATCATTAAATGAAAAAGTGGCATTATATTCTAACAACAAGCATAAGGGTTTAGTAATTTTTGAAAAGTCTTTAATGAAACGTCGATAAAAACCGTCATGTCCTAAGAAACTTCTTATACCTTTGACACTTGTTGGGGGAGGTAGTTGCTTAATTACCTCAACTTTTTCTTGATCCACTTCTAACCCTCTCTCAGTTACCTTGTGCCCGAGAATAATGCCCTCCTTCACCATGAAGTGGCATTTTTCCCAATTCAACACTAGGTTTGTCTCTATGCATCTCTTCAAGACTTGCTCCAAACTCTGAAGACATTCCTCAAATGTTTTTCCAAACACTGAGAAGTCATCCATGAATACTTCCATGTTGTGCTCGATCATATCGGAAAAAATAGACATCATGCAATGTTGAAACGTTGTCGGTGCATTACATAGGCTGAATGGCATTCTTCTAAACGCAAACGTCCCATATGGGCACATGAACGTAGTCTTCTCTTGATCATCAGGGGCAATGGCAATCTGATTATAACCTGAATAACCATCCAAAAAACAATAGAAAGCTTTACCTGCCAACCTGTCTAGCATCTGATCAATGAATGGCAATGGGAAGTGTTCCTTCCTCGTGGCATTGTTCAGCCTCCTATAGTCCATGTACACTCTCCATCCAGTGATAGTTCTGGAGGGGATTAACTCAGCTTTACTATTTTGTACCACGGTCATGCCACTCTTCTTTGGCACGCATTGCACCGGGCTAACCCCAAGAGCTATCAGAAATGGGATATATAATCCTGGCATCAAGCCATTTTATGATCTCTTTCTTCACTACTTCTTTCATGCTTGGGTTCAGTCTTCTTTGGCCTTCAATGGTCTTGCCATGGTACTCCTCCAAGATAATCTTATGCATGCAAATAGTTGGGCTAATACCTCTGATGTCTGCTAAAGTCCATCCTAATGCTTGCTTATAGTCACGTAATATTGCCAACAACCTTTATTCCTGATCATTTGTGAGACCAGTGGTAATGATCACTGGCAGAGTTGAGCATTCACCTAAATAAGCATACTTCAAGTGATCTGGCAGTGGTTTCAGTTCCAATGTGGGTGGCTCCTCAATTGATGGTTTAGATGCCTTGATTTCTCTCCTGGCCAACTGTAGTGGCTCAAAATAACTTGCCTCTTCATCCTGCAAGACTGGTTCTTCTGGTTCCTCAAATAGATCAGCTATGCCATCTAAATTGATGGCATCAAATTCTGTATCATGGCATAACTGTGCCGTGTCCAAAGTGTAAATGGACTCCATCATCTCCTTTTCTTGGCACTCATCAGGTTCATCTGCACATTTCAAAGCTTGAAACACATTAAATATAACTTGCTGATCATTCATGCGCATTGTTAGTTCCCCTTTATGAACATCAATCAAAGCCCTACCTGTGTTAAGAAAAGGCCTCCCTAAAAATAATCATGACATTAATATCATGCTCATAATCCAAAATGATAAAATCAGCTGGAAAAATAAATTTGTCTACCTTTACCAACACATCCTCAATCTTACCCTTCAGATGTGCATAGGATCGGTCTGCCAGCTGAAGTATAACCGTGGTAGGTCTTGCTTCTATGCCAAGCTTCCGGAAAACTGACATTAACATCAAGTTGATGCTAGCTCCTATGTCAGACAGTGCCTTGCCCATGAATTTGTTGCCAATAGTTCAGGGAATAGTGAAACTTCCCAGATCTTTCAGCTTTGGTGGCAAATGGTTTAGGATCATGGCACTGCATCCTTCGGTTAGGGTAACAGTTTCAAAATCTCCCAACTTCTTCTTTTTGGACAGAATGTCCTTCATAAATTTGACATAGTTGGGCATTTGTTCAAGGGCTTCTACCAATGGAATTTTGCTTTGCAATTGCTCAAGAACCTCCAAGAAACGCTTGAACTGCTGATCTTGCTTATGCTTTTAAAGTCTTGCTAGAAATGGTGGCGGTGGATAGATACGTGCCGCTCTGCTGGCTTTGCCAACACAGTGCTGGCATCATACTGTTTGGCATCAATGCTGGCATCAGTGTGCTGTTTGGCATCAGTTCTGACATCATCTGCTTTTGTTTCCTCTTTCTCTACTTCTCTGGGATCATCTGCTGGCACAAGCTTCTCATCTTGGAAAATAATTAGCTGCTTAGCAACCTTTTCCATCTCGCACTGCTTACCACTCTGAAGAGTTATAGCTTTGCACTGCTCATTGTCTTTGTGCCGAGAATCTTCTGTGTCACTTGGCAATGCTCCCTGGGGCCGATTGCTGAGTGCACTGGCAATCTGCCCAAGCTGGACTTCCAAATTTCCCATTGACGCAGCCAAACTCTGGACTGTGGCATCATTCTTTTCTATGTACTCTGTGAGAGTGCCTCCTTGGTTGAGTCTCTGCCTTGCTGAAAATTGTTTTGGGTTTTCTGTGGCATGGCATTCTGATAGAATGCTGGCATGGGATTGTTATTCTGCCTCTGAGTATTCTGGCGCTAGGCATTGTACTGGTTACCTCCTTGATTTCCCCAAGCTAAGTTAGGGTGTTGTCTCCAACCTGCATTATAAGTATTGGAGTTAGGGTTATAGTAATGATTAACATTGCCAAAATATTTACCGATTGAGGGTTGGCAGGACATTCATCCACATGATGATTTTCTCCACAGATCGTACAGAATGGGTCTAATGCTTTGACTTCTTGGGACTCATTGTTCTTTTGCAACGTTCTTACCATGCTCGTAAGGTTGGAAATCTCAGCATGAATGGATGTTAGTTCATCAACCTGAAATTTCCCATTGGTTTTAGTTCCGGTCCCAAGTCTTGCAACAGGATATTCAAAATCATTGATTGCAATCCTTTCTAAAATGTCAACAGCCTCAGTATGTGTCTTGTCAAGCAATGAGCCAGCTGTTGAAACATCAACAATCGTCCTCATTTGTGCATTCAATCCATTGTAAAAGGTTTGAATCTATGTCCAATTTGGGAATCCATGCATAGGACATCTCTTCAGCAAGTCTTTGAATCTTTCTCAGGCATCATATAAGGTCTCATCCTCAGCCTGCCTGAATGTAATGATCTCACCCTGCAGCTTGGCCGTGAGTTTTGGCGGCTGGAATCTTGTCAAGAACTTCTGGCATAGGTCTTCCCAAGAAGTGATTGAGCCAGGTGGCAAGGAATTAAGCCAAGCCTTTGCTCTGTCTCTCAAAGAAAAAGTATATAACTTCAGCTTCACGGTATCTTCAGGTACTCTATTTTGTTGAAATAGCTGGCAAATCTCCATGAACTGTTTAAGATGTTGCCTTAGATCTCCAGTGAGTGAGCCATCAAACTGACCTACATTCAAAAGAGTTTAAATCATTACTGGCTTAAGTTTAAAATTGACAGCATTTACCTCTGTGCCAACAAGTCCTGGCATCAAATTGTCAATGGTTGGTGTCAAATGTTCTCTAATAGGCCTCTCATTAACAATTGGGGCAGCAGGTGGTGGTGGTATCTCATTGTTAAGTGGATTTCTTCCATTGTTCACCACACCATTCCCTCCATTACCTTGGTTCATCTCTCAAAATCTTCTTTTTAATCTCCGCAAGTTTTCTCAATTTTCGGATCGTATGGCCACTCGTCCACCACATGATGGATTCTGGTCATACACGACAAAAATGAAAGGTAAATATAAAAACAAAAAAAATAAAAGGAAGACAAGTAAAAATTTAAAAACAATCAATTCTGTTGCAATCCCCAGCAACGGCGCCAAAAACTTGTAGACTCTCTAGGTGAAATGCTTGCAAAAGTGGCAGAAAATATGTATTGGAAAATATAAGAATGTGCCAAAATGAGTCTTTTACGTTCAAGTATACACGTTCTGCAAGTAATACAGCTGGTAAGCTAAGTATCGATCCCACAGAGATTGTCTTGGAATTCAATTGCCTTGATTGTTACTTGCCTTAAGAAAAAGTTGATTTGATTTGAAATTGGTTTTGGAAAATAATTAAAAAGTAAAAAAATGAAAGAAAAGTAAAAACGTTGGCAAGGTAGGTGTTTTAATGAATGATGAGCGTTGGCAGGGAATGCCTAGTTTTCACGCTATTCATGTCGTGCCAACCGTTAACAACAACTTGTCTTGGCATTGTTTTCCAAGTAGATTCAAAAGTAGCAAAGCCTCTCTCGATGGTTATTGCCCTAAATTGATCATGTAAAAACCCCTATATCTCTATAGTATTTGTTTTTAAATAAACCAATTTGATTAAGATCCAATCTATACTCCTAAAGGGTAGATTTCACTTCTGAAGTAAGTTCATCTACTTGAACGACTTCTCTCGAAGCTTCTCTCCTCATTATTCGACAACTTATTTGTTGCCACCCCAAGTCTGTTAAGATATTAAGGTGCAATAGGCCAACAGTTCCAGCTCTCGCTTGGCAGAGTATTTAGAAAATATTAAAGTTCGCCGAATATATGAAACTTTGCCAAGGCAGATTTATTATTAAAAGCTAAAGCATGAAAATAACATAAAAACCAAACATCCCCCACCAACTATTAAATTAGTTCATGGTGAGGGAGTGAACCAACAATCCACAAACATTTTCGAAATACGTCATTCTTAAAAACAAAGTAAAATAACTTGAGAGAGAGAGAGAATGGGCTAGAAGGGGTCTCTCGATGCAGCCCTTCAAGATCCAGGCTTCTCATCCAAGTTGGTCGGACCACCCTTCTACGGTGTAGCCGGTCATCAATCGTCACACACACCAACTCCTCACGATCCAATATTCTCTCCCCCTTAAAGTCTAGCTTGGTTGGTGTTTAAATAGGCGTGCAAAGAAGGGATAGGACTAGCTCTTCAAATTTTAAATTCTAACTGCCCAGAGGATAAGGGATTATCTTCTTATCCAGATTTTAATAAGAGCTGATCAGGCTAAGGCTGACGTCATCCTGCCGACGCTGCCCTGGCATCCAGGCTTGGCATGAGTCTGCCAACAATTCTTGGCACTATCTTATCCGCTATATTTCAGAGATTGTTCCAATTGCTATTTTTTCGGAGCCTGATCATGTCCTATTTTTTCGGGGTCCGACAGCCTCTTGATGTAGCATCAAGTTCACTTCTCTGCCATCTGGTGCTTGGCATTGTCTGGCCCATCTGTGCCAACAACACTCGGCATTCTCTCTGGCATTCCTTCATGTGTTTCTTTTCTGGGCCAAATACTATGCCAAACCTGCAAAATTGCCAACAAAACAACCCTTCACACTGGCATAGACAAAACTCTAAACTCCTTATGCAAATGCATGATTGTAACATCCTAATGCAACTAAATGTACCTAAAAACGAGCAAAAGCATTGTAAGATTGGCATTAAAAATAGTACTTTTGGAGAGGTAACATTACTCGCACTCACATAGCCGTCGGGTTGAATGGACCATGTCTGGATCACTGTGGCCACGGATACGTCCTAAACGTACTTGGATCACATTAGCCATAAGTCATTCTTACTTGAGGTCACTCAACCATTAGGTTACTCGAGCTCACTTAGCCTATCGAGTATATTTCTTACTGCACCCTAATCACTCAGCCATCGGGTACGTCAGATGTACTTGATCATACAGCTCTAAGTAAGCATCCCCTTATATAAGTACCATATCACTGACTCTAGGACATCCGGATTCCTTTACAACAACCATAAGAATAGACATGCTCTCTTGAGCATTCATACACCTCACCATGCAAATGCCTCCAAAGTAACACCCTCAACCCGGATGTCACATTTGGGTCTTAAGCCCAAACCAAAACCATAAAATTTCTCAAAGTGGGTTTAGCCCAACAAGGAATTTCTCAAAACATTTAACGCCAACCGTTGAAAATATAGTTAAATGATCAAAACAATACAAATGAGCTTCAATTTAAATTAAAACATTTGAACATTTCGATTTGATTAATACAATTTTAAAATAAGGATTACAAACTCCACCACATAAGGTCCTATGAGTAGATAGCCCACTAAATACAAGTATCGTACTCTAGAAATCACCACATGCTGGATTCGCGTACTGATATTGCTCCTAGATCCCACGAACCGACGATCAACCTATGCACAAAAATAATAATTTCGAGTGCTGAGCTTACAAAGCTCGGTGGCACACATCTACTCTACTATACTTTATGCTAATTATAAACATAAGCATGCAAGCTAGTACGAGCAATAAGGAGAGATAAATAAACATGTGGCGCTACCACTAGTCGTCTAAACACATGCTCTCATCATAGCAATCATCATACATGGCATGCAAGGCCCAACCATACTCATAACATGGCATCATAATATCATATAAATATGGCACTACCTCTACCTGCCAAATTGCATAGCATAGGAAGAAAGCATAAGCTTCTCATAGCATATAAGCATTATACCACAATATAGCAGTGAGGCTCGATCCCACTAAGCATCAAGATAATACACTCTGAGTGAGGCCCAGTTCCACTAAACATCAGGTTCATACACTCTTTGGGGTAAGACATAGCGCCACTAAATGTCGGGATACAAACACCCATGCTCAAAATCTCTCATCAAGCATCTTCAAATGAGTCTCGGTCCTACTAAGAATTGGGTTTATGCATTCGAAAATATTTAACCATGGTGTTGTAACACACTCTATCTCTCATTAGGTATCGAAAACCCATTAATCAAGATGATTTAATCATATAGGTGTCCATATCATCACATAGCAAGAACATGTCTACCTTACAGCATACAACATTATACGATCCATCAAGGATCCCTACGGTTGCTATTACCATCAAGTCACCCATAATTTACCAAGTTATTAATTATTATGGGAGAGTACATCAATCATCCATATTTAATTATCATATTAATCTATTTTATCTTATTTACATCCCACGCCAATTTCTCTTCTTTTTATTAGCATTATAGATTATTCGTTCAATGGGTATTGGTATTTGAACATGAGTACCAATATTGGTATTGCTTAATGGAAATCTTAGATTTCTACAAGTATCAGTACAACTTGACCCATACCGATACGACCCTCAATCGTGTACCGGTACAGTTGAAGCTTGTATCGATACCCTTTTCATGGGTTCGTACCAGTTCCTTGAATCACGATTTTATAGCACTTTATTCGATCCCTAAAGCTTATGAAAGTCAATAAGGTTTGTTTACTAACGCGTCCATTCAATTAACATTAATTATCTACTTCATAATCATTTATTCAAATATTACCAATTATCAGGCTATTAATATAATTTCCATTGAGCATGCCAATTCATATCTCAAGCAACACAACATGAAAATCAACCAATCCGATAATTATACGAATATTCAAACGACCCTACACGGTTTCTAAAGCTTATAATAGTCTCAAATGTTCTCAAGCTCATCAGGCATCGCAATACATACAAGTCTCATAATACCGGTCTCAACACATGCTTATCCATCATCAACCTATTTTGCAACCACTAACAAGTAAGAAAATTACTCTTTTTGATGCTTGTGAAGCATTTCAGAGTTCGAGGTGTACTAACCTTAAGTTAATATCGCTAAAATCCTTATCCGAGCTTCTCTAATATTCCACTTGATCCGATATCTGATCTCGAACAATCATCGTATACCAATTAATACTATAAGTATCACTTAATTACATACTTTAATGAATACGAAGGGTCAAATGTGTAAAATAGCTTATCGAGTTCAAATTTTGCAAAACAGACTAAGCCAATAAATCTGAAACGTCGAGAAACCCCCAGGTAGGGTCCCATAAAAAAGTCAACGCCAGTCAACTACTGTCAAAGGCTGGTTAAAGGTCTAGTGATCCAGTGCGACACAAGTGCACAACAGCTAAGGTACACCCACGAGCAGTTATCCAATGCAGCAGAGAGCAGGTGTACCCGGGTATGAGATCTAGTGCGGCGTGGTGTACTGGATCATAATGCACCCGCTTGCTGTAGCATAAGCCCAACTGCGGCTGACGGTGCGTGGGATGCGTGGGCCATCTTCTGGTGGCTTGGCGGTGGCGGCGAGCTCTATTCCCGCAGTTCTCTGGTGGGTGAATCTATTAATGGCATCGGTTTATGGTAGTGACGGCTGAAACACGGTGCTTTCAACTAGGCCGAACCTTTTTTTCCCTTACCCCGATAAACAACAACGACTCTGGCAACATGATAACCACCGCCAGACTCCTCTCGTCGAGCTAGAGCTGATGGTGAGAGCCATGACGGCTCCAGTCGCGATAGATCAGGATCTAAACACCCCTACGCTTACTTTCCTCTTATTTCTCTCTTACAAAATATCTTATCCTCACACTTTTTCTCTCTCCCCATCAATCATCAGCCACCATTTTTAAATAATCTTATCCACTTATTTTTTTCTTTTATTTTATTTCCTATAAGACCTAAACCCACTATCCTATATTTGGGCTCACAATCATAAGGCCTAAATTAATTGGTTCCGATGCCAAATTTGCAAAACCCAGAACTTAGGTCGTTACAACCAAGGCATGACCCCAACCAAAATGTGTAACACCCTAAATCCGAATATCACATTTGGGCCTCAAGCCCAACCTGTAACCATAAAACTTTGACCTAGTTTAGCCCAATCCATACTCAATTTCCTAATCCATTTGATTTTCAACCATTTAAAACATATATGAATATTTGAAAGCATTTATAAGAGAGCCCCTTTTAAATTACATTATAAAAGCATTCGAATTAATTATTTAAAATCAAAATATGAGTTACAAAACACACGATAGGGTCATATGAATACATAGCTCAAAGATCTAAGTACTGCACTCTAATAAAACGGGCGCCAAAATCCTTCTCTGATGGTGCTCCACCAAGCAACACGCCAAACCTACTAACCTGATAACAAAAACAATGATTCCGAACACTGAGCTAACACTTCCACTCAATTAGGCTTCATGCAAATCATAAACTTGAACATGTAACTAGAAATGATGACATGGTAAATACAACATCATATGGCGCTACCTCTAGCCGCCTAAACACGTAGCAAAACAATCAATAGAGACATCAAATCTCACACAACAATCTTAAGCATCATACTACAAACCTAGAGTAAGGCTCGGTGTCACACAACCTCAGAAATATACACACTCTCTAGGTGAGTCATGGTGTGACACAGCCTCAGGAAATGATCACTCATAATCGGCATCTATCCTCGGGTATCTTTGAATGAGCCTAGTGTCACACAGCCTCGAGAACATACATTCGGTGTCTCATCTCGTGGTGTTGCAACACTCTCTCTGGGTATCTAGATCCTATCAATCAAAGGTTACTCAACCAACCAATGTGTCCAATACAACACACAACCTAGACACTATAGCGACTAAAAAATTCGTAGTATCCCACTTTTCTTGAAAAAAATTTGTTTTGGGGAATTTTCTTAAAAAATTGCATTTTTAATAAAACTAGAGTCACAACCGGTCACTTGGGTTAGGTAGACCAGACACTAAAAAATAAACTAGAGATTCTCATTCTTTTGGGTTCAGAAGCCGGTTACGTATGGGGAAGCGTTTACACCCCCACCACGCCCAAACTTGGTACCAAAACAATTACCATTATATTAATATCAAATTTTACGAGTTAAAGTGACATTTAAATTAGAATTTGGTTATAAATGCGAGTTCATTTTAAAGGGCTCTGATGTTTGAGGAATAAACAAAAACCACCACCTACTTCTTAAGTACTAGCCAAGTTTACCCTCAAAAAAGGGAGCACCACATTCACAATTTATATCCCGAATGCAACATAATAACGTGGCATGATGTATATATTATTTATGTACGAATAACAAAACTAGTAATAATAAAACAAAAATAGTAAGCAAACTAAAACACATCATACATACAAGCAAAAAACAAGACCAAATCTTCTTTCTTCACGTGAAATCCCAGACACTAGCGTCTCCATCGCAGCTGCCTTGTGCCACCGTCGCTGCTAGGCCATCACTGCTCTCGTCGTTGAAGTTTTGATTACCATTTTGGTGAACCAAGGTCAATCTGATGAAGCTCGTCTCCTCCTCTCTCTTTTTCTCTTTAAATTTCTGAAAGTGATTCTCGAAAGCCATAAGAACGGCCTAGAAACCCTTGTCTTCCTCATCGTCGATCTCCACGCTCTACCATTGGATTGTCTCAGTTTTGAGATATGTTTTTCCCATCCCAAGATGCTTCAACTGACCATTGGGATCGACTGTTTAAAGCTCTGGTCACTGGAACTTAAGGTGGCCGAAATGGGTACCCCCATTTTTTCTTTCATTTTGGTTCAGGATATTCAAATTTTAAGAGAATGATGGTTTTGATTTTTTGGATAAGGGAGTTGCTTTTGAAGCTTCAATGGTTGTTTTTATAAATGGGTGAGCTCGGTTTGTTGGTATTGAAATGGTAAAGCTCGGGTGAGGGAATTGAAATGCTTGGGGCTAGTTTTGGTTCAATTTAGGAGAGTCGTGGAAGATGGTCGTGTGTGTTTGGTTTAAAAATGAAGTTTTTGGATGAATGAGTAAGGTGTGAAGATGATGGTAATTTTTGGTGAAAATTTTTATCATTGGCAGTGTGATCGATGGTGTTTTTCATGGGTGATATATGTTGGTTGGTTTGGGTGTAGGGCATGGTTGGTTGCATAGGGTGATGGTGATGTTGGTAGGGGCATAGGTGTAGGGCATGGTTGATGGTGAGGAGTGAAGGTTGCCGTGCAATAGTGAGTTAGGAGAGATGGGCATTGGATGGTGCATTCAATGCACCAATCCTCTTTTTTCTTTTTTTAATAACAATAATAATTAAATAATAACAATAATAAATAATAGTATTAATAAAATAATATAGTAATAATACTAGTAGTACCCAGACAAAAATTAGTGATTATAGCTGCCCCTCTTTGTTCATTCTTACGAAATGAGAATAGAGCAAAGATCATAAGTACTAATTTTTATCCTATGTCCCTGTCTAAAGCCTCAGAATTATGAGTTCTTCTGGAACTTTTTTCTTTTCCTCGGCTGATCTTCAAGCTACAAGTTCTTCCTATATAGAACTTCTTCACCTTCAAATCTTGAACTACTAGTTCTTCCTATATAAAACCTTCCGATTTCTTTGGGTGGATTCTTCGAGCTACAAGTTCTTCTTATATAGAACTTCTCGACTTGAAATCCGGAAGCTATGAGTTTTTCTTATATAAAACTCATTGCTTTGAAGTCTTTGAGTCGTTAGTTCTTCCTATATATAACCTTTCACTTTAAAGTGTTAGAGATGTAAGTTCTTCCTATATAGAACTTCTTACTATGAAAACTTAGAGCTACAAGTTGTTCCTATATAGAACTTTTCACTCTAAAGTCTTGAAAATATGGGTTCTTCCTATATAGAACCTTTGTCTTTGAAAATGGCACCCCATTTTCTTATGGCGCGAGTATCGTGAGATTTCCACTACTTCTTTGTCTGACGCCTTGGAATCATCAGTTCTTTCGAAACTTTTCGCTTTTCCTAGGCTGATTCTTCAAGCTACAAATTCTTTGATGCCTAGATTTTTGTCGTGTTGGCACGGAAAGAAGTCTTAACATCATGTCCGAAGATCTTAAAGAGTGGTATCTCGCTTAGAGAATACCAAAACACCTTGAGACGATGCCCTGGTTTCTGACCGTTTTAGCATCAAGAAGTTATGTCCATCTTCCTCTTGGAAATATGTGACCTACAAAATACAAATATTCAACATTAGTCGATTGCTTCAGATTTTTATTGTTTACCTCTAAGAAAATATTAGATTGCTTTAAGGGAAAATATCTTTAGGAAAAGATAACTCTCGTTAGAATTACAATTTTCACTTTAAAAATAATGTCCTTATTAAAAGGTCCAAGTTAAAAAATATTAGTTATTAGAAAAAAACTTCCCTATGAAGGGTATGAATTAAGAAATTCTTGTTTTAAGAAAAGCGGGTCCTTATAGAATGATCAAATTAAAAATATCCTTATGAAAAGATCTCATTAAAAGCTTTTTCTTCTTTCTTTTTTAAAATATCCTTATAGAAGGATTGAGTTAAAAGACTCATTGCTTAATGAAAACTTGTCCTTATAAAAGGATCAAATTGAGAAATTCTAAGTTTTAAGAAAAAAATCCTTAGGAAATGACTGAATTAAGAAATTCTTATTTAAAGAAAAACATCCTTATGAAAGGATCAAATCCAAGAGTCTGGTTTTGTGAAGAAACATCCTTATGAAAGGATCATGTTAGATTTTTTTTGAAAAAAAGTCCTTAAGCAAGGATAGAATTTGAGGAACTCTTTGTTTTAAGGAAAACACCCTTATGGAAGGATTAAATTAAGAAATTGATTTTAACAAAAATATCCTTATGGAAGGACTAAATTAAGGAATTTGTTTTAAACAAAACATCTTTTTGGAAGGATAAAATTAAGAATTTTGATTTTAAGAAAAAAATCCTTATGGAAGGATTAAATTGAGAAATTCAAGTTTTAAGGAAAACATCCTTATGGAAGGATCAAATTGAGAAATTTGAATTTTAAGAAAAACATCCTTATGGAATGATAAAATTAAGAAATTTGAGTTTTAAGAAAAACATCCTTAAGAAATGATCAAATTAAGAAATTTGATTTTAAGAAAAATATCCTTACGGGAGGATCAAATTAAGAAATTGATTTTAAGCAATGTATCCCTATGGAAGGATTGAGTAATTTGAGTTTCAAGAAAAACATCCTTATGGAATGATCAAATTAAGCAATTTGGGTTATAAGAAAAACATCCTTAAGAAAGGATTAAATTAAGAAATTAGATTTTTAAGAAAAACATCCTTATGGAAGGATAAAATTAAGGAATTTTGAGAAAATTGGTATCTCGCTTTGAAACTACAGGAATGCCCCGATTTCTGATCACGGTGGCATAGAAAGAGGTCCATCAAAGGTGATGACCTGAAGGATTTTTAAAAACATTGAGGTAATCGTAACAATGCAGACGACACTCAAGCGCTTGTCTTCTTGATCGGTGCAAAGATGCACAAAGTCCCTGTCAAAGTCGTCTTTTCGGATACTACTTGTCTGACTTCCTGCATAAAATCTTTAGCACAATTAAGATGATGCATGAGCATATTTTATGATGCAAAGATACATGTGTTCATGGAAATGCAAAGATGCATGAAACGTTTTATGATACAAAGATGTGTATGTTCATGAAGGCTTTCTTCAGACGAAACTTTCTTTTCTCGTGCGATCAGATGGCACATCTACTTTTGGTCCTTTTGAACCTCTTTGTGAAATAATATAGAAATAATAAGACTTCATTTTTTAAAAATAAAAAGATGCTTTAATGATTTCCTTTTGAAAACCAATTTGGAGTTTGAAGCAAAAATAAATATTTTGAGCTTAAAATTTTGAATTTACAAAATTTGCTTCAAAATTTAGAAAAAGATCATCAGAAGGAAGTGGATGATCTAAAGAAGGAAAAAGATTTGATTTCCAAGGAATTAGAGAAGAAAAATAATTTTGGAAATCAAACTTTTATGTGAGACAATCTAGTGCCCCTAGATTTTTGAAAGGTAAATGTTTTAAAAGTATTTGGGTCCCAAAGGGACTAATTACTTCAACTAAAAATGATGAAATTGAAAAATGGATTCCTAAGGGGACTAAATTATGTGCTACTAATGCCTATGGATCCAAAGCAAATTGGATACCAAAAACTACTTGATTGTCTTATTTTAGGTGTGATGGAGCTTTGATCGACAAATGATGAAATTAAGGGGGAGCTCTATACACACAAGGAAGATCACTTGAAGAAGGAAGGTTTCACATCCTACCTTTGGTTCAAGTGGTAAAATTAGTTGAATTTTAATTTGTTTTGATTTGATCTATTTATTTTAATTCAACTAGTTTATCATATATTTGTTGGACTAACATTCATTTGATGCTTAAGTAAAGGGAGCCTATTTTAATAAAAAAAATTGTCAAAATTTATATTTAAAATTCTCCACTGTTATGGACTTAAAAGTTTTCAAACTTTGGTTTGAACCATTTTGATATAACAAAAAGCAGGAGAATGTTTTGAAAAATTGAATTTTCAAATGAATAAGTGGGAGCTTTAATTATTTTCGAATTTTATTCACTTATTCAAAATTTATTTTTACTAAGGGGAGAACCTCAAAAAAACAATTTTTCAAGTTGGTTTTATTATATCAAAAAGGGGAAGATTGTTAGGATATTTGTTTTGATATAATAATTGAAAAATAGTTTTGAACTAAATTAAAAGATTTTAAAAATGATTTTAAGTCCAAACAACTTGAAAATATGTTTGAGGAGTTTTCAAAAGGTTTTGGAAGTGTTTTAAATGTTTAAAAGTAGCCAAAGTCAAGTTTCCAGCATGCCCGTACCGATACGGTTACACCCCGTATCAATACACCTTAGGGTTTCACCTACAGGATTTTTCCAGAACCGAAAACCGTATTAGTACAGGCTTAGATGTACCGATACGGAGAAAGGTCGTACTGATATGCTACATAGGCGTACCGATCCTTGCTTTTCAAATCCCCAACGGCTAGTTCAAAACCCCAACGGCTATTTTTCTGTAGCGTACCGAACCCCCGTATCGATCCCCTATTTTGATACGGACTGTGGCATATCGAACTCTCGTGCCAATACGCACCAAAAGCATATCGATACGTTAAGGCTACTGAGAGCATAACGACTAGTTTCTAAAGAACGCGTACTGATACGGCTACCCCGTGTACTAATACGGACATCTCTAGAACTGCATTTATTGCAGGAAATAAAGTCTCCAACGGCTCCAATTCAATCCCAATGGTCTCCAACATCTAGAAACTTAATTGGGAGTACAAAAGGCCTCAAGAAGCATATGAAGAAGCTAATGATCAAAATGTCAACATCTCTATGATTGTATTTAAGTCCTTTGTGATTTAAATCCTATTCTTTATATAGACTACACTTGTGAGACAAAATGTTTATGTATGTTCAAGTGTATTAGGATTTTGGGTGAGAGCAAGAGTGCAAACACATACCTAAGAGAGGGATTTATTGTTTGCTTTTGTTTTCTCTTGTTAGAGAGGATCCCCAAAGCTTGGGTTGTAAGCTTTGGATGCTAGGCTTGGTAATTGAGTCTAGGTTGTAAAGGTTGCCTCCTAAGCCTTATAAAAGGGGAAGAAATTCATAGTGAATTTGGGAAATCCTTAGTGGGGAAGCTAATGTAGTGGATGTAGGCTTTGGTTAGAAAGCCAAACCATTCTAAAATTCTTGCGCCATTTTTCTATCTTTTTTGCTTCCACCACCAACACCCAAGAAATCACTTATCTGCCACTTGGCAAGCAATTTCGGTTGATTCATTGAGCTCAACATCTTACGTAAATTTCCATCTTTTATTAGCATTATAAATTATTTCATTCAGTGGGTACCGATACTCGAACACGAGTATGAAATGGTACCCCTAAGTATTGGTACTCACACACATACCAATACGATATAGCTTACTAGAAATCCTCAATTTCTACAAGTATTGGTATGGTTGACTTGTACCGTTACGGTCTTTGATCGCGTATAGATACAGCCAAAGCTCGTACCGATACCCTATTCATGGGTTCATACCATTTCCTTGCATTACAATATCATAACGCTTATTCGATTCCCTAAAGTTTATAAAAGTCATTAGGGTTAGTTTACTAACGCATTCAATCAATTAATATAAATTAATGAATTTATAATCATTTATTCGAATATTACCAATTATTAGTCCATTTAGCATAATTCTATCAAATCTATACTAGCCATCACAATTATTTCAATCAGTCAAACAATCATCAAGTAATTATACGAACATCTCAACTGACCTTACACGGTCTTTAAAGCCTCCACGAGTCACATCATATTCACGGTATCATTATGCATTTCATAATTATCGAACGTCATAATACCACTCTCTACTCATACTTATTCACCGTCTACATATTTTGTAGGTACTAACACGCAAAGCAATCACATTTATGATGCTCATGAAATAATAGGAGTTCAAAGTGTACTAACCTCAAGCCAAAGTGATAAATCCCTATCCGAGCTCCTCCAAACATATATTTAATTCCCATATTCGAGTCCCCATACGAATACATAAGCTATTTCACACTATTAGACTACTTTAGGGGATAAAATGCATAAAAACATCTTGCCGGGTTTGAATTTTGCAAAACAGACTGCGCCAACGAACTTAAAACATCGAGAAACCCTCGAATAGGGTCCCTTAGAAAAAGTCAATGCCGATCAACGGTCAACGGTGGTGGTGACGATCAACGGCGGATGGCTCGGCTTGCGAATTAAAGGCCGGCTCAGCTCGACCCAACAGTTGCCCAGCCTAGTAGCTAGATAAGCTGCTTACTCGGTCGGACGTCGCCCATGCGCAGACAACAGCGTGTACGACGCGTGTGATGACTTTCGATGGCCAAACGACAACGAAAAACTTCCATATCATCTATCTCAACTTTGGTGAGCATGATGGTGGCCTTCGTTCTTCGTTTTGAGCACTCTAACCCTCTCAACTCAACAACCCAAATCTTCCTCTCTCTTACCCCCTCTGACAGTGACTCTGATAGTGGTGCTGCTGGTACCGAAGAACTCGTCTCGATGAGATAAACACAATGATGATAGAGGTGTCGAAAACAGACGGCCCGATCTTTGTAGATCAGAGTTTGAAACTCTATCCCCTTACTTTCTATTATTTCTTCTTCTTCTCTTTCCTCACTATCTACTTTTTCTCTTTTCTTTCTTCTCTCTCCACATCTTATCTTCTTTTTTCTTTTCCACCAACCACTCCTATTTAAAATTCAAACCCTTATCTTCCAAATTAATGGGCCCAATATAATAACAACAATTGGGCTTCTAAATTAAAGGCCCATAAGCCCGGGTCTAAGACCCGATTCACTAACCCGAAGTTTGGGTCATTACAACTAAAATTTTATAAGCCTTTGCGTACTGCTATGGGTCAACCCATATCGATACTACCTTAAATCGTGTACCGTTACTGGTTGAACACCGTACTGGTACTCCTCTCATAGTTCTTCCTTGTTCTTCACTCGAACAAGGGGTACTGGTATGGGTTCCTCGTGTACCGGTGTTGAAGCCCAAAAATGGCTTCCTAAGGCTCGAAAATCCATCCTAACTTGTCTTTAACCACATCCAAACCACTCCAAAAGGTTACTAAGGTTTACCAAGTTATTTATGGGTATACTAGAGTCATCTAACATCATTTACATCATCAAATTCGTTACTTTGATTACCTAGGGCAAGCTTCACCCATACAATACTCATAAACCATAAAATCAAGCAAAGTAATCACTTTATGATCTTCAAGAAGAATAGGAGTCAAAGATGTACTGACCTTTAGCTCATTCAACTTCCTTTCCTTGATCCAAACTTGGAAGAACCCCCAATCACCTTCTCTTGCCATACAATCATGGAAAACGAACTGAGACTTGAAATAAAAGCTAAGGAAAGGTTTTATATACGAATGTGCAACATAAGAAATGGATGAGAGCTCATGAAACCCCCAATCCTTCAAAAACCCATAAATGAGAAACTTACTCTTTTTCCTAAAAAAAATATTTTCCTTGAAGCTCTTGAAGAGGAGATTAACATACTCAAATATTGAACCTTGAATGGAAGAAATGATTGGTAAAGTTTGGATTTTTAATGTTAGAGACAAAGCTTGAAGGTAGAGAGAAATATGGGTGTGTGGAGAAGGAAGAAGATGATATCATCTTGCCCCCCTTTTATTCTCATATGATATACCAAGGAAACAAGTGAATTCAGCCTTTATTTTGAAAAGAGGTATAATCACCACATAAAACCCTCAAGTTTCTCTCCTTTCACAAAATGATCACTCCCCAAGCCCAAACAACCCAATTCTCATTCAATTAGGCCAAATCTTGTTCCAATGGATCAATTACCCAATCCAACACGAAGGCCCACAACCCGGGTCAACGACCATTTATTGATTCAGAAATTCGGGTCATTACAAAGTAGCTGAAAAATTACTTTAGGTACCTATATGAAACTTTAGGTATAGTCTAGACACTTATTTTAGTATTAAGTCTAATAATAGGTTTGAAAATGACTACCAAATTGAAGTGCTTTTCTTTTAATAATTGTTTTTAATTACTTGAAATGAAGAGTTTTGTAAGTTTTGATGTATACTTTTTGGGAAGCACAAGCTTTGTTACATGAAATGGAATGAGAGCATTTGGACCAATAGGCATGTAGCAATGATTCTACACCAAAAACTGTGCTGGTTTTGACAGCAAGACAAGATGATGAGGCGGTCCATTGCTCTCCTTTTGTAAGATTCCAGCTACGTGTGCAGATTTACAGTTTGTCTAATTGAATGTCACGGAGCCAGGATTCAGTTTGATGACAATGGAGAAAGCTTGGAGTTTGTATTTTTCTTATTAAGATATGGCCTCGCTTATCTTGTTCTCACATGGGAATCAATGTATTAGATCATCCATCATCATCATTCTATTATCAATCAGTTCGTCTAACGGGATGAGACGCTAAATTTTTTAAGTGAATTTAAATTCAAACGTTATAAATTAAAAAAAAAATCAGTTGGAAGAGTCAAAATCCAATTATTAAATAAAAAACATTCATCCTCTCCTCTCCTCTCCTCTCCTCTCCTCTCCTCTCCTCCAACTTTTCTCTTTTTTATAATAGTTGGGTTGCAACTTTTCTCTTAAGAAAGTAGTTGAATACATTAAAATGTTAATAAATACAATGATTTGAATGGTTTTTTTTAATGCTGCTGTGGTCCATTAAACCCTTTCCCTTTTTATTACGTTTATTCGTTATATTTTAAAAATATTCAAAATCAATTTGATCTATTGTTTATTTATTAGCCGAATCAAATTTAATATTCTTTATATTTTTAATTAAGCATTAATTTTTAATGTTGTTGTGGTCTATTAAACTCTTTCCCTTTCCCTTCATGTCGTCCATTGTTTTTTAATTTTTATGTTAATTACACACAAATAAGATTCTTCTCCTTTGATAAAGAATTATTTGTTCTTTATTAGTTTTGTTTTGCTTTGCCAGAGTCATTCTACATATGTTTTTTTTGACTTTTTTCATCTGCTTGTATGACAGTTTATTTGTTTGCATTTTTGAAGGTTTGTCTGTCTATATGGTAGTATTGTTTGCTATTATCGCAATTTAGCATTTAGATAACCAGAATTATCGAGCGTTTTTAGTCACAAGACGGTCGGCGGTCTGAAATTTTTTTGATTCCTTTATGGTAGTTTGCCGATGTGCCAAGAACTCGCAGCGGAAGAATGCTTGATTCATAAAGCTTTCTGGTCAAAGTATATCATTGTTAGATTTTATTTAGAAGATTATGCAAGTTTTTTCTACAAAGTGATAGGTTTTGTTTCTTATGTCTTTCACACTCTTTGAAGTTTACTGTATTTATTTTTCACATTGTATTTTTAATGATTGTAGTGTGATCCTTGTGTAATCCTTTTTATTTTGAATACAATTCAGTATACTCACTTGTTAAAAACAAATCCTCTATACATATTATTATTATTGCGTCAAGAGATTGAATTTGAGTACGTTTAATCACAACTATCCCTCTAATTAAAAAATACAGTTGATTCTCTATAGAATTAAATTAAATTATATCATAAACTCTAATCCAGCATAAATTTAAATAAAAATTGAATACCACGGTAAATCTATAAATCTAAAACATAAAAAATAAAATAAAAATGAGCAGTCTTTAGTCTTTACTTTTGTAGTGCAAGTAAATAAAATAAAATAAATAAATTAATGCACCTAAAGCTACTGCCTTTTCTTGCCGTGGTTCTTATTTGTCTAACAGTTCTCATTTCCTCCACTGAAAGTGAATAAAAAAACATAAAGGAAAATGGATGGGAAAAAAGCTACGATAAAGCTTTGAACTTTAGCTATTCTTCTTTTTTGATGTTAAAAAAGGGTGTAATGGCAACAATATAAATGCAGTAGAGAGGTGGAGGAGTATCGGACCACAACGACGTACGCAAAATTCTATATGAGAAGATGAATTTATAAAATGTAAAAATCTAAAAATAAATTTTTAATAAAAAATACATAAAAAATTTTAAAAATTTATAAATTATATACAAATTTCAAATTCTTAAAAAAATAATCGCTTCCTTTTGTCCGTCGTCTATCCCTACCGGGACATCAGCTGTTTTCCTTGAAGATGAAAAAGATAATAATAACCTTTTGAAAAGCTCAATCTGGGATCCACCATGCCCTTGGGTCAATGATTTTGACACCTTTCTTTCTCAATTTACATCAGCCTTGGATAAAAAAAAAATGGTAAAGTTCACTGAGGGTCGTTAAAATAGAGTAAAATGTTTAGTTTGATCATTTAACTTTCAAATTGTATAAAGTGGTCATTAAGCTTTGATCTTTGTTGTAAATGATCACTGAGACATTAACTGTGGTTGTTAATAAAATTTATATAAGATCACATTTAATCTTTCATATTTACATAATCAATCAATTTAGTCTTAATTTGAAAACTTCAATAAATTTAACCCTCATTATTTACATATTCTATCAATTTACACGTGTCATCATCTGATTGGAGGAAAATTATTAAATTATTTCTAATTAAAAATGAGATCAAATTGATAAAATGTGTAAATAATGATGACTAAATTTATTGAATTATGACTAAATTGATTAAATGTGTAAATATAGATGACTAAATGTACTATTACAAAAAAAATTTAATTGTCACAACACCGTTTACAACAGCTAATGGTTCAATGATCATTTTGTAACAAAGATTAAAGTGTAATGGCCAATTTTATAAAATTTAAAAGTTGATGGTTAAAATGAATATTTTATCGTAATTTAATGACTATTTGTGAACTTTATCAAAAAATATTAAATAGATAGAAAAAGATAGCAAACAAGATTACATTTTGGCTGTAAGGGCATCATTGTAGCGATCTAAAAAACGATGAGGTTTTAAGGTGTTTAGGGGTATTTCAGGTATTAAAATATTTATTCCGCGGGATTTTTAGGAAAACCGTGTTTTATAAAAAATGGAGTCGCCACTGGCCACTTAGGTAGGCCGGACACCATAAAACCAGAGATTTTAAAAATGTTGGGTTCGGGAGTCGGTTACGGATGGGGAAGGATTAACACCCCACACAGCCCAAAATTGGTACTTTAATAATTACCGCTTTATTAATATTAAACTTTCCGGGTTAAAGTGACGATTAAATTAAAATTTGGTCATAAGTGCGAGTAAATTTTAAAAGCCCCGTTATCCGAGAGTAAACGCTCAACCACCATCACTACGCCTGATACTGGCCCCATTTACGCTCGGATAAAAGGGCACCACATTGACAATTTATATTCCAAATGCAACTTAAAACATGACAAATATAAATAAATACAATGCGATAAAAAATATAAATAAATACTAACATAATAAAATACTAATATAACGTAAGTATTAAACACATTTGCACCCATGATAATATACATATAATATTAATTAATATAACACTATAATAATATATACAAACAACAATATAAATATACATAAAATCTTAAATTTATATATATATATTAAAGTATAAAAATAATAAAATATTATACATAATAGATATAAAGCATATGTACATATATCATGATATTAATATAATAAAAAACTTTGTATAATAATAATAGCATATTACATAAT
The DNA here is from genome assembly GCA_019671005.1 of Hibiscus mutabilis. Lineage (NCBI taxonomy): Eukaryota > Viridiplantae > Streptophyta > Magnoliopsida > Malvales > Malvaceae > Hibiscus > Hibiscus mutabilis. The sequence continues at coordinate 27,661,502 of CM033738.1, forward strand.
AATAATAATAATAATAAGTAGGAAAAAACTTTGATACACAGGCCGTGTAAACTTTAGTTTACACGTGCCTTTTAGTTTTAGGTGTTAGAGTTTTAGTTTAGGGTTTAAGATTTAGGAGTTTAGGTTGTAGGGTTTAGAATTCAAGGTTAGTGTTTAGAATTTAGTGTATGGGTTTAAGGTTTAGTTTTTTAGGGTTAGGGTTAGGAATTTAGGATTTGGGCTTTTATAGTGTAAATACACATGCCTGTGTATCAAAATTTTACCCTAATAAGTATGGATGGATCATATTAGAATGCATGAAACAACCTAAAATTAAATTCAAAGATTTAGAATTCATGAATATTAAAATACATGGCAAAAATCATATGAAAACAGGGACTACAATGAAACAAATATGAAACTTGAAGAAATAAACATAAAATAACGAAAATAGCATGCTAGAAGATGAACATTAAACTGCAGTGACTACAATGAAATGAAGGCAAAACATGAGGGCTAAAACGTAAATAACATAAAGAAAAGGCAGAACCAAGAGGCGGGAAAGAGATGGAGGACCAGAAGCAAGATTAGACCATGTACAAAAATAACCGGGTTGTAAGTTTAGGGACCTGGAAGGGAATTTTACCATGACCAAAAAAATCCGAGGAAAAGGAGAGGGAGTACTCACGTAATTAGACCCTTCTAAAAAAACGCGGATCCTCCCCGGATTATGGGCCACTTCGTGGATCGGGTCACTGAAATGGTGCCGTTTTGGACACCAATTTAAAATACACAAATGGGTTTTATTTTTTCATTCGAGACCCAAAACAAAATTAAAAAAACCCTAAACGTATTGTTCCTTTCTCCCTCACTGTCTCTTGAACCAGAGAGCGGCGGCGGCAACTCAGTTCCACGCCGTTCAGCCCCACGGCGACACTTCAACCACCAGGTAAGTGTCAAAAACTCCTCTCTTTTCTATTCGAATGAAAAAAACAACTTTAAATCAAGATTAAAAAATCTAATGGATTTTCAAAAATAAGAGCAACATTTAGGTTCAAAAAGATCTGGTTTTCATTGAATACCTCTGGTTTCATACGAATTTCAAATCCGAAATCCTTCCCTTTTACAAATTTTTTTAGATCCTCCTCCCCCTCTCTATTTTTTTCTAGGTTATATAACCCTATTTTTTACAACATAATAACAACTACCCCCTTATTTTATTTGGTGTAGGTCAGTGGCCAGATTTTTGGGAATGTCAGTGGCAGGGCATGGTGGTGATAAGGTATGGGCAGTCAGATTATAGGTATGAGATAGGGTGTATTTTATTTTTAGGGTTGATAGGGATTTAATTTAAGGATGATAGATTTGATTAGGTTAGGGTTGATTTGATTTAGGGGTTTTGGTCGAATTTGGGATTTTGGTGGTTACCGGCGAGGATAACAGCGACGGGAGGCAGCTGCGGCAAGGGATACGACGGCGGTGGATGTGGAGACTGATGGCGACAGTTTGGTTATTTAGGGTTTAGAGTTTTAGGGTTTTTGGTTACCGGGTCAGATTTGGGTCATGTAGTGGGTATGTGCTATGGTTATTGGGTGTAATTTGGAGCTGGGTTGTAAAACGGGTTTAGGTTACCAGATAAAACGGGTTATTACAGCTGCCCCTCTTTGCTCATTGTTGTGTGACAACAATAGAGCAAAGACTAAAATGACCCGTTTTTTCTGGTCTAACTGAGTTTCTTCCCTCTTGACGTATGTCTTCTTTCTTCGGTAGATCTTCTTTCTCTTTGACGCAGTTTTTTTTGACTTGATCGATCCACTTTGTCATCTTGGGAAGCAAAATCTTCAGAATAGGGGGTTGTCTATTGGGGAAGCAAAATGAGTTCAACTTTCTACATTATTGACGACGATAATACTTAAAGATAATTCGACCCAGCTGCAACACCGACGAAGAGGCGAGGTCTGCAAAATTTGATCCAACTGCAACACTGACGAAGCGACAGGATCGGTGGATGAAAGTTCCAATGTCTGATCCAGCTACAACTCTGTTGAAGAGACAGGATTAGAAAATTAAAAACTTCTCATTCTTTCTATCTTTCTTCTTTTTCTTCTTTTTCTTTTGTTGTTGTTTTTTTTCTTTTTCTTTTTCAATTTTTCTCTTCTTTTTTTAAGATAAAACATTAATAAAACTTGAAAGTTAGTAAATTTTGACCAAACTACAACACCGACGAAGAGGCATGGTCTAAAGTTAGTAATGTTGATCCAGCTACGACATCGACGAAGAGGCATGATCAAAAGTTAATGAATTTGGTCTAGCTACAACACCGACGAAGAGGCAAGACCGAATGTTAGTGAATTTGGTTTAGCTATAATACCGACGAAGAGGCAGAACCTAAAGTTAAATTTGACCAAGCTACAACACCGACGAAGAGGCAAGGTCTGAAGATTTGATCCAAGTGCGACTTTGACGAAGAGGCAAGATCAGAGTGTTTTTTATGTGATCAAGCTACGACTCTGATAAAGAGACATGATCGAAATTTGGCAAATTTGGTTCAGCTACATCACCGAAGAAGAGGCAAAACCAAAAGTTATATTTGGTCAGGCTACAACACCGACGAAGAGGCAAGGTCTGAAGATTTGATCCAGCTACAACTCTGACGAAGAGACAGGATCGGAGGGTTAGTTTCTCTGCGATCAAGCTACGACTCTAACGAAGAGGCATGATCAGAGTTTGGCAAATTTGATTCAGCTACATTACCGGCGAAGAGGCAGAACTGAAAGTTATATTTGTTGGATCTATCCACACCATCAACGGAGAGATAAGATCGAATTTTAGCATTTGGACTCCACTAGACCATCAACGGAGAAGCAGAATCAGATAACAACAATATGAGTCCTACTACGCCATCAACGGAGGAGCAGGACTGGATTTCAGCAACTTGGAATTAGCCTTACCATCAACGGAAGGGCTAAATCGAATAACTGCAACTTAGATCTCACTACACCATCAACAGAGGAGCAAGATTGGCAAACAACTTGATTTTCATTTTGATTGATTTTTTTTTATTTTTTTATTTATTTTTGACTCTTTAATTTTTTGATATGATTTGTTCTTTTTTTTCTACAACTACAATAAAAAGTAAATTCTGAGTAAAATTTTGGTCTAGCTGCAACACTGACGAAGAGGCAAGACCTAGAGAGAATTTGATTTGCTACACCACTGACGGAGAGACTAGATCAGCAAAATATGAGATCCACTACACCATCGATGGAGAGATAGGATTCAGATGAAAAATTTGATCTACATCACTACCGACGGAGACAAGATCTACATTAAGTTGGTCTACCACCACTGACGAAGGCATGATTTGCAAGATGTTGAATTGTTATTGACAGCGAGACTATGTCTGGAAAAATTTGCTCTGCTTCTCTATCGGCAGAGGGTAAGATCTGGAATGAGTTATCTTTGCTGCCAAGAGCGAGGATCTGGAAAAATGTTGGCGTCTGCCACACCGTCATTGGAGAAATCAAATCCTACAAGGAAAAAACATTTATTCGTAAATTGTTCACAAAATTTGTCATTGGTACCTTTTATTTAGATGTTTCAACATCTTCTTTGTGTTTGGCCTCCTCCAAGACTAAGGTTGGCCGTCATAATTGCCTTTATATTGAGGGTGTTAAATCCCTCCCTTCAAATCTGTTTGTAAGTAAAAATGCATGTATGAATTTTATGCATGTGTCTATGGTGCACTTAATCTAAATGTGTGACGTATGCAAAAATGGTTCAATACAAGATGAATGCAACTAAATGCATGAATGTGATATGATTTGCTTTCTTTTTGCCCCCAAAAGGGATACCCCTGGCTCTTCACTAGTCCTGTCAGGCTCTTGGTCTTTTGCATGTGACAATACCACAACCTCTTCTTGGGTTCGATCACATTTCTTTGAATCTTTCATCTGGGTGCATGCCCCAACATTTTGTTCGTTCTATGTCATCATCTAAAACTACTATTGAAACTTTAGGGTGATGTCATTTATGCATTTTGGATGTTCAAGACTCAGATATGAACAAAATATATTTGCATTGCAACTTGTAGTTTTGATCCCTTACAAAATATTCTCACTACTATCGTACTTAAGTCAGTGAGATTGGTTTACAAAAAGCATTACTCTGAAAGTGATAAAAACTACAAGAGGACCTACTATGGTCAAGACAATGCAATATTTAAGCGGATAAACATGGTCCAGTTTAAAAATCCTTCGACACATCCTTAATTGGCATCTTCGTGGTTCGGCAAAGGGTTTTTGTTTGTAGCTATTCCCGCCGAGCCGTCAAAGCTTACCACCCCAAGCTTAATAAATTTTTCCACCAACTTTTTGAAGCCAAAGTAGTTTTCAATTGTGTGGCCAACCTATCCCGCGTGATAATTGCATTTTGCATTTGCATCATGCCATTTTGGGAAGAGAGGTTGTACCGAATCTCGGTAAAAAGGTGCCACCATATGGATGTCGTACAACTGTTTGTACAATTCTCCATAAGAAATTGGTAATGGACTAAACTCTATCTTTTCAGTATTCTTCCTCTGACCATAATTTGGGCTCGAGTAACCGTGAGCACTTGGCATAGCCTTAGGTTGCACAATTGTGATAGGCTTAGAATAATTGGCATTATAAACTCCCGAAGAGTTTACTTCATGATCCTTCTTTGCATGGTAGGGCTTTTTGTGGGACAAACCTCCATCATCAATTTTGCTAGTCTTGATAGCATTCTGAATGAGCTCACTGGATAACACGAGGTCGGCAAAGTTGGTAGTCACGTTGCCTATCAAGCGACCCAAGATCAGACCCTCCAAAGTTTGGACAAATGTGACCACCGTCTCTCTTTCACTAAATGGGGTTTGAACTTGAGCCGCCACATCTCTCCAACGTTGGGCATATTGTATGAAGCTTTCCTTTGACTTTTGTTTCATGTGTTGTAGGGTCTAACGATCTAGCACCATGTCATTGACATGTCGGTAATTCTCTAGGAAAGCTTTGGCCAAGTCCTTCCATGACTTAATCTGATGTAGGCTCAATTGATTATACCAACAGGCAGCAGATCCTGATAGGCTGTCCTAAAAATAATAAATTAACAGCTTGTCGTCTTGGCCGTATCCTGTCATCCTCCGACAGAACATAGTGAGGTGAGCACGAGGGCAGTTGGTTCTGTCATACTTTTCGAACTCTGGGATCTTGAATTTCGGGGGTAACACCAAATCTGGGATAAGGCTGAGTTCACTGGCCTCAAATCTATTGAAAATATCCTCTACTTCCATAGCTTGCATCTTTTCCTCGAGTCGTTTGCAACGCTCCTCGATCTCTTTTGATAGCCCATTTCTTGATTTGTTAGATTCAATCAACTGGTCCATCTCAGAGGCAAAATTTTTAACTTGATTGCCCCTAGCTTAGCTTCTGATGCGGCAGACAAATTTACCGGGATAGGGGCGCTGGCCTGAAGTGGTTGAGACTTTTCCATAGAAATTACCACTTGAGGGTTTGTTTGACTTTTAGCTTGAGTAGGGGTGAACCCTTGAGGATATGTAAGATTTTCATTTTCTTCCCCGAGAGCTACCCCAGGGTTGATAACAGAGGCCCCTCCTTGTTCAGGAAACTTGCATCCTAGCATCTGTGCCAATTTCACTAGTATGTCATGCTGAGATCTTGCAAACTGATCTCTTATCTCTTGTTGAGCCTTGGCTAACTGGTCATCTAATTTTTGGGTTAAATCTGCTTGCAAAGTCTTCTGGTTCTACTCAATCCTACCCAGTCTGTCTTCATTTGCCATCTTTGTCTTACTTCTTGTTCTATATGGATGTTGAATCGATTGATCTTTCGTTTTTCCCAGTATTGCTGCCACAAGGCATCCCGAGGATCAGTCTCAAAATGAATGTGTATAAGAAACAAAGTATATGTCCTATATGCGAATCCACCAATGTAAAAATCAAAATATCATGATATGTGATGTAGTGAATGCCAAAATGAATAGATATAATGTCACGCAATGCTAATGCAACAAAAGTATGTGTAAAGTAAAAACAAAAAGGAATGAGTTAGTACCGAATAAACTCAATAGATACATAAATAAAAAGTGAAGTAGATAAGGCAACAAACAGAGCAATCCTATTTATCCCATCTAAGCCACCTAAGTTATCCGCATGACTCTAAAAGGGTGGGCTTTCTATATTCTCCACATGCAGTTTTGGTACTAAGAGGTACCCGAATTGTCCTTGCTGTCCCCTACTAAGAGTAGCAAGGCCCCTGGTCATCACCCATTATAGGCTCCCTTCAACCAGATTCAATTCAAAGGGACCCATTCGCTTATGCCCCTACGAAGGAACGATATCCTTACGAAAGCATAAGGTACTCGAGCCCTAAAGGTACTTGCTAGGCCCATAAGGAGGAACGATATCCTCACGAAAGTATTAGCGTTTCCCCATTTAAAAAGTCGAGTTTATATGCCAAGTTTTAAATGCGTTAAAATAAACGCGCAATTACAACCGAATGTTAATTTAATAGTCACTTTAATCTGGAACTTCCAATATTAGTAAAGCGGTAATTATTTAAAAAGCTTGACTCTCATTTGTTCAAAAACAAAAAAATGGTCCCCAGCGGAGTCGCCATCTGTAGCGATCTAAAAAACGAGGAGGTTTTAAGGTGTTTAGGGGTATTTCGGGTATTAAAATATTTATTCAACGAGTTTTTTTAGGAAAATCGTGTTTTATAAAAAATGGAGTCACCACCGGCCACTTAGGTAGGACGAACACCATAAATTGGTACGGGAGTCGGTTACGGATGGGGAAGGATTAGCACCCCCACACGACCAAAAATTGGTACTTTAATAATTACTGCTTTATTAATATTAAACTTTTCGGGTTAAAGTGACGATTAAATTAAAATTTGGTCATAAGTGCGAGTAAATTTTAAAAGCCCCGTTATCCGAGAGTAAACGCCCAACCACCATCACTACACCTGATACTGGCCCCGTTAACGCTCGGATAAAAGGGCACCACATTGACAATTTATATTCCAAATGCAACTTAAAACATGGCAAATATAAATAAATACAATGCGATAAAAATATAAATAAATACTAACACAATAAAATGCTAATCTAATGTAAATATTAAACACATTTGCACTCATGATAATATACATATAATATTAATTAATATAACACTATAATAATATATACAAACAACAATATAAATATACATAAAATCTTATATTTATATATATTAAAGTATAAAAATAATAAAATATCATACATAATAGATATAAAGCATATGTACATATATCATGATATTAATATAATAAAAATCTTTGTATAATAATAATAGCATATTACACACATAATAATAATAATAATAATAATAATAATAATAATAATAATAATAATAATAATAATAAGTATGCATGGATCAGATTAGAATGCATGAAACAACCTAAAATTAAATTCAAGGATTTAGAATGTATGAATATTAAAATACATGGCAAAAATCATATGAAAATAGGGACTACAATGAAACAAATATGAAACTTGAAGAAATAAACATAAAATAACAAAAATAGAATGCTGGAAGATGAACATTAAACTGCAGTGACTACAATGAAATGAAGGCAAAACATGAGGGCTAAAACGTAAATAATATAAAGAAAAGGCAGAACCGAGAGGCGAGAAAGAGATAGAGGACCAGAAGCGAGATTAGACCATGTACAAAAATAAGTGGGTTGGAAGTTTAGGGACCTGGAAGGGAATTTTACCATGACAAAAACAAAAACCAGGGAAAAGGAGAGGGAGTACTCACGTAATTAGACCCTTCTAAAAAAACGCAGATCCTCCCGGGTTACGGGTCACCGCGTGGATCGGGTCACCGAAACGGTGCCATTTTGGACACCAGTTTAAAATACACAAAGGGGTTTTATTTTTTCATTCGAGACCCAAAACAAAATTAAAAAACCCTAAACGTATTCTTCATTTCTCCCTCACTGTCTTTTGAACCAGACTGCAGCGACAGCCACTCAGTTCCACGCCGTTCACCGGCCATTCGGCCTCACAGCGACACTCCGGCCACCAAGTAAGTATACAAAACTCCTCCATTTTCTATTCGAATGAAAAAAACAACTTTAAATCGAGATTAAAAAATCTAATAGATTTTCAAAAATAAGAGCAACATTTGGGTTCAAAAAGATCTGGTTTTCATTGAATACCTTTGGTTTCATACGAATTTCAAACCCGAATCCTTCCCTTTTACAAATTTTTGAGATCCTCCTCCCCCTCTATGTTTTTTTTTCAGGTTATATAACCCTATTTTTTTACAACATAATAACAACCACCCCTTATTTTATTTGGTGTAGGTATGTGGCAGGATTTTTGGGGATGTTAGTGGTAGGGCATGGTGGTGATAGGGTATGGGCGGTCAGATTATGGGTATGGGATAGGGTGTATTTTATTTTTTAGGGTTGATGGGGATTTAATTTAGGGATGAAAGATTTGATTAGGTTAGGGTTGATTTGATTTAGGGGTTTTGGTCAGATTTGGGATTTTGGTGGTTGCCGATGAGGATAACGGCGACGGGAGGCGGCTGCGCCAAGGGATACGGCGGCGGTGGCTGTGGAGACTGGTGGCAGCGGTTTGGTTATTTAGGGTTTAGATTTTTAGGGTTTTTGGTTACCAGGTCATGCAGTGGGTATGGGTTATGGTTATTGGGTGTAATTTGGGTATGGATTGTAAAACGGGTTTGGGTTACCAAATAAAATGGGTCATTACAATCATGTCTTCTACACTACTTTCACTTTCCATCTTTTTCATTTCTTCCTGATGGAATTTACTAATTTTTTTTATTACATTGAAAGAAAACGAAGTAAAATGATAAACAACATTGATGGACCGAGGGGATTGGCAAGGGTGGTCATCCTCCTGAAAATTTAAAATTTGTATATAATTTAGAACTTTTGTATGTATTTTATATTGAAAATGTATTTTCGCCCTCTAAAATTTTACAAGTTCACTCCTCATAGATTTTATAGGTTCGTACACTAACATAAAATCCTGCATTCATCCCTATATATGTAAAAGATAGGATTCTATTATACCATGTATATCTTGAAAGTTTTACATCTTTTTTTGACTGTATGATGAAAATAAATGGATGACTAAAATTTACAGTAAAAAAATATAAAGATTATCATCGAGAAAAAAGATAAATAAATAATCTTAGTTATTCATTTACTCTCATCCAAATGTTCAAAAAAGCTGTAAAACCCCATATACAAAAGCTTGTTAGTTTACACAAACTTTAGTTACAAATGAATCATTTAGTGATCTCAACGGTAAAAGATGGTGTTGCTCCTCCTAGATAAAACAAGTACGAGTAGTATAGTCTAGTCCGCACCTATATATAAATTTATCCAGATTTAAAATCGAGCTAAAATATTATCTTGCAATTGAATTAGAATCTTGAAAAAAAAACATAATTGCAGTGTAGTGCAAACAGACTCCATTTCTATTTCATGGTGCTGCTTCAGCAGAGCAGCTTTTACTTTTAACTTTGTCATCTCAAAACTCAAACCCCAATAGGCGGATCGTGTTTGTCCTTCTCTTCATCCACACGAAACCAAAGAATCTATCAGTCTCCAGAGTCCAGACCTGTTATTTCAGCAGCTTCAGAAAACAAAACACCCAATCCTTAAAAACATGCATGCATGCTAGTAAAAATCTGTTGCTTTAAACTACCATTACCAGAATCTAACTGCCCCTTGCCTGTTGGTGAACAATGAAAACTTCTAATTTTGATACCCAAAACACACCAACCATCAACTTAAGTGTTATTGCTTGCCTGTATATTAAAATGTTTTCCAAACAAGAAAAAAGAAGATGCTAGCTGGTAGGCTAGTAGCTATACTAATTTCAGCTGAAAACTTTGAAAAAGTAAAAAAAAAAAAAAATGTAGTGTGTTTGCAATTGTGTGAGTGCTGGGTCATGCCAACTTTTGCCCTTCCTTCCTTTCTTTTATATTTTATCTTACTACAATTAAGGGTGAGCATCTGATCGAGTCGAATAAATTTTTTTAATTAGTTGAGTTGACGAGTCTTATTTTATAATTTAAAATATTTTTTATTTTTTTTTCGAGTTGAGTCGAGTTGTTCGATTTTTTGTTCAAATTTAATTATAAATATTTATAATGTCATGGTACTAATTAGTTCCAATTTAAACAGTTTTCTAAAACCATGTACAATACATATATTTTTTTTCCATATATATATATATATAAATTGAGGCACTCGACTCGAACTTAAAAATTATCCACGAATTATTGAAAAGTCCGAGTTATTTGAATTTCCATTTTATAATTCAAACTTTATTTGAAATTTTTTTGAGATTAGTCGAGTTTATAAAATTATGAGTTGAATCAAGACGAATCGAGTTTTCTCTTATCGAATTGAACAATTTAATTTTTTAATCGAATCGAGTTTTGATCACCTCTAACTACGTTGGTGTATCCATGCATTTTTACTTAGATATACATACCGATTCTAGAGATTTTGCAAACTTCTGTTTTTAGATATTTTGTTAAGTTAGAAATCCATGGTGATGGCGATGGTATGGGATATTAATCAAGTAACCAATGTGTTCCCTTTTTGGTGAAATTTAGTTGGTTTTTAGAATTTCTTAGAGCGTAAAACTTTGGGTAAAATAAGGTTCTGACTAAAAATCAGATTATCAATACGTGTAAATAATTGAGGTATTTTCATGGGTTGATACCGGAGAGACAATGAGGATTGATTCTTGTCTTAATCAAAACTTTTTTTTTCCGATTCTTTAAGATTTTACTTTAATTAATCTATATTAACTCGCGTCGTACACCTAATTATGATGGGTAAATCTTTCAGCGAATTTTTTTTTATATATGAGACCTTAAATTCAAAATCAATTTAAACGATATCATACTGCATATCACCTGAACTAAATCTAATTGATTAATCAAAACTCATTTCTTTGTTGTTTTGTCACACAATAATATAAAGCTAAGTCGAAAAAAAGTAAGATGTGACATGTAATTCCACATGCTTAGCAACTTGTTAATACTCCTTTTTTAGGGCAAAGCAAAGAGACAAAGATGGACTGATTTTATGTTTTGATTGATGGAGAATCACTTAGTTCCGTGAATAGTACGCGCAGGCTAAACAGCATGGTCGGTTAGCTTAGGCTTCAAATAATGAGATTTGAACTATAACTGGATCAGTCGGCAAAGTTTAATAGTTTTTCCCATAAGCTCGTTACCCAAGTTTGGTCAGCCAGCTTGTCAACGCCTTACTTGGATTTTCACCAGATTCTTTTTTGTCTTTAGTTTTGTCCTACACCTGGGATTACACTGATTAGGGTTCATAATATTAATTCTATTGTACCAATAAGTATATCATGTTAGTTTAGTAGGAGGAGACACTAGGTTTCTTAAGCAAGGTCAGAGGTCCAAGTATTGACATTGTAAATGAAGAAAATTAGATTGGGATAATTGTCCTCATTAATGAGCCTCAGCAGTACCTGATTCGAATTAGTTACCTAATAGATTAAATACTAGTGGCTAAACCAGAAAAAATATTAATTCCATTGCCTTGGGGAATAAAGTTAATCCTGTGGGTTTGTAATGTGAATACCACTAATACAATCTAAAATATTTCAAACCCAAACTGAATTTTTTTTGGCTACTTGAACGTGATAGATAATTTAATATGACCAAAAGATGTTTGGCTTTGAACATTCCAAAATGTCATAAATGTGTTTCACTGTTTTGAATTAATGGGTATGAGAAACTTTGTTTTCATATTGAAATGAGCGACTCAGACTATGCTGTAATGAATTAGAATTTACGATAAATTTTAGTCTAATAATAATTTAATTTTCGTAAAAAATAAGTAAAATTTAAAAAATGTAAGGTCTTTTTAAATATTTAATCAAGTAGGAAAAAAAGCTAAAGAACAATGGGTCCATTCATTTTTTTGTGTAATAATAATTTAGGTCCTTATAAATTTAACTAGGTCACCATGAGTGGGGCTCCGACCATAACATAATCGACAAATCTAAGATGTACTCTGTAACACCCCTTTCCCGTATAGTACACCGGGTACGAGTATAAAATGTTAGGACTTCTTAAACCCAAAAATAATCAGGGTAATTTAAAATTTTCAAAAAACTTCCCGATAGTCACCTATCCTATAATTTCTCTAGCCCAAGCATGCTTAACTTTATTTAAAACCGACTTAAAATTATTTGTTCGAGTTCCAATCATAAATCAATTATCTTAGCAAGCAACTCATCACTTAAGGTTATTCTTAACCTTGAATCTTTCCAGAAATGCCACTTATCTTGAAACCATAACGAACTTTAAAGGTCAATCACACTCAAATAGGTTTAGCAAGTATACATGCCACTATAATAATCAAACGTTAATTAGAATGTCATTACTGTGATTACCTATTGAGCTTTCCAATTTTGATGCAATACTCTTCTCACTCTCATCTTGATTTACCTACGTGTGTAAAATAAACACACGCTAAGTACGAACTTAGTGAGGCAATATATAAAGTTAATAATAATAATTTAAATTTTATTCAACTTCATAGCTACATTTATATAGCATGATATATGCCAATGCATCAACTTTCACATTGCATTAGTAATTATTTACTATATGCCAACGTCATAAGATTTTCATGCTTGCCTGGTTATCATAATATGTCATATATGCATAATTGCATCATGATCACTAGATAAGTATACCATCATACTAATCATGTATCAACATAATATAAACCGAATATAAATTTCTTACCGATATACTTGCCATAATTTTAAGAGTGTATAAACTCTTTAACCCGTTTATCAAATATTTACCGATTTTATAACCCAATTTCATAGCCCGATTTTATAACCCGAATTTATAGCTCAAATATAGACCTACGAGGACCCTGGATACACGAGTCAAATATGCACCGAAGTGCTAAATCCCGCACATTTATAAGGCTGTGCTAACCATACACTAAGTGACCTTTAGGTACACTATAGTGCTATCCCGAATTCCTGATTATGCAGCGTGCTGCTGGACTCTATGGTATGCCAACTATATCATGTCCCTTAATTGACTTATTTGGGCATAAGTTCCATATTTATTTCATCCATGGCAATGTATATCAATATAATTTAACATTGGGCAGTTCATACCCGAAATAACATTGATAGCATACCATCATCAATAACTAGTGATCAATGCATTAGTTTTCAACCTTTGACATATTTAAAATATGTCAAATATATGATCAATGACATAAATATCATGCCAATATATAAATAAGGTAGACTCATCACAAGTCTTACCGTCGATGTATAAAACATCCATGCTTCATGTTATGTATGCATTGCACTCACCTGAGCCATTTATTAGCCCGCCTCACTAAATTCTACTCGATCCTTTCCTTTATAGAACCTTGAGTCTTCTTTAATTCGGCCTTGAATTCATTAATCACATGAATAAGACAAAATATTTGCTAGATTCAAATCTAGCAATACCTTAAACACGCTGTCTAATATAATCATTCGAATATAAAATTTCCAAACATTTCCCTTTCTTCCTTGTACTGTTCAAAAACTCATTATGGTCCTTAGTGACCAATTTGAACTTCCAATAATTATTTTGAGCTTGCTAACTCACATTTAAATATAAAATATTTCAAATTCCATTTTCTGACAACTTTTGCTACCTTCAAAGATTTACTTATACCGGGCAGAATACATACCGAATCTTAATTTCCTTTATACTGGAAAAACTAGATTCGATAATGGTTCTAACGGTATAAGCCAAAAAAAAATAATAAAATCTACAAAAATTATGAAAATTCTTCAAACTCCCGTCACAGATCTGTCCTTACAGAACCTGCTCTATAAATTTTCTAACCTTCATTCGATTAAAAATTCATATCTTTTAACTCAGAACTCGAAATCAATTTCCATTTGTTGGAAACGAAACTAGACGAACACATATTTACAACGGTAAAAAATTCATCATCTAACCATTTTGTAGAATTTATGGTGAATTTTCGAAGCCACTGCCAAAATTCAATATTCTTCATATGAATTTTCGAAGTCACTGCCAAAATTCAATATTCTTCATAGCTTTCCATAATAAACTTCTAATTTCTACTAACTTCTCCTTATTTTTCTACTTATCAATTTAGTCCCATTACTTGCTTCAAACCACCAATTCATCATCTTCTTCATCAAATAATTATTCAAAATAATTCCCTCTAATTTTCTTTCTTTGCCCAAAATAGTCACTAAAATGCAAAGGTAAGAATTCAAACTTCTTAACTTTGCAATTTAGTCCTCAAATCAACACTACTACCATAATTCTATTATTTTAACTGAAAATCAGATTTAATCCCCATCCAAGAATTCATTTCTTATTTGGTCACTTGATTTTGACAATTTGTCAAAATGGTCCCTAATTCGATTCAACATCGGTTTAGCATTCTAACATCAATTTCACATCTCCAACATCATTAATTACACAAATACACTCCAAATTCATAAAATTCAAATTTGTTCCCTTAACTTTGAAGCTTGCCGAATTGGTCCCTATATATTTAACTTAGGGTTTTGCTTCCAAACAACAAATCAGGCTTACTAGATCATTAATCCAACATCACAAACCCTAAGTTAGACTTAAATCCATAACCCTAATCTTATCCATAGAAACCAAAATATGTAGGGTTTAAATCCTAATTCAATAAATGATTTTAACATCATATAAGCTTGATTCCAACTTAAATTCAACCATGGAATCATAAAATCTCAAAAGCCCCAATTTCGTTCATAAACCCTAATTTCCTTCTCATGTAAAATTCTCATTAATCAAGCATGTATTCCTTGAATTAAGTACATCAAAATATAGAGCTTGAAGAGTAGAACAACTTTGCAGTTCGAAAGATTACCTGAAAATCGAGTTTCGGGGCTTGAATCGAGCTTGGAAAATTTCTCCCCTTTCCTTCATATTTTCAAAAATGGAAGATGAAGAAAGCATTATCTTTTTGGCCTTTTAATTTTCTATTCCTCCAATTATGCCATTTGTATTATATAAATGAAATTTAAATTCATTAAAATAGGGAAATTGTAAAAATGCCCTTTTATCTAACGGTTGAGATTGATTTTATCATCAATCATGGGTCAAGATTTAATCTTTAATTTTATTCTTCCAAAAATAGCCCTTGTAACTTCAAATATTTCAAAATTGCCATCCCTACCAATTAACCAATTTGCCCTCCAACTAATCTTTATTTACTACTTTGTTTCAAAGTTGCCATTCCATTAAAATCTAACTAAATTAGTTCCTCCTCAACCGGCCACCATTCCATAAATATAATTTTATGACTTTCCATGGATTATGGAACAACCTCTAAAATTTCAATTCAATCCGATTTCCTGATATTCACAAAATACTTATACTACGATTTTACCTTTACCAAGCTATCAGATATATTCTGAAAATTCTATATTTCCATAATATTCCTCATATAATCATCCTTCATCCAATGACCTAAATTTAAATCTTGAGTTAGTAGTTTACCAACTTTTCCCTTATGATTTTCCAAAATTACGATCTTGCCATTTTTCATCTAACGACTCATATTTAGCATGGAAAATCAACTTAAACCCAAGGGTTCATATTCTTCCAACACAAAGAAGATATCTCAGACATGTAAAATGACATAATCAACCATGGCTTATCATCCTTCAAAATATCCTGGATATTCAATTCGATTCGATTATCCGAATATTCTTCCGAACTTTATCGCTTTATAGCCAATAATACAAGCTTCGTATGAAAAATTTGGGTAACTTGAAAACAAAATTCTTGGGGGTAAACTATTCATTTACGGGGTTAAAATATACAACTTTTGAAAATTACACTTTGGTCCTTGAACTTTTCCAAAGTTTACACTTTAACCCCTAAACTTTGAAAATTTACATTTTGGTCACTAACCAAAATTTTGGGATATTACAATTCTTTCCCCTTAAGAAAATTCATCCTTGAATTTTCAACACATACCTGGTTCAAAAATTGAGGAAATTGTTTTCTCATATCTTTTTCTCTTTCCCAAGTCACTTTTTTCGATTTCATGATTTTGCCAAAGAACTTTAACACGCGAAATCATTTTATTTCTTAATCCTTTGACTCCATGTGCCAATATCTTTACCGATTCTTTCTCATAAATCAAATTCAATTGAATCTCTATTCCTTTCGGGGTAATAATATGTAAAGGATTTAATCGATACTTCTTGAGCATCGATACATGGAATACATTGTGAATCTTGTCCATTTCCGAAGGTAAGATTAACTAATAAGCCATCAGACCAACCCTTTTCACAATCTTATATGACAGAAAGAATCTCGGATTTAGCTTCCCTTTTTGGTCCAAACCATAATGCCTTCTTCCAAGGTGAATCTTTTAAGGAATATTTCATCCTTAAACTTCTTATAAATATATTTTCTTTCAAGATCAACAGATAATATCCACCATTCTAAAGCAATTCTAAATTACTTCGAACCATTCATACTTGATTCTCCACATCCTGAACTGAACTGAATCAAATCAAATCCAATCACCTCTTAGTTCTCTTTTCATCATCCTCGAAAATATAAATTACTCCTTGATAACATGAACATCTTTTAGACTTAACATCGAAATCTTTAAATTTTTTCTTTTCACCTTACTGAATTCTTTTCAGGCATATCTTATCGTTTATCTATAAATTTTTGACCTAGTTTGTCATAGTAGACTCGAACTGAGGTTGTGTAATCGATAAACTATTTTCCTCCAAAGATAATTAAGCATTTAATGCTTATAAGGCAAATAGTGACTTTTGGATAAATACATCAATTGCTGTTTTAGCCTTATTACATCACTACACATCCCAACCTATTATGGAATGTATTATTGAATAAGGTAGAATCCTTACTTGATTCATACTGCACTAATACTAGTGCTACTATCAAGTATTCCTTTACTGGTAATAATATAATCGTAATTTAACCTTAGAGGAACATTATTGCTTCTTTAACTAACATCACTAAAGCTTCCTCAAGTGATATAGCAAATCGTATAAAACCTTCATCTAATGACTCTTGCAACTAGATGTTTAGCTTTCTCAATCTAGTAAGAGCCATTCTGTAGAGTGTAATCAATATAAGTTCAATATTGGATTAAATACAATCCTAAACTTAGCCTCTTGATTTAGCATCAAGCCTGACGGCTCCTGTTGAGTAACCCATTTAGAACTCATAAACAATAAGAATACTTTCCCAGCTTACCCTTGATGCTTAGTATCCATAGCATAAGTTAAATCATTTTCATATTGATAACAAATTTCAATAAAAACTCTACATGCTCATGCATGCCCATTAACACCACAGTCATATGATTGGTTATGTGGTTTTCTTGAATCTCCAACATTAATTATAAATGTCAAAGAGTTCTTAATTTTCCTTATCTTGATCTCTTAGAGAAACTATGTAATATATTTAGCTTAATATCTTTTCCGAAAATCCTCACTACTTTTTACAAGTGGTTATCTCGATTCATTATTCCTCTTTACGAACTATGACTTCTCTTTAGATATTTCTCATTCTGAACTCTTTCCATTGCATTCAGCATAGTTTACTACTTCATAGAATTTTTAAATTCATAGGGCAGTCAATACTTCTTTGTACCTGACCTCTAACCCTCTATGAGCTGTCATAACATGCTATCTTTTTGCTGTAGGAAGCAGTTTATAAGCAAAATAGCTTAGTTGATTAAACTTGCACCCATATCCGTAATAATCCAATTGCTCAAATTAAGATGCAAGAACTCCATTGCATCTCTAGAATAAACTTTGTTACGGAATACTCAAAGAAAGAACTTTTAGCCAACAGATTTTTGAGTATGTACCGTAACATTACTTTATCAAATACGGGTCTAATCCTTTTAGATGAAATACTACTTTTTTTAGTCTCCTCTGATCATCAATACAGAGTTTCTTGAACCTAACCTTTATATCCTTAAGCCATAGATTAATAATCATAGGATCTCTATCAATGTCTCTCTGAAAATCTAGTGTGTCGGAACTCTCATTTCTTTTTCAATTAGAGCCTAATCAGGCTGAAAAAAAATCTTAATCCAGAACATACACATCATGTTACCCTGGTGCCTCTACACCATGCTAACCTGAGAGTAGAATATTATCATTAACCTTATCATGCTCGTGAATCTCTTATTGATTCACTCGTCTAAACACCTGAGATAATTATTTTACCCTCACACATTGGAATTTATCATTATTATCATAATGAAGTAAGCAATTGCATCTATTCAAACAAGTAAAATCATCAGTAATTCTGGCATCCTAGTGGCATGTATACACTTTTGACCTTTACCATACTTCATTTAATCTCCAGAACTAAACCTATAGCTCTGATACCAATAAATGTAACACCTCTTTCCCGTATCCGTACACCAGGTATGAGTCAGAAATGTTACGACTTCTTAAACCCAAAAATAATCAGGGTAATTTAAAATTTTCAAAAAACTTTCCGATGGTCACCCATCCTATAATTTCTCTAGCCCAAGCACACTTAACTTTATTTAAAATCGACTTAAATTATTTGTTCGAGTTCTAATCATAAATCAATTATCTTAGCATGCAACTCATCACTTAAGGTTATTCTTAACCTTAAATCTTTCCAAAAACGCCACTTATTTTGAAACCATAACGAACTTTAAAGGTCAATCACACTCAAATAGGTTTAGCAAGTATATATGCCACTATAATAATCAAACCTTAATTAGGATGTCATTACTGTAATTACCTATTGAGCTTTCCAATTTTGATGCAATACTCTTCTCACTCTCATCTTGATTTACCTACGTGTGTAAAATAAAACACACGCCAAGTACGAACTTAGTGAGGCAATAAATGAAGTTAATAATAATAATTTAAATTTTATTCAACTTCATAGCTACATTTATATAACATGATATATGTCAATGCATCAAATTTCACATTGCATTAGTAATTATTTACTATATGCCAATGTCATAAGATTTTCATGCTTGCCCGGTCATCATAATATGCCGTATATGCATAATTGCATCATGACCACTAGATAAGTATACCATCATACTAATCATGTATCAACATAATATAAATCGAAAATAAATTTCTTACCGATATACTTGCCATAATTTTAAGAGTGTATAAACTCTTAATTGTAATATCCCGAAATTTTGGTTAGTGACTAAAATGTAAATTTTAAAAGTTTAGGGGTTAAAGTGTAAACTTTGGAAAAGTTTAGGGACCGAAGTGTAATTTTCAAAAGTTATGTATTTAACCCCGTAAATGAATAGTTTACCCCCAAGAATGAAGTTTTTGTATTACCCGGTTTTTTCATACGGAGTTTGTATTATTGGCTATAAAGCGATAAAGTTCAAAAGAATATTCGAATAATCAAATCGAATCTAATATTCAGTTATTTTGAAGGATGATAAGCCACGGTTGATTATGTCATTTTACATGTCTGAGATATTTTCTTTGTGTTGGAAGAATATGAACCCTTGGATTTAAGTTGATTTTTCATGCTAAATATGAGTTGTTAGATGAAAAATTGAAGATCGTAATTTTGGAAAATCATAAGGGCAAAGTTGGTAAACTACTAACTCGGGATTTAAATTTAGGTCATTGGATGAAGGATGATGATATGAGGAATATTATGGAAATATAGAATTTTTGGAATAGATTCGATAGCTCGGTAAAGGTAAGATCATAGTAGATGTATTTTATGAATATCGGGAAATCAAATTGAATTGAAATTTTAGAGGTTGTTCCATAATTCATGGAAAATCATAAAATGATATTTATGGATTGGTGGCCGGTTGAGGAGGAACTAATTTAGTTAGATTTTAATGGAATGACAGTTTTGAAACAAACTAGTAAATAAAGATTAGTTGGAGGGCAAATTGGTCAATTGGTAGGGATGGCAATTTTGAAATATTTGAAGTTACAAAGGCTATTTTTTGAAGAAGAAAATTAAAGATTAAATCTTGGACCTTGATTGATGATAAAATCAATCTCAAGCATTGGATAATCTCAACCATTGGATAAAAGGGCACTTTTGTAATTTCCCTATTTGAATGAATTTAAAATTCATTTATATAATACAAGTGGCATAATTGGAGGAATGGAAAATGAAAAGGCCATAAAGATGAAGCTTTCTTCATCTTCCATTTTCGAAAATATGAAGGGAAAGGGAGAAAATTTTCCAAGCTCGATTCAAGCCTCGAAACTCGATTTTCAGGTAATCTTTCGAACTACAAAGTTGTTCTACTCTTCAAGCTCTATCTTTTGATGTACGTAATTCATGGAATACATGATTGATTGATGAGAATTTTACATGAGAAGGAAATTAGGGTTTATGAACAAAATTAGGGCTTTTGAGATTTTATGATTCCACGGTTGAATTTAAGTTGGAATCAAGTTTATTTGATGTTAAAATCATATTATTGAGTTAGGATTTAAACCCTACATATTTTGGTTTCTATGGAGAAGATTAGGGTTTATGGATTTAAGTTTAACTTAGGGTTTGTGAAGTTGGATTAATGATCTAGTAAGCTTGATTTGTTGTTTGGAAGCAAAACCCTAAGTTAAATATATAGGGACCAATTCGGCAAGCTTCAAAGTTAAGGGACCAAATTTTAATTTTATGAATTTGGAGTGTATTTATGTAATTAATGATGTTGGAGATGTGAAATTGATGTTATAATGCTAAACCGATGTTGAATCGAATTAGGGACCATTTTGACAAATTGTCAAAATCAAGTGACCAAATAGGAAATGAATTCTTGAATGGGGATTAAATCTGATTTTTAGTTAAAATAACATAATTAAGGTAGTAGTGTTGATTTGATGACTAAATTGTAAAGTTAAGAAGTTTGAATTCTTACCTTTGCATTTTAGTGACTATTTTGGGCAAAGAAAGAAAATTAGAGGGAATTATTTTGAATTATTATTTGATGAAGAAGATGATGAATTGGTGGTTTGAAGCAAGTGATGGGACTAAATTGATAAGTAGAAAAATAAGGAGAAGTTAGTAGAAATGAGAAGTTTATTATGAAAAGCTATGAAGAAGATTGAATTTTGGCAGTGACTTCGAAAATTCACCATAAATTCTACAAAAATGGTTAGATGATGAATTTTATACCGTTGTAAAGATGTGTTCGTCTAGTTTCGTTTCCAACAAATGGAAATTGATTTCGAGTTCTGAGTTAAAAGATATGAATTTTTAATCGAATGAAGGTCAGAAAAATTATAGAGCAGATTCTGTAAGGACATATCTGTGACGCAAGTTTTCATAATTTTCATAATTTTTTTAGATTTTATTAATTTCTTGTCTTATACCGTTAGAACCGTTATCGAATCTAGTTTTTCCAGTATAAAGGAAATTAATATCTGGTATGTATTCTGTCCGGTATAAGTAAATCTTTGAAGGTAGTGCAAGCTGTCAAAAAATAGAATTTGAAATATTTTATATTTAAATGTGAGTTAGCAAGCTTGGAAGAATTATTGGAAGTTCAAATTGGTCACTAAGGACCATAATGAGTTTTTGAACAGTACAGGGAAGAAAGGAAAAATATTTGGAAATTTTATATTCAAATGATTATATTAGACAGCGTGTTTAAGGTATTGTTAGATTTGAATCAAACAAATATTTTATCTTATTCATGTGATTAATGAAGTCAAGGCCGAATAAAAGAAGATTCGAGGTTTTATAAAGGAAAGGATTGAGTAGAATTTAGTGAGGCATGCTAATAAATGGCCCAGGTGAGTGCAATGCAAACATAACATGATGCATGAATGTTTTATACTTCGACGACAAGACTTGCGATGAGTCTACCTTATTTATATATTGGCATGCTATTTATGTCATTGATCATATATTTGACATATTTTAAATATGTCAAAGGTTGAAAACTAATGCATTGATCACTAGTTATTGATGATGGTATACTATGAATGTTATTTCAGGTATGAACTGCCCAATGTTAAATTATATTGATATACATTGTCATGGATGGAATAAATATGAAACTTATGCCCAAATAAGTCAATTGAGGGACATTATATAGTTGGCATGCCATAGAGTCCAGCAGCACGCTGCATAATCAGGAATTCGGGAAAGCACTATAGTGTACCTAAAGGTCACTTAGTGTATGGTTAGCACAGCCTTATAAATGCGCGGGATTTAGCACTTCGGTGCATATTTGACTCGTGTATCTAGGGTCCTCATAGGTCTATATTTGGGCTATAAATTCGGGTTATAAAATCGGGCTATGAAATTGGGTTATGAAATCGATAAATATTTGATAAACGGGTTAAAGAGTTTATACACTCTTAAAATTATGGCAAGTATATCGGTAAGAAATTTATATTCAGTTTATATTATGTTGATATATGATTAGTATGATGGTATACTTATCTAGTGATCATGATGCAATTATGCATATACGACATATTATGATAACCGGGCAAGCATGAAAATCTTATGACATTGACATATAGTAAATAATTACCAATGCAATGTGAAAGTTGATGCAAGGTTAAGAATAACCTTAAGTGATGAGTTACATGCTAAGATAATTGATTTATGATTGGAACTCGAACAAATAATTTAAGTCAGTTTTAAATAAAGTTAAGCGTGCTTGGGCTAGAGAAATTATAGGATGGGTGACCATCGGGAAGTTTTCTGAAAATTTTAAATTACCTTGATTATTTTTGGGTTTAAGAAGTCGTAACATTTTCAACTCGTTCCCGGTGTACGGATACGGGAAATGGGTGTTACATACCCCTACAAATAAAGAGAGTTTGAATAGATATTAATTGTGTTCGAAAGGCTCTGAATCGATCTACAAGCCCAAGCCCAATATCTTGATTTCGAATAGCAATGTACCACATACCCATATATATATATATCATCCGCTAATACACGACCAATTATTGTTTGGACAAAAATTCTTTCCGGAAGCATCCTCTTTTGAGGACTCACAGAAAATTACATTTTTTTAAATTTATTCTTTTAATATTTTCTATTGAGTAGAATGTACAAACTTGAAAGTGAAGAAAATGCTTGTGGGAGAGTTGAAGTGGGTAGGTGTCGGGGGCACATGGTTTCACCTGAA
This sequence comes from Hibiscus mutabilis, assembly GCA_019671005.1. Classification (NCBI taxonomy): domain Eukaryota; kingdom Viridiplantae; phylum Streptophyta; class Magnoliopsida; order Malvales; family Malvaceae; genus Hibiscus; species Hibiscus mutabilis. The sequence goes on from CM033738.1 coordinate 27,684,778, forward strand.
CCCGACCTGAAATAGTAGCTAGTCCACTTTGGTTGCTTTTTCATTTTACTAATAGCGGGGTTGTTCTTGTAATCCAAACCCTCCTTAACCATGAGCCATTTCTGGGCGTAGCTTAAAAATCCCATTTAAATGTGAAACCCATGAATCCCTTGCATTCAAATTGGTGGAGTAATCGGAGGCCATTACTCATTGCTTTTCGGTTTGATTAAATCCGGTTATTGATTTTTCTATATTAACTTTAAAATTTTGAGATTATGTATTTTAATTTGACAAAATAGTTTTAATCATGACTTTTAAACATTATTCGGTAGAGTTTTAAAGTCGTTTTTATAAGTATATATTTTTAAAAATAATAAAAAATTAAATTCAATTTGGTTCGGTTCAATTCGAATAATCATGGCTTTTAAACTTGTGAACCATAAATCATTCAAACACTATAGTTCGAATCGGTTTTTATTTTTCGATTGCTGATGTTCAACCCTACTTTTTATCCCAAACTGTAGCGATGTCTTTTTTTCTTTATCGCTAAAATAAAAAACGATGATTTTTGAAAGGATGTTTTTGAAAGGTGTTTGGATATAAAATATTTATTCCGTGGGGTTTACAAAAAACCTCATAAAAAATGGAGTCGCCACCGGCCACTTAGGTAGGTCGGACACCACAAAACCAGAGATTCAAAAAGACAGGGTTCGGGAGTCGGTTACGGATGGGGAAGGATTAGCACCCCCACACCGCCCAAAAATTGGTACTTTAATAATTGCCGCTTTATTAATATTGGATTTTCCGGATTAAAGTGACTATTTAAAATTCGGTCATAATTGCGAATAAATTTTAAGGGTCCCGTTACCCGAGAATAAACGCCCAACCACTATCACTACGCTTGATACTGGCCCCGTTTACGCTCGGATAAAAAGACTCCGCATTAACAAGTTATATCTCGATATGCAATCTTAGTGGCAAAAACGTAAAACATGACAAAACATTTAAATATAATAAATCTTGACATACCAGAATATTAATTTAGCGTAAATGATATTCTAGACTAAAACATGTATATATATACGTATTATTCTAAATAATAGATAAGAACAACTATCATATGTCAAAATAACAAGGCAGGAATAAGTACATATAGACGAACAAGTATTTCAAAAAGACATGCATACTGGTAATAAAACATATTTCAACATATACGGGTCCACATATCGTACAAAAAGGGTAAATACACTAACATGTAACCCTAAACAAGAAAACACACACACATATAAAAATACTAAATATGCCATGTACGAATCAATTAAAACATAACATGCTTGATATGAATAACCAGATAAAAAAACATGAATATCATACTTAACACATATATACATAAAAACATGAAATACGAGTCATATACGAGGGTCATAAAATAAAATAATATCAATATATACGATTATAATGCGAACAATAATATTTACAAAGAAAACAGGACTGAAATGAAAGGAAAACGAAAGTCAGTGGCAGAAATTAAAGAACGATAATATATAATTTAGGGACGAAATTGCGAAACAAACAAAGCCTAAAAGGACCAGAATTGTAATTAGACCAAGGGGCAGACCTAAAATGAAAAATCCAAAAACGCGGGATGGTTAAGGACGTAATTTTACCATTCAGAAACTGATTCGGTGTAATTTAGGGACGAAATTGTAATCTTTTGAAACATCAGGGGGACTGGGATTGTGATTATACCATGCGGCAAGACAAAAATGAAAATATTGAAAACGCGGTGGGATTAAGTGTGTAATTTACCCATTTAGCAAAATAAAAACAACTATAAAAGCCCCCCTTTTAGGCCGAAGACAAAATTTTGGTCATTCGTTCATTTTTCTGGTTTTGGTAAGAACATGTTCTTCATTTTCCTCTCGTCTGTTCTTGCGAAACCCAGAATCCGGCGGCCGGCCGCCGTATTCTCCACCGCCGGCCGCCGCTAACCGGCGTCGGTAGGCTCCCAAAATACACCAAAATAACCTTCTTTTCGTCCTCAACATGAATCCGTGGTTGGATTCAGAGGATACGCCCCTATTTGTCATAGATCTAGGAAATACGAACCTCAAAAAAAATATTTTTTAGACCAAAACACAAATACAAAGGGTCTTCTCCTCCCTTTAGTTCACCAGATCTGGCTTGTAGAAGCCGAAAGGCTTATCACCGAGGGAGGGAAGACCCACAAACGACTCGGTAAGACTACTCTCCTCTTTTATTTCTGTTTTTTTTTGTTAATCTTTCGTATATATATGTAAAGAAAACAGGTAAGAAAAAAAGAGACAAAAATTTACCACTGGACTGCCTTTTGATTATCTTCGATGTTTACAACTTTCAGGGTTTTTTGTATTACAAGATCTCTATTTTTTTTGTTACTACCCTTGTTCTCTCTTTTTTTTTCGCTAATCTTTTTTTCGCTCATCCCCGTTACAAAAGCCCCGTTTCATATATATTATTGCCTCTGTTTTTTTGGTTGCAAGTTGCATCTTCCTTTTCCAGATCTGAACTGACACTTTGCTTGTTGTCTTTGGCATAATCTGAACGCGGGGACTGAATATCGGCGCGGTGGCGGTGTGGTCATTCTGCCAGCGGCCAGACGCGTTTTCGGCCGTTAGATCAGATCTGATCTAACGGTCGAGATGGCTTGAAGAACGATCAGCCTGGATGAAGCCTCGATTTGATGAGACGGCTTCAGATTTCGCCACGTGGAGCTCCACAGTCGAGGAGTCAGAACGCGTGGATCTTACGCGCGCGTGGGATATTAAAGCGTCCGCGCGTGGACCACACGCGCGCGTGGCACTCGAACGGTCCATACGTGTGGAACACGCGCCTGGCAGATATTTTTGACCTTGGTTGCATCGTGGCCGTTGGATCAGATCTTGATCCAACGGCCCACAGTTACCTGCACATTGTAATTAAATGGGATTCAGATTTGGGCCAAACGGGCCTTGTAATTGAACTTGTAATTGGACTTGGACTTCATGTTTTTTTGGGTTTAATATATATTTAATTTTTTTCATTTTACCAGCCCAATAATATTAATAATAATATAATTATAACAGCAATACATGTATATACGAAAATGTATACTTATATTATACAATCATTAATTAATATAATATTCTAGTATACGTACGTATAACCATACATATAATTAACATAACATCTATATATTAATCAAATACGCTCATACTCTAGATACATACGCGACATACATACACCCTTAATATGTATACATAGCTTATACATGCACACACCACCTTATATTAGTAACATTTATATAATAAATATACATGCAATATTAATATATTTACGAGTAAAAATGAGTGATTACACAAACCTTAGCATCTTCACTCATCGCCATTATCATATTTCTACTTAGAAAATTGGGTGTTTATATTTAGTATCAAGTTTTAAATTGGTATTATAAATAAATCAAGAGTTCAAAATATTTTATTCAAGTGTATTTTTTATAGCTGGTGTAGTAACAGAACTACAACCATTGGAGCTGGAAGCTTTCAAGCGTAATGTCTTCCTTTTATTTCTGTTTAGTTCATTTGATGTTTGTTAAACTGCTTCTTAAACGATATGTTGAGGTTTCTTTTGAACGAGACTTTAAATATGATGTTGTAAAGTGCTTTAAACTATGTCTTAAAGTAGTTAAGGATAACCATGACCACCGTCTCTCTTTCATTGAGCGGGGGTTGAACTTCAGCTGCCACATCTATCCAACACTGGGCATACTGCCTAAAGCCTTCATTTGACTTTTTTTTCATGTGTTGCAAGGTCCAACGGTCTGGCACCATGTCACTAACATGTCGGTACTGTTCCAGGAAAGCTTTGGCCAAGTCCTTTCATGACTTTATCTGATGCCGGTTCAACTAATTATACCACCTTGTGGCAGATCCTGAGAGACTATCTTGGAAACAGTGAATTAGTAGCTTGTCATCTCACTCGTATCCCGTCATCCTTCGACAGAACATTGTGAGATGTGGACGAGGACAACTCGTTCCATCGTAATTCTCAAATTCTGGGACCTTGAACTTAGGAGGTAAAACCGAATCCGAGACAAGGCTAAGTTCATGGGCCTCAAATCCAACGAAGGCGTTAGTTACCTCCATGGCTTCCATCTTTTCCTCAAGCCGCTTGCATCGGTCCTCAATCTATTTGGAGGTTTCAACTCTAGGTCTCTCCATTTCAATTAATTGGTCTATCCCCGAGACAGTTTTCGGCTTGATTGCCCCCAGGCTTGACTTTCGAAGCGGAAGGTAGATTGATGGGGAATGAGGCGCTAGCCTGATGGAGTGGGGCCTTCCCACGAGAAAGTATTACTTGAGAATCCGGTTGACCCCTAGCATGAGGAGGAGTAAAACTGGGACGATAAGTGGGGCACTCATTCCCATCAGTGGGATTAGGGTTTGATGTAGGATTTACAAAATCTTAAGCTGCGAAGATTACGAATGTGTGACTCACATTTCACATTAAGGACCACAAATAATAACAAATCAATGCATTTTAATGTTCAAAGCCTAGTAATAGGCGTTTTTAAAAAAAATCAATGATTGAAGCCTGGTAATAGGCATTTTTCAAAAAGCACTTCAAAGCCTGGTAATAGGCATTTCTCAATATTAATTAAAAAGCACTCCAATGTTCGAAACCTGGTAATAGGCATTTTCGGATAAGAGTGGGAAATTTTTGGGGCGCTTCGCTGAAGCCCATTCTAATAGAAACTTTTCGCTTCATGAGTGATGGTAATATTTTCAAAATCATGACAATGGCGAGTAGCTCAGGAATTTGTTGTTTGCTCCATCATTTATTTCGAGCCAAAGGAATGTGATGAATTGAATTCCTCAAACAAAAATAAGACTATAATAAATCTGCCAAGGTAAGTTGGTCAAGAACTGAAAGAGCTTAAAATACACTTCATATCTTCAAACATCAATTTAGCTTTTTAGGTCTCCTAGACACAGGATTCACTTGGGACAATCCTCGAAAAGCAGTTCACTGTTGCTCATGAACTTGATATTCGGGGCATTCAATATTGTTTGATATATCCATAATTGGAAAAGAAAAACTCAGTTTTCTTAAAAGCATCTCACATTGAAGTTAGAACATGAAGTTCGAGATTTGAAACAAAAAAGTTTTCTCTGCATTACTTACAAATAAGCTCAAAAGTTTAGGGACCAACCACAAATGGGCCCTTGGATCGATGCTCCAGCTCAAGAAAACATTCATTAGTTGACCTTCGCCTAGAAAGGTGACATGTAAGAAGAAGATGGTCAAACCCGCAAGAGGTTGGGGCATTGGCACAAACAAGACAACAACCTATCTAGTCTACAAGACAGAACCGAGGCAAAAACAAGACCGTGCCACTAATGGCCAAGAAGTCATGGGGCCTCCCTTTTGAAGTCAACATCATGGCCAACAGCAATGCATTCCATTAACATCAACATCAACATCATGCCATTAATATCATCATGCATTCGCATTAAATGCATACATTACACATCAAGTTAGATGCATTCATGCTAAGCGTATCTACTTCACTCACACATAACAAACTAGCAAGCTCTCAGCCACGAAGGAGAGCTGGACCAATAAAGAAGTTGAAATCTCAAAGAGGGAGTATAACAATACCCACCACGAAATTGTGAACCCTCCAAGCAAAGGAAGCCAAATCAAAATTCAAAAATTTAAGTGAACAATCACCAACTATTGTTTACTTCTATTTTCAGGTCCTGCCCCATTGTCAGTGGTGTAGCGGATCATCTTTTTCCTCAGATCATGACTCACCGTCGATGGTGTAGCAGATCAACATCTACTCCTCAGATCATGCCTCTTCATCAGAGTTGTAGCTTGATCATCAATAAATCAGATCATGCATCTTCGTCAGAGTTGTAGCTTGATCAGATCCATATTCAGATCTTGACTTATCGTTAGTGGTGTAGCGAATCATCAAATCCTCCAAATCATGTCTCTTCATCAAAGTTGTAGCTTGATCGCCACTAACTTCAGATCATGCCTCTTCGTCAGAGTTGTAGCTTGATCGCCACTAACTCCTTAGATCATGCCTCTTCATCAGAGTTGTAGCTTGATCGCCATTAACTCCTCAGATCATGCCTTTTCGTCAGAGTGGTAGCTTCATCGCAATCTAATCATTGGATCATGCCTCTTCGTCAGAGCTCTAGCTTTTCCAAAAATAGAACAAAGTAGATGAGTCAACCAGATCTTGACTCTCCGTCGGTGGTGTAGTGGGTCAACAGACGAGTTCTAGTTCTCAAGAAGTTGGAAGATGGTTCAATTAGAGTTGAAAGAAGAGTTGTGCCAAAAGGGGTACTCCAACTCGACCGAACAAAAATAGTTCTTTTAGTCTTTGCTCTATTGTTGTTTCACAGCAATGAGCAAATAGGGGCAGCTATAATAACCATTTTGTCCTACCAAAAAATCCAAATTCAAAAATAAATAATCCAAATTAATTAAATCCAAAAGCAGTCCGAAAATTAAATGTCCATATTACAAACCCATTATCTAATACCCCTAAATCCAAACTACCCAACCGGCTCAAAAACAATTTCAACCCATTTACCCATTACAAATACCCATCTGCCTAACCCGAATCAGTTACCATAACCCAGTTCACCCAGACCCAGATAACCTAAATCAAACCCTAACCTTCAAACCCTGGCCCCCGCTTCTTCACATCCCTATTCCAAAAACTACCATTCGACCGTTTGATTTTCAGCCACGTCAGCGCCCTCTTAGCTGCCCAATCCACCACGCCGGAGCCATGCAAGCAATGCCACGATGGACTGGTCCCCTCCTTTGCGGCATCCACATCCGGCCAAAGAACCAAGACTATTCTCCTCGTACGGCACCTGCAATAGCCACCAACAATTTTCAGAAATCACATGCAAACAAAAAGTTAGAGCCAGTTATTTTTTTCATTTTTTATTAAAACTTGTAAATCAAGGCTATAAAAGCCGGATAGACAATGTAAAAATGGAGGAAGATATCCCAGAAATCAAAAAATTTCCCAAGGTATTTCACTTTCAAGTTGCGCATTGTTATGGTTCTTTACCTTTTTACCTTTATTTCGGATTCAATTTTTTTTATTTCAAAAGATTTCCAGAAATCATAAAAAAAATCAATCAAAATCAAGGTTTTCAGTTTCAAAAAAAGGGGGCTTTGTTTTAGTTTTAAAATCTTTTTAGTTTTTAAATTTGAAATCGAAACTAAAAGAATCAAAAAGTGATACGAAGCGTTTACCTGTGTGGGGAAGTGGAGTTGTCGTACTTCAGTTGTCGTCGAATGCCAGAGACGGCCGTTAAGGCCATGCCGCCAAGGAACGATGTGAAAGGGGGCTAGGGTTTTAGCCTTCCCTCTAATTTCAAAGAGTGTTTTTCTTTCTTTTTTGTGTGTGTGCATTTTGAAAACTGAAGCAAATGAAATCCTCGGGCAATTTTGTGCCTAAGTTTTTAGTATATATGCGTCCTTCAAAACGACACCGTCTTGGTCACTCTTCAGTTTCGAGTGGTGACCCGACTCGGAGGGAAGGATCTGCGCATTTCGATCTGTAGGATAATCACCTAATAGGTCCTTCTGATTTCTCCCTCTTTTTGAATCAATCGTGGGTTAATTACCTTTCCGGTCCCTCACATTTTATTTTAAAATTGATTTCAATCCGTTAAAAATTTTGTTTTGTTTTAATATCCCGCTTGAATTTTATTTGTTTTCATTTCGACCCTTTTCCAAATTACCTTATTTTATACGTATATTATATATATAGTATGGATATATACTATAGTGTTATGTTGTTTATATTATAATGTATTATAGTGTGTATATTATATGGTATAATATTATATTATATTTAAATTATATTTTATTATGATTTACAATATTATTTATATTATAGTGTATATATTATATGTTCCTATATATTATAGTACTATTTATATTATAATATATTTTATTATTTATCTAATTTATTTGTCTCTTACGTTCAAATTGGCCTTACGGTGACCCGCAACAGGGGATGATCCGTATTATTTATGGCACGTTTAGTCTAATCCACTAACATCTAACTTCTAACTTTTACTTTATGCATTTACTTATCGCATTTAATTTTTCGCCATTTATTTTACGTCTTTTTATTTCTATTCAATTCGGTCCCTTTTTTGGATTTCTTTTATTCGATCCGGTCCCTTTTCGGATTTTTCAATTTCCCGTATTTACTTTGTTCGCCTTTATTTTCCGTTTTTATATTTATTTTCTTCATTTTATTTATTTATTCGCTTTTTGTGACATATTTTAATTTGTCATTCATTCTACCTCTAATCTAATTTATTTAATCTCACATTGTTAATTAATCAAGTTTAATTCCTAAAAAGGAAGTATTTATTAATTCTGATATTTGCGTCATAACAGTCCGGGCTTAATGGATGTTGACCAAATATTCAAATTAATTTTCACCGTCTAAAGGTAAGCTTTAATTCGAAATAAAATTTTGATAATCCATAACATCTTTTTAACTGTTTGCATCATGCATAAAGGTGATGTACTTGATTCAAACTGTAAATTAAAACGACAGTCGATCTTATTCGATGCCAGTTTAATCTACGGTTCGATGTACAGTCGCCCTTATTAATTAAACAGATAATTAATTCGAACCCACTAAATTGTTAAAGCCCATTCAATTAAAACTTATTCAATTAAGAATATTAAATTCAATTTTGAATTTTAGTAACTTCCATCGATTAAAAGCAACGTAGTTTTGGTACCTATTTTCGGGCGTGATGGGGGTGCTAATCCTTCCCCACACGTAACCAACTCCCAAACTCGTTTTTTAAAGAATCTCTGGTTTTATGGTGTCTGGCCTACCTTAGTGGCCGGTGGCGACTCCAACTCTTCTTTTATAAAACAAAAACAAGTTTTTAATCAAAATCCCCAAAATTTCAATTTTCCCATTTTTCAAAAACTTTTCAAAAAACAATAAAAAATTTCAAAAAATTTCAAAACAACAAAAAAACCACAAAAAACTTTTTTACTTTATTTTTTATTTGCGATTTTTTAGCGATCAAAGAAGAGTTCGCTACACCCTCTCTCCGATGGAACTTTCTTCCCCAGTTGGATTTCATGAACCTAGTGAACCTCTTGGCTAACATAGCCATTTCTTCATATTCTTCGTCACTCGAATCGCTCTCCTCTTGAAAGCTTTGAGAGCAATTCCCACATTCTTCATCTTTACTTCTTTTTTCTCTATCTTCCTCTCTTTCTTTTTTTTCTTCTTCTCTTTCTTTCTTCATAATCTCATAGGTGAGAAGAGACCCCATAAAAGCATCAAGCTTCAAGGTCTTGAGTTCTTTAGCTTCAATGATTACGATCTTCTTTGAGTCCCATGACTCGAAAAGAGAGTAGATTAGCTTTCAAACAAGCTTTTCCTTCAGAATGACTTCTCCAAGGCCTTTAAGCCCGTTGATAATAACGGAAAATCTATCGAACATCTTGGTGATGTTTTCATCCGATTCTATTTTGAAGTTCTTATAACTTACGCTGAGGTGTCCAATCTTGGTCTCCTTTACTTCGTTCGTGCCCTCGTATGTAACTTCTAGCTTGTCTTATACCTCCTTTGTACTCATGCAAGAAAACATCTTAGCGTACTCGTTCGGTCCAAGAGCACAAAAGAGAATGTGCATTGCTTTTTCTTTTATTTGCAATTTCCTCTAATCTTCATCATTTATCTCTTTTTTAACCTCAGGAACGAGCCAGTCTTCTTCTCTCTTTATTGGGATAGCCAGTCTATCTTCTACAACATCCCAAAGAAGGAAATCATTGGATTTGGTGAAGAGTCTCATGTGATTCTTCCAATAAGGATAGTTATCCCATTGAAATAGGGGAGTTTGGTGATGGATTGAGACTCATAGAAGTTGTTGCCACAAGTTAAAGCCATGGCTTGATTGTTGATTAATTGAATCTCCTTTGGATCAACTCAAGAGGGTGTTAGTCATTCCAATGAGTGTATCTCTGATACCAATTGTTGAGATGATCAATTACTCGTGGAAGGCCAAGAGGAGAGTGAATCGGCAAATTGAAAATTTGGTAGAAGCAGGTAGGAAAGTAAAAAGAATTGGGACACACGATTTATAGTGGTTCAACCTTCTAACAAGGTTAACATCCACTACTGTAGCTATCCACACTAAGGATTTTCTTAAATCCACTAGATTTGCTTTCCTTTTGAGGCTAAAGGAGATAACCTTACACTCGCTTAAGACTTATACTCCAAAGTCTTAAGAAATCCTCACAAAGTGAATACAAATAAAGAAAACAAAAAATCCTCTCAAAGATAGAATGTTTGCCCAACAAAAAGTCCAGTCAAACCCCAAATTTGAATAAAATGTATTACAATTTAGCTTTCTCATGTAGGTTACAAAATATGACTCTAGTAGGCTCAAAGATTGTTGGATATGTGCTTGAATGCTTTAGACTTGATCAATTGTTGTTGTTGAAGCTTTGGAGACTTGCTTTTATACCCTCTCATTGATTTCCAGCCGTTTGGGTAGCTAAAATCACTATTATAGCCGTTGGGCTTCATTTTTCCTACAATAAATGCAGTTTGCCAACACTGGGTATCGATACTCAGGGACGGGTATCGGTACCTACTATAAGAAAAAGAGCCATTGCACAAAGGGGTATCGATGCACGTAAAGCCATATCAATAAGGAGTGTGCATTTTTACAAAGGCATACTGGTACGGGCCATACTGTACCAGTACCAATTTTGCTCACTAGAATCTTGCTAACTTATGCAATAAAAATAGTATCGATACGCCTTTAGGGGTATCGGTAGGCTATAACTGATTTTCAAAGTTATGGTTCCAATAAACTGTCAAGGCAACGATCGAATATTTATTACAAAATAGGGTACCGATATGTATCGATATGGATTTTAGCTACTAGATTTCATTTTTACACGCATATTGGTACCCTATAGCCATTAAGTATAAAAATGAAATCTAGTAGCTAAAATCCGTATCGATACAACGAAGGGCGTATCGATACTCTTGGGCCTATTTGGCTATTTTGAGTACCAAAACACTTAGAAAATATTTTGGGCTTAAGGTTTTGACTTAGAAACTATTTTAAGTTCGAATCCTTGTCAATTTTGTGAGTCTTTTGAATACTTAAAAATTTATCTATTTTTACTAAATAGTCATTGAAATTCCTTGTTATATCAAAATCAAAATATAGGTTTTGCAAAAATAAAAAAGTATTAAAAATTCACATTCCACAAAATAAATGATTAATACAATGACACATAACGTACTAACTTACTTCTCTTTGAAGCTTTCCTGCCTTTGGGTGCTTCCATGACTTCGTATATTCCTTGATTTTAAGTGCTTCAACAGTTTCAATTAATGGATGCGTCCAAACAATAATCTTTAGAGTGAAACTATATAATTGATTAACCATGTTTGCAATTGACATACTAGATGAATAATAATCTAGCAGATACCTTTGGTCTATTAAAAGCTCGCTCACTCTTCAAGCGGGCATAAACAGACGCGACCTCTAACTACACCCAGTGCAGAATGCTAGCCACACCACCATTAGAAGCTGCACTGGCTATGCTATCAAATCCAGACCAATAATTATACAACAAAACTGAATTCCATATCATTCACAACACAATATTAATAATGACAAAACTCAATTCCATTGATTTCTCATAACATTAGTTATGGTTATTGCCTCAATAAGCTTATCGTAAACATTATTGGACCAATTCATGTTACCCTGTAAACAATCGTCGCACAACAACATCAAAAAATCTGCGTATGGGCATATCTCATCAGTAGTACACAAAAAAACTCCAATAATGTACAACAACACCCTTGCATTCAAAACATCCCCTTCAAAAGCACCAGACACTACATCTCGCTTGATTTGTGCAAAAGTTAAAATTGTGCTGAGGTTATACTTGGCACCGAGTTCTCTACCATTCTCCCTCGACAGCACTTCATGAACATCAACACCTCATTCTTTAGGCCCAATATAGCTTATACATCTTCAAATGATATAGTAATGTTGTGTCCTTCAAACTCAATAATACTCATTCCAACATCAAAACTTTCCATCAATTCCCCACATAGGTGCCGACGTAGAATGCACGATTTTATAAAAGCTAACGACCCAAAACCAATTTCATCAAGAACAAGATCAATCCCCATCGTATTTATTTCTTTTATGAAATCGTACAATTGCTTTTGACTACACCTTGTGTCAAAAGATGTCTACAGGGGATAAAATAACAACTTTCTACGTCAATCTCAATATAAACTTATACTCTATCAAACAAAGAATGTCTTTATACTGCTATTACCTTCTTCGGCTGTCCTGATTTATAGTCTTTGTACGTCACCTTCTCATTCTGAGTTTCATCAATGTAAGGTTGTTTGTCTTTCTTCGGCATTTTCTCCCATTTCTTGCCTAACTCTTTCCTAATCTACGAAAGACAAATTCAATTGAATTTAACATTTTATATACGTCTTTAACAAACATAATAAACCATTGAGACCTACCTCATTAGTCACTTTTTCCTAAGTTTACTTCTTCCTTATACATTCACTTTTACTATAAAACATTAAAATAACAAAGGTACACATTCAATCATTCATTCCGAGATGCAATAAGAATATGTAAATATCAACTTATTAAAACTTGATTAAGGAAGAACATGTTTTTTTTGCGTACGGCCTATCACATATGGACAACATCTCAGAACCAGTTTCCTTAGCAAAAACTTTATTATCAACAACTTCATTATCAACTTTAATATTACCATCTTTATCAACAACTTCTTTAGCAACTTCATCATTTTCATATTTATCAGCAACTTCCTCAGCGACAACAACTTCTTTAGCAACCTCATCATTACCATCTTTATCAGCAACTTCGTCAAAAACATGATTCAAATTTGAAATTGTCATCCTAAGAATTAAATTTTCACATGAATCAGTGCAAAAAGCAGAAATAAACCAAGTCACTCATAAATAAACCCATTCTCATTACAAACAAATCTAACCTTTTTAGGTTCAAAGAAATGGAAAGGGTAACATTTAAAAAAACCAAACAGGACAAAATATTTAGCTTAAATATATTTCCTCCAACAAAAAAATGTAATTCCATACCAAAATTTTAAAACACAACTCCTAGATTTCAAGTATTTCGTAAATAAACAAACTTAGGGTTTTGCTTGTTACCTTCGCAATGGAGACAATTACACAGGTTCAGTTGCAGACCTAAATTGAGGTTTCGATCCTTTACACTATCTAAAACGTTTTTCACAAATTGAGAGGATTCTCTAGATTTTCAGTGGGGAATTGAGTTCTAACTCTAAAATGTTACTAAACAAATGAAAGTTCATTTCTAATTCTATGGAACCGGAGGGATTTAATCGCTACGAGTACTGAAATGACTAAGTACATTGTGAGACCTACAAAAAACTTTCATTTATTTTGCATTTACATACAAAAAACTAGATGCAAAAAACTAAGTACATTAATTAAATATGAATCGTAAAACCGAAAATATTATAATAAGCTAGTTTAGGTTGCATGTAAATGCAAAATAAATGCTCTAGATGCAAAGGTATTGGTGCAAACATAATTAATTCAAATGAATGAAATTGATGTTGAATGCAGTCACCGTAAAATGAGTGTACAAATGAATGCAAAAAGTATTGATCGACGAGAATTCTCGTTAAGCAACCTTTCGGAATGAAGATTGAGTCCCATTACGAAGGGAAAAGAGAATAAGGGGCGTCTAGATTAGCATTTGCCCCACTCGGGCTTCAAAATCCTTTAAGTCATCATTATGGACTCTTTCTTCCATTACGAAAGCCCTCAATTTTGAACTGTTCTCGAATCAACACTTTATGTGAAAATGATCAACAAGCGAGGCAAGAAGAGTTTGTTAGTAAAAAATATACAAATAAATAATGAAAACTGAATAGACACACCAAAGGGGCCTAATAGCATGAATTCTAGATTTCTATGGTTGTCTGCATGGCTCTAAAGGGGTGGGCTTCCTAGATTCTCACACATGTGGTTTGAGGTCTAGATATGGGTACTCGAACCTATCTTATTATCTATTAAGATAATAAGATCCTTGATTCTAGCCCATAACAGGCTTGCGAATTGGATTCGGTTCAAGGGAAAGCACGACCTAGTGACGTGGAGGGCTGCTCACGTGTCAAAAGGTGTGGATTCCGAAAGTGAATTATTGACCCGTGGTGGGCTGCTCACATGGGTATATGGCGTTTCACTCCCACTTAAGGGACAAAGCTTAGGTATAGAGCTTGATGAGTATGATGCGACACATGTTGGTGATGCCTTAAAAATTAAATGAGCAATTAATGCAAAACCACTAATTATCAAAGCTCGTTAAATTAAAGTGTATCTTCAAGAAAGAACAAATTAATTAAAGTCAACTTGAATTTTAAAATTTCTATTGATAAAAGCAATGTGTGTTTTTTTTGCTTAACTCTAAAAAATGGTCCACAGCGGAGTTGCCACCTGTAGCGACCTTTTCTTTGATCACTAAAAAATTGCTAATGAAAAATGAAGTAAAAAGTATTTTTTGTGGGTTTTTTGTTGTTTTGAAATTTTTTATTGTTTTTTTGAAAAGTTTTTGAAAAAATGGGAAAATTTGAAATTTTGATTAAAAACTTAATTTTGTTTTAAAAGAAGAGTTGGAGTCGTCACCGACCACTAAGGTAGGCCGAGCACCATAAAACCAGAGATTCTTTGAAAACGAGTTTAGGAGTTGGTTACGTGTGAGGAAAGATTAGCACCTCCATCACGCCCGAAAATCTGTACCAAAACAAATGTTGCTTTTAGTAGACGGAAATTACTGAAATTCAAAATTGAATTTAATTGATTGTTCTTAATCGAATAAGTTTTAATTGGACGGGCTTTAACAATTTAGTGGGTTCGAATTAATTATTCGTTTAATTAATAAGGGTGACTTTACATTAGACCGTAGATTAAACCAACATCGAATAAGACCGATTGCCGTGTTAATTTATGATTCGAATCGAGTACATCATCTTTATGCATGATGCAAACAGTTAAAAATGATGTTATGAATTATCAAAATTTTATTTAGATTTAAGGCTTACCTTCAGATGGTGAAAATTAATTTGAATATTTGGTTAAGATCTTTTAAGCCTAGACTATTTTGACCAAATATCAGAATTAATAAATACCTCATTTTTAGGAATTAAAATTGATTAATTAACAATGTGGGATTAGATAAATTAGATTAGAGGTGGAATGAATGACAAATTAAAATATGTCACAAAAAGCGAATAAATAAAATGAAGACAATAAATAGACAAACGAAAAATAAAGGCGAACAAAGTAAATACGGGAAATTGAAAAATTCAAAAAGGGACCAGTCGAATAAAAGAAATCCGTAAAAAAGACCAGATGGAATAGAAATAAAAAGACGTAAAATAAATGGCGGAAAATTAAATGCGGAAAGTAAAATTTAGAAGTTAGATGTTAGTGGGTTAGACTAAACGTGCCATAAATAATACAGATCATTCCCCGTTGCGGGTCACTGTAAGGCCGATTCAAACATAAGAGACAAATAAATTAGATAGATAATAAAATATATTATAATATAAATAGTACTATAATATATAAGAACATATAATATATACACTATAATATAAATAATATTGTAATACATAATAAAATATAATGTAAATATAATATAATATTATACCGTATTGTATAGACACTATAATACATTATAATATAAACAACATAACACTATAGTATATATCCATACTATATATATAATAAACGTATAAAATAAGGTAATCTGAAAAAGGGTTGAAATGAAAACAAACAAAATTCAGGGGGAAAATTAAAACAAAACGAAATTTTAAAAGGACTGAAATCAATTTTAAAATAAAATGCGAGAGACCGAAAAGGTAATTAACCCACGATCGATTCGAAAAGGGAAGAAATTAGGAGGACCTAGTGGGTGATTATCCTACAGATCGAAATGCGCGGATCCTTCCCTCTAGGTCGGGTCACCGTACGGATCTGGAGAGTGGCCAAGATAGCGTTGTTTTGAAGGACGCATATATATCAAAAACTGAGGCACAAAATTGCCTGAGGATTTCATTTGCTTTAGTTTTCAAAACGTACACACAAAAAAAGAAAGAAAAGCACTCTCTAAAATTAGAGGAAAGGACAAAACCCTAGCCCCCTTTTGCGCCGTTCCTTGGCGGCGTGGCCTCAACGACCGTCTTCGATGTTCGACGACAACCAGAGTACGGCGACTCCACTTCCCCACACAGGTAAACGCTTCGTATCCCTTTTTGATTCTTTTAGTTTCAATTTCAGATTAAAAATTTAAAAAGATTTTAAAACTAAAACGAGCCCCCTTTTTGAAACTGAAAACCTTGATTTTGATTGATTTTTTTTGATGATTTCTGGAAATCTTTTGAAATAAAAAAATTGAATCCGAAACAAAGGTAAAAAGGTAAAGAACCTTAACTATGCGTAACTTGAAAGTGAAATACCTTGGGAAATATTTTGATTTCTGGGATATCCCTCTCCCCTTTTACATTGTCTATCCGGCTTTTATAGACTTGATTTACAGGTTTTAACAAAAAAATAAAAAAAGAACTGGTTTTAACTTTTTGTTTGCATGTGATTTCTGAAATTGTTGGTGGCTATTGCAGGTGCCGTATGGGGATAATAGGCCTAGTTCTTTGGCTGGATGTGGATGCTGCAAAGGAGGGGATCAGTCCATCGTGGCATTACTTGCGTGGCTCCTGCGTGGCGGATGGAGCAGCTAAGGGGCACTGACGTGGCCAAAAATTGAATGATCGAAGGGCTGTTTCTGGAATGGGGATGTGAAGAGATGACAGCTAGGGTTTGAGGGTTAGGGTTTGATTTATGTTATCCGGGTCTGGTTGAACCGAGTTATGGTAACCGGTTCGGGTTAGGTAAATGGGTTGAAATTTGTATTTGGGCCGGTTAGGCAATTTGGATTTAGGGATATTGGATAATGGGTTTGTAATATGGACATTTAATTTTTGGACTGATTTTGGATTTAATTAATTTGGATTATTTATTTTTGAATTTGGATTTTTTGGTAGGACAAAAATGGTTACTACAGAGGGTTTCAAGAACAAGAATAAGGAAGAAAAAAATGATCAAATAGTATGATATGAGTGCAAGAAGCCGGGACACATGAAGTTCGATTGTCCCCAACTAAAAAAGGACTTTGGGAAGAAGAAGAATCTCAAGGTTCATGTTGCTACTTGGAGCGATGAGGACTCATCCGATGAGGAAGAGTAAGAAGTAGCTAACCTATGTCTCATGGCACTAGAAGATGATCCTAAGGTAACCTCAAACTCATCCAACTTTGATTTTACATTTGATGAGCTTTAAGAAGCTTATGATGAGTTGCAAGAGGTGTATGATGAGTTTGTTGAAAAGTACAAGGAATCAATTTTTAAAAGTAAGAAAACGATTTCCGATTTGAAAACTAAAATGATTCCCTATCTAAAACCAACTCAGAACTTGAGAAAAAGGTTTTGGATTTGCAAGCAAAATAAAATGATTTTGAAAAGAAAAATCAAGATTTAAACAACCTTCTCTCTAAAGTTCATGA
Organism: Hibiscus mutabilis; assembly: GCA_019671005.1. Taxonomy (NCBI): domain Eukaryota; kingdom Viridiplantae; phylum Streptophyta; class Magnoliopsida; order Malvales; family Malvaceae; genus Hibiscus; species Hibiscus mutabilis. The sequence continues at coordinate 27,702,495 of CM033738.1, forward strand.
CGATCACCAAAAAAAGTGGGTGATCTCAAAGCTTCTTTGAACAAAGTTGGGAAATCTAGTTTTGAAAAATGAACATCTTCAAAACCTAACTATGTGAGAAGAAACTTTGGTGGCTACAAACAAAGAGGCTTCTAAAGGCCCTCTCATGGTAAGAGGATTATAAGTGTTTGGATTCCTAAGGAACTTGTCACTTCTAATTATGTTAGCACTATTGCTTCTTGAATTCCCAAGAGAACCAAGATTTTGGGAGCTAATACTCATGGACCCAAAAAGATTTGGGTGCCAAAAATCAAGACTTGATTCTTTGTTTGTAGGGGGAGCATTGCTACAAGGCCAAAGCTTCAAGTGCAAACTCGTGGTATGTTAATAGTGGATGCTCGAGACACATGATCAGTGACAAGAGTCGATTCTTAGAGCTAAAATCAAAGAGTGAAGGAGTAGTAACCTTCGGTGACAAATCCAAATGCCACATTGAAGGAATTAGTTCCATTGGTAATCACTCTTCTATACTTGTTGACAATATTTTGTATGTAAATGGCCTTAAGCATAATATTTTGAGCGTGAGCCAACTTTGTGATAAAGGTTTCAATGTTCTTTTTAATTTAAATAGTTGCAAAATTATCAATATTGAAACTAACAAAATTGTGCTTATTGGTCAACGCATAGGAAACATTTACATGATGCATTTAGATGACATTCATATTTCAAATGTATGTTTTGTTGCAAAAGATGAGCCTGATTCATGGTTATGGCAAAGAAAACTAGGGCATGCAAGCATGAGTGTTTTGGAAAATTTGATTTTAACTAATCTTGTAAGAGGATTGCCAAAAATAAAGTTTTCATATGACAAAATTTGTGATGCTTGTGCAAAAGGCAAACATAGAAGAGTTTTTTTAAACCTATTAATGATGTTTCTACAAGTAGAGTTTTACAATTGATCCACATGGATCATTTTGGCCCTATTAGAACAGTGAGTTTGGGTGGTAAATTATATTCATTTGCTTTTGTTGATGACCACTCTAGATTTACTTGGAAAGATGAGGCTTTAGAAAAATTCATCACATTTTCAAAAGCAAATCAAAACGATGTTGGTTACTCCAATTAACATGTTAGGAGTGACCATGGAACCAAATTTCAAAATCTTAGTTTTGAAGAGTTTTGTAACTCAAATGGTATTAGCCACAAATTTTTTGTTCCTCGCATGCCTCAACAAAATGGGGTTATTGAGAGGAAAAATTGAACTTTAGAGGAAATGGCTAGAACCATGCTTTGTGAAAATAATTTGCCTAAGTACTTTTGGGTAGAAGCCACTAATACAACTTTCTATATTGTCAATCGAGTAATGATTAGGCCTATTTTAAAGAAAATGCCTTATGAGCTTTTCAAAAACAAAAAGCCTAACATTAGCTATTTTCATCCTTTTGGATGCAATTGTTTTGTTTTAAACAATGGAAAAGACAATTTAGGCAAATTTGATACTATTTTTCTATGTTATTCTTTATACTCTAAAGCCTATTGAGTATTTAACAAATGAACTTTGGTATTTGAAGAGTCTATACATGTGGTTTTCGATGAAAACCTCTTTCTGAGGAAGGATACTTGTGATGATGTAGAATTTTTTTATGTCGATGATGGTGGAGCACAATCATCCAAGGTGAATGAAGTTCCAATAAAAGACGAACCACAAGATCCACCTCTAGAAGCCTTGAAGAAATTGACTCCAGAGGAAAAGGAGATCTCCTACCCAAGGGAGTTCAACTATGTCAAAGGTGGTGAGATTTTGGGTGATTCATCCAAAGAGGTAACCACTAGATCCTCTCTTAGAAATACTTGTAACATTGTTGCATTTATCTCATGCATAGAGCCTAAAAATATCAAATAAGCATTAAATGATGATTATTGGATATTGGCTATGCAAGAAAAGTTAAATCAATTTAAGAGGAATAAAGTATGGACATTAGTTGATAGGCCTAGTAATAAATCTACCATAGGAACTAAATGGGTTTTAGAAACAAACTAGATGAAAGTGGTAACGTAGTGAGAACAAGGCTAGACTTGTTGCTCAAGGTTACACTCAAGAAGAAAGAATCGATTTTGATGAAACCTATGCACCTGTAGCTAGAATAGAAGCTATTGTGACGCTTCTTGCATTTGCATGTTATCATGAATTCAAGCTTTTTCAAATGGATGTTAAAAGTGCTTTTTTAAATGGCTTTATAAATGAAGAAGTGTATGTAGAACAACCACCCGATTTTGAAGATCCAAAATACCCAAACCATGTTTTTAAACTTTCAAAAGCTTTATATGGTTTGAAACAAGCTCTTAGATCTTGGTATGAAATATTTTAAATTTTTTAATTGAAAAAGGTTTTAATAAAAGAATGGTGGATACTACACTCTTCATAAAATGAAAAGCAAAGACATTTTAATAGTTCAAATATATATTGATGATATTATTTTTGGTTTTAGTAATAAGTTGCTTTGCAAAGAATTTTCTAAGTTGATGCAAGGTGAATTTGAAATGAGCATGATGGGGGATCTCTCATTCTTTTTGGGGCTCCAAATCAAACAACGCAAGGATTGCATCTTCATCAATCAAGCAAAGTACATCAAGGACATGCTCAAAACGTTTGGCTTGGAGAATGTGAAACCTCAAGCTATACCAATGAGCTCATCTACAAAGTTTGACAAAGATGAAGGAGGTAAGTGTGTTGATCTTAAGCTTTATAGATCAATGATAACATCTTTGCTTTATCTTACCGCAAGTAAACCAGATATCATGTTTAGCATTTGCTTGTGTGCTAGATTTCAAGCTATTCCTAGAGAATCACACCTTATAGCCATTAAGAGAATCTTTAGCTACCTTAGAGACACACCTTGTTTAGGTATTTGGTATTCTAGAGACTCTTCCTTTAGTTTGCATGCTTATTCGGATACGAATTATGGAGGTTTTCAGATAGATAGAAAGAGTACCTCTGGTAATTGTCAATTCCTAGGTAGTATGCTTATCTCGTGGTTTTCTAAGAAGCAAAATAGTGTAGCATTATCTACCACCAAGGCAGAATATATTTCGTCTGATAGTTGTTGTGCACAAGTCCTTTGGATGAAGCAACAACTCTTATATTATGGAATTAATGTAGGTACCATCCCTCTAAAGTGTGACAATACTAATGCTATTTGTCTCACTAAGAATCCCATCCAACATTCTAGAACCAAGCACATAAAGATAAGATATCATTTCATTCGAGATCATGTCTTGAAAAATGATGTAGTTCTAGAGTATGTAGACAACTTGAACCAATTAGCGGATATCTTTACCAAACCTTTATACAAAGAGCAATTTTGGTCTTTTAGGAGAAAGTTAAGGCTTACTAGCCTTCCTTGAACCTTAGTGCCTTGTTTGGTGTTTAAAATTTGCTTGATTTACATGCTTATGTGTTTTTGATCCTATATGCATCTATTCATGTTGTTAGGGGGTATGCATCTGTTTTTGCCCATTCATGATGCTCTCATATCATATACATGCATATCTATTCGAGTAAAATCAAATTTTTAGGTCGCTTACTGCCAAAAATGTCATTTTTGGTCTAGGGTATCAATACGAGTCATAGCGTATCGATATGGGTATCAGGTGTAGTAGATCAGTACAAGTAAGCCAGTATCGGTATGGGTTAGGGATCGATACGGGGTATATCTATACTGGTATGCGATTTTGGTATGCATTTTTGCGTATCGATACGCGTAGTCACTGGAGCTTTAAATGGGGGTTTAAAAGAGGTTTTCCTAATTTAAATCAAAGTCTAACTTTATACCCTAAAATCCTAGTCAGCCTCTTCTATTTAAACCCTTTAAATCTTTTGGTTTTTCATCAAAAATCATCAAATTGTTTGGGGGCTTTTGTTTTCAACATCAAATCCAAGTTATCATAATCAAGCTTTGTGCAAACCATCCCTTCATTCATCTATAATCTACATTCAAGGTATAAAGTCTATTTTCTTTAAATTTTGATTTCTTGCATATAGATACATTGTTTATAATTCAAATTTATATATTTTATATGTATATAACATAGTTTTCACAGATTTTACAAAATCTTTTTCAAAAATGAATTTTTTTTGTTCAAATATAAAGTATACTCATATTTTTCTATACAATTTTTCAGTTTCATTTTTACCAAAATTAGTATTTATACTTGTAATGATTTTAACCTATGCAATATAGATTTTTATCTTACCTTGATCATTGGATTGATTTATTGGATTGAATGTGATGCTTATGCATACATGTATTTTGTGGTTTGAATTTTTTAGGTTTTAACCATGCCTCCTAAGAAGAGATATAGAAAAGAGTTGGGATCTAGTTCTAATGCTCAAAATCCAAATTCCAATCTCGAAAACAATGGTAACAAACCCAACCTAAACCATATTTTTATGCAATGTTTTAATGAGCCTCAATATCCACATACCATGGACCGTTTTAAACAATAGCAAAATTTTAGAATCCGTCGTGAGTGTGTTGTGTCCATGCCTTTTATGACTTCCGATGAATTTCACTTTCGCTATCTTGATTTAATGAGACAATGGAAATTGATACCTTTTTAAGCATAACCGACATTCTTTATAAAAACCAGGTCTTTATTTTTTATTCCAATGCGTGATCTATTTTAAACTGAGACAAAAACGAGATTGTTGCTATTGAGTCTTATCTTATGGGACAAAAAATTCAACTTGATTCTACAAAAATAGCCGATCTTTTGGTTTTAGAGGATGTGGGTATAGATGAAGAAAATTCTGTTAGTCAAACTTATGGCGACTCTGTAACCGTACTTGATGCTCATAAATGTTTTCTTCACTTCCTTATCACTTGGAGGTTTCGCCCATCCGATGGTAAGTGGTTTACCATTTTCCAAGTCGATGAATTTTTGCTCCATTGATTTTGTGAAGAAAAGCGCCCAAACCTAGCCCAAATTGTGTTTCCCAAGATAGTCTTCCTTGTCCAAAATCGTCATACCTCCCTTGTCACCTCTTTCACCTATGGTACTGCCTTGAGTTATGTGTTTCAAAAGCTTGGGATCGATTGCTGTTATGATATTGGTTTGCCTTTCACCGATCCTATCGATGACCATTCTCTTCGTCGAGAAAAGTTAACCTACTACAACATAGACTGGATTAGGATTGCAGATCTTCTTGGTGATGCTCAACCCGATCCCGTGGCGAATCCTCTGATTGCTCTGAATGCTCAACCTTCCCTTGATGCTCTCTTGGCATATCTTGATGGGAAGTTTGCTCACATAGACACCCGCTTTGCCGAGATGAACACAAGGTTTAATTCTCTTGATACTCGTTTCAATTCTTTGGATGCTTGAGTGAATTCCATAAAGTCTCGCCAAGCTTCTATGGATATGAATCTCACCGTGTTTCATGCTAAATGGCGTGGTCACTCTCTTGGTGATAATGGCATGGAGGAAGAAGATGAGGAAGATGAGGTTGAAGATGCTCCTTAGGCTTTTGCATCTCATTCTTATCATATTTTCATATTACGATTTGAGTTTTATGCACCTTTGTTCTTAGTTTGATTTCCTATGACATTATGCTTTGAGTTTTATGCTTTTGGATTATGTTTTTAGGTTTAAGTGGGATTATCTTTGTTGCTTTGAATTTAATAATATCTATGTTGTTTAATTATGCTTGGAGTTCTTTATTGCTTTATATCTTGCCTTTATTTGCCCTATTGATTTTGATCTAACAAAAAGGGGGAGAAGAATGAGAAAGAATGAGATCAATTAAAGTTTTTAAAAAGGTTTTCTAAAATAAGCCATCTTTTAGCCTTAATGAAAGGGGGTGATTTCAAAAGACTTAAAAATTTGTTTAGGTTTTGTTATATCAAAAAAGGGGGATTGTAAAACCTATATTTTGATTTTGATATAACAAGGAATTTTAAGGACTATTTAGTAAAAAGAGATAAATTTTTAAGTATTCAAAAGACTCAAAAAATTGAAAAAGATTTGAACTTAAAATAATTTCTAAGTCAAAACCTTAAACCCAAAATATTTTCTAAGTGTTTTGGTACTCAAAATAGCCAAATTGGCCCAGGAGTATCGATACGCCCTTGGCCATATCGATACGGATTTTAGCTATTGGATATTGTTTTTATACTTAATGGCTATAGGGTACCGATACGCATGTAGCCTTTTTGATACGCTATTGAACCTAGGAACCAATTTAACCTTTGAGTATTGTTACGGCCTTATGCATACATGTACGGGGTGTTAAGATTTTGTAAATCTTTTGTATTAAATATTCGACCATTACCTTATCAATTTATTGGAATCATAACTTTAAAAATCAGTTATAGCATACCGATATCCCTAGAGGTGTTTCGATGCAATTTTTATTGCACAAGTTAGCAGGATTCCAGTGAGCAAAATTGGTACCGATATGGTATGACCCATACCGGTACGTCTTTGTAAAAATGCACACTCCATATCAATACAACTTTACGCGTATCGATACCCCTTTGTACAATAGCTCTTTTTCTTATAGCAAGTACCGATACCCGTCCCCGAGTATCGATGCCCAGTGTTGGCAGACTGTATTTATTGCGAGAAAAATGAAGCCCAATGGCTATAATAATGATCTCAGCTACCCAAACGGCTGGAAATCAATAAGAGGTCATAAAAGCAAGTCTCCAAAGCTTCAACAACAACAATTGTTCAAGTCTAAGGCATTCAAGCACCCATCCAACAATCTTTGAGTCTATTAGAGTCATATCTTGTAACCCACTTGAGAGAGCTAAATTGTAATCCTTCTTATTCATGTTTGGGGTTTGAGTGAACTTTGTATTGGGTAAACATTCTACCTTTGAGAGGATTTTCAATTTGCTTTATTTGTATTCACTTTATGAGGATTTCTTAAGACTTTGGGGTATAAGTCTTAGGGGAGTATAAGGTTATCTCCTTTAGCCTCAAAAAGAAAGCAAATCTAGTAGATTTGAGAAAAACCTTAGTGTGGATAGCTAAGGTAGTGGATGTAACCTTGTTACAAGGTTGAACCACTGTAAATTGTGTGCCCCAATTCTTTTTACTTTCGTACTTGCTTCCACCAATTTTTTAATTTGCCAATTCACCCCCTCTTGGCCTTCCACCATTGATTGATCATCTCAAAAATTTACAAGGTTGCTTCCGCAAAGTGAGATGCTGCAGAATTCAATGATGGTGCTGCAACGAGGGAAATGATGTCGGAGATGCTTCAGAAAATAATGTCTGAGGTGAATGAGCTAAAAAAGGTTGTCTATACCAGAATCAAGAAGCAAATTAAATGTGAGGAGCAAATAATGTCCAAGGTGAATGGGCTAAAAGAGGTTGTGAATACGAGAATTGAGAAGCAAATTAAAAGTGAGGAGAAAATGGACAGTATGAGGGGGTTGTTGATAAGATGTTGGGAGAGAAATTAAGTATTCTTTATAAAGACATTGCAGAAGTGCGGGCCAATATGGCTTACTTCAACCAAATCTTGTCAAGAGAAGATGAACACTATTGTTGTCAAAATCAATATTTTGAAATGAAAATAAACGATTTTGATGTAGAAAACACAGATTTTGAAGTCAAAATCGACGGTGTTCATGATGTTGTCAAAGCAATGTGGGACGAAATGAAAGGTATTTTGTAGAAGATGTTAAGGAATATGGAGCTTGATAGAGCCTATATTGTGAATGAAATTAATAGGGTTGTTGATCGTAACTTTATGGAGACTTCACCTCAGAGAAATGATTTTTAGAGCCGTATTCCTACAGAGATAGCAGAAAATGTTACTCATTCTTCCAAATTCAAAACACCCCAAGGTGGAGCTAAGCGTTGCATAGTTTTAGATAAAAACTCTAACTGTCCAGTACCAATGAAGAAACAGGTAAAAGCTAACTTTATTTAAATATCATTTTTATCTTTCTCTTGTACCTATGGGCTTGACTAGTATAATGCTCCATTGTAGGATAAGCATGCTGTCGGCCAGGTTAGTCGAAAATCCCCTCGACTCTCAAAGGATAATCATTCAATTGCATAAAGTTTGAAAAGTTAATTGGGAATAATTATTACGCGTAATTACCATTGAGAATGGTGGTTGCCATATGCATTGAACATTGGTCCTTAAGCCCATCGAATTGAACATTGGAAATAATACAATTTTGGCCATTAATGCCATCGAAGTAAATGTTCTCCCTTAATGGTTATGATTTTATTTTTGTTTACATAATTTATGATTGCTATGGTTATCATCATATCATTCTTGTGAAAGGTTGAAGATAAAGAGTCAATCAAAGTTCCGTACGCTGTACTACCTAATGGGTTTCTTGAAGGAGAACAAGCCTACTGTGATTATTTATGGAATACCATATTGTCGCAAAAGTAAGCCTTCAACTGTATGAATTTAATTTTTCATATTGTGAAATGTAAAATCAAAGACATAATACAATGTTTGTATGCAGCTATGTAGTCATTACATCAGACAACATTTATGCCAGCATTAGAGAATTTGATACGTTACGACCTAGGGAATGGCTCAACAATACGGTTAGTCTAATAAATATCACGTATGGATTAAAATTATATGAAACATTTGGAACTTATTTTGCTATGTGGTCATTATTGTTTTTTAAAACGTAAAGGTTATTGATATGGCTTCCTTATGCGAGATTCGCAATGAGGCGAAGGAAAGAATTAAACGTCGGGCATTTATGCTTTGTGATGTTCATGTATGTTTTTTTGTTACGATCTTATATAGTATTTATGCCATATTTCTTTGTTGATAAATTATTTTCGAATGTAAATAACAACCATTATTAATTGTAGAGTACTCATAGCAAATGGCCACTGCCACAGCGTCATCCTTTATAGGGTTCATTGCGGGATCAATGCAGTATTGGGGGAACATCACTGGCTCTGATATTGTAAGACAAAATCTATGAAAGTAAAAATGTTAAGTTGTTTCAGAATATGCTAAATTTTAATTAGTTGACGACATAATGTTTGTAGGTAATCATCCCCATGAATGATATCAATTACCACTGGTACTTGTGTGTCATTCATATGGAACATGAGGAAGTTTGGGTACTAGATAACTCACCGGGTACTCCGACGAGTCAGCGTAGGGAAGAAGTAGTTACAGAAATGGTGAGAACACATCCATTTGTCGTGTCACCATGTTAGCATTGTATGTTAGTGAACTTTTTACTATGTTGTCATTATTGTTCAGATACACAGGTTACAAAATTTGCTAAGCATGAAGACTTTGTTAAAGTGTTTGGCAAACTAAAGATGGCATTTGAGTAGTTGAAAATTCAACGCCCTAAAGAAATAAGTTAAGAAAATGGGTATTCAATTTTTCATATCTCTTTATTCTTATCATGAAATTAGTAATTAAATGACTAGAACCACATCGAACTTGATAGATGGGACTGTGGTATGTTCGTCATTGCATAGGTAAAAGGCAGGTGGTCAGGTACCCAAATCAGTGAGCTGCCACATATCGTAAGTGAATGATTACCATTACTATTTCATGTATAAATAAACATTGAGTGCTTATCGTATAGTATTTTGTACTAACATATTTGTTTATTTCCAAGTATAGAAAGTTAAAGAATATGCCAGGATGTAGTTGCTATACAAGCTCTGTATGGAAAAAGCAAACATGAACTAGATGAAGCTGCATGGTGCTATGGAAAAACATAAGAAATTGATGAAGAGAAAGGGAAAGAAATCAAAACATCCACCAACTATTACTCGACAAAAGCATGCGCCCGAAACCCAATCGGAATGAGTTAGGTTCATTTCTCAACCATTATCTTTTCATAATTACTCATATTAATCAGATTTTCAATCATAGTTATTGATTTCTATTATGGTCTAACAAAATTGGGTTTTGCTAAATTTATAAGCTGAGTTATGCTACCGAGACTTGGTCCCCATTTGCGCTTGGATTGACGGCATATTCTGCTTCGATTCGTAACCGTCGAAGAACTTTTTGCGAGAAATGATCATTGGTCCTATCTTGACGGACGATAAGTTTAAATTTTAGGAAATATTAGTGACAAATAACTAAGTTCATTTCTAATTAATTGAGGTCATAGAATGCATGCAAGCAGGTTTCTGTTGATGTTCAAAAAGTGAGTGACTTATCTTGGTTCGTGATGAGTAGAGGGGATTTGGTAGCTCCCCATTTTTTGAAAAAAAATTTGTTGTATAGTCTCTACCCCAAACCAATTGTACAGAAGTCAATTTTTTGTACAATAGTTTTGAACTATCCATATAAATGTTCGATACTAGTCATGTTACAAAAAAGCGCACATTTAGCATTTATGGCACATTTAATATTATTACTTTGAACATTTATGGCTGAAATAAAAAATTAAAAAATAGGTTCAAAACTATGGATACGGGTATGCAAACTTGTAAAGAAAAACTTAAACTGAAATCGTTAGGAAAATATGTTACATTTGAGGTTTCATGTGAGAAGTTCGAGATTGTATTAGCAAACGTTTGATGCTTGTCGTATTATATGGAACTGCCACATTTTGCGAGTTTAATGACATTTAAAGCCAAACCGACAGTGCAATAGTCAAAAAAGAGACCTACCCTTTGTATTCTTCAACCTTCTAAAACAATTGCCAAGCAATATATTGTCAGTACACCACAAAATTCCTTTGTCTTCTTCAACCTTCTAAAACAATTCCCACACACAAAATGCCCACAAACATAATATCAGTATAGTGTTGTCTTCTTCAACCTATTCCTGAAGATCAACCTTATCTCCTATCCATGACAAAACCAAGTCACTACAACAAAACCTATCAAAGTAAAAACCCAAGCAATCCTTTTGTTTCTTCTTCCCCTATCATTCTCTTGGACTTTTCTTAAGAGTCCAAGAATAAGTACCTTTGCACGCGGACTCATAGGTGGTTCATAACATTGGAAAAAATTACATGATTTTTTAAATCTATTTCCATGGTTAGAACACCCAAAAAATCTTCTTCCCGAATTGTTATCTAACCAAGATGTCTTCAACAAGGCTGGCTTTCCATAAATGCAGGTCAAAATTTTGTTCGCCTTAGAGACAAAGTCCATCTCTCCATTGTTTCTTCTTTCTTCTTCACTGAATTTAGTAGACAAAGGGACCTTCACATTTTCTTTTATTTTCAAAGTTAGAAATCAGGGTTAGGCATTTTAAGGATATTTAATAGGATTTTGTGTAGTTTAATATTATAACTAAAAAGACAGTTTTAGGCGGGAACCATAAATTGAGGTTAGTTTCAAAACTATGGATACCGATTTGGATACTTGTAAAGAACAAATTAAATTGAAATCGTTAGGCAAACATGTAACATTTTAGGTTTCACATAATAACTTCAAAACTTTATATGCAAACGTTCGGTACTCGTCGTATTACTGAGAAGCCACTTTCTGAAAGTCATAATTGTGACGTATAATATTATAACTGAAAAGACATTTTTGGGCGGGAACCACAAATTCATGTTAGTTTCAACACTGTGGATGCCGGTTTGGATACTTGTAAAGCACAACTTAAACTAGAATTGTTAGGCAAACATGTTACATTTTAGGTTTCACAAAATAAGTTCGAAACTTTATATGCAAACGTTCGGTACTTGTTGTATTACTTAAAAGCCAATTTTTGATAGTTATAAATGTGACGTATAATATTATAACTGAAAAGATATTTTCAGGCGGGAAACACAATTTGATGTTAGTTTTGACATTGTGGATGTCGATTTGGATACTTGTAAAGCACAACTTCAATTGAAATCGTTAGGCAAACATGTTACATTTTAGGTTTCACAAAATAAGTTTAAAACTTTATATGCAAACGTTCGGTACTCTTCATATTTCTGAAAAGCCACTTTCTGCGAGTCATAAATGTGACGTATAATATTATAACTGAAAAGAAATTTTCGCTCGGGAACCACAATTTGATGTTAGTTTCGACACTGTGGTGCGGTTTGGATACTTGTAAAGCACAACTTAAACTAGAATCGTCAGACAAACATGTTATATTTTAGGTTTCACAAAATAAGTTTGAAACTTTATATGCAAACGTTCGATACTCGTCGTATTACTGAAAAGCCACTTTCTGCGAGTGTAATGTTAAAAAATGTGTGACATATAATAAAATGGGTTTTTCTATATACAATCTTATAAGAACTACTAAATTATTATCATTAATATTTATTTTATTTTTAATGGAATCTAATAAAATCTATTAGAATCTAATTAATTAGATTCCTAAATAATTTAACACCCTTAATTCAAAGTGTTTAATGTAATTAATAATCATGTAAAAGGTATAGGGTTTATGTGTTTATGGTTTGAGGTTTTAAGATTTAAGGTTTATAATTTTATTATGAATGTCTTTAGGGTTTATGGTTTGTAGTTTACGATTTAGGGTTTAAAGTTTATTTGTTATAATTTAGAGTATCTATTATTTTTAGGGTTTACGAGTTTAGTATTTAAGATTAATGGTTTGGGGTTTTATAATTATTTGATTTTATTGTTTAGGGTTAGGGTTAAGTGTTTATGGTTTACGGTTTAAGAATTGTTGGGTTTAATTACATTAAACACCCTAAATTAATGATATTTAATATTTTAGAAATGTAATTAATTACATTCTAATAAATTCCATTGAAAAGTAAAATAAACATTAATAATAGTAATCTAGTATGCTCTTATAAGCAGCCTTTAGGGATGTCTATTTAGCAAAACCCTAATATTATAAGAACCACAAATTGAGGGTAGTTTCGAAATGGTGGATTCCAGTTTGGATACTTGTAAAGCAAAACGTAAAATGAAATCGTTAGGTAAACATGTTACATTTTAGGTTTCCCATGATAACGTTCGAGACTGTATATGCAAACATTCCGTACTCACTAAGAAGCCACCTTATGCGACTTAAATGACATTTATGTGACGTTTAATATTCTGATTTGAACAAAAAACCCGCAACCTTTTCGTTTTGAAAGAAGAGGAACATTCTCACCAATGACGAGTTATATGAAATATTTTCAAGTGGTTGAGCAGGCAGTCTTCTTCTAAACTTTCCCCATTCCATTTTCTTCAAGGCATCCATGGCATCTTTCAGCCTCACCATTGACGAGTTATCTGAAATATTTTCAAGAACTAATTTGAAGACAATGAAGTAGTGTCGATTATTGTCAAAACACTATAATGCTCTAATGTATGAACCTGACTTTGTTGAATCTTATATTAGAAGAACAAACACAATATGCGACTACTTAATTGCAAAAAAGTATCACAAATGTAGTTCTTATAGTTTTGTAAGCAAAGACCACTCAGATCGTGATGATGGGAAAATCATGTTTGATTTTTTGCCTCATTGGAATGTCGACATCTTAGACCCTGTAGATACAGGTTTAGTGTTTTGTAGAGCTCGTCTAGAAAAAAAAAACTATTATATTTGTAAACCCATGACAAGGCAATGGCAAGTTGTGCCAAGTCCACACCCCAAACCTCTAAAGCCTAAATATCTGCCAATGGAGATCGGCATGATTTATAATATCCCAATATTTGGCTAGTGACCAAAATGTAAATTTTGAAAGTTTTGTGACTGAAGTATAAACTTTGGAAAAGTTTAAGGACCAAAGTGTAATTTTCAAAAGTTGTGTATTTTAACCCCGCAAATGAATAGTTTACCCCCCAAGAATGACATTTTCGTGTTACTCAGATTTTTGGTACAGAATTTGTGTTAATGGCTATAAAGCGATAAAGTTCAGAAAAATATTGGGATAATTAGATCGAGCTAAAATTTCAAAGATGGTTCCATGAACCTTTGAAGAGTTATAAAATATTATTTTATGGATATTTGGATGTTAAAAAGTTTGGGAAAAATTTAAATCGATTGAAATGACTTTGAATGACAATTTTGTGAATAAGTTGATCGGTAAAGGGCATTTTGGTCATTTCACCCAATAGGGACATGGAATGAATTTTGAGATCTCTTTTATGTATGGATTTTGGCTGATTACAATCCAACTAAGTTTAGTTGGAATGTTACAAAATGGCAAATTAGAAATATAAATCTAGTTTGAGGGTATTTTTGGAAAGTGGAATTTATTGAATTAAAAATTCATTTTTAATTATACAAGTGGCTTATATATGTGAAATATGAAGGTTTATCAATGAAATTTCATCTCCAAAACCGTGGAGAAAGAGGAGAAAGAAGAGGGAAAATTTTCAAGCTCGATTTAAGCCCCAAATCTCAGTTTTAAGGTAATCTTCCGAACTACAAAGTTGTTCATCTCTTCGTTCTCTATCTATTGATGTAAATAATTCATGGATTTCATGGTTTATTGACAAGAGTTGATATGAGAGATAAATTAGGGTTTATGTTCAAATTGGGGGTTTTATGATTTTATGAATCTACGTTTAATTTTATGTTGAAATCAAGCAAGAATGATGTTAGATTTATGTTTTGGAGTGGTGATTTAAACCCTAAATAATTCAGCAAACTTGAAGAAGATTAGGTTTTAGGGATCCAACCTTAAATTAAGGTTTATGATGATGTATTAGTAATCTTGCAAGCTTGATTTGTTGTTTAGAATCAAAACCCTAAATTTAAACCCTAAAGAACTAATTTAGCAAAGTGTTAAAGTTAAGGGTTCAATTCTGATTTTTAGAATTTGAAATGTATTTATGTCATTAATGATGTTAGAGACATGAAAATGAAGTTAGAATGCTAAACCGACGATTAATCGCTTTAGTGACCATTTTGACAATTTGTCAAACTTGAATGGTATATTCGGTAAAGAGGATATGTAGAAGGAGTAAATCTAATTTTTAGTTAAAATGATGGAATTAAGGTAGTAATGTTGATTTAAGGACTAATTTTCAAAGTTAAGAAGCTGGAATCCTTGTATTGGAAATTTGGTGACCATTTTGACAAATCATGAGAAAGTAGAGGAGTAAAGGTTTAAGATTATTATTATGAAGGATGTAAAGAGAACATATGAATACAAGCTTTATTATAGCCATTTGAAGTAAAGTGATGGGACTAAATTGACAAGTAGAGAAATAAGGAGAAGTTGGTGTAAATTAGAAGTTATTAATGGAAAGTTATGTTGGAATTTTAATTATGGCAGTAAGTTTAAAAATTCGCCATAAATTCTAAAAAAATGGTTAGATGATGAATTTTATACCGTTGTAAAGATTTGTTAGTCTAGTTTTGTTTCCAACAAATGAAAACTGATTTCAAGTTCCAAGTTAAAAGATATGAATTTTAATCGAATGAAGGTCAGAAAAATTACAGAACAGTTATGCCTGGACAACTTTGTGACGTGACTGTAAGGAATTTTCATAATTTTTGTAGATTTTATTAATTTATGTGGATTATATACCTTTAGAACCGTTACCGAATCTAGTTTCTGCGGTAGAAAGGAAATTGAGATTCAGTATGTATTCTGCTATGTATAAGTAAATCCTTGAACGTAGCACAAGCTGTCAAAAATGGAATTTGATACATTTTGTATTTAAATGTTAGTCAGCAAGCGCGACAGAATTAATAGAAGTTAAAATTGGTAATTAAGGACCATAATGAGCTTTTGAAAAGTACAAGGAAGAAAGTAAAAATATTTGGAATTTTTATATTTGAGTGATTATATTAGACAACATGTTTAAGGTATTGTTAGAGTTGAATCTAACAAATATTTTATTTTATTCATGTGATTAATGAAGTCAAATCCGAATCAACGAAGGTTCGAGGCACTTTGAAAGCAAAGATCGAACTAGGACTTAGTGAGGCATTGTGTTAAGTGGCCAAGGTGAGTGCAATGCATACATAACATGATATATGGATGTTTTATACATCATTAGGAAGACTTGCGATGAGTCTACCTTATTTATATATTGGCATGATGTTTATGTCATTGATCATATATTGACATGTTTTAAATATGTCAAAGGTTGAACATAAATGCATAGATCACTAGTTATATATGATATTATATTATGGATGTTATTTCGGGTATGAACTGTCCAATGTTAAATTATGTTGATATACATTGCCATGGATGGAATAAACATGGAATATATGCCCGAGTATGTTAATGAGGGACATGGTACAGTTGGCATGTCATAGAGTCCAGCAGCACTGCATACTCGGTTTAGCACTATAGTGTATATAAAAGACACTTTGTGTATATGGTTAGCACTACCTTATGTGCAGATGGTTAGCACAACCTTATGTGCGGATGGTTAGCACAACCTTACGTGAGGTTTTGACTCATGTACCCAGGGTCCTCGTAGGCTTATATTTGGGCTAGGGTTTATTGGTTAATAAAAGATAAACAGGTGAAAAAGCTTATGAGCTTTTGGAATAAATGGTAAGAAATTATAACTGGTTTATATTATGTTAATATATGATTAACATGATGGTAATACATATCTAGTGACCATGATGCATTAATGCATATATGGCATATTATGACAAATGGACAAGTATAAAAGTTTGAAGGATTGACATGTAGTAAATCATTACCAATGCAATATAAAGGTTAGAATATTGGCATATGGCATGTTATATATATATATATGCAACCTTGAGGTTTAATAAGTCATGAAATTGAATAAGCCTATTTAGTTGTTTTTAATTTTGATTATTGCCTCACTAAGTTTGTACTTAGCGTGTGTTTGATTGTGCACACGTAGGTAAATCAAGATGAGAGTGAGAAGAGCATTGCATCAATATTGGAAAGCTCAACAGGTAATCACAGCAATGACATCCAAATTGAGGTTTGATTATTATAGTGGCAAGTATACTTGCTAAACCTATTTGAGTTGTGATTGGCCTTTAAAGTTCGTTATGGTTTCAAGATAATTGGCGTTTCTGGAAAGATTCAAAGTTAAGAGTAACCTCAAGTGATGGGTTGCATGCTAAGATAATTGAGAGCATGTATGTTTTATGATAGTCAATTGTTCCCTATAAGCATACATAACATTTGAAGACATTTGGGAATTGAATTAGGATGAATTAGAAATATGAAAAATGCAATAATGTGCATTTTGGGACAGGGTGTACCAGTACTCAAGATTTGGGTTCAAAATTATCAAAACTTGAATTCTGTTTCAAATATCATTAATATTTAAGGATAGTAAAGTTGTGATATTACTGATTCGTATTCTCCATATGGATACAAAAAAGGGGTGTTACATTTATTGGTATCAGAGCTACAGGTTTAGCCGGTTTTGGAGTTAAACGAAGTGTGGTAAAGGTCAAAAGTGTATACACGCCACTAGGATTTCAGAATTACTGATGATTTTACTTGTTTGAATGGATGAAATTGCTTACTTCATTATGATAACAATGTTAAATTCCAATGTGTGAGGGTAAAAGAATCGTGTCAGGTGTTTAGACGAGTGGATCAATAATAGATTCACGAGCATGATAAGGTTAATGATAATATTCTACCCTCAGCTTAGCATGGTGCAGAGGTACCATACTAACATGATATGCATGTTCTGGATTAAGAGCTTTTCTTCCGGACATTAGATGTGATCATGAATTAGCCTGCTTAGGCACCGATTGCAAAAGAATTGAGAGTTCTGGCACAATAGATTTTCAGAGAGATATTAATAGAGATCCTATGATTGTTAATCTTTGGTTTAATGATACAAAAGTTAAGTTGAAGGAACTCTGTATTGATGATCATACGAGACTCAAAGAAAAAGTATTATCTCATCTGAAAGGATTAGACCCGTAGTTGATAAAGTGATGTTACGGTACATACTCAAAATTCTATTAACTAGAAGTTCTTTCTTTGAGTGTTCCATAACAAATTTTATCCTAGAGATGCAACGGAGTTTCTTCCATCTTAATTAGGGCAATTTGATTATTTATAGGTATGCGTGCAAGTTTAATAAACGGAGCTAATTTGCTTCTAAACTACTTCCTACAGATAGAAAGAGAGCCTGTTATGACAGCTCATAGATGGCTGGAGGTCAGGTACAAAGAAGTACTGACTGCCCTATATATTTCAAAATTCCATGAAGCAGTAAATTACGATGAATGCAATGCAAATGGTTCAGAATGAGAAAATATCTAAACAGAGGTCACAGCTCGTACAGAGAAATAGTGAATCATTATTTATTTCACCACTTCTAAAAAGTGGTGAGGATTCATGGCAAAGATATGAAACTGAATTTATTACATAGTTCCGCTAAGAGATCAAGACAAGGAAAATTAGGAACTCTCTGACATTTATAATTAATGTTGGAGATTCAAGAAAACCACAAAACCAATCATGTGAGTGTTGTGATAATTGGCATGCATGAGCATGCAGAGTTTTTATTGGAATTTGTTACCAATGTGAAAAATTATTTAACTTATTCTATGGATACTGAGCATCAAGGGTAAGTTGGGAGAGTATTCCTATTGTTTGTGAGTTTTAAATGGGTTGCCCAAAATGAGTTGTCAGGCTTGACGCTTAACTGAGAGGCTAAGTTTAGGATTGGATTTAATCCAATATGGGACCTATATCAATTGCACTCTACAGAATGGCTCTTACTAGATTGAGAAAGCTAAAGACCTAGTTGCAAGAGTCGTTAGATTAAGGTTTTATACGACCCAGTATATCACCTTAGGAAGCTCAAGTGATGTTAGTCAAAAGAAGTAGTAATATTCCTCTAAGATTAAATTACGATTATATTATTACCAGTAGAAGAAGATTTGATAGTAGCACCGGTATTAGTGCAGTATGAATCTAGTAAGGATTCTTTCTTATTCAATAATACGTCCCATAATAGGTTGGGATGTGTATTAATGTGATAAGGCTAATGTCGTAGTTGATGTATTTAGCCAAAAGTCATTCTTTGGCTTATAAGCATTAAATGCCCAATTACCTTTGGAAGAAAATAGTATATTGATTACATAGCTTCAGCTCAAATCTACTTTGACAAATCGGATCAAAAAACTACAGATGAAAGATAAGATACATCTGGAAAGAATTCAGTAAGGTGAAAAGGGAAAATTAAAGATTTCGATGTTAAGTTTATAGGATGTTTATATTATCAAGGGGTAATTTATATCCCCGATGATAATGAGTTAAAAGAGAACTAAAAGGTGATTGAATCTGATTTATTTCAGGATGAAGAGAATAAAGTAAGAATGGTTTGAAGCAATCTGGAGTTGTTTTAGAATGATGGATATTATATGCTGATCTTGAAAGAAAATATATTTAATATGAAGTTAAGGATAAAGTATTCCTTAAAAGTTTTACCTTGGAATGAGGTGTTATGGTTTGGACAAAAAGGGAAGTTGTGGGCCATATAAGATTATGAAAAGAGTTGGTCTGGTTGCTTATTAGCTAGTCTTACCTCCGGAAATAGACAAGAGTCACAATGTATTTCATATATCGATGCTCAAGAAGTATCGATGAGATCCTTTACATATTATTACTCGAAAGGAATAAAGATTCAATCAAATTTGATTTACGAGGAAGAATCGGTAAAGATACTGGCACATGGAGTCAAAGAATTAAGGAATAAGATGATCTCGCTTGTTAAAGTTCTTTGGCAAAATCATGAAGTCGAAAAAAGAATCTGGAAAGAGAAAAAGATATGAGAAAATAGTTTCCTCATTGTTTTTGAATCAGGTTTGTGTTGAAAATTTGAGGACGAATTTTCTTAATGGGAGAGAATTTTAATATCCCAATTTTGGCTAGTGACCAAAATGTAAATTTTAAAAGTTTTGTGGCTGAAGTATGAACTTTGGAAAAGTTTAGGGACCAAAGTGTAATTTTCAAAAGTTGTGTATTTTAACCCCGTAAATGAATAGTTTACCCCTAAGAATGATGTTTTTGCATTACTCGGATTTTTGTTATAGAATTTGTGTTAATGGCTATAAAGCGATAAAGTTCGAAAAAATATTCGGATAATCATATCGAGCTAAAATTTTAGAGATGGTTCCATGAACCATAGAGAGTTATAAAATATTATTTTATGGATATTTGGATGTTAACAAGGTTGGGATAAATTTAAATCGATTGAAATGACATGGAATAGCAATTATGTGAATAAGTTGATTGGCAAAGGGCATTTTGGTCATTTCACCCAATAGGGACATGGAATGAATTTTGAGATTTCTTTTATGGATGAATAGGGGCTGATTAGAACCCAACTAAGTTTATTTGGAATGTTACAAAATGGAAAATTAGAAATATAAATCTAGTTGGAGGGTATTTTTGGAAAGTGGAATTTATTGAATTAAAAATTCATTTTTAATTATACTAGTGGCTTATATATATGAAATATGAAGGTTTATCAATGAAATTTCATCTCCAAAACCGTGGAGAAAGAGGAGTAAGAAGAGGAAAAATTTCCAAGCTCAATTTAAGCCTCAAATCTCGGTTTTAAGATAATCTTCCGAACTACAAAGTTGTTCATCTCTTCGATCTCTATCTATTGATGTCAATTATTCAAGGATTTCATGCTTTATTGATGATACTTGATATGAGAGAGAAATTA
This sequence comes from Hibiscus mutabilis, assembly GCA_019671005.1. NCBI lineage: Eukaryota > Viridiplantae > Streptophyta > Magnoliopsida > Malvales > Malvaceae > Hibiscus > Hibiscus mutabilis. The sequence goes on from CM033738.1 coordinate 27,723,027, forward strand.
GGGTTTATGTTCAAATTAGGGGTTTATGATTTTATGAATCTATGTTCGATTTTATGTTGAAATCAAGCAAGAATGATGTTGGATTTATGTTTTTGAGTTGTGATTTAAACCCTAAAAAATTTAGCAACCTTGAATAAGATTGGGGTTTAGGGATCTAACCTTAAATTAGGGTTTATGATGATGAGTTAGTAATCTTGCAAGCTTGATTTGTTGTTTGGAATCAAAACCCTAAATTTAAACCCTAAAGGACTAATTTTCGCAAAGTGTTAAAGTTAGGGGTTCAATTCTGATTTTTAGAATTTGAAATATATTTATGTTATTAATGATGTTAGAGACATTAAAATGAAGTTAGAATGCTAAACTAACGATTAATCGCTTTAGTGACCATTTTGACAATTTGTCAAACTTGAATGGTTTATTCGGTAAAGAGGATATGTAGAAGGAGTAAATATGATTTTTAGTTAAAATTATGGAATTAAGGTAGTAATGTTGATTTGAGGACTAATTTTCAAAGTTAAAAAGCTGGAATCCTTGTATTGGAAATTTGGTGACCATTTTGACAAATCAAGAGCAACTAGAGGAGTAAAGGTTTAAGCTTATTATGATGAAGGATGTAAAGAGAACATATGAATACAAGCTTTATTCTATCCATTTGAAGTAAAGTGATGGGACTAAATTGACAAGTAGAGAAATAAGGAAAAGTTGGTGTAAATTAGAAGTTATTCATGGAAAGTTATGTTGGAATTTGAATTATGGCAGTAAGTTTAAAAATTTGACATAAATTCTACAAAAATGGTTAGATGATGAATTGTATATCGTTGTAAAAATTTGTTAGTCTAGTTTTGTTTCCAACAAATGGAAATTGATTTCAAGTTCTGAGTTAAAAGATATGATTTTTTAATCGAATGAAGGTAAAAAAAATTACAGAACAGTTTTTGCCTGGACAGCTTTGTGACGTGAATATAAGGAGTTTTCATAATTTTTGTATATTTTATTAATTTATGTGGCTTATAACTTTAGAACCGTTATCAAATTGGTAATTAAGGAAATTGAGATCCAGTATGTATTCCGCCCTGTATAAGTAAATCTTTTGAGGTAGCGCAAGCTGTCAGAAAATGGAATTTGAAACATTTTGTATTTAAATGTTAGTCAGCAAGCTCGTAAGAATTAATGGAAGGTCAAATTGGTAATTAAGGACCATATGAGCTTTTGAAGAGTATAAGGAAGAAAGGAAAAATATTTGGAAATTTTATATTCGAGTGATTATCTTAGACAACATGTTTAAGGTATTGTTAGATTTGAATCTAACAAATATTTTATTTTATTCATGTGATTAATGAATTCAAGTCTGAATCAAAGAAGGTTCGAGGTACATTGAAAGCAAAGATCGAACTAGGACTTAGTGAGGCATTGTGTTAAGTGGCCAAGGCTAGATCATCATACAAGACTTAACATGTAAGCAATCTCAATTAACATGACATTACAGGTGACCAATTAATTCAATTAACATCATTATACAATCACATTCGAATAACCTAAGCGCAAACATGCTTCCATTTTCATTTTATAGTTCCTTAGATTGATACATATAACATTTCACACATAACATACTAAACATGATCAATTGCACATACCTTGATTCCAAGCAAGCCAAATGCCCAACCTTACCAATCGGAAATTACAATTCAAACTTACAAGATCACATGCAAGACATTCGAATGTTCACACAAGACTATCTTATTTCACAAGCTATTCGAATGGTACAAGGCTAGATCAATTTCTTTGAACATTCAATATATACATATCAATATGCGCGGCAACATACTTTCATTACATGGGATTAGAGTTCATTACTTGATTTATATTAACAACCAAGAGCATAACGTGATAAGCCCATTCAAAACATATATATACAAGTTCAAGTATCCAAAATGCACGCACAAGTCATTATATACAAACTAAGTGCCACCAACTAGGGAAGTAAAAAACAAGTATGGACCATACTTTAGCTATGCTTATGTCTTGCTTCGAGCTCAAGAAATTAGGCTTCAGGATCAAGCAACAATCGAATCCTTTATCCTGTGGTTGGGAAGAATGAAAACAAGAGTGATAAGTACAAGAATGTACTTAGTGAGGTAGTAACTAATTCTAACCAATTAATAAAACATGTATCTATTAGCTAAGTTTGAACCTAGTCAAGGTTGGAATCATTCGAATTCAAGCTTTACTAAAACTTCATTTCAAGTCAAATAACATACTCAAGCAATATACACATTTCAATTCAAGTCAAGTACATATACAGGCATTATACATATATCTCAAGTCAAGTAATAATTAGTTCAAGTTTACATATTTGTCATTTCAAAAATACATATCAAGTAGTCCAAGTAGCAAGTTTACATGTCAAGTAATTCAAGTAGCAAGTTAGCATGTCAAGAAATTCAAGTAACAAATAGTTCAAGACAAGTATTTAAACAATTCATACTTATTAGCTCATTTATATTCTTTTGAAACAATCCTTGGTTTATAGTTTGACAAGGTAATCAAGTCTCCAACCAACTGTCGCCACAAGATGTACCGTAGTACTGGTCAACCCTCCTACTGTCGCCAAATACCACATACGTACGCTCCGCCTGTCGCCAATTAGGGGCCTTAGCCCTGGACCATAGTCCACCCTGACACAATGAGCTCTAGACTCTAAGGCATGCCCTTCTACCTATTCAACTAGCAACCAAGGTTGTTTGATTACACTTTATTTATTCAAGAATTATCAAGCTTTTGAAGTTCAAGAACATGTATCATTCAAGAATCAATTCAAGCAAAGTATAGCAATATTATGCTTTAGCCCTTAGGCCAATTGAGCCTTAGCTCATCATTTTGCAATTTAACTTGCTATTCAAGTAAACATTTTACATATGCCATCTTAGGCATCAAGCAAGATCTTTATTTCATGACTTAATTCATGTTATCAAGTATTTTCATCATAGAAATCCATACAAGCAAGCATTCGATGGTTCACACCCGAGGCATCAAGAATCAAGCATTTACACCATAGAGCACTATCAAGCAAGCATTATAATAAGTCATATCCAAGGTATGGAATCATACATTTGTTTTCACTTTTCTTTCTAATTAATTTATCAATTTGCATGCTATTACTTACTCACAATTTTAGTTTAGTTCAACCTTCCCTTTTTTTCATACTCAAGTTAAAATAAGATCATTAACATGGCATATCAATAGCAAGAAGATAGTCATGCATATTTGGTTAGGACCTAAGTCCTAACCCTATTGTAAACTACACTCACAATACTCCAAGCTAGCTAGTCTCGCAAGACTATCCCCTTTTTCTTGTCCCTTGAATGCTCGACTTTAGATCATTCTCCAAAGTCCCCTCTTTGCTCTAATAAGTCACATAGATAGGGAAATGTCAAAACATGTAATCAAAAAATCATTCAACTTAGCAACAAGGTTAATACATCACATATACAAGACCAATAACATCTAAACTGCTGCTACCAGGCAGCAGGTGCACTGTTTACTTAAACGTGCATAACTTTCATTTCGTACGTCGGAATTTCAATTGGTTTACACCATTAGAAAGATAACTTAATTGTATTTCTAAAAATATAGGCCTTGCATTTTAGTTATTTTCCAATTAATACAGTTTTTAGCTTAAAGACAGGGTAATTTATATCACTGGACAGTTTGCATTGTCCCTAGTGTTTCTTCTCTACAATTCATTCTGCAATCCAGAATTCAGTTCTATTTTCTCCTAATGAATTTAGACATTTTAAGGCATTGTTCATAAAATTTGCAGCCTTAAATTCCCTTTATACAATTTATGGTGATTTTTCAAAGTTACTGCCCAGAATAGAGTTTTATGGGCAGATTTCACTAGGCTAGATTTTTAGCTTCATAATTCCTCTAAACAAGATTCTAACATTGTAATTCAACTTATTTTCATGTTATTACATGTCTAGGTCAGTTTAATTCACTTATCTATGTGATCATAACAAGACATTATAGTGCTAAGTTCAATTTGATCTATTTGATCAGCAACATTCCTCTCATTCACCATTTGAGCAGTCCATTACCCAGCATTAACGAATCCAATTATATGAACTCATTTTCCAGCAAGCTAATTACTCTGTTCAAGTCTCAATTCACTTAGCAATGTGATCAAAATAGGGTAGCATGTATAACCAAACATGTTTACACATTTTCAATTAACAAAACAGTCCCTACACTTATATGTGTGCATCGAACAACCCTCAATTCATCAATTTAATCCTAAACATCTTTAAAATCATAAAAACAGTCCCTATCCTCAATTTCCACAATTCAAGTACAACATACACATCCAAATAATAACTTAAAGCATTTCGATAGTTTCAAAATCAGAGTATCCAAACAGCAACCTTAAATTGGTCTCATTCAACAAATTCCAAATTTTCTCAATATCTCATTACTTTACATAACAGTTTAATAACATACAATATTTGAAATCTTAGATGCATGTCCCGAAAATACTTCTCTTCAATGTCTTAATAACATAAAATTTCGTTTCATTAAAATCTAATAACTTAAACATATGGACAGCATCATAATCATTTTATAAAACCATAATTCTTCCAAGCAAATTACTATCGCAAGATTTACATAACAACAAAATGTTATAACAGTCCAAATCTGTTTCTAAACTAAGGTGAATGTGAGCTTTCCAACAACCCGAGCCAAATTCCTAATCTTCAACTATGGAGTTCCTTGATAGCTCTCAACTCTCTCTCTCTTTCAAACAAATTGGTTTTGGTCAGATTTGGGAAGAAGGAAATGATGCTTACACAATTTCTCCCAACAGATTTCCACATGTTAGACTTTGAGATGGACATGTGTAATGGTCCTTAAATGAAAATTCTTTAACATGCAAACCTCAAGTTTAATACTTAATGCGGTTTAGTACTTATAATTTAGCCACCTCAAAACTCTTTTCTTTCAATTTGATCCTAACTTCTTAATTAATCTATCAAAGGTATCTTGCAACAATTTAATTAGCAAATGACTCGGTACTTACTTCTAAGCCACGTTTTGGGGTATTACAAATTGGCTATGGTTACAGTTCTTATATTTACAATGTGTATCATTTAAATGTTGTCTTCTTAAATTTCACTAGCCTATTTTGAATGTGATTATGTAATATTGCGAAGTATAAAAACTCTACTAGAGGTATCGAAACAATCAAAATTTGACATATACCTTCTTGACATTTTAGGGTTGCTATATACAGTTTCGAAACCTGTATAAAAGTACCAAAACATTGTTCTGTATGATGCTACAATTGAAAAGACTTATCCGCTACTAACGTATCAGAATGGGTTCCAGAGATTATAAACTAATAGTAAAAAGACGCTTGCTTATTGGGACCATGCGCCTTTTGAAATTCAGAACCGTAATGACAAAGTCATAAATGTAAATGTAAGTAATAAAAGTTCTGAACATCGGTTTCGGAACTCGTAAATAAAAGTGCAGTACTAGTATAATTACAGTCAAACTGAAAATGTAAGAAAAAATGTAATATTTTAGGTTGGTATGTTAAGAGTTCCGAACCAAGTACACAGTGTTTCGATACTTCCAAACGAAATGACAACTTATTGGTTGGTAATATTCTCAACGAGAAATATTTATATAGACCCGACTCATGAAATCTTTTGAAATTTGAAACCGTAACAAACTTCGTTTAGGGTTTTAAAAGAGGGGTTCTCTAATAGTCATATGAAATATTATCAAGAGATTGAACATGCAGTTTGCAGTTTTCTTCTAAACTTTACTCATTTAGCAATCAAATTAAATTAAAAAATTAGACAAATCCCTAACTCTTCATTATTCCTTTTTCAATATTTTTGCATGAAACATAGAACACATAGAAGACAATTTTTTTCTAGTCACACAGTTGATAATTATGTAATGTGATTATGTATTGATTAGGAATATTAAATTAATATTTTGACAAAATTGAAGGTAAGATAGATCATAAGAGACTCTTAAGTGAAAAACTTTTCAAATTCCTTTTAATAAAAATACTTTATTCACTTTCGCCACTTAGAAATCAAATTAAATTACAAAAATAAGATATATCCCTAACTCATTATTATTTTTTCTATATTTTGCAAGAACACATAAAAGACATCATTGTTGTAGAGTTTATCATCGACCGCCTTCATTATAGCAAAACATTGATGACTTATATAAGGAAAATGACCAAACTCCAACAGGAATCAACAGCTTCAACAATCCGCTCTACATTGACTGCTCCATGATGTAGTTCCGAACACCAACAAACAATAGTATTTGGAAAATCTTGAGAGCAATGTTTTCCAAATAGTCTGCCTGTTGGTGTTCATCCCTACAAATGGCTAATCATAGCCTTCCAAATACCATTGTTTGTCGACACGAAAAACCTAAAAACTATCAGTACTCCTCAAGGATCTATAAAATAAAGTGTCTGCGCAGTAGCCACGGCCACTAGTAAAAAACATAAACCATACATATAATGTTGTAGAGACAAAAACTAAAAAGGAAAGAATACAACACTCACTTGTTTAGGACTCCTATTTATAATATATGTGAAAATGACCGTGAAAAGACGCTTATTTATTAGGAACATGCATCTTTCCAAATTCAAAATCCATTGAACCCGCCGGTTTATTTTTACGCTTTCTAAACCTTACTCCACGATGACTAATTGGGTTAAATTTATGGCACATTTTAATATTAGAACTGAAAGACAATTTGGGCGGTCTCTAAAAATTTTAAATAGTTTTGAACCTATGAGTATGGGGTTCAATACGTGTCAAGCCAAACTTAAACATAAATAGTTTGGAAAAATGTAATATTTCCGGTTTCACGTGAAAAGTTTGAAACCATGTTTGCAACTGTTCGATACTCGTATACTAAAAAGACACTTTATACGAAATGATTAATTACATAATTAATGAACATAAAGTTATACATGCAAGTTCGAGGTCCCTTTTTGTACGATCAGAGTCTATAAGTCCCTTGATCAAACATTTAGGGTTATACATGCAAAGTTATACATAATTAACGAACATAAACTTATACGTGCATAGGTTAATGGTTATTTAAGCTCTTTTATTTAATAAGAGATTCCACTACAAAAAACTCTCATTAAATAAAATTTAAAACACTAAAGCCCTAAAACCTAAACCTTAAAACCTCAACCCTAAAACTTAAAAACCCTAAACCCTAAACATTAAAACATATTCCAATAAACCATAAAATCCTCATCCCTAAACCCTCAAACATACACAAGAAGCCATAAAAACCATAAAACCTTATTCCTAAACCCTAACCCTTAACTCATAAAACCCTACATCCTATAACCATTAAACATGATACCATAAACCATAAAAACTAAATCCTAAACCATAAAACCCAAAAGCATAACAACCCCTAACCATGTAAACCTAAAACCTAAATACCCTAAAACCGTAAACCCTAATACATTAAATGAAAGTTTTTTCAATGGAGTCTTGTAATTACTCAAAGCTTTTAAATGACCCTTAACCTATGCATGCATGCATGCATAGTTTAGAATATATAACAAAGTATTCAAAGTCTTATCGTCCAGTATTTTAACAAATTATAAAAGGAAATCATCACCGTTTCGTACAAATATGATCAAGTTAACAACATTTATTAAAAACATTAAAGCATATCTTTTATCAATAGTTTCCATAGGGTCATGCGCAATTCACCATATAAAAATATCGTAACATTGTTCTGCCTTATGCTACAACTGTAAAGACTTATCTACTGCTGACGTATCAAAACGGGTTATAGGGATTCGAAACTAACAGTGAAAAGAAGATTGCTTATTGAGAACATGGAACTTTTGAAATTCGAAATCCTTTGAACCGACAAAGTCATAAATGTATAAGTAAATGAGTTTTGAACATCAGTTTCGGAACTCGTAACTAAAAGTTTGGTACTAGTACTAGTACAATTAGAATTTAACTAAGAATGTGATAACAATTGGTAGCATTTTATGTTTGGATGTAAATAGTTTCAAACCAAGTACATGTAGTTTGGATACTTTCAAACAAAACGACATCATATTAGTTGGTAATCTTTTGAACGAGAAATTATTATATAGACCCGTGTCACCACCTCATCCATGGATGGTCCCCATCCACTAAAAATTAGCTAACTAATATTTGTTTTCCATGTACTATTTGATAAATTTTTACGAATATTATATTTATGATGTTTCTATGGATTATATGAGGAGATTGATGTTTCCAGGGGTTATATGAATATTGTATTTATGATGTTTCTAGGGATTATATGATGAGATTGATTTTTTTGCCCAAGGCAACAATTGAAAAAACTTATCTGATGTTGATGTATCAGAATATGTTACATAAATTCAAAACTGACAGAGAAAAATACTTATATATTAGGAACACGTGCCTTTTGAAATGTGAGTAAAGGAGTTCTGAACATCGGTTTTGAAGCTCTTTAATAACGTAACATCAGTTTGGTATGGTTTACAAAGTTTTGATACTGACACTGAAAAATGCTTGCTTATTGGGAACATGTGTCTTTTGAAATTCGAAATCCATTGAACCTGACAAAGTCATAAATGTAAGTAAAGGAGTTCTTGATATCAATTTGAAACTACTAAGTAAAGGTTCAGTACTAATATTATTAAAGACCAACTGAAAATGTAAGAACATGCAGTAACATTATAGGTTTTATACTTTCAGACGAAACAACTTATTGGTTGGTAATCTTTTCAACCGCAAGGGTTGAAATATGAACAACCACATTTTTTCCTATAAATACCGTCACTTTGTGTTTTACATTTTCTATCCTATATTAATCTTAAATCACACATCAACATGTCAGTGCTTTATGCTATTCGAAGCTAGTTTCGTATTGATGCCTTGCAGGATCCTAAAGTAGCCCCTTATCTTCTTTCTAGTAAACATCCATATGTTACGTTGTTCTTTAATTTGATGGTTTCCTTTTCATACACTGTGTAATTATCATTATTTTTCTTTATTAATGGTAGAAATTGATGGATCTTAGTATCGTTATTGACTTTGAATGGCTACACCTGTTTCCAACCCTTATGAAGGGCATGAATTTGACGTTTCCATTATCTTCCGACTTGACTACCCTCACTCTTCTCCTAGGGTAATTAAACTGCCAAGATTGTTGTTTTATCTTGCTAAATTTTCTTACACTATAACATTTACTGGATAACAGTTTTATGTTTTTGTAGATTGCTATTAAACTTGATGGCGATCTAATCCACCTCAACATTACTGAGTCTGGCGTCATTAGGCTGGCCATCCTCCATGAAAGGTGGAGCCTTCTATCAGAGTTGTGGAGATTATTGTGGCTATACTAGGTTTGCTGTATACTCTAAACCCAGACGATCCTCACCCGGATTGTGAGGGTGTTGCTCTGATTTCCATGAGGAATCTCTAGCGCTTTGCAAAGTATGTGAGGAAGATTATGGGTTGAAATTTTTATGTATTGGCCATATCTTCTTATGTTCAATTTTTAATATATGGAAACTTCTGGTAAAATTTTGATACTATAACTATGAATATGCAGTCGCTAATGTCACAATATCCTTTAATACTTTTAGGCTAAAACCTACAGTATGGGAGCAATTAAATGAAATTTATGGCATGTTTAATATTATAAGTGAAAAGACACTATATGGGAGCAGTCAAATAACATTTATGGCATGTTTAATATTATAAGTGAAAGGACAGTTTCGGGCGGGAACTAGAAATAAAGGTAATTTTGAAACAATGGATGCCTGTTTTGAAACATGTAAAGCAAATTTTAAACTAAAATCGTTACGACAACATGTAATATTTTTGGTTTCATGTGATAAGTTCAAAACTGTATATGTAAACGTCCGATACTCATCGTGGGTTTCACGTGGTGTGAAGGACTCATGATATAATTCCTCGTTGACCAAGCAGTTTGCAATTTAATATGAAGAATAAATTTGTAAATAAGAAAATTATATATAAAGATTTTGTTTACTTTGTTAAATGTTGTGTTCTTAAATTTGGAAATATGAATATGTAACCCACTTGATGTGCCCCCTAAATTTAACCTAATTTCTTAGGTTAAATCTTGGGAGTCAAGTTTGAAAACTTGTCCTTCAAGAAACGCATTTTTGGGTTGTTACAACTCTCCCTCCCTTAAAAGAAATTTCGTCCACGAAATTTTCAGACTTAACAACCGATTCCCAAATTAATTGACACATTCTTATTCTTCTCCATTCTAAATTCATAATCCATTATAACCAAAAATAAGAACTAAACAAATAAAAAATGTACCTGCTATGTCATCGTGCATAACATCATATCCAACATGAGATTTGGTCAAATATATTGAACCTAGTTGTTTAGCCTCGAATCTAACCGATCCACCTCTTTGAGCATATTTACCCCTACTAGCAATACCAGAAGCAGTTGACCTAAGCTGCCCTCTACCTCTATGAGGTGCCTGAACTGATGCATGTGCCTGACTCTGCACAGATAAACCAATAGGTGAACACAGAAAATTCTTCAAGTAATGATCCTGAGAACCACATCTAAAACACGCTCCGTTCATCAATCTGCACTTTCCGTTATGCTTCTTATTGCAATAACCACTAGAGAAATAGGTCAACGAACTTTTGAACTATCCAAGCTACCAAACCCGATAACTATGAGGAACAGACTCATCTCTAGGCCTCTTTCTAGGCAAGTTGACAAAACTATGTTGAGCAGATGGGTCCGATTGCTTTCCGGCTTGACTAGCATTTTGATGTTCCCCCTCTTTCATGAGTGCAGCCATCTTCTCAGCAGTCTTAGCTCGACCCACTAGCTCGTTGAACACCTTATCATGATGTGTAGCAACTTCTCTCTAAAGCGGTAAACGAAGTCCACCCAAAAACCAGTTACACTTATGTTTCTCGGTTACAACTAACCCCAGAACATATTTGGCCAACCTCAAAAACTCTATCTCGTAGTCATTTACAGACATGTCATTTTGCTTTATATTTATAAAATTATCGCGATACTTTTCTAAGAACTCAGCTCCCACATATCGATCTTAAAATGCCTGTCGAAAAAACTCCCATGTGACATGACTTGATGGAACAGTATGTACCACAGACTCCCACCAATTTTGTGCTTCACCCTCAAGCAGAGATACAATGGCCCTCAATTTCTGATTGATAAGGTAATTCATTTTAACAAACAAATGTTGTAACTTCTTTAGCCAATACTCAGCATCAGCTGGATGTGTATCAGTTTTACCCTCAAACAATTTCATCCCAGCAGCTAAAAATTTTGTAGATATGGGTTTCATCAAACCCTCTGACTGGCGGAGATAACGCAACAACTCGCGGTGCACTATGGCACTATCTGGTTGAACTGTTTCAATATCCTCAACATCATGTGAGTCATCGCTCCCAATCTGATGTCCTCTCATCGGCCCATCCTCATTATTCGATATCTCGTTCTGATTTTTTGTTTGGCCAACAAAAGGCATATGATCACTACCAAAAGTAGCGGTACGGCCCCGGCCTCGACCACTCACAAAGCTAGAACTCCTACGCGGTGGCATAGTAGACTATCTACAAAAGATAAGAGCCTAGAATTAGATTTGGTAATGGAGTCTCATATTTTAAAACAATTGAAACGGTAAAGTCAAAATCACAAAATATCGTAGTTTATTTTTTAGAAAAAAAATCCTATTTATCCCAAAATATTTCAGATGCATGCAGAAGTCAAAAATATTTTGAAAATAACTTTTATGAGCCTCACAGTCTGAGGGTTGAACCGGGCTCTGATACCACTAAATGTGACCCCTAAATTTAACCTAATTTCTTAGGTTAAATCTTGGGAGTCAAGTTTGAAAACTTGTCCTTCAAGAAACACATTTTTGGGTTGTTACACTTGACCCGACCTAGCTTCTAAGATCGAATCAAGGATGTCACATTAGGTTTGCTGAAACAAACTCGAACTAATAACCTAAACTTGTCTATTTTTTATTTTTATCTTGCCTAGATGCTTAATTAACCCTAAGGTATGATATGCAACAGTGGAAAATGAATGAAGCATTCGATTTGCAAAACTTAACACTTTAGGGACCAAAATGCAAATTCTATTAATTAAAGGAATAAATTATGAATAAATTTTACCAACCCTAAATTAGATTCATTACATGCCTCTGTGTGAATTTACATCAAATTTGGGCCACGATATCATCATTAATTGAGCATTACAAAAACAATGACCAATCTGCAAAGAATCTAGAATACAACACGAAAATACTAGAATTAACTAACCAAATACTGATACAAGCTTTCACCGTATCAGTACGAGTCAACATGGCATACCCGTATCGGTACGGTTAATCAAGTACAGATGCCTATTGCATATTTCAAAATTAGGGGATTCTAGTAGCTCAAACCCGTACCAGTACGATACCCTATGTACCGATCCCAGTATAGATTTCCTCAAGGGCGTATCGATATAGCGACTACTTGTACTGATACCCCTTTTTTATTTTCCCCAAATTGAAGCGTATCAGACCCTGCGTACCAATCCCAGAGGACCCGTATCGGTACGACTGGGCCTATAATGACCTTTTGGCCAAACATATGATACTTAGGCTCATTCTAACATGCTTCAAACATCAAACAAACATCATATAACATGTTTAACATCATTTCCGCAATCATCCAAGCTTTCTAGGTAAACATTCAATCCATAGCAAATCAATCAAGAGAACCTATAGGCATGGTCTCTACCCAAGCATGCAATTCTCATTCCAAACCCACAATAAAACCATATAACCTCATACAAGTCCAATACCAAATAGAACATGTCCAAAATAGGGAGTAAGTAAACAACCCTCCCAATTACAACTTGGTCACATTGCCCTTTATTACTACAAGTTTATTTATTAAAACCATACTTGAAGTATTTCGATTCTTGGATTCCTCCTTGCTCGCTTGCTACCCCAGAAACTCACTTCTCTACAATGATGAGAAAGAAGAGCGTAAACACATAATGCCTAGTGAGGGAAGCTCTAAAAACACTCATCAATGCATTTAAAACCATTTGAGTCAAACCACATTTTCGAAATCATGCTTAAACATCTCATGCCCTTTTTACCTTTGGAAAACATGCATATTAAACCATATGCAAAACATGCATCATGGATCTCATGCATAATCCCATATGCAAAACCTCAATTTAAGCCTTCACATGCTTATTCATCCAATAGCAAAGCTTAAAGAGCAAAACATGTATAAATCACATTTTACAAAACATAATTCATCCATCATGATACATTAGTTCATAAAGTGACCCAAAAGCAAAACCTTTTCTTTGTTCAAAACACATGGGATACACGAATTTCACAAGTTGTTCCTTAGACCACTTACCATACATCCATAACCAGAGCATACGACACATTTAACCCCTCGACCATTGCGATGCGTAATCCACCAGCGGGAGAATACGACACAGTTAACCCCTTGACCGTTGCGGTTCCCATGGTGGAGAAAACAGTACAATCACAACCCCTCGACACACATGAGGCAAACCTACATCCTTCTTCAAAGGCAAGCCTGTCACAAAATCCATGGTAATTCTCTCCCACTTCTATTCCAGAATCCTCAACGATTGCAACAATCTAGAAGGAAACTGATGTTTAGCCTTAACATGCTGACACACTATACATCAGGCAATAAACTCCGCTACATCCTTCTTCAAACCAACCCAATAATACTCTTCCTTTAAATCCAGTACATCTTCGTACTACCCATACCATAGAAAAATGACTAGAATGTGCCTCCGTCAATGATGTATAATATCTACAATGGGAGCATACGACACATTTAACCCCTCGACCATTGCGATACGTAATCCACCAGCGGGAGAATACGACACAGTTAACCCCTCGACCGTTGCGGTTCCCATGGTGGAGAAAACAGTACAATCACAACCCCTCGACACACATGAGGCAAACCTACATCCTTCTTCAAAGGCAAACCTGTCACAAAATCCATGGTAATTCTCTCCCACTTCTATTCCAGAATCCTCAACGATTGCAACAATCTAGAAGGAAACTAATGTTTAGCCTTAACATGCTGACACACTATACATCAGGCAATAAACTCTGCTACATCCTTCTTTAAACCAACCCAATAATACTCTTCCTTTAAATACAGTACATCTTCGTACTACCCAGACCATAGAAAAATGACTAGAATGTGCCTCCGTCAAAATAGTACGCCTCAAAACACAAGACACCATCATCATTAAAACAAAAATCCGTTTGATTACCATCCATAACACCCTTAACATGTAGAACCAATGAATCATCGTATGTTTGCTTTTCCTTAATCAATTGTACCAATCATGGTTTCACTTGCAACTCAACCAACAAACCCTCATCACGTGTCAAACTTAACCATGCAAACATTGCCCTCAACTCCACCGCAACCTTCCTACTCAAGGTATCGACTACCATATTATCCTTAATCGGATGATACTCAATTGTCAAATCATAATCCTTAAGCAACTTCAACCATCAACGTTGCCTATGATTCAACTCCTTTTGCAACATCAAATACTTCAAACTCTTGTGATCCGTGTACACAATACACTTCTCACCATACAGGTAATGTCTTCAAATCTTCAACGCAAACACCACTATGAAAAAATCTAAATCATGCGTAGGATAATTGAGCTCGTGCACCTTCAACTGTCTTGATGCATAAGCCACAACTTTCCCATCTTGCATTAACACACACCCAAACCAATGTTGGATGCATCACTATAAAAACAAACTCTTTCCCCAACTCAGGTTGAATCAAGATCGAAGCTCACGTCATAGCCTCCTTCAACTTCTCAAAAGCTTGTTTTCTACTCTCCGTCCACTCAAAACGAACATTCTTTTGCAACAACTTAGTCAACGGAGCAGCAATCCTTAAGAAACCATCCATAAAATGACGAGAATATCTTGCCAACCCAAGAAAACTATGAACCTCTGACACAGACTTAGGTGGCTTCTAACTCACCACCACCTCAATCTTCTGTGGATCCACACGAATACCTTCTGCCGACACAACAAGTCCAAGGAAAATCACTTCACTTAACCAAAATTCACACTTGCTCAACTTGGCAAACAACCGATTATCCACCAAAGCTTGCAACACAATCCGCAAATGCTGATCATGTTCTTCCTCGGTACGAGAGTACATAAGGATATCATCAATGAACACAACCACAAACTGATCCAAATATTCATGGAACACCCGATTCATCATATCCATTAAAGCAGCAGGTGCATTCGTCAACCCAAAAGGCATCACCAAAAACTCATAATGCCCATAATGTGTGCGAAAGGTAGTTTCCAACATATCTTTATCCTCAATTGATAATAACCAGACCTCAAATCAATCTTGGAAAACACTGTAGCACCCTAGAATTGATCAAACAAATCATCGATTCGGGGCAAAGGATACTTATTCTTAATCATCAACTTGTTTAGTTGTTGATAATCACTATAAATCTGCATCATGCCATCCTTGTTTTTCACAAACAACACTTGTGCACCCCATGGCAAAACATTAGGTCTAATGAAACCACGATCCAACAACTCCTGAAGTTGCATCTTCAACTCCCTCATACGGAGCAATCGACACCAGAGTCGCATTCGCATATGTCTTGATACAAAATTGTACTTCCCTATCTGATGTTAACCCAAACAACTCCTCTGGAAACACTCCCAAAAAATCACAAATGGTATGTATATCCTAAACACGTACCTCCTTCATATTTGGGTTCGTAACATAAGCTAGATATGCTTGACACCTAAGCTCTAACAATTTCTGCGCTTCTAAAGCAGAAACCACATTGGACAAGAATTTAACATTCTCACCCACAACCACCACTTCATAATCATCAGCAAGTTTTAACGAAACAAGCTTTGTTTCAAAATTGACCACAGCCCTATGCTCGGTCAACCAATCCATACCTAGGATTACATCAAAACCATGTAACAGAAACTCCATCATATCAACCGCAAACACATGACCTTGAACCATCAAAGACATCTCCTAAACAACCTTATAGCAACTAATGTTTCACCAAAAGAACTAGATACCCAAACAATAGGACATCTATAATGCCATAACTTCGCTAAAGGTGTAACAACACAAGAAAATTCCTCAATGATTTTCGATACCAATCAATTGATCCTAGAAAAACCACTTACTCCTAACACCAACCTTGGTCGCTTCAAATCTAGCACAACTTCAACCTCCAAAAATCCACCTTAAGCACTTTTCATACTCTATGAGATCCTAAAGAATCTCATTGCTAAGGCCAACTTTCATCATAACCTCATCGGTCTCCGAAAAGTCATTTGTAAGTGTGAACATATATATGTATGATTACTTATATGCCCTCATTGGTGCCTATGAACATGTATGCAAAACCTCTAATGTCATGCAAAAATGTATACATGTAATAACATATTTACTTATATACATATAAGTGTTTTGTACTATGCATGATTAACAATTCACACTTACTAACAACATTCTCGGACCAAAATTACATAACCCAATCACATCCTCAGAACACCTCATTCAGCCTTGCCAAAACTTGCACCTACCTCAATTATGAACAAATGCTTCATTACAAAACCTACTAGCACATCTTGACTATCAATCAAGATTTATCTCAGCACCACTGAACACGAAAATACCACCACTTTTGCTATTCATGTAGCCAAGTATTCATAGAATACTCGTCTCACTGCAAACTCGAATGTCACTAATGCATTCTCCATCAACATAACATAATTGCTAACCTATTACCAACCACGGTCCTAAACACCATTATCATTAACTACCGTGCTGATGCTTCAGGAAAAAGGACTCTCGAGCGAACATACCCCTAAACCAACCATTTCACAATCTAATTCTTAACTCACACACTTTCCTAATGCTCGCCAACATGGCACAAAAGAATTCGGGAGCCGTACCAAAGTACGTCTCAATACCGAACTTAACTTTGCAACCAAAAGACAACTCTGGTAACATTATCCAAAACATTCCGAGAAAGAGTCCCTAACAACACAAACTTCCAGAATCCAAATATCCTTAACCCCCCAATTTAATAACATACCAAGATAATTTCGTAACATAAACCTCAACATCTTTTCAGTCTCATTAGCCAGGACCACCTCAATCTTACTTTGGTCTATATCACAATAATCTCTACAAGAAATGTATTCGTATTCGACCTCTCGTCTCAGTGGCATACTCAAAAATAAGTATTTATAGCATGAAAATATAACCAAAAACATAATTAAGATAGCTCTAAGCAAGGATCCAAGATGTTCACTTTTCGAAAACAAAATCCTTTTACACTTGTCGTAATAAGGCAATGTGTCCCCAAAGTTTTGCCCCAATACCTCACACTTCAAACATTAAATCATTTAATCAAACACCGTACATATCACACAACAATCATCATCCATCAACAACATCACAAACAAACACGACTTACATCCCAACTTTCGCAAAACTCTCAACTTTCGCTAAACCTGCTCCTAACTTTCACTAACCTAGCTTTGATATCACCAAATGTAACCCCCTTGACCAGGCCTAGCCGCCAAGACCGAATCAAGGGTGTCACATTAGGTTTGCCGAAGCAAACTTGAACTAATAACCTAAACCGATCTATTTTTTTTTCTTGCCTAGATGCTTAATTAACCCTAAGGTATGATGTACAACAATGGAAAATGAATCAAGCATTCAATTTGCAAGACTTAACACTTTAGGGATGTAACACCCTCTTCCCATATTTTTCACCAAACACGAGTCGAAGATATCACATAACAAGTTCAAACAATTTCTCACATTTGCAAACAAAATTGGCAGCTTGCACTGTATATAAACAAAAAAATTTATAAAATTCTATAGAATTCCAAAATTCATTCCGTAAATTTTAAATAAACTAAATACACCAAGCTTTCTAACCATAAAATTTATTAACCCAAATTCATTGTACAAAAATTCAAGGAAAATCTGAAAGTCGCGTTACAATGCAGTTTTTAGGAAAATCTGCTGCCCAGTTTTTCTAATCTTTCATCGAATAAAATTTCATATCTTTTTGTACCGGACTCGAAATCAGTCACCGTTTTTTTAATAAAACTAGACTAAATTTTTAGTTTATGCATATAAATTTTACATTCTACTTCAATCTATAGAATTTATGGCAATTTTTCAAACTCACTGCCTAAAACAGAGTTTCTGGACAGTTTCAATCTAAGTCCATTATAAGTTCTCTAATTACTCTAAGTCATTCCATTTCACCTACTAATAATGCTAAACCATATTTAGTTATACCTATACATACATACATAAAGTAGTTTAAAATCTCTTTTATACAAAAAATGCGTATTCATTATTATAAATGCCACTGCTCAAAATACGATATCAGATGTCAAAGCATTACTAAGATAATATGTAATCTCCCTTCGATCTCGGGGTGATGCCAAAATATCCCTGCTTACGAACCGTATGATCAACCTACGTGTGCACAGGCAAAATACACACGCTAAGTATAACTTAGTGAGGCATTATAAGTAGTTATAAAATCAAATAACAAAATAAATGAAAACATAGTTAATTAAGTTCAAAATAGTAATATCCATATACTTTAACTTTGTACTAGTCACCAAGTGACGATAAACATATAGACACATAAAGTGTCGGTAACATATAGACACATAAGTGTCAAAATCATATAGACACATAGGTGTCGAAACATATAGATCCGAAGATCGGTGTGCAACTACACGTAGTCCTTGACTACTAGACCTCTAATGGCATGCCATTATACTGTAACTCTCTATCATAACTTGGGCAATAAATCCATATCATATACTTATAAAATTTGTCATATATAAACAATTCATAAATCGCCATATAAAACATATTAGGGCAGTTCATACCCTATCATATACTAACCTTCTTCCTTTGCCTGTGAAATTATCATATAACTTGTACAAAACCATGTTGTCATCTCAATAAAATCATATAAATGAAAATCATAAAAATTTATCAAAACATATTTGAAACATATGATTGCACTCACCTTATATGCCTCACTAGCTACTTGTACCAAAACGTATTCACTCTGAAACTTTTTCTTTGTCTCACGGCTGGTGTCGATCTCGGTCTTGCTTGTTATCTGTATGTATATTAAATACATAACACAAGCAATTTTGAGTACTTACTCATACTATACAAAATAATGGAAAGTAACTAAAATAACTGTTCATTATTCACAAAATTATCCCGATAGAACTTTCTATATTCGAATCACAATTCTTCATACTTTCCATAATTCAACTTTTTCAAACTTTACATTTTAGTCCCTAAGGACACTTTTAAGCTTTCAACCACCATTTTCAAGCTAAATCCGTATAATTCTCACCATTTACACTTTAGGATCCAAACTTTAAAAATTTACATTTCAATCCCCAATATTGCTGAAAATTACATAATGGTCCCTAAATCAATATAAACTTCAAATTCAACCTTCAAATCACTTAACTTAATTTTTTCAACCCAAAATACTTCAAAACCAAGCTTAACAACCAAGTCTTTAAACTTTCCAAAATTTACATTTTGGTCCTTAATGTCAAATAATTAGGGATTTCATTTCAAACACCTTGTATCACCATTTTGAACCATTCTTCCTTCATTCACCACTTAAAATTCCTAACTTAACATAAACCCTAATTTTTCCATATTTCAAGAACATAAGAATTTCTTCATTCTAACAACTAATTCAAGTTTGTATATCATATTTCTCACCTTTTCCATCATCAATATAAATTTTGACATAGTTTCCCCTAATTATCCATCATAACTGAATGGTCACTAGTTCAATTTCCATGGAATTTTCAATGTTTGAACCATGAAAACAACATCACAAGCATATTTTCAACAAGAAAAATCATTAAAACTCAAGTTTACTACATGTCCTTCAACCAACCAAATCACCAACTTAACCTTAGAGACATGGAAACTAAGCAAAAATTATACCAAAAGATAGAGAATTTGATGGAGATAAATTCTTTTTTCATGTCTCAAGTCTAAATCTAACTAAATAAGCTTGAAAAATTGAATAAAAAATCCCCACCTAAGCTCTTGTTGAATTCGGCAGCAAAGAAAGAAGATGGAGAGAATTTGTCAAACTTTCTTTCTTTTATTTAATGCCAAATGGCATATTTAATTACCAAAAATTCAATATAAAAATCTTTTAGTAATTAAAAGACTATTTTATCCTCCAACCAAAGTTTATTTTACAAGTCTTCTTTCCAAATACCCCTCCATCACATTGGAACTAATCTAGTTCCTTTCTAACTAGCCATCGATAAAAAAATCATAAAATTTTATTTCATGATTTTTATTCGATTCAATTATCCGAAAATTAACTAATACGATTTTTCCATCAATCGTATTATCAATTCCAAATCCAAAATCTCATATTTCTAAATTCATAAATAATTAATACTGTTATAATCAATCTTCTATATTTATGGAGTCAAACTTTAAAATTTGAACTTGATCCAAAAATACTGATAATTATCAGAATTTTCGATCAGATAGAATTCTCTTAAAAATCCTTTATCGATAATCCATACGAATCTTCTCTACTCTTTCTGATTCCAAAATATTGATCAGAAACACTTTTGTGGAACCTTCCCAGAGGTCACCCATCTTAAAATTTCTCTGGCCTGAGCACACTTAATAAATTTATTCGATCCAATTTCAGTACCTTTATCCCTATCTTAGTTCTAAAAACCGACATCAATGTACCTAATTCGATCCGATTCACACTCATACTGACTAAAATTACTTATTGGAGAAATTACTCTTTTGGTCCTTGAACTTTTCCCAACTTTTCACTTTGACCACCAAACTTTTAAAATTTTATGTTTTAGTCATTGAACTAAAACCACTAACTTTAGATTCTTTGCACTTTAGTTACTAAGCAAAATTTGGGGTATTACAAGGGACCAAAATGAAATTTCTATTAATTAAAGGACTAAATTATGAATTTATGTTACCAACCTTCAATTAGATTCATTACATGTCTTTGTGTGAATTTGCATCAAATTTGGGGCATGATATCATCATTAATTGAGCATTACAAAAATAGTGACCAATTTGCAAAGAATCCATAACACATCATGAAAATACCATAATTAACTAACTTCATACCGATTCAGGCTTGCACCTCATTTGTACGAGTTAACGTGGCATACTTGTATCGGTACAGTTACTCGAGTACCGATCCCTATTGCACATTTCAAAATCATAGGATTCTAATAGCTCAAACTCGTACTAGTACGGTACCCGGTGTATTGATCCCAGTATAAATTTCCTCAAGGGTGTACCAATACAGTGGCTGCTCGTACCAATACCCCTTTATTATTTTCCCTAAATTGAGCCATATCAAACCTCGTGTACTGATCCTAAAAGACCCATTTCGGTACGACTGGGCCTGTAATGACCTCTTGGCCAAACATATAACACTTCGGCTCAATCTAACATGCTTGAAACATCAAACAAACATCATATAACATGTTTAACACCATTTCCGCAATCATCCAAGCTTGCTAGGTAAACATTCAATCCATAGCAAATCAATCAAGAGAACCTAAATGCATGGTCTCTACCCAAACATGCAATTCTCATCCCAAACCGACAATCAAACCATATAACCTCGTACAAGTCCAAAATACCAAATAGAACATGTCTAAAATAGGTAGTAAGCAAGCAACCCTCCCAATTATAGCTTGGTCACATTGCCCTTTATTACTACAAGTTCTTTTATTAAAACCATACTTGATTTTGATTGTTGGACTCCTCCTTGCTCGCTTGTTGCCCCAGAAACCCACTTCTCTGTAATGATGAGAAAGGAGAGTGTAAGCACATAATGCCTAGTGAGGGACGCTCTAAAAACACTCATCAACGCATTTAAAACCATTTGAGTTAAACCACATTTTCAACATCATGCTTAAACATCTCATTCCCTTTTTACCTTTGGAAACATGCATATTAAACCATATGCAAAACATGTATCATGGATCTCATGCATAATCCCATATGCAAAACCTCAATTTAAGCCTTCACATGCTTACATCTAGTAGCAAAGCTTAAAGAGCAACAATGTATAAATCACATTATACAAAACATAATTCGTCCATTATGATACATTAGTTCATATATTGGCATTAAAGTGGCCCAAAAGCAAAACCTTTTCTTTATTCAAAACACATCAGATACACGAATTTCACAAGTGGTTCCTTAGACCACTTAACATACATCCATAATCGGAGCATACGACACAATTAACCCCTCGACGATTATGATGTATAATATCTACAACGGGAGCATACACCACATTTAACCCCTCTAGCATTGTGATACGTAATCCACCATCGGGAGAATACGGCACAATTAACCTCTCGACCGCCACGGTTCCCATGGTGGAGAAAACGGTAAAATCATAGCCCCTTGACACACATGAGGCCACTTATTATAGTGCAATTTAAAACCTATGGCATGCCAGCTATATCCGATAACATTTAATCGTTGTCACTTGCTAATATATTCCATATTAAACATGATACCTCACTATTTTTCATATGTAATGTTTAAACCAATTTCCAATGCAACAAACCATGCATTTCATAATATCAAAATACTTTCCATAAAACATTTACCATGCTCAAATATCAACATATGATCATTTGTATCATAATACATTTCCAAAACATGCATATAATAGTAGGTATCAAATCATAAACATAGGCATGAGAAAATCAACTTTGCCAAACCAAAATTGAGAGCAAAATCGTCTAATACTTACTTCTGATCTTAGACAGGCGTTTCAAGCTTAATCTAAACTCTCAAAAACACTTTCAAGCCTTTACAAATATGTAAATCACGTTTCCACTCACCAACAACACAAAGCTTCACTTGTCGATATGAAATTAAGCGTCCGAAGCTACCGAAACTTCACCATTTGCTGCAGGATCAATCTCCCTTGTTTTAACCATGCAATAACAGAGGATCAATGCATCATTATGCATCCATAATCCCAGCAACACCAATTCCCAACATTGCCTCACCAAAAACCATAAAACGCCTCCTTAAAACAACCGAAAACATTACCAAACACGACCTAAACAAAGCCCAGCCATAAACCAACGATTTGAACATCTAATCAACATCAATTAACATCTAAAAACACTTGCAACTTCATCTTATACCTCCAGCAACATCATAACACCACAAGCACCTCAAAATCTAACTATTCACAACTTAGAAAATTATCAATTCAAGGATTTCTTTTATACATCTCTTCTCATAATAATAAAACGTGTCTTAGATTTGATCTACATCAATTAAAACCACCACAAATCAGATCTATAACAAAGATCCACCAATTCCTTATTAAAACTAACTTTAAACCTTTTAATCTTAATTTATTCATCAACACACATCAAAAACCAATTGTAAAGGATCAAGAACTTGGGAATTTCAGTAAAGAACCTTTGATTAGAGGATAGAAACGAAAATCACCTCTAATGGTTGGCTTCTCCCTTAATTGGCATGATTTGAGTGAAATCTCCAAGAAAACAAGTAAGATTTGATGTAGAAATCAAAATGAGATTAAGAAGAGTTAATTCTTGATCATTTTGGAGCAAGAGAGTTAGTTTGGCTGCTGGGAAAATTGAGAAAAAAGTTGAAAACAAAAGTGGTTACGTGAGAAAAGTAAATCATCTTTTAAAAATCTCTTTAATAAAATCTATTTTATTTTTATTTAATAAACATATTAAAACCATTTAAAAATAGCCTAAATTAAGGGAAATTCTGATTAAAAACATGGGTAAACTAGCTCCTTAAAGATTATAAGTTTTGACCCTTTTACAATTTTGTCACCAAACTAGTTTTGAAAACTTTACATTTTAGTCACCAAACCAAAATGTCATTTAATTCAAAATTATTTCATTAAATTGAGTTTACCAAAACCCTTTAAATAATAATTAAATATTTCCACCATTTTCTATATTTTATTTCACGTTAAAAAAGTTATTACGAATTAATTCCTAAAACTAGTTCGAACCGCCTAATCTAGTACACCCAAACCGTCTAATCTATCTAGCTAACTTCTAGGACCAAATTCGGGGCGTTATAGAATATTAAATAATTTTTTATAAAATATATAAAGTAAGTTCAATTGGGTTCCCTGAATTAAGGAAGAAAATATTTTTCATAAATAAGGTGTTCTTATGCAGGAGTATTAATTACAAATAAGAAATGAATATTTTGACAACATTTAAGGTATAAGAAAATATAAAGTGAAAAACTTTTCAAATTCCTTTAAGGTATGATTTCTTGCTCAGCATGCTCAGGTCGATAAAGCGCAAGAAGCAATACTACTACTCCTTTGATAATGTTCGATGATAAGAAAATCTCCTAGGATAAACCAATGGAGTTGCTTAAATTTGAGAATTCCTTTAACACTTAAAAAAAGGAAAAAAAGAAAAATGAGAAAAAGGGTGAAAATTTTGTCTTGATAGAGCTGTTGGGAAGAACGAATCTAATAAGGAACTAGATTCCACCAATAACCCAGCATTAGAGATAAATCTTTAAAATCAATGAACAATTGAATAAGTCTTGGAACATCCTGATGGAGTTGTGGAGGGAGAACAAATCTAATAAGGAACTAGAATCCACATGTTCGATACCCTAGCGTCAGAGATCAATACTTGAAGACACTGACACAACCATAATTCTAATTAATTCCAATTTACGTTTATGCCCCAAATTCTCAAAGGGATGATTGTAATAGGAGAAAAGGTGTTGAGAACTAGAAGGAGTAGTTTTCTAAAGGATCAAGAAAATACCATAATCATGAGGATGAACCGAGCAATTTGAGAAGAATTTCACGACTTCAAATATTGCCACAACATTCAAAGGCAAACCATTGATCATCGGGGGTTGAATCTAATACACTATCGCATTTGATATCCAAGGAATCATGTTCTTGTTCTTTTCTTTTCAAAACTTTGGGTTTTCAAGTCTTGTATATTATTTTAAAAATACATAATTCATTAATGTATCAGTTAGCAAACTGACCCTTTTTGAATAAACAAAAAGATTCTTTTGTTTAAAATTGATTTCAAAATGCAAGGTTTTTAATGCAAATGATCATCTTAGATCGACAAAGATTGACAAAGCTCAAACATGAAGGGGCATTTCTGGCCACACGAGAACACGAGGAATGGAGGGCCACTCTGTTAGCAAAATAAAAAGATCTTTTGCACTTGAGAGTCAGATTCAAAACGGATATGAGAAGACTTTTGAGGCAGATATTTGACGAAAAGGGGAAAATTTTTCTAGCAACAAGAGAGCAAGTGTAGGCAACAAAAATTTTTTGGGGCAAAAATTTTGTTGGGGCATAAAGATGATAAAACAGTTCAGATCCTTCCAAGACAAAAATTAAGCAAAATTCAAGAATGGCAGTCTAGAGTTGAAATTTTGAAATGAAACTCTGAAAGGTTAAACACGAGTGTGAGATGGGGTATTCTAACCGCAGTGGAGCCCCAGTGAAAAAACAATACTGAGGTTTTTTAGTCAACTTCCTTGAAGAAGAAGACCCGCTCAAGTGGTCCTTAATTGACATTCATTCATTCATCATACATAGTAATACATACCTAGCTTAGGGGGCATGCTCACTCATGCATCAATCATTTTATCTTTTGACAGGTATTCAAAAACTCACAAAGATCTTAATCTACAACCTTGTGATGGAAGAAGTAGATTCCAGTAAGATTTCAATTCATACCTTCATAAAATCAAACAAAGATTTCGATCCGTGAAAAGTGGATCACAACAAAGAGCCGAGAGTTCCCAACGAGAAGAACTCATCCAGTAAGAATTAAGGGTTCTCATCGAGAAGAACCCATACAACAAATTTTAGGTGTTGCTTTAAGATCTACTCTAAAGCCCTCAATGCATGGTTTCATTTTCGAACTGTCAACTTTCAGTATCGGATATTAATATATCGGTAGCCTCTGGTGCTCGACCTTATTTTCTAGCCATTAGTAAGACCTTCATTGCATTGTGAGCTAGGTTGTCCGCAACTCCTTCAGTGTTGGACCTTCTTTTTGGCCATCAATAAGACCTCTCATGCATGGTGAGCCAGATCGTCAGTAAACCCTTCAGTGTTTGACTTCATTTTCTATCCATCAGTAAGACCTCCAGTGCATGTTGAGCTAGGTTGTCCACAAATCCTTCAGTGTTAGACTTTCTTCCAGGAATCAGTAAGACCTTCAGTGCATGATAAACTAGACTATCAATAAACCCTTTAATGTTTGACTTTATTTTCTAGCCATCAGTAATACCTCTAGTGTTTGGTGAACCGAACCATCAGTAAAACCTTCAGTGCCTGACTTTAATTTTTTGAGAATCAGTAAGACCTTCAGTGCATGGTTAACCACTGTCAGTAAACCCTTCAGTGTTTGACTTCATCAGTAAAACCTTCAGTGCATGGTGAGCCGGACCGTCTGTAAATCCTTCAGTGTATGGCTTTGATTCTCCAAGCCATCAGCAATACCTTTAGTGCATGGTGATTTGAGTTGTCCGCAAAGCCTCCAGTTCTTCACTGTTAATCTTACAAGTCATCAGTAAGACCTTCAATGCATGGTGATTTGAGTTGTCAACAAAGCCTCTAGTGCGTGACCGTTAATATTACGAACCATCAGTAGGACCTTCAGTGCATGGTGATTCAAACTCCAAATAGGGAACTGGGACAAAATTTGTATCTTTTTGTCTTTTCTCTATTCTCGTTTCATAGCAATGAGAAAAAAGGGGCAGTTGTAGGCACTAAATTTTGTCCGAGTTTAAACTAAAATGCTCGAATTAAAATCAATCCACATCACCTTTTTAATACCCAAAACCTTATATCCTAACCTAATAGCCCACATCAAATATGTCCCATTACCTATGATTTTATATAATAAAAATACAAAAAAATGAATATTCCAACTTCTTCATCATTAAGTCTTTACTCCCATTGGATGAATAACTACTTGCTTTTCATTGGTTTTCATTTTAAAGGGATAAACCAAAAATACCATTTATCACCCTAATATTAAAACCTAGATCTTATTTTTATTCCCACTGAATACTCTTGATCACCTATATATATATATATATATATATATATATATATATAAAATAATAATAATAATACCCTAGTAGAGGGGGACATTTTTTCATTCCCACGGCATTGCTGCAACCCCATATTTTTCCCCAATCCACTTATTCCCCACGGCCAGGGAATTCACCAAAAACATATACACAACCGCACCCAAAAAAACTACCTATTTTCCCTACACAACCTAACCATTCCCACTAGCCACTGCCCATTCATCACCACGCCTCACCTTACTCATTCTACCCAGCACCCCACCGTTCGAAGCTAAAAAAAACCCACACTCATTCGAATCACCAACCCTTAAATCAAGCTTTTCAACCCCAACGACAACCATTCGTAGATTGATTGATCAAGCATATTTGGGTTTTGGTATTTCTTCCCTTTTTATTTATTATGTAACCCTTTTTTATGATTTAATGAAATATTATGAGTTTGTTGATAATCTCTATTTATTTAAGTTTCTTTCTTATATGTTTTCTTTTGCTTAATTTATTTGTTCGCGCTATATGTTATTATTATATTATTGTATTATTTATAGTATATACTACATATTATTTATATATTTTGGTTCTTTTGTTTTTATTTATTTTATTTTATTCAAATCGGCCTTACGGTGACCCGCAACGGGAAATGACCTGTATTATTATGGCCCGTTTAGTGTAACCAACTAACATCTAACATTTTCTCGCATCTAACATTTAATTTCCTGCATCTAACTTTTACTTTCTGCTTTTTTAATTTTCACAATTTAAATTCACATTTGATTTCCACTATTTCCTTTACGCACCTTTATCTTTTGTTCGATCCGGTCCTTTTTTCAGATTTTTAATTTCCGCCTTTTTGTATGCTTTTGTTTTGTATACATGTGCTTTGCTTTTTTTTGTTGCTGTTATATGTTGCACTTGGTTTATTATTTGTTAATGCAATGCCTTTTTATTCGAGAGTAAACGTGGCTAGTACCAAGCGTAGTGGTGGTGGTCTTTCAATTTATTCTCGAATAACGGGGCCTTAAAATTTACTCACATGTATAACCAACTTTTGATTTAAACGTCACTTTAGTTTGGAAAATTCATTATTAAAAAACGTAATTTTTTTGGTACCAATTTTGGGCGGAGTGGGGATGCTAACTCTTCCCCATCCGTAACTGACTCTCGGACCCGTTTTTATCTCTGGTTTCATTTTCGATGTCTGGTTTACCCCTTTTATAATGACCGGTGACGACTTCCATATTTTATTTTCAAAAATACGACAAAATTTCCCATTTTCCAACCATTTTCAAATATCTATAATATTCTCAAATATTTTCGAACATTTTTAAATATTTTTATATATTAACTATTTTCCCTATTTTTTAAAATCAAATGTTTAAAAAAACAAACAAAAACGTTCAAATTCAAATTTCTATTTTTTTTATTTTAAAAAGGGTTGCAACACACATATAATTCTGTCGAGACGAAAACTACGAAGGAAAGAATAGTTGACGAGGGTATGAAACTATGGCCTATTTATAATTGAAAAAGGAATACTAAACCCGGCATTTATGATTTATTTATAATAGAAAAAAGATTTTCATGGGGATATGGTCCTATTTTTACAGTTCTTATATTTAAACATGTTTCGGTACTCTTTAAAATGTTTTAGAATAATGTTCATGATAAATAAACTGGAAATCTTTAAAGTATATCTAGAATTTTGGGTTGGGAGGCTTGGTTTCAGAATTTGATAACCGGTTTCGGAACTGCTTAATAAGACTTATCTGCAAACTGTTCAGTATAATGCAACAATTGAAAAGACATATATGTTTCTGACGTGTCAGAACGGATTACAGAGATTCAAAACTAACAGTGAAGACTCTTTTATATTAGGAACATGCGTATTTTGAAATTCAAAATCCATTGAACCACCAATTTAATTTTTTTGAACACCTAAATTAATTTTTTCGCGTTCTTTCAGTAACAGCTGGTGAAAGATAGTTCAGAGCGGCAACCACAAATTTTAACTAGTTTCAAACCTATGAATATGGGTTTCGATACGTGTAGAGAGAAACATAAACTTCAACCGTTACTAAAACATGTAATATTTTAGGTTTCACTTTAAACATTCAAGATTGTATATGCAAACGTTCGATACTCGTCATATTATTATACTCTATTTAAACCGCAAATATTCCTTCAGCGCACGTTTTACTTGTTCATTCTCACAAACATTTGCATTCTCAACATATTATTTAGTTCCAAAGATTTAATTTTTACCCTAATAATTTCAATATGGTGATATTTGTGTTCATCTCAGTTCCTAAGATTTATTTTTTTTACCTTAAACCCTATAGAAGCAAAACCAAAATCGGTAAGAGTAACTACTATGTTGTAATTTACGGTTATTGGCTTATGAGATTAATTTTTATGTATTTAAGGTTTTTGGTTTAGGATTTAGGTCTTAGTGGTAGTGGTTTAGGGTTTATGGTGTACTTTAGGGTTAGTAGTTTATGAGATGAATTTTTATGGGTTTAGGGTTTATGTTTTATGATTTAGGGCTTACTATTAATGGGTGGGGGTTTATGGTGTAGTTTAGGGTTAGTGGTTAATGAGATCAATTTGTATGGTTTAAGGTTTAGTGTTTAGCTTAGTGTATGAGATTAATTTGAAGCATTGTATAGTCTATAGTCTACAATCTCAATATAATATATCATATGTTATGATATTATTATCAATATAGTCTATAGTATATGTCTTTATGGTTTATGTGATGTTATATTTTTAGGGGTTATAAGATTATAGCCTATAGGTTTATGTCACTAGTGTAGGGCTAAAATTTAGGGTTTAGGAGTTTAGTGTTCAATTAATATTAAATAAAAAAAACAAAATCAAGACTCTGTAAAAAATTTATAAAATTTTGGTAAGAAAATAAAATAGAGGCATATCATATTACATGGAAAACCTTAAAGTTTATTTCGTAGAAATCCTCATAACTTGGTGCTTCATGATACAATCATCATCTCCTATTTATCATTTTTTCTTCACTTTATGCAATTTTATTATTCATTTCATTATGTAAATCGTGCTTTATAATTTGAGGAGTATATTCGTAATATGGTAAGTATAATAATATGAATCTTCAAGCAAATAATGTTTAAATTAATATTTTTTATTAAAGTTCATAAACGATAACTCTTAATGCTCAGCCTCGAATGTTACAAAGTCATTTAATATTTTACGTATGCAAACTATGTCACGTTTATAACATTTATGGCACATTAATTTTTTTATGAAATGAAAGTTTTGGGCGGTAACCAAAAAGGTTCGAAACTATGGATGCAAGTTTCGATACATGTTAAGGAAAACTTCAAATATAATCCTTAGGAATACATGTTACAGTTTTAGGTTTGAAGTGATAAGTTCGAAACTGTGTGTAAACGTTCGAAACTCGAGGTAATAATGAGATTCTCCATTTAGGCCACAAATTCATGCTAGGATTTATTTATAATAAAAAAAGCTTTTCACGGGGATATGGTCCTATTTTTACAGTTCCTACATTTAAACCTATTTTGGTACTCTTTAAAATGTTTCGGAACAATGTTCATGATAAATAAACTGAAAATCTTTAAAGTATAGTTAGAATTTTCGGTTGGTAGTCCGGGTTTCAAAATTTGATAACCGATTTTGGAACTGCTTAAGACTTATATGAAAACTATTAGGCCCAATGCAAGAATTGAAAAGGCATATCTATTGCTAACGTGTATAAATGGGTTATAGAGATTCGAAACTGACAGTGAAAAGACTTTTATATTAGGAACATGCGTCTTTTGAAATTCAAAAGCCATTGAACAGCCAATTTATTTTTTTAACACGCCAAATTACTTTTTTACGCGTTCTTTAAGCTTTAGTTGGTGATGACTTATTGGGTTACATTTATGGAACATTTAATATTAAAACGGAAAAAACAGTTCGGAGCGTGAACCACAAATTTTAACTAGTTTTGAACCAATGAACATGGGTTTTGATACGTATCAAGCAAAACTTAAACTAAAATCGTTAGTAAAACATGTAATATTTTAGGTTTGACTTGAAACATTCGACACTATTTATGCAAACGTTCGATACTCGTTGTATTATTATACTCTATTTAAACCCCAAATATTCCTTCAGCACACATTTTACTTGTTCATTATCACAAACATTAGCATTCTTAACATATTATTTAGTTCCTAAGATTTAATTTTTACCCTAAAAATTTTAATATGGTGATATTTGTGTTCATTTTACTTCCTAAGGTAAGAGTAACTACTATATTGTAATATAGGGTTATTGGTTTATGAGATTAATTTTTATGGCTTTAAGGTATTTTGGTTTAGGATTTAGGTCACAGTGTTAGTGGTTTAGTGTTTATAGCGTAGTTTACAGTTATTAGTTTATGAGATGATTTTTTATGGTTTTAGGGTTTATGGTTTATGATTTACGAGATTAGTATTATTGGGTTAGGGTTTATGGTGTAGTTTATGGTTAGTGATTTACGAGATTAACTTGTATGATTTAAGGTTTAGTGTTTAGCTTAGCGTATGAGATTAATTTCAAGCACTATATAGTCTATAGTCTACAATCTATATATAATATACCATACGTTATTATATTATTATTAATATAGTCTATAATATATGTCTTTATGTTCTATGGTTTATTATACTGATACGTGAATAAGTCATGTGTTATGTGATGATATTTTTTAGGGGTTATAGGATTATAGCCTATAGGTTTAGGGATGAAATTGAACCACGTGTATTTTTCATTTATATAACTTAGTCTAATAAAGTAAAAATGTGTAATTTTTTGTTCATTTTAGTCCATAAAATTATATTTCAAAATTGACCCATATTTATTTCTAACTTTTGTAATTTAGTCTAAACCCTATAATTTTTGTAATTTAGTTCAAACAGTATAAACTATAAGTCCATATAAGAAATCTAAAACTACAGCTCCAATTTCAATTATAACCTAAATTGGGACTCGATTGAATTAAATAAAAACCTAAAAGTTCCTTCCATGGCTTGACCGGACTTGAAGTTCAATCGAAACCGATATTACCCGACTTGAATTTTTTCCCTCAACGATGAGACCCGACCTGAAGTTCATCCGAACCTGAATTAACCCATTAATTAATTGATTCATACCCGAACCATTTTAGCCTAAACATAAAGTGGAACATGTACATTAGGAATACATGTTACATTTTAGGTTTAAAGTTGCATAATATCATTTTATATGATTAATTACATAATTAATGAACATAAAGTGGAACATGAAAAGTTCAAGGTCCAATTTGTACGATCAGAGTCTATAAGTAAAGGAAAACTTAAACTAAAATCATTAGGAAAACATGTAACATTTTAGGATTGAAGTGGTAAGTTCAAAACTATGTGAAAACATTCGAAACTTCATCGTATTATTGTGAAGACACTTTGTGCGAGTAATTCATGACAAAGTTTAATATTATAACTAAAATGATAGTTTTCCAATGCAAAGGAAATAATCATTAATAATTGGAATATGGTGATAACAGGGTGTGGTTGCAAAAGTGTTGGGGAGAATTTGTAGAGCATTACTCACTGGAATTTGGGTCTTTTGTGATTTTCCAATACAAAGGGAATGATCATTTTCATGTTTTAATTTTTGATAGAATAGCTTCAGAGATCGAATATGCCTATACTAAAACTGATGATGTTAGTAGGAAAAGACAAACGAAATCAGATTTGTCAAGTCCTCTCCATCAAAAGAAAATTAAAACTGATTCACCATATAAAACTTCAACTAATTTCTTCTAACGAAACAAGAAATTTCATATGTTAATCATCCGATGCTGCTTGGTTATTGTCACGGTGGCCACAATTGATCAGACCCACAACTGAAAAACGATCAGCCTCCTTGATGATATATATGGGAAAACGGTCAATGTTCACCATATTCACAAGTTCGACAGTCCGATTTGCATTCACTGCATCCCGA
Source organism: Hibiscus mutabilis (assembly GCA_019671005.1). NCBI lineage: Eukaryota > Viridiplantae > Streptophyta > Magnoliopsida > Malvales > Malvaceae > Hibiscus > Hibiscus mutabilis. Next base: position 27,756,400 of record CM033738.1, read on the forward strand.
TGTAGTTCCAAACACCAACAAACAATAGTATTTGAAAAATCTTGACAGCAAGGTTTTCCAAATAATATGTATGTTGGTGTTCATCTCTACAAAATGGCTAATCATCGCCTTCCAAATACCATTGTTTGTCGACACGAACAACCTAAATAAACAATCAACACTCCTCCTGGATCTATAAAAAGAAGTCTCTGCATACTAGTAATCAACCAACACATAATGGTGTAGAGACGAAAACTACAAAGGAAAGAATACACCAGTCGCTCGTTAAGGTATGAAGCTAAGAACCCAAAGGACTCCTATTTATAATAGAAATTTTAATATTTTATATTTAAACCTATTTCGGTACTCGTAAAAATGTTTTGGAACAATGTCCATGAGAAATAAACTAAAATCAATAAAGTACATTTAGAATTTTGGTTGGTAGGTTGGGGATCGAAATTTGAAAATCGGTTTCAAAACTGTCATATAAGACTTCTCTGAAAACTATTTTTCCTAATGCTACGACTGAAAAGATTTATTCGTACATAGATTCAAAACTGACATTGAAAAGACGCTTATTTACTGGGAAATGCGTCTTTTGAACTTTTTTAAATGAACTGACAATTTAATTTTTTATTGAACCCACCAAATTAATTTTTTAAGAACGCTTTCAATAACGGTTGGTGATGACTTATTGCGTTAAATTTATGGTAAGTTATTATTAATATATTAGATCTAAAAAGACAGTTTGGGGCGAGAAACCATAAATTTTAAATTGTTTCAAACCAATGAAAATGGGTTTCGATACTAGCCAAGCAAAACTTAAGCTGAAATCATTAGTAAAACATGTAATATTTTAGGTTTCACATGAAAAGTTCAAAACTATATATGCAAACGTTCGATCCTCATCGCATTACTGAAAAGACGCTTTCTGCGAGCAGTTAAATGGCACATTTATGTTGATGTTTAATATTTTATTGTATTATATATAGAAAGACAACCAAGTCAAGAATCATACAAATCATGTACACAATTGGTCTGCTATCACTTTTATACGATTAATTACATAATTAATGATTATAAAGTGAAACATGCAAAGTTCAAGGTCTAATTTGTAAGCCTATAACAAATTGTAAAGGGCACTCATCATCATGTTGTACAATAGGATCAAGTTAACAAGATTTAATCAAAACATTAAAATATATCTTTTATCAATATTATCCATAGGGTCATGCTCAATTCACCATTTGGTTTAATTCCTATAGTTATATATCTTTAATTACTTGATAACATAGTTTATTCTTTAAAGAACCAAATCAAACCAATTACCGATTAATAGTCAAATCATCACAAGATATTAGCTATCCATAAAGTATGGACCTATTCACAAATCGACTATGTTTATAAGGCATTGCTTCCTTTCAAATGTTTTAGCTCAATTCCATGATATATATTACTAACAGATTCCTCTAATCAAAAAAATTAATAACCAAAGATCAGGATTTAATCAAGACAAGATGAGCATATCAAAATACATATAAGTCAAAATATGAATTAGGGGATGAAACTACAAAGTAAAGGTTCGGTACTAAAAGAATTAAAGACCAACTGAAAATGTGAGAACAAGCAGTAACATTATAAGTTTATTTTTAAAGAGTTTCGAACCAACTACACTAAGTTTTGAAACTATATATCTGAATATTCCGCCGCGAATGTCACAGTTTCATTAAATATTTTAAGTTGTGATTTTTTAAGTTTCGGTACAAATTTACCAGCATCGAGATTCATAATCTGAGTTCTAATATTTATTGTCCTAGTATATGTAAACACTATCTCAAATAAACATTATATGTATACAATAAAATGCGTACATAATTATCATTCAACATATAATTACACAACGTGCAAAAACTCAAAATAGATGATAGTCTTCTTCTACAGTTTGATTGGGATTGTTTGAAGCTCTACAGTCACTCATCCATACTTCCTCCTGCTCCTAATAAGGGAAAAAATCATTTCACATGTTATAATTGATATGTGAATATATGCACATATGTAATTTAATAAATATGGACTAACGTTTTCATCGATCGGATGCATGTTGTCCATTGCACTTTCTGAAAATTTCAAGTCCAGAGCATAAAAATCATCATTACATGCGGATGATGGTGTTTCCTATGCTAGATTCAACTCAGGACATGTGAATTTATTGTTCCCTTCTGAATTGCAAATTGAACAATGGGGCCTACTCATGCTTGCAACTTTTTCTGACCCAGTATATGGATTTTTGCCTTTCTTCCTTGATGGGTCCCAAACTCTTTTGAGTGGTGTGGTTTGATCATGAGAATCATTCAACATACAAGATACCTCGAGTTCAGTCGTGTAACACCCCAAATTTGGTCCTAGATATTAGCTAGATCGATTAGACGGTTCAGGGGAACCGAATTAGGCGATTTGGCTAGTTTCGAGACTTAATTCATAATAAATTGTTTTTGGCTAAAATAAAATATGGAAAATGCTAGAAAATATATAATTAATATTCTAAGTGTTTTGGAAAACTCAATTTAAATAATTAAAATCGGATTTTGGGACATTTTGGTCTGGTGACTAAAATGTAAAGTTTCAAAACTATTTTGGTGACTAAATCATAAAAGGGTCAAAACTTAGAATCTTTAAGGAGCTCATTTACCAAAGTTTTTAATCAGATTTTACCCTTAATTTAGTTTATTTTTAATTGGTTTTTAAAAGGTTATTAAATAAAAATAAAATAGTTTTGACTAAAAAAGATTTTAAAGAGCCAAAATTATTTTCTTACGTAACTACTTTTGCTCTCAACTTTTTTAACAGCCAAACTATCAATTTTACTCCAAAATTCTCAGGAATCATTTCTTTTTTATTTCCTTTTGATTTTATAATTGATTCCTTTGATTTCTACACTAAATCATATTTGCTTTCTTGAAGATTTCACTCAAATCTTGCCAATTAAGGGAGAAATAAGCAATTAGAGGTGTTTTTTGTTTCTCTCCTCTAATTAAAGGTTCTTTATTGAAATTCTCAACTTCTTGATCCTTTACAACTGATTTTTGTTATGTGTTTGTGATTAAATCACGATTTTAAGGTTTTAATTGAGTTTTGATAAGAAATTTTATGAATCTTGATATGGATCTAATTTGTGTTGATTCTAGTTGATTTAGATCATTTATAAGATATGTTTTAATGTTTTGAGAAGAGGTTAATAAAAGGAATCCTAAAACTATGTGAATTGCTAATTTTCTAGGTTGTTTTAGATTTTGAGGTGTTATTGATGTTGAAAGGTTGCTAGAGATACAAGGTTGTTATGTTGTTGTTTTTGGATGTTAATTGATGATGTTAAGATGTTAAAATAGTTAGGTTTTGGCTGAGCTTTGTTTAGGTTGAGTTTGGTGATGATTTTGGATGTTTTAAGGAAACATTTGATGGTTTTTAGTGAGGTGAATTTGAGGAGATGGGTTGTTGTGTTTAGAGATGCATAGAAATGCATTAATCCTCTGTTTTTTATGGGCAAAATAGGGGATATGGATCCTTCATCTTTTATAGAGGTTTCAGAGGCTTCAGGCACTTGTTTTCGCATCGAGTAGTAGAGCGTTGTGTTGTTGGTGAGTGAAAACGTGGTTTACTACTTTTAAAAGGCTCGAAGATGATTTTTGGGAGTTTAGATTAAGTCTAAAACACTTGTCTAATCTCGGAAGTAAGTATTGGATGATCTCGCTCTCGTTTTTGGTTTTGCAAAATACAATCTCATGCACATGTTTATGATTTGGATTACCTACTGTTATATGCATGTTTTAGAAATGAAAGATATTGCAAATGATCATATGTGATGATTATTGAGTATGACAAATGATTTATGAAAAGAGTTTTGAGAATACATGGTTTATTGTATTGGAAATTGGTTTGATTTGATGCATATGTAAAACAGTGAAGTAATGTGGTTTTATGGAGTATATTGGCAAGAGGTTGTGATTAAATGTTATCGGATATAGTTGGCTAGCCATAGGGTTTAAAATGCACTATAATAAGTCGCCTCATGTGTGTCGAGGGGTCAAGAGTGTGCCATGCTTCACCATGAGAACCGCAACAGTCAAGGGGTAAAGAGTGTGCCATTTCTCCCGCTGGTGGATTTATAGATCATAACCATTGAGGGGTAGTAATATCAATTGCTCTAGTTCGAGGATGTATGTGAAGTGGTCAAAGGAACCACTTGGGAAATCTGTGTATCTGATGTGCTTACATAAATAGATTGAAATGGTTTTTGGGTCACTTGAATGTCAATATATGATACAATGTATCATGAGAAATGGATTATGTTTTGTATAATATGGTTTATACATGTGATGCTCTTTAAGCTTGCTATTTTGAGATTTTAGCATGAGAAAGCTTAAATTGAGGTTTATGCTAGAAATCCATGATACATAAGATGCAAATGTTTAAAAGTGCATGTTTTAGAAATACAATAGAAGCATGAGATGTTTTGGCATGAGTTACTTTGCATATTTGAAAGTAAATGGTTTTAAATGCATTGATGAGTGTTTTTTAAATTCCCTCACATGGCTTTTTAAGCTTATGCTTTCATTTATTATCAATGTAGAAAAGTAAGCCTTTCAGACAGCGAGCAAGCAAGAAGCAATCCAAGGATTTGGGCTATTTCAAGTATGGTTTTATATATACTATGTATTAATAAGAGGCAATTTGACCAAGTTGTAGTTGGGAGGTTTGTTTTGGTTACTCCTTGTTTGGACATGTTTCTTTTGATATTTTGGACTTTTATGAGGATTTATAACTCGCTTTAAGGGGTTGGGGTATGATTTGCATGCTTGGGTAGAGATCATACATATAGGATCTTGATTGGATTTGCTATAGTTTGAATGATTCTCTATCATGTCTATTTGATTGTGGAAATATTGCTAGACATGTTATATGAGATTTGAGTAATGTTTGAGGTATGTTAGTTTGAGCCAAAGTGTCATATGTTCGACCAAAAGGTCATTATAGGCTAGTACGTACTGGTACAGGTCCTCAGGGATCGATACGCGGAGCCTGTCTCAGCTCAAATCTGTGCAAAATTGTATAAGCGTATCAGTACACCTTGTAGCTGTATCAGTACGCATAGCTAAAAATTATAACTGGTGTCGGTACACGGACAACCGTATCGGTATGCCCTTTAGCTACTAGAAGCCCCTATTTTTGATATCGAACAACTGTATCAGTGAGCTTGAAGACCATACCAATACCCTTTGTAAAATGAACCCGTATCGATATGCGAGAGGTCTGTATCGGTACGCTATATGTTATTTCTAGTAATATGCTTTCTAAAGTTTGAATCTCTACAGTTTAGTCCTTGTTTCTTGATCATGCAATTAAATGAGTTTGGATGATTATCTTAATTTGAAATTTAACCAGTATGCATGAAACCTGACTAATTAAGGTTTTGGGTAACTAGATTTAAGGAAGACCTCTTAATTTTCCAAAATTGCAATTTGGTCCCTAAAGTGTATTCTCGTTCAATTAGATGTCAATTCGACGCCTATTTTGGTTGTAAATTTCACCGTTGCCAGCATGATCACCTTAGGTCTTAAATATGCATTTAGACAAGATAAAAATAAAAATGGATCATTTTGAAGTAATTTGTTTGGGCTTATTTCGACAACCCAATATAGCTCGCTCAGTTTGATCTGGCGTCTAGGCCGGGTCGAGGGGATTACAGGTCGTAAGTCTGTGAATCTCATCTTTGGCTCGTCATAAGCTTTCATCCGTATTTGATCCAATATAGAAAAGTTTATTTAAAATTGAGCGGAGCGAAGTGAACCGGGCCATGTGTTTCACTTCATGAGGAACATCGAAGTTCGCAAATGAAGGGGTAGCAACCTTCGCATAAGTTGTCCATCGATTTAGAATCAATGAATTTTAGATGCGTGTGCTATCCAGCAACTTAAGCGCCTGTAGTTGATATCTACATGAAAACTCGACTGTCTCAAATTTATGATAACAACGTGTTAGGGTTTGCGTGACAACATCAAATTGTAGTTCATGTTCCTTGTCCCATTTTTGATATTTTGTCAGATAAATACTACAAACACTGTTATTGTCATCCTCATGCCGTGATACACAATACAATATCTCTGATTTAAGTTCCTCTTAGAAGGTCTTATATGATTTTCTTGTATACAGTTCAGCTACATGGCCTTCTAGCTCTTTCAGTTTTGTCAATTGCATCGGCTTACTCTGTGTACTAGTAAAATCCGCTTTCAACTCGTTCAAGCGCATTTAACCTATAGCATCTTCAATTGCACGAATAAACTCCAAATATGTCTTCTTGCACTTAAGGAAAATAGCCAATGATGCATTCATTGATTTGCACCTTTGGGTTGAACGCAAGTTCGCAAAAAAATGACCCGTCATATACGATTGTGCCCATAAGTGTTGGGTTTTGCTCTTCTCCAATACCCACTGATGGTTTTTCACATTAAACTTCTCAATAGTTATCTCCTATTGTTCATCAAATTCCTCAGGTGTCCACCAAGAATGCATGTATTTGCTAAATTCCTTTGTAAAACTTGGATCTCCAATATTTCCTTGTGCATTATGAGCTAGATGCCAAGAACATATTCGATGTTTAGCATCAGGAAAAACATTTTTGATCGCCCTCTACATTGCCCTATCTTCATCTATAACCACTGAAAGTTAAGACTTCTTCATCATAGCTTCTGCAAAAGCATTTAAGACCAACTGAAACGTATCTGCAGTCTCGTCCGCAAGCACAACAACAACAAACACAATTGTATGATGGTGGTGATTTACGCCAACAATGGGCATAAGAGGTCAACCATATGCATTACCCTTGTAAGTGGTGTCAAAAGTAATAACATCACCGAATATGGTGTAGTCAGCTCTAGAGGTTGAATCAGCCCAAAATAGATTATGCAAATAATTTGAATCGTCGACTGAGAATTTCATGAAAAAACTGGGATTTGTCTCTTTCTTGGCGTCAAAGTAACCTAGCACGACATTGACACCCCTATCAATAACTTTATTGGCTTTTATGTTGTGGAAGGCATTGTATAGGCCTTTCTTAGTAAATTCAACATTTTGATAACCATCAGACTGTTGCACAAAGTATTTCCAAATTTTTGATTTTTTGACACCGATATTTTGCATTGCTAAAGCCCTTGCAATATCGATCTCCATCACAAATCGATGCGAACGAAAGAAGGGTGCCATGGATGGTAGACAAAGTTGATGGTTCTGTTCATTATCAGACAATGTTATAACCTAACTATCCAAATCTTCTATATGGACCGCTATTCTAGCCTTGCAAAAAGTCCTTGTCAGTGGTCGTAGAGCGCGTGAACGCTATGCCTCATCTACTTTTGATTTCATGGGCCCTTCTATTGAACAACAAAACTCTTGCTGGTATTTATTTCCATTTGTATAAACCCGAGTTGTTCCACGACGTGCACTAAGTCCATTTTGATTTGCGTATTCCTTGAAAAATTTCCATGCTTCTTTATATGATGCAAATGTCATGACAACGATGTTATTCGAAATCTCCACACTATCTCCTCCAATTTTAGCATCACCTACTGTACTTGAAACTTCCATGATGAATATACTCTGGCACCTAAGTAAATTAATATGAAATAATTGAAACATTTCATGGAAATAAGTTGCATAAAAGTAAAAAAATTGCTTATTATGAAGTTGCTTACCTTATTAAGACCGTTGTTGCTGGAAAAAAGGTTTATGAGCTTCAAGATGAACAACTTGTTCAATTGGAAGAGGATTAAAAGGAAATACACGTGTATTGAAGTTGGTAGTACCTACCCTGGGATGGTAGTTGCAACATTTATTGGAACTTTTATTCATCATTTCGAGAATGGTGTTGCTGGAGTGATAAATTTGACCATTTTGCATAAAATTTATTTACAAGTTTCAAAATTTCATCTTTACGTTTCGATACTGATTAAATGTCTTATGTTGTAATGCAGGTTGTAATGTATCGGAACTGGTATATAAGTTTTGAAACTTTAAAAATATTTGAACTTTGAATTGTGACATTTTTCAGTTTTTAAACTTCAAATATGTAACTTTTTCGTTGTTGTTCCCGCTTCTTTTTTATTAAAAGTAGCAAAACTTATGACCAAGTGTTGATACTTAACGTGAATATATATATATAAGCTGGAAAGTCACATGCAAAAATTAATGCCTTTTTTCTCACACTCAGTTGTGCGAACCGATTGGATTCCTCCATTCTTCCAGTTCAAAATCTTTAAATTCAGGGACTTTCATTTTATGCTTTCACCAATCAAATCTTCTAAACACTATCTCCTCCTCAAATTCAGTTTAATTTGAATCTGCAGGATTCGTAGGTATTTCTGGAAACCCTAGTTTTTTTTAAATAGCCTTGATTTGGTTTGGATTTCATATACTTTCCATGGCTGCCCGTTGACGTTGAAATATGGTTGATATTATTAATGGGTTTTTCATATTTTCTGATTATTTTTGTTTAAATTTTTACAGGAACCCTAAACCCAGTTCACTCAGAGCCTACTAGAAACAAAGGTATATTTCTATAAACCCTAATTATGTTATAATACCCTTGGTTTTGTTTCGTTTTCATTTACTTTCCATGGATGTCCATTGATGTTGAAAAATTGGTTGATATTATTGATGGAGTTTTTAGATTTTTGTTCATGTTAGAATACCCTAAACTCAGTTCAATCAAATCTTGCCTATTGGAATCAAAGGTATACTTTTGGAAACTCTAAATTTTTTTAAACATTCCATTGCTTTTGATTGGTCTTCATTTACTTTCCATGCCTCATCGTTGATATTGAGAATATTGTTTGAGTTTTTAAGATTTCCCGCAAAATTTGTTTAAAGTTTAATAGAAACTCTAAGCCCAGTTGAATCAAAGGTATTTCTGGAAACTCTTAATTTTTTACGTACCATTTCTTCTGTTTGGTTTTCAAATTCTTTCCATGGCTTAGCTTTGAACTTGGTAATTGTTTGATATTATCGATGGGCTTAGCTTCGTGTTCAAAACACGTTTGATATTACTGATGGGTTCTTGTGAATTTTCTTGTGTTTTCATATATATGATGAGGTTGGCCAAATTCTTGAATCTGTGATGTTCATCGACTTGCAATCAATTGTTTTATTTCTTAGAGGATCCATAAACCCAAATCCTAGTCAACTCTTATTTATTCTACTCATTAACCATGCAGCAAACCAAACATCAAAAAATCGTTGAGCCAACACCATCTGTTGATGAATACTGTTTTAGAGACAAGGATGAAAAGAACAAAGTTTATAAACAATTCTACAATAGACCAATTTGTAAAGAACATGTTGTGGACATGAATTTCCTCCAGAACCCAAACTACAACATCAAAATGAACTCAACCTTCATGAAATGGGGTTGGAATGCTTTTCTTGGGATCAAGCTGATGGTTTGTAAAATACTTGTATGGGTCTTTTATAGTAATGCCACAATTGAACGTGCGCCAATTTCTATTGAGATCATAGCCATCAACTCTTTTGTTATGAGTAAGGAACTCTTTATCACCCCATTCAATTTCATCTGCTTTAGGTATTGAAAATAAAGGCCCTTATGATGAAACCAAAACCAACTCTATTGAAAAGTACAAAAACCATAGCCCCAGAAATCTTCCTTTTGAAGAGAAAATCTTTCACCTTATTGTGGCATGGTTTTTTGATCGTCCGCTGGGAAGGCATCAACAATCCGAGAGATTGATTATTGGTGGCTTAACCAATATCGAACTGAGGTTGCTCCTAACATTGCCAAAACCATTTTCCTCCAGCTAGTATCCTTTTTCAATAAGGGCCATGGAGCCTCAACCTCTCTTCCATATGCTTATGTCCTTACACACATCTTTGAGAAGAATGATGCCGATTCTTCTTTAAACCCACCTATCTATTTAAAGGAAAAGATTGACATTTATTCGGCACACAAATGCATATTCAACTTTCAAAAAAAATGTTGGATTTGTAAAGATTCAAAACATGCAGCCAATGCAAAAAAATATGGAAGAACATTTCCCTTCGCCTACCGAAGAAGAAACTTCTACAAATCGACAAGAGATTATGATAAAGTCACTACTTGACTACATGGCTTCTTGTCGTGACCATGTTGCTTTGCAGTTAGCTAACCTTCGTAACCATGCTGATTCGCAGTTCACGGAGCTTCGAAACCATGCTAACTCTTAGTTTGTTGAGCTTCGTAAGCATGTTGATTCTCAATTTGTAGAGATTCTCAAGGAAATGGCCTTAATTCGTCAAGAATTTAGTACCCACAAGACGGATGAATAGACTTTTAATATAATGTCATTTGAAGTTGTTAATATTTTATGGACTTAATGTTTGATGGACTTCATTTTATTTGATTTCCGTTACATTTCTACAAATTTAAAATTCCATTACTTTTTATTATATTTTATTTGCCAACTGTTTGAGTTTTCCTTCGATGATGTCTACTGGAAGTTCTAAATCACGTGCTGAAGGAAATATTGTTCAGTGTTATTGTGGATTGCAATCACCAGTTTGCACTTCAACTGTACCACGGAGCAAAGGGAAGAGATTTTATGGATGTGCTAGAGGCCCTGGGGTATTAAGTAATAAGTTCCAGTGTTTCGATTAATGCATTATTCTAAATTTCTTTTGCACATTTGTAAAGCTGTTGTGATTTCTTTAAATGGATTGACAATGATGGACATTCGATCGATGTAGAAGAATTGAGAAATCAGGTTCAAACGTTGTTGGCTAAAAACAGGGAAATTAGAATTCAAAATGCCGAATTGCAAAAATTGGTGAATATGGATAAAGTAAGAAGGTTGGATAAAAAACTGGAGAAATTTGAAGTCGAAAGAAAAAACCTGAAAACAATACGATGTTCTACAAGCCTGTTTTGATTATTTCATGGTTGTGTTATGTTGTAATAAATTTTTTCATCTAGATATATAAAGATACAACTTACCTTATGGAAAACAAACAATGCCAGAATACGTGTGGAAACTAACAACTGTTTGCTTATCGTTAATGTAATACGAAATACTCACAACACAACTCGTAAGAAATCGAAACCTATCGTTAAAGCAACTTGACTGAAAACTGTACTCCAACATGACTCATGTCAGGAATCTCTTGTGCACGTCGCTAACACGTCATCTTATTCTTAAGATTCTATATTGTACGTGTCTGTCACGTATTCTCTTGTCAAGAATCTTACCTGTAGCAGAACTAAGAGTTTCGATACTAAAACATATAAAATGTACCCATTCCTATAAAGTTTCAAAACTAATAGTGTACAATGTTCACATCGTGTATAGTTACATGTTCATATGTAATTGGGAGTATCAAAACGTATATAAGAGGTTCGACACTTATAATGAGAATGGGCACCTTAAATGTTACCATATCATGTAAGATTTTAGGTTCATATTAAACAATATCGAAACGAGAAGTATAGTATCGATACTTATCGCTGCTAAAACGATGCTGAACATGTTTAATGATATACTCAGCTCTGATTAAGTTGTCAAAATCCTATTACATTTGGTACATTTGTTCGAGGAATCGATGTGTGAGAAATATGATCACCAACACAACACAAACTATGATTAGATTAAAATGTACGATCTGAAATTTGATATATGATTCATTGCTACTAAGCTTAGTTCAGTTAAAATGAATGGAGGAAGAGTTTGTTTCGTGTTGTCGTAGTCTGTACATATATCAGATGTGACGGTCAATTCTTTAATTATTTGTTTTTCTCATGTCGTCTCTTGGAATTAAGTACACAAATAGCGTCTTCATCTGCGAAAGGTGAAGAACCTCCTGAGATTCTTGATGAACTAACACCTTCTTCAAAATTTACAAACAATTCGATGTTGGTACCCATACACGGTTGTATCTCTTAAACATCTTGCGAAGGTCGCTTGCATTACATATCTTTAGTATGTAATGAGCTTTAGGGCCAGGCTCATCAACGGGGGTTTTGACTTCTAATAAAGATAATTTCTTCCTTGTTGATTTACTAACCTCCGTGGAAATCAACTCAAACAAAATCATCCTTCTTGATGTTGCTATTTAATGAAGTGTAGAGGCAAGTTCCTAAAAAGAAAGCGAATGCAAAAATATCTCCATAATTTTTAAATATGTCTGTAAAATATGGTAGAAGTGTAGAAGTATTTATAGATGATTTGTAAGGGTTTATTAAGGTTCAACACCTAAAATGTTATCGATAATCAGTTTGGGGTTTGTCACCTAAAATGTTACAGATAATCAATTTGAGGTTCAGTACCTAAAATGTTACTGAAAGTTTTGGGTTCGACACCAAAATGTTACGGAAAGTTTTGGGTTGGACGCCAAAATGTTACCGAAAGTTTTGGGTTCGGCACCTAAAATGTTAATAAAATTCAGTTTGGGATTCGACACCTAAAATGTTACCCAAAATGAGTTTTCGGTTCGAGACCTAAAATGTTACTGAAAATCAATTTGGGGTTCGATACTTAAAATGTTACCAGCAACGAGTTTGGGTTTGTGACCTATAATGTTACCGAAAATCATTTTTGTGTTCTGAATCCAAAATGTTACTGGAAATCAGTTTGGGGTTCAGATCGTAAAATGCTAACGAAATTCTGTTTCGGGATCGGCACCTAAAATGTTACCTACATTCAGTTTGACCATAAAATGTTAATAAAATTTAGTTTCGAGATCGGCTCTTAAAATGTTACCAACATTTAGTTTGGCGTTAGAGAACCTAAATTATTACCGAGATATTTAACTTTTTAAGTTGAGTGAAACATTTCATTCGTCACCTAAAATGTTACCGAAAAGCAGTTTGATTGGTTCGGGAACCTAAAATATTACGAACAAATTTCACTTTCTAAGTTCAAAGGGAAACATTTAACTCGACACCTAAAATGTTAGAAAAACCCAGTTTAGAGGTAAAACATTTCATCCGCCAACTGAAAATGTTAACCAAAACCTATTTGAATTTGTTGGTAACTTGTAATTGGGAAAATAGGTGCCGACGTATATTAACCGCATTTTAAATTGCCACACCGCAAACCTACCCCGAAATAATTCCTTTGTGGATAGAAATTGTTAGTCAACTATTTTGAAATGACTTGATAGGATGACAAGTCAACAAAAAAATTTTATGTTTTATATAATTTTATAAAATTACTTTTTGACTAATGTTTCATTCTGTCAAATGAGCAGTTTGTTTATGACACTGCTATATCATCTGTACTGTCATGTAAATTTACTATGTTGTTTCAAGTCATTTATCGTAAGCTTATTAACATTTTTCATTCACAAAAGGTCATCTTCACAAAAAATGAAACATTGGTGTTTAAAACACTTTTACAAAAAGAATAAAGACCAAAGTGAATATTCAGTCAAACGTTAAAGACATTTTTTAACATTATACTATATTATTTTAGCTAGGTTCCTCATAGTTTTAAATCGTCTGTGAGAGTTCTTTTCTAGAAAAAGGATCAATTTCACAGATTAAACTTGAATTATTAAATCAAAAGAATAAAGGGACTAAAATTCCTGAATTTAAAAGTAGAGCGGGTTAAATACAAGGAATGGGAGTGCAATTAGACATTTAATTAATAAAATAAACTGAATTTATATCACCAGAGGTTCATAGCACAATCCAGCAGGAGGTATAATAATTACACATAAGAGCATTGTTCTTGTTGCAGTAACGGCCTCAACACAAAAACATGAAACAAATTGCAGTAACAGAACACGTCCTACTGCAAAAGCATAAAGTTGACTGCAGCAATTTCCAATAGCACAACCTAAAACTTGTTTATTTGATTGACTGCTGCATAAACATTTTACAGTTTCAGGGCTCTTGTTTATAAATAACAATATGAGAATAAGCAATCTCTCAACTAGAAAAAAAAAAAAGGAAAGCCTTCTTAGAAAGTCTAAGCTGAGTATTAATAGTTTACAAAGGTGCAGTCTGGATGGGGCTATGTCTAAATAATGCAAGTTTTGATTTGAGTTTATACATCAAATTCCATAGATCCTGTCCCCAGGACCACGAGGGGTCGTTTAGTGCACGGATAGAATTGAGGCAAACAAGAAGAGTACCGCCTTCGTGCAGGAGAACCTGTAATCACCCAAGACAGAAAAGGGGTTCAATTCGAGCCATCAGATTGAGCTGCCAACCAAGATTTTGAATTACAGAATAGAAACTAAGCATCAAATTAATATATAAACATGTTAGTAACTTAATAGTATACAACTTCAACAGATGTAAGATGATTGCACACAGACCATAGTATTAAATTGCGGCCGCAACGCAGTGTAACGGCCGCAGCGTAACGGTTTTAGAGGTCCCCGAGACATTGCAAACCGCAACTGCATCTAGAATCATAGTTATATTTTAGAGAAAAATCACACCGCAACTGCGACGTTGCAACCACATCCGCAACCACAATTTAATACTATGACACAGACAAACTGTTTCATGTATCATGGACCATGTTTTCATTCTAAAAATTAAACAGGGTCGATAAATCTTGCAAGAAAAGGTTGCCATCAAATTGATCATACCGTTAACCAAAGCGGAAGAAACCCCAAGACTGATGGAAGAGAGGCCAAGATTATACAAGTTAAGGCAAGGGCCACATTTTGCTTGACCTGCATGTAGAATTGCGTAAATACTTGTCTGTGTGATCAAAGTACAACAGGGATAACGAAGGGATTAACTGACTACCAGTGAAGTTGTTTGGCGAGCCTTGGCTATACTGAATGGAACACCCGAAATATTGTCCTGCAGCAATAGGACATCTGCAACTGCTATGTCAGTTGCACTAGCACGATGAGCTAATACAATTCCAACAGTTGCAGCAGCGAGAGCTGGTGCATCATTGATGCCTTCACCTACCATGATCAAACCTCCCCCTGCCATGAAGGCGGACGAACCGTAACTAAGCTGTTTTGGTTGATAATTTTTATGTAAAGATGGTAATCAAGGAAAAAATCACATGATAATTTGATACTCCATTAAGATATGGAGTAGAAATTAGCCATAAGTATCTAGTGAATATCAAGATATTGAACTTGATAAGAATCCAGGGCTCACCCATATCCCCTGAAATCTTCTTCACATGCTTCAGTTTATCCTCTGGCTTTAGGCTGGAGTAGACTTCGTTTATGCCCACAGCATTAGCTACTCTCCATGCACTTGACTTGTGGTCACCAGTTAACATCATTAGTCGGACTTTGGCTTGATCTTTCAATTCAGAAATAACATCTAAAACCCCTGGTCTAGGCCTATCCTCAAGATGAATCAAAGTCACCTGCACAGATTCATCACAAAACTCAGTTTAGTAATTACAACATAAATAAGAGATTAAAAGAAAACTGATGCTGCAAATAGCACAAATCCAACATGTAGTCTACGGCATATACATTCAGTTCAACTGTTGACCTCTTAAACAAAATGCAAATGTTTGTAAAAAACAGCTATGCTCATCAAAGCATCCAAATTTGCAGAGGTATTAAACATACACATATAAAGCATGCATTGTTAATCATAGGCAGATGTTTTTGAATTAGATATGTGTTGGGCATATGAAGCGTCTTTCCACGCACATCTTCCTGATCCTTTAACACCCAATGCATATGCATCTGCTTTTAAAAGAAATACATAGAATCCACACATTTGGTACATATATATATATATATATATTTCTATGAAAGATAAACAGAATATATCTTACTTGTGTATTAGTGTTTCAAATGCAAGTCTGTAGACGTGAAGAAAGAAAAACAACTAACATAACGGATTGAAATCACACCTTTTCATCAACAGAAAGAGCAGCATGAACAAAGTCAGTTCCATAAGAAGCATTAACAGCTGCTCTAATCTTCCTCGATTCATCTTCAGATTTACAAAGTGAAGTGATAAATTCTATAGAACCAAGTGACGCTTTCAACAATTTACCTCCTCCAGTTCCTGACTATAACAAAGCACAAATAATTATAAGTAGGATGGTTTTGATGTAACAGAAGGGAAGCAAGCAAGGTCTCAACAATGAATAAATCCTAGAGGAATTATGGAATTAAGTATCACATTAAGATATAAATATAATTCAGGTTGAGGAAAATTATTCTATCATCCTTCAATTTGAATGTTACTTGACATGAAATCATCAAGGGAAAGAACTCCAATGATATTTTGTTTTCCTTTTTAATTTTGTTCTTTTTTACCATCTTGATTAATGATAATAACATCAATGAAAGCCGCTTTAAATGTAAAGATGACAATGCATATTGTTTTCGCCCTTTTAGTCACTTTTCACAAAAGGCAAACACTGAATACTCTACCGGAGAACCCCCAATGACTGAATGTTATTGTCGTTAAGTTACAAATGTACAATCATATACAAGGCACACATACAAAGTATAGGAGCAAAATGGATAATTCAAATGGCTCAGAAATGAAAATTAGTGATGTTGACAAACTTGAAGATAACCCATTTCATCATTAATTCTGAATTTTAATATCACCGAGACAAATGATATATACTGGTCAGCACTGTTGAGAGTAGCAATTAGACCTTTGCCAGGAAAATACTCAAAACTTTCAACAGAAACAGAAGGAAGATCTTTCCCTATGCTATGGTCTACAACCGCCCTGGTATAAAAGGAATGATAAATAATTCAAGGTAACAAGAAAGATTAGGACCTTAATTCATAAAAGAAATATGACCACCACTATTCACAATGGCAAGTTGAGTAGAAATTAGTTATCACCCTCTGTAAATTATTAGAGGGTCATGGTCATGGAATGACTTACACAGAACGCAGACTCAACATACAAGGGATAAACAATTTCATTTTATGCCATACCTTCCAATAGGATGAGTAGTACCCTTCTCCATAGCAGCTGCTACTGCGAGTGCTTCTACTTCACAGCTGGGAATGCAACAGGAAGCAAATTTTGTAGTCTTGATTCCAGTTAGATGTCCATAAATTGGCTCAATTGCTTTAAACATAAGCCCTCCAGTTGTCAATGTCCCAGTTTTATCAAAGGCAACAGTGTGACAGGAAGCTAGAGCATCGAGTACTTGCCCACCTTTGAGCAATATTCTCTATAAAGAGAGTTAGACAGGAGGTTAGGTGCATCATGATTCATATTAAAACCAAACGAGTGCTTTAATAGTTAAGCAATTTGATAAATCTAGGCTTCTACAAGCATCATCAAGTAAACAGGCTTGTTTCAATGATCTCTTACCACAGTCCAAGAAAACGAAAACAACCTATTAGCTCTACCACAAACTTGTGCAAGGCAAAGCTAATAAAAAATAAACACAAGAATGCACAATTTATAAAGGTAGTAGAAAGATGATTATACTAATTGTACAATAACAAAAGTGTTCAGTATAAAAGACTAATATTAGTTGATTCAACCAAAGTACAGAGAAAATAGCAATGGTTAGACTGAGTCTAAGGTATATGAAAAGTCAAAATTAAAACCATATTGCAATGCGGTGGCTTCAATCATTATCCTAACAAGTGAATATAAATACATTTATGAATAAGGCTTGTATACACTTAAGAAAGACCATGCTGACACTGTGAAAGAAAGTGTGTCTGAAAACTCTGTGGTTACACGCGAGCATGACCGATACCTTTCTCACACAGGAACTAACTGCAGTAGCATACGCCAGTGGAGCTACAGCCAAGGCACATGGGGATGCTACCACCATAAGCCCCAATGCTCTGTAGATTGATCCTCTGCAAACTGCATAATCAACACCAAGCATCAGACAGGTGAAGAGACAATGTAAATTGACAATGACACTATCAAAGAATTGTCAAGAGCAAGACAAGTAAAGCTTCAAACTAAAAAGTTTGAATATTTAGTGACAGCTGATGCCAAGTGGAGATATCAGAAGTTATGATTACTAAAACTAAGAAATGTTGCTAAGTACTACCACAGTTGGCACCGATGCTGCTTCAAACTCCTCAATGTTGTGGGTTCAAGTGGAATTGGGTGTGCAATTTCATCAGATGGGAATAAGTATTTTTTCCTTCTTTTTACTGGGGGTTTAAGGGCAGTATAGGAAATGTTTTTTAAATGAAGACATGTTAGCAGAAGAGGCTTTCCTTAGCAGATATAAGGGGTGCATACCATGGTTAACAACATTAATGGCACATGGCAATATAAAGAAACGCCTAAAGTAAACTGTAAAGCAGCTTAAACTAAGATTTTACCTGCAGTGCTAATGAATGGCCACTTAAAAAGAAAAGGCCCAAGGACTGCAATGGCAACTGATAAAACTACAACAACCTTGCTGTAACGCTCACCAAAGTCATCCAACCACCTTCGAAGCTTAGGCTTATTCAATTGTGCTTCTTCAGTCAACTGCACAATCCTGCTAAGTGTTGATTCTTTCCACATCTTTAGTACCTAATATGAAATAATCAAGGGAAAAACACAAAACATAAGTGGAGGATGTGAACTAGAAATGACAAAAAAAAAGGTTCCCTGCAAGAAAACAATTTACCACTTTTCAAATAAACAATTTCAGAAGATAAAGAAGTCAAATTTTTCTACATTTACTGTTCTGAAAACTCATAAACACACCTTACAATCATTCTACCATCCAAATTTCTTGCCCCACCTGGAATCCTATCTCCAGCTTTCACCTCCAATGGTTTGATTTCACCAGTCAAATGCTCAATAGTAATTGTTGCACTACCTTGGAACACTTCACAATCTACAGGGACAGCCTAGTACCATATCAAATCATTAAACTTTCACTTCTAAGGTAAAACTAAAAAAAATCTTCAAAATATTAACCCAGTATAAAATCCATATTCTTATTATCACAGACCTCACCAGTGGTGACCAGAATATAGGAGCCGACCTCCACATCATGCACAGGAATGCTTCGATATGACAAATCGGACACATTTGGCAAATTAGCATCATCTAAATCTAGTACAAGTGCCGAATCTGGATAGTTTTCCTTTAACTCCTTCACATCTATCATTGAACGACTAGTAAAAAATTCTTCAGCTGCAAGTAACCAACTTCCAAGATCACAACAAAGAAACATAGTATGCCTCAGAAACAAATTTCACAAAAGCTTGAAACACTCACCGATATGAGCCATATTGAACATTGCAAGAAGCAAACCTCCTTCCAAGGCATTCCCCATAAAAACAGAGGCAAAGGCAGCAAGTGCCATAAGTACATGAATGTTCACTTTTCCACCAGCAATATCAATAATGGCATCAAATGCCGCTGAAACCTGACCCATACAAACAAAATGCAATACAATCAAAGGTGATTTAAAATACAGTAAAATCAGATATGGAATCAAACATAGTTACCACTCATTTCATTTAAAAATTGAAATTTTTTAATTATCTGATAGTACAATTTTTTATGCAAGAATTAACTACCAAAGGGAACTTCAAAGAGGAATGGAGTCTTACCCCGACGAGAGGGAAAGCGAGGAAAAGGAAGGAATTCTGGAGAGGCTTGATAATTGGTTTGGGGACCAAATAAGGGCAAGCAGCGGCAGCAATAAACAGTGCAGTGGCGCAGCAGCAGAGCTGAAGGTGCTCTCTCAAGTAATTGGCCAAGTCCATCCATCGAATGGCTTTAGCGAACCCGATCACAGCCCTCTGGGGCCCATTCAACTGACCAGGATGGTGATGATTGTGGTGATGATGGGGATGGTCATGGTCGTGATTGTGATTGTGGTGGCCATGGTCATGGTCGTGATCGTGGTGGTGGTGGTCGTGATTAGCGACGCAGCGGATTCGGAGATTGTAGGAATTGAGACGAAGAAAGAGGGATTTGTAGCGGGTGGAGAGGGGAGAGAAAAACAAAGGTTTTAGCTCGACAGAGTTGAGGCGTCCGAGTCGTCGTCGGCGTAAAGGGCGGCGATTCAGAGGCGAGAAATGGGTTAGTGAAAGGGAGTGAGTTTCCATTTGCAAACTCAGGCCATCAATTTTGTGGGTGTCGCGGCAAGGCAAGGCAAGGCCTTGGGTTGAAACTTCGGGTGTGGGATCTGGGGTTTATTAATAATAATGCCTATATTAAAAGGAGAAAGAGGGAAGAAAAGGAAAATGGGGAACATGAGCACATCTTTACCAAATGAAATGAACCATTGGCATTACCCTCATGATGATGATAGCATATGCTACGTGTTGTGGCCATCCCCTGTATAGGGCCACAACCGGGTAGATATATGTGGCCAGCTATGTATAAGGCCCCATGGTTGAGTAGGTAATAAGTTGTCCTCGTTTCAATCATCGTTATGTTTAGGGAAAGAGCATGTATTTCTATAGTTAGGGAAGAGTGCCCTCGTTTCAAGCATTTTAGTGTATACTCGGATCATTTCCATAAAATTATTTTCGCATATATGTAGGGGGTGGACAGTCGGCAGAGTTTGGACTGATCCACTGGTACAGGTACGTATCCTACACACCATCGAGGCGGCCCCTACCACCCAAGTCGATGGTGTGGGTGAGTCTTCTTTTGTAACCCGAATATTTCTTTTATTTAATAAAACCATTTTTTCCTTCGGGGAAGGTGGGGGTCGATTATGGGCATCCGTTATGCCCTACGGTATTGACTCGTGGCTTGAGGGATTATGTTGTGGCTTAAGAACTGACGCGTTGCTTGTTTTATCTTGAGCAGATCTACAGAGAACAAGGTTGACTTGGTCGGGAAGCGTCCCTTTCAAGTGTCGCACGGTATACTTACTGAGTGAACAAAGATACACCGAGAACAAGGGCCGACTTGGTCGGGAAACGTCCCTTTCAAGTGCCGCACGACATACTCGTCGAGTGAACGAAGGTATGGCCGTGACACTTAGTATCAGAGCAAGGCTTTCGAGCCGGGTTGATGTGAATTTAAACTTTGTACGACATTAGATTGTTGGACTCCACACCAAGCGCCCTCGTAAAAAGAGTGGGTTGGGTGAGTCAACAATGTTAAACAAATTGAGGGTTGGTTAGTGCACGGAGGTGCTTATTATCTTCGTGCAGTGGCGCTCATTCCTTTTAGCACAGTGGTGCTTGGTTATGAATTTGTGGCACAGAGGTGCATGTGAGTTTTATAGTGGAGCCAGCACACAGAGGTGCCTGTCGGTAACCACTATAGCGATCGAAGCATACGCGGTGCTTGATCTTTATATTGCACATATGTGCTAATGAGTTGGACCTGGTGGGATCAGTACACAAGAGGTGACTGGCGCTAACCACTATGGTTGTTTTAGTACAAGAGGCACTTATTTCGTATTGCACAGAGGTGCTAACGGGTTGGACCTGGTGGGATCAGTACACAAGAGGTGACTGACGCTAACCACTATGGTTGTTTCAGTGCAAGAGGCACTTATTATTTATCGCACAGAGGTGCCAACGAGTTCAACATAGTGTCATCAATTCACAGAGGTGATTGACGTTACGCATTATGGTTGTTTGGGTGTAGAGACACTCAATACGTCTTAGAGTCTTAGCTGGGTTGTCATAGTGAAATCAGTACACAAGAGGTGTCTGGCGTTAATCACTATGGTTACTTCAGTATTGAGAAGCTGACTACCTGTAAATCGATGATGCATGTCTGGTAATCATATTGAAATCAGTGCACAGAGGTGTCTGTTGTTAACCAAAATGATTATCCTAGCATGATGTCGCTCGGGAAGTAACCCAATATGGTGCTCATTTATGTTCAGCACAGAGGCACTTGTTGTATTGAAAAGAAGAGTGTTGTTGGTTTTCTGGCACAATAGTGCCTAACTTGATCAGTGGGAATCTGACAATTATTTTCTTTTCTTGGCACAATGGTGCTTGGCTGTGTTTGCAGGATACAGCGGTGCATACTTACTTTTCGAAAAGGCTAAAAGTCGAAGCAATAGGTCAGTTGATCCTGTTAAATTTGAAGAGCTGGAAGCTACAGTAGCTGCCATGAGAGCTCATATAGTCACGAGCGATCGTGTTAGGGAAATTGAGAAAGCCCAATAGGAACTGGCGGATGCCATAAAGGAACTCAATAATGAAGCAAAAGAAGCTATGAATGACCTTAAGAATGAGTTGGCTAAACTCAAATGTCTCATCAACCTAGTCCAAGTGGTTGTAGGCAATTCAACTACAGGTGACAGGGGCCAAAGGGCCAAGATCCCAGATCCTGAACAGTTTGAAGGGAACAGAGATGCCAAAGAACTTGAGAATTTCTTATTTGACATTGAACAATACTTTCGAGTAGTGCATACGACATCAGATGAGGATAAGGTCTCCACTGCCTCGATGTATTTGATAGGGGATGCCAAGTTGTGGTGGCAGTCCAAGTTTAATGGCAATATGTGCTCCGTCAAGACTTGGGAAGAGATGAAGAAGGAATTGAAGAATGCATTCCTCCCAGAGAATGTGGAGTATAATGCACGGAAGAAGTTTAGAGATCTCTCA
The DNA here is from genome assembly GCA_019671005.1 of Hibiscus mutabilis. NCBI lineage: Eukaryota > Viridiplantae > Streptophyta > Magnoliopsida > Malvales > Malvaceae > Hibiscus > Hibiscus mutabilis. The sequence continues at coordinate 27,778,894 of CM033738.1, forward strand.
CACACAGGGGCAGTACGTGAGTATGTGAGAGAGTTTGCCACGTTAATGTTAGACATCAAGGATATGGCCGAGCAGGACAAAATGTTCTACTTTCTAGAATGACTCAAATTATGGGCGAGAACAGAGGTCCAGAGACAAAGACCGCAAAATGTGGCTGAGGCGATGGCTGCTGCCGAACGACTTAGTGATTATAGTGAAGGTTCCACAAAGCGTAAGGGTACCTCGCAAGTGGTGATGGCAATAGTCGGAGCAATGGGAACGGTAACAACGGAGGGAATGGTAATGTCAATGGCAATGGTACTGGTAATAGCATTGGCCATGGTAACGGAAGTGACAGTGGGATAGCAAGTTACAAAATGGCACGAGTAGAAAAACCTTCAACTTGGGGAAGAGATAGAGGACAAAACAATGATTCCTCGAGGTGACGGCTACGTTGCTTTCTTTGTCAGGGCCCTCACCGACTGGCAGAATGTCCACAGAGGAGTGCACTATCGGCGCTAAGAACTACTCCAAAAGGTTCGGACCAGGTTGGCCACCAATTGGATGACAAGAAGGATGAACCAGCTAGAATGGGTTCTATCCGTTTCTTATATTCTATGCAAACAGAACAAGCCAAGGCTAGGACAGAACCAAGGAGAGGCTTGATGTATGTGAACATAATTTTGAATGAGAAAGTCACAAAGGCCTTGGTAGACACAAGAGCAACTGACTCCTTCATTTCTCCAGAGGAAGCGGAAAGGTGCAATCTGACTCTGACCAAGGATGTGGGGCGAATAAAAGCTGTGAACTCTGAAGCATCAAGTATGTGGGAAAGTGTAAGGAATGCGAAGACCAAGATTGGATCATGGGAGGGAAAGGTTAGCTACACAGTAGTCGCTATGGATGACTTTGATGTCGTCATAGGTTTGGACTTCATGTTATATGTGAAAGCCATTCCAATCCCTTCGGCGAGTTGCTTGATCTTCCAAGGGGAGCAACCAGGAGTGGCAGAGGCCAAGATTCTTCCAAAGGCTATTGGGAAGACGTTGTCAGCAATGCAATTATATAGGGATGGAGTAGATGTTTCTGGGAAGCGTGGAGCTCAAGTCTGCCAAGTCAACGAGGACGTCGACAAATTAGGTAGGGGAGAATGTTGTGGCCATCCCCTGTATAGGGCCACAACCGGGTAGATACATCGTGGCCAGCTATGTATAAGGCTCCATGGTTGAGTAGGTAATAAGTTGTCTTCATTTCAATCATTGTTATGTTTAGGGAAAAGAGTTTGTATTTCTATAATTAGGGAAGAGTGTCCTCGTTTCAAGCATTTCAGTGTCTACTCGGGTCATTTCTATAAAATTATTTTCGCATATATGTAGGGGGTGGACAGTCGGCAGAGTTTGGACTGATCTACTGGTACAACTACATATCCTACACACCATCGAGGTGGCCCCTACAGTCCAAGTCGATGGTGTGGGTGAGTCTTCTTTTGTAACCTGAATATTTCTTTTATTTAATAAAACCATTTTTTCCTTCGGGGAAGGTGGGGGTCGACTATGGGCATCCGTTATGCCCTACGGTATCGAATCGTGGCTTGAGGGATTATGTTTTGGCTAAGGAACTGACGCGTTGCTTATTTTATCTTGATCAGATCTATAGAGAACAAGGCTGACTTGGTCGGGAAGCATCCCTTTGAAGTGTCGCACGGTATACTTACTAAGTGAAGAAAGATACACCGAGAACAAGGGCTGACTTGGTCGGGAAACGTCCCTTTCAAGTGCCGCACGACATACTCGTCGAGTGAGCGAAGGTATGGTCGTGATACTACGCTTCTTGCCATTCGATTCATTTCCAAAGTAACAGTGACGGGGTGGGTCTGCTCCACTCCACTTTTATTCTCTCTCTCCTTATGAATTTATTTTTAAAAATATGAGCTTTGTTAAAAAAAATTACATTTAATATTAGAATTTTTATTGCCAAGCTTATGAGAAAAATAGTACCTACTAACATTATCCATTAATAGCATCATCAATTATAATATTTGAAATACAATCCGGGCATTCAAAATAAAAATAATTACATTGTTGTTCAACAAATGCCCAATGGGCTAACGTATGAGCTGACACATTTCTCAATTAGTGTATGTAGGCAACTGATATGTGATGACGCCATTGGGGAAGGTCCCTAGCCTCGGTCAAATCTTGGGCAAAAGTCGATCTACCCTAAGACCGGGAATGAATCATGTTGACCAATTTACAGCATCTCCCTAGATCAATACCCTCGGCCATCCCTAATCTAAAGAAAAAATAATTTTCGAGTGAAAACATGGCTCTCGACTGTCTCTGCTGAGGTCGCTTGTAACACCTGAAAACTAGTCTAGTCGAAATTGGGTTCTAACAATCGGAAACCCTACACCGAAAAAGTCCAAATATTGTATTGACTTTGACCGTATGGTCAATTACATTGACGTTGGACTCTAATTGAGTCAATTTATTGATTAAGGACCTTATCGAATTTATCGAAAAACTATTTTAGTGACTAAATTGTAAAAATTGAAAGTTTGACAACAAAAGTGTAAAGATTGAAAAGTTGAAGGACCATTTCATAATTTTCCCATTTTGGGATGAGTCACCTACTAGCTTGCCTCCTTCCTACAATAACTTTGTTAAAAGAGATTTAAAAGATGATAGAAATTAATGGCTATCATCATATTCTTAAAAAGTAAGGAAAAGTTAGAAAATAATTAAAAATAGCTTACCCTTCACCAAGGGTAACCACCACTGATTATTGATTTAAGAAAGTGAGTGTTTTATAACACCAAAATCTTTGCTATCATCTTCTATTCTTATCATCTTCTTCCTTCAAGCAAGTACCTCCCCACCTTTAAGCTAGCACCTCCATTGTTGAACTTTTCAAGGTTCAAGTTTGCTTCGATCCATTGATTCCATCGTGTAGCCATCAATTTGGTAAGCTAAATCCCCAAACGATTGATCAATTCCATGGATTATTGAGGTTTAATTTTGAGTTGAAGCTATTGAGCACTTAAGTTAAACCCATGTTTCTCAAGACTTTAATCCATGGATATCTAATAACTAGTAGCTACTTCAAGCTTGGCTATCAATCTTGATATCGTTGTATCAATTTTAACACTTCATATTGTTTTACCTAGCTCAAGAGTTGGATAAAGAAGTTCCATCATCTCCATCAAAAGCTAAGAACAAGGGAGTGGTCATCCGAAAGCCTTAGGAGCTTCGAAAAGCAAGGTGAGTGTAGTTGAAGTCTCGAGAATAGGCTAGGTGCCTTTCCCGGTTTCATTGATATTGATTTTTGCATAGCTAACCTTTTTGTTAAGGATATTGCATCGAACCTCTTTGAAGGCTTCATTGGTAAGCTATTGTATCGAACATCGACCATAGTATCATTGTTATTGTTATTGTCACCATTGTAATATTGTCACATAGAAATATTAACTATTGGATATTAAATAGGCATTGATAATTGATATAGCCATCAAAATATTGATCATTGATATTGCTATTGTCATCGAAACATTGCCATAGATATTACCATTGTCATTGAACATCGACATTGATATTGCTATTGAAGTATTGATATTGACATCATTGATATTTTTACCATTATTGCCATCGACATCGTTATTCTTATTGAACCTTGGATTCGAAAAGACATTGGATACAATTGGCATGCCATAGAATTCATGAGCTTATTGATTTGGGTGGACTACAGTCCTTGGGTTACGACCTTTATTGTGGTGAGGCGGAGGGACTAAACCATTCATTGATTTGGCGAGGCGTAGGAATTCGTGTATCCACTATCTTGTTTCGATCCAACACTATTGACATATGTCAAATATGTTATTGAATATGGTTACAACACTGATATTGTCATAACATTGATATTGCCATAGCATTTGTAACACCCCGAATTTTTGCCCCAAATTTAAAACTCTAATTTTAAAATCCCTAAATTCAAAACCCTAGAAATTGGGAATTTAAATATGAAACCCTAATTAAGAAATTTGAGGATTAATTAAAATTTTTAAACGAATTTCATGACCTTTTTATATAAAAAAATGATATTTGGTGCCTATTTTGTGAACCCTAGAAAAGTACAAGGACTTACCTTGTAATTTATCCAAAATTTTGGTTATATAAGCCACGATTCCCCTGCAATTTTGTTTATTTTGCCGCAGCCGGTCTTCCCCTCTCCCTCTCTCGATTTGTATTCGAAACACATATTTCTTTTCTTTTTTCTTTTTTTGTTTATTTAATTCGATCAAACCCCGCTGAGTCTCTGCACTGCTCAATTCAACTATGTCTTCGGTTGACTTGAAGATCAACTATTCAAATCAGATAAGTATTCTTGTATCATTAAATTTTCGTTAGATTAGTATTTAGGAATAATTCTTTGATCATAGTGATAATAGTAATAGTGTTATCGTAGGATTATTCTCATAGGTACCAATACAGCTAAACCAGTGCTTCTGATCGTGGGAAACACATTACTCAGTATGTTGAGTTTGCTTTGGCTAAGGTGTGTTTTCTTCTGGTGCTATAAATAAATGATTTTTATATGGTTTTATACCTTGCTTGATTATGATCTGCATTATGGCTTGTATGGTTGACATCATATTCATACGATTTTAGAATGTGTTTTAATTATGATTTATAAAATATTTGATTTTGAAATATTGGATTTACGAAACTATGATTTACAGAATTATGGAATATGATTTATGGATTTATGACGTATGTTTATGGAATATCAGATTTATGGAATTGTGTTTATGAAATTTGAGTTTTAAACATCATACATGTATGTGCATGGGTTGGGAATTATAAAGAGGAAGTTCAGTGGTTTCACCATTCAGGCTGAATTCCACTTCGAATGGAGGACGTAGCGAGGAGGTTATGGGAACCTTCCTCATCTTTGGCGGACGTAGTTGGGTGCATTACATTTCACTTGTGATATTATACCATTTGTTTTATGCTTTAAAGAATTTTAAGAAAACATTACTATGTTTTATGATTATGGTTTCCTTTGCACTTTAGAGACACACTAAGCTCTTTAGCTTACTCCCCCATAGTTTCCTCTTACAGATATCTTTGGACTTTAGGTGACGTGGTACTTGGAGGATCTCACATTTTATCCTGTTATTTTGTTATTCAGTACGAAACTATTTTTAGTTATTCAGATTATTATTTTGAGACATTGATGTAATTTCATACTTTGAGACTAATTGTGTTTAGAGATTATTTTTGGCATTCATTTATTGTGGTTTTATTTCAAAGATTTTATTTAAATATTCGAATATTAAAGATGATATTTGTATTTTATTATTATGAGATATTTATTAAATTATAGTTATATATATTCTTTTTAAATTAAAGTATAATTTTAAATTTGGTTTTTCTGAGGGTTAAGTTTTCAAATGTGACTTCCTAGATTCAACCTATTTTTTTCTGGGCCGGGTTTAGGGGGTTACATTTAGTGGTATCAGAGCGTAGGTTCAACCCTCGGACTGTGAGGCTCACATAAAACTTTAAACCAAAAATGATTTTTGCATGCATATTAAATATTTTTTTGGGCAATATAGGATTTTCTAATAAATTGTTATTTTAAAGAATTAAAGATATATTTTGATAGAAACTCCGAGTAAAAATTCTGATCTTAGGTAATTATTTGTAGATAGTTAGGTATGTCACCTCGTAGGAGCTTTATATTTGAGTGTGTTTCATCTAGATTCAAATCTAGAAAAAAGTGCACTCATTAATTAGTGACTACTACTCCAAACATAGAATTACTCGTAATCTTTCCACCATGTTGTATCAATAGGTATTCTTTCGAACCACGTGAATCCTTAAGCTATGTTCTTTTGACTAATCATTATAGATCATAACTCGAATCCTTATCAAGGACCCGAACTTTGGTTAATCGGACAAATGATCGTGACTGTACTCGTTCCTACGAATTTGAAATCAAAGCCTCTCTAAAAACTATGTGTTGTCATTTGTGACATGATTTGAAATGTTCCTTTAAGTTTCTATCTAAACATCCATGCTTTTGGGAATCTGCCGCTAGGTCTGAAAATTTCGAGGATGAAATTTCTTTTAAGGGTGGGAGAGTTGTAAAACCCCAAATTTTTGCCCCAAATTTAAAACCTTAATTTTGAAATCCCTAAATTCAAAACCCTAAAAATTGAGAATTTAAATATGAAACCCTAATTAAGAAATTTGGGGATTGATTAAAATTTTTAAATAAATTTCATGAACTTTTTATAAAAAATAATATTTGGTGCCTGTTTTGTGAACCCTAGAAAAGTACAAGGACTTACCTTGTAATTTATCCAAAATTTTGGTTATATAAGCCCCGATTCCCCTACAATTTTGTTTATTTTGCCGCAGCCAGTCTTCTTCTCTCCCCCTCTCGATTGTATTCGAAACACATCTTCATCTTCATTTTCTTTTCTTTTTTTCTTTTTTTTATTTAATTCGATCAAACCCTTTTGTGTCTCTGCACCGCTCAATTCAACTGTCTTCGGTTGATTTAAAGATCAACTATTCAAATCAGATAAGTATTCTTTTATCATTAAATTTTCATTATATTAGTATTTAGGAATAATTCTTTGATCATAGTGATAATAGTAATAGTGTTATCGTAGGATTATTCTCATAGGTAACAATACAGCTAAACCAGTGCTTCTGATCGTGGGAAACACATTACTCAGTAGGTTGAGTTTGCTTTGGCTAAGGTGTATTTTCTTCTGGTGCTATAAATAAATGATTTTTATATGGTTTTATACCTTGCTTGATTATGATCTGCATTATGGCTTGTATGGTTGACATCATATGCATACGATTTTAGAATGTGTTTTTAATTATGATTTATAAAATATTTGATTTATGAAACATTGGATTTACGAAACTATGATTTACGGAATTATGGACTATGATTTATGGATTTATGATGTATGTTTATGGAATATCGGATTTATGAAATTGTGTTTATGAAATTTGAGTTTTAAACATCATACATGTATGTGCATTAGTTGGGAATTGTAAGGAGAAAGTTTGGTGGTTTCACCCTTCGGGCTGAATTCCATTTGTTTGGTGGTTTCACCCTTCGGGCTGAATTCCATTTCAGATGGCGGACGTAGCGAGGAGGTTATGGGAACCTTCCTCATCTTTGGCGGATGTAGTTGGGTGCATTGCATTTCGCTTGTGATATTGTACCATTTATTTTATGTTTTAAAGAATTTTAAGAAAATATTACTATGTTTTATGATTATGGTTTCCTTTGCACTTTAGAGACACATTAAGCTCTTTAGCTTACTCCCCCATAGTTTCCTCTTACAGATATCTTTGGACTTTAGGCGACGTGGTACTTGGAGGATCTCACATTTTATCTTGTTATTTTATTATTCAGTACGGAACTATTTTTAGTTATTCGGATTATTATTTTGAGACATTGATGTAATTTCATACTTTGAGACTAACTATGTTTTGGGATTATTTTTGGCATTCATTTATTGTGGTTTTATTTCAGAGATTTTATTTAAATATTCGAATATTAATTATGATATTTGTATTTTATTATTATGAGATATTTATTAAATTATAGTTATATATATTCTTTTTAAATTAAGGCATAATTTTAAATTTGGTTTTCTTGAGGGTTAAGTTTTCAAACGTGACTTTCTAGATTTGACCTATTTCTTCTGGGCTGGGGTTTAGGGGGTTACAACATTGATATTGTCCTAGCATTGATATTGCCATAACATTGATATTGTCATAGCATTGATATTACATAGCATTGACATTGTCATATCATAATTTGAATTTCATACCATCGTTATTGTCACTGTTTATGACTACCTCACTAGGCAAAGTATGCCCAATGCATTTCATCTCAGGTTAAGGAAGATTTTTGCAAGAGATCGGGGAGTTAAAGGTTTTTGGCAAGTCACAACGGTACCTAGAGTAATGTTTATTGTCCCTACAAACTCCTAGTATGGTGGCATGATAGTCTGTTAAGTCACTTTTGGCCATTTTGTTGTATATATATGTTGTGTGTGGTTGTGTTATCTTAAGGGCCTAAAATGACACCTTTGAGATTGGCTAATAGTGGTAAAAATTGCATATTTGGCCTAAAAAGGTAAAATCCTAGTAAAATGGATTCACATAGCTATGAAATTTGGCATGATAGTAGATTATGGCTTTATAAACTTGCCTGTAAAATTTCATAGGATTTGGACTTTGTATGATAGGTCAAAATAGATAAAAACCATACCAAATCTGCTATTGCATACCCTGTCGTACCGATACGGGTGATGTCGTATCGTTATGAGTATGCATTTTTGGACCAGGTCAACATTGGTCAATAAGGAGTATCGGTACAAATTTTCGACACTGGAAAATTATTGTATCTAGGTATCGATACGGTCATGTAGGTACCAATACCCTATTTAATCTAATTTGAAAATTAGGGTACGCGTATCGGTACGGCTCAGCTTGTACTGATACCAATATTGAGTTCGAAAGAAATAATATTCATAATAATAAAGGCGTATTAATTTTGGTCCAAGTGTATCGGTTCACATATTGGTCACTAGAATTGATAATGTTCGAATCATGCTTGGCGTACCGGTACGGCCTCTCGAGTACCGATACTGATACAAGTAATTTTATTTAAAAACATTGGAGTAATTCTGAGAAATTATAGAATGGTCACTGAATATTATATGGATTAATTGAAGGGGTAAATAACCTCCGATTGGCATGAAAATTTATATATGCACTGTTTATAGATTAAATATCATATTGGTAAGTTTAATTTTAGAAAAGGACCTCTAAGTTACTAAAATTATAGATTAGTCTCTAAAACTTGTAAAAGTCTAAAATTGGTCATAAATTGATAATTATAGTCCTGTATTGAACTCCATCGTTATTGCATTGTTATTGTACATCATTGTATCATCGAAATAATTATCATAATACTCTTAGACACTAAATTATTGAATATTGATTAGAAATCTTGTACCAAACACCGTATCGAACGCTAGTAGCATACTCCGACCCAGTTCCCTACCGGGCCATGAAGGGGGTGTTACATTTGTGGTATCAAAGCTAGAGTTTAGTTGATTCTAGGACTAAATTGATGTCTATTGTATTGTCATTGCATATGCCATCTAAGAGTTATTTATATAATGTGTATATTGTAACTTACCGACTAAAATGATCTCTTTTCTTTTTATAGTATAGTAGTATGTAGTTAAACAAAGCTCATATAAGCATTGAGTTTCTACCGGCACCTTGATTCATTATGAGGAATCAAGGGGGGGCCCTCCAAGTCTATAAGACTCTTGATAAGAATAATTAAGCCTTGAATTATCAAGGTAGATTGTTGAGCTTAAAGAATTACTGAAGACACGGCTAAAATATTCGAACAATCTTTGACTTCATCGAAGCCTGAATAGGTTGTACAGGCCTCTGTGGCTATAATTTTAACATTTTAACCTCTTATTTCCTATTCTGCCCAATGATGGACTTACACACGCACCGACAGGGTAAGTAATAACCCTGAACTTGTTAGGTATTGGTTATTAAATCATTGTATTGATATTACTGCCATCGAATCAATGCAAGGCTATACCGAGCATTGATATTGGATTATTGAGTCATCGTATTTGACCATGCTACAAAAGTTACATAGAGGAGTTCCGATGGTTAAATAACCCTTACAACTTGACAAATGCCTCGAGATAATTCTCGTCTTCCACTATCATATTGAAAAGGGAGCAATATAGTCCTAAACAAAAAGTGTATTCATAGTCTTCTCCCTTCTACAACATTGCAAGGTTACCGGCTATGTCTTAGATCATTTTTAGAACAACTTATAGTATGAGGGGTTCTGGTCGAGAATTGTAATACTCGTATGTACCTATTGCCAAAAGAGGGTGATTCAAACAATATCGCAAGCACCATTGAATTACACTCATACCTTGATCATGCATTGATGACAATCACTCCTCTAGTAATATTATTTTGATCACCGTAACCAATCCTTTGGGTGATTGTGTCACCATAAGCTTAGTATGCAAAAATTGTCCCTTAATGATTCAAGGGATTCCATTTTGGCCAATCTATTAGTACTTCTAATTCTCGAGTTCGATGTTATACTAGGTTTTGATTGGCTCAGTGAACATCAAGCTTGGGTAGATTGTAGTAAGAAAAAGCTATATCTCCAAGGCCTTGGCAAGGAGAGCATCACCCTTATGAATTCAAAGAATCCTTCATTGTATGCTTCGACATTGGAAGCCAAGAATAAACCTTAAATGCAAGACATTGACACTATTTGTGAATTTCCCAACGTCTTTCCTGATGAACTTCCAGGCTTACCTCTAACCTGCAAAGTAGAATTTGGCATCGAAGTGCAACTTGGAACAACCCCAGTTTCTATTGCACCTTACTGTATGGCAGCAGTTGAGCTTAAGGAGCTGAAAGCTCAAATTCAAGAATTTCTTGACAAAGGCTTTATATGATCGTGGAGAGCTCCAAGCATTTTCGTAAAGAAGAAGGATGGTTCCATGAGGCTATGCATCAATTACCGACAATTGAACAAAGAACCATCAAGAATAAGTATCTATTGCTAAGAATTGACGACCTATTAGATTAACTTAAAGATGTCTCTGTGTTTTCCAAGATTGATTTAAGGTCCAGATATTATCAAATGAGAGTCAAAGAATATAGTGTGCCTAAAATTGCTTTCTGTATAAGATACGAGCATTATGAATTCTTAGTAATGCCCTTTGGGCTAACTAATGCATCGTCAGCTTTTATGGACAAGTTCATGGTAGTATTCATTGATGACATCCTGATCTAGTTTAAGAACACTGTCGAACACCGAGACCACCTCCTTATTATGCTTCAAACTCTTTGGGAAAAAGTAATCGTTTGCTAAATTCTCTAAATGTGAGTTTTGGCTTACCGAAGTTGCCTTTCTTGGGCACATTGTATCGGCTTCAGGCATTCAAGTAGGCCCAAAGAAAATCCAGGCCATCCTTGATTGGCACTCATTGAAGAACATTGGTGAAGTAAGAAGTTTCCTGGGTCTTGCTGGTTATTTTAGAAGATTCGTCAAGGTATTTTTTATGATAACAACCCCTTTGACTAAGCTATTGAGAAAGAAAATTCTATTTGTTTGGACCGAGGAACAACAAAGAAGATTCAATCAATTGAAACAAGTTTTGACCCACGCACCAGTCCTGACCCAACCCGAGTTCGAAAAGGACTATACAGTTTATAGTGATGCATCGTATCTCGGGTTAGGATGTGTATTAATGCAAGAAGGCAACGTCATTGATTATGCTTCGAGAAAACTAAAGCCACATGACATGAATTACTCCACTCATGACTTGGAGCTGGCTGCAGTTGTCTTCGCATTGAAAATTTAGAGGTATTATCTCTACGGAGAGAAATGATATCTCTTCACATATCATAAAAGCCTCAAATATCTGTTGTCATAGAAGGAGTTGAATCTTTGGCAACAGAGATGAATGGGACTCCTCAAAGACTATGATATTGTCATTGATCATCGAATCCTATCCATCGCTTATTGCATTGAACTCATTGTAAATCATTGTATTATAGATCCCCGAGCTATTAATGCTCACTTCCAACTTTGAAAGCACCATTGTCTTGTAGCTAAACTTCAAGTTCAATCTAAGATCATAACGAAAATTAAAGCATTGCAAAATCAAGACCCCGAACTTCAATCCACAGCTTCTAAGTTACAAGATCGTAATGATCCTAACTTCAGAATTAATTCTAAAGGACTGCTATATTTTTGTGATTGTGTCTGTGTACCCAATGATGAATCCCTCCACACCAATATTCTCAAGAAAGCTCATTCGAGTTCCTTTTCTGTTCGCCCCGGTTCTATAAAGATGTACAAGGATCTTCAAGAACTTTATTGGTGGTCGGGCATGAAACAAGCCATAGTTGATTTCGTGTCCAAATGCCTTACATGTCAGTGTGTTAAAGCTAAACACCGTGTTCCTACCGGCTTATTGCAACATATCGATTTACCGCAGTGGAAGTATGAAAGGATCACAATAGACTTTGTTAGTAGTTTGCCTTTAACTCTCGCTAAACATGATTCTATTTGGATCATTGTAGATTGTTTTACCAAGTAACACATTTCCTACTAGATAGAATGGACTATGTTCTTCCTAAACTAGCTGACTCATACATCAAGGAAGTTATCCTACTCTACAAAATACCAAAATCTATCATCTCTGACTGAGATCCATGGTTTGCATCTCGATTTTGGAGATCATTACAAGGAGCCCTGGGTACTAAAGTTAATCTTAGTACCGTTTTTCACCCTCAGTTTGACGGCCAGTCAGAAAGGGTAATTCAGGTAATCATCGAAAACTCCTCCCATTGAATCATTAAAAATCATGTATTGTTATTAAACTCTTCTGTACAGATTCTGGAAGACATGTTACGTACAAGCATTACTGATTTTAGGGGATCCTGGGAGAAATCTCTACCTCTTATTGAGTTTGCCTACCACAATAGTTATAAAACTTCCAATAAAATGGCACCGTATGAGGCGTTGTATGGCAGACGTAGATCTCCATTGTGTTGGTCTGAACTTGGTGAAGGCAAGACGTTGGGTCTTAACCTAATTCGGGAAACTGAAGAATAGGTTACCATTATCTGTAACTGTCTGAAGGCTACCTTTGACCGACAGAAGGCCTATGTGTAATATCCCAATCTTTGCTTAGTGACTAAAATGTAATTTTTGAAAGTTTAGGGGTTAAAGTGTAAACTCTGGAAAAGTTTAGGGACCAAAGTGTAATTTTAAAAAAGTTATGTAATTTAACCCCATAAATGAATAGTTCACCCCCAAGAGTGGTATTTCTGTGTTACTCAGATTTTTCATACAATGCTTATATTATTCGAATTTGGATCGAATAAAATTGTTAAGTGTGCTTAGGCCAGGGAAATATTAGGATGGTTGACTTCCAGGAAGGTCCCATAAAGGTGTTTTTGATCGATATTCTGGAATCAGTAAGAGTAGAGAAAATTCGTATGGATTATCGATAAAGGAATTCTAAGATGAATTTTATTCTATGAAGATTTTCGATAATTATCGGAATAATAGACTAAGGAAAAATTTAGTCTAAGCCCTTGGAAAATGAAGTTTTTATGGGATAATAGAGTTTATTTCCCGAATATGGAAATATAGAATTTTCGGAATAAATCCAATAGCTCGGAGAAGGTAAAATCGTAGTAGAAGTATTTTATGGATATCTGTATATCAGATCGAATTAAAATTTTAAAGACAGTTCCAAAGATTATGGAAAATTCATAAAATATTATTTTATGAATATTTTATTAATGTTGGAGGGATTCTAACTAGATAAAGTTAGAATATGATGGAGTGGTTATAAAGCTCAAAGAAAGAAACTTTAGAAATCGTATTGAATGAAATTTGATCGAATAAATATCATAAATTAAATTTTACGATATTTTGGGAAGGAGGCTGGTTAGAATGGAACCAATTTGGTTCAATTTTTATAGAATGGCAATTTTAAGTAATGTAAGTAAATAAAGTCTAGTTGGAGGGCAAATTTGTCATTTACCATGGATGGCATTTTTGAAATATTTTGAAACTTTGAGGGCAATTTTTAAAGGTCAAATACACATGGATTTAATCATAGCCATTGATTTTTGATGAGATTGAATCTTGGCCATTGGATTAAAAGGGCAAATTAGTAAATTCACTAGTTAAATGAATTTAAAATCCATTTAAACTTTACACATGGATTAAATAGATTAAAAGATGAATACAAAATCATCTTCATCAGCCAAGGGGCTGTTAGAAACAAGAAAGAAGGGGGGAGAAAGGAAATTTTTCAATTTTCAAGTCCAAAATTGAAGAATTAAGCAAAATTAAATTAGGTAAATTGTTATACACTTGATTCTCTTCATCTTGATAGTAATATTGCATGATAAAAGTTAATTTTAGTTCATGTTATTGATGAAGATGATTATGGAATTTGAAGTCTATGATGGAAATTAAAGTTGTATTTAGTAGAATTGATGTTGTAAACATAGAATCAAGCTTGAATTTGGAATAATTCCATGTCCAAGGTTATAAACCCTAGCCCTAAGAATTGGGGATTTTGGTTAGGGAGTTAAATTGAGGATGAAATTGAATAGATTATGATGTTGAGAGCTTGAATTTGACGTCAGATTAAATAATTTTCCCAATTGAAATTATAGGGACAATTTCGAAAAGATTGAGACAAATTAGGGGAAATTATTAGAAAATTTATTTTAGCATTGGAATTATTTAGTCATGGTGAAAGTAGCTTGAATTGGTGATTAGGGACTAAAATGAAAATTTTGAAAAGTTAGGGGACCATTTTGGCATTTTGAAGAAATTAGGGACTAAATTGTCAAAAAATTATTTGATGTTGGAAATGGGTAGAAAATAATATTTTAAGCCTAAATTGACAATTTAGGACCAAAATTGTACATTTGGAAAATTTTGGTGACCTATTCGGCAACTTCAAAAAGTTAAAAGGGGGATTTTGAAAATATTAGATTAAGGAGGGATTAAAGAGTAATTATTGAAAATAAGATAAAATTGGCTTGAAATGATGAAAAAGGACCATTTTGGCAAGAAGGGGAAAATAGAAGATTATTTTGGAAATTTACTGATAGTGGCTTAGATGAAAATGAGCTAGAATTGAAGATTCAAACATGTTATGAAAGTTAAAGGATTGAAATGACAAGAAAAGGAAAAAATTTAAGGACCTTTTCGAAAATAAAGAATTTAGTGAAGGACCCAGTTGAATAAAGTTGAAAGTTAAAGGAAAATTTCAAGAGTGTTAGAAAGTAGATGAATGGTTTATTTGAACATGAATTTATGTACAAAAGTGAAGTAGTGACTAAAATGTCACTTTTATAAAGTTTGAGGATAAAAAAGGTAATAGTCTAAAATTAGTAAATGATTATGGAAATTGTTCAAATTAGGCTTGAACAATTGTTTAATGTTCAAAATGGTCACTAAGGACCTAGGGACCAATTCGGCAACTTTAAAGAATATTGGGGAAATTTTCAAAAAAAAAATATATTCGAATAGTTATGTTTAAGAATCAAGTTCGCAATGTTAGATTTAAGTTTAACGCAAGAGAAATGATGAAAATGTTTGATTGGTCTTATACAGTTCTAAAAGAGATCGAAGGAGAACCAGTGATAAAAAGAAAGATAAGAACCTCGAGTAAGCTTGGTGAGGCGTATTATTACATGGCCCAGGTGAGTGCATTTCTAATTGTTTGCATTTCATTGAAAATGGCATTGCATTTCTCTGTAATACATGATATGATACATTGCTCGACATGCAAGCTTGAAGGAATACCAGGTACGAATTATTGTGTGCATAAATGATGATGCATTATGCATACATGCAATATGGATAACGAAAAGATTAAAATGAAACAAAATACACCCTGGGGTGCAAATGGCACCAGCGATGTGTTTTAATATAAGGAGCAAAGAGCGTCCTCCCGAGTACGTACTCTATATGGCACTACGGTGCAGATAGGCTACGGGGTTTCCATGGGCCTCTAGCCAAACACGATGATAATAATAACAGGATGATTACATGGTAGATCATGAGCATGCAAATGACTGCATAACGATACATGATTCATATGAATGAAATAATACATGATACAAAGATGTTACATGATTTCATGATACATGATAAAAAAGTTATATGTTACATGACTGAGAAGTACACGACATACGAGATAGAAATGCTATTGATATATGATAGAAATGTTACATGAAACATGATAGAAATATTACATGCTATATGATAGAATACATGTTATGCAAATGATGGCATAATGAAGTATGACCATGATAAAGTACACGATATGTAAATGATTACATGTTGAAAGCATGTCCATGATAGAGAATATATTATGCAATAATAACATGATTTATATGATAGTTATGATACATGACATATGTACATTGTGATATACTTACCATGTTACAGAGAAAACGAAATACACTTTTATATATGCCATACTGTATTACATTATTTCATGTTCTTGAAATAAATAAGTTTATCTGCCTCACTAAGTTCATACTTAGCGTATGTCTTTTGTCACACGTAGGTTCTCCGGAATTGCCTAGGGAAGAGGAGTTGAACGTTTGGAAAAATCAAGTTACTACAGTAAGTCACAGTATGTACATCCTTATCGCAAATTGATATCTAGTGGGCATGTAAATATTTTATAATTAAACTGTTTTAAAGTATACATTTACTAGTTAAAGGTACGCTTTTGTGATGAATAGGTTTAGAAATATAGTTTGTTAATAGTAGCAATAAATTTTGGTACAATTAAACATAGTTTAACTCTAATTGTGTAGAAGTTTTAAAATTAAGAAAGGGTCTAGGCAACACACATAGTTTTCGCCTTGAGTTATATTTTTATTTCTATAACTCAATTATAAGTTTTGTAAACCAATTCAGGGTTAAAACTAGCTGCATCAGACGACATAGTTTTAATTTAAAATCGAGGAAGGGTTAAACTAAAAGCTGAATTTTGGTAAAAAAAATTTACAAGTCAAGATATTTTTCAACAAATTTGTAATGTCTTTAATGTATATTCGGCCTACGAGTATACGTTAAGGGTGTTACATTTATTGGTATCAGAGCTACAGGTTTAGCTGATTCTGGAGGCTAAATCGAGTTTAATGTGATTTAATGTTAAGGACATGCCCCTAGGATGTCATGCTACTGATGTACTACTGTGTAACTTGATTATGCTCCTCAATAACATGAATAAGTTTCAGTAGAAATAGATGATGTTAAGTATTGATGGACTACGATAAATGTTTAATTATGGAAATCAAAGGAAGGAAGAAGAATGTTTAAAGCCAAGTATGTTGGCAACTAGTTAAAAGAAAAATGTGCAACAGTCCTAAGTTTGAATAAGGTACTCATACTGTTTATGCGTATGAGCTGAATTTTAATAGATTAAGTCAATATACAGCTAATTTGATACTGACTAAGAAGTCCCCATGAGAATGATTTATCAAGAGGTTTCAATCGGGGCTTAAATAATTGTTTTTAAGTATGAATTTACCGGTTTACTAGAATGTTGTGAATAAAGCAAAAGCTATGGAGAGAACCTGTACTTACTTTAATTAATTCGGGTTCGATTAATATATTGGTACTAAGATAGTAGCCTAAAGAAAAATTTCTATGGAAAATATATCTAATAATGTAATTGTCAGTAATTCTCCTTGGATATAGTGCACAAGTAACTAGAATATGCAAGAAAGGATTATTAGAAATTCAAGGAATTAAGTTCCCAGCAGATTTAATGGAATTTTCATTCCATGAGTTTGAAGTCATTCTTGGAATGGATTGGTTATTTGCATACGGTACAGATATGAAGTGTAAGAAGAAAAGGCTGGTACTTCAAGGACCCAATGGTTTTGAAGTAATCCTTGTGGGGAAAAGAACTAACTGTTTAGAGCTAGTAATCTCTGCAATGACAACTCAAAGGTTGTTATGCAATGGATGTGAAGCATGTTTAATTTATGTGGTGGATACTCAAAGGTCACCTAAAAAGGAATTTCCTGATATAATTCTGGATGAATTACCATGGTTACCTCTGGATAGGGAAATACAGTTTGAGATTCATGTCTATCCGGGAACTGAACTGGTATCAATGATACTATATAGGATGACATCAATTGAGGTAAGGAAACTAAAAGCTCAATTACAAGAATTGCTAGACCGGGGTTACATTGGACCAAGTGAATTACCATGGAATGCTCCGGTATTAATTGTAAAGTAGAAAGATGGTTCTCTATGATCATGTATAGATTATTGATAATGGAATAAAGTAACCATTAAGAAAATGTATCGAAGACAGAATTCAGAACTCATTATGGATATTACGAGTTTCTGGTAATGTTGTTTGGGTTTACAAATGCCTCTGTTGTATTCATGGATTTGATGAATAGGGTATTTCAACCTTATTTGTATTGTTGAGGTCTTTATAGATGATATTTTGGTTTATTCGAAGACCGAAGCTGAGCAAGATTACCATCTTCGTGTGATACTGTAAACTTTAAGAGATTAATAGCTTTATGTCAAGTTTTCTAAATGTAAGTTCTAGTTGCCAGGAAAAGAATATATTTTGAACAATGATGTATTTCATTGCGGTTTGGGTTGCGTGCTAATGTAAGAAGGTCGAGTTGTAAAATGCATCAAGGCAGTTCAAAAACTCATTAAAAGAACTATCCAACGCATGATTTGGAAATGGAAACTGTGATTTTTGCTTTGAAAATCTGGCGACATTATTTGTATGGTGAAAAGTGTCACATTTACACGGATCATAAGAATTTAAAGTATCTGATGACGCAAAAGGATCTGAATCTGCGACAACGAAGGTGGGTTGAATTTTTAAAGGATTATGATGTGGTTATTGATTACCATCCTAGAAAGGCTAATTTAATCGCAGATGCTCGTAGTTGGGAGACATTTTCTGCTTTGCGTATGATGAATGCACAATTGTCATTGGAATGAGATGGTTCGTTGACAGTAGAATTTTAGATAAAGCCAACTTTATTGGATTAATTCGAAGATATGTAATCTATGGATGAAAGATGTCTTGAAAAGAGGAGACAAGCTGAAACTAGGAAAGTATAGGACTATGAAATTAAGCCAAATGGTTGTTTATATTACTGAGGTAAAGTATATATTCCTGATAATGATAACCTGAAGAAAGAGATATTATCAGAGACCCATTATAGTCCATTGACTATGCACCCAATGAGTATTAAGATGTATCAAGATTTGAAAACTTGAAATTGTGATCAGGAATGAAAATAACAATCACGAAATATGTGGTAAAGGGTTTACTATGTCAACAAGTAAAAGCTGAACACCCGGTACCTTCTAGATAACTTCATCTATCTCTATTTCCCAATGGAAGTGGGAAAGAGTAACTATGGATTTTATAATGTGATTGTCAGCTACATCAAGTAAAAAGAATTCAGTATGAGTCATTATGGATTGTTTGACAAGTTTGATCACTTTATTCCAGTTTGAATAGATTATTCGCTAGATAAATATGCAAAACTCAATGTTCAAAAAATAGTAAGACTACATGGTGTCTCAGCATCGATAGTGTCAGACAGAGACCCAAGGTTTACTTCAAGGTATTGAGGTACGTTATTTGAAGCTTTAGATACTAAATTAAATCTTAGTACTTCTTTTCATCCGCAAATAGATGGGCATTTTGAAAGAATTATATGGATTCTATAGGACATGCTAAGAACTTGTATAATTGAGTTTACAAAATCATGAGAAAAATACTTGCCCTTAACCAAATTTGCTTATAACAATAGTTATCAAGCAAATATTAAGATGGCATAGGGAAGAAAGTGCCGAACTCCTCTTAATTTGGTTTGAGTTACAAGATCGAAATGTGCAGAATAACTCAAACGTTAGAAGAGTTGATTTAACACAAGACATGGAGAATAAAGTAAAGATTATTCAGTAAAATTTCAAGGCCGCCCTGGATCGACAAAAAATTCTATGTAAATAAGAAGAGAAAAAGATATTGAATATGGAGTTAGAGAAAAAATGATTTTTTAAGTTTCACCTTGGAAGATAGTGATTACGTTTTTAGTTAAAAAGGAAAACTTAGTCCCAAATTTAATGAGTATATGAAATTCTAAAAAGAGTGGGATTAAGGGATTACCAATTGATTTTACCTCTAGATATGAGTAAGATTCATGATATGTTTCACGTATTCATGCTTCGGAGGTAACAGTCAGATCCTTCACATGTATTCATTTATGAAGAAATTGAATGGCGACCAAATTTGATGTATGAAGAAGAACCAGTGAAAATCTTAGCATATGGAGTCAAAGAATTAAAGAACAAGAAAATTTCAATGCCTAAGATCCTCTAGAGAAATCATAAAGTAGAGAAAATCATTTGGGAAACTGAAGAGAGAATGAATAAGCAATATACGAAATTATTTGAAACGGGTAAACCTTGAAAATTCGAGGACGAATTTTCTTAAGGGGAGGAATTGTAATATCCTAATTTTTGTTTATTGACTAAAATGTAATTTGTGAAAGTTTAGGGGTTAAAGTGTAAACTCTAGAAAAGTTCAAGGACCAAAGTGCAATTTTAAAAAGTTATGTAATTTAAACCCGTAAATGAATAGTTCACCTCCAAGAGTGGTATTTCCGTGTTACCCAGATTTTTCATACAAGGCTTATATTATTCGAATTTGGATCCAATAAAATTGTTAAGCGTGCTCAGGCCAGGGAAATATTAGGATGGGTGGCCTTTGGGAAGGTCCCATAAAGGTGTTTCTGATCAATATTTTGTACTCAGTAAGAGTAGAGAAAATTCGTATGGATTATCGATAAAGGAATTCTAAGAGAAATTTTATTCTATGAAGATTTTCGATAATTATCGGAATAATAAACCGAGTTAGGAAAAATTCAGTCTAAGCCCTTGGAAAATGAAGTTTTTATGGGATAATAGAGTTTATTTCCTGAATATGGAAATATAGAATTTTCAGAATAAATCCAATATCTCGGAGAAGGTAAAATTGCAGTAAAAGTATTTTATAGATATCAGTATATCGGATCGAATTGAAATTTTAAAGACATTTCCAAAGATTATGGAAAATTCATAAAATATTATTTTATGAATATTTTATTAATGTTGGAGGGATTCTAACTAGATTTAGTTAGACTATAATGGAGTGGTTATAATGCTCAAAGAAAGAAAATTTAGAAATCGTATTGAATGAAATTGGAATAATTGGATCGAATAAATATCATAAATTAAAATTTATGATATTTTGGGAAGGAGGCTGGTTAGAATGGAACCAATTTGGTTCAATTTTATGGAATGTCAATTTTAAGTCATGTAAGTAAGTAAAGTCTAGTTGGAGGGCAAATTGGTCATTTTCATGGATGGCATTTTTGAAATATTTTGAAACTTTGAGGGCAACTTTGAAAGTTCAAATACACATGGATTTAATCATAGCCATTGATTTTTGATGAGATTGAATCTTGGCCATTGGATTAAAAGGGCAAATTAGTAAATTCACTAGTTAAATGAATTTAAAATTCATTTCAACTTTACACATGTATTAAATAGAATAAAAGATGAATAAAAAACCATCTTCATCAGCCAAGGGGCTGTTCGAAACAAGAAAGAAAGGGGAGAAAGGAAAATTTTCAATTTTCAAGTCCAAAATTGAAGAATCAAGATAAATTTCAAGCAAAATTAATTTAGGTAAATTGTTCTACACTTGATTCTCTTCATTTTGATAGTAATATTGCATGATAAAAGTTAATTTTAGTTCATGTTATTGATGAAGATGATTATAGAATTTGAAGTCTATGATGGAAATTAGAGTTGTATTTAGTAGAATTGATGTTGTAAACATGGAATCAAGCTTGAATTTGGAATAATTCCATGTCCAAGGTTATAAACCCTAACCCTAAGAATTGGGAATTTTGGTTAGGGAGTTAAATTGAGGATGAAAGTGAATAGATTATGATGTTAGATTAAATAATTTCCCCAATTGAAATTATAGGGACCATTTCAAAAAGACTGAGAAAAATTAGGGGAAATTATTAGAAAATTTATTTTAGCATTGGAATTATTGAATTATGTTGAAAGTAGCTTGAATTGGTGATTAGGGACTAAAATGAAAATTTTGAAAAGTTAGATGACCATTTTGTCATTTTGAAGAAATTAGGGACTAATTTGTCAAAAATTTATTTGATGCTGGAAATGGGTAGAAAATAATATTTTAAGCCTAAATTGACAATTTAGGACCAAAATTATACATTTGGAAAATTTTGGTGACCTATTCGGCAACTTTAAAAAGTTAAAAGGGGGATTTTGAAAATATTATATTAAGGAGGGATTAAAGAGTAATTATTGAAAATGTGATCAAATTGGCTTGAAATGATGAAAATGACCATTTTGGCAAGAAGGGGAAAATAAAGGATTATTTTGGAAATTTATTGTTTTGATAGCGGCTTAGATGAAAATGAGCTAGAATTGAAGATTCAAGCATGTTATGAAAGTTGAAGGATTGAAATGACAAGAAAAGGAAAATTTTAAGGACCTTTTCAAAAATAAAGAATTTAGTGAAGGACCAAGTTGAATAAAGTTGAAAGTTGAAGTAAATTTCAAGAATGTTAGAAAATAGATGAATTGTTTATTTGTACATGAATTTATGTACAAAAGTGAAGTAGTGATTAAAATGTCACTTTTATAAAGTTTGAGGATAAAAAGGTAATAGTCCAAAATTAGTAAACAATTATGGAAATTGTTCAAATTAGGCTTGAACAATTGTTTAATGTTCAAAATGGTCACTCAGGACCTAAGGACCAATTCGACAACTTTGAAGAATATTAGGGAAATTTTAAGAAAATTTTATATTCGAATAGTTATGTTTAAGAATCAAGTTAGCAATGTTAGATTTAAGTTTAACGCAAGAGAAATGATGAAAATGTTCGATTGCTCTTATACAGTTCTAAAAGAGATTGAAGGAGAACCAATGATAAAAAGAAAGATAAGAACCTCGAGTAAGCTTGATATGATACATTGCTCAACATGCAAGCTTGAAGGAATACCAGGTACGAATTATTGTGTGCATAAATGATAATGCACTATGGATACATGAAATATGGATAATGACAAGATTAAAATGAAACAAGATACACCCTGGGGTGCAAATGGCACTAGCGAGGTGTTTTAATATAATGAGCAAATAGCATCCTTATATGAGGAGCAAAGAGCGTCCTCCTGAGTACATACTCTACATGGCACTACGGTGCAGATAGGCTACGGGGTTTCCATGGGCCTCTAGCCAGACACTATGATAATAATAACAAAATGATTACATGGTAGATCACAAGCATGCAAATGACTGCATGACGATACATGATTCATATGACAGAAACGATACACAATACAAAGATGTTACATGATACATGAAAAAGATGTTACATGATAAAGAAGTTATATGTTACATGACTGAGAAGTACATGACATACGAGATAGAAATGTTATTGATATATGATAGAAATGTTACATGAAACATGATAGAAATATTACATGTTATATGATAGAATACATGTTATGCAAATGATGGCATAATGAAGTATGACCATGATAAAGTACACGATATGTAAATGATTACATGTTGAAAGCATGTCCATGATAGAGAATATATTATGCAATAATAACATGATTTATATGATAGTTATGATACATGACATATGTACATTGTGATATACTTATCGTGTTATAGAGAAAACGAAATGCACTTTTATATATGACATATTGTATTACATTATTTCATGTTCTTGAAATAAATAAGTTTAACTGCCTCACTAAGTTTGTACTTAGCGTGTGTCTTATGTCACACGTAGGTTCTCTGGAATTGCCTAGCGAAGAGGAGTTGAACGTTTGGAAAAATTAAGTTAATACAGTAAGTCATAGTAAGTACATCCTTATCGCAAATTGATATCTAGTGGGCATGTAAATATTTATAACTCAACTATTTTAAGTATACATTTACTAGTTAAAGATATGCTTTTGTGATGAATAAGTTTAGAAATATAGTTTGTTAATAGTAGCAATAAATTTTGGTACAATTAAACATAGTTTAACCCTAATCGTGTAGAAGTTTTAAAATCAAGAAAGGGTCTAGGCAACACACATAGTTTTCACCATGAGTTATATTTTTATTTCAATAACTCAATTATAAGTTTTGTAAACCAATTCAGGGTTAAAACTAGCTGCATCTAGGCGACATAGTTTTTAATTTAAAACTGAGGAAAGGTTAAACTAAAACCTGAATTTTGGTAAAAAAATTTACAAGTCATGATCTTTTTCAACAATTTTTTAACATCTTTAATGCATATTCGACCTACGAGTATACGTTAAGGGTGTTACACTATGCTGATCTCAAGCGAATGGATATATAGTATGAGGTTGGAGAGAAAGCCTTCCTTAAAGTTTCATCGTGGAAGAGGATTCTGAGGTTTGGTAAAAAG
The DNA here is from genome assembly GCA_019671005.1 of Hibiscus mutabilis. NCBI lineage: Eukaryota > Viridiplantae > Streptophyta > Magnoliopsida > Malvales > Malvaceae > Hibiscus > Hibiscus mutabilis. The sequence continues at coordinate 27,803,049 of CM033738.1, forward strand.
GGGAAGCTAAGTCTTCGATTCATTGCCAAAAAAGTTGGCCCTGTGGCTTATCGATTGTCTTGCACTTAGAATTGAGCAAGATTCATGGTGTATTGCACGTATCAATGCTTCGTAAATACAGCTCTATTCCTTCACATATTATTGAGCCAGAGTTTGTAGAGATTTAACCTGATTCGACCTATAAGGAGGAACCGATTCATATTCTTGCAAGGGAAGTCAAGAGACTTCATAACAAATATGTTCTATTAGTCAAGGTGTTCTAGAGGAGCCACACCGTTGAGGAAGCAACTTGGGAACCAGAGGAGACAATAAAGAAGTATTACCCCTATCTCTTTGATTTAGGTAAAGTTTAAGGATGGATTTTTCTTAAAGGGTGAATTGTAACACCCTAAAAATCAATCTAGTCGAAATTGGGTTCTGGCGATCAAAAACCCTACACCAAAAGGTCTAATTATTGCATTGACTTTGACCGTATGGTCAATTACATTGACATTGGACTCTAATTGAGTCAATTTATCGACTAACGACGTTATTAAATTTATCAAAAAATATTCAGTGATTAAATTGGAAAAATTGAAAGTTTGGGGGCAAAAGTGTAAAGATTGAAAAGTTAAGGGACCATTTCATAATTTTCCTATTTCGGGATAAGTCACCTACTAGATTACCTCCGTCCCATGTGAACTTTGTTAAAAGAGACTGAAAAGATGATAGGAATTGATGGCCATCATTATAGTTTTAAAAAGTAAGGAGATGTTAGAAAAAGGATTAAAAAATAGCTTACCCTTTACCAAGGGAAACCTCCACCAGTTATTGATTTAAGAAAGTGAGTGTTTTATAACACCAAAATATTTTCTATCATCTCCTATCCTTATCATCTTCTTCCTTCAAGAAGCACCTCTCTACCTTTAAGCTAGCACCTCCATTGTTGAACTTTTAAAGGTTCAAGTTTGCTTCAATCCATTGATTCCATCATGTAGCCATCATATTGAGCACGTAAGTTAAACCCATGTTTTTCAAGACTTTAATCCATGTATATCTAATAGCTAGTAGCTACTTCAAGCTTGGCTGTCAAAATCGATATCGTTGTATCAATTTTAACACTTCCTATTATTTTACCTAGCTCAAGAGTTGGAGAAAGAAGTTCCATCATCTCCATCAAAAGCTAGGAATAAGAGAGTGGCCATCTAAGAGCCTTAGGAGCTTCGAAAAGCAAGGTAAGTGTAGCTGGAGTCTTGAGAATAGGGTAGGTGCCTTTCTCAGATTCATTGATATTGATTTTTGCATTGCTAACCTTTTGTTAAGGATATAGTAGCGAACCTCTTTGGAGGCTTTATTGGTAAGCTATAGTATCGAACATCGACCATATTATCATTGTTATTGTTATTGTCATCATTGTAATATTGACACATAGAGATATTGACTATTGGATATTGAAATAGGAATTGATCATTGATATAGCCATCGAAACATTGATCATTGATGTTGTTATTGTCATTGAAACATTGCCATAGATATTACCATTGTCATTAAACATCGACATTGATATTGTTATTGCTATTGAAGTATTGATATTGACATCGATATTGCCATTGTTATCAATATTGATGTTGTCACCATCATTGCCATCGATATGGTCATTGTTATTGTTATTGCCATCGACATTGTTATTGTTATTGAACCTTGGATTCGAAAAGACATTAGATACAATTGGCATGCCATAAAATTCATGAACTCATTAGTACGGTTGGACTACGGTCCTTGGGCTGCGACCTATGTTGTGGTGAGGCAAAGGGATGTTTGTATTATTGGTCATTTGGCGAGGTAGATGGACTAGACCATTCATTGATTTAGCAAGGCGTAGGAATTCGTGTATCCAGTATCTTGTTTCGATCCAAGGGAACACTATTGATATATGTCGAATATGTTATTGAATATGGTTACAGCATTGATATTGTCATAACATTGATATTGCCATAGATTGATATTGTCATAGCATTGATATTGCCATAGCATTGATATTTCCATAGCATTTATATTGTCATAGCATGATTTGAATTTCATACCATCGTTATTGTCACTATTTATGACCACCTCACTAGGAAAAGTAAGCCTAATGCATTTCCTCTTATGCATTTCAGGTTAAGGAAGTTTTTTGCAAGAGATCGGTGAGTTAAAGGTTTTTGGCAAGTCACAACGGTACTTAGAGTAATGTTTATCGTCCCTACAAACTACTAGTATGGTGGGATGATAGTCTGTTAAATCACTTTTGGCCATTTTGTTGTATATATATATGTTGAGTGTGGTTGTGTTATCTTAAGGGCCTAAAATGACACCTTTGAGATAGGCTAAAAGTGGTAAAAATTGCAGATTTGGCCTGAAAAGGTAAAATCCTAGTAAATGGATTCACATAGCTATTTGGAATAATAGTATATTATGGCTTTATAAACTTGCCTGTAAAATTTCATAGGATTTGGACTTTGTATGATAGGTCAAAATGGATAAAAACCAGACCAAATCTGTTATTACAGACCCTGTCGTACCGATACGGGTGATGTCGTATCGATATGAGTATGCATTTTTGGACCAAGTTAACGCTGGTCAATAGGTGTATTGATACTGCCTTGGGCATATCAGTATAGATTTTCAACGCTCGAAAATTACTGTAGCTGGGTATCTATACGGTCATGTAGGTACCGATACCCTATTTAATCTAATTTGAAAATTAGGGTACACGTATCGTACGGCTCAGCCTGTACCGATACCAATATTGAGTTCAAAAGAAATAATATTCATAATAATAAAGGCGTATCGATGCTGGTCCAAGTGTATCAGTATGCATATTGGTCATTGGAATTGATAATGTTCGAATCATGCTTGGTGTATTGGTACGACCTCTTGAGTACCCCGATACAGGTAGTTATGTTAAAAACCATTGGAGTAATTCTGAGAAATTATAGAATGTTCACTGAACATTATATATGTTAATTGAAGGGGTAAATGACCTCAGGTTGGATTGAAAATTTATGTGTATACTTTTATAGATTAACTCTCATATTGGTAAGTTTAAATTTAGAAAAAGACCTCTAAGTTACTAAAATTATAAATTAGTCCTTAAAACTTGTAAAAGTTTAAAATTGGTCATAAATTGATAATTATAGTCATGTATTGAACTCTAGAGTTATTTCATTGCTATCGTACCACATTGTATCATTGAAATAATTATCGTAATACTCTTAGACACTAAATCATTGAATATTAATTAGAAATATTGTACCAAACATCGTATCGAACACCAGTAGCATACTCTTACCCGGTTCCCTATTGGGTCGGAAAGGGGTGTTACATCGCTCTTGGCAAAGTCCGTGTACATCCTGCTAGTACCAAGCCATTGTGATCTCACGCTATAATACCCATCGCGTCATGTCTTGTTTCAAACTAAACATACCATCTATTGATATCTTGAATGTGCCTGACGGAGGTTTAGTCCACTTTGAAGATGCTCGAGCTTGTGGAAAGCCCGAAGGTAATGGAGCGATTGTGGCACCATTGTATTCCTTGTGTAGGTGTTTTACATTTTCCATAATGAGGAATGCAGACTATATTTTTTTGTGGACCAACACATTACGTCTATTCTATACGTTCCATAGTAGCACAACAAACTCCAGCAAACATGTGTTCTAGAAGGATTGTATCACAATGTTCAAGCTATTCAAAATAGGATGATGACCGATCAGCAAGAGCTCGCCTTGTTTGAAAATCGTGTGAACCTCTCTAGTAGAAGAACAATCTCTCAAAGCATGTACAACTGTCTCTACTTCTATTTGGCACAAAGGATAAACTCCATCCGAAGAATTATGGACTCCAATTTGAGCATTAACCGGAAGAGCTTCATGTACAACCCGCCATATAAAGACTTTGATCTTTGGTAGCACCTTGAGCTTGGATAATGTATACCACAACTTCGGAGGTGGTGTTGGTGTGTGATACTGTCTCATTAACAATGCATAGCCCGATAGAGTGGAATAAGTTCCACTAGAATGATTACAAAAAATCAGAAAATCTGAGCATTTATTTGAAATAGCACAACGAAGAATAGCTTCAACATCTGTAGATGTGAACACATGTTGGACCTTGTTAATATCTGTAACCCCCTTGACCCGGCCTAATCGTTAGACCCGAACCAAGAAGACCACATTGGGTTTGTCACCCTAAACCCAAACTATTTTACTCGAAAACTAGGTCTATTTTTTCTTTTATCTTATTTAGATGCATTGTTAATACCTACAATGTGCATTCAAGCAGTGATTCAATTTTCATTCGAAACAAACATCAATAAGGCATTCAATTGCAAGCACAAGCATTTTAGGGACCAAAATTCAAATCCATATAGTTACAAGGACTTATAAAAGTTTCATGTTACTAATATTTAATTAATTATATTTCATTCTAGCATGTCAATTTTCACCTCAAACGGATCACAATTAGGTGTCTAATTTAATAAAATACGAATTAAGGACTAAATCATAAAACTGCCAAAATGCAAAGACTAATACAATTATAAAAGCATCATACTGCAATTATCTATATTATATGCATGCTTTCAAAATCTCAGGTCAATTTGACATCATTTACTTATTCAATTGATGCAATAACTTACGATGACAAAATGCAAAGAATCTAAACTTGGTAAAAACCATTAACTAAACATACTCAAATTACATACAAATAACCTTAACATGCTTCTAAAAATTAAACCATCATAAAACATAAAATCCCAATTAATTACATGTAATACTTCAAAATTTTGGCTAGTGACCAAAATGAATAAAATGAAAGCTTAGTGGCTAAAGTATAAACTTAGGAAAAGTTTAGGGACTAAATTGTAATTTTCAAATGTTATGTATTTTAGTCTCGTAAATGAATAGTTTACCCACAAGAATGACATTTCCGTGTTACTCTAATTTTCGTACAGAATTTGTGTTCAAAGCTATAAAAGGGTTAAGTTCGAGAAAAATTTTGATAATCGAATCGAATTGAATATTTGAGATATTTTGTTAGATGATAAGGAAAGATTAATAATATCTTTTCCATGACTTAATTTGGAAGTATTTAACATGGACCATTGGATTTAAGTTGATTTTCCATGTTAAGTATGAGCCGTTAGATGAATAATGGCAAGATTGTAATTTTGGAAAATTACAAGGGCAAAATTGACAACTACTTATTGGTTTATTTTTGACCATTGGATGAATATTTTGACAAGTGGTAAGCTTTGGAGCATTGGATTCAAGGGTAAAATAATCATTTGACTATTAATGAGATTTTTTTAATAAATATGATTAAATAATGCCATTTGGCATGAAAATAAAGAAAAGAAAAGTGTGGAATTTTGGATCATCTTTCTTCCATTGCTGTGAGGTTTAGAGATGGGAGAAAAAAATTCAAGTTCAAATTTCAAGCATTTAGAGTTGGATTCAAGGTTAGTTCATGAAATACAAATTTGTTCTTCATGGAATTATCTTTCATTTGGTATAAGAAATTCATGGAATAGTTGAAGACATCTCTTGAATTTTGAGGAAAGATAATTTAGAGATTAGGGATTCAAATGAATTAGGATTGTTATGTGATGTTCTATCATTTCTATGCTTGGTTGAAGTTGAAATTGATGGATTCTTGATGGAATATCATTTGATTAATTAGGGTTTAATTTGGGGTTTAAGGATTCAAGTTGAATTTGGAGTTTTCATGAAAGAAAAATGTTGGAACAATATAATTAAAGGTTAATTTGAGGTGTTGGAATGGTTAAAGGATGCTAAAGATGTGAATTATGAAATCTGCCCAGAATTTTAGTCTTTGACAGTGACTTTGGAAATTCACCGAAAATTCCATAAAAATGATTAGGAATTAAGCCAAATACCATTGTATTCTTGGTTTAGTATAGTTTTGTTTAAAACAAACAGTGACTGATTTCGATTGGGATATTAAAAGATATGAATTTTTAAGAGATCAGAAAACAGAGTAGCAGTCTGCTCCTAAATTTAGCACTGGAATTCAACTTTGAAAATTCGTCATAAACCAGACAAGTTGAATTTGGGCTATTAGTTTATATGGTTGAACAAATTATCGAATCTAGTTTCTGTCAGAACAAACAGAATCGAATTTTGAGTTGTATATTGTTTTATAGAAATATTTCTTTGAATGTAGCGCGGCTGACATATTATAAAATGAGTGTCTTATTGGTATTATTAATTATGCATGTAAGGGATGAATGCGAAGCACTCCAGTAAACACGAGAAATTGAAAATTCAATAGATAAAGCAAAGCACCAAACTTGAAGTTCTCTTAAGTTATTCAATTTAGTTTTGGATAAGAAGCGTCAAGGTGAGTGCAATTGCATACATATCATGATACATTGATGTTTTGTACATCATTGGGATGGCTGGCGATGAGCCTACCCGAATTTTATTGTTATTATATTTATGTCATTGAGCATATGAATGACATATTATAAATATGTCAGGATTAGAATTTAAAATGCATTGATAATTTAGTTATTTACATACGTAAGTTAGAAATGTTATTTCGGGTATGAACTGCTCAATATTGAATTATGTTGATATACATTGCCATGGATGAAATAAATATAGACTATATGCCCAAGTATGTCTGAGGGACAAATAGTTGACATGCCATAGAGTTCAACATCAGGCTGCATATTCGGTTTAGCACTATAGTGTATGTAACGAACACTTAGTGCATACGGTGTACAATACTTTATGTATATTCTGGTGAGATGACCTTATGTGTATTATGGTGGGCACGACCTTATGTGAATTAGCACTTCGGTGCATATTTGACTAGTGTACCCAGGGTTCTCATAGGCTTATATTTGGGCTATGGTTTATTGGTTAATAAACAATAAACAAGTGAATAAGCTTATGAGCTTTTGGAATAAATGGCAAGTGTATTGGTAAGTATTGACATAATATTAAAGGAATTGAACAAGCATATTTATTAGCTTGTATCATGCTATATTTATTCATGCATTGCTGCATAGATGACATATTATGACAAATGGGCAAGCACGAAAGTCTGATGGCATTAGCATGTAGTAAATCATTACTAATGCAATATAAAAGTTGATGTATTGGCATGAATCATGTTATATAAACGTAGGCATGAAGTCGAATAAGTTTAAATTATTGATCTTAACTTTGTTTATTGCCTCACTAAGTTCATACTTAGCGTGTGTTTAATTGTGCACACGTAGGTGGTTCGAATCTTTGGACGAAGCAAATAGTTGCATTAACTTCAAAAATTTTCATCAAGTTGCCGCAGTATTGACATCCTACTTGACGTTTTTAATTTATTTTAGTGGCATGTATAAATGGGATAATTTTTTCTATTTTATTTCAACGTCCGATATTTTTCGTACAGACAAATTTATTTTTTTAAAGTAAATGAGTTCCGATTTTGTGTATTAGTCGATATAAATTTTTTCAAAGGTTTTAAATTTAAAGAATTTTTGAATAAAAATCATATTATTGTTCTGTGACATCTCTGAATCATATTCGGTAATCGAATACGGGAATAATGTGTTTTATTTAATGGTATTAGAGCTACAGGTTTAGCTATTCTGGATCTAAACAGAGCTTGTTATCAATCAGTAAGTGTATACATGCCACTAGGATGTCTTTATTACTATATTGATGCTTGAGTGACTTGATGCAACTGCTTATTGAATTGATTGTATAAAGTTATAGATGTTCGAATTTGAGAGATCGTGTTGAGAGATCGAATAGTTGGGTAAAAAAAAAAATAAGGCCCATAAAAGTACTAACAAGGTTAATTATTAACCGCTTTTCATTCAATATGATGTTAATGTGCTGGTGTAGTTGGAAATGCCTAGCTAAACCAAGGTTTATTATTTCGAACCTTGGATATGATTTTAAATGAAATTCAACCCCAAGTTTCTTAAACTTTTATTGCTAGAGAGCTGGGAAGTCTTGAAGTATGAGACTTCAGGTGGGGTGTTGATGGAAAACCAATGTCGCTAGACTATTGGTTTGATAAATATAAGAAAGAGGTACAAAAAAGGATTCGTTGTGATGATCAGGGAAAGCTTGATGTGATAGTAACTTATCTCTTGGGACATAGCACAAGAGTAAGTTAAATCTATTAGAATTACTTGATAGTAATTCAAAGAAATCAAATTTTAGTGAGCTTAATGGAGTTGCTTGTGAATTTTTGCTTGAAACTAATAGTTCTGAAAGGAACTAGAAAGTTCAGAGATTGTAATGATGAGGGAAAAAATAGATTTTTCTGATCAATGTGGTTCAGTAGTATTTTTTGGAAACTACTATCACAAGGATGTAAGAACTTTCTAGCTTATGTTGTGAACATATAAGTATTCAAAGGTAAACTTGGAAAGTATCTCAACTATCAATGAATAACAGGATGTGTTCCCTCAGGAATTGCCAGGGTTGCCATCTGATCGTGAAATGAAATTCAGGATTTAGGTTTTCTCTAGCACTGAACTTATATCAAAGATACTACACAAAATGGCTCTTACAGAGATAAGAGAGTTAAAGGTTCAGTTACATTAAATATGGGATTGAGGTTTTATACGACTTAATATATTACCTTGGGGAATTTTAGTAATGTTTGTGAAAAAGAAAAATGGTTTGATGAGATTATGTATTGATTATCATCAAATAAATAAAGTGGTTTTAAAAAATAGATAATTTATGTTGTAGATTGATGACCCCTTCAATCAATTGAATGTAGCAGAAGTGTTCTCCAAAATTAATCTTCATTCGAAGTATATCAATTGAAGGTCAAGGAGGAGAATATTATTAAAAATTGTTTTCAAGACACAATTTGGGCACTATGAGTTCATAGTGGTGCCTTATTGGCCATGCTAATGCTCCAGCAGCATTTATGCATTTGATAAATAGAGTGTTCTAATCATATTCGGATCAGTTTGTCGTGGTAATCAATAATGATATATTTTAAGTTCCCAAAGACTAGGGAAGATTATGATTTATAGTTTCGATTGGTATTACTGATTTTACAAGAAAAGAAATTGTATGCCAAGTAGCTCAAGTATGGGTTCTAGATATTTGAGGTTGTCTAAATATGAATTTTGGATATATGAAGTTGCATTTTTAGGCTATATTGTCGAGACCGTTGGAATTTGATTAGATTAAAAAATGGATTTTGACAGAAGCTCCAGTGTTAGTATAGAGAGACTTTACACTCTATAGTGATGTTTCCCATAATAGATTGGGATACGTACGGATAAAAAAGGGCAAATTAGTGGCATGTGCACCATGGTAACTCAAGATTCATGAGATAAATTATTGGACTCATGATATGGAGTTAGATACAATAGTATATGCTTTAAAAAATGGTATCATCATTTATATGGTGAACGATGTTATGTCTTCGGGATTATAAAAGTTCAAAAATGCTTGATAAACCAAAAAGGATCATAACCTGCAGTAGACGTGGGAGATAGAACTCCTCAAAGATTATGATGTTGCGATTGACTAGTATCTTGGAAAGGGCAATATAGTAGACAATGCACTTAGTTGGAAGATGTTCTCTACTTTAAAAGCAATGAATGCACAACTATATTTGAAAAATATTGGTATGTTAATTACGAAACTTTAGCTTAGACCTATTCATTTAGGTCAAGTTCAAGATTTTTAGTTGAAATATGAAAATATTTTCAGGGTTAGAACAAAATTGAAAATGGTGAAAATAAAGACTTCAAATATAAGTATGTCAGGTGTTTGAGGAAAAAATTATGTTCTTGATGATGATGAATGGAAACTAGAATGTCTTACTGAGAACACTGCAATCCATTGACGATGCATCCAGAAGGGAATATGATGTATTTAGATCTGAAGAGCAAATATTGATGGCCAGATGTAAAAAGGACAGTAATTTAATTTATGGCTACATATTTGGCAGGCTAGCAACTAGAAGCAAAAATTCAAGTACCATCAGAAATGTGGTAACATATTTTCATTCCCTTAGTGGATGTGGAAAAGAGTTACGATGGATTTCATAACTAGGTTATCAATGATACCAAGTAAAAATGATTTGATTTGGGTAATTGTGGTTAGATTGAATAAATCTTAATGAATAAATATGTTGAGCTCTAAATCTGAAATATTGTGAAGTTATGTGATGTACCTATTTTCATTGTGTGTGATTAAGATCCAAGGTTATCTTTAGATTTTAGAGTTCCTTGCATAAGGCATTAGAGACTCGACATAAATTTTAACACTGTTTTGCATCTGTAGAATGACAAACAATCTAAAAGGTTAATTTAGAGTTTGAATGATATGTATAGTTTTTATTTGATTGAGTTTGAAGGCTCCTGGAAAAAGTATGTGCCACTAGATAAAATTTCTTATAATAACAGTTATCAATCGAGTATAAAGATGACTTCTTTAAAAGGCTAGTATGAAAGAAGAAGTCGATAAACATTTACGAATAGTGCTACAAGCCTTGTGGGAAAGGTACTTATATGCAAAGTTACCCAAATATGAATTTGACTAATTCAAGTTGCATCTCCAGGTCACATTGTCTCAACAAAAAGGATTTAAGTAGATCCTAAGAAAGTTAAGATGGTAGCACTAGTATTAATACAATTTGAAGTTAATAATGATTCTATGTAATTTAATGATATGTCCCATACTAGGTTGGGATGTGTATTAATGTAATAAGGCTAAAATAGTGCATGATGTATTTAGCCAAATGTATTTCTTTGCATTACAAGCATTAAATGTCCAATTATCTTTGGAAGAGAATAGTGTATTGATTACACAGCTTCATCTGAAGTTTACTTTGGTAAATCGAATCAAAAATTTACATATGAAAAAAATATATGCTTGGAAAGAATTCAATAAGGTGAAAAGGGAAAATTAAAGACTTTGATGTTAAGTCTAAAGGATGTTCATATTATCAAGGGATAATTTATATTCCCGATGATAATGAGTTACAAAGAGAACTAAAAGGTGATTGGATCGGATTCAGTTCAGGATGAGGATAATAAAGTAAGAATGGTTCGAAGCAATTTTAGAATTGCTTTAGAATGATGGAAATTATATGTTGATCTTGAAAGAAAATATATTTACTATGAAGTTAAGGATAAAGTATTCCTTAAAAGTTTCACCTTGGAAGAAGGTGTTATGGTTCATACCAAAATAAAAGAGATTTCTACAGTAAAGATTCATGAAAGAATCACAAAGTAGTAGAAGCCATATGGGAGATTGATTAGAGAATTAGCATGTATATGCTAAAATTCGAGGACGAATTTTCTTAAGGGAGGAGAATTGTAATACCTCAAAATTTGGGCTAGTGACCAAAATGAATAAAATGAAAGTTTGGGGGCTAAAGTATAAACTTAAGAAAAGTTTAGGGAACAAATTGTAATTTTCAAAGTTATGTATTTTAGTCTCATAAATGAATAGTTTACCCAAAAGAATGACGTTTCTGTGTTACTCGAATTTTTCGTACATAATTTGTGTTAAAAACTATAAAAAGGTTAAGTTCGAGAAAAATTTGGATAATCAGATCGAATCGAATATTTGAGATATTTTGTTAGATGATAAGGCAAGATTAATAATATCTTTTCCATGACTTAATTTGGAAGGATTTAACATGGACCATTGGACTTAAATTGATTTTCCATGTTAAATATGAGCCGTTAGATGAATAATGGCAAGATTGTAATTTTGGAAAATTAAAAGGGCAACTACTAACTTATTGGTTTATTTTTGACCATTTGATGAATATTTTGACAAGTGGTAAGCTTTGGAGCATTGGATATCATGGGCAAAATATTCATTTGACTATTGAGGAGATTTTTTATTAAATATGATTAAATAATGCCATTTGGCATTAAAATAAAGAAAAGAAAAAGTGTGGAATTTTTGGATCATCTTTCTTCCATTGCTGTGAGGTTCAGAGAGGGGAAAAAAATTCAAGTTCAAATTTCAAGCATTTAGAGTTGGATTCAAAGTTAGTTCATGAAATACAAATTTGTTCTTCATTGAATTATCTTTCATTTGGTATAAGAAATTCATGGAATAGTTGAAGATAACTCTTGAATTTTGAGGAAAGATAATCTAGGGATTAGGGATTCAAATGAATCAGGATTGTTATGTGATGTTCTATCATTTCAATGCTTGGTTGAAGTTGAAATTGATGTATTCTTGATGCAATATCATTTGATTAATTAGGGTTTAATTTGGGGTTTAAATATTCAAGTTGAATTTGGATTTTTCATGCAAGGAAAATGTTGGAACAATATAATTAAAGGTTAATTTGAGGTGTTGGAATGGTTAAAGGATGCTAAAGATGTAAATTATGAAATCTGCCTAGAATTCTAGTCTTTGACAATGACTTTGGAAATTCACGAAAAATTCCATAAAAATGATTAGGAATTAAGCCAAATAAAATTGTATTCCTGGTTCAGTCTAGTTTCGTTTAAAACAAACGGTGACTGATTTCTATTGGGATATCAAAATATATGAATTTTTAAGTGAAGAAAGATAAGAAAACAGAGTAGCAGTCTGCTCCTAAATTCAGCACTGGAATTCGACTTTGAAAATTTGTCATAAATCGTACGAGTTGAATTTTGGCTATTAGTTTATATGGTTGAACACCTTGTCGAATCTATTTTCTGTCAGAACAAACAAAATCGAATTTCGAGTTGTATATTATCTTACAGAAATATTTTTTTGAAGGTAGCACAGGCTGACATATTATAAAATGAGTGTCTTATTGGCATTATTAATTATGCTTGTAAGGGATGGATGCGAAGCACTCCAGTAAACACGTGAAATAAAAAATTCAGTAGATAAAGCAAAGGACCAAACTTGATGTTCTCTTAAGTTATTCAATTTAGTTTGGGATAAGAAGTGTCAAGATGAGTGCAATTGTATACATATCATGATACATTGATGTTTTATACATCCTTAGGATGGCTTGTGATGAGCCTACCCAAATTTTATTATCATTATATTTATGTCATTGAGCATATGATTTACATATTATAAATATGTCAATATTGGAATTTAAAATGCATTGATAATTTAATTATTTACATACGTAAGTTAGAAATGTTATTTCGGGTATGAACTGTCCAATATTGAATTATGTTGATATACATTGCCATGGATGAAATAAATATAGACTATATGCCCAAGTATGTCTTTGAGGGACAATGGTATACTTGGCATACCTTAGAGTCCAGCAGCAGGCTGCATATTCGGTTTAGCACTATAGTGTATGTAAAGAACACTTAGTGCATACAGTGGGCACAACTTTATGTGTATTATGGTCGGCAAGACCTTATGTGTATTATGGTGGGCACGACCTTATGTGTATTATAACTTCGGTGCATGTTTGACTCGTGTACCCAGGGTTCTCATAGGCTTATATTTGGGCTATGGTTTATTGGTTAATAAATGATAAACAAGTGAATAAGCTTATGAGCTTTTGGAATAAATGGTAAGTATATTGGTAAGTATTGACATAATATTAAAGGAATTGAACAAGCATATTCATTAGCTTGTATCATGCTATATTATTCATGCATTGATGCATAGATGACATATTATGACAAATGGACAAGCATGAAAGTCTGATGGCATTAGCATGTAGTAAATCATTACTAATGCAATATAAAAGTTGATGTATTGGCATGTATCATGGTATATAAACGTAGCTGTAATATCCCAAATTTTTGAATAGTGACCAAAATGTAATTTTTGAAAGTTTAGGGTTAAAGTATAAACTTTAGAGAAGTTCAGGGACTAAAGTGTAATTTTCAAAAGTTATGTAATCTAACCCCGTAAATGAATAGTTCACCCCCAAGAGTGACATCTCCGTGTTACTCGGATTTTTGGTACGAAGTTTATATTAATTGCTATAAAGCAATAAAATTAAAAAATTTGGAAATCATATTTTGGATCGAATAAAAATTGTTAAGCGTGCTCAGCTCAAAGTAGCGCAAGGATGGGTGACCTACTGGGAAGGTTCCATGTTAATGTTTTGATTGATAAAAAGGATTTGGCATGAGTCAACAATATTCGTAATAGATTATTGTTATCAGATTTTCAAGTAGGGATTTTACCTGATAAACTTCTTGGTAATTATCGGTATACCGGATTGAGTTGAAATTTTAAAGACAGTTCCAAAGGTTATGGAAAATTCATAAAATATTATTTTATGAATATTTTATTATTTTTGGTTGGATTCTAACTAGATTTAGTTAGATTAGGATAGAGTGACTATAAAGCAATAAAGCTCAAAGAAAGAAAATTTGGAAATCGTATTGAGTGAAATTCAAATATTTGGATCGAATAAATGCCATAAATAAGAATCTAAGATATTTTGAAATGAAGCCGGTTGGAATGGAACCAATTTGGTCCTTTGACATGGATGGCATTTTTGAAATATTTTGAAACTTTGAGGGCAATTTTGAAATGTCAAAATACACATGGATGAGATATTGGCATTTGATTTTGATGAGATTAAATCTCAACCATTGGATGAAAAGGGCATTTTAGTAATTTCACTATGTAAATGAATTTAAAATTCATTTATACAAGATAAGTGGCCAAATTGGATGAAAACCAAAAGATGAAGCCCATTCTTCATCCTCAAATTTCGAAATATGAGGGGGGAAAGAAAGAAAAATGGAGAAAAATTTTCCAAGTTCGATTCAAGCCCCGAAACTCAATTTTCAGGTAATCTTTCAAACTGCAAAGTTATTCTACTCTTCAAGCTCTATCTTTTGGTGTAAATAGTTCATAGAAAACATGCTTGATTGATGAGAATTTTGCATGATAAGAAATTAGGGTTTATGGAAAAAGTTTGGGGCTTTTGGAATTTTATGATTTCATGATGAAATTCAAGTTGAAATCAAGCTAGTATAATGTTAAAATCATGTTATTGAGTTGAGATTTAAACCCTACCTATTTTAGTTTGTATGAAGATGATTGGGGTTTATAGATTTAAGTTTAATTTAGGGTTTGTGATGTTGAATTAATGATCTAGTAAGCTTGAATTGTTATTTGGAAGCAAAATCGTAAGTTAAAGGTATGGGGACCATTTCGAAAATTCTAAAAGTTAGAGGACTAATCTAATTTTTTATGATTTTGAAGTGTATTTATGTTATTATTGAAGTTGGATATGTGAAATTGAAGTTAGAATGTTAAACCGATGTTGAATCGAATTAGTGACCATTTTGACAAATTGTCAAAGTTAAGTGACCAATTCAGAAATGAGGTTTTAGAGAAGGACTAAATCTGATTTTAGTTGAAATAATAAAATTCAAATAGTAATGTTGATTTGAGGACTAATTTACAAAGTTAATAAGCTTGAATCCTTATCTTTACATTTTTAGTGACTATTTCGGAAAGAACGAAAAATTGGAGGGAATTATTTTTGAATAATTATTTGATGAAGAAAGTGATATATTAGTGGTTTGAATCAAGTAAGGGGACCAAATTGATAAATAGCAAAGTAAGGAGAAATTAGTATAAAGTTTGAAGTTATTTATGGAAGTTGTGTAGGAAAACTAGATTTGGCAGTAAGTTCGAAAAGTCACCATAAATTCTACAAAAATGGTTAGATGGTGAATTTTATATCGATGTAAAGATTTATTTGTCTAGTTTCGTTTAAAACAAATGGTGATTGATTTTGATTCATATATCAAAGGATATGAATTTTTAAGTGATGAAAGGTCAGAAAACAGAATAGCAGTCTGTTCCGAAATTCAATACTGGAATTTGACTTTGAAAATTTTCCATAAATCATACAAATTGAATCTGGGTTATTAGTTTATATGGTTGAAAATCTTATCGAATCTAGTTTCGTTTCCAACAAATGAAAACTAATTTTGAGTTCTGAGTTAAAAGATATTAATTTTTAATCGAATAAAGGTAAGAAAAATTACAAAAACAATTTCTGTCAGGACAGCTCGGTAAACGGGAGTTCGATGAATTTTCATAATTTTTGTAGATTTTATTAAATTATATGTCTTATACCGTTAGAACCGTTATTGAATCTAGTTCTTACAGTATAAAGGAGATTAGGATTCAGTATGTAGTCTGCCCTGTAAAAGTAAATCTTTGATGGTAGTGCAAGTTGACAGAAAAAGGAAATTGAGACAATTTGTGTCTAATGTTGGTTAGCAAGCTTGGAGGAATTATATGAAGATCAAAATGGTCATTAGGGGACCAAAAATGAGTTTGTGAACAGCATAAGGAAGGAAAGAAATTTATGGAAAATTTCTATGTTTAATGATTAAATAGCTTAATTGAAATATTGTTAGAAGTGAATCTAAAAAATGTTTATTTATATTCATGTGATAAGTGAAGTTGGATTCAAATCGAAAGAAGGTTCAAAGTTTTATAAAGGAAAAGATCGAATAGTGCTTAGTGAGGCAAGTTAATAAATGGCTTAGGTGAGTGCATTTCTATATGTTTGCATTATGTTGAAATCGGCATTACATTTCTCTATAATACATGATATATGATACATTGCTCGACATGGCAAGATTGATGGAATATTAGGTACGAATGATTGTTTGCATAAATGATGATGCATTATGCATACATGAAATATGAATAATGACAAGATTAAATGAAACAAGATTAAAATGAAACAAGATACACCCTGGGGATCCAAGCCTATAGTGCAAAATGCACTAACGATGTGTTTATATAAGGAGAAAAGAGCGTCCTTATATGAGGAGCAAAGAGCATCCTCTCGAGTACGTACTCTACATGGCACTACAGTGTAGATAGGCTATGGGGTTTCCATGGGCCTCTAGCCAGACACATTAATAATAATACAAGATGGTTATATGATAGATCATGAGCATGCAAATGACTGGATGATGATACATGAAGCATTGATATTGTGACATGATAGATATGTTACATGATGTCAGATACATGAATTACGTGATAGTGGTGATACATGATATTGATGATACATGATCTATATGATACATGATACATGAAGTATATGATAGATGCTACATGAATTATATGAAATGATATTACATGGTATACATGATGATGATACTTGATTTACATGCTATACAAATGATTACATGATATAAGCATGACCATGAGATGATACATGATATGAAAAAAGTATGATATATGATGAAAATTGTGAAAATGATATATGAAATTTATGGAATATGAGATACATGATAATCATGACCATTATGCTATGTTATTATGGAAATGTTTTATGATGAAAGCATGTCCATGATAGAGAATATGTTATACAATATTAACATGAATTATATGATAGTTATAATACTTGACACATGTACATTGTGATATACTTGCCTTGTTGTAGAGAAATATGAAATGCATTCTTATATTAAGTATTATATAACATCATTTCATGTGTAAATAAATAAGTTTAATTGCCTCACTAAGTTCGTATTTAGCGTGTGCTTTATTTCATACGTAGGTTCTTCAGATCAGAATTAGCAAGGAGGAGCAACTCATTTGGAAGTCAAGTTATTGGTAAGTGAAAGTACGTATATCTTTAAAATAGTCAAGAACTAGTGGGCATGTAATTATATTTTCAAGAAAATTGTTTTGCAAGCTTTAAAGTATATATTTTCGAAGTATGATAGCACAAGGATACATGGAGTATGAAAATGAACTAATGTTACCAATAAGGTAAAAGTATAATGGTTTAACCAGAATTTAAATCTTATCGCTCAAAATTTTTATAATCAATAAAGGGTCTAGGCAATAAGCAACGTTTTCACCCTGAATAATATTTCTTTTAAATAACTAAATTTTATGTTTTATAAACCAATTCGGGGTTAAAACTAGCTACAAATTGTCTAGAATTGTTTTCAGTTGAAATTTATAGAAAATGTTGTTTACCGAAGAGTTAAAAAAATCATTATATATTTTTAGTAGCATCTGTAATGTATATTCATATTAGGATGTACGTTATGGGTGTTACAGTAGCCATGAAGTCAAATAAGTTTAAATTATTGTTATTAACTTTGTTTATTGCCTCAGTAAGTTCATACTTAGCGTGTGTTTGATTGTGCACACGTAGGTGGTTCAAATCATTGGACGAAGCAAAGAGTTGCATCAAGTTCAGAAATTTTCATCAAGATGCCGCAATAATGACATCCTACTTGATGTTTTTAATTTATTTTAGTGGCATGTATAAATGAGATAATTTTGTCTATTTTAGTTCAACGTCTGATATTTTTCGAACAGTTAATTTTTTTTAAAGTCAAGGAGCTCCGATTTTGTTTATTAGTCTATATAAATATTTTCAAAGGTTTTAAATTTAAAAAATTTTTGAATAAAAATCATGTTATTGTTCTGTGACATCTCTGACTCATATTCGGTAATCGAATACGAGAATGAGGTGTTACATTACATGCCATAGACCAATACAAATTATATTTATACAAGTACTCTAGAGTCGTGCTTCCTAACAATATAAAGCATTATCCAAAATTCACCAAAAGGTCAAGACCTCAAACATAGGCTATAGATCATCTAAGAAATAGAATCACATGACCATGTGTACACTTAGCACACAAACAATCAATCCAATTATTATTTAAACCATTTTAAATCATCATATCATAACCATCAAATGTAATTGGCACTAAAACATAATCAACATCATACACATCAATTAAAGCCATCATGCAACATAATATAATCTCCAACCAAATAATAATAAATTGTACAAAAATAACATCCCAATGATTAACCTACATTGCCTTATTACAAATATTAAAACACCATAAACACACTCTTTAATATGCTTGTCTTGGAATCACCCCTTGCCTCGAACCACAACCCCACACT
Organism: Hibiscus mutabilis; assembly: GCA_019671005.1. Taxonomy (NCBI): domain Eukaryota; kingdom Viridiplantae; phylum Streptophyta; class Magnoliopsida; order Malvales; family Malvaceae; genus Hibiscus; species Hibiscus mutabilis. Next base: position 27,821,951 of record CM033738.1, read on the forward strand.
TGTTTAATTCACTGTATTGACGGAAGAAAATAGAGTGTAAGCATTTAATGCCTAGTGAGTGTGCTCAAAATGAATAAAACATCAATGCAGTTTTGAAATAAAAACCCTTATTAAATCAAGTCAAACTCACAATTCCAAAACATTTAAATAAAACATGCTTAATTAAGCCAAAGCAATTTTCCAATAAGTTTGTAAAACATGCCTTGCATACTAAACCATATTCATAAAAGCTCCTTTTGAAACATCCGTAATAACCATATGCAACCATAGCTTTCAAATACCAAGCATATTAAACCTTATGCAAAACATGTATCATGGATCTCATGCATAATCCTATATGCAAACCTCAATTTAAGCCTTCACATGCTTATTCTTCCAATAGCAAATCATAAAGAGCATAACATGTATGAATCACATTATACAAAACATAATTCATCTATCATGATACATTAGTTCATATATTGGCATTAAAGTTACCCAAAACCAAAACTTTCCATTTGTAAAAACACATCGGATACACAGATTTCACAAGTGGTTCCATAGACCATTTAAACATACATCTCTAACCAGAGAAAACGTTACAATTAGCCCCTTGACGGTTATGTTGTATAATACCCTCTAGATGGAGAAAATGGTACAATCACAACCCCTCGACCACTGGGATTCCCATGGTGAAGAAAACAGTACAATCACAACCCCTCGACACACATGAGGCAACATTTTATAGTACACTTTAAACCTTATGACATGCTAACTATATCCAATAACATTTAACCATTGTCACTTGCCAATATATTCCATTTTAAACATGTTACCTCACTGTTTTTCCATATGCAACACGTAACCCATTTTCAAATGCAATAAACCATGTTTAAAAATAACTTACACATTCTTTTCGGAAACCATTTATCGAAACTCATAGGAATTCATGTACATAACCATTTCCAATTGCATTTCATATGAAAATCATGCATATAAACAGTAGGTAACAAATTTTGCATTGCAATCAAATCTTGCTTTAAACCAGCACATGTAAATCAAAAGCTCATATCAAACTGATATACAAAGGAGAAAATAGAGAAAACTTACTTCTGAGCTTCGCTAAGCTTGCTAGGCTTTAACTAAACCCCCAAAGCCATAATTCAAATCTTTTTATAGTACCAAAACACATTTGCACTCACCAACTTGCTATCGTCTCGACGACAACGCCTCGACGCCTAACTAGAAATCATTCGAACACTCGCCAACCTCCATGAGAAAATGAGAGGATTAATACCAATAGAACCATACCAAGACAACCACTTTACTAAAATGCCCCATGACAAAATTACGAACCAAAAATCCTTTCTTTCCCTGCTACCCCATCGCGCTACTGTAGGGGACCAATTCCCTCTTTTTCTTAAAAACCACGCCATTGCTGCATTTCCTTTCACTTACCCTTTTAAACATTCTTTCTTTATATATATATATATATATAACCAAATGGAGCAGCAGTCACGATTAAGGGAATCACTAAATTTTCCCCAAGCTTTCGGCAGATCGTAAAACACGCATAACAGGATATATATATATAACCAAATGGAGCAGCAGTCACGATTAAGGGAATCACTAAATTTTCCCCAAGCTTTCGGCAGATCGTAAAACACGCATAACAGGGCAGTAGAGACCGCACCACTGCCCGCCTTGGTCTTTTTACTCTTTCTCTTTTTGTCAGCTTTAACAGTTCATACAATCATTTCATCGAACAAACATGGTGCACACTAATATGCGATTCAACAATTCAATCATCCTCTCTACTAGTTACCCATTCAAGAGCCTAAATCTAAACTCAACCAATTAGATTAATTGTAAGAATTAAATTGCAAAATCAACTTTAGGTTATTATTACCCATGCACAAAACATTAGAACTCCATAGAAATAATTAGATTACTATAATCTAATCAAGATTTATGAGAAAATCCATTAAAATCTAATAATTCCATTAGAAATTCGTTTTAATTATCCCAGAGCATGATAAATTATAGATTAAGAATCAAAATCATGTAGAAAATCATTAAAAAACATTTTATCACCTTGCTTGATGAAAAACCAGCTTGAAGATGAACTCCCCTCTTGATTTCCAACAAGAAAAATAGTGGAGATGATGTAAAAATCAAAATCCTTAATCCATAATTGTTTAGAAATAAATGAAGAAGAAATTGAAGTAGAAATAATTAAGGAATCATGAAATCTCTAAGTTTTGTTTGGAAGAAAATGAGAGAAACATAGAAATGTCTTTCTCATCCTTTAAAGAATTATAACCGTCAACTTCTTTTTGTTAAAAATAAGTGGGGAAAGATATATTTCCTTATTTGATTTAATAATTCCATTAAAAATATCACTTTAACTCCTTTTTACAATATTGCCATTATTGATACTTTACAACTTTTTCAAAATAATCACTATTTAATTTAATATTAAACCGACTCAATTAAAATTTCCCAAACATGATTTCATCCTTTAACAAACTCATTAAAAATATTTTCTAAAAATATTAGCGACGATAAATTTATCGAAAATCAATTTAATAAACCCAATTTATTTCCTGAATTAATTAGCTAAAGCCTAACCAAAAACTCCAACCCGATTCTAACAATTCACTTGAATTTTCTAGCCCATTTTTCGGGGTGTTACAACTCCCCCTCTTAAGAAATTTCATCCTCGAAATTTATGTAAAGGGAACAAAAGAAATACAAACCTTCCTTCATCCAACAACTTCCTCAATTACAGTTACGGCACATAACTTCCACAAATTCAATCATCTCCATGAGAAGCACCTAATTGCTAGATACTTAATTAGAAACATTCCTCGCCAATGGTAAAACCAGCAATTCCAACTATCTCTTAACGGGGTCAAACAAACCTAGCCACAAAAAGTAGGCAAAACATCAATTATACATTTAAGCCTAAAATCATCTCGACACAACATATCACAAAACCCGTCTTCCCATTTATTTACATACTGTCTATTAAGACTTGATTCAACACACCATTACGAATTATTCTCAACAACCTTCACCCACGGAGAAACTCCGAGAAACATTCAATCACCCATATGATATCCGGTTTCTCGATGTCTCAATCCACACAAAACTCATATGATTCTCACCCAAAAACAATGCCAAAATATAAAAAGCCACCTTTAGCTCGCACCCATCCTTCCTAATATCCAACCAGCCATTCACAAACAATTCTCATCTCAATAATCTTTGCAAGGATCACCAATTAATTTCCAAAACTACAACCAACACCCAAGGCTTCACTTAACCATACATCAATCTGAATCCATGAAGAACAACTATCTCAATCTAGTCAATTAAACTAATTCCGAGATCAAACTTGTAAAATCGATTTTAAACTTATTATCAACCAACAAGAAATCATTAGTACCCAATAAAAGTACTAGGTTAAACAACCTAACCACAATTTGTTCTTGAAACCATTTCAACCCAATTTAAATCATTTTAGCTACAAATGATATTAGAAATAATAGATTAAGGACACAAAGCTTGCGGAATGTCAATAAGAAACCATAGCTCACCTTACTTGATAGGAGTACAACCAAAATGAGCTTCCCCTTGTATTCCAAAGTGAAAATCATTGTCGACCAAACTCTATCGATTTAATTAAGTTTATAAATTATTTGATTGAAAAATAGATTAGAAAAGAAATTAAAAAATTAATTGATCACTGAAAACATTTCAGGAAAGTAGAAAATACGAAAACAATAGTTTTTAGTTGAGAGAAAATTTAGAGAATCCATGTTTTAAAGAAAATATTAAACATTAGTAGTAGTTTTTTTAAACAAAAGAAAATTGAGTTGTTAAAATACAAAGGGTGAAACTTCTCCCTAAAGATTCTTAGCCCGTGTCCCCTTTCTATTTAATTCACCAAAAACCACTTTTAAAACCAAATTGTCTCTCATTTTCTTTTTAAAACTCATCAAAAAAAAAATTCATGTTATTTGATAAACCAATTAATTAACCTTCTAAAACATTAGTCATGTCCAATTTGTCATATTCCTTTGAAAAAAATTCGATTATTAACCCGAAATTAATTAACTAACTAAACCCGATCCTCAATCCCAAACGTAATCCATTAAACGCCCATTCAAAAGAACATCTTTTACCACAACTTCGCTAATGATGCAATAATCTCAGAAGATTCCTCAATGAAATTCGATGGTAATCAACTAAACCATAGAAAACCACGTACTTCTAACACCAACCTTGGTTGCTTCAAATCTAGAACAACATCCAACTTCCAAGAATTAATCTTTAACACCTTCTATGATCCTTAAAACCCTGGATAACCTCCTTGCTAGAGATAACTTACATAAACTACCTTGGTTACACCATCACTTCGTCGACCTCTGAAAAGTCATCTGTAAGTGTGAACATGTGTATGCATGATTACTTATATGCGCTCATAGATGTCTATGTCTATGTATATGTAACACCCCCAAAACCGGTCTAGTTAGAATTAGGTTTCAGTGATAAAAAATCTATGTCGAAAAGGTCCAAATATTGTATCGACCCTAATTGTGTAATTAAATATACCGTATTGGACTCTAATTAAATATACAGTTTAGGGTCAAAAGTATAAAGCTTGGAAAGGTGGAGGACCACCCTTGTAATTTCCTCATTTTTGAGGTGATTCACCTACTAGCTTAAAACACCTCCACATCAAATGGTTATCCTTTGTAATAAAAAATGACAATATGACGTTGGCAAATATTATTACCTTAAAATGAGCAAAAGTGGAAAAAGATGGAAATTAATAATCTAAGCTTACCCTTCTAGGAGGGAAAGCTTCACCGGTTCATAGTCTAAGGAAATAAAGTGTTTTTAAAACACTTAATGTTGCTTTCTTTGTATATTGTACACAGAGCCCACTCCCTGCATCTTTTCTTCAACTTTTGAAAGATAAGCTTACACCACCATTGTTGTCTTCTTCATCTTCATAAGCTAACACCTCCATTGCTAGTCTTCCAAATGTTAAGGCTTTCTTCGATCTCTAAACACCTTTGAATAGCCATTGATTTGGTAAGTAAAAGCCCTTAAACAATTCGTTGATTCCATGGATAGTTGTTGAGTAATTTCAAGTTGAAGCTAGTGATCACTTTAATCGAGCCTATGTCCTTCAAGGCTTCAATTCATAGATTACTAGTAGCTAAAAGCTATTCTGAGTTTGAATAGTTGATATTGATATTGTTATATGGAATTTAACATTTTCCTATTATTTTACCTAGCTTAGGAATTTGAGAAGAAAAATCCACCATCTTCTTCAAAAGCTAAGAACAAGGGAATTGTTATTCGAGAGCCTTAAGAGCTTCAGAATTTGAGGTAAGTGAAGTCAGAGTCTCGAGATTAGCTAGGTGCTTTCCCGATTTCATTGCTATTGTCTACCGTATTAATAACATTGTCTCAAGGTATTATGGCATCGAAACCTCGTAGGAGCTTTTATTGGTGACCTTGGGTAAGTTCATCGTATTGGCATATTGGCAATTGAATCAACGTATATTTATTGACATCTTCAAAATATTGATTAAGACCACATTTATAAGTATTGCATTGAATCATTGTCCATAGCATTGTTATTGTTGTCATCGGAATCAGTATAGTATTGACATATCGAAATTATTGATCAATGGCCATTGCATATTGCTATTGAAACATTTTACTGATTATTGTTATTGAGATGTCACTATTGAAATATTGCTACTAAATCATTGTTACCAAATTATTGTCATTGGACTATCATTATCAGATCACTATTACCAAAATATTGCTGTCGAATCATTGATATTGAAATATTGTTATTGACAAAAATATTAAGGAAAAGCCCTTGGACACTTTGGCATGGTACTTGGTATATTTATTGGGACTATGGTCCAAGGATGACGACCCTAGGTGATGCGGCAGTTTTGGTTAGAGTGAGTACGGGCACCAGAAGCATTGATTCATTGATACTGTATTGAAACAAGCCATTACTTTGTGCTTTGGACTTGCCATTATCGAACCCAACTTACAAATGTCCAAGAGTGATCCAAGGCAAACATTGTTATAAATGAATTAAGGAAAAACTATTGATACATATTGTATATTGTTATTGAATTGATTATTGTTATTGCATCGACTATAGCTACTGCATTGATTATTGTTATTGTATTGAATATTGACACCAATATATATATATTATCTCACTATTGTTACTATTGTTATTGTTAAAGCATGGACTAAATGCATTCATTGTCATTTGTATTTTTTGTGACCACCTCACTAGGAAAAGTATGCCTAAAGCATTCATTTTCCATGCATTTTAGGTTAACAAAGTTTGAAATGGAGATTGGGCTAACTTGAGGTTTGGCAAGTCATCAACTCGTAATAGTAAAGTATGTCAACTCTACAAACTCATAGAATGGTGGCATAATGTTTGTGTAAGTCACTTTTGACTACATAGATGCATATATGCTGTGTAGGCTTTAATATGTTTAAAAAGCTAAAAAGGGACTTTTGAAAGTTGGTTAAAAGTGGCTAAAAGTCATATTTGGCCTAAATCGGGGAAAACATAGTAAACAGATTTAGTTGGCATGAAAATTTGGCATGATAATAGATTTAGGCTAAACAAACTTGCTAGTAAAATTTCTTAGAATTTAGACAAGGTTTGGATGGGTAAATGGCTAAAAAACCAGCTAATAATTGTCATTACAGAACCTACCATACCGATATGGGTGGTAGCATATCGTTATGGGCTTGCATATTTTGATCCATTTTAAAAGGTGTAATGATACATGTCTTAGAGACTAGAATTTTGGTTATAATTGGGCATCAATACGGGTTTAGGGCGTACCGATACCGATACATATGCTTGCGTATCGGTACACATTTGCATCATTGGAATCTGGATATTGAGTTAAGGCCTCACATACCGATAGCCCATATCAGTATGTGTATAGTGTTTTTGTAACCGTATTAACGATCATTAGCGTATCAATACGGTAGGACCCATATCAGTACGACCCATTGAATTTGTAAAAAAATTATTAAGTCACTGATCATAGCGTATCAATACGGAATGTCTCATATTGGTATGACCCCTTATTGTCATAAAGAACTTATCGAACTTAGCTAAGGTGTATCAATACGACCCAGCACGTACTGATACCCATACCGTTAATTCTGTTACCAAGGTTTAAAATGAATTCTGGAACTTTACTGTTTGGTCACTGAATCTTGTAAGGTTAAATTGAGCTAGTAAATGAACTCCGATCGATGTGAAAACTTACAGAAACATTACCTATAGCTCAAGTTACATTACGGTAAGCTTAATTTCTAAAATAGACCCTTAATTTATCGAACTTTATAGTTTAGTCCCGAGAACTTGTAAAAGTTTAAAATTGGCCCAAAGTAGATAATTTCTCTATCGTACAAAATTATCAATTTTAATGTACTGAATATTGTATCGCTTTGATCATCGATTCCCACTGAATTATAGATTATCAAATAAACTATCGTTTTGTTCACCGGTAGCACTTTCTGACCCAGATTCTTACCTGGTTGGGAAGAGGGTGTTACAGCATATGTATGCAAAACCCGTAATGTCATGCTCAAATGTATGCATGTACCGACATATTTAGATATATTTATATATAAGTGCTTATGCACTGTGCATGTTCAACTGTTCATGTAACACCCTTAAAATCGGTCTAGTCAGAATAGGATTTCGGTAATTAGAAATTCTATATCGAAAAAGTCTAAATATTGCATTGACTTTAATTGTATGGTTAAATATACCGTATTGGACTCTGATTGAGTCAATTTACATATCTTAGACCTAATTGAATCTATTGAAAACAATTTAGTGGCTAAATTGTAAAAATTGAAAGTTTAGGGGTAAAAGTGTAAAGTTTAAAAAGATGGACGACCACCTTTGTAATTTCCCCAATTTAAAGGTGAGTCACCTACTTTCTTGGGGCATGTCCACTTGAATTCCTGGTGAATTGGCAAGGAATAATATCAAAAGATGATAATATTGGAGGTGGATAATTATCAAGCATAGAAAAGATAAAAAGATGAAAAAGAATAAATATTAAAGAATGAGTTTTCCCTCATAGAAAGGAAAGTCGATTGCTTATAAAAGCAAGTTAAAGTGTTTTAAAACACTATTGTGAAAAGCAAAAAAATATTATCTAACCTTTTTCCCCAACCTTTTTCATATTTCTCCAAGAAGCAAGCAACACCACCATTGTTGTCTTCTTCACCTTCACAAGCTAGCACCTCCATTACTAGTCTTCCAAAGACTAAGGCTATCTTTGATTTCGTTACACCGTTGGATAGCCACCGTACTGGTAAGCTAAAATCCCCAAATTATTAACCAATTCCATGGATATTGAAGGCTTAATTTTAAGTTGAAGTTATGGTAGTCCATGGCTAGACCCATGTTTCCTAAATCTTCAATCCATGGAAGACCTATTAGATAATAGCTATTTTAAGTTCAAATATCGATTACAGTATCATTATTTTGATTTCTATTATTACTATTGCTTTTACCTAGCTCAAGTATTGGAGAAAGAAGGGCCATCATCTCCTTGAAAAGCTAGGGACAAAGGGGTTGTCATCCGAGAGCCTTAAGAGCTTCAGAAGCTAAGGTGAGTGTAGTCGGAATCCCGGGGATAGGCTAGGTGCCTTCCCCGATCCATTGAATATTGACTATTGCATTGCTAACCTTTTCGTATTGAGGGTATTGTATAAAACATTGTTGGAGGCCATATTGGTAAGTGTTAGTGAGTATTGCATCGAATCATTGTCCATAGCATCGTTATTGTTGTCATCAGAATTATTGAAATATTGACATATAGAAATATTGATCATTTACTATTGTGTATTTTTATTGAAACATTGTAATTGAATCATAGTCATCAGAATATCGCTATCGAAATATTGCTATTGAATATTGTTATTGGATTATTGATATCGAATTATTGTTATTGAACTATTGATATTGATCCATTGTTAATGAAATTATTGCTACCGAATCATTATACTGAATCATTTTTATTGAAACATTGATATGGGACTATTGTTATTGAACCTTTGATTTGAGCGGACTTTGGATACAATTGGCATGCCATAGAATTCATGAGCTCATTGGTACGGGTGGATACGACCTTTGTTGTGGTGAGGCATATGTATGTTGTGTTTTGGTCATAAAGGTGAGGCGGAGGGACAAGACCACTATCGATTTGGTGAGGCGTAGGAATTCGCGTATCCACACTCTCTTCTTTGATCCAAGAAAAAAACCTACTGCTATTGATTATTGATATTGCCTAAATATTGCTATTGCATAGATTATTGACATTGCATCGTTTATTGTTATCATATTGAACATAGACCTGAACATATGGTCATATTGTTACTATTGATGTTATTGAAGCATGGTTTAGATGTTTTCATTACAATTTGTATCGTTTATGACTACCTCACTAGGAAAATTAGGCCTAATGAATACATTCTCCATGCATTTCAGGTTAACAGGGTTTGGTGTCAAGCTCGGGCTAACTTGTGGTTTTGGCAAGTCATCATGAAGTTAAAGTATGTCTATCCTACAAACTCCTAGAATGGTGGCATAATGGTTGTATAAGTCACTTTTGACCACATGGATACATGTATGTCGTGTATGCTTTCGGTATGTTTAAAAAGCTAAAATGAGACTTTTGAAAATGGGTTAAGGTGCATTTTTGGCCTAAATCAGGGAAAACTTAGTAAACGGATTCAATTGACCCTAAAATTTGGCATGCTGATAGATTGAGGCTAAACAAACTTATTGGTAGAATTCCGTAGATTTTGGACAAGGTTTGGTTGGGTAAATGGTTAATAAACCAGATAAAAATTGTCATTACAGACTCTGTCGTACTGATACGGGCGGAAGCTTATCGATACTGGCTTGCATAATTTGACCCAGATTAAAGGGCATACTGATACATCTTGGGCCGTATTGGTACAAGTTTTTGATTATTGAAATTTGACTTTAGCTAGGTATCTGTACAGATTTAGGGCATACCAATCCCTTCCTTGTGTAGATAGCCTCGTACCGATACGTTTGCTTACGTATCGGTACTCTTTTTCGTCACCAAAATCTGGACATGGTATTGAGGCCTCGTGTACCGATACCCTGTATCGGTATAAGTACATTGTTTTGTAACTATATAAATGATCATTAGCGTATGGATACAGTAGGACCCGTATCAGTACGACCTTTCGAATCTGTAAAATTATTAAGTTACATTGATCATAGCGTATCGATACGGGATGCCTTGTATCAGTATGACCCCTTAATGCAATAACTAATTTACCAAATTCAGCTAAGGTGTATCGGTAAAGTCCAGAGCATATCGATACCCATACCATTAATTCTGTTAATATGGTCTAAAATGAATTCTAGAGCTTTACAGTTTGGTCACTAAATCTTGTAAGGATAAATTGAACTAGTAAATGAACTTCGATCGGTATGAAAATTTACTGATACACTGTCTATAGCTTAAACTACATTATGGTGGGCTTAATTTCTTAAATGGACCCTTAATTTATCAAAATGATAGTTTAGTCCCTAAAACTTATAAATGTGTAAAATTTGTCCAAATTAGATGATTTTTGTATCATACCAAACTACCGATCTTAATGTACCGATTAATGTATCGCAATGAACATTAAATCTCATCGAATTATTGATTATCAAATAAAATATCATATCAAATATCATTTGTGGTATTAGAGCTAGAGTGTAGTTGATTCTAGGACTAGACTAAAGTTTATTGTATTGCTATTGCAATGCATTATGCCACCTAGGAGTTATTGTTCTATATTGTGACTTGCCGGCTAACCCAATCTCTTTTCTTTTTATAGTATAGTAGTATGTAAGTTAACCAAAGCTCATATAAGTGCCAAAATTAATATCGACTCCTCGATTCATGGAGAGGAGACAAGGGGAGACCCTCTGAGTCCATGATTTCTTGGGTAAGAAACCCTAAGGTCTTAAATCGTTCAGGTAGGTCACTTAGTTTAAAGAATTATTGGAAACACAACTAAAAGATGCGAACAATCCTTGACTTCACTGAATCTCAAGTAAGCTGTATAGCCCTCCGGGGCTGTAGTTTCAACATCTTAAACCTTTATCGACTAGTACATCGGTTTTGGGTTCACACACTCATTAACAAACGGAGATGATAATCCTAAAAGTGTTAGATATTGACAATGAAATTGCCGTATTTTAGGTATCGAATTATTGTGTTACTTTTATCGACATTGTCTCTGAAGTTGTTTAAAGGGTTTCGGGGTTATAAGACTCTCATTGTCTGACAAGAAACCTTGGGATAACTCTTGTCTCTCACTATCATACAAGGTTAGGGAGCAATGTGTCATTAAATAACAGATGTATTCACGAGCCTTCTCTCTCTGACTAATTTTGTGTCACCTGCCAAAACCCTATGAGGGCAGGAAAAAGAAAGTACGATCTAAACATCGTTTCAAGCATCATTGAATTTTACTCCCATCTTGTTATGTACTAATAAATCCTTGATATAGTCATCCCTTTTAAGGGTACGTATCGATTAAGCCATTAAGTTACCGTATGAATCCATTGCATCTAAGATTACAGTAACCAATGCTTTGGGTGATAGTGTCACCATAAGCTTTGGGTGATAGTGTCACCATAAGCTTTGTGTGCAAGCTCTGTACCTTAATGATTTAAGGGATTTATTTTCTAGCCAACTTGTTAGCATTACCGATCCACAAATTTGATGTTATACTGGAATGGATTGGCTCAGTGAACATCAAGTATGAGTCGATTGTTGCATGGAGAAATTGCATCTCTGGGGCCTTGGGAAAGAAAGTATCATCTTGATGAATTCTAAAAGTCCATCGTTGTATACGTTGTTATTGGAAGCAAAGGATGAACTTCAACTGCAAAACATTGGCACAATAAGTGAATTTCCTTACGTTTTCCTAGATAAACTTTCAGGTTTACTGTAACCCCCTCGACCTGGCATAGATGCCCGACCGAACCAAGAGAACTACATTAGGTTTGCCGAAGCAAACTGGGGAAAGATTACAAAAACTGGTCCATTTTGTTTCTTTTTATCTTATCTAGATGCATATTATTAATCTTATGTGTACATACTTGTAGCGGGTGAATTTATAAAGGAATCAGACCACGGAAAAGCAACCAATTGCACAACATACATTTTAGGGACTAAAATGCAAAACTGATAAAATAAAGGACCAAAACTGAATTTAAAGTTATCAATCCTCAATTAGTCCAATTACATGCTTACATGTCAAATTCCAAGCCAAAATAATCATCCAATCTCATACGATTGCATATACAAAATTCAGGGACCAAAATGAAAGAAACAGAAACTTCCAAATATTCCAATAAATGAAATAACTGCAGCCCGTATCGGTACGCGTGTAGGTGTTTCGGTACACCTTAATAATTTCCAAACCTCGGATTCCAGTAGCTAAAATCTGTTTTGATACGCCCTCGCGTATCGAATCACCCTTCACAAAATCCCTGTACCGTATCGAAACATCTTCTTGAGTATTGAAACACTGGCCAAATTTGCCTAGGCTCGTACCAAAACGCTTGCCCTCGTATCGGTACGCTAAGCCTGAAATGGCTTACTCGTAACAAAACAGGGACACCCGTACCGGTGCAATATCCCAATTTGCTGTCTAAACATTCTTTAATGATAACCAAAACGCTCTAACATGCTTCAAACATTTATACAACATTACTAGGATACATACCATACCAAAGCATCACAGAATCAACAACATTGCATGGCACTCATCAACCCCAAGATATTCTATAGGCATGCTTCCTAATATCATTATACCAAACAACCAAAACTCACATTAGGCACTTTCAAGGCATACTCATCATGCTCACATATCTAAAGCATCAAAACAAACTTGCTTGAATCATCAAAACATGACTACCATCAAAGGTTAACTAAATGCATTCCTATGCAACCACCTAGTCTCAACTATATGCAAAGATCATCAACCAACATATCAGCATCAAATCAGCCTTACAATCCAACACATACCATGCTTAAAAACCATGGGAAAATAGAATTACAAATCCCCAAAATATGGCAAACACATTGCCTTATTAACCAAAAACATAAACCGAGTTCATACTCAAAGTAGTCCTTGTCTTGGATCGCTTTAAACTTTGCCCTTGCAACCCCCAAACTTCAATGCTCTGCATCATTAGGAACAAGAGAGCGTAAGCACACATTCTTAGTGAGGATGCTCTTAAAACAATGATGCGATATAACACATCAAAACTAAACACTTGTTTTCAATCCATGCTTATGACCTAAGCAATTCCAATGATTCCAAATCAAACATGCATATCGACCATATGCAAAAACCTTTACATACCACATGCTTAAATCCCAAAGCATTAAATTACAAAACCATGCTTAAATCCCAAAGCATTAATTTACAAAACCATACTTAAATCCCAAAGCATTAAAAAGTAGGTTCGACACATGAACTTGCATATATTGGCATTTATAGTGACCTCGAATAGTCGAGCACTATTCTTGATTAGCCGGCCGCTAATCCTTGGTTAACCGACCGTTAACCTTGCATATCGGATACACGAATCTCCCATGATAGTCGACCACTACCATGACCCATAACATGCCGACTGCATGATACGACACCCTTGCTGACCGCAAGATCAACATCAACAAGGGGAACTATAACCCCCTCGACCCGACCTAGTCGCAAAACCGAACCGAGCGAGCTACATTAGGTTTACTGAAGTAAACCGTGAAGATGAAACTCAAAACACGACTATTTTTTCTTTTAACTTATCTAGAGGCATAATTATTATCCTATGTGTACATACTGATCATAGGTGTAAACTCAACTCAATCGGGCATCGAATTGACATCCAATTGAACACTATTACAAATCAGGGACCAAAACATAATTTCCACAAGTTTAAGGGTCCAATTAAAAAATTAAGTTTGCCAATCCACAATTAAGTTCATTTCATGCAAGCTCATGAAATTTCATCACAATTAGATCACCACAACACCCTCAATTTATCATTCAAACATGTAGGGACCAAATTATAAATATACAAAACAATAAAGACTTACTTAAAATTTGATTTACCAATTCTCAATTAGTCAGGTTTCAAGCATACATGTCAAATTTCAGCTTAAAAAACCATCCAAACTCATTCAATTGCATAGACAACAACTAGGGACCAAACTACAAGATTTCAAAGCTTAAATCGAACATATAACTAAATTAACGACCCTTGGTGTCGGTACATGGGTTTCTAGATCGTTACGGGGTCAAATTATATAGGAGGTTTCAAAACCACCCTTATAGGTTTTGAAACCAAGCCTTTAGAGCCTAAAACTCGTACTGGTACGAGTCCCTGCGTACTGCTCCCTAGCCAAAATTGGCCTACTGGTTTTGAAACCATGGGCCAAGTTTCGAAACCCCTGGGCCTGGAATGAGAATTTTGACCAGTTTTTCATCCATTTATGGTTTTCGAAGCACTTAAACATGCTTCAAACATACATCCAACATATTCAAGGATCGAACCACGTCAAAGTACCACAGATTCAACATCGATTCGTGGCATCTTGCATCAAATGTAAATATATAGGCATGCTTCCTAGAAAACCAATCAAGCAAAGCATGAAACTTCAAACCATCACCAAAAAATACTCTATAATGGCCATTTACAACTCAAGTGCAACTAAACAAACTTGCTCAAACAAGGAGTTCAACAAAACACCTCCCAAACCGACAACGGAAATCCCATTGCCCTTATTACTTATAGTTTAGTCCAAAAAACATAGTTTGGTTACCAAGTCTTTCAAGACCCTTTGCTTCCCGCTGCCTTCCAAGACTTTAATCCTCTGCATTGATGGGCAGAGAGAGCATAAGTACACTAGGTTTAGTGAGGAATGCTCAAAAATAAAACACCATCAATGCATTTAAAACCATTTCTCAACAACACAATGAATTCTCATTTCAATCATTCTTTAAACATCACTTAAAATTTATCATGCCTTTAAAACCATGCACTTAACATCTTTAAAACCATCATATTAAACCATATGCAACATGTATCATTAACCAACAGCAAGTCCCATTGCTAACCTCAATTTAAGCCTTCCCATGCATAACAACCATATGCAAAGCTTAAAGAGTAACCATGTATAAATCACATTATAAAACATAAACCTTTCAATGATACATTAACAATTATATTGGCTCACAAGTTATAATTAACCAAGTTCCATTTCCAAAAGAGTTCATCGGATACACGGATTCAACAAGTGTACTCCCATCACTTCATACATTCTCACTGGCAACACAAGGTTCACACATGAGAGTTTTCGATACACATAAACCCCTCCACCGTTGTGACACCCATAGTAAAGTATTCGTTACACCACATAAACCCCTCAACACCACTCATCAGTAGATGAATAACCCACTAACGGGTGTTTACGATACCATATAACCCCTAGACGGTTAGGGTATTTGGATGGAGTATTCGGTACATCGTATAAAACCCCTCAACATCCAAGGTGACTTATTATAGTGCACTATCAATCCTATGGCCGGCCAACTATATCCGATAACAATTTTAAAACCACATCACTTGCCAATATAATTAACCATTTACCTCACTGTTTTCAACAAGCATTAACCAAACCGATTTTCCAAAGCAACAACCATGCTTTAAAACAGGAGTATAACCATATACTTACAAGGATTACTTACCATGTGCATCCTTCAGCATTTCATGCTTAAAAATAGTGTTTCACATACTTTAAAACATGCTTTAACAGTAGGTATTATATAAATCAAAACAAGTGCATTAAACCATATCATACTAGCATGATCAAGAGATAAAACCACTTTATACCTACTTTCAAGTTTAAACCAGAGTATCAAGATAAGTTTAAACTCCCATAAACCACCTTTAACACATTCCAAAGATGGAATCCATGTTCCCACTCACCGATACACGAAACTTTAATTCACCAACATGAAATCAAGTGTTTGAAGCCTCCAAAGCTTCACCGATCACTTTTGGATCAACCTCCCCTGTTTTAACCACAATACAACAGATGATTAACGCATCTCAATGCATTCAAAACACTGCAACATCAATCCTTCATGGATTCTCACATTCCTTTCACAATTACCCAAACACAACAACCAAAAACATCATCTAATCCATTCCAAACACAACCCGACCATAATCTAACAATTAAACTCCTTCAATATCATCAATCAACATCTAAAAACAAGATCAAAACATCCAAACACTTCTAGCAACTATACAGCCACCACAGCTCCACAAAAACACAATTCTAACAACCTAAACAATTAGAGATTCAAGAGTTTCAGGATTCCATTGTTAAAATTAACTTAACGACATTATAATACATCCAAAATATGTTTAAAATCAATCCTCAAAACTGGAAAACAATTCCAATTCGGATCTCTCACTATTTCATCAATTAAACCCAATTAAATCAATTAATTCCATATAAAAAGACAAAATCATATTATAAACCATAAATCAAGGATCAAACACCTGGGAATATCAATAAAGAACCATTCAATAGAGGAGATTATGGACTTTACCCCTATTGTTTGACTTCTCCCTCAATTGGCTTGTTTAAAGCTAGGAAAACACAAGATTTCAATGAGGTTTTGTAAATCAAAGTTAAATAATCAATTGTAGATCACGAATCTAAATAAAAAGGATCTTTCACCTCTGGTTTTTGATGAAAACTTTAGTGTTTTGCAGAAAAGAAGTGGAGAGAAAAGTTGCATCAATTTTCATTAAAACCAAATAACTAACATTAATATCTAAAATCTCTTTTTATTATCCTTTAAAACACATGTCAAAATGATTTAATTGAAGGGAGAAATCACCAACAAAAACTTGGTAAAATAGCTCCTTAAGGATTATAAGAATTGGATCCTTTTCATTTTAGTCACCTTTAACAACAGTTTTAAAAAATCACATTTTGGTCACTATCCAAAATGTCACACTTCCAAATCTCATTTTCAAAAATTGATTTCACCAATATTAATCATATATTAAAATATGATTTTTAACCATTTTCCATATTTTTATCTTGCTAAAAAATATACGGTCCTGAATCTGACTCGAATCTCTAACCTAGTCCACCGAACAGTCTAATAAGTCCAAAAACCGCTAGGCCCAAAATTGGGGGGTTACAGGAACCGATCGCTCAACCCAAGTGACAACATTATAGTTCGAGTAGCCAACCACTTACCTCAAGGACTCTTAACCATAATCGTTTTTTGTCATATTATAGTGCACTTCATCCTATGGAATGCCAACTATATCCGAATGTTTTCTCATCATGTCAGATAGCCAATATATCATTTACAAAACCATTTACTCACTGTTTTACAATGCATTATACAAAATCACCACATATGCAAATCACATTGCTAAAGCAATAACACCATTCCTTACCGGAATGAAAACCAATGCTCACAAGCATTTCTTATACTTTTAAACCCCTACATATGTACTTAAAATCATGCATTTCCAGTAAGTAAATTAAACCATGTTTATGACCAAAACGTGAATTACACATGCTCATATCCGAACCGATATTAAAAAGCAAAAGAGGGAAAGCTTACTTCCGAGCTTAGGTAAGTGTTTCAAACTTATCCTAAACTCCCAACAACCTTTATTAAACCTCTTAAAGGCGTTTAATCCAGTTTCCACTCACTGATACACCTTGCTTTGCTCGTGAACACGAACCGAGCTCCCGACAAGCAACAAACAACATCAAGCTTCGTTGCCTTGATTATCCCCTATTTTAATCACAAAAAACCAGAGGGTAAATGCATCATTATGCATTCAACCCATTGCCAACAAGCAATTACTCGCAACTCTTAAGTTGCCCACTCAAAAACCATCCGAAACATATCAAAAACATCCTCAAACACTTTTGAAACTCAACCCAGCCATAATAAAATGATTCAACCCATTAAACACCATTAATTAACATCCAAAAACCCTTTCACAACATCATTTTACTTGCAGCAATGATTAACTCAACTATCACCCCAAAAACCTTGATTAACAACCTTAAACATTAGAGATTCAACTTGTTTCGGGATTACAATGTTAAAACCACGTTATTAACTTAATTAAACACCAAAGTCATGATCTAATCTGATCAAAATCCCAACAAAACAGAACAAGTATGAAGATCCACAAATTTCATCAATCAAAACACAATTAAACAAATTTTCCTCAATTAAACTATCAAAACACATTATAAAACAATTGTAAAGAGTCAACAACTTAGGAATTTCAGTAAAGAGCCTTTCATTAGAGGAGGAGAACGAACCTTACTTCTAATGGATGATTTCTCCCTTAATTGGATGATTTACATGAGAAAACAAAGTTAAAACAATAAGGTTTTGGTAAACTAACAACAAAGAATCATTTACAAACAAAAGATTTAAGAAAAGAAAGGTTTACCTGAAGATTTAGAAGAAGAAATTGATGTTTGGTTGGAGAGATTTTGAGAGAAAATATTTTGAGAAAGTTAGTTACGTGATTTTTGTTTTAAAGCTTTTAGTTACAAATTAACTCCCCCAACCTATTTATATTTTCTAAAACACTTTGAAAATAGCCAATTAAGGGATAAAGTCCGATATTAGACTTTTAGGGCAATTAGCTCCTTAAAGATTCAAAGTTTTGACTCATTACAAAGCAGCCACCAAAAATAGTTTTCAAAGTTTCATTTTGGTCACTAGTCCAAAATGTCCGATTTCTAAAACTCATTTTCCAAAATTTAATTTACCATAATTATTAAAATATATAATAATGATTTTAGAATATTTTTCCACAATTTTATCACCTTCAAAAATATTTAATTCGATTTAATCTCGAAACCGACTCAAATCTCTAATACCGATCCACCGAACCCTCGAACCGACCCTTAAAACATCTAAGCCCAAAGCCGGTGTAATATCCCAAATTTTGGCTAGTGACCAAAATGTAAATTTTGAAAGTTTTGGGGTTAAAGTATAAACTTTGGAAAAGTTTAGGGACTAATTTCCCTAACAAGTAATTTTATTTAGTAAAAAGTAAATCGGGTTAAAATAGATACCTTGATATCAATTTTAAGAATTAAGATGCAAAAAAGGTACCAAATTTGGATCGAATGAAATTGTTATGTGTACTCAAGCCAGAGAAATACAAGGATGGGTGACCTTCGAGAAGGTCCCATCAAAGTGTTTCTGATCGATATGTTGGACTCAGTCAGAGCAGAGAAAATTCGTATGGATTATCGATAAATGAATTCTAAGAGGAATTTTATTCTATGAAGATTTTAGGTAAGTATCAAGAAAATAGACTGAGTTAAGAATATTCAGTCTAAGTCCTTGGAAAAGGAAGTTTTATAGGATAATAGAGTTTATTTCCCGAATATGGAAATATAGAACTTTTGAAATAAATTCAATAGCTCGGAAAAAGGTAAAATCGCAGTAGAAGTATTTTATGAATATCGGGAAAATTGGATCGAACTGGAATTTCAGAGACTAATCCAAAAGCCATGGAAAAGTCATAAAATACTATTTTATGAATATTTTATTATAATTGGTTGGATTCCAACTAGATTTAGTTAAACTTTTACAAGAATGGCAAACTAGTAAATAAAAACTAGTTGGAGGGTAAATTGGTCATTTGGCCCTAATGGCAATTTTGAAATATTTAAAAAGTTATAAGGGATATTTAATCTTGACCCTTGATTGATGATAAGATCAATCTCAACCATTGGAATAAAAGGGTATTTTAGTAATTTCACTATCTAAATGAATTTAAAATTCATTTATACAAGACATGTGGCCAAATTGGATGAAAAATAAAAGATGAAGACCATTATTCATCTTAAAATTTCGAAATATGAGGGGGAGAAAGAAAGAAAAATGGAGAAAAAATTTCCAAGTTCGATTCAAGCCTCGAAACTCGATTTTCAGGTAATCTCATCAACTACAAAGTTGTTCTACTCTTCAAGCTCTATCTTTTGGTGAAAATAATTCATGAAATACATGATTTATTGATGATAATTTTCATGAGAAAGAAATTAGGGTTTATGGACTAAATTGGGGGTTTTGAGATTTTATGATTTCATGATGAAATTCAAGTTGAAACCAAGTTTGTGTGATGTTAAAATCATGTTATTGAGTTGGGATTTAAACCCTACATATTTTAGTTTGTATGAAGATGATTAGGGTTTATGGATTCAAGTTTGATTTAGGGTTTGTGATGTTGGATAAATGATCTAGTAAGCTTGAATTTGTTATTTGGAACTAAAACCCTAAATTAAAGGTATAAGGACCATTTCGGCAATCTTGAAAGTTAAAGGATTAATATGAATTTTTATGATTTTGAAGTGTATTTATGTTATTATTGAAGTTGGAGATGTGAAATTGAAGTTAGAATGCAAAAACGATGTTAAATCGAGTTAGTGACCATTTTGACAAATTGTCAAAGTTAAGTGACCAATTCGGAGATGAGGTTTTTGATAAGGATTAAATCTGATTTTTAGTTGAAATAATATAATTCAAGTAGTAATGTTTATTTTAGGACTAATTTGCAAAGTTAAGAAGTTTGAATCCTTATATTTGCATTTTAGTGACTATTTCAGAAAGAACGAAAAATTAAAAGGAATTATTTTTGAATATTTATTTGATGAAGAAAGTGATACATTAGTGTTTTGAAGCAAGTGATGGGACTAAATTGACAAGAATAAAAATAAGAAGAAGTTAGTATAAATTAGAAGTTTATTATGGAAAGCTATGTAAAAGATTGGTTTTGGCAGTAAGTTTGAAAATTCACCATAAATTCTACAAAAATGGTTAGAAGGTGAATTTTATACCGATGTAAAGATTTGTTCGTCTAGTTTTGCCTCCAACAAACGGAAACTAATTTCGAGTTCCGAGTCAAAATATATGAATTTTTTAAGTGACAAATGGTCAGAAAATAGAGCATCAGTCTGTTCCGAATTCCAGCATTGTAATAGACTTTGAAAATTCGCCATAAATCGTACAAGTTGAATTTGGGCTATTAATTTATATGGTTAAAAAGCTTACTGAATCTATTTTCTTTTAGAACAAACGGAATCGAATTCCTAGTTTTAGAATATTTATAGAAATATTTCTTTGAAGGTAGTGCAATCTGTCAAAAAATGAGAATTGATGCATTTTGTATCTAAGGTTAATTAGTAAGCTTGAAAGGGGTTAATGGAAGTTCTAAATGGTCACTAAAGACCAAAAATGGGTTTTGGATAGTATAAGGAAGGAAGGAAAAACTTTTGGAAATTTTGTATATTCGAATGACTAGATTCGATAACATGTTTAAAGTATTGTTAGAATTGAATCTAACGAATGCTATTCATATTTATATGATCAATGAAGTTTGATTTTGATCAAAAGAAGGGTCGAGGTATTATGAAGGAAAAGATCGAGTAGAGCTTAGTGAGGCAAGCTAATAAATGGCCCAGGTGAGTGCATTTTTACATATTATATATATATATATAATATGAGAAAGAAATATAATATGTCAACCTAGAATGATTTGAAAGAAAAAGAATTTGAATCGTAAATTGATATATTTTACAATAATTTTTAAATGGTTTATAATGATCTTTACAAGATATTGATGTTAAAATCCCTTTGTATGATTATTGAGATTCTTGGTATAATTGGCATGCCAATGAGGTGGAGTATAGTGATATAGTGATACAGTGGCGCTGTGTTCTACAACTATGACCTAGTGATACAGTGATGTTGTATATATATGTCAACCTAGAATGATTTGAAAGAAACCCAGGTGAGTGCATTTTTACATATTATATATATAATATGAGAAAGAAATATAATATGTCAACCTAGAATGATTTGAAAGAAAAAGAATTTGAATCGTAAATTGATATATTTTACAATAATTTTAAATGGTTTATAATGATCTTTACAAGATATTGATGTTAAAAGCCCTTTGTATGATTATTGAGATTATTGGTATAATTGGCATGCCAATGAGGTGGAGTATAGTGATATAGTGATACAGTGGCGCTATGTTCTACAACTATGACCTAGTGATACAGTGATGTTGTATAAGTGTACAACAGTTATATAGTGAAACAATGATGCTGTGTTCTACAGCTATGACCTAGTGATACAGTGATGTTGTATAAGTGTACAACAGTTATAAAGTGAAAAAGTGATGTTGTGTTTCTACAGCTATGACCTAGTGATACAATGATGCTGTATAAGTTTACAGGAGTTATAAAGTGATACAATGATTTATTATGGCACAACATATTAGTTGATGCCGCACATGCGCATACTCAATAGTTACTCGCATACCATGCATTCTCAATTACATTACATTGGGCTAAGAAATGAATAAAAAATAACAAGTACAAGTGATCTAAAGGAAAGTGAAAAGTGAAAGTGATACGATTCAAATGAAAATAAGTGGTTTACTGATATTTGATTTGACATGACATTGCCTTATATATTTATATGAGATGTTGATTGTTACAGGTTACATGACAGAGGAACGACTTCGATAAGTCATTCTATAATACGATTCTAAATTCTTATATGTTATATTTAATATTTTATTTATTATGCAATTTTTATTAAAATTAAAGTGCTTTACTTTTATTTATAAGTTTTGCCTCACTAAGTTCGTACTTAGCGTGTGTTTGTTTCACACGTAGATTAAGATGGAGTATTTGAAGAGGAGTCGAGCATGCTAATCAAGCTTCAATCTGTAAAACATCAGTAAGATATTCTAGCTTATGATAATCTCTAGTGGGCATGTAATTATTTAATTGCTAGTAGAGTATGACGCATTAAGTTAGACTAAAGGATATATAAATAATCAGTTTTGATGATGAATCGTATATGGATAAAGCAAAATAAGACATTAGCATTGTAACAGAATAAAGCAAAGGTAGAAAGGATAATTACTTTGCTAATAAGAATAATCGGTAATTGCATAAAGATTTTAAAGTCAAGAAAGGGCCTAGATAGCGAACCTAGTTTTCACCCTGAATTGGACTGTTGTTTTTAATATTTGCCAAATATGTTTTAAAATAATTAATTCAGGGTTGAAACTATAATTGCACATAGGTTGTGTTTTCAAGAAAACCGAGAAAAGGTTAGATTTACAAACTAAAAATTGTAAATACTTGTAAAAATAAATTTATAAGTCGAGATTTCTTTAAACGACTTCGTAACATCTTTAATGTATATTCGATTTACGAGTATACATTAAGGGTGTTACAACTCTCCCCCACTTAAGAAATTTCGTCCTCAAAATTTACCTGGAGGAAACAAATGCGGAAATTGCTCCAACATGTCCGCCTTGCTTTCCCATGTGGCTTCTTCAACACCACAGTGTCGCCACAAGACCTTAACAAGCGCAATCCTCTTGCCACAAAGAACTTTGCTGCTGGAATCAAGGATGTCCATCGGTTACTCATGATAGGATAAATCCGACCTTAACTCAATATGCTCCACTAGCATAACATGCAAGGGATCCGACCGATACCTCTGCAACATAGATACATGGAATACGTCATGTATTTTATCCAACTCTGGAGGCAACCTCAACCGATAAGCCACAGAACAAACACACTCAACAACCTCGTTGGTCCAATAAACCTCGGACTAAGCTTACCCTTACGTCCAAACTGCATTACCTTTTTCCATGGTGATACTTTCAAGAATACACGATCACCCACTACATATTCAATTTCCCTACGCTTCAAATCTGCGTAAGATTTCTGCTGATCCACAGCCACTTTCAAGCGATCACACACAAGCTTTACCTTCTTATCCATGTCTTTCAATATATCCGGTAAGGAAATATGCTTTTCCCCTACCTCAACCCAACACAAAGGTGTACGACACCTCCGGCCATACAATGCCTCATACGGTGCCATCTATATACTCGCTTGGTAACTGTTGTTATATGCAAACTCAACCAAGGATAAGTGCTTCTCCCAGGTTCCTTGAAATTCAATAATGCAACATCTCAGCATATCCTCCAAAACCTGGATAACCCGCTCGGATTGTCCATCCGACTGAGGATGATACGCAGTGCTGAAATTCAACCTCGTACCTAAAGCCCAATCCAAACTCACCCAAAACCTTACTATAAACTTCGGATCTCTATCAGAAACAATGGACTTAGTTACCCCGTGCAAACGCACGATCTCAGAAATATACAAGTCTGCCAACTTGTCCAAGGTGTACGTCGTATGCACTGGCAGAAAATGTGCACACTTTGTAAACCGTTCCACAATCACCCAAATAGAATCCTTTTTAGCCGGTGTCGAAGGTAACCCTGACACAAAATCCATGTTGATTCTCTCCCACTTCTATTATAGAATTCTCAACGGTTGTAACAATCTAGATGGAAACTGATGTTCAGCCTTGACCCGCTGACACACCATGCCTTTAGAAACAAACTCAGCCACATCCTTTTTCGAACCAACCAGTAGTACACTTATTTCAATCCATGATACATCTTAACACTACCGGGATGCATAGCAAAATGACTAGAATATGTCTATATCAAAATAGTGTGCCTCAACTTCAGATCATCCAACACCACTATTCAACCCTTGAAACACAAAACTCCATCATCATCGTCAAAATGAAAATCCATCAGATTACCCTCTGATATATCCTTAACATGCTCAATCAAGGAATCATCAAACGGTTGCTTTGCTTTAATCATCTGTGACAACGACGACTTAACTTGCAACTCAGCCAATAATCCACCTTCCTTGTCACACTCAACCTCGCAAACATAGCCCTAAGCTCAACCGCAACTTTATGACTTAACGCATCCGCAACCACGTTAGCTTTTCCAGGATGATACTCGATCGTCAAGTCGTATTCCTTAAGCAACTCCAACCATATACGTTGCCTAAGATTTAAATCCTTTTGAGGCATCAAATACTTCAAACTCTTATGGTTCGTAAAAACAACACACTTCTCACCATAAAGGTAATGTCTCTAGATTTTCA
Organism: Hibiscus mutabilis; assembly: GCA_019671005.1. Classification (NCBI taxonomy): domain Eukaryota; kingdom Viridiplantae; phylum Streptophyta; class Magnoliopsida; order Malvales; family Malvaceae; genus Hibiscus; species Hibiscus mutabilis. The sequence continues at coordinate 27,847,159 of CM033738.1, forward strand.
GGGCGAACACCACAGACGCAAGGTCCAAATCATGAGTCAGGTAATTGCGCTCATGAACCTTCAGCTGTCTTGATGCATAGGACACAACCTTACCATCTTGCATCAGCACACAACCCAAACCAACATAAGAAGCATCATTATTAACCACAAACTCCTTCCCAGATTCAAGTTGAATCAACACAGAAGCATGTGTTAAAACTTTTTTCAACTTCTCAAAACTATGATGTTGCTTCTCCTTCCACACATAAGGAACATTCTTCTGCAACAACTTCGTCAACGATGCCGCAATACTAGAAAACCCATCTACAAAGTGACGATAATAACCAGTCAGCCCAAGAAAACTGCAAACCTCCGAAACAAATTTAGGTTGCTTCCAATTGAGAATAGCATCAATTTTCTATGGATCAACCTGAATACCCTCCGCAGAAACCACATGACCAAGGAACATCACTTCAGTAAGCCAAAACTCGCACTTGCTCAGCTTGGCATACAACTGGTTATCCTTCAAAACTTGCAACACAACCCGCAAATGCTGTTCATGATCTTCTTCGGTACGAGAGTACATGTGATTATCATCTATAAGCACCACCACAAATTGATCAAGATATTCATGGAACACCCTATTCATCATATCTATGAACGCATCCGGGGTTTTTGTCAAACCAAAAGGCATGACCAAAAACTCATAATGACTGTACCTTGTACAAAATGCGATTTTATGCACATCATCATCCTTAACCTTCAACTGGTAATACCCTGATCTCAAATCAATCTTAGAGAACACCGCTGCCCTGCAAAACTGATTGAACAAGTCATCGATCCTCCGCAAAGGATTCTTGTTATTTACTATTAGCTTATTCAATTGCTAGTAATCAATGCATATACGCATCGTACCATCCTTCTTTTTTGCAAAGAGAACCAGAGCACCCCAAGGCGAAACACACGGTCGTATGAACCCATGATCCAACAACTCCTGAAGCTGTGACTTCAACTCTTTCATTCCTTCGGTGCCATCCTATAAGGAGCAATAGACATCAGCGTTGTATCCGCGTATGTTTCAATACCAAATTCTACCTCCCTATCCGGCGATAAACCCAATAACTCTTCAGGAAAAACCTCTAAAAAATCACTAACAATTCGAATGTCCTACACCTAACACCCTTAACTTCAGGATTCATCAAGATGGCCAAATAAGCTTGGCAACCTCCTTGCATCATCCTTTCTGCTTGAGTAGCTGACATAACATTGGACAAGAACTTCATATTCTTGCCAACCACCACAACTTCATAATCATCGGCTAACCTCAAAGAAATCCTTTTGGATTCACAATCCACAATTGCCTTGTGCTCGCTCAACCAATCCATAACCAAAATAACATCAAAACCATGGAATGGAAATTCCATCAAATCCGCGACAAACTCATGACCTTGCACAACTAAAGGACACCATATATACAACCTTCTAGTAGTAACCGTCTAATCAAAGAAACTAGTTACTAACATGCCAACATCCAAGATCTCAATAAGAACATTCAATAAAGATACATGTTCACTCAAGATATATGAAATAGTAGACCCTGGATCAATCAAAGAAAACAATGACAAGGATTGCAAAGTGAAGGTACCTGCGATCACATCCGTTTAATTACGACCCTCACGATGACCGTAGATATGAGCTGGTCCATCATTCTCCGGTCGCACTATGGCAGCATGCGCCATAACTCTCTGACCATCCTCCCGCCTCTGAAAATTACCCCTGCCACTGCCTCGACCCCTAGCAGATGCAACAATATGAACTGGTGCCTCTCTCACAGCCCGAGGACAATCACGCTTCACGTGATCAGGAGATCCACATATCCAATAGCTCAAGGAATTTCCCTAACATGCAATTGTGTGACGTCTACCACAACCCTCGCACTCAGCCATAATACGAACTCCTGGGTTACCCTGGCCAATATCGCTTCCACGCCTGTGGTCTGACCTATGTCTCTTATCCCGAAACCTCTTATTCTGTCTCCCAAAATAGCTAGAATCAGCCACTCTCTTACCCAAGCTTGCACTCACAGTCTGAACTGATGTACCCAAGGATTGCTCAATATCCTTGGCTCGGTTAACTAATACATCAAAATCTGTGTAATCACTAGCCAGGAGATAAGTCTTAATATCCTTCACAAGACAATAGTGAAATCTATCGCATCTCTACTGATCATCGGGAACCAACTCTAGGGCATACTGACTCACGCGAAGAAACTTCACCTTGTACTTAGTAACCGACATACCACCCTGCGATAGTGACATAAACTTGCACTTCTTCGCATCCAAATACTGTATACCAAGATACTTTCTCTTGAAAGCTCACTGAAAGAATTCCCAAGTCACATCCGCCTCAGGAAAACCTGCAACTATGGTCACCCACCAATGATATGCATCACCTTTCAACAATAACACGGTGCAACCCAACTTGCGTTCCTCATTACAACCCATCTGGTTCAGAATGCAGATTGTCTTTTCCAACCATCCCTCAGCTACCTTAAGACTCAAACCCTAAAATTCCTCACCTCCCAAACTTTGAAGACACTCCAAGGGTAAACCTTGATTAGCCACCATAGCAGGTGCCAGTGCTTGCACTTGCACTCGCACTCCAGCCATTGCTGCCTAAAACGCTCCCGTCATCGCTAGGATTAACAGAGTCAAATCACCAAAAATTGGCACAAGAGGAGCCTAGGGTACAACACCCACCCCAACCTCAACAGGAGGAGCCAACAGAGGAGGAGGAGGTAAAACATTAGGGGGATTCCCTTCCTTAACGTTATTTTGCCCAACTCCGGCATTAATAGCCATCGAACGCGTCTCATGTCGAACCATGCTAACAAATGCATCAAAACACATTAAAGTTAGGCTAGAATTAGGCAAAGGATCCAAGACAACCTTATGAAACATTTTAAAACCTCGGTAATAGGCAATGTGTTCCCAATTCATACCCTAGCATGATATTAAACAATCACTGGACATATACACAATCACCGTGCAATTCAAACATCACCAATTAATCAAACAACAACATCCCAACCTTTCGTAACCTGGCTCTGATACCAACAAATGTAACCCCCTCGACCCGGCCTAGATACCCGACCGAACTGAGAGAACTACATTAGGTTTGCTGAAGCAAACCGGGGAAAGATTATGAAAATCGATCAATTTTTTCTTTTTATCTTGTCTAGATGCATATTATTAATCCTACGTGTACATACTTGTAGTGGGTGAATTTACAAAGGAATCAGACCACAGAAAGGCAACCAATTGCACAACATACATTTTAGGGACTAAAATGCAAAACTGATAAAATAAAAGACCAAAACTTAAATTAAAGTTACCAATCCTCAATTAGTCCAATTACATGCTTACATGTTAAATTTCAGGTCAAAACAATCATCCAATCTCATATGATTGCATATATAAAATTTAGGGACTAAAATGAAAGAAATAGAAACTTCCAAATATTCTAATAACTGAAATAACTGCAGCCCGTATCGGTACGTGTGTAGGCGTTTTGGTATACCTCAATAACTTCCAAACTCATATTCTAGTAGCTAAAATCTATTTCGATACGCTCTCGCGTATCGAAACACCCTTCATAAAATCCCTATATTGTATCGAAACACCTTCTCGAGTATCGAAACGTTGGCCAAATTTGCCTAGGCTCGTACCAAAATGCTTGCCCGCTATCGGTACGCTAAGCCTAAAATGCTTACTTGAACTAAAATAGGGGCATATGTACCGGTATGCCTGGACCTGCAATGTCCTAATTTTCTGTCTAAACATTCTTTAATGATAACCAAAATGCACTAACATGCTTCAAACACTTATACAACATTACCATGATACATACCATGCCAAAGCATCATAGAATCAACAACATTGCATGGAACTCATACACCCCAAGATATTCTATAGGCATGCTTCCGAATATCATTCTACCAAACAACCAAAACTCACATTAGGCATTTTCAAGGCATACTCATCATGCCCACACATCTAAAGCATCAAAACAAACTTGCTTGAATAATCAAAACATGGTAACTATCAAAGGTTAAGTAGATGCGTTCCTATGCAACCACCTAGTCTCAACTATAAGCAAAGATCATCAACCAACATATCAACATCAAATCAACCTTACAATCCAGCACATATCATTCTTAAAAATCATGGCAAAACAGAATTACAAATCCCCAAAATATGGCGAACGCATTGCCTTATTAACCGAAAACATAAACTGAGTTCATACTCAAAGTAGTCCTTGTCTTGGATTACTTTAAACTTTGCCATTGTAGCCCCAAAACTTCAATGCACTGCATCATTAGAAAAAAGAGAGCGTAAGCACACATGCTAAGTGAGGATGCTTTTAAAACAATGATACGATATAACCCTTGAAAACTAAACACTTGCTTTCAGTCCACGCTTACGACCTAAGCAATTCCAATGATTCCAAATCAAACATGCATATCGACCATATGCAAAAACCTTTACATACCACATGCTTAAATCCCAAAGCATTAAATTACAAAACCATGCTTAAATCCCAAAGCATCAATTTACAAAACCATGCTTAAATCCCAAAGCATTAAAAAGAAGGTTCGACACATGAACTTGCATATATTGGTATTTATAGTGACCTCAGATAGTCGACCCCTATCCTTGATTAGCCGACCACTAATCCTTGGTTAATCGACCGTTAACCTTACATATCGGATACACGGATCTCCCATGATAGTCGACCACTACCATGACCCATACCATGCCGACCGCATGATACAACACTCTTGTCGACCGCAAGATCAACATCAACAAGGGGAACCGATCGCTTAACCCAAGTGACAACATCATAGTCCTAGTAGCTGACCACTTACCTCAAGAACTCTTAACCACGATCGATTTTTGTCATATTATAGTGCACTTCATCCTATGGCATGCCAACTATATCTAAATGTTTTCTCATCATGTCACATAGCCAATATATCATTTACAAAACCATTTACTCACTCTTTTACAATGCATTATACAAAACACCATATATGCAAATCACATTGCCAAAGCAATAACACCATTCCCGACTAGAATGAAAACCAATGCTCACAAGCATTTCTTATACTTTTAAACCCTTGCATATGTACTTAAAATCATGTATTTCTAGTAAGTAAATTAAACCATATTTACGACCAAAGCATGAATTACACATGCTCATATCCGAACCGATATTAAAAAGCAAAAGAGGGAAAACTTACTTCCGTGCTTAGGTAAGTGTTTCAAACTTATCCTAAACTCCCAACAACCTTTATTAAACCTCTTAAAGGCGTTTAATCAACTTTCCACTCACTGATACACCTCGTTTTGCTCGCCAATGCGAACAGAGCTCCCGGTAGCCAACAAACAACGTCAAGCTTCATTGCCTTGATTATCCCCTATTTTAATCACATAAAACCAGAGTGCAAATGCATCATTATGCATTCAAACCATTTCCAACAAGCAATTACCCGCAACTCTTAAGTTGCCCACTCAAAAACCATTTGAAACATTTCGTAAACATCCTCAAACACTTCTGAAACTCAACCCAGCAATAATATAACGATTCAACCCATTAAACACCATCAATTAACATCCAAGAACCCTTTCCCAACATCCTTTTACTTTCAGCAATGATTAACTCAACTATCACCCCAAAACCCTTAATTAACAACCTTAAATATTAGATATTCAACTTGTTTCGGGATTACAATGTTAAAACCAAGTTATTAACTCAATTGAACACCAAAATCATGATTTAATCTGATCAAAATCCCAGAAAAACTGAACAAGTACGAAGATCCACAAATATCATCAATAGTCCAAAATGTTTTTGTCACTAGTTATTAACTCAATTAAACACCAAAATCATTTTTGTCACTAGTCCAAAATGTCCGATTTCCAAAACTCTTTTTCTAAAATTGACTTTACCATAATCATTAATATATTTAATAATGATATTAGAATATTTTCCCACAATTTTATGACCTTCAAAAATATTTAATCTGATTTAATCCTGAAATTGGCTCAAATCTCTAATACTGGTCCATCGAACCCTCAAGCCTACCCTTAAAACATCTAAGTCCAAAACTGGGGTGTTATATTTACCTCCCACTCATAAATTAGAATTTGGCATCAATTTGTAACCTAGAATAGCCCTAGTTCCCATTGCACCCTACCGTATGGCAGCAGTTGAGCTTAGAGAATTAAAATCTCAAATTCAAGAGTTGTTGGATAAAGGCTTCATTCAACTGAGTTCTTCACCTTGGGGAGCTTCGGTCCTCTTTGTAAATAAGAAGGATGGTTCTATGAGGTTGGGCATTGACTACCATATGAGCAAGGCCAATGTTGTTGCTAATGCAATCAGCCGCAAACCTTTATCTGCACGCGCGAGCTTCCGTCACAGAAACACCATTGTCTTGTAGCTGAACTCCAGTTCAATCTACGATTATATTGGGAATTAATACATTGTAGAGTCAAGATCCTGAGCTTTGAACCCTTGTATCCAGAATGCATAATAATGAGAATTCTAACTTTAGGGTTGATCCTGAAGGATTAGTATATTTTGTAACCGAGTCTGTGTACCCAATAATGAAACTCTCCGTACTGACATTCTGAAAGAAGCTCATTCAAGTTCCTTCTTTGTACACCCTGGTTTTGTGAAGATGTATAAAGATCTTTGAGAATTATATTGCTTGCTAGGAATGAAGCGAGCCATAGTTGACTTCGTGTCTAAATGCTTCAAGTGCCAACGTGTTAAAGCTGAGCATCGAGCCCCTACCGTATTATTGCATCCTATTGATCTACCGTAATGGAAATGAGAAATGATCACCATGGATTTTGTTACTAGTCTACCTTTAACTCCTGTAAAGCATGATTCTATTTGAGTCATTGTAGACCATTTTACCAAGTCAACACATTTCTTACCGGTTAGAATGGATTATGGTCTTCCTAAATTAGCTGACTTGTATATCAAAGAAGTCATCGACTCCACGGAGTACCAAAATTTATCATCTCCGATCCAGACCCTCGATTTGCATCTATCATTACAAGAAGCTTTGGGTACCAAAGTTAATCTCAGTAGGACTTTCCAACCTCAATCTGATGGCCAGTCAAAAAGGGTAATTCAGATTCTAAAATACATGCTACGTGCATGCGTTATTGATTTCAAAGGATCATAAGATAAATCCCAACCTCTTATCGAGTTTGCCAACAACAATAGTTACCAAGATTCCATCAAAGTGGCCCTGCATGAGGCTTTGTATGGCAGACAATGCAGAACTCCTTTGTGTTGGTATGAACTCGATGAAGGTAAGATGTTGGGCCCTAACTTACTTTGAGAAACTAAAGAACGAGTTACCATCATCCACGACCGCTTGAAGGCTGAGGTTGGTGATAAATCCTTCCTTGAAGTTTCACCATGGAAGAAGATTCTGAGGTTTGGTAAAAGGGGAAGTTAAGTCCTCAATTCATTGGCGCCTTTGAAATTATTGAGAAAGTAGGCCTTGTAGCATACCGTTTGGCACTACCCTCAGAATTAAGCAAGATTCATGATGTGTTCCATGTTTCGCTCCTTCAAAAATCTCGCTCCGACCCTTCGCATTTTATTGAGCCACAATCTGTGCAGATCCAAATAAATTTGACCTACGAGGAAGAACAGATTCAAATTCTTGCAAGAGAAGTTAAAAGGCTTCGCAACAAATCTATACCGTTAGTTAAAGTTCTATGGAAAAGCCATACCGTTGAAGAAGCCACCTGGAATCAGAGGAGACAATAAAACAGTAGTACCCTTACCTCTTTGATCCAAGTAAAAATTCAAAGATGATTTTTTCTTAAGGGGAAGAGTTGTAACACCCCAAAAACCGGTCTAGTTAGAATAGGGTTTTGACAATAAAAAATTCTATATCAAAAAGTTTAATTATTGCATTGACTTTAATTGTATGGTCAAATATACCATATTGGACTTTAATTGAGTCAATTTACAGATCTTGGACCTAATTGAATCTATTGAAAATAATTTAGTGACTAAATTTTTAAAATTGAAAGTTTGGAGGTAAAAGTATAAAGTTAAAAGATGGAGGGCCACCTTTGTAATTTCCCCAATTTGAAGGTGAGTTACCTCATTGCCTGGGGCATGTCCACGTGAATTCCTGGTGAATTGGCAAGGAATGATGTCAAAAGATGACAATCTTGGTGGTGGATAATTATCAAGCATAGAAAAGATAAAAAGATGAAAAAGAATAATTATTAAAGAATGAGCATCCCCTCATTGGAAAGAAAGCTCGATTAATTAAAGAAGCAAGTTAAAGTGTTTTAAAACAATTTTGTGTAAAGCAAAAAAAATATTACCGAGCCTCTTTCCCCAACCTATTTTCATCTTTATCCATGATGCAAGCACACACCACCATTGTTGTCTTCTTCACCTTCACTATCTAGCAACTCCATTACTAGTCTTCCAAAGACTAAGGCTATCTTTGATTTTGTAACACCATTGGATAGCCACCATATTGGCAAGCTAAAATCCCCAAACTATTAACCAATTCCATGGATACTGAAGGCTTAATTTTAAGTTAAAGTTATGGTAGTCCATGTCTAGACCCATGTTTCCTAAATCTTCAATCCATGGAAGACCTATTAGCTAATAGCTATTTTAAGTTTAAATATTGATTAAGGAATCATTATTTTGATTTCTATTATTCCTATTGCTTTTACCTAGCTCAAGTATTGGAGAAAGAAGGACCATCATCTCCTTCAAAAGCTAGGGACAAAGGGGTTGTCATCCGAGAGCCTTAACAGCTTTGGAAGCTAAGATGAGTGTAGTCGGAGTCCTGGGGATAGGCTAGGTGCCTTCCCCGATCCATTGAATATTGATTATTGCATTACTAACCTTTTTGTATTAAGGGTATTGTATAAAACATTGTTGGAGGCCATATTGGTAAGTGTTGGTGAGTATTGCATCGAATCATTATCCATAACATCGTTAGTGTTGTCATCAGAATCATTGAAATATTAACATATAGAAATATTGATCATTGACTATTACATATTTTTATTGAAACATTGTAATTGAATCATAGTCATATGAATATCGCTATTGAAATATTGCTATTGAATATTGTTATTGGATTATTGATATCGAATTATTATTATTGAACTATTGATGTTGATCCATTTTTATTGAAATATTGCTACCGAATCATTATATCGAATTATTGCTATTGAAACATTGCTATTGGACTATTGTTATTGAACCTTGGATTCGAGTGGACTTTGGATACAATTGGCATGCCATAGAATTCATGAGCTCATTGGTACGGGTGGCTACGACCTTTGTTGTGGTGAGACGGAGGTAAGTTGTGTTTTGGTCATAAAGTTGAGGCAGAGGGACAAGACCACTATCGATTTGGTGAGGTGTAGGAATTCGCGTATACACACTCTCTACTTCGATCCAAGGAAAAACCTATTGCTATTGATTATTGATATCGCCTAAATATTGATATTGCATAGATTATCGACATTGCATCGTTTATTGTTGTCATATTGAACATAGACCTGGACAAATGGTGATATTGTTACTATTGATGTTATTGAAGCATGGTTTAGATGTATTCATTGCAATTTATATCGCTTATGACTACCTCACTAGGTAAAGTATGCCTAATGCATTCATTCTCCATGCATTTTAGGTTAACAAGGTTTGGAGTCAAGATCAGGGTAACTTGAGGTTTTGGCAAGTCATCAAAGTCATTAAAAGTAAAGTATGTCTATCCTAAAAACTCCTAGAATGGTGGCATAATGGTTGTATAAGTCATTTTTGGCCACATGGAGACATGTATGTCGTGTATGCTTTCGGTATGTTTAAAAAGCTAAAATGAGAGTTTTGAAAATGGGTTAAAAGTGTATATTTGGCCTAAATAGGGGAAAAATTAGTAAACGGGTTCAATTGACCCTAAAATTTGGCATGTTGATAGATTTAGGCTAAAAAAACTTACTGGTAAAATTTCGTAGATTTTGGACAAGGTTTGGTTGGGTAAATGGATAATAAACTAGATAAAAATTGTCATTACAAACTCCGTCGTAACGATACGGGTGGAAACGTATGGGTACGAGCTTGTATAATTCGACCCAGGTTAAAGGGAGTACCAATACTTCTTGAGCCGTATCGGTACAGGTTTTTGAATTTGGAATTTTGACTATATATGGGTATATGTACGGATTTAGGGCGTACTGATCCCTTCCTTGTATAGATAACCTCCTATCGATACTTGTTCTTACGTATCGGTACTCTTTTGCATCACTGGAATCTGGACATGGTATTGAGGCCTCGTGTATTGATACCCTATATCGGTACGAGTACAGTGTTTTGTATCAACAATCATTAGCATATCATTATGGTAGGACCCATATCGGTACGACCTTTTGAATCTGTAAAATTATTAAGTTACATTGATCATAGCGTATCGATATGGGATGCCTTATATCTGTACAACCCCTTAATGTATTCACTAATTTTCCGAATTCAGCTAAGGCGTATTGGTACGATCCAGTGCGTATGGTTACCCATACCGTTAATTCTGTTACTAAGGTTTAAAATGAATTTTGGAGTTCTACAGTTTGGTCACTAAATCTTGTAAGGATAAATTGAACTAGTAAATGAACTCCGATCGATATGAAAATTTACAGATACACTATATGTAGCTCAAACTACATTGTGGTAGCCTTAATTTCTTAAATATACCCTTAATTTATCAAAATTATAGTTTAGTCCCGAAAACATGTAAAAGTTTAAAATTGGTCCAAAATAGATAATTTATGTATCATACAGAACCACCAATCTTAATGTACTGATTAATGTATCGCATTGAACATAAAATCTCATCGAATTACTGATTATCAAATAAAATATCATATCGAATATCATTTTGTTCATCGGTAGCACGTTCTGACACGGATTCCAACCAAGCCGAGAAGGGGGTGTTACAATTCACACTTACCAATAACATTCTCAGGACCAAAATTCCTTTCAATATGCCATAACTTGCACTTACCCAAATAAGGAACAAACACTCACTTTGCTACAAATGCCTACCAAACAACTCTTGGTTGTCGTTCAAGATCCTTCTCGGTATCATTGTACCTAAGAATACCACAACTCGTACTACTCAGGAAACCAAGCATTCACAGAATACTCAACTCATCACAAACTAGAATGTCACTAGTGCATTCGCCATCCACATGGCAAAACTGAAAACCCATACCAACTAGACGGTCTTAAACACCTTTAACGTTAACAACCATGCTGATGCTTCAGAAAATAGAACTTTCGGTCAAACATATCCACAAGTAAACCAGTTTCATAATCACATTCGCAACTCATACATTTCCTTAACGCCCGTCAACACAATACAAAAAGGATTCGAGAGTCGTACCAAAGTACGTCTCAACACCGAACTCACCTTCGCAAACATAAAACATGTAACACCCCAAATTTGGGCCTAGAAGTTATCTAGGTAAGTTAGACAGTTCGGGTGAATCGGATTAGGAGGTTCGATATGCTTTTGGGAATTAATTCATAAAAAATATTTAACATGAAATAAAATATAAAAATATGGTTGAAAATATTTAATTATTATTTTGAGGGTTTTGGTAAATTCAATTTGATAAAATGAGGTTTGATTTATGGAAATTTCGTCCTAGTGACTACAATGTAAAATTTGAAAACTATTTTTTGGTGACTAAATCGTAAAAGGGTCAAAACTTAGAATTTTTAGGGAGCTATTAAGCCAATTGGTTTTACCAGACTTTTTCCTTAATTTGGCTATTTTAAAATATTTTTAAAATGTTTAATAAAAGAGATTAAAAGAGTTTTAATTAGCCAAATCTTGCTCAAGAATCAATCTTTTGAATATTACTTTTGATTTTAGCACTTGATTCCTTTGTTCTACTTTGGATCTTATACTTTGGAGATTTCATCAAAATCAAGCCAATTGAGGAAGGAGTCTACCATTAGAGGTTATTTTCGTTTCTCTCATCTAATAAAAGGTTCTTTATTGAAATTTCCAAGTTCTTGATCTGTTGGAATCAATTTCTGTTATGTTTTAAAGATTAAATCAAGATTTGCTTATTTAATGTTTATTTTATTAAGAATTTTTTTAGTATGGTTATTGATCTAAATCATTGCAATATCGATTGGTTTAGATTATGTTTAAAGAGTATTTTGATGATATTAAATGGGATTTATAAAAGGAAAACTGAAACTAGTTGAATTGCAAACTTTTGGGGTTATGGATGTTTTTAGATGTTGTAAAGTTGATCAAATTGTTAGGTTATGGCTGGACTTTGTTTAGATTGGAATCGAAGTGGTTTTTAGTTGTTTTAGGAAGGTTTTTGGTGGTGATTGGTGATGTGATGTTAAGGATTGAGATTGCTGGGATTTTAGATTCACAATGATGAATTAATCCTCTTTTATTATGTGAATAAAAATGGGAGATTTATCCTACAATGATTGACGGATGTTTGGAGACGTCGTACACGTAATTTCACATCAGCCAGTGAAGCTTTGTGTTTTCGGTGAGTGGAAACGAGATTTATAGCCTTGTAAAGGTTTGAAAGTGATTTTGGGAGTTTAGGTCAAGCTTTAAATGCTTGTCTAAGCTCGGAAGTAAGTATTAGACAATTATGCTCTCAATTTCGGTTTGGCAAAGTTGATTTTCTCATATCTATGTTTATGATATGATACCTACTGTTATATGCATGTTTTAGAAATAGATTATGATGCAAATGATCATATATTGATGATATTTGAGTATGGTAAAGGATTTATGAAAAGTATTTTGATGATATGAAATGCATGGTTTGTTGCATTGGAAATTAGTTTAAATGATGCATATGAAAAACAACGAGGTATCAGGTTTAATAAGGAATATATTGGGAAGTGATGATGATTAAATGTTATTGGATATAATTGGCATGCCATAGGGTTTAAAATGCACTATAATAAGTCGCCTCATGTGTTTCGAGGGGTTGTGATTGTACCGTATTCTCCACCATGGGTACCTCAGTGGTCGAGGGGTTGTGATTGTACCGTTTTCTCCCGCTAATGGGTGTTATACATTGTAACCATCGAGGGGTTTATTATACCGTTTGCTCTGGTTAAGTGTATGTTTAAGTGGTCTAAGGAACCATTCGCGAAATTCGTGTATCCGATGTGTTTTGATAAAGGAAAGATTTGGTTTTTGGGTCACTTTAATGCCAATATATGAACTAATGTATCATGATGGAGGATTTATGTTTTGTAAAATGTGATTATACATGTTTTGCTCTTTAAGCTTTCTATTGGAAGAATAAGAAGGTGAAAGCTTAAATTGAGGTTTTGCATATGGGATTATGCATGAGATATATGATACATGTTTTGCATATGGTTTAATATGCATGTTTTGGAAAGATAAAAAAAGCATGAGATGTTTTAGCATGAAGTTGAAAACATAGTTTGACTCTAATGGTTTTAAAAGCATTGATGAGTGTTTTTAGAGCATCCCTCACTAGGCATTATATGCTTACGATGTCCTTTCTCATCAATGCAGAGAAGTGAGCTTTCGGGACAACAAGCAAGCAAGGGAGAATCCAAGATTCAATTTACTTCAAGTATGGTTTTAATAAATGAACTTGTGGTAATAAAGGGCAATGTGATCAAGTTGTAATTGGGAGGGTTGTTTGCTTACCCCCTATTTTCGAACATGTTCTATTTGGCATTTTGGACTTGTATGAGATTATATGGTTTGATTGTGGGTTTGGGATGAGAATTGCATGCTTGGGTAGAGACTATGCCTATAGGTTCTCTTGTTTAATTTGCTATGGATTGAATGTTTATCTAGCATGTTTGGATGATTGTGGAAATGATGTTAAACATGTTATATGTTGTTTGTATGATGTTTGAAACATGTTAGATTGAGCCTAAATGTCATACGTTTGACCAAGTGTTCATTACAGGCCCAGTCGTACTGATATGAGTATTCTAGAATCGGTATGTGAGGTCTGATATGGCTCAATTTGGGAAAAATATCAAAGGAGTATTGGTATGATTAGCCTCCTTATCGATATGCCCTTGAGAAAGTTTACACTGGGATCAGTACATGGGGTACCATATCGGTATGAGTTTTAGCCACTAGAATCCTCTATTTTGAAATATAGCAACGGGTATCGATACATGACCAAACATATCGATACGTGTATATCATGTAGATTCGTATCGATACGGTACAAGCCTGTATCGGTACGAGGTTAGCTAATTCTAGTATTTACATGTTGTATTCTAGTTTCTTTGCAAATTGGTCACTGTTTTTGTAATGCTCAATTAATGATGATTTTGCTATCCAATTTTGATGCAATTTCACACACAGGCATGTAATGAATCTAATTGAAGGTTGGTAACATTAATTTGTAATTTTCTCCTTTAATTTCTAAAATTTATGTTTTGGTCCTTAAAGTGACAAGTCTTGCGAATTGAGTGCTTATTTTGTCTTCCGCTGTTGTATGTCACACCTTATGGCTAAATAAGTACTAGGCAAGATAAAAAGAAAAAAAAGGATTGGTTTAGGTTATCAGTTCAGGTTTGCTTCCGCAAACCTAATGTAATGTCTTTGATTGTGGCTAGGCCGAGTTAATGGGGTTATAGAACAACACGGAAAAACTCTCCCAGAATCACTTCATAAAAGAATTCCCAAAAAACACAGACATTCAAAATTTGAACATCCTTAACCCCAGATATATTCACATAATCCAGGACAACTTCAGAACATAAATCTCAACATGCTTTCAGCCTCATTAGCCAGAACCACATAAACCATAATTCGGTCCATACCACAACAATCTCTACTAAGAGGCCAACTTTAATCTTTAAAACTTCATAACATTCAAAATTAATCATCGCTCGATATTCCAACACCCGATCATCTTCAAAAATAGCATCAAAATCCAATTTCTCCCATGAACATATTTAACACAATTCGATTAGCTGCCATGGTCTTACCAAGAGCACTCATAACCATAATTCCCAAAATGGAAATCTTGTCGCAATTATCCAAAGAATATTCATTTCTGGTTGATAAGCAAAACCAAATGAAGCCTGAATCCTCCAGACGACGCAATAGGAAACAAAAAGTAGATTATTCAACCTTTTTCTAATCAAAATACAAAAAAGATGCTAAAATCTTTCAAATTCTCCAATATATCCTGCTGCGCTACTCTGATCTCTCTCAACACTTGCCAATTATAACCATTGTCTTCTAATGGTACAACCACAACCTCATTTGATTCTTTCTCTTAGAAGGAATCCATCCTCGCTCGGTACATTATAGACGACAAGCAAAACCCAATTGTACCCTAACCACACTATCACACGAATACATCATCAACAAAACTTAACTTACGCTGTAGAACCCAAAAGATTGATGCACACAAAATCCTTCCACCACAACGTACGGTCTAAAAAGGATAGGATGTTAAACAACTGTTGCATCCAAAATGAAGCAATTATTCTCTTGGTGACTCTCTGAAGGAGACTCTAACTCTGATGGCATCCCATAACTATAACATTGCTTGCCATGTGCAAGGCTTTAGAAAATGAACATCGTCTCAACTCGCCCCAATCGCTTACTTTAAACTTTGCATGATAACTCATATCGGTAACTAAAGCATATCTCATTAACTAGGTTCGTGCAAGAATCTTACACTCTCAACTAAAATGTGTCGAAAAAACATGCCATATGTACCATCGGATCTTTCATCGCATAGAAATTCCACCAAGTGATAAGGTTCCATCACAAACCTCTAATCTCGCGTCAAAAAGGTAGCATGTACACACCGTAGTGTCATACAACCAAACCAAGTAGACTTTCCATCTGGATCCCACATTTACTGAAAATATCAAACAATGCTCACCAAGAATATATCCTTACACAACGAAATCCCAACAAAATTATGCACTCACCAATCCTTTACAAGATCCACGGTCATCTATTTAATTTCGACAAAGAAACATCAAAGCATCACAACAACTCTAAAGAACTCAATATTGGACTCCCAACCGATGGCAAGTCAAACACTTATCACTATCTCAAACACACAACTCCATACTTACTCCCAAAACATGTTGCGAAAGATTGGTACAAACTGTCGCTCTCAAGATTCACCATGTGTTGGCCACTGTACTATATAGAAAGAATCTCTTGCCTTGATATCTTTTTCTCTAAAGCACCCACAACAAGATTTCAAAGTCCATCAGAAGCCCTCGGACCTAAATTCAATCACAACACTGTGTCCTTTTAATTACAATTAGATTCTTACATTTTTCAAAGAAAATCAATCCTTAACTAATGAAACACACGGGTACCTGTAATGACCAATCATTACTGACACCAAATGAATCAAGTATCGGTATTGCTTGGAGCTAGTATCGGTACTCCCTCACACAACCATCACTTGTAATCCTTGATCATCCCACAAAGGCAACATGATACTCTAACTCAAACTAACTCCATACAATTCATCGCTTATCAAGTTCACTTTACTTAGATGGTAATTGATCACACATGATCAACAATTCTTAATTACTTCGACTCACATCATTGTACAAATCTCAAATTCCTTAAAGATCAAGCACCCAAAATTTCACACTGATAGAGTAGGCACACCTTCCTCTCTTCTTGCACTAAATGCAGTCTTGACAAAACAACAAAACATCCTTGAAGATCTCAAAATTTTACTTCAAATTTAATCGAATTGGCACCACTATCACAACAAAACGGTCTCACGCAGCTCAAATCTCTACCCATGTTCTTTGGCTTGCCTCCAAAAAATCAAAATCATTTATGAAGTCTCAAACCCTTACTTTATTAACTGATTACACAACAACTAATCATTTCCACACAGAAGGTCATTGTGGTAATTATCTTGCTAACGCTCATATTCCCATATTCCTTATACATTCACACGTGTCACGCAATGCATCAAACTTATATTTGAGAGACATTATTGTGGCCCTACCCTATCGTCGTTGAAACACCTCAAACATCACTGTAAACATCAACTATTACCACAACCCATTTTAAAAAGAGAAACCATTGTTCCAAAATCCATTTTGAAACCCCAAGCCTTTAACACTTTAATCACAACCATCTTATTTTCTAACTAATTCAAAAAAACACACTGGTACTTTGCAATCGGTTAAATGAGACATCGTCCTTAGGAGACACGTAACAGTCCTTCACTGCCACTTAACAAGCTATCAATGGTTTAAGCACCAACTCAAAGAACTAACTTCTTACTAGCGAACAAGCTCGATTATCCTTTGGGCAAAACATTCAAACAAAAGAAACCTCATTGGAGTTCCACCTTCGTAACTAAATCTTTGACTTTCTCAATCGGGTCAGTGTCCTCTAACAAGGGCGATGAGCACTGACACCCCCCTCGACCTTACCTCAACATCCACTCACGTCCTTGACAAGGAGGAAGTCCTGACTCCTCTAAGAAACATAAACAAACACTCTGACTGTCTGAAAGCTCCCAAGAGTCGAACTACACATATTGTTGCCTGCCAAATGGTAAAAAATGTGCCAAAACCCCATCGTGCCATTCTCTAAAAATCCATGACAAAAATCACAGTAAAAGGGCAATGGTCCAAACATTCTCATTACCAAAGGTTGGGTTCCCTCGAGGTCTCAAAGTCTCAAGCACAACCCTTGACATTACAGGCTAACATCACGCTTGATTAACCAAATCATTTCTGAGATACAATAACTCTCAAGAAGGTAACTCCATCAATCTTATAGAATGTTTAGCTTCAATCATATTCTAGCAGACTAGTAGATCATAAATCTACTATCTCCGAGAAATGCCTCTGAAAATAATGATGATACTTCCCAAGTACCACCACGACTCTCTTTAAGGAAACAAAGGGTTATCCAACCAACGTGAATCCACTAATTGATTTTGAAAGTGGGTTATCCATACCCGCATCACAAATGTTATTCATGTATAACGATGAAGACTCTTTGCCACAAACTCTCATAACGTATCCAAAGGCTATGGAACTACCACAACACACAATGAAGACACCATCAGATGGTGGAAGGAGGACACATCCTCGACTCTGACATCATTTAACTAACTCGTATCTCAACAATACAGGGTGACTTTGCCCCCTCGGTATCACTCTTATGAGCGGCTCAACATTTAGCTCGGCCCTCTTAGCCACGATCGTAACCATCTTAGCATCTTAACATTGGACGCACTATTAGGATTTCAGCCTTAAGGAGTACAAACTTAATTTAAGGGCTTGTATTCACTAGACACCTTACTGAAACACCTATACCACCCTAGGGTTTCCTAGAATCGGCTAAACCTAAGCTTTGATAATACTAAATATAACACCCTTGTCCCGAATATCATATTTGAGCCTCAAGCCCAATCCAAAACCATAAAATTTCTCAACTTGGTTTAGCCCAAATAAAATTCTTTCCAAAACATTTAGTCAATAATTTAAAATATATATAAATAATTAAAACGTTACAAAGGGAGCTCTAATTAAATTAAAACATTTGACCATTCAATTTGATTAATACAATTTGCAAAATAAGAATTACAAACTCAACTACGTAAGGTCCTATGAATACATAGCCCACTAAACACAACTATCGTACTCTGGAAATCCTCATCATGCTAGAATTTTATTACTGATAGAGCTCATCGATCCCATGATCTGATAATCAACCTACGTAGGGAAACAACGATTTTAAGCGCTGAGCTTACAAAGCTAAGTTGTACACATCTACTCTACTATACTTCATGCTAATTATAAACATAAGCATGCAAGCTAGTACGAGCAATAAAGAGAGATAAATAAACATGTGGCGCTACTACTAGTCACCTAAACACATGCTTTCATCATAGCAATCATCATACATGGCACACATGACCCTAAGCATACTCATAACATGGAAATATAACATATAAATATGGCGCTACTTCTAGCCGCCAAATCATAAAGCATAGCAAGAAGGCATAAGCTTCTCATAGCATATAAGCATTAAACCACAACATAGTGAGGCCTGGTGTAATACCCCAATAATTGGTTAGTGACTAATTTGCAAAGAATTAAAATTTGGTGGTTTTAGTATAGTGACTAAAATGTAAAATGTTAAAGTTTGGTGACCAAAGTGAAAAGTTGGGAAAAGTTTAAGGACCAACAAGGTAATTTTCCCAATAATTATTTTTTATATAAATAAATATATCACATAAGGGAGTGAACCGAATATAAAATTGTTGGTTAGATCTGATGTTTTTATTATTGGAAAATTACAGTTAAAGTTTATATGGAATTCGGTAGTCGTATGAGCTCGGAATGTGATGAAATTTGAAGGGAGTTGTAAGAGGACTTGAAGAATAGGACATTTCATTTTGGAATCATTTTTGATCGATTTGGATTCAATTGGATGCAGTATTTTATTACAGTGCATTAATGGTATCTTTGTAAATACATGGATTCATTAATGGCATTTTAGTCATTTTGCCCATGCTTTTTAATCATAATTGATTATGGAAAAGAATATTAGGTGTCAACACCAATTGGTCATAACTAAGTGGCAAAATGGTCATTTTACTTTTAATGGAGATTTTTATATTAGGATTAAAGATTTAAAATGCCATTTGTCTTGTAATTTAATTATAGAAAAAGCTAGAAAATTTGGTTTTGTTCTTCCTCAAGGCCGAACCACCATAACAAGGGTAAGAAAAATTTTTGATTCAATGTTTGGCTTGATTTGATTAGTTTTTGGGTTGAAGCATGAAATAGTGAATTAATCTCCATTGAATTCTCTTTCATTTGGTATAATTTTTGAGTGGTTTCCATGCTTATATGTTGAGATTGGAGATTAGGGTTTATGAAGAACAAGTTTAGATTTCATGTTTTAAGGATTCGTTGGATTGAATATGAGGTTGTGATATTGTTAATGCTTGTAGAGTGAAAGTTTCCATGGATTGTGTTATAGGTTATTTTTGGGAAAATTGAAAAATTAGGGGAAACTCTTGCAAATTTTTTATTTGAAGTGGAAATGATGTTATAAGTTTGAATATAATGTTTGGAGGTTAAATTCATGCTTGAATCAAGTTGGGAAATTTGGTCAAAGTGACCTTTCAAATTCAGCATTCAAGGGGAAATTAGGGAAAATTTATGGAAATTTTTCCTAAGGCTAGAAATGGTGTAAGGATGATTTTGTAAGCTTTTGAATGTTAATTGGACTAATATGGAAGTTTGTAAAGTGTTGAGGACTAAATTATAAAGTTGGGGAAATATGTGATTAAGGTGGAAAGTTGATTTGAAATTTAAGTTGTGTGATAAAGGATTATTTTGAAAGATTTGGAAGTATAAGGGTTTACATTGATGTTATGAGATAAGATTAGTAACGAAAAAATGTGTAGGAATATTATTATTCCTAATGTATACTAAAGTTAGGAAGATACTAACATATACTTTAAATCATATGTATTGGTAAATGTTATTGTAGATCGTAAGCGTGACCAAAACCAGGAATCCAACAATCCTAAAGGCAAAGAAAAAGTGTAAGAGTAAAGTTTTATAGTGAGGCAACTAGTGAGTGCAATCCTATTTATTTTATTATTATATGAGGAAGACTTACGATAAGTCAACCTCGAGTGTTGAAAAGAAATAGGATTTGAATCATAAACTATATACATATTAAATGGCTTTGAAATGAATTATAATGATTTCGGGTATGAACAACCCAATGCATTTTTTATGTGTTATAGTGATATGTCTTTACCTATTGATATTATTGAATAAGTGAATATATTATAATAGTGAATTGGTTAAAAGCCCATTGTATGATTATTGAGATTCTTGGTATAATTGGCATGCCAATGAGGTGGAGTATAGTGATATAGTGATACAGTGACATTGTGTTCTACAACTATGATCTAGTGATACAGTGATGTTGTGTTCTACAACAATGACCTAGTGATACAGTGATGTTGTATAAGTGTACAAGAGTGACATAGTCGTATAGTGTTTTATTATGGCACAACAAATTAGTTGATGCCGTACATATGCATATCAACAGTGACTCACATACCATGCATTCTCATTTACTTTACATTGGGCTATAATTTAATTAAGAGTGAAAGTGCAAAGAATTGCTTTGGTATAATACTTGTTTTATATATATAAATTTTGAGAACGTTACATTTGACAATGACTTTGTTTTTTGTTTTTTCATAATCATATATATATATATATTGTATTTTATTTGTTTATATCATTTCTTTATAGTGAAATGTTTAAATTATTTTATGTTGCCTCACTAAGTGTATACTTAGCGTGTGAATGTTTCACGCGTAGGTAAAAAAGAGCATAAGGAATAAGGAGCGACAACAAACATCATCTATTTTGAGAACAAATCATCAGTATTAGTATGACATCTCTGATGTTACCTTTTTGATGTTACTCGTTGGCATGTATATTACAAATGACTTGTCTATGATTTTAATATCTTTGGAATGGTTGTAGTAGTATAAACATGAATATGGACCTATAGTGGGTACTGGTAATTAAATAGACTAGTTTACGTGTTTAGTAGAAAATTTAATCGTATTTTATTGGATATCTAAATGATTTTTAAATTAGGTAGTTTGGCTATTGACATGATATTGAATTGAACTGCTAGGTTGCTGCCTGAGACTAGGTTGGTTTTGGATGTTAAATAAATATTTTAAATTTTGTGATTAAATGATTAAAGGGTTTAAAGGTTATATTGTATTAGTTTAAAAGGAACAATTTTTATAGATTATAAGTGTCCAATAGTTTGTAAAAGATAAGTGACATCTCTGAGTCGTATTTAGTGATGGGTTACGGGAAATGGGTGTTATATTTATTAGTATCAGAGCTATAGGTTTAGTCGATTCTCGGCCTAAATGGAAGTTGTTTTTGTTGAAAAGTCTGTACATGCCACTAGAATGTCAATATAATTGATGAATGTCGCTCCTTATTAATGTAGTAGTTATGTGGTTATATATGTTTTTATCAGGAAGTTCTAGACGAGCTACGGAACAAAAGATTCAGGAAGATGCTGGTAGTGGAAATAATGAGGTTAATAATAACCCTCCGGCTCAATTGGAACAAGGAAGAGCACCAGCACAGCATGGAATGCCTGTGCAAGATCAGAGGACTTTTCCTCAGGCTTTGGAAACGGTTCTGGCATGTTTCCATCCACCGGCTCCCCCTGCTTCTCGGATGTCAATTTCTAAAGAATTAAAGAGTTTAGGAGCACCTGAACTTAAAAGAGAAGTAGATGAAGGTCTCGTGGTTACCGATATGTGGCTAAACGATTTAAAGATCATGTTAGAGGGATTCCACTGCTTGGAGATTGATAAATTGGATGGAGTTGTCTCATTACTTCGAGGTCAAGCTAGATTTTGGTGGACAAATGCTACGATGAATATTCCTCTCGAGTGGGTTAATTGGCAATTCTTCTTGGAGGAATTCAAGAATAAATATATTGGAGATCAATTTATCTGGGAGATGAAACAACAATTCCTTAGCTTGAAGCAAGGAAATCGGACCATCTATGAGTATGAGTGTGAATTTAACAAGTTGAGCCGGTTTGCAGTAGAATTGATTCCTACTGAAAAGGATCGATGTGATTGGTTTATTGAAGGCTTGAATAAGAGATCAAAAGAATTATTGGTAGCATTTAATCTACCTATCTTTCAAGAGGTGTTGAATCGAGATAGGGTGATGGAACACGTCTATTCAGAGGATATGACAGAGTAGACCTCGCAATCAATAAAGAGACCACGAACATCTTCAGCTTCTTTTTCATCTAAGCAAAATAAAGGTTATGGTTATTAGAATAGGAATAAATCTGGATCTACTGCATTTTCTCGTAAATGAGTTAATGTTGGAGGAAATAAGCAAGCACAAATAGCTAATTCTGGTGTCGGTTCATCATCCCAGTTTAGATCTCAGCTGTGTGATATTTATGGTAAACGTCACCCAGGCCTATGTTGGATGGTGACAAGGGCATATTTTAAATGTGGAAAAGTTTGCCATTTTGTGAAAGAATGCCCTCTGCTATCCAGAGAGAGACCTTTACAGATAGATAAATCTGCAGTGATGCCACAAAAAGGTAGAGGAAGAGTCGGACTTGGAAGACCATATGAGTCTGCTTCACAGCTGGAAATATGTGCACCAGCTCTAGTTTTTAATATCAGGACAAATAAGGATCGTGATGATCTATAAATCATTGTAGGTACATTCTATCTTTTTGATAAGCCTGTATTGATTTTGATTGATCCTGGTTCTACACATTCATATATTAGCACTAAGTTGATTAAAGAAAGAAATATTTCATTAAAGTCTATCTCTAGTGATATAGTAGCAACAAATCCATTGGGTCAGAGCGAGAGTGAATTCAATATGTAGAAGTTGTCCGATAAAGGTGCAGGAAACAAAATTTCCAACAAATTTAATGGAATTACCTTTCAAAGAATTCAAGATAATTTTGAGAATAGATTGGTTATCTTTTTATCATGCCATATTGGATTGTCATCTAAAATGACTAATATTGAGGGATTTGAAAGGTGTTGAGGCAATGGTAGTTGGTGAAAGGATGAACCCTCTATATAATGTAATTTTCATTCATTTCTACGAAGAAGCTGCTATTAGAAGGCTATTAAGCTTTTCTAGCTAATGTGGTGGATACTCGAACTTCTGGAGTTAAGTTGGAAGATATTCCTACTATTCGAGAATACCTAGATGTATTTCTGGATTAGATACCAAGTTTACCCCGAGATTGAGAAGTAGAATTTAAAATAGAAGTGTTACTTGGTACTGCACCTATATCAATGGCTCCATATAGAATGGCTCCGACTGAGCTTCGAGAGTTAAAAGCTCAATTGCAAGAATTGTTAGATCGAGGATTTATAAGGCCAAGTTTGTCACCTTGGGGCGCACCAGTGTTATTCGTGAAAAAGAAAGATGGATCTATGCGATTATGCATAGATTACCACCAGTTAAATAAGGTGACCGTGTAGAATAAGTATCATTTTCCGAGGATTGATGATCTTTTTGATCAACTAAAAGGTGCGGCTTTGTTTTCCAAAATTGATCTTCAATCTGGATATCATTAATTAAAGATTAAGGAAGAAGATATTTCAAAGACGACTTTTCGAACTCGGTATGGACACTATAAGTTTGTAGTGATGCCATTCGGATTAACTAATGCTCCTGCAACATTCATAGATTTAATGAATCAAATATTTCAGCCATATTTGGATCAATTTGTGGTGGTATTTATTTATGACATTTTAGTATATTAAAGACAAAATAGGAACATGATGCTCATCTTCGTGTTGTTCTTCAGATCCTTCGAGAAAAGAAACTATATGCTAAGTTATCAAAATGTGAATTTTGGTTATCAAAAGTTATTTTTCTTGGTCATGTGGTTTCAACAAAGGGGATAATAGTAGGTCCCAAGAAAATACAAGCTATAGTTGAATGAAAAACTTCAAAGAATATTTATGAGGTTCAAAGTTTCTTGGGACTGGCTGGTTATTATCGAAGATTTATAAAGAATTTCTCAAGTATTATCTCCCTTCTAACCAAGCTATTAAGAAAGGATGTGACATCCATTTGGATGAATAAGTGTCAAGAAAGTTTTAAAACATTAAAGAGGATTTTAACTAAAGCTGGTATTGGTGCAGTCAGAATTGGGTAAGGATTTTGTAGTGTATAGTGATGCTTCTTATAACAGATTGGGATGTGTACTCATGCAAGAGGGAAAGGTAGTGGCTTATGTTTCCAGACAACTTAAGATGCATGAGAGGAACTATCCTACCCATGATTTAGAGTTGGCAACAGTTGTATTTGCTTTAAAGATATGGCATCACTATCTATATGGAGAAAGATGTTATATCTATACGGATCATAAAAGTTTAAAGTATCTGCTAACTCAAAAGGAGTTAAATTTGAGGCATAGAAGGTGGATCGAGCTCCTAAAGGATTATGATGTGGTTATCGAATACCATCCAGGAAAAGCAAACGTAGTAGCTGATGCCCTCAGTAGAAAGACCTTTACTACCTTGAGAGTTATAAATGCAAGGCTAGGTTTGAAAGAAAATGGTGCTTTGATTGCTGAATTAAGAATAAGACCTACTTTAGTAGATCGGATAAAGGAGCTTCAGAAAAGAGATATAGAATGTTTGTCAAGATTTAAACAAGTTGAAAATGGTGAGACCAAAGATTTTGAAATTAAGCCTGATGGATGCTTGTATTACCGAGAAGAATTGTTATTCCTGAAGATGAAGAATTAAAGAAAGAACTTCTCTTTGAGGCACATTGTAGTCCTTTGACAATGCATCTAGGTGGAAACAAGATGCATCAAGATCTAAAGAGTCGATATTGGTGGCCAGGAATAAAAAGAGCTATAGCTGAGTTTTTTCGAAATGCATGACATGTCAACAAGTAAAAGCAGAGCATCAGGTGCCTTCTGGATTATTACAACCAATTTCCATTCCTTAGTGGAAATGGGAATGAGTAACCATGGATTTTGTATCAGGGTTACCTTTGACTCCAAGTAAAAAGGATTCAATTTGGGTGATTGTTGATAGATTGACTAAATCAACGCACTTTATCCCGGTATGAACATATTACTATATGGACAAATATGCTAAGTTATATATTAAAGAAATAGTTTGAATTCATGGAGTACCAGTCTCAATTATCTCTGATAGAGATCCAAAGTTTACTTTCAGATTTTGGAAGTCTTTACATAAAGCTTTGGGTACTCGACTTAATTTTAGCACAACCTTTCATCCTCAAACAGATAGACAATTAGAGTGAACCATTCAAATTTTGGAAGATATGTTAAGAGCATGTATGATTGAATTCAAAGGATCTTGGGAGAAATATTTGACATTAACTGAATTTTCTTATAATAATAGCTATCAAGCAAGTATCAAGATGACACCTTATGAAGCCTTATATGGAAGAAAGTGCAGGACTCCTTTGAATTGGTACGAGTTAAAAGATCGAGACATAGTTGGTCTTGATCTTATTAGAGAAGTAGAAGACAAGGTAAAGATTATACAAGATAATCTCAAAATAGCCACCGATCAAAAAAAATAATATACAGATTCAAAGAGAAAAGAAATTGAATTTCAAGTGGGTGATAAAGTGTTTCTTAAAGTTTCACCTTGGAAGAAAATACTCTATTTTAGGCAAAAAGGAAAGTTGAGTCCAAGATTTATTGGACTATATGAGATTGTAAAAAGAGTTGGTCCTGTGGCTTACCAACTTGCTTTACCTCCAAAAATGGACAAGATTCATAATGGATTTCATGTATCGATGCTCAAAAAATATTGATCAGATTCTTCTCACATCATTACTCCAAAGGAAGTAGAGATTCAACCAGATTTAACATATGCAGAGGAACCGATCAGAATCTTAGCACGTGATGTCAAGGAACTAAGGAACAAGATAATTACACTTGTTAAAGTTCTTTGGCGAAATCACAAAGTGAGTGAAGCAACGTGGGAAATAGAATAAGATATAAAAAATAGTTTCCTAATATTTTCAAATCAGGTACGTTCTGAAAATTCTAGGATGAATTTTCTTAAGGGGGATAATTGTAACACCCCAATAATTGGTTAGTGACTAAATTTGGAAAGAATTAAAAGTTGGTGGTTTTAGTATAGTGAGTAAAATGTAAAATGTTAAAGTTTGGTGACCAAAGTGAAAAGTTGGGAAAAGATGAAGGACCAATAAGGTAATTTTCCCAATAATTATTTTTTATATAAATAAATAGATCACATAAAGGTGCAAATTGAATATAAAATTGTTGGTTAGATCCGATGTTTTTATTATTAGGAAATTACAGTTAAAGTTTAAATGGAATTCGGGTAATCGTATGAGCTCAGAATGTGATGAAATTTTGAAGAGAGTTGTAAGAGGACTTGAAGAATAGGACATTCATTTTGGAATCATTTTTGATCGATTTGGATTCAATTGGATACAGTATTTTATTATAGTGCATTAATTGTATCTTTGTAAATACATGGATTCATTAATGGCATTTTAGTCATTTTGCCCATGCATTTTGATTATAATTGATTATGGAAAAGTAAGAATATTAGGTGTCAACACCTAATTGGTCATAACTAAGGGGCAAATTGGTCATTTTACTATTGATGGAGATTTTTATATTAGGATTAAAGATTTAAAATGCTAGTTGTCTTGTAATTTAATTGTAGAAAAAGCTAGAAAATTTGGTTCTCTTCTTCCTTAAGGCTGAACCACCATAACAAGGGTAAGAAAAAATTTTGATTGAATTTTTGGCTTGATTTGATTAGTTTTTGGGTTGAAAAGGATTCATTGGATTGAATATGAGGTTGTGATGTTGTTTTAATGCTTGTTAGAGTGAAAATTTCCATGGATTGTGTTATAGGTTATTTTTGGGAAAATTGAAAAATTAGGGGAAACCCTTGCAAAATTTTTATTTGAAGTGGAAATGATGTTAGAAGTTTGAATATAATGTTTGGAGGTTAAATTCATGCTTGAATCAAGTTGGGAAATTTGGTCAAAGTGACCTTTCAAATTCGGCATTCAAGGGGAAATTAGGGAAAATTTATGGAAAATTTTCCTAAGGCTAGAAATGGTGTAAGGATGATTTTGTAAGATTTTGAATGTTAGTTGGACTAATATGGAAGTTTGTAAAGTGTTGAGGACTAAATTATAAAGTTGGGGAAATATGTGATTAAGGTGGAAAGTTGATTTGAAATTGAAGTTGTGTGATAAAGGATTATTTTGAAAGCTTTGGAAGTATACGGGTTAACATTGATGTTATGAGATAAGATTAGTAATGAAAGAATGTGTAGGAATATTATTATTCCTAATGTATATTAAAGTTAGGATGATACTAACATATACTTTAAATCTTATATGTGTTGGTAAATGTTATAGTAGATCGTGAGCGTGACCAAAACTGAGAATCCAGCAATCCTAAAGGCAAAGAAAAAGCGTAAGAGTAAAGTTTTATAGTGAGGCAACAGGTGAGTGCAATCTTATTTATTTTATTATTATATGAGGAAGACTTGCGATAAGTGAATCTCGAGTGTTGAAAAGAAATAGGATTTGAATCGTAAACTATATACATATTAAATTTCTTTGAAATGAATTATAATTATTTCGGGTATGAACTGCCCAATGCATTTTTTATGTGTTATAGTGATATGTCTTTACCTATTGATATTATTGAATAAGTGAAGAGATCATAATAGTGAATTGGTTAAAAGCCCATTATATGATTATTGACATTCTTGGTATAATTGGCATGCTAATGAGGTAGAGTATAGTGATATAGTGATACAGTGACGTTGTGTTCTACAACTATGGTCTAGTGATACAGTGATGCTGTGTTTTACATCAATGATCAAGTGATATAGTGATGATGTATAAAAGTACAACAGTGAAATAGTGATATAGTGTTTTATTACGGCACAACAAATTAGTTGATGCAACACATGTGCATACTCAATAGTGACTCACATACCATGCATTCTCATTTACTTTACATTGCGTTGTAATTTAATTAAGAGTGAAAGTGCAAAGAATTGATTTGGTATAATACTTGTTTTACATATATATAAATTTTGAGATTTTACAGGTTACATAATAGTGGAACGACTTTGACAAGTCAGTTTTTACGATTTCATAATCCTATATATATATTGTATTTTATTTGTTTATGTCATTTCTTTATGGTGAAATGTTTAAATTATTTTATGTTGCCTCACTAAGTGTATACTTAGCATGTGAATGTTTCACACATAGGTAAAAAGGAGCATAAGGAATAAGGAGCGGCAACAGACATCATCTATTTTGAGAACAGATCATCTGTATCATATTGACATCTCTAATGTTACCTTTTTGATGTTACTAGTTGGCATGTATATTATAAATGACTTGACTGCTCTGATATGAATACATTTGGAATGGTTGTAGTAGTATAAACATGAATATGGACCTATAGTGGGGACTAGTAATTAAATAGACTAGTTTGCGTGTTTAGTAGAAAATTTAATCGTATTTTATTGGATATCTAAATGATTTTTAAATTAGGCAATTTGGCTATTGACATGATATTGAATTGAACTGTTAGGTTGCTGTCTGAAACTAGGTTGGTTTTGGATATTAAATAAATGTTTTAAATTTTACGCGATTAAATAATTAAAGGGTTTAAAGGTTATATTGTATTAGTTTAAAAGGAACAATTTTTTTATAGATTATAAGTGTCCAATAGTTTATAAAAGATAAGAGACATCTTTAACTCGTATTCAGCGATGGGTACGAGAAACGGGTGTTACACCTGGTCCCACAAACATCAAGATCATACACTCTGAGTGAGGCCAGTTCCAATAAGCATCAGGATCATACACTCTTTGGGGTGAGGCCCGATACCACTAAGTGTCGAAATACATACATCTATGCTCGAAATCTCTCATCAAGCATCTTCAAATAAGTCCCAGTCCCACTAAGCATCAGGTTCATACATTCGATAATCTTTAACCATGGTGTTGCAACACACTCTTTGTAACCCCCTTGACCTGGCCTAGACGCCAGACCGAAGCGAGCAAGCTATATTGGGTTTATTGAGACAAACCTGAATAAATTACTTAGAAAACAATCCATTTTTTATCCTATCTAAATGCATAATTAAATCCTAAGGTGATCATGCTAGCAGTGGTGAAATTTACAACCAAATACGGTATCGAATTGACATCCAATTGGACGAGAACGCATTTCATGGACCAAATTGCAATTTTGAAAAATTAAGAGGACTTCCTTAAATACAAAGTTACCAAACCTTAATTAGTCAGGTTTTATGCATACCAATTAAATCTCAACTTAAAATAATCATCCAAACTCATTTAATTGCTTGATCAAGAAACATGGACTAAACTGCAAAGATTCAAACTTCAAAAAGCATATTACCAAAAATAACTGACAGCGTACTGATACGCCCCTCTCCCGTATCGATACAGGTTCATTTTGCAAAGGGTATCAGTATGGTCCTCAAGCGTACCGATACGATGGTTTGATTTCAAAAATAGGGGATTCTAGTAGCTAAATGGCGTACCGATATGATTGCTCGTGTACCGACACTAATTACAATTTTCAGCTATGCGTACTGATACAACTACAAGGTATACCGATATGCCTATGCAATTTTGCACAGACTTGAGCCGGGACAGGCCCACGTACCGATCCCTGAGGACCCACATCGGTGCGGATTGGCCTATAATGACCTCTTGGTCAAACGTATGACACTTTGGCTCAAACTAACATACCTCAAACATCATATAACATTCTAACCAAAATTTCTACAACCGAATAGACATGATAGAGAATTATTCAAACCATAGAAAATCCAATCAAGATCCTATAGGCATGATCTCTACCCAAGCATGCAAAACATATCCCAACCACTCAAAGTAAGATAATAAGCATCATACAAGTCCAAAACATCAAATGAAACTTGTTCAAACCAGGGAGTAACCAAAACAATCCTCTCAATTACAACTTGGTCACATCACCTCTTATTAATACATAGTATTTATAAAACCATACTTGAAATTGCTTCACTCTTGGATTGTCTCTTGCTTGCTCACTGTCCATAAATTCTTACTTCTCTACATTGATGAGAAAGGAGAGTGTAAGCTTACAAGCTTAGTGAGGGAATCTCCAAAATACTCATCAATGCATTTAAAACCATTTTGTTTCCAAATAAGAATTAAAGATCATGCCAAAACATCTCATGCTTCTATAGTCTTTACAAATATGCACTTTTAAACAATTACAATACATTTATCATGGATTTCTAGCATAAAGCTCAATTTAAGCTTTCTCATGCTAGAATCTCTAAATAGCAAGCTTAAAGAGCATCACATGTATAAACCATATTATACAAAACATAATCCATTTGTCATGATACATTATATCATATATTGGCAGTCAAGTGACCCAAAAACCATTTCAATCTATTTATAAAAACACGTCGGATACACGGATTTCCCAAGTGGTTCCTTCGACCACTTCACATACATCCTTGAACTGTAGCATGGTACTACTACCCCTCAATAGTTATGATGTATAAATCCACCAACGGGAGAATTGGCACACTCTTGACCCCTCGACTGTTGTAGTTCTCATGTTGGAGCATGGAACACTCTTGACCCCTCGACACACATGAGATGACTTGTTATAGTGCACTTTAAATCTTATGGCTAGCCAACTATATCTGATAACTTTTAATCTCAGCCACTTGCCAACATACTCTATAAAACTGATTTACCTCACTCTTTTACATATACATCAAATCAAACCAATTTCCAATAGATTAAACCATATATTCAAGTATTCTCAAAACTCTTTTCATAAACCATTTGTCATACTCAATAATCATCACATATGATCATATGCAATATCTTTCATTTCTAAAACATACATATAGCAGTAGGTAAACCAAATCATAAACATGTGCATGAGATTGTATTTTGCAAAACTGAAAATGAGAGCGAGAACAACCAATACTTGCTTTCAATCTTAGACAAGTGTTTCAAACATAATCTAAACTCCCAAAAAACATCTTCAAACCTTTTAAAAGTAGTAATCCACTTTTCCACTCACCGACAACACAACGCTCCACTAGCCGATGAAAAAATCAAGCTTCTACAGCCTCCGAAACCTCTCCAAAAGATGAAGGATTCGTCTCCCCTATTTTACCCACACAAAAATAGAGGATTAATGCATTTCCATGCACCTCTAAATACAACAATACATCTCCTCAACTTTGCCTCACTAAAAAACATCAAACGCTTCCTTAAAACATCCAAAATCATCACCAAACTCAGTCGAAACAAAGCTCGACCTAAACCTAACTAATTTAACATCTTAGCATTATCAATTAACATCCAAAAAGAACAATATATCAACCTTATATCTCCAACAACCTTTCAACACCAAGATCACCTCAAAATCTAACTATTTACAACCTAGAAAATTAGTAATTCACTTAGTTTCAGGATTCATTTTATTAATCTCTTCTGATAACATTAAAAAATATCTTATAAGTGATCTAAACCAATTAGAATCAACACAAAATAGATCCATTACCAAGATCCACCAAATTTCTCATAAAAATCCAATTAAAACATTATAATCATGATTTAATCATAAAACATAACAAAAATAACTTGTAAAGGATCGAGAACTTGGTAATTTCAATAAAGAACCTTTAATTAGAGGAGAGAAATGAAAATCACCTCTGATTGCTATTTTCTCCCTTAATTGGCAAGATTTGAGTGAAATCTTCAAGAAAACATATCGATTTGTTGTAGAGATCAAAGGAATCAATTAGGAAATCAAAAGGAAATAAAAAAGAAATGATTCATGAGAATTTTGGAGTAAAATTGATAGTTTGGTTGCTGAGAAAGTTGAGAGAAAAGTAGTTACGTAAGAAAATGATTTTGGCTTTTTAAAATATTTTTAATCAAATCTATTTTATTTTTATTTATTAACCTTTTAAAAACCGCTTAAAAAAGCCTAAATTAGGGGGAAAATCTGACCAAAAACTTTGGTAAATTATCTCTTTAAAGATTCTAAGTTTTGACCCTTTTACGATTTAGTCACCAAAATAGTTTTGAAAACTTTACATTTTAGTCACCAGACAAAAATGTCTCAAAATCCAATTTTAATTCTTCAAATTGAGTTTTCCAAAGCCCTTAGAATATTA
This sequence comes from Hibiscus mutabilis, assembly GCA_019671005.1. NCBI lineage: Eukaryota > Viridiplantae > Streptophyta > Magnoliopsida > Malvales > Malvaceae > Hibiscus > Hibiscus mutabilis. Next base: position 27,880,079 of record CM033738.1, read on the forward strand.
GTTAAATATTTTCTAATATTTTTCCATATTTTATTTTAACCAAAAACTATTTATGAAGAATTAATTCCTGAAACTAGCTCGAATCGCCTAATCCAGTTCCCCTGAATCGTCTAATCGATCTAGCTAACACCTAGACCCAAATTTAGGGCATTACAACTCTCCCCCACATAATAAATTTTGTCCTCAAAATTTACCTGACGAAAAAAGGTAAGGAAACTACTTCTTCATGTCCTCCTTACTTCCCACATGGCTTCCTCTACACCACGATGCCGCCACAACACCTTTACCAACTCAATGGTATTTCCACGAAGAACCTTGCTCCTAGAATCCAGAATTTTCACCGGCTCCTCATCCTAGGTCAAATCCAGACTCAACTCAATCACCTCAATAGGCATCACATGCGATGGGTTCGATCTATACCTTCGAAGCATCGATACATGGAAACCTTAAGACGCTCTAGCACCCTATCTCCAGCAAAAAACTCAATCTTCCAATGCATCAAGTCAGCATATGACTTTTGTTGATCCGAAGCAGCTTTCACTCGATTACTATTTAGCTTCACCTTCTCATTAGTGTTCTTCAGTACATTAGGTAGGGAAATATACTTCTCACCTGCCTCAGCCCAACTGTAATGCCCCGATTTTGGGCCTAGATGTTAATTAGGTCAAATAGATAGTTCGAGGAACCAGATTAGAGGATTCAAGTCAGTTTCAGGATTAATTCACAATAAATATTTTTAAAGGAGTTAAAAATATGGAAAATGTTTTAAAATATTTATTTAATATATATAAATATATGATGAAATCAAATTTGGAGAATGAATTTTGTAAGTAAGACATTTTGTGTTAGTGGCCAAAATGTAAAGTTTGTAAAATATGTTTTTCAGTGACTAAAATATAAATGGTCAAAATTTTGAATCTTTAAGGAGCTATTTACCCAAAGTCTAATATCAGACTTTCTCCCTTAAATTGGCTATTTTAAATGATTTTAAAATGCAAGAAATAGGCTTGGATAATTAATTGGATAATTAAAGTTTAAAATAAATTCGATGTAACTATTCTCCAAAAGATTTTCTCTCCAATTCTCTCTAGCCAAACACTTTTTTCTTCTTCAAAATCTTCAACTAATATCTTATTTTATTTAATGTTTTGATTTCAAGTGGTTTTATAATGATTTTCCTATCAAATCTTATTATTTTCTCATTGTTTCCTTGTTCAAATCCATCCAATTAAGGGAAAACTCATCAAATAGAGGTGAGGTTCGTCCTTCTCCTCTAATACAAGGTTCTTTACTGGAATTCCCAAGTTATTGGTCCTTTACATGTGTTTTCTAATGAGTTTTTATGGTTATAATTGAATTAATTGGCTTAATTGAGGTTTAATTGTGGAAATTGATGAGATTTTGAATTGAATCTGGTTTGCTATGTTCTTAATTGTATTGGAATGTGATTTTGATGTTTTATAATGTTAATAAGTGGGTTTTGAAATTGGAATCCCGAAACTATATGAATATCTAATTTCTAGATTGTTATTTATGAGTTTTTGAGGAGTTGTGGATGATTAATGAATGATGGAGGTATAAGGATGATGTTAATGTGTTTTTGGATGTTCATTGATGTTAATTGTCGGATGAGATCCTTAGGTTGTGGCTGGGTAAAGTTTGTGAGTTGTTTGGTGATGTTTTTTATTAGTATGGAAGGGTAATTGTTTGAGAAATTGATGAGGATTGCTGCAATTTGATGTTGTTGGCTTGTTGAATGCATTTTGATGCATTGAAACCTCTATTTTGTGATGGTTAGAACAGGGGAGGTTGGTCCTCAAACTTGAACGGACGTTTCAGAAGCTTTGGGGGCATGTTTACTGTGTCGGCAAGTAAGGCTTTGAGTGTCGGTGAGTGAGAACGTGTTTTTAGCTTTTCAAAGGTTTGAAAATTGTGTTTGGGGGTTTAGATCGAGCTTGAAAAACTATTATAGTCTTAAAAGTAAGAAAAGGATGATTTATCTCTCGAACTCGATTTGGTAATTGGTTTTTTGTGCACTTGTTTTAATGGTTGAATTACTCACTATATATGCATGTTTTGAGCATGGTTTAATACTGGAAATTGATTACTTAATGATGATGATGCATTGGGAGGTAATGCATGTGTTGTTAATTTTTTTGAACATTGGTTAATGCAAGGTTGATTGCATTGGTTTAAAGATTTTTATGATGCATATGAAAACAATAAGTTAATGCTAACGAAATTAATTACATTGGCAAGTGATGGAATGAAAAGGTTTTGGAAATGTCATCGGATATAGTTGGCCAGCCATAGGATTGATAGTGCACTATAGAAAGTTGCCTTGGATGTTGAGGGGTTTAGATCCAGAGTATTGAAAAATCCATTTGAGTACCCTAATGGTTGAGGGGTTTTAATCTATATACGGAAAACTCCTATTAGTGGGTTATACATCTAGCCGATGAGTGGTGTCAAGGGGTTTATGTGTACCAAAGACTCCACCATGGGTGTCACAACGGTAGAGGGGTTTATTAGTACCGAAAACTCTCGTGTGTGAACCTTGAGATGCCGATAGATTGTATGTTAAGTGTTAGGGGGACACTTACTAAATTCGCGTATCCGATGTTATATCTTGTAAAGTGGAATTTAAGTAATGATCACTTGTAAGCCAATATAATTGATGATGTATCATGAGTTGGATTGTGTGGTTTAATGTTGGTTTAAGCATGTTTTACTTTTTAAGCCTTGCATTGGTAGTATGCAATGGAAAGCTTAAATTGAGGGAAGAAAATGGGATATTGTTGTTAATCCATGATACATGTTGCATATGGTTTAATTTGAATGTTTTAGAAATGTTAAGTGCATGGTTTGATAAGGCATGATGTTGAAATGATATTTGCAAGTGTTTTGGAAAGTGGTTTTCATAAAGGATTATAAAATGGTTTTAAATACATTGATGGTGTTTTGTTTTGGAGCACTCCTCACTAAGCCTAGTGTGCTTACACTCTCTTTTTCCATGAATTCAGAGAATTAGAGGTTGGAGGCAGTGAGCAAGCAAAGTACATCCAAGGAATTGTGTTTGCGAAAGTATGATTATGAAATAAACTTGTAGTAATAAAGGCAATGCGGTCGCTTGTTGCTTGGGAGGGTTGTTTTCTAGACTCCATGTTTGTACAAGTTTTATATGTTGGTTTGGACTTGTAAGAGGTTTAATGTGCTTGAGATGTGGATGGATTTATGTTTTGGATGTTGACTAGGGAGCATGCCTACAGACTTTGTGGATGATTGGGTTAGACTTTTTAGGATTGCTTAAAATGTTGGTATGATGTTGTCAATCATGCTTTTGATGTTCTATGTTGTTTAGATATGTTTTGAAGGTGTTTGGATTGAGCTAAAGTGTCATATGTTGGACCTAGAGGTTATTACAGGCCTCTGTGTACCGGTACGGGTACCCAAGGATCGATATGCGAAGTTTGGGAAGGCTCAAATCATCAAAAAATAACAAAGGGTATCGGTATGTATAGCCACCGTATATGTACGCCTTGAGGAAAATTATGTACTAGTGTCGGTACAGGGGTTTGTATATCGATATGATTCTTTCAATTTTAACAATCTGTATTGATATGCTGGGCATCGTATCGATACGCTCTTTAGCTACTAGAATTTCGAGTTTTGAGATAACAAAGGGGGATCGGTATGAGGTCAAGGCCATATCAGTACTGGTGGGTCCATGCACTGTATTAATATTGTATTAATACCCGTTTAAAGACATTTAAAACCAGTTTCCACTCACCGATACACCCTGCCTTGCTCACCAATGCGAATCGAGCTCCCGGCAAGCAACAATCAATGTCGCGCTTCGTCGCCTCAATTATCCCCTATTTTAAACACACAAAACTATAGGATAAATGCATCATTATGCATTCAAACCATTGCCTCCAAGAAATTACCTACAACTCTCAAGTTGCCTACTCAAAAACCATCTGAAACATATCGAAAACATCCTCAAACACTTCCAAAACTCAACTCAGCCATAATATAACGATTCAACCCATCAAACATCATCAATTAACATCTAAAAACCATTTTCCAACATCCTTTTACTTCCAGCAATGATTAAACTCAAGTATCACCCCAAAAACTCTTGATTAACAACCTTAAACATTAGAGATTCAACTTGTTTTGGGATTACAATATTAAAACCAAGTTATCAACTCAATTAAACATCAAAATCATGATCTAATCTGATCAAAATCCTAGCAAAACAGAACAAGTACGAAGATCCCTAAATTTTATCAATCAAAACACAATTAAACTAATTTTCCTTTATTAAATTATCAAAACTCATTAGAAAACAATTGGAAAGCATCAACAACTTTGGAATTCCAGTAAAGAGCCTTTCATTAGAGGAGGAGAACGTACATTACCTCTATTGGATGCTTTCTCCCTTACTTGGATGATTTACATGAGAAAACAAAGTTAAAACAAGAAGGTTTTGGTAGATTAACAACAAGAAATCATTTGCAAACAAAAGATTTAAGAAAATAAAGGTTTACCTAAAGATTTAGAAGAAGAAGTTGATGTTTGGCTAGAGAGATTTTGAGAGAAAATATTTTGAGAAAGTTACGTGACTTTTGTTTAAAAGGTTTAATAACCAAATTAATTCTCTCTAACCTATTTTTATTGTCCAAGACCCGATTTAGTAACCCAAAATTCAGTTTGTTACAAAGATGGAAAGGAGCGTGAGTTTATGTCTTTGGTTTAAGTCAATATGTCTATTTTAGAGTATGAGGTTCAATTTGTTCGATTGAGCCAGTATGCAACTGAGTTGATTCTAGATGATCGACAACAATGTGATCGTTTCTGATATGGTTTGGCAATCTACAACCGCTTTTAAGCGCTCACATATCAACTTTACCTTTTCGGTTGTGCCTTTCAAAACATTAGGCATAGATACAAACTTTTCCCCCGCTTCTGCCTAACACACGAGCGTACGACACTTTCTGTCATACAACGCCTCATAAGGTGCCATCTGTATGCTAGCATGATAACTGTTATTGTAAGCAAACTCCACCAATGGCAACTGCTTCTCCCACGTTCCCTGGTACTCAATAACACAACACCTTAGCATATCCTCAAGAACCTGAACCACGCACTTCAACTGACCATCCGTCTGAGGATGGTATGAGGTACTAAAACTCAACTGGGTTCCCAAAGCAGGATGCAAACTCACCCAAAACCTTGCAGTGAATCGCGGATTCCTATCCAAAACTATAGATTTGGGAACCCCGTGCAAACGCACAATCTCAGAGATGTACAGCTCAGCTAACCTGTCCAAAGTATACGTAGTATGCACAGGCACAAAATGTGCACACTTCGTAAGCCGGTCAACAATCACCCAAATGGAATCCTTTTTGGTTAGCGTCAAAGGCAGCCCAGACACAAAATCCATGGTGATTCTTTCCTACTTCAATTCTGGTATCCTCAACGGTTGCAACAATCCAGAAGGGAACTGATGCTCAGCCTTCACCCGCTGACAAACCATACACCGAGCAACGAAATCTGCCACATCCCTCTTCAGTCCAACCCAATAGTAATCCTTATTCAATCCTCAATACATTTTAGTGCTACCGGGATGCATAGCGAAAGGAATAGCATGGGCCTCCGTTAAAATAGTGCACCTCAACTCTTCGTCCTCAGGCACCACTATTCAACATTTGAAACACAAAACCCCATCGTCGTTGAAATGAAAATTCGTAGAATTTCCATCCCTGATATTGAGGTACCAAACTCCCATCATACGTTTGCTTCTCCTTAATCATCTGTGACAAGGACAGCTTCACTTGCCACTCAGGCAACAAACCTCCGTCATTCATCACACTCAACGGAGCAAACATGGCTCTTAACTCCACAGTTGCTTTCCTACTCAAGGTATCCGCCACAACATTGGCTTTCCCCAGATGATACTCAATGGTCAGATCATAATCCTTAAGCAACTCCAACCATCTAAGTTGCCTAAGATTCAGCTCCTTCTGCGATATCGGATAATGCCTCCAAATCTTCAAGGCAAACACAACCACGGCCAGCTAAAGATCGTGAGTAGGGTAGTTACGTTCATGCACCTTCAATTGCCTAGATGCGTACGCCACTACCTTGCCCTCTTGCATCAACACGCAATCGAGCCCAATATATGACGCATCACTATATACAACAAACTCCTTTCTCGATTCTGGTTCAACCAAGACCGGAGCTCGCGTTAAAGCTTCCTTCAACTTTTCAAAAGCTTGCTGCCTATCCTCCGTCCACTCAAACTGAACATTCTTCTATAACAACTTTGTTAACAGAGCCGCCAAACTGGAGAACCCTTCCACAAACCTTCGGTAGTAACCCGCCAAACCAAGGAAACTCCTAACCTCCGTCACAGACTTGTATTCCTTCCAACTCATTACAACCTCAACCTTATGTGGATCATTACAGATTCATTCAGCCGACACAACATGTCTGAGAAACACAACTTCCTTGATCCATAACTCACATTTGCTTAACTTAGCATAAAGATGATTAGCCAACAGCGTCTGAAGCACAATCCTCAAATGTCTATCATGATCCTCCTTGGTACGAGAGTACACATGGATATCATCAATAAACACAACCACAAACTGATCCAAAAACTCATGAAACACGCGGTTCATCATGTCCATAAAAGCAGTTGGAGCATTGGTCAAACGAAACGGCATCACAAGAAACTCGTAATTCCCGTACCTTACACGGATGGCTGTTTTGGGCACATCCACCTCCTTCACCTTTAATTGGTAGTACCTCGACCTCAAATCTATCTTAGAAAACACCGAGGCTCCCCTGAGCTGATCAAACAAGTCATCTATCTGTGGTAAGGGATACTTGTTCTTTATTGTCAACTTATTCAGCTGTCGGTAAACTATACACATCTGTAATGTACCATCTTTCTTTTTAACAAAAAGCACCGGTGCTCCCCACGATGAAATACTGGGTCTAATGAACCCAGGATCAAGCAACTACTGCAACTACATTTTTAGCTCCTTCAATTCCTTCGGAGCCATGCGATACAGAACAATCGATACCGGTACTGTACCAGCAAGGACCTCGATGCCAAACTCTACCTCACGGTCAGGTGACAACCCTAGTAATTCCTCCGAAAAAACACTCAGAAACTCACATACGGTGCGAACATCCTGCACCCTCAACTCTTTTGATCCAAGATTCATAACATAGGCCAGATAAGCCTGACATCCCGAATCCAACATTCATCTTACTTCCAAAGCCGAAAAAACATTAGACAAAAACTTGGCATTCTCGCCAACAACCACCACCTCATAATCGTCCGACAACCACAAAGATATTTGTTTGGTCTCAAAATCCACCACAGCCTGATGTTCGATCAACCAATTCATACCCATAATCACATCAAAACCATGGAATGTAACTCCATCAAGTCCACAGCAAACACATGTCCCTAAACCATCAGCGGACGCCTACGATACAACATCCTAACCACGACTGTCTCCCCAATAGAACTAGTCACTCTAACACCCACATTAAGAATTTTAATAGATATATCAAGCAACTCAGCATGCTCACTCAAAATGTATGAATGAGTAGAACCAGAATCAACCAATGAATACAACGACAAAGACTATAGGGTAAAAGTACCTACAATCACATTGGTGTCATTGCAACCCTCACGGTGCTCATACACCCTAGCCGGCCCACCACCCTCAGGCTGGATAGCAACAGTATGAGCTACTTTCCTCTGTCCACCATCTCGACACTGAAACGGTCTGCGGCTATGACCATGACCATGCTGCGGAGCAACAACAAGTGCAGCACCCTGCCCACCTCGAGCCAACAATGGACAATCACGCCTCTAATGATCTCCGGATCCACAAACCCAAAAAGTGCTAAATGGGGCTCTAACCTGGGCACCCTGCCCTTGGACTCCACGTCCCATAACACCTCCGCCATGCCTCAGCTCCGGGGAAAACCTTCTGTCACGGTGTCTCTTGGAATGACCACCGCTATAACCTGAATCAATAGCTCTCTTACCCGAGCTAGAACCTCACAATCCAGATGCCAAACCCAAATCCCGCTCTATATCTTTAGCTCGCGAAACCAACACATCAAAGTCGGTGTAATCAGCAGTAAGCATGTATGTCTTAACAACCTGCACAAGCCCATATCAGAAACGATCACATCGAATACGCTCGTCAGAAACCAACTCAGGTGCAAACTAACTCAACCTCATGAACTGCACCTCATACTCCACAACAGACATACTGCCATGCATCAAAGTCATAAACTCACGCTTCTTCTCGTCTTGATATCGGACTCCCAAAAACGTTTTCTGGAAAGCTTCACAAAAGAACTCCCAAGTCACATCATCCGTCGCCATACCGGATATCATGGTAGTCCACCATGCATAAGTACCACCCTACAGTAGGGAAATAACACAGCCCAGCTTACGAGCATCAGTGCACCCTATCTGGCCCAGTATCCTCTCAGTACTGACCGACCAGCCCTCATAAGCCTCAGGTGATAACCCTCGAAACTCAACTCCACCCAAACTACGAAGATGCTCTAGCGATGAACCTTGACCCCAACCGGTGGTGCTGGCACACGAACACTCGCAACTGCTGCTTGAAAAGCACCGGTCATGGCTTGTATCAGTAGTGCCATATCACCCATCCCTGGCCCAGCTGGCACATGTGGTACTTGTTCAACTCATTCAGGTGGATTAGGTGGGGGTGGTGGCAACCCTCCAGGAGGTACAACTTCTCCTTCATTATCCCGCCCAGTGGCAGCAGCGATCGCACTAGATCGTAACTCTCTCCTCGGTCTCATCATGCTAAAATATATTTAAGGCATGATAATCATTTCAAAACAAAAACAGTCAGGACAGCCTCAAGCAAGGATCCAAGACTTTCATTTCAAAAATCAAAACTTTGCAGACTATAATAATAAGGTAATGGGTACCCCCAAAACATCCCCAACATAGCATACAACAACCAACATTCATATATCAATCACTGTGCATATCAACCATCGTACATACAACAATCACCGTACACATCATACAATAGAGCATAACTCACGAAACAACCTCCCAAACGAACCAAACATGGCTCTGATGCCACCAAATATAACCCCCTTGACCCGGCCTAGATGCCCAATCGAACCAAGAAGGCTATATTAGGTTTGTCGTAGCAAACCGAAGAGATACAACCAAACCTGGTCCATTTTTTCTTTTTATATTATCTAGATGCCAATTATTAACCCTACATGTTTATACAGACATCAGGTGCAACTCCAACTCAATCGGGCATCAATTTGACATCCAATTGATCACATTTGCAGTTTAGAGACCCAATTGTAGATACAAATAATTTTAGTGTTAAAGCTCACTTTTAGATTGCCAACCTTTAATTAGTCATGTTCTAATCTTCCATCTCAAAATTTAGCTCAGTCCGATCATTATAACACATACAAATCCATTGGCGAGAACCAAGGACTAAAATGCAAAGAAAGCAAAACTGCCCAAAAATGACATTCACCGAATAAACGACCATCCGTATTGAAACGGGTAAGCCCGTACCGATACGGTTTGAAATATCCTGTTTCAGTACACCACCCCACCGTATCGATACGCCTAACTGAATTACCTAACTTTTGAAATATATTAAACCGTGCCGATATGAACTCTCAGGTGTTTCGATATGTGGGGTTCGAGTTGAAAAAGTGAATTCCAGAGGCTAAAACTCGTATCGAAACGCTCATCCCCGTATCAGAATGCCATGCTAAATTTGCTTAGGCGTATCGAAACGCACAATACCTGTACCGATCCCACAAGCCTGAAATTGCCTAGCCGTACCAATACGGTCCCCCGCGTATCGGTACGCCTGGGCCTGTAATGTCACATTTGGCTGGTTTTTCATACCAACATACAAGGCATACCTCAAGCATCCAAGCTACACAAACTTAGCATCCTAACATGGCATCTTTAGCATCCTAACATGGCATCCTAGTTTCCATCCAAGCAACATATCAAAAAGGTAATCTAGCATCAAAACAACCTTTAAAGGCCAATTACAACCCAAGAAAAACTAAAGAAACATGCTCAAACAGGGAGTTCCACAAAACATCTCCCAAAATACAACAAGTACCCCATTGCCCTTATTCATTATAGACTTTGGAAACAAGTCTTGCCAAGATCCCCTTGCTTCTTACTGTCTTCCAAGACCTCAATTATCTGCATTGATGGACAACCAGAGCGTAAGCACAAGGCTTAGTGAGGAGTGCTCAAAACCAAACACAATCAATGCATTGAAAACCATTTACTTAACATTATCCTTTAAAATATCATCATGCCCCTTTTTAAACATATGCACTTTACATCATTAAAGCCAGCATATTAAGCCATATGCTACATGTATCATTAACCAACAACAAGTTACATTGATAACCCTCCACTTAAGCCTTCCCATGCATTACTACCAAATGCAAAGCTTAAGGAGAAGCATGTATAAACCATATTATACAACAAAAACATTTCAATGATACATTAACAAGTATATTGGCTTTCAAGTGATCATTAACAAGTCCATTAACAAAAGAGTTAATCGGATACACGAATTCAACAAGTGTTAACCCAACACTTCAAGCCATCTCAACCGAAATAGCGATACAATCACAATCACGGTACACTAACAATCGGGTACAATATCAACCGGGTACACTTTCAACCCACAGGGACACCAATCCCTCTCATCGGTTAGATGCTTAACCCACTAATGGGAGTATTTGGTACTATTTAACCCCTATATTGTTAGGGAACTTAGATGGAGTATTCGGTACGCCGTATAAGCCCCTCAACATCCAAGGTGAATTATTTACAGTGCACTCAATCCTATAGTGCCAACTATATCTGATAACAATTTTAAAACCACATCACTTGCCAATATAATTAACCAAATAACATTTGACCTCACTATTTTTAACAAGCATTAAACCATGCCATTTATCTAAAGCAACAACCATGCTTTAAAACACAAGTATAAACCATACTTACAAGGATCACTTACCATGTGCATCCTTCAGCAAAACATGCTTAAAAATAGTATATCCAATACTTTAAAACATGCTTAAATAGTAGGTATAATATAAATCAAAACAAGTGCATAAAACCACTTAACACTAGCACGACCGAGAGAGTAAAACCACTTTATACTTACTTCTGAGTCTAGGTACTCATTTCAAGCTCTACCTTTACTCCCAAAACTCTGTTCCCAAAACATCAAATGCTTTAAACCACGTTTTCACTCACCGATACGCGAAACCTCGATTCACTGACGCGAAATAAGTATCTGAAGCCTCCAGCGCTTCTCCAATCACTTCCGGATCAACCTCCCCTATTTTTACCACAAAACAACAGAGGATTAATGCATCATAATTCATTCTAAAAATAGCAACTACAATCCTTTTCGGATTTCCACAACAACCGAAAACATAAACAAAACACTTCGATTCCCAGCCCAGCCAACATCTATCAAACTAACATCACTTTCAACATCAAAACACATCTAAAAACATATCCAAATCAACCTACCACCTCCAGCAACCTTGCAACCAAAGAAACACCACAAAACCTCAAAAATAACACCCTGAACAAATAGAGATTCTTAAGTTTCGGGATTCCATTGATAAAAATCACTTATCAACATTATTAAACATCCAAAATATAAATCAAAGCATCTTTAATTACTGGAAATTATATCCAATCTGTGAATTAATTCATTTTCCCAAAATAACTCAATTAAACATTGGAAAATCATCAAAATCATATTAGAAGCACAAAAACAAGGATCAAATGCTTGGGAATTTCAGTAAAGAACCATACAATAGAGAAGATCTCGTACCTTACCCCTATTGTGAAGTTTCTCCCCCAATTGATTTGTGAAAAGCTAAGAAAACACAAGATTATTGTAAGATTTTGTGTACATAACCTTTATAAAACAATTTGTAACAATAAAATCAAGTTAGAAACCACCTCACCACTGGAAATTTGATGAAAACGTTGTTGTTTGGCTGAGGAGAGAATGGAGAGAAAAAGTTGATAGAAAATGACGTGATTTTTGTTTTGGAAAAGATAACTAGCTTTTTAACAAAATCCTCTTTAATCACTAATTAAACCACATGTTAAAATAAGTCAAATCAAGGGAGAAATCATCATAAACCAATTGGTAAAATAGCTCCTTAAAGATTCTATGTATTTGATCCTTTTCATTTTAGTCACTAAATCACAATTTCAAAACTTTCATTTTGGTCACCAACCAAAATGTCCATCTTCCAAAACCCATTTTTCAAAATTGATTCCACCATGATTAAATACATAATTAATACTGATTTTTAAGCATTTTCTCATAATTTTCCATCACCAAAAATATACGATCCCGAAACTGACTGAATCTCTACTCTAGTCCACCGAACCATCTAATAACCCTCTAAACCACTAAGCCCTAAAACCGAGGCATTACAAGAATTCTATTTGGGTAATTATGGATAGGTTTATGAAGTGTGCATATTTTTTGGCAATGCATACGTTGGATAAGTTAGCGGATATGTATATTGCTGAGATTTTGAGGTTGCAAGGGGTACCTAAGTCTATCATGTCAGATAGGGATTCACATTTTACGTCAAGGTTTTGGGAGTGTTTGCATAGAGCTTTGGGTACACGATTGAATTTTAGTACTTCATATCATCTTTAGTCGAATAGTCAGTCTGAATGTGTTATCCAAGTGTTGGATGATATGTTGCGGTGTTGCATCATTGATTTTCAAGGAACGTGGGAGAAGCAACTACCATTGGTAGAGTTTACTTATAACAATTGTTATCAAGCGAGCATTCTAATGGCTCCGTATGAAGCTTTGTATGTAGGAGGTTTTGTATGCCACTTTATTGGGCTTAGGCAGGTGAAAAGTATGTTTCTCTTCCTGATGTGTTGAAAGGCACTAATAAGAAGGCGGAGCTTATCATAGATCAGTTGAAAATGATTTCGGATAGGCAAAAATTATATGCTGATTTAAAGCGTAGGGAGATTGAGTTTGCGGTTGGTGATAAAATGCTCCTAAAAGTTTTGCATTGGAAGAAGATGATGAGGTTTGGACGAAAGGATAAGTTAAGTACGAGATTTATTGAGCCTTACGAGGTGTTAGGGCTTGTTGGTCTAGTCGCTTATAGGTTAAGGTTACCCTCGGAGTTGGCAAAGATGCATGATGTTTTCCATGTATCGATGCTTCGAAGGTACAGATCGGACCCATCACATGTGATGCCTGTTGAAGAGGTTAAGTTGAATCCGGATTTGACCCATGAGGAAGAGCCGATGAGGATTTTGGATACCAGTAATAAGGTTCTTTGTGGATGGACCGTTGAGTTGGTAAAAGTGTTGTGGAGACATCATAGTGTCGAGAAAGCCACGTGGGAAAGGAAGGAGGACATGAAGAAGCAGTTTCCTCATCTTTTTTCGTTAGGAAAATTTCGAGGATGAAATTTCTTAAGTTGAGGAGAGTTGTAACGCCCCAAATTTGGTCCTAGAAGTTATCTAGGTAAGTTAGATAGTTCGGGTGACCCGAATTAGTCAGTTTGATCTAGTTCCAGGAATTAATTCATAAAAATATTTAAGATGAAATAAAAAATATGAAAAAATGGTGGAAAGTATTTAATTATTATTTTTAGGTTTTGGTAAATTCAATTTGATAAAATAAGTGACTAAAATGTAAAGTTTGAAAACTATTTTTGGTGACTAAATCATAAAAGGGTCAAAACTTAGAATCTTTAGGGAGCTATTAAGCCAATTGGTTTTATCAGACTTTTTCCTTAATTTGGATATTTTAAAATAGTTTTAAAAGGGTTTAATAAAAAAGATTAAAAGAGTTTCAATTAGCCAAATCTTTTTCTCACGTAACTACTTTTTCTCCCAATCTTTTCTCTCAAATTCTTAGCAGCCAAATTACCTTTTCTTTTCTAAAAATCTCAAGAATCAATCTTTTCAATCTTACTTTTGAATTCAACACTTGATTCCTTTGTTCTACTTTGGATCTTCTACTTCTACTTTGGAGATTTCATCAAAATCAAGCCAATTGAGGAAAGAGTCTACCATTAGATGTGATTTTCATTTCTCTCCTCTAATAAAAGGTTCTTTATTGAAATTCCCAAGTTCGTGATCATTTGGAATCAGTTTATTTTATGTTTTAAAGATTAAATCAAGATTTGATGTTTAATGTTAAATTTGTTAAGAAATTTATTGAGTATGTTATCGATCTGAATCATTGCAATCGTGATTGGTTTAGATCATGTTTAAAGAGTATTTTTGGTAATATTAAATGAGATTTATAAAAGGAAACCCGAAACTAGTTGAATTGCTAATTTTCTTGGTTGTGAATAGTTAGTTTTTGAGGTGTTTGTGGTGTTATGTTGTTTCTGGAGATATAAGGTGGGATTATGGATGTTTTTAGATGTTGTTTAATGTTGTAAAGTTGATTGAATCGTTAGGTTATGGATGGGCTTTGTTTGGATTGGAATCGAAGTGGTTTTAGTTGTTTTTGGAAGGTTTATGTGGTGTTTGGTGATGTGATGTTAAGGAATGAGATTGCTAGGATTTTAGATGCATCAATCCTCTATTATTATGCGAATAAAACATGAGAGATCAATCCTACAATGACTGATGAAGGTTTGGAGATGTCATGCGCGTAGTTTCACATTGGCAAGTGAAGCTTTGTGTTGTCGATGAGTGGAAATGAGATTTACATCATTGTAAAAGTTTGAAAGAATTTTTGGGAGTTTAGATTAAGCTTGAAACACTTGTCTAAGCTCGAAAGTAAGTATTAGATGATTTCGCTCTCAATTTCGATTTGGCAAAGTTGATTTTCTCATGCCTATGTTTATAATTTGATACCTATTGTTATATGCATATTTTAGAAATGGATTGTGATGCAAATGATCATATATTGATGATATTTGATGACATGAAATGCATTGTTTGTTGCATTGGAAATTGTTTTAAACGATGCATATGAAAAACATTGACGTATCATATTTAATATAGAATATATTGGCAAGTGAGAATGACTAAATATTATCGGATATAGTTAGCATGCCGTTGGGTTTAAAGTGCACTATAATAAGTTGCCTCATGTGTGTCGAGGGGTTGTGATTGTACCGTATTCTCCACCATGGGTACCTCAGCAGTCGAAGGGTTGTGATTGTACCATTTTTTCCGCTGATGGGTGATATACATTGTAATCGTTGAGGGGTTTATTATACTGTTTGCCCGGGTTAAATGTATGTTTAAGTGGTCTAAGGAACCACTTGTGAAATTCGTCTATCCGATGTGTTTTGATAAAGGAAATATTTAGTTTTTGGGTCACTTTAATGCCAATATATGAACTAATGTACCATGATTGAGAATTTGTAATGCCTAAAAAAATTGGTTGTAACCAAAATGAATAAAATGAAAGTTTGGTGGCTAAAGTATAAACTTAGGAAAACTTTAAGGACTAAATTGTAATTTTCAAAAGTTATGTATTTTAGTCCTGTAATTGAATAGTTTACCCCCAAGAATGACGTTTTTGTGTACTCAAATTTTTCGTACAGAATTTATGTTAAAAGCTATAAAAGGTTTAAGTTCGAGAAAAATTCGGATAATCAGATCGAATCGAATATTTGAGATATTTTGTTAGATGATAAGGCAAGATTAATAATATCATTTCCATGCCTTAATTTTTAAGGATTTAACATGGACCATTGGATTTAAGTTGATTTTCCATGTTAAGTATGAGACGTTAGATGAATAATGGCAAGATTGTAATTTTGAAAAAATACAAGGCAAAATTGGAAACTATTAACTTATTGGTTTATTTTTTACCATTTGATGAATATTTTGAATATTGGTAAGCTTGGGAGCATTGGATATCAAGGGTAAAATAGTCATTTGACTATTAAGGAGATTTTTTTATTAAATATGATTAAATATTGCCATTTGGCATGAAAATAAAGAAAAGAAAAGTGTGGAATTTTGGATCATCTTATTTCATTGTCGTGAGGTTTAGAGAAGGGAGAAAAAAGTTCAAGTTCAAATTTCAAGCATTTAGAGTTGGATTCAAGGTTATTTCATGAAATACAAATTTGTTCTTCATTGAATTCTCTTTCATTTGGTATAAGAAATTCATGGAATAGTTGAAGATAACTCTTGAATTTTGAGGAGAGATAATTTAGGGTTTAGGGATTCAAATGAATTAGGATTGTTATGGGATTTTCTATCATTTCCATGCTTGATTGAAGTTGAAATTGATGTATTCTTAATGGAATATCATTTGATTAATTAGGGTTTAATTTGGGGTTTAAGGATTCAAGTTGAATTTAGAGTTTTCATGAAAGGAAAATGTTGGAACAATATAATTAAAGGTTAATTTGAGGTGTTGGAATGGTTAAAGGATGCTAAAGATGTGAATTATGAAATCTGCTCAGAATTTTAGTCTTTGGCAGCGAGTTTGGAAATTCTCCAAAAATTCCATAAAAATGATTAGGAAGTAAGCCAAATACCATTGTATTCTTGGTTCAGTCTAGTTTCGTTTAAAAAACGATGACTAATTTCGATTGGGATATCAAAAGATATGAATTTTTAAGTGACAAAAGGTCAAAAAACAGAGTAGTAGTCTACTCTGAAATTCAGCACTGGAATTCGACTTTGAATTTTTTTCATAAATCGTACTAGTTGAATTTGGGCTATTAGTATCGAATCTAGTTTTTGTCAGAACAAACTGAATCAAATTCCGAGTTGTAGATTATTTTATAGAAATATTTCTTCGAAGGTAGCGCAAGCTGACATATTATAAAATAAGTATCTTATTGGTATTATTAATTATGTATGTAAGGGATGAATGCAAAGCACTCCGGTAAACACGAGAAATCAGAAATTCATTTGATAAAGAAAAAAACCAAACTTGAAGTTCTCTTAAGTTATTCAATTTAGTTTGGGATAAGAAGTGTCAAGTTGAGTGCAAATGCATACATATCATGATACATTGATGTTTTATACATCATTGGGATGGCTTGCGATGAGCCTAACTGGATTTTATTGTCATTATATTTATGTCCTTGAGCATATGATTGACATATTATAAATATGTCAAGATTGGAATTTAAAATGCATTGATAATTTAATTATTTACATACGTAAGTTAGAAATGTTATTTCGGGTATGAACTGTCCAAAAATGAATTATGTTGATATACATTGCCATTGATGAAATAAATATAGACTATATGCCCAAGTATGTCTTTGAGGGACAGTGGTATAGTTAGCATGCCATAAAGTCCAGCAACAGGCTACAAATTCGGTTTAGCACTATAGTGTATATAAAGAACACTTAGTGCATACAGTGGGCACGACCTTATGTGTATTATGGTGGGCACAACCTTATGTGTATTAGCACTTCGGTTCATATTTGACTCGTATACCCAGGGTTCTCATAGGCTTATATTTGGGCTATGGTTTATTGGTTAATAAATGATAAACAGCTGAATAAGCTTATGATCTTTTGGAATAAATGGCAAGTATATTGGTAAGTATTGACATAATATTAAAGGAATTGAACAAGCATTGTAACAACCTGGTTTTGGGCCTAGGAGTTTTCCTAGTGGTTTAGAAGGTCCGTTGGACCGGTATTAGAGATTCGATTCGAATTCGAGATTAAAATTATAATAAATAATTTTGGTACGAGAAAAATATGGGAAAATATCTAAAAATCATTATTTAATATATAGATATTTTTGGTAAATTCAATTTTGGATAATGAAATTTGGAAATTGGACATTTTAGCTAGTGTCCGAAAATGTAAATATTGAAAATTGTTATTGATGACTATTTTGAAAAAGGGTCAAAGCTTAGAATCCTCAAGGAGTTATTTTACCCAACTTTAATATCAGATTTTCCTCACATTTAGGATTATTTTAAAAGAGTTTTAATTGGGTAACTAAAAGAGAATTAACTAAAATGTAGTTATTTAAATCTACGTAACTTTTTCTCCTAAACTTTTCTCTCAAAGTTCTTTATCCAAACACTCACTTTTTCATCCAAAATCTGAGATAACACTCTTGATTTCTTAAATTCTTGTTTCTTAATTGGTTTATTAATCTTGCTTTGCAAAACATCATTGACTTTGTTTGTTTTCAAGATCTAAAACATCCAATTGAGAGGGAAATCACTCATTAGAGGCAATGTTAGTTCTTCTCCTCTAATGAATGGTTCTTTATTGAAATTCCCAAGTATTTGATCTTTGTTTAATGTTTTCTAATGAGTTTTGATGAGTGAATTGTGGAAATTGATTAAATCAAGGTTTAATTGACGAGATTAAGTGATTTCCATTTTGGATCTATTTTGTTGGGTTCTTGATTGGTTATAATCATAATTTTGATGTTTTATAATGTTAATAAGTTGGTTTTAACATTGGAATCCTGAAACTATGTGAATCTCTAATTTTCTAGGTTGCTAGTTATGTGTTTTGAGGAGTTGTGCTGGTTAATTGAATGTTGGAGATATAAGGATGGTTGAGATGGGTTTTTAGATGTTAATTAAAGTGTTGAAATGTTTGATTGTGGCTGGTTTAAGTTTGGAAGAGGTTTGTTGTTAATTTTGGGAGTTGTGGAGAGGTTTGGGGTAAAAGATGTTGGGGTTTTGTGTTGTCGTGATGTTGATTGCATTTTGATGAAATGTACCTCTTTTGTGTGTGGCTAAAATAGGGGAATCTAATCCTCAAGCTTGAACGTGAGTTCCGAAAGCTTTAAAGGCGCGATTGTTGCATGCAAGCGGGGCATTGCGAGTCGGTGAGTGGAAAAGTGTCTTTCAACTTTTTGAAAGTTTGAAAGTTGTGTTTTGGGGGTATAGATCGAGCTTGAAACGTTGGTCTAAACTTGAAAGTAAGTAAAGGATGAATTCTCTCTCAAACTCGATTTTCGCAATAGTTTGATGCACTTGTTTTACATGGTTCAATTTGTAACACCTTAAACCAGGCCTAGAAAAGTTACCACTATTTTAAGACATAAACTAATTGAATTAGGTGTTAGTCAAATTGAAAAAAATGGAAATTAATTGAGGGCTTAGGACCAAAAATGAATTAATGGAATAATAGGTGACCATTTTAGAAATGACTAAAATGAATGAAATGTAAAATGAGATGCTAGAAATACAGAGGACCAAACCGATTTAAAATTGAGAGTGGAGGATTGCATGCAAATTATGAAGAAGTTGAAGGGCTTGCACACATGTCATTTGGATGGACACATGAATGGAGGGGGGTCAGCTAGGTGTGTGTTAATTGAACAAGTTGTTTCTTCTTCTCCAAAGAGGAGAGAAGAAGTGTGAGGGCCGAAACATTCAAAACTTAAAGGAGGGAGAAGTGAGAGAAACTAAAATAACTATCTTAGCTTAGATTTAAGCTCTTATACATTTGGTGTAGTGAATGAAAGGTAATTCCTTGTCTTCTTCATTATGAAATTGTTGTAGAAATTGATTGTGTTTATATTATAAATTGCTATGTTGGATGATGCATGAGATGAAGCTTTGATGCTTGTAACCTTGTGACATAGTTAGATTTGCTATGATTTTAGATAATGGATTATAGGATTAATTGAGTATATATATAGCTTTCGGTTGGTAATTGCTGGATGCGTAAAACTATGTTTGAATTTGTAAGGTGATCATGTTGCTTGAGGGTTAATTATGAATTAAGAGATGGATCGGTTATTAAGAAATTGGGCTGTTTTGGTCGAATATATATAATGTATATAAGCTACCATGTTATGATCATGTTGTTGGGTGAATTGCACTGCTTAGGTCACATGAGAAAGTAATTTAGAACTGATTTAGACTTCTATGAGTATGTATATAAATTTAATTAACATGTTAGAAGTGTTATCTAAGTGATTAAAGAAGCTAAAACATAAGCTAGTGTAATCTGCCCAGAATACCCTATTCTGGGTAGTAACTTTGAAAAATCTCTATAAATTTTACAAATGGAATTTAAGGCTGAAATTTTAATGGATAGTGACTTGATATGTATAAATTCATTAGGAGAAAACGGAATTGAATTTGGGATTGTATAATGGATTGTAGAAATGAAACAATTGGGACTGTGCAAACTGTCCAGTGTTGCAAATTACCCTATATTTAGGTAAAAAACTATATTAATTGGTAAATAATTAAAATGCAAGGCCTATATGATTAGAAATAAAATTAAGTTAGCTTTCTAACGGTGTAAACCAATTGAAATTCTGGCACAGAATGAAAGATATGCATATTTTAGTAAGTAATGCACAAGCTGCTAGGCAGCAGCCTTGATGTTTTGAAATGTATGTTGAATGAATTAAGTGTATTGTTGTCTTGTTTTGAATAAATGAATGTGCTTGTCTTGACCATGATTTACTTGTATGAAATGTTAGAACGAGAAGGGAATATTGGAGAAGGGTCTAAAGAGTAGCATTCGAAAGCTAGAAACAAAGGAGTTTGGATCCAAGACTAGCTAAGCTTGGAGTATTGTGAGTGTAGTTTTAATATAGGGTTGGGACTTAGGTCCTAGCCAAAGATGCATGTCTACTTCTTGTTATTTGATGCCATGTTAATATATTTGATTTAAGTTTGGTTGTGATGATAAAAAGGGAAGAATGGTGAAAACAAATACTTGAATCTTGATGCCTTGACCTTGATCCATTCGAATGAATGCCTAATGTGTCTCTATGATTTGAATACTTGTTAACATGATATAAATCATGAATTAAAGATCTTGCTTGATGCCTAAGAGATGGCATATGTTAATTGCTTGCTTGAATGACAAGATTAAATTGTAAAGTGTAGAGCTAAGGCTTAATTGGCCTAAGGGCTGTATATATAAGATTGATCTTACAATGCCACACTTGAATTTATCCTTGAATAAGCTATTGCTTGACATAAACATGTAATACTTGAATAAGTGATTCATAATTGAACAAATCCTTGGTTGTTAGTGGTCATAGGTAGAAGGGCATGCCTTAGAGTCTAGAGCTCATTGTGTCAGGGTGGACTACGGTCCAGGGCTAAGGCCCCTAATTGGCGACAGGCGGAGGGTACGTATATGTGGTCTTTGGCGATAGTAGGAGGGTTGACCAGTGCTACAACACATCTTGTAGCGACAGTTTGTTGGAGACTCGATTACCTGGACAACTAAATACCAAGGGCATAAACTAAAGAAAGCAAATAAAAATAATTAAAGGATAAGCTTACATGATACTTGAACATACTTGGATTCTTGAATTACATGATACTTGAACTACTAGGATTCTTGAACTACATGATACTTGATCTACTTGGATTCTTGAATTACATGTATTTGATGACTTATAATCCTACTTGCATCGATTGTGCCTAGTGTATTGTTTGAAATGATAAGCATGTATAAAGCTTAAAATCGAATTGCTTCCAACTTGGACAAGGCTTAAACTTGGCTAAGTGATACCTGTCTTGTAAATTGGTTAGATCTAGTTGCTACCTCACTAAGTAAAATCTTGTACTTATCACTCTTGTTTTCATTCTTCCCAACCACATATTAAGGATTTCGATCGTTGCTTGATCCTGAAGTCTAGAATTCTTGAGCTTCGAAGCAAGACACAATCATAGCTAAAGTATGGACATGCTTGTTTTGTACTCCCCTAGTTGGTGGCACTTAGTTGTATATAATGTCTAGTGCTTGCATTTTGAACACTTGAACTTGTATATGTATATATATATGTCTTGAATGGGCCTACTATTTTGTGAACTTGGTTACTAATATGAATTAAGTAATGAACTATAATTTCATGTATTGTAAGTATTTGATGCACATGTGGTTATGTCTACAATGAATGTTAAAAGTGATCATCTAGCCTTGTACTATTCGAATGCCTTGTGAGATGATATAGTCACTTGAATAAGTATAACATGTTGAATATGTATTTTTATAAGTTTAATGGTAAATACGGAATGGTAAGAATGGCAACTTGTTTAGTAAGATATGTAAGTAATGTTACATGAATCAAGTTAATGAACAATGAAATGAAAATGGAAACTTGTTTGCTTATAGGTCTCGAAATGTGATGCTTGAATGACAATATAAAGTGAAATTTTGGTAACCTACAAAGTATGAGATAACTTACATGTTAATTAATAAATGCTTGGTTGCTTGTTAGTTAAGTAACTCATCTAATAGGGATGAGTTAAGCCTTTACTTGCTCAATTTTGCTTGTATTGTTTCTTGGTAACGCTCCCAAATCGGTTTCCTGCCAACCCGTGTAGGGAGTGTTATATTTGTTTGGTATCAGAGCTTTTTAGTCAGTTCTAGGACTGAACTGGGCTCTCTTGCATCATATAAGATACTTGTGCCACCTAGGATACTTGTATTGTATAGCTTATGGCTTTGCTTAACTAAATCGAACCCCTAATTATTCTCTTTAAGCGTAGAATGTCTGAAACAAGGCTCGCTCGGGATGATAAATGTCCCATAGGCTTTTCAAGTGAAAAGGATAGTGTAAGGATTGAGCAGAATCCTCCACAGCAACAAGTTGAACCTAGAGCGCAAGCTCAACCTTGATTGAAAAAATTAAACTTAAAGCAGGAAATTGTAAAACAAAGCCTTTTAGTTTCGAATCCTATAGGAGGAATTATAAACGTAAGCCTTATCTGTAGAAATTATCCCCTATTCATTCAAAATGTACCCTTTCTTGTTAATCTATATGTACTATCAACTTGTGAATTCGATCTAGTACTCGGACTAGATTGGTTAAGAAAGCATGAAGCCTGGGTAGATTGCCTAAATATGAGACCTTAACCCCGGAGTTTAGGAAAGGAATCAATTCTTCTAATTGACAAGAAACCGACCGCAATCTTTGCTACTATGGTCTTACAAGATGAACTTGAATTCGGCTTACCTAGTGTACCTATTGTATCTGAATATCTTGATGTTTTTCCCGAGGAACTCCCTGGTCTTCCTCCAACCAGAGAAGTAGAGTTTGGGATCGATGTCCAACCTGGAACAACTCCGGTGTTCATTACACCTTATCGAATGGCACCTGTTGAGTTGAAAGAACTCAAGAAGGAGCTCAAAGAGCTACAAGACAAGGGTTTCATTAGGCCTAGCTCATCTCCCCGGGGTGCTCCAGTCCTGTTTGTGAAGAAGAAAGACGGGTCTATGAGACTCTGTATTGACTACAAACAATTGAAAAAACTTACTATCAAAAATTGATATCCTCTCCCTAGGATTGAAGATCTTTTCGATCAACTCAAAGATGACGCGGTATTCTCAAAGATCGATATATGATCAGGATACTACCAAATGAGGGTAAAAGAAGAAGATGTACCCAAGATAGCCTTTCTTACTCGATATGGATCTCATGAACATTGTATTCAAGCCCTATCTTGACAAGTTCGTAGTCATCTTTATTGATGACATTCTAGTGTATTCTCGGAATAAGGAAGAACATTCTGAACACCTTCGAGTCGTATTGAAAACTCTTCGAGAACATCAATTGTTTATAAAGTTCTATAAATGCAAATTTTGGCTATTAGAAGTGTCGTTTCTTAGACATGTTATCTCGGCAGAAGGGATCAAAGTAGATCCAAGGAAAATTCAATCCATCTTGGATTGGAGACCTCTGAGGAATGTTGGTGAGGTCAGAAGCTTTCTCAGTTTAACCGGATATTATCGACGTTTTGTCAAAGGATTCTCATCCATTTCCGCAAGTTTGACTAAGCTAACTCGCAAAGATACACCCTTTGTTTGGTCGTAGAACCAACAACGAAGCTTCGATCAGCTTAAACAAGCCCTGACTCACGCTTTGGTTCTCATCAAACCAGTATCGGGCATGGAGTACACTATTTACAGTGATACATCTCATTTGGGACTAGGATGTGTCCTAATGCAAGATGGAAACTTGGTAGCTTACACTTCAAGGAGACTAAAACCATATGAGTCAAACTACCCTACACACGATCTAGAATTGGTAGCTATCGTGTTTGCACTCAAAGTCTGGAGACATTACTTGTACGGGGAGAAATGCAACTTGTTCACAGACCACGAGACCCTCAAATACCTCCTAACTCAGAAAGACTTGAACTTGAGGCAAAAGAGATAGATAGAGTTACTTAAAGATTACGATTTGGTTATCGACTACCATCCAAGGAAAGCAAACGTGGTTGTTGATGCCCTTAGTCGCATACCATACTCGGGTAAACCCTTAAATCTAAATCCTAGAATAATTAATTCGAAATGTTTCATTCTTGACTTGCAAGTAACTATTCGAATTAGACCTTTCTTGACTTACAAGTAACTATTCGAATATCTCCTTTAATGATCTTTTCCATTCTTTTATAGCTTCCTTGGCTATCAATACTCATTTTCATTTATCCAAAGGACGAAAATTATTGTCTGAACTTCAAGTTCAATTGAGTCTAATCTCGAGAATCAAAGAACTCCAACAAATTGATCCAAATCTTTAGAAGATCATGTCCAAGCTAGACTCTGAGTCTAACTCTGACTTTTCCCTAAAGTTGAATGGACTCCTCAATTTCAAAGATAAAGCATGTTGTCCTAAGAATGAAGAACTAAGGCACAAGATCTTGCAAGAAGCTCACCAAAGCTCTTCCTCGATTCACCCTGGATCGGTTAAGATGTACAAGGACCTGTAGCGATGTCTTTTTTCGTTTTGTATCGCTAAATAAAACGTGGCTTTTTCGAAGTATTTTTGAAAGGTGTTTGTGACTCTTTTGGATATAAAATATTTATTCCGTGGGGTTTTAAAAGAAACCGCATTAAAAAAATGGAGTCGCCACCGGCCACTCAGGTAGGCCGGACACCATAAAACCAGAGATTCAAAAAGATTGGGTTCGGGAGTCGGTTACGGATGGGGAAGGATTAGCACCCCCACACCGCCCAAAATTGGTACTTTAATAATTACCGCTTTATTAATATTGGATTTTCCGGATTAAAGTGACGATTATTTTAAAATTCAGTCATAATTGCGAATAAATTTTAAGGGCACTGTTATCCGAGAATAAACGCCCAACCACTATCACTACGCCTGATACTTGCCCCGTTTACGCTCGGATAAAAGGGCACCGCATTAATAATTTATATACCATATGCAATCTTAATGACAAAAATATAAGACATAACAGATAATTTAAAAACAGTAAATATTCACATATCAGAATACTAATCTAACATAAATGAAATACGCAATTAAAATACACATATACATACCAAGCTTAATATCAGATAAAAGCAAACTTAACATGCCACAATAACAAGGTAGGAATAAATACATATATAGACGAACAAATATTTCAAAAAGACAATACATGCTAGTAATAAAACATATTTCAACATATATGGAACAATATATTATACATAAAAAAAGACACACTAATAGTAACCTAAAAGCCAAGAAAACATACAATACGTACAAAAATACAAGAACATGTTGCTTACGAGTCAAATAGAACATAACATGCTTTAATACGAATAACCGGATAAAAATATATGATTATTGTAAGCTTAATACACATATACATTTAAACATAAAATACGAGGCATATACGAGGGACATAAAATAAAACAATAGAATACATCAACATATACGATTATAATACGAATATGAGTATTTACGAAGAAACAGGACTGAAATGAAAGAAAAATAAAAGTCAGTGGCAGAAATTAAAGAACAATAATATGTAATTTAGGGACGAAAATGCGAAACAAACAGAACCTAAAAGGATCAAAACTGTAATTAGACCAAGGGGCAGACTCAAAATGAAAAGTTCAAAAACGCGGGATGGCTAAAGGTGTAATTTTACCATTTAGAAACTGATTCGGTGTAATTTAGGGACGGGATTGTAAGATTTTGAAAAACAAGAGGGACCAGAGTTGTAAATATACCATGCGGCAAGACAAAAGTGAAAATATTGGAAACGCGGGGGGATTTAGTGTGTAATTTACCCATTTAACGAAATAATAACAATTATATAAACCCTCTTTTTAGGCCGAAATCAAATTTTTGGCCATTCGTTTCATTTCTTCAGTTTTGTAATAACTCCTGTTCTTCATTTTCTCTCAACTGATCCTATGAAACCCAGAATCCGGCGGCCGGCCACCGTGTTCTCCGCCGCCGGCCGCCGCTAACCGGCGCCGGCAAGCCTCCAAAACACACCAAAATAACCCTCTTTCCATCCTCGACACGAATCCGAGGTTGGATTCAGAGGATACACCTCTATTCGCCCTAGATCTAGGAAATACGAACCAAAAAAAACACTTTTAAACCTAAAACAAAACTACCAGGGGTCTTCCCCTTCCTTCAGTTCACCATCTCTGGCTTGGGGAAGCCGAAAAGTTTGTCACTAAGGAAGGGAGACACACGGACGGCGATGGTAAGACTTCTTCTCTCTCTTTTTTTTGTGTTTATCTCTTTGTATATGCATGTAAAAAAAACAAATAAGAAAAAGAAACAAGTGTTTACCACTGGACTGACTTTCGATATCACTTGACTGGTTACAACTTTCAGTTTTTTTTGTTACAAGATCTCTGTTCTCTCCCCTGTTTTTTTTTTGTTACTACCTCTCTGTTACCACTCTCCCCTCTGTTACAAATGTCCCCGTTTCATATATATCCTTGTCTTTGTTTTGGTGCAAGTTGCATCTTGCTTTTTTAGATCTGGACTGACAACTTGTTGCTTGTTGTATTTGGCATGTTCTGAGCACGGTGGTTGAATATCGGCATGGTGGCGGTATGGGTGTTCTGCCAGCGGCTAGACGCGTTCTCGGCCGTTAGATCAGATCTGATCTAACGGTCGAGATGGCTTGAAGGACGAACGGCCTGGATGAAGCCTCGATTTGATGAGACGGCTCCAAATCTTGCCACGTGGAGCTCCGCAGTCGAGGAGTTAGAACGTGTGGATCTTACGCGCGCGTGGGATATCAAAGCGTCCGCGCGTGGACTACACGCGCGCGTGGCACTTGAACGGTTCATACGTGTGGAACACGCGACTGGCAGATATTTTTGCCTTCTTGGTTGGATCGTGGCCGTTGGATCAGATCTTGATCCAACGGCCCACAGTCACCTGCACACCATAATTGTAATTAGATAAGGTTTGGGTTTGGGCCAACCAGGCCTTGTAATTTATTTGTAATTGGACTTGGACTTCATTTTTATTTGGGTTTAATATATTTAATTTTTTTGGATTTCATTTTAAATCAGCCCATTAATAATAATATAATTAGTATTATAATAGCAATACACATACATACGCAAACGTATACTTATATTATACAAACATTAATTAATATAACATTCTAGCATACGTACGTATAATCATACACATAATTGACTTAACATCTATACACATTAAACAAATACGTTCGTACTCTATAGATACATACGCGACACACATACATTATTAATATGTATACATACATAGCTTATAATATACATGCACACACCACACCTTATATATTAGTAACATTCATGCATATAATATAATAAATATACATGCAATACTAATATGTATTTACAAGCGAAAATGAGTGATTACAGTTGCCCCTCTTTGCTTGTTCTCATGGAATGGGAAACAAAGCAAAGATTCATATGCACTCATTTTTATCAAACTTCCCTGTTTGTAGCTTTGGAAAAACGTGTTCTTTTGGACATCTCCGCTCTTCCTTGGCTGAATCTTCAGGCTCGTAAGTTCTTCCTATATAGAGCTTTGTCACCTTCCGATCTTGGAGCTACAGGCTCTTCCTATATAGAACCCTTCGCTCTGAAGCCTCGAGTTATGAGTCCCTCCTATATAGAACTTTTCACTTCAAGACAGTAAAGCTTGGAGTCCTTCCTATATAGAACTCTTCGCCTTCAACGCTGGTTTCTCCTATATAAAACCTTTTGCGCCACTGATGGATTCTTCCGACTGGGAGTTCCTCCTATATAGAACTGCTAGTCTTCAAACCCTGGAGCCGTCAGTCCTTCCTATATAGAACTTTTGGCGTCTGAAATCTCAGAGCTACAGGTTCTTCCTATATAGAACATTTCACTCTAAGACAATGAAGCTCGGAGCCTTTCCTATATAAGACTCTTCACTTTCGACACAACAGGATTTCCTATATAATCTTGTGTGTCATGGGTGAATTCCTTCGACTGGGAGTTCTTCCTATATAGAACTGCGAGTCTTCACCTTGGAGCCGTCGGTCCTTCCTATATAGAACTTTTTGGCGTCTTGAAATCTTGGAGTTACGGATTCTTCCTATATAGAATCTTTCACTCTAAGACATTGAAGCTCGGAGCCCTTCCTATATAGAACTCTTCGCTTTCGACACAGCAGGATTTCCTATATAATCTTGCGTGTCATGGGTGAATTCCTTCGACTGGGAGTCCTTCCTATATAGAACTGCTAGTCTTCACCCTGGAGCTGTCAGTCCTTCCTATATAGAACTTTCAGCTTCTGAAGCCTCGGAGCGGAGGATTCTTCCTATATAGAACCTCTCTCTGGAGCTTGAAACATGTGCCTTTTGTATGTAAAAACATTGTCTTCTCATTCGGGATTAACACCGCGATGGCCATCGATGTCTCTTTGAATCTGCAGATACCTATCTGAGATGAAAACAAAATGCTATGACAAATGAATTGACATGCTCCTAATCCTAGTGATGTCTGACTATTCATGATGCATGAGTGTCAATATCTTGGTGGGCTTGTTTTGGTCCTTATTTGATCTTGATGTTCGCTTTCTCCTTTCTTACCGGCATCGATACCCCGCTTCACTGTCAGGTTCAACCATCTCAACCTTTCTTTTTCTCCAATTACGACTTGGAATTCTAAAGTGCCCATTCGGGTTTTCACTTTAGAGAGAGTTTTTTTAGGGGTGCCCTTTTGGGTTTTCACCCAAGAGATCTCTTTTGTTATCTCGTATGCCTTCCTTGAATAGATAGGATGTGTGCCATTGGTCATCCTACCTGGTTGTTTGAAGCTTCCCGCCTTCCCTAGCCATTACGTAGGGAACTAGAGGACGGAGTTAACATCGTTTTTTTTATCACCTGCATTTTCAAAGTTAAATCACAGTAATGCTCTGAAATCTCTTGTTTCATTATAAGCCTATGTTAACTTATTTGACTGAAATTGACAAGAAGGCCAGGAATGGATGCTCAAAAACACGGTTTTATTACGATTAAGGGCTTGGGATATCTTAAAAAGAAAGGTATGACACACATGAGTTAAGTATGAAAATACAAGATCCCTCATT
Source organism: Hibiscus mutabilis (assembly GCA_019671005.1). Lineage (NCBI taxonomy): Eukaryota > Viridiplantae > Streptophyta > Magnoliopsida > Malvales > Malvaceae > Hibiscus > Hibiscus mutabilis. The sequence goes on from CM033738.1 coordinate 27,909,451, forward strand.
ATCTTCGATATGAATGATACATGATCCTGTCAACCGGTGTAGAATTTTTTTGCCTGAAGCCTCCTCTTCATGATGTTCATGGGGATACCCTTCTCTTCGGATATTCAACTTTTCAATTTACCCAAGCCGCCCTTTGCGGGTTTTCAACTCGAGTCCTTCCTTTGCTTCAAGACACCCGGTTTCGGGTTTTCGCCCTGAACTCTCCATTTTTGTTATATTTTTTATTTTTCATCATCATTTTTTTAGAGATAGTACTTCTTGACGGTATCAGAATTTACGGGATTTTTCAGCTCGTCCCCATCCATTTCTGTTAGGATCAGGGCTCCCCTTGAGAAGGCATTTTTTACGACGTACGGTCCTTCCCAGTTGGGCATCCATTTTCCTCGAGAATCTTTCTGGATAGGGAGGATTTTCTTGAGCACCAGATCCCCTTCTTTGAATTCTCTTGGGCGCACCTTTTTGTTGTATGCCTGCACCATCCGCTTTTGGTACATCTGACCATGACAAATGGCCTTTAGTCTTTTTTCGTCAATGAGATTTAGCTGGTCGAGTATGGCCTGCACCCATTCAGCTTCTTCCAATTTTACTTCGTTTAAGACGCGGAGAGACGAGATCTCTACCTTAATTGGGAGTACTGCTTCGGTACCATACACTAAGGAGTAGGGTGTTGCCCCCGTTGATGTGCGAATGGACGTCCTATAGGCAAAAAGGGCAAAAGGCAACTTCTCATGCCAATCCCTGTAGGTATCCGTAGTCTTCGCTATGATCTTCTTTATGTTCTTGTTTGCTGCTTCCACTGCTCCATTCATTTTAGGACGATAGACTGTGGAATTATGGTGTGTTATCTTGAATTGAGTGCACACGTCCGTCATCATTTTGTTATTCAGATTGGAAGCGTTGTCGGTGATGATCCTTTCTGGCAATCCGTATCGACAAATAATTTCCTTCTTTAAGAACTTACAAACTGTAGTCTTGGTGATATTGGCGTAAGACGCTGCCTCTACCCATTTAGTGAAGTAGTCTATGGCGACCAAAATGAAACGGTGTCTATTGGAAGCTTTCGGATGAATCTGCCCGATGACGTCCATGCCCCACGCTGCGAAAGGCCACGGAGAATTCATGGTGTGTAAAGGCGATGGGGGTGCGTGAATTTTGTCAGCGTAGATTTGGCATTTGTGGCATTTCCTGGCGTAATCGATGCAATCTCCCTCCATGGTCAACCAGAAATAACCGTATCTCATAATTTTTCGGGCTATAGACAGCCCGTTGGCGTGCGTTCCACAGAGCCCGTCATGTACTTCAGCTAAGATTTCCTTCGCCTCCCGGGCATCCACACATCTCAGCAATGTTTGATCATGACTTCTCCTATATAGGATCTCTCCATCTAGGACATATTTTGTTGCCATTTTTCTGAGCGTTTTTCTGTCATTGTCGTTTGCCCCTTCTGGATACTTTCGAAGCTTGACATATTGCAAGATGTCATAGTACCATGGGTTTCCATCAATCTCTTCTTGTACATTACAACAATGAGCAGGCTTTTCAAACGTCTGCATCTCAATGGGCTTCATTTCTGCCCCGGTGTTTATTTTAAACATGGATGCCAAGGTTGCCAATGCATCTGCCATCTGATTTTCTTCTCGGGGCAGGTAATTGAAGCTGACCTTTTCGAACTCTTTGGTGAGCTCTTGGATCAATTCGTAATATTTGACCAACTTCGGGTCCCTGGTTTCCCATTCCCCGCGCAATTGGTAAATGACTAAGGACGAATCTCCGAACACTCGAAGTTCCTTAACCTTTCTCTCGATGGCTGAGTTCAGTCCCATGATGCAAGCTTCGTATTCAGCTATGTTGTTTGTGCAGAAGAATTCCAATCTGCTGGTGAAAGGATAATAGACGTCCTCAGGAGAAATTAGCACTGCCCCTATCCCATGTCCGAGGGCGTTGGAGGCTCCATCGAAGTAAAGTTTCCATGACTTATCATCTGAAACGTCTTCTTCGGTTGTAATGCACATCAAGACTTCGTCTGGGAAACTAAAGTTCAATTCCTCATAGTCATTCGAAGCACGACTAGCTAGGAAATCTGCTACGGTACTCCCCTTTACGGCTTTCTGATTAACGTATACGATGTCGAATTCGGATAAGAGCATCTGCCATCGGGCCATCCTTCCCGTTAGTGTTGGCGCTTCCATTAGGAACTTCAATGGGTCTAGCTTGGATATCAACCATGTAGTATGGTACAACATGTACTGTCTAAGCCGCTTGGTAGCCCAAACTAGAGCACAACACAACTTCTGCACTGGCGGGACCGCGTTTCGCAATCATTGAATTTCTTGCTTAGGTAATAGATGGCTTGCTCCTTTTTCTTGACTCATCGTGTTGCCCCAGTACGCATCCCATTGAATTCTCAAAGACTGTTAAGTAGAGAATTAGTGGTCGACCAGGTACTGGTGCGACTAAAATTGGAGCATTTGTCAGGTACTTTTTGATCTTTTCTAGGGCTCTTTGACATTCTTCATCCCACACGCCCGGATTATTCTTTCTAAGAAGTTTGAAGACCGGGTCGCATTGGTTGGTTAATTGGGAAATGAAACGAGAGATATAATTCAGCCTCCCCAGGAAACCGCGGACTTCCTTCTGCGTGCGAGGTGGTGAAAGGTCCTGGATGGCTTCCACTTTATCCGGATCAATCTCAATCCCTCTTCTGCTTACCACGAACCCTAGGAGTTTTCCAGAAGTAACGGCGAAGGTACACTTGGCAGGATTGAGCCTCAGTTGGTACTTCCGTAGTTTTTGGAATAGTTTTCTCAAGTTTTGTAGGTGCTCTTCCTCTGTTCGGGATTTGGCAATCATATCATCCACGTACACTTCTATTTCTTTGTGCATCATGTCATGGAAAAGAGTCACCATTGCTCTTTGGTATGTTGCCCCTGCATTCTTTAGCCCAAACGGCATTACTCGATAACAAAAAGTGCCCCACATGGTTATGAATGTGGTCTTCTCCATGTCGTTAGAGTCCATCTTTATCTGGTTGTACCCTGAGAAGCCGTCCATGAAGGAAAACCATGAATGTCCTGCGGTGTTGTCAACCAGCGTGTCAATATGTGGTAAAGGGAAGTTGTCTTTAGGGCTGGCTCGGTTCAGATCCCTATAATCTACAAACATACGAACTTTCCCATCTTTTTTTGGTACTGGTACAATGTTTGCAACCCATTTGGGGTATTTGGCTACCTCCAAGAATCCCGCATCAAATTACTTTTTCACTTCTTCTCGGATCTTTAACAACACATCTGGTCTCATTCTCCGAAGTTTTTGCTGTACTGGTTTGCACTCCGATTTTGTTGGCAATTTGTGCACCACTATGTCGGTATTCAATCCTGGCATATCTTGATAAGTCCAGGCGAAGACATCCTTGAATTCCTGAAGTAGGGCTATCAGTTCATGCTTGGTTTTTGAGGAAATCGTCGTTCCTACTTTTATTTCTTTTCTTTCTTCTTCAGTCCCCAAGTTGACAATTTTTGTTTCTTCTTGGTGGGGCATGATCTGCCTTTCTTCGTTGTCCACCATTCTCTTTAACTCTTCCGGGACCTCAATTTCTATCTCATCATATACTTCCTCAATTCCCTCTGAGACCTCAGGGCATTCGAAATTCACTCCAGGATTGGATCCGGTATCATTCATATCGTCAATCATGAGCGACCTGCATTAAATGAGAATGAATTGTATTGGGAAAGAGACGGCTTTATATGAAGGGAATGAATATGAAGAATGCATGAATGAAATAAATAAATCTTTGGTCATTTTAGGAAAGTGGGGATATTTTCATTTCAATCAAAAAGTTAACATAGGTGCCCCGTACAAGAGATTCCCATTGTTTATGGGCAAAAAGAAAAGGTTGATTCGGAGCATTACTCTGATCTATTCCTAAAAACTACAGGTAGATCAATGCAGCTCCAGTTATCGAGTGTTTCCCCGGGACGGCAAGGCCAGATGTTAGTCAACATTTTGCTACCTCGGTCCTTTCAGCTATCATGTTGATGTACATCCCTTTAAATGATTCACTGAGTACTTCCTCCTGGTTAAGTTCATCATTTTTCTTCATTGCTTCTCCAATATCTTGACCTGGCTGGTAGAACCCCCCGGAGACAAAAGTGGTTTTCAAACTAGGAAAGGACATCGGTCTCCATGGAATGTCTTCTCCTTTAGATCTGGCTTTTCTTTGCTCCTCCTTCCTCTTATATTCCTCTTTCTTCTGTTGGACACTTGGTTGGTAACCCAGCCCGAAACGATCCTTCTTGGTTATCATATTCTTGGGTCTCAGGTTTCCTTGTAATTTCTTCCCCAGCCCTTTTCCTATTTTGGCTCCTCGGCCTAGAGTTTCTGCGATGGTCATCTTGGTACAATTAGATAACCTGGGGTAGGGGATCCGACTTCCCTCTGAAACGAATGTGGCATTTACTAGTTCCAATGCTCAGAACGAGCATTCCGCAGCATCTTCATCATTTTGAATGTAGGGGGCGTCTGATGTCACTGAAGCAACAAATTCTTGCTCTGCCTCTACTGTGACCAATTTGCATTCGACTACAAATTTTAATTTTTGATGCAATGATGATGGGACAACTCCTGCGGAGTGGATCCACGGTCTTCCCATCAAGCAGCTGTAAGATGGTTTTATGTCCATCACCACAAAATCAATCACATATTCAGTTGGTCCGATCAATAGGGGCACCTCAATTTTCCCCATTGTTCCTTTTTGCGTACCATCAAAGGCTCTTACCGAGTTGTGGCAGGGCTTTAGGTGCGAACCATCTATTGGTAATTTTTGCAGGGTTACCATAGGCAAGACATTCACTGCTGACCGTTGTCGATCAGTACGTCTGGTAATACATACCCTTTGCAGTGGGTAGTGATGTTAAGGGCTTTGGTAGACCCCATTCCTCCCTCAGGGATCTCATCATCACTGAACGTGATATGATTATAGGCAGTAATATGCCCCACTATCATGTCCAGGTTTGTTACAGAAATGTCCTGGGGCACAAAACTTTGATTCAGCACTTTCAATAGCGTCTCCCGATGCTTTTCTGAACTCAAGAGTAATTCCAGCACTGTGATCCTGGCCGGTTGCTTTCGTAGTTGTTCCACTACGCTGTACTCGCTATGTCTCAAGAACTTTAGAAATTCTTTGGCCTGGGCCTCAGTTACCGGCTCATTTATCTTTGGGGGAGGTTCTTCTCCAAATATCTGCGTAGGGCTAACTGCTGTACTCTTCCCCTTATCTTTTTCAGCCGCTTTCAAAGCCTCGGAGGAATAACATCGGCCGCTCCTTGTGAAATGGCCTACCTCACCAACGTTCACATCGTTCTGGCTTTGTTGGTCTTTCAACGTAGGCTCTTTTACCTGATCGTGTTCTGGTTTTTCTGGCGTGGTCACATTTACAGCATAATTCCAGGGAGTTTGTCGCATATCTTTGAATGGGAATGGAGATGGTGCTGAAATGATGATCTTGGGACTTATTTTGCTGGTTTCTCCTTGGGAGACACCTGCATTCCCTGGCCTGGGAGAGATGATAAAAGGTCTATCCTTCCCGTATTTAGTTTTGGGGCTATCCGTCATGTGTACGTCCGACCCCTTCTTCCCCATGGGCTCCTCGAAGAATTCTATTTGTTTTTCATTCATCAATTTCTACACCAATTTTTTGAACTCGTCACATTCTTGGATATCATGCCCTTCAGTCTGGTGGAATTCGCAATACTTTCCACATTTCTTCTGCCTTGTTATCATGCCTTTGTCGATCACATGGGCCATGCATAACTGTTGAAATACCCACCGTAAAGGAGACTTGATTTCTGACACATCATCCTTTATCCTCCTGGTAAAGTATTCTTCAATTACATTTACCCCTCTGCTCCCATGATTAGGCAGCGGATTGTTGGCTACACTCGGCTCTTCAAACTTCAATATCCCAGAATCGATTAAGTTCTGCACAAGCTTTTTGAAGGCAAGGCAGTTCTCAGTGGGATGTCCAGGGGTACCGCCGTGATAGTCGCAATGCGCGCTTGGATTATACCAAGGCGGGAAGGGCGGATTGACAGGAGTAACGATGTATGGCCGGACCAGGTCTGCTTCATACAACTGGGAATAAAGTTCAGAGTACGAAACAGGTAGGGGAGTGAAAGTTCTCCTCTCTTTCTCTTTTCTGGTGACTCTCTCATCTTTTTGATTCGAGTTTTGTGTTTTTCCCACAGGTGCTTGTGGCTGTGAGACTGTGAAGTTCTTCGGGGCAGTATAGGTGCTGGTGGTGTTTACTTCATTTCTCTTGTTATACTTTCGAGACCCTTCCCCACCATCAATTGTACCGCTCTTAATTGCCAGTTCGAGGGACTCCCCAGTCCTGATTAAGTCGGCAAAGCACTGCGTTGTGTTATTAATGAGGCGATCAAAGAGTGCCCCTTTCAGAGTATTGACAAATAATGGCGTGATTTCATGCTCCGGAATGTGTGGCTGGATTTGGGCGGCCACTTCTCTCCATCTTTGGGCGTATTGTCGCAGGCTTTCGTTGGACTTCTGCCCCATATTTTCTAACATAATTCTGCTAGGGGTCATGTCTGTTACATGTTTGTATTGCTCAGTAAATGCTTTTGATAGATCTTTCCATGTCTTAACATTTGCCTTGCTCAACTAAGTGTACCAACGTAACGACGCTCCAGTTAGACTATCTTGGAAACAATGGATCAGTAACTTTTCGTCCTTATGGTAGGCCTCCATTTTTCTACAGTACATTGTTATGTGTGCAGAAGGACATGTGGTTCCATCGTATTTATCGAACTCTGGCGTTTTAAATTTTGGCGGTAGGACAAGATCAGACACCAGACTTAAGTCGCTAGCGTCATTTCCTGATTCTTCATTTGATTGTAACTCTTTAAATTTTTCCTCCATGAGGCGAAATCTTTCTTCCCACTTTTTTTCTACCTCACTCCTGATTCTTTCATCCATGTTCAGGTCCGGCACTTCTTCTTCATAGAGTGCTTCAGTATCGAGGGGTTGAGTCCCAGGTGCCCCTACTTGAAAGCTAGAAGACATTCCTGCAGGGTCAATATACACCTTCCTAGCCTGGTTTGGTGCAGTTGGTTGAACCTTGTAGTGAGCCGGGGTACCTTCTGGCTCTTGAACATTTTCTCCTTCCACTCTTTTTCCAAGACTCTTTGCCAGCAATGCAGTTATATCAGATACTATAGATGTTTGCGACTGCGCAATCTGATCACTAAGGCTTCTCTGGGCCTCTTTAAGCCTTGTCTCGAGCTCTCTTTGCCCTCTTTCTAGAATAATTATCCTTTCTTCCATGAGCTTTCTTTGTAGCCGGGTAAAGTATGGGTGATGAATGATTGCGGGTTAACTACACACAACGCCACAATATTCATATTGTTAATATGGTTGCAAAAAATAAATGCATGTATAATGATGTGAATGTTATGATGCAAATGCAAGAATGTATGCAGATAAGGTACTGATTCCGCTGGTAATCACCCTTTTGAACTACTTCCACGGGAATTAAAGGGTCTTGATTACAACAAAGTTCGTGTTACAAAGTAAAGATCCCTAGTACAAAAGATCTAATTACAACACAGAGTCCTATAGATAGGCTCTAGCTCTATCTCCTAATTTTCCAATTGCCCCCGAGCAGCTTGAGGAACCTAGGAGCTTCTTCCATTCCCGGGGCTATGAAAGGTCGAGTGTCTCGGCCTCGACAGCTAAATCATTCACATGCCTGGTGACTCTGTATGTCCACCATTAGGTTTGCGTAATCTTGGTCTCTCGTCTGTACCATTCGAGCAGCGTCGCGTAGTCTCTTACGCCAATAGGTGTCCCCCTCCGGCTGCAGCCTCCTCGAACACATTAATTCTTTCCTTGTAATCCTCACTTGATTGCTTGAGGGACCCAATTCGTGCTTGTAACACACCCACTTCGAGTTCTCTTTCTTGCAGCTCAGCGAAGTTATTCCTGCGGCAGTACATTCGAAGTGAGTGTTCGACTTCTGCCACCTTTCCTTTTAATTCACCATTTTGACTTTGGCTTTGCTCCAGCCTTTGAATAGTGTCATCGTACAGTTTTTGCATTTCTAACAGTCTATTTCGACTACTCATGGATTTTCTTTTCCATACGGTGACGCTTTCTCTCTCATGATGGACAGCTTGTTTTCCCTTGCTGATTTCTTGCCTGAATCTTTCTTTCTCTTGATCAATGGCCTTCTTGGCGGACCGTTTTTCTTCCTCCATTTCTCGATCGCTCTCTTGTTGATTTCTCGTTCTTCTTCCACCAAACAGACGCCGTTCATTCTTTCTCTTTCCACAGCTATAAACTGACTCCGGCCGGCCTTCTGTATTTTTGCTTGTAATAGAAGGGCATCTTTTTGATAAAGAGTGTTCTTGTCGCTCAAATCTGCATTTAATTTCTTCAATTGCCTAATGATCCCGTCCCGCTCGTCAACCTCTAAGCTTGCCTTATAGAGTTCGCTCGCATGTTGGGTCCGTTGGATGTCCATTTTCCTTTTAACTTCTTTGAGTTCATTCCTTAAGATGTCGGCTTCAGACGGTACCACCCTTGTAAGCTCTTCGAGTGACACTGCTGGTCCTTGATCAGATTCGGGAATCACATTATTAACCCTTAAACGTCTCCAAAGATCGTAATCTGGGGTAGTCATGTGCTCGGTATCTCCTTCTACCCTGATCCGGTAACAATGATCCCAGGCCCTCATGATGGTCTGAATTTTTCCTTTGAACTCCCCTTTGAAAAGAAATTCAGTTTGACTTAATCCGGCGGTATTGGGAATGAAATGTCATGATCCGAACTGACGAGACACTAAAAGCGGAGCACAGGCGATCCCTCCATGCAATCCCAACATCATCAGCCAGTTGAAATCCCCACAACTGTATAGAAAATAATTAACTTTACCGAGCCATGGGACCCTCCATGCTATGTCTTCATCTTGAATGTTCCTGAAGAAACTGGTTCACATTTTTGTTTTCAAATCCTCTCGCCATTCATTTGCTAAGTATTCTCGTAAAGGCGAAAAACCTTGGAAGGATATCCGGCGCAGACCCTCGTCGGCGTCTTCCACATGTGACTCTGAATCCATACTTTGTAACAGCTGTGCATCATCCTAAAAACGTCCTTCTTCATGTTTCCGGCTAGCATTTAAGGAAATGAAAGTCTCGACCAAGATTGCTGGTATCGGGTTTGCTTTCCGTTTCACCCGCTCAAACAAATCCCGAATGGCTATGTCAATGTTCCCAGTACTCTTGGAAAGATCACCAAGCCATATATTCCTAAAGCGAACAAGTCCATTTTCTTTGCCTCGTCTGCGGATGTGTCGGTATGATGTCCCGAATACTTTCCCATGCAAAGACCGTATTGTCTCCTCGGATTTGAAGGAGGCCACTAACCCAATCGTCACTCATTCCGCAAAGGTTTTGAGTTTCGCAGGTGTAATTACGATTCCTCGGAGGCTTCGCGTAGATCCAATCTTCCTGAATATTTTTCTGGTTAAGTAAAGCAGTGTATTATTCTACCGTAGGCATCATGTCCTGCCCATTGAAGGTGAAGCAGCAAAAAGCCGGATTCCAGAACTGGACTATAGTTCGGAGTAGGGGCTGGTTAATCCGAACATATAACAGCTGTGCGATGTCGCCATAACTATTGCAGAACAAGTCTTGTAGTCTTCGATCCCATCTTTCCCAAATGTTTTGAAGATCCCATAAGTCGTTCTGTTGGAGACTCACATAGGTGTATCCAGCTATTACGCGTTCGTTCGGCAAACTGTCCCCTTGGATTTTCTGGTTGACCGATTTAATGTCCGATCGACAAATTAATCTATTCTTTCCTAAGACACCTTTTTTCCATGGTGAAAGACTTTACGATCAGGCAAACCACTTGATCCAAGACCTTTATGTGATGCAAATGCAATGATGTATGAGAAAAAAAAAAGCGAAAAGAAAACAAGTCAAGATGCGGATAAAATTGATAAATATATAAATAAAAGGACAAAATTAAACAAAATAAACACACAAAACAACCCTATTTATCCCGTCTAAAACACCTAAGGTTATCCGCATGGCTCTAACAGGGTGGGTTTCTATGTTCTCTACATGCAGTGTTGGTGCTAGGAGGTACCCGAATTGTCCTTGCTGTCCCCTACTAAGGGTAGCAAGGCCCCCGATCATCACCCATTATAGGCTCCTTTCAACCGGGTTCAATTCAGGGGGACCCATTCGCTTATGCCCGTACGAAGGAACGATATCCTTATGAAAGCATAAGCTACTCGAGCCCCGAAGGTACTTGCTAGGCCCATACGGGAGAACGATATCTCCACGAAAGCATTAGCGTTTTCCCCCCACTTAAAAAACGGGTTTATATGCCAAATTTTAAATGCGTTAAAATAAACGCGCAATTACAACTGAATATTAATTTAATAGTCACTTTAACCCGGAATTTCCAATATTAGTAAAGCGGTAATTATTTTAAAAGCTTGACTCTCATTTGTTTTTGAAAAAAACAAAAATAGTCCCCGGCGGAGTCGCCATCTGTAGTGATGTCTCTCTTTTGTTTCATTCACTAAAATAAAAAGCGTGGTTTTTTAAGGTGTTTGAAAAGGTGTTTGTGACTCTTTTGGATATAAAATATTTATTCCGTGGGGTTTTAAAAGAAACCGCATTAAAAAAAATGGAGTCGCCACCGGCCACTTAGGTAGGCCGGACACCATAAAACCAGAGATTCAAAAAGATTGGGTTCGGGAGTCGGTTACGGATGGGGAAGGATTAGCACCCCCACACCGCCCAAAATTGGTACTTTAATAATTACCGCTTTATTAATATTGGATTTTCCGGATTAAAGTGACGATTATTTTAAAATTCAGTCATAATTGCGAATAAATTTTAAGGGCCCCGTTATCCGAGAATAAACGCCCAACCACTATCACTACGCCTGATACTGGCCCCGTTTACGCTCGGATAAAAGGGCACCGCATTAATAATTTATATACCATATGCAATCTTAATGACAAAAATATAAGACATAGCAGATAATTTAAAAATAGTAAATATTCAAATATCAGAATACTAATCTAACATAAATGAAATACGCAATTAAAATACACATATACATACCAAGCTTAATATCAGATAAAAGCAAACTTAACATGCCACAATAACAAGGTAGGAATAAATACATATATAGACGAACAAATATTTCAAAAAGACAATACATGCTAGTAATAAAACATATTTCAACATATATGGAACAATATATTATACATAAAAAAAGACACACTAATACGTAACCTAAAAGCCAAGAAAACATACAATACGTACAAAAATACGAGAACATGCTGTTTACGAGTCAAATAGAACATAACATGCTTTAATACGAATAACCGGATAAAAATATATGATTATCGTAAGCTTAATGCACATATACATTTAAACATAAAATACGAGGCATATACGAGGGACATAAAATAAAACAACAGAATACATCAACATATACGATTATAATACGAATATGAGTATTTACAAAGAAACAGGACTGAAATGAAAGAAAAATAAAAGTCAGTGGCAGAAATTAAAGAACAATAATATGTAATTTAGGGACGAAAATGCGAAACAAACAGAACCTAAAAGGATCAAAACTGTAATTAGACCAAGGGGCAGACTCAAAACGAAAAGTTCAAAAACGCGGGATGGCTAAAGGCGTAATTTTACCATTTAGAAACTGATTCGGTGTAATTTAGGGACGGGATTGTAAGATTTTGAAAAACAAGAGGGACCAAAGTTGTAAATATATCATGCGGCAAGACAAAAGTGAAAATATTGGAAACGCGGGGGGATTTAGTGTGTAATTTACCCATTTAACGAAATAATAACAATTATATAAACCCTCTTTTTAGGTCGAAATCAAATTTTCGGCCATTCGTTTCATTTCTTCAGTTTTGTAATAACTCATGTTCTTCATTTTCTCTCAACTGATCCTATGAAACCTAGAATCCGGCGGCCGGCCGCCGTGTTCTCTGCCGCCGGCCGCCGCTAACCGGCGCCGACGAGCCTCCAAAACACACCAAAATAACCCCCTTTCCATCCTTGACACGAATCCGAGGTTGGATTCAGAGGATACACCTCTATTCGCCCTAGATCTAGGAAATACGAACCAAAAAAAACACTTTTAAACCTAAAACAAAACTACCAGGGGTCTTCCCCTTCCTTCAGTTCACCATCTCTGGCTTGGGGAAGCCGAAAGGTTTGTCACTGAGGAAGGGAGACACACGGACGGCAACAGTAAGACTTCTTCTCTCTCTCTTTTTTGTGTTTATCTCTTTGTATATGCATGTAAAAAAAACAAATAAGAAAAAGAAACAAGTGTTTACCACTGGACTGACTTTCGATTATCACTTGACTGGTTACAACTTTCAGTTTTTTTTGTTACAAGATCTCTGTTCTCTCCCCTGTTTTTTTTTTGTTACTACCTCTCTGTTACCACTCTCCCCTCTGTTACAAAAGTCCCCGTTTCATATATAACCTTGTCTTTGTTTTGGTGCAAGTTGCATCTTGCTTTTTCAGATCTGGACTGACAACTTGTTGCTTGTTGTATTTGGCATGTTCTGAGCACGGTGGTTGAATATCGGCATGGTGGCGGTATGGGTGTTCTGCCAGCGGCCAGACGCATTCTCGGCCGTTAGATCAGATCTGATCTAACGGTCGAGATGGCTTAAAGGACGAACGGCCTGGATGAAGCCTCGATTTGATGAGACGGCTCCAGATTTTGCCACGTGGAGCTCTGCAGTCGAGGAGTCAGAACGCGTGGATCTTACGCGTGCGTGGGATATCAAAGCGTCCGTGCGTGGACCACACGCGCGCGTGGCACTTGAACGGTCCATACGTGTGGAACACGCGGCTGGCAGATATTTTTGACTTCTTGGTTGGATCGTGGCCGTTGGATCAGATCTTGATCCAACGGCCCACAGTCACCTGCACACCATAATTGTAATTAGATAAGGTTTGGGTTTGGGCCAACCGGGCCTTGTAATTTATTTGTAATTGGACTTGGACTTCATTTTTATTTGGGTTTAATATATTTAATTTTTTTGGATTTCATTTTATATCAGCCCATTAATAATAATATAATTAGTATTATAATAGCAATACACATACATACGCAAACGTATACTTATATTATACAAACATTAATTAATATAACATTCTAGCATACGTACGTATAATCATACACATAATTGACTTAACATCTATACACATTAAACAAATACATTCGTACTCTATAGATACATACGCGACACACATACACTATTAATACGTATACATACATAGCTTATAATATACATGCACACACCACACCTTATATATTAGTAACATTCATGCATATAATATAATAAATATACATGCAATACTAATATGTATTTACAAGCGAAAATGAGTGATTACAGGACCTAAAGCCACTATACTAGTGGCCAAGCATGAAATCGGCTATCACAGATTTTGTTTCAAAGTGCTTAAATTATCATAGGGTCAAAGCCGAGCATCAACTCCTCACTGGACTGCTCCAACCAATCGAATTCCCTTAGTGGAAATGGGATCAGATTACAACGGACTTCATTACTGGTCTTCCTTCCACTCCAAGAAAGAATGATGATGTGTGGGTGATTGTTGATAGATTCACAAAGTCTACTCATTTCATCCCAGTTCTAATGAGCATGAGCTTGGAAACCTTAGCCGAGCTATACATCCTGAAGTAATTCGATTACACGGTGTACCTACAACTATAATCTTCGATCGAGACCCTATATTTGCTTCTCGATTATGGAATTCTTTGCAAAAATCCCTTGGAACTAAAGTGAACCTTAGTACAGCCTTTCATCCTCAATCAGATGGACAATCTGAAAGAATCATCCAACTACTTGAAGACATGCTACGTACTTGTGTTATAGACTTTGGAAATAACTGGGAGAAATCTCTATCCCTAGTAGAGTTTGCTTACAACAATAGCTACCAAACATCTATCCAGATGGCTCCATTTGAAGCTCTATACGGAAGGAAATGTAGAACTCCCTTGTGCTGGTCTGAACTGGGAGAAAACAAAGTATTGGGACCTCAATTGCTTACAGAAACCGAAGAACAAGTGAAGATCATTCATGATCAATTGAAGCAAGCCTTTGACAGACAGAATGCATATGCAGACTTGAAAATGAGAGACATCCAATACAATGTTGGAGACAAGGTCTTCCTCAAAGTGTCCCCTTGGAAGAAAGTCCTTCGGTTTGGAAGAAAAGGAAACTCAGTCCCTGATTTATTGGTCCATTCAAAATCATTGAAAGGATAGGGCCAGTGGCCTATCGATTAGCTCTCCCTAGTGAATTTGATAAAATCCATAATGTCTTCCATGTTTCCATGCTTCGAAGATATCGATCCGATCCATCCCATGTCCTTGAGCCTGAAGAAGTTGAATTGAATCCAGATTTGTCTTACGAGAAGAACCAGTTCAAATTCTTGATCGCGAAGTTAGAAAGCTCAAGAACAAAACCGTTCCTTGTATTAAAGTCTTGTGTAGAAACCATAAGATAAAAAAGGCAACTTGGGAACCAGAGGCTACAATGAGAGATCAGTATCCTCACCTATTCAATTAATGTAAATTTGAGGGTGAATTTATTTTAAAGGGGGAGAATTGTAACACCCTAAACCAGGCCTAGGAAAGTTACCATTATTTTAAGTCATTAACTAATTGAATTAGGTGTTAGTCAAATTGAAAGAATTGGAAATTAATTGAGGGTTTAGGACCAAAAATGAATTAATGGAATAATAGGTGACCGTTTTAGAAAGGATTTAAAATGAATGAAATGTAAAATGAGATGCTAGAAATACAAGGGACCAAACCGATTTAAAATTGTGAGTGGAGGATTGCATGCAAATTATTAAGAAGTTGAAGGGCTTGCACACATGTCATTTGGATGGACACATGAATGGAGGGGGGTCGGCTAGGTGTGTGTTAATTGAACAAGTTTCCTCTTCTCCAAAGAGGAGAGAAGAAGTGTGAGGGCTGAAACCTTCAAAACTTGAAGGAGGGAAAAGTAAGAGAAACTAAAATAACTATCTTAGCTTAGATTTAAGCTCTTATACGTTTGGTGTACTGAATGAAAGCTAATTCCTTGTATTCTTCATTATAAAATTATTGTGGAAATTGATTGTGTTTATATTATAAATTGCTATGTTGGATGATGCATGAGATGAAGCTTTGATGCTTGTAACCTTGTGACATAGTTAGATTTTCTATGATTTTAGATAATGAATTATAGGATTAATTGAGTATATATATAGCTTTCGGTTGGTAATTTCTGGATGTGTAAAACTACGTTTGAATTTGTAAGGTGATCATGTTGCTTTGAGGGTTAATTATAAATTAAAAGATGGATCGGTTATTAATAAATTGGGCTGTTTTGGTTGAATATATATAATGTATATAAGCTACCCTGTTCTAATCATGTTGCTGGGTGAATTGGACTGCTTAGGTCACATGAGAAAGTAATTTAGAACTGATTTGGACTTGTATGATTATGTATATAAATTGAATTAACATGTTAGAAGTATTATCTAAGTGATTAAAGAAGCTAAAACTTAAGCTAGTGTAATCTGCCCAGAATACCCTGTTCTGGGCAGTAACTTTGAAAAATCTCTATAAATTGTACAAATGGAATTTAAGGCTGAAAATTTAATTGATAGTACCTTGATATGTCTAAATTCATTATGAGAAAACGGAATTGAATTTGGGATTGTAGAATGGATTGTAGAAATGAAACAATTGGGACAGTGCAAACTGTCCAGTGTTGTAATTACCCTATCTTTAGGTAAAAAAACTGTATTAATTGGTAAATAAATAAAATGAAAGGACTATATGATTAGAAAGAAAATTATGTTAGCTTTTCAACGGTATAAATCAATTGAAATTCGACATACGGAATGAAAGATATGCATATTTTAGTAAGTAATGCACAAGCTGCCAGGCAGCAGCCTTGATATTTTTGAAATGTATGTTGAATGAATTAAGTGTATTGTTGTCTTGTTTTGAATAAATGGATGTTCTTGTCTTGACCATGATTTACTTGTATGAAATGTTAGAACGAGAAAGGGAACATTGGAGAAAGGTCTAAGGAGGAGCATTCGAAAGCTAGAAACAAAGGAGTTTGGATCCAAGACTAGCTAAGCTTGGAGTATTGTGAGTGTAGTTTTAATATAGGGTTGGGACTTAGGTCCTAACCAAAGATGCATGTCTACTTCTTGTTATTTGATGCCATGTTAATACATTTGATTTAATTTTGGTTGTGATGATAAAAAGGGAAGAATGGTTTAAGCTAAAACTTTAAATAATAGTAACATGCATGATGTTAAAGTACCTAGGAAGAAAGGTGAAAACAAATACTTGAATCTTGATGCCTTGACTTTGATCCATTTGAATGAATGCCTAATGTGTTTGTATGATTTGAATACTTGTTAACATGATATAAATCATAAATTAAAGATCTTGCTTGATGCCTAAGAGATGGCATATGTTAATTGCATGCTTGAATGACAAGATTAAATTGTAAAGTGTAGAGCTAAGGCTCAATTGGCCTAAGGGCTGTATATATAAGATTGATCTTACAATGTCACATTTGAATTGATCATTGAATAAGCTATTGCTTGACATAAACATGTAATACTTGAATAATTGATTCATAATTGAACAAAGCCTTGGTTGTTAGTGGTCATAGGTAGAAGGGCATGCCTTAGAGTCTAGAGCTCATTGTGTTAGGGTGGACTACGGTTTAGGGCTAAGGACCCTAATTGGTGACAGACAGAGGGTACGTATGTGTGGTCTTTGGCGATAGTAAGAGGGTTGACCAGTGCTACGACACATCTTGTGGCGACAGTTGGTTGGAGACTTGATTACCTGGACAACTAAATACCAATGGCACAAACTAAAGAAAACAAATAAAAATAATAAAGAATAAGCTTACTTGATACTTGAACATACTTGGATTCTTGAATTACATTGAACTACGATTCTTGAACTACATGAACTTGAACTATGGATTCTTAAATTACATGATACTTGAACTACTTGGATTCTTGAATTTTAATTACATTCTTGAAGTACATGTATTTGATGACTTATAATCCTACTTGCATCAATTGTTCCTAGTGTATTGTTTGAAATGATAAGCATGTATAAAGCTTAAAATTGAATTGCTTCCAACTTGGACTAGGCTTAAACTTGGCTAAGTGATCCTTGTCTTGTAAATTGGTTAGATCTAGTTGCTACCTCACTAAGTACAATCTTGTACTTATCACTCTTGTTTTCATTCTTCCCAACCACAGATTAAGGATTTTGATCGTTGCTTGATCCTGAAGTCTGGAATTCTTGAGCTTGAAGCAAGACACAAGCATAGCTAAAGTATGAACATACTTATTTTTTACTCCCCTAGTTGGTGGCACTTAGTGGTATATAATGTCTAGTGCATGCATTTTGAACACTTGAACTTGTATATGTACATATGTATTGAATGGGCCTACTATTTTGTGAACTTGGTTACTAATATGAATTAAGTAATGAACTAGAATTTCATGTATTATAAGTATTTGCTGCGCATGTGGTTATGTCTACAATGAATGTTCAAAGTGATCATCTAGCCTTGTACTATTTGAATGCCTTGTCAGATGATATAGCCACTTGAATAAGCATAACATGTTGAATATGCATTTTTATAAGTTGAATGGTAAATGTCGAATGGTAAGAATGGCATAAGCTTGCTTGGAATCAAGGTACGTTCAAATTATCATGTTTAGTAGGCTATGTAAGTAATGTTACATGAATCAAGTTAATGAACAATGAATTGAAAATGGAAACTTGTTTGCTTATAGGTCTCGAAATGTGATGCTTGATTGACAATGTAAAGTGAAATTTTGGTAACCTACAAAGTATGAGATAACTTACATGTTAATTAATAAATGCTTGGTTGCTTGTTAGTTAAGTAATTCATCTAATAGGGATGAGTTAAGCCCTTCCTTTCTCGATTTTGCTTGTATTGTTTCTTGGTAACGCTCCCGAACCAGTTTCCTACCAACCCGGGTAGGGGGTGTTACATGATTACTCACTGCTATGCATGTTTTAATCATGGTTTAATGCTGGAAATTGGTTTCAAAATGATGTTAACGCATTTGGGAGTAACGCACGTTTGGTTAATGTTTATGAACTTTCTTTAATGCAAAGGTTGTTGCATTGGTTAAATGATTTTGGTGATGCATATGAAAAACAATGAGTTGTTGATGTTAAAATGAATTATATTGGCAAGTGATGTTATGAATTGGTTTGAAAATGAAAATCGAATATAGTTGGCCAGCCATAGGATTGATAGTGCACTATAAAAAGGCAACTTGGATGTTGAGGAGTTTATATGGTGTACAGAATACTCCATCCAAGTACCCTAACAGTTGAGGGGTTGTACGGTACAGTATACTCCTGTTAGTTGATTAATCATCGCATCGATGAGTGGTGTTGAGGGGTTGATGGGTACCGAATACTCCACCACGGGTGTTACAATGGTGGAGGGGTTTATGAGTACCAAATACTCCCGTGTGTGAACCTTGTGTTACCGGTAGATTATTTGTTAAGTGTTGTGGGAACACTTGTTGAATTCGTGTATCCGATGTTACGTTTTGGTAAATAGAACTTGGTAAATGATCACTTGGATGCCAATATAATTGTTTATGTATCATGAGATGGATTATGTTGTTTAATGTGATTTAAAAATGTTTTACTCTTTAAGGCTTGCATTGGTAGTATGCATAGGAAAGCTTAAATTGAGGGTAACAAATGGGATTTAGCTGTGGGATCCATGATACATGTTGCATATGGTTTAATATGCTGTTTTGAAATGTTAAGTGCACGGTTTTGATAAGGCATGTATACACTTATTGACTGATAGTAAGCTCGGATACCAAACAAACGACAGCTAGATGAAAATTAATTCCTTAAGCAGTTGCATCAAGTCACTCAAGCATCAATACATTATTTTAGTGGATCAATACAGTAACCAGTCAATAAGTGTATACATATATACATGCCACTAGAATGTCATTATTACTATATTGATGCTTGAGTGACTTGATGCAACTGCTTATTTACATTCTAGTGGCATGTATATATGTATACACTTATTGACTGATATCAAGCACTAATAACAAGAATCAATGCATATGCTTGTTATCAATACAGTAATAATGACATTCTAGTGGCATGTATACGTTTATTTTAGTGCCATGTATACACAAAATCGGAGCTCCTTTACTTTGAAAAAAAATTAATTTGACTGTTCGAAAAATATCGGACGTTGAACTAAAATAGATAAAATTATCCCATTTATACATGCCACTAAAATAAATTTAAAACCTCAAGTAGGATGTCATTACTACGACAGCTTGATGAAAATTTCTAAACTTGATGCAACTCTTTGCTTTGTCCAATGATTCGAGCCACCTACGTGTGCACAATCAAACAAATGCTAAGTACGAACTTAGTGAAGCAATAAACGAAGTTAATAACAATAATTTAAACTTATTCGACTTCATGGCTACGTTTATATAACATGATACATGCCAATACATCAACTTGTATATTGCATTAGTAATGATTTACTACATGCTAATGTCATCAGACTTTCATGCTTGTCCAATTGTCATAATATGCCATCTATGCATCAATGCATGAATAAATATAGCATGATACAATCTAATGAATATGCTTGTAACCCTCTTAGCCCGGCCTAGCCGAAATAGGACTAAAATAGTCATATTAGGTTTGTTGAAGCAAACCTGAGCTAATCCCTAACCTGAACCCCTTTTTTCTTTCATCTTGTCTAGATGCGCTACATTATTGCCCTATGTGTTCATGCATCAACGACAACGTTACTTTTAAAACTAAACACAGAACAAGGTTCAATTGATCAACAATTCACAAGAAGGACCAAAACGTAAATAACACAAACAACAAGGCCCTTAACACAATTAAGTTTACCAACCTTTAATTATTCCAGTTTCATGCTCGTAGGTCAATTCCCAAACCAAAACAGTCACTTAGACTCAAATAATTACATTCATAACAATTAGAGATCCAAGAGTTTCGAGATTCTATTGATAAAAACAACTTATCAACAACATAATACATCTAAAATATGTATTAAGTCAATCCTAAACACTAGAAATCAGATCCACTTCGAAAATTACCTTGTAACATCAATTTTACCTAATTTACTCAATCAAACATTGTTAAATCATTAAAATCATATTAGAATCAATAAATCAATGATCAGATACTTGGAAATTTCTATAAAGAACCATACAATAGAGGAGATCACGAACCTTACCCCTATTATGAGATTTCTCCCTCATTTGGTTTGATAAAAGCTAAGAAAACACAAGATTTAGATGAGATTTTGTAAAAACAATATTAATTAATCAATTACCAATCATAAAAACAAGTTGAAAGACTTCTCACCTCTGGATTTTGATGAAAACTTGAGTGTTTTGCTGAGGAGAGAGTGGAGAGAAAAGTTGAGAGAAAAGTTATGTGAATTTTCTTTAAAGAACTTAACTAACTTTTTAACTAAAATTCCTTTTTAATTAACTTTAAAACTCATGTTAAAATATCTTTAATTAAGGGATAAGTCATCAGAAAAAACTTGGTAAAATAGCTCCTTAAAGATTCTAAGAATTTGATCTTTTTTATTTTAGTCACCTTTAAAAACATTTTTCAAAACTTGCATTTTGGTCACCAGCCCAAAATGTCTGATTTCCAAATCTAATTTTCCAAAATTGATTTCACCATTATCCTTAATATAATTAACAATGATTTTAGAACATTTTCCCTAAATTGTATCACCTTCAAATATATTTAAACCAATTTAATCCTGAAACTGACCCGAAACTCTAATACCGGTCCACCAGACCTTTGAACCAATATTTAAAACATCTAAGCCCAAAATTGGGGTGTTACACATATCCATGGAGATGGATGGTTGGATGCTATCTAGAATTTTAGACGAAGGTACACAATCATCAATCTGATATAAGCTCCCAAAATAGTATTGGGAAATGCAAAGCATGTCATCCATCTTGTCGTACCACATTGCATCCGGACCTGTAAGGCTACGAACATGATTTTTCTTTTTTCGACCTATAGCACGAGCGTGGAAAAATCGTGTGTTTCTATCACCATCACGAAGCCACTGAACTCACGATCGTTGAGCTCAATAGGCCTTATCTTTGTCTAGGAGACATTTCAGCTGAGCTTTTACCTCAAATAAAACCTACATAGAATTAGAATCCATCTTGCCATTGAGAATAATCTCAAATTGTTTTCGCAAGTCTTTAATTCGAGAGTTAGACGTTGTCCGTCTATCCTTTATCCATGAATCAAGAGTAGCACCAACTTGTGCAATTTTAGATAAGGCGAGACACTAGAATTGTACCAACCTCGAACGACCTGTCATCGGCATGCATCTTTGTTTGCCCAACATGGATCGAATTTAAAGTAATCACCATAATGGTTATTAGATGGTGATGGAGAAGTACTTTGAATGTCCATGAGAATATAGCAATGATCAAACTCATCTATAAACTCATTGATAACCCTGTGTGAAGCATGACCATCGATCCAAGCCGGAATGGCTAGGAACCGATCAAGGCATTCATATCTAGTGTGATCCGGGAAGTTAGTTTTGTGCCATGTAAACCAGCCCCGACTAAGCCGGATATCAAAAAGATATCTGTGATCTAGAATTCAAGGAAATGTTTGATATCAATTCGCGGGCGACGGCAGCCCCATTATTTTTTGTTGTCAGATGTGATTTCATTAAGATCACCCCAACAAGCCATGGAAAAATCTGATTTTGTGTTAAGTTGATCAACTAAAGCCCAAGTTTGTTCTTTTAGTTCTCAGTCACAATGTCCATGCATGCCCGTGAATCAAAAAATATCACCACCATCAGTAATGGTGACATTAATGTGAAGTTTGGAGTATGAAGAGAGCACGTAGTCAACCTATTTATTCTATAGTATAGCCAAGCCACTACAACCTTGGTCACTATCCACAGGCAAGCAACCTTCCATATCAAGTACCCGTTTAATATGATCAAGATGGGCCTTCTTTAATCTTGTTTCACAAAGAAAGATCAGTTAAGGAGCTTTAGCAATCACACAACGCTCAATGGCACGAACTATCGAGGGGGTTCCCAAGCCTCTAATAGTTCTAACTTAGGATCCTCGATGTGACCAGCGGGGCTGGACACCAGCCTTTTACCAATTTCGAATTGGTTAAAAGGTTTACACCATTAGTAGTGTGATGCATGCCATCATAATAGGCATATGAGCGTAGAGCAAGGCATTGGGAAGCCTTTGTTAGGCCATATAGATCATCGTCCTTGGCACCTGTAGCATTGATAGACCCTATTGTAGGAACGAGTAATCCAGTCCACCACGGACTATCAGATGTGGTAAAAGCCCAACGAAGCATATGGATACCTAATCTATAGATTTGAGCCAAATCATTGATCCATACTCATACGAAGGTCATTGTTTATGGAGAAAGCTTGTACCGTGAATAGCTTGGCACATGCAATAACCACCCAAAACTACCAACTCACACGTGTCACTTTTTTGTGCATGCTCCAAGTAACCACCCAAATGGAATTGGCAACCGTTAGTAACCACCTTTGTACATGTGGAGGATGAATCTGCAATGACCGGACAGCCATGAATTCTGGTCATCATCATCAGAAACTCATCGGAAAAATCATACACGGTGAAAGAACCATTATAACCGCCCGAAATGAGATAGTAACCACTAGTAACACCTATTACACAAGACAAAAGATGACTTTGCAATGGCCGGACAGCCATGGATTATGGCAACCATCATTGGAAAATCACCATCGGAACAACCGATAACTACCTTTGAACAACAGTTTCCGACATAGGATTCACCGAAAAAAAATCATCCATGATGTTGTAATCAACATAAAAAACCATGAATCTAAAAGAACTCATCCAAAAATTACAAAATATGGTAAATATCCACCAACAATTCAAACAAATCCACCGTAATAAATTGGAACTTACAATCAGTAGAGAATCGAAAGATAAAATCCAAGTCGGAAATGGAAAACCAACCAGAAAATAAGAAACATGAAGAAGAAGAATCTTCAACAACCGTGATCCAAGAACGTAATTTCCACTCATGAAAGAAAACTATGGTCCATGGATGGAAGTTCCATCCATAAAAACATAAATCCACTCCGGAAAATTGCAAATCTTGTAGCAAATCCACTGTGGAAATGTTTCCATTAACGAAAACAATCAAAAAACACCATTCCCATCTCTCGTTTTTAAGAAGATCACCCAAAGAGGATGAAGAATCCGAAAAAGAAGAATAAGAAAATTTCAGAGAAAAATCCATTTCAGTCTCGACAGGTTTTGACCCGATCCAATCTTACAAAGTTAATTTTTTTTTTTATTTTAGAATTTGGGTTCATATAGGGTTTTATAAATGCTGAAGTTTGAATTTAAGTATTTTGATATAACAAAGATTTGTAAAATTGATTTTGGTTAAAAATAATTTAAAGTCCATAAAACTTGAAAAATATGTTTAAAATGTTTTTTAGATTTTTTTATTAGTCCTACATTTTCAAATGTCAAAACAAGTGAAATGGGCGATTTCTGGAAGTTAGTTTTGAAACTGACTCTTCCAGTTTCTAAACCGGAAAACAATAGTGAAAATTTTCTACTTGATTTCAAAACCAAGGCATTTAGTTTCTAAACGAGACAATGAGTTTCAAAACTCACCTACCAGTTTTGAAATCAACTGGGCATAATGGCTATATTTTTCAAGTTTGGGTGCTCGATTTTGAAACCAAATGTATGATTTTGAAACCAAAGTGCAGGTGAGCAATAAATGCTCAATTTATGACTTTCTAACAGCTCCAAGCCATCCTCAATGCCTAGAAACTCATTCCACACTACAAATACAAGCCAATGACTCTTGAAGAAGGTTACTACACTTATCCAAGCTTAATGATCAAGAGAAAGAGCATTTAATTCTTTAATTCTTCATTTTCTTGTACATAGTGTATAGAGTACTTTAGTGTTTATCCTTTATACTCTTTATTTGTGAGCTTAATCCTTGTAAACACCCACCTTGAGACGTCTTCATTGTTTACACAAACAAACCTTGTAAAAAGAGAGAGGTTCTAGTTTAGCCTTAGAAAATTAGAGTGGTTCTATCTTAGCCATTGTAAAAAGATGGGTTGTAAGATTATGCCTTGTCCTCAAAGGCAAGAAATTCAAGATAGTGAATTTGGGAAATGCTTAGTGGTGGTAAGCTAAGGTAGTGGACATAAACTTGGTTTAGAATTCGAACCACTATAAATAGACAAAATTCTATATCTTATTTTAGGTTTTCACCAAATTCTTCAAGAAGCCAATTCACCCCCTTGGCGATTTTTAATCACTCAATTCAAATTTTGTTACAAACATGTCACTTTGTCGTTAATATTGAAACATATCATGGTATAATAATAATTTTAGTCCCCAAAACTTATACATTCTAGAAATTTGGTCTTAATTCAATAAATTTCACCCTTCATATTTAAATCTGAAGCTACACCCTACTGACACACCCTCTGACAACTTGTCACACTCCTTGCTATTGTTTATTAGCTTGATAATCGATAAACCAGATAGGTCGACAAACAATCACTTCACTACTGGACAATTGACGGACTCATTATGACCCTTATGTCGTTTGTTAGTAGACACAATCATTTCACTATTAAAATTTTTATATACAAAAGTTTAAATTTATTTAATTATTTTGAATTATGAACAAAATAAAAGAATGTATAAGTTTTGAAACTAAAATTATAAGTTGTGCTAGACGTTTTTTTAATTTTAACGGCGGAGGAACCTATTTGTAGCAAAACTTTAATTGGGTGACTATATTGTAACTTTTAGGAAAAAAAGTGATTCATTTATAATCAAACACATAATTGAATGACATGGAGTTAATTTTTCCCTATTTATTTATACTTGTAAAATTCAACATGTGAGTGAAAAAATATATTCTATATAAAATTATATTGGTAAAAAAATATTTAATTAGTTATTATATTTGTAGTGATAAAGGGTTTAATCTTTGAATGCATGGTTTTTTAGTTATTTTATTTAATAAAAATATAAGAAAATACAAAAGTATTATTATAAGGAGTAATATTTAAGGTCAACTACACCATCGGTCACCGAACTTTTGAAACTTTTCTATTTTGATCACTGAACTATTTTTCCTACAATAATAGTTACTAATGTTACTTTTTTCTATTTTAGTCACAGAGCATTAAGTCTTCATTAAAATCTAACGGAGATGATTGCATGACATAGAATAAAAACAACTTTACCCCAAAAATTATGCATTCTATAATTTACTAAAAATTAACAAATTTAACCCCTCCCTTTTTGTTTATTTTTCTCTTTAAAATTAAATGTTTCTTCGATTTTGTTTTGATTTATTGATTTTGTTTTCTATTTTGATCACTGAACTATATTTCCTACAATAATAGTTACTAATGTTACTTTTTTCTATTTTAGTCACCGAGCATTAAGTCTTCATTAAAAACTAACGGAGATGATTGCATGGCATAGAATAAAATCAAATATTTCTTTGATTTTGTTTTGATTTATTGATTTTAAATCATTGTTAGATATTAAATATTCCGTTTATTTTACAAAACTTTCATAAAAATCCTTCATAATTCCTCACAAAAGTCATGTTTTCTCCTCTCTTTCTTGGACCCTTTTAGAAAAAACCGACTTCGCATTCGGAGTCCACACGCCGAGAAGATTTGAAAAGGCCTACCTTTTTAAGTTTTAGGCCCCCGAAAGCGGCGGTTGCCATCGCCGATGACGGCCTATCGCAGCAGCACATGGAGGCTGGCCAGCTCCTGGATAGAGAGAAAATGAGGGATTTGTGAGAGAATCTAATTTTTTTTTTTATTATTCAAAGGCATAAAATGATTATTTTGGTAAATATATATATTTATAGACCAATCAAAACGGCGCCGTTTTATCCCTGGGTGACCCGCGCTTCAACCCGGCCTAAACCATGATCTGCACATTTTGAAAAGAAGGGGAAAATTATGCCCGCGGCCATCCACCTCTCATATCCTTTGCTTTTTGGCCTTCAATTTGCGTGTTTCTTTATTTGGTCCCTGTTTTGTTTTTTTCCTTAGAACTGATTATGTTTATTTTTATTATTATTATAATAATTATTATATTTATATTTATTAATATTATGTTTACTATTTTTGTTATGTTATTATATTTTTATTTTTATTATTATTGTTTTAGTTATTATTATTATTGCTACATATATTTACATAATATTATTATTATGCTATTATTATTTTGTTTGCATGTTATATTATTTTTACTATTATTATTATGTATTATTATATATATTATGTATATTATATATCATTTTTAATATTTGAAAAGTTTACCCATTTATGTATTATATTTTATATGTGTATATAAAGTATATAGCACATTGTATATCATATCAGTATTTTACTTTAACATATGTATATTATATTATAATATTGATATAATTTTAACATATCATGTATATATTATACATATTTAGTACGTACTATGTATTATATATATTTCCTTAATTTTTATATTTAATATTTAAGGGAATAATTTCCAATTTATTTCGGGAACCAGCTATGAATTGGTTATCCTGACTCATTCAGGTGTCATCTTCCTCGATTTTTGTAAATAAGAAAAAATTCTCCTTAGACCGCTATTTATTTTGGGATTAAATTTTAAATTAAATTCATTTTTTTGTTTTTCTTGCAAAGACAACACTTAATCAACGCGGTACCAATTTTGGGCGATGTGGGGGTGATAATCCTTCCCCACGCGTAATCGACTTCTAAACCCAAATTTTTGAATCTCTGGTTAATTTTTAACGGTGTTCGGCCTACCAAAGTGGCCGGTAGCGACTCCATCCTCCATTTTTTCAATTTTACGGTATTTTACTAGGAGTGTCATCCCGGTCTCTGAGTATCTTCTCCTTTGATATTTAAGGGATATTTTCCAATTTATTTAAAAAAAACTACTAAAGATGGCAACTCCACTGAGGAAATTTTTTAGAGAGTCAGGCCATTGTTGATTTTGTGTTTTCTTGCAAGAAAATTAAAATTTGATTTAATTTAATTTTTAATCCCTTGCATTCATGCACGAGCTTTCTACTTGGGCTCCTCACCTTGTTAAGTGGGAGTGATTACTTCGCTTCATGGGGTGTTTACCTCCGTATGATGTTGTAATTTATTTTCGGAATCTGGTCCTTATATTAAGTTGGGTTTTCACCCTCGTATGGTATACGGGTCATATTTCCCCGAATCGATGTCCTAGTGACAGTTCGGGTACCGTCACCCTAGAACCAAACCGATATAGTGAGCCGTAGGAGCCAACCCTTTTAAGCCATGCGAAACTCTGCCCGTTTAGCGGTCATCCTTTTTAGGCTTTGATGCCTTTGTTTGTTTTTATATGTACAATTTTTTAACTGTTTTAATTTTTACCTTATTTACCGTTTAATTTATTCATTCGATTTTTTAATATGGACTGGACTCATTTCATTTTTTATCGCATCATATTAAATTCATTCATTTTGGATTAATTGCATGACACCATAATTTTAATTTTTTTGCATTTCACCAGCATGAAGTACTGATTCACGACTGGTTCTCAATTTGAAAACATTTATCATCGTGAGAAAATCTAGTACTCTAGATGTCAATGCAACATTTAAAGTTTCGAATGAATCCCGTGAGTTTAGATATTTGTGCCATGGGAACCATTTTTGAATCAATACCTTCGCATCTACGATATACACCTTGCATTTACATACGTACATTTTATGATTTTGAAACTGGTCCCCGAGATACCCCATGTCAGTAATACCATATAAAACGAAAGTCGACTGATCTTGCACCATACCAAACCTATGCTAGAGCCCGACCAGGGGCATTTTTTAGAATAACTCACACGCTCACACAGACATCACGCTTTTACAAGGCCCAGTTTAGGGGGAATTTCCTGACTAGTTCAGAAAATGAGCCTTCAATGTTGGATCAGACTTTTGCACCCTAGACGACTACATCAATTGTCGACCATAACACTTCGCTTGAGCCGAAAGTAATGAGCTACCATGAACCAACACAACAATTTTATAGAACCGACTGAGGGGTAACATAATGCTTTCATGAGAACAATGAAAGTCCTTCAAGAAAAGGCGAAAACATACTCCAAACTTTGAATTCGATTCACGAGCATTCTAGATGAAGTTCAATAAAAAAAATTTTGGGGCATACACCTCGGAAGATAATTCCATAGGAATATGATCAAAGCCAAGGAAGGTTGGGGGCATCTTCACAAAAAATGACCAAGAACTCGATCTGATCAACACAGAGTCATGAGGCATCCCTTTGAGGGGAAAATCATTCACACATTCATTAAGATCATTTAACATGAAGTGCATGTATCATACATCCATTCAAGTTTTCAAGCATTTAGGCTATACGCAAGCATTTAAGCATAAAGTCAGATGCATCCATGACATTTGTTGGACATATAAACAGGTCTAGGAAGGAGATCGAAGAACCTCAATCGTGGGGGCAACAACATGATGATCAACCTCTAACCCCAAGGAAGGCTGAATACGCAGAAAAGCTCAAATATCCAGATAACAATGACAAAATTTTGAATAATTACTAATCAATGTTTTCTTTCGTTTTTAGGTCTTGACTTCCTGCCATAAAGTGACAGAGCTGACGCTTTTCCAATTTTACTTCCGTTAGTGGTAGTAGACCGGTTTAGTCCATATTCGGCCTCTCCGTTGGTGTGATGTAGTAGATCCATCGTTTTGCATATCTCGCTTTACCGTTGATGGTGCAGTAGATTAATTTTTTTGTCTAGATCTCGTTTCTCCGTTAATGGTGCAACATATCAAAATTTTCCTCTGGATTGCGTCTTATCGCTGGTGATGTAGTAGATTCTGTATTTTCTAGATCTCACTTTTTCGTTGATGGTATGACTAGACTGAACATTGTCATCGGATTTCCTCTTTAAAATTATAATTAGGCAAAAAATCAAAAAGTCAAAGAAAAGTCAGAAAAATAAAAAAAAGTCAAATCAAAAATAAAAAATAAAGAAAGAAGAAGAACTAATCAAAAAAATAAAAATAAAATCAAGTTGTTGTTATCTGGTCCTGTCCCTCCATTGATGGTGTAACTGGGTCCAAGTTGTTATTTAATCCTGCTCCACCGTTGATGGTGTAGTAAGGTTTAACCTACTGTTAATTCGATTCTACTTCTCTGTTAATGGTGCAGTAGAATCCAAGTTGTTGTTATTTGATCCCGTCCCTTCGTTGATGGTGTGACTAGGTCCAAATTGCTATCCAATCCTGCTCCTTCGTTGATGTTGTAGTAGGGTTTAAATTGATGTTATTCGATTCTGCTTCTCCGTTGATGGTGTGGTAGAATCTAAGTTTCTATTATTCAATCCTGTCTCTCTGTTGATGGTGTGACTGGGACCAAGTTGCTATTCAATCATGCTCTTCCATTGATGGTATAGTAGGGTTTAAGTTGATGTTATTCGATTTTGCTTATCTGTTAATGGTGCGGTAGAATCCAAGTCGCTATTTTCCAATCTTATCCCTCCATTGATGGTGTGATTGGGTCCAAGTTGTTTAATCATGCTCCTCCGTTGATGGTGTAGTAAGGTTTTAGCTACTGTTATTCGATTCTACTTCTCCGTTGATGGTATAGTAGAATCTAAGTTGCTGTTATTTGATCTTGTCCCTCAATTGATGGTTTGACTGGATCAAAGCTGTTGTTCAATCCTGCTCCTTTGTTGATAGTGTAGTGGGGTTCGAGTTAATATTTTTTCGATTATGCTTCTCTATTGATGCCATGGTAAAATCCAAGTTGCTGTTATTCAATCCTGTCCCTCCGTTGATGGTTTAACTGGTCCAAGTTGTTGTTCACTCCTGCTCGTCCGTTGATGGTGTAGTAAGGTTTGAGTTGTTTTTATTCGATTCTGCTTCTCCGTTGATGGTGTGGTAAAATCCAAGTTGCTGAAATATCGATCATGCCCCTTCGTTGATGGATTGGTTAGTCCAAGATATTGACTTATGGTCTTGCCTCTTCGTCGAGTGTTGCAGCTGGATCAAATGTCAGAACCTTCATCTTTCGATCATGTCTCTTCGTTAGTGTTGCAGCTGGATCAAAGCTATTTTGGTAAGTTCGACAAAAATGTTGTCACAATGTGCTTAAACACGGTAAAGTTTAAGACAATGTATAATTCAAATGTCCATCGAAAATCCATTTTTACGAATGGTCAAAGGAAAATAAATCATTTGAAGAAATCCAATGTCATGATTGGTATAAACTGATTGTACCTAGAGGAATGGTACAGCTAGCCTAGAGCAAACGGCTACCGGTAAAGGCAACTCAAAACTGTTAATCTCTGTGCATTTTGGAAAATGCAAAAGAAATCTATGGGATGAGCTGTAGATATTTTTTTAATCAAATGTCAGAACTTACATCCTTTGATCCTGTCTCTTCGTTAGTATTACAGCTGGATCAAGTTTTGCAAACCTTGCCTCTTCTTCAATGTTGCAGCTAGGTTAAATTTTCTCTAGATATTGCAACGTCATCAGTGTCATAGCAAGTCAAGCTCATTTTATCTTCTCTAATGGGTCACCCCCATATTTTGTCTCCCAAATGGATCATCTCAGTTTGAAGGTTTTGTCTCCCCAACGGATCCTCCTATTTTCAAGATTTTGCTTCCATGAGCGGCAACAAATATCAAGTAAAGCCCTAGAAGAAGCTATAGCCAGAAAAAGAATCGAGACCCCACTAGACAAAAATGGATATTCTTTTATCTTTGCTTTATTGTAATTACACAACAATGAGCAAAGAGGGGCAGCTGTAATACCCATTTTTGTCTAGGCTTGACCCAATAAGCCAGTAGCCAAATTGAACCCAAAGCCAAATTCAAAATTAGAAACCAGATCCAAAATTTTAAAATTTCAGTCCATTATTTATTATTAAAACATCCAAACCCAATACTAATACAATGACACATTATTAACCCAAACCGGCCCAGACCTATTACAAATAACCCACCACCCATATTAGATCCACATACCCTAAGATAAACAACTAATTAATTAAACCTAAAAGCCCTAACCCTAAAAATAATAACATATACTTTTCCCCTTCCCCGTGCCTTCAATCGCCGACCCCATATCCTTTTCAATTACCCATAGCGTGTGCGAGTGACGCATCGACCATTCGGTTGTCGTGGTTTGCACGCACGCCACTCTCGACTATCCCTGACACGTCCATTGCCTAAAGCCGCCCGTAGTCACGTACAGAGCCGCCGCTTCAGACCTACAAATTAGAAGAGCTGAAATCAACTCAAAAAAGCAAGACAACTTGTATTTTTTCATTTTAAATATATGCATCAAATGGGTTATAAAAACCCTGGAATAGATCTGTAAAGTGGATCCTTTTTGAGTTTGAATATAAAAAAATAAGATTTCAAAATAAAAAATAGATATTTTTTCCTTCCATATCATTCAAACAAAGAGCAAAAAAAGAAAATACAAAAACAAAGATCAAAATAAAAAATAGAGAGCAAATCGGAAATCACAAAACAAAAGGGGTAACCGAAAAGTCTCTTCCATTTACTTACCAAATCGCGGCCTTTTAGAAGAAACTGACTTTGGATTCAGATTCCACACGCCGAAGAGATTCGAAAAAACCTTCCTTTCTAGGTTTTGAGCCACCAGAGGTGGCGGCCGTCGTCATCGATGATGGCCGATCACGGCGGCCATGGAGGCCAGCCAGCTCCTGAACATAGAGCAAAGTAGGGATTTGAGAGAGAATCTAAATTTTTTTATTATTCAAAGGCATAAAATAATTTTGTTTGGTAAAAATAGGTATTTATAGACCAATCTAAACGACATCGTTTTGCCCCTAGGTGACCCGCGCCTCAACCCGACCCAAACTAGGATCCGCGCATTTTAACAATTAGTTGATAGCGGATAGCTGATAGCAAATTGCATTAGCTGATTGTATAAAAGTATTTAGTAAAATTAACTGATAGCTGATAGTTGTTTAATTATTTAACCAAGCAAAATGACTTATAAGGAAATGGTTATATTCGATACTTGTTTGAATAGTTTATTAGTTATCAATATTTTGTATCTATTAATATTAAGTAGATTATAAAAATATTTTTAATATAACATTACTAAGCATATTTGAATGATCTATATATTAATTTATTATTTATATAATTATTTTTAATATAATATAATTAATTATTAAAGTTAAATACAAATATATGTGTGAGAATAAAAAAACAAAAAGTATTAGTTTACAAATGTCATAATGTAAATATGTGAATGTGAAGAATTAAAATAGAAAAGCTTTAAATTTAGGTTATATGGAGATTTTTGATAATTATCAAGGGTAAAAGTGTCTTTATAACTCTTATGTAAAAGATGTCAATCCAAATTAGCAGATTTGACCGGTCAAACCTCTAATTTTGGCTCAAACCGTTGTTTACTAAACAATGCCAACAATAGTTAAACTATTAATATAATAATATCGTTTTCAAGGTTTGAGCTTGCGTCCTTTCCCAGTGAATGCAATATACCTTACCAATGCACACAACACTTGTTGGTAGAATATTATTAAATATATTAATAGTTTACTAAAATATTATTTGACATTTAAAATAGATTTATTATATATTAGTAAAATAAGAATATAAAATTATATTAATAGTTTATTAACTATTATTTAACTTATGTATAACATATTGTTAATTTATATTAAATATTGGATTTATCTTAATAATAATTTCTTCTTATTTATACTTAATGGACTTGGGGTTCAA
Organism: Hibiscus mutabilis; assembly: GCA_019671005.1. Lineage (NCBI taxonomy): Eukaryota > Viridiplantae > Streptophyta > Magnoliopsida > Malvales > Malvaceae > Hibiscus > Hibiscus mutabilis. The sequence goes on from CM033738.1 coordinate 27,942,561, forward strand.
ATCCCTTTAATTTCATTTTATTACTTTCTTTAATTTTCACCCAAAGTAAAATTTATCAATTTGAACCAACACATATTCTACCACCCCTTGAGGAATTTTGATAGAACGATCAGCAAGTTGGAGTGTAGTAGGTGTTGCTTTAAGTTCACCCAAACCTAACTGTTGACATACCAAGAAAGGTAAAAGATTAACACTAGCACCAAGATCAAGCAAAGCATGCTTTATTCTAGTGTTACCAATAATGCATGAAATTGTCAGGTATCCGGGTTCTTTGTATTTGGGTGGGGTAAGATGCTGAATGATCAAGCTTGCAGTTTCTGTTAAAAACGCTTTCTTTTGCACATTATGTTTTCTTTTGACAGTACACATATCTTTCAAAAACTTGACATATGAAGGAACTTGTTTGATTGCATCCAACAAAGGAATATTAATCTTAACTTGTTTGAAAAGTTCTAAGATTTTAGAATTTTTTAAATTCTTTGTTGGTTGTAATCTTTGAGGAAAAGGGGCAGGAATTAAACATATCTCTTTTTCTATGTTAATGTTTTAAAACATACCATTATTCTCACCTTTACCTTTTGAAGGAGATGAAAAATCTAGAATTTTGGATGAAATAGTTTTATCAATATTCTTACAACTTCGGAGGACTGTGATAGAATTAACATCTTCTTGCTGAGTTCCACTAGAACAAGAAACAAGACATTGATTAGAAGGATTTGGAAGACGTTGAGCATGAAACTTACCTTTTTCTTGAATGCGAATGCAGCTATCAATGTTGAAAATGTTGTCTTGATTTCATTGATAGCTTGTGATGTTTGAATATTAAAATTTTTCTGTTCCTGCATGAAAACTTGCAATGTCCCCTCAAGACTTTTTACATGTGAATATAAATTAGATGAACTGTATGGAGGCTTTTGATTTTGGGGTACATGAAGATGGTTATTATTTTGCCAACTAAAGTTTGGATGTTATCTCCATTGAGGGTTATAAGTTTCAGAATATGGAGAAGGAAAGGGCTTTGAGGATGTATTCATGACATTTGCATGATCATGAAACATTTCTTTAAAAATTGGAATGTTAGGAAATTCAAGGGTAGGGTGTCCCATGATCTCACAAATATCACAACTCTCTTGACTTTTTACCGAATTGACTTCTTTTATTTTTCTAGTTTCCATGGCATCAAGTCTCCTAGATAAAATAACAAAGTTAGCATTTAAATCATCATCTTGGTTAAGGTGATACTTTACTTTTATTATGCACAAGATTAGATTTAACAGATCCTTCTGTAGAATTATCTTTGTGCCAAGATTGAGAACTTTTAGCTAAATGATCTAAGTAATCAAAAGCTTCTTCAGGTTATTTACTCATGAAATCACGATTACACATTATTTCAACAAATTGTTTAGTTTCAGGAGCCAAACCATCATAAAAAAGCTTATTGTATGCCATTCTTCAAAACCATGATGTGGGCAAGAATTAAGTAAATCGTTAAAATGTTCCCAACACTGAAAAATGTTTCCTTTGGCTTCTCAATGGTACCCGCCAAATATAACCCAGCCAAAACCTAATGGTTTAATCCAAAAATTATCATCAATTAACATCCAAAAACACATTTACATCATCCTTATACCTCCAACATTCATTAAACATCCACAACTCCTCAAAAACTCATAACTAACAACCTAGAAAATTAGAGATTCACCTAGTTTCGGGATTCCAATGTTAAAACTAACTTATTAACATTATAAAACATCAAAATCATGTTATAATCTAATCAATAACATAGCAAAATGGATCTAATACGAAAATCAAATAATCTCATCAATTAAACTTTGATTTAACCAATTTTCCAATATTAAATAATTAAAAATCATTAGAAAATATTTATAAAAGATCAATAAATTGGGAATTTTAGTAAAGACCCATTCATTAGAGGAGAACGAAGCTCACCTCTAATGCTGACTTTTCCCTTAATTGGATTGATTCACATGAGAAAACAAGATTAAAACAATAAGGTTTTGATAGGAAATCATAGGAAACTCTTTTAAAATTAAAAGATTGAAGAAATCAAGAGGTTACCTGAGGATTTTGAAGAAGAAAAGAGTGTTTGGCTGAAGGGAATTTGAGAGAAAATCTTTTAGAGAAAAGTTAGTTACATAAAGTTGTTTTTAGAAACTAATTATAAAATTAATTCTCCAAGCCTATTTATACCCCTTTAAAACCTTTTAAAAATAACCAATTAAAGAGAAAAAGTATGATATTAGACTTTGGCTAAATAGCTCCTTAAAGATTCTATGCTTTGACCCTTTTACAAAACAGTCACTGAAAATAATTTTTCAATCTTTATAGTTTGGTCACTAGCCCAAAATGTCAAATTTTGAAATTCAATTTTCCAAAATTGATTTTACCAAAATCATCTACATATTAAATAACGATTTTAGGATATTTTTCCATATTTTTATCTCACTCAAAAATGTTTATTTCAAATTAATCCCAAAATAGACTCGAATCCTATAATTCGGTCCTCCGGACCGTCTAATTGACCTAGAAAACTCCTAGGCCCAAAAACGAGGCATTACAATGAGTGATCTTAAGTACTATGAAGCGTTGTGGGATATGTAAAACTTCTTGTAGACTTATTGATGCCTTGAGATAGGTGATCTAAGAACTCTAACTAGTGTAGGATAGATGATAACTCATAGATAGTGAAACTTTATCTATAGTCTCTAAACTATATTTATCTTGCATGCTTATTTTATGATAGTCACGAATTATGGTAGAGTAGAAACGTACCACTGAGCTTTGTAAGACTTGATTGTTAAGGTTGTTTTTGAAGTATGTTATGTTGGAAAATTAAGTTAAATGATTGGAATGATGATTTTGAAGTTTATATTGACTTTGGGACCATTTCAGAATTTTTGGCAATCTTGAGGACCGATATGTAAATTTCTAAAGTTTGGGTCCTAAAGCATAAGGAATGAGAAATGAAAGGATTAAATTTGAAAATGATGGTTAGAAGCTCAAAAGAGTCCTTAGTGACTAAATTGGGTATTTTGGAAAAAGTTTGAGAGTTATGGAAAAGTGTAAAGAAATGTGATTCGAATATAGAAAGTTTTATCGGAATCAAGTTATGCATAATGGATAGTTATTTTAGTTACTTTCCATTATTTGTATAGTACGAGTATGTACTCAAAATTGCTTGTGTTATGTATTTAATATACATAAAGATAACAAGAAAGCTCGTGATCGAAACAAGTTGAAGGACAAAGAAGGAGTTTCAGAATAGATACGTTTTGGTATAAGTAGCTAGTGAGGCATATAAGGTGGGTGCATTCATATGTTTCAAAATATGTTTTGATTGATTTCAAGAATTCTATTTACTTGATTTTATTAAAATGATAACATGGTTTTTGTAAAAGTTATATGGTATTTTACAGGTAAAGAAAAATGTTAGTACATAATGGGGTATGAATTGCCCTATTATGTTTTGTTATGGCAAATTGTTATTGAATATTGGTGATATATGAATTGTTCATACATGATTATTTACAAGTATATGATATGGAATTTACTGCCCAAGTAATGATAGAGAGTTACAGTATAGTGGCATGCCATTAGAGGTCCAGTAGTCAAGGATTACGTGTAGCTACACGCCGATCTTCGGATCCTGTATGTTTATCAGCACTTATGTTCCTATATGATGCCGACACTTACGTGTCTATATGTTTATCGTCACTTTGGTGACCAGTGCTCAAGGATTACAGACCTTGCATACTTTAGTTTTTCTTTATACAATTATTGGGCCAATTACAAAGTTAAAGTACATAAAAAATCACCATTTTCTTATATATGATGGTTTTGAAGTAAAAGATGATTTAATATGATCTTGCTTAACCATGTTTTCATTTATTTTATTACTCAATTTTATGATTATTTTTAATGCCTCACTAAGTTATACTTAGAGTGTGTATTATGCATGTGCACACGTAGGTTGATCACGTGGTTCGTAAGCAGGAACATTTTGGCATCATCCCAAGGTCGAAGGGAAATTACAGGTTATCTTAGTAATGCTCTGACATCCGATATCATATTTTGAGTAGTGGCATGTATGATAATGGATTTACATATTTTGTGTAAATGAGATTTTAAACTACTCATTAGTTTGTAAGTTTATAACTTAAATATGGTTTAGAATAACTAGTACGTGATTTCAGATGGTTTACGGGTAGTTAGTAAGTTTATAATGATACAAAACTCTACTAAGTTTATATTTAATTATGATTATGGTAAAATATGGATTAGTATTATTTATTAAGTGAGTTAAAATAGTTTAGGAAAATTTTAGTGAACTCATTCTTGAAATAGGTGAAAACAGTCTTGATGCTCTGTTTTATGCAGTGACTTTGAAAAATTGTTATAAATTCCACAGATTAATTTAGATGTTTAATTTTATATGTATGAACTAGAAATTGAGACTAGTTTATTCAAAAAAACGGTGAATGATTTTGAGGTATGTACCAAAAGTTATGAATTTTTATTCGATGCAAGGTCAGAATTTCCAGACAGAAGAACTGCATTGTAGTGCATATTTAAACGAATTTTCTGCACTTGTGTGCCATGAGTTAAGATCTCTAATCTATATGGATTGATAGCCTGATGAGTCTAGTTTACTAGGAATTTTTCTAAATGAAGTTTTGAAGCTTACAAAAATTTATAATTTTTTAAGAAAAGACAGTGCAGGCTGCCAGATTTTTCAAAATTGGAAAAAAATGAATTATTAATTTCATTAAGTAACATCACTGACTCGTGTTTGGTAACAAATACGGGAAGAGGGTGTTACATTTACACATTGATTAACTGGTCCTTACAAATTCGGCCTAGAACTTCATTCTTCATAAAAATCAGTCACTATTCTATAAATCCATTTAATAAGTTCCAAACACTATGTTTAATACATACTACTAGGCCTATTTTTAGGGATACTACATAAAAAAAGTAAACGCAAACAAAAAATAAGTCTATACAAAAAGAATAATTAAAATGGTGCAAAAACTAAACTCAAAATCACTAATTTCCAATACCTGGCAACGGTGTCAAAAACTTGTTGCGTGTTGTGATATACTATAAATGATACGCAATCGGTGCAAGTATACACGTCAAACAAGTAATAATATTGATAAGTACGATCGTCTCCACAGGGATTGGAGGGAATTCAAGTAAGGTTTAAGCACTCAAAACATGGACTGAATATTAAATGAAAGATTTGATAAGGGCAATTAAAAGAAATGATGTAGCAAAAAATGTATTAAAAACTGGAGCGATATGATAAGACTTCAATCATCCTCACACGCGTGGAAACTCTCAAATAGGATGACAGGCCAGATTTATCAAGGAATCTTATACCTAGTTATCGTGAATGCTTAACATTTTCCAGCTTATAAGATGCTCGACAGAACTTACGCATGTGTTTCTAAACTATCTCTAGCAAGAAACTGACAGCAAGAATGCTACAGCAATACCACTCAGCGTGAACCTTAGCAAGCTACTATCCTTGAAGTTCTACTCCTTTTAGTCGTTGAAACTCTATCCTTATCTCTAATGTGAGTTAGGGTTTAACCTCTCAGCTCAACCTCATTGTCCACGTAGATCTAAGCTTAACTCTCTCAACCATTAAGCATCAAACTAAGGTAAAGGCTAACTCTCGAAAGCTCTTACAAACCTAAAGCAATAAAACAGTGAACAAAGCATATATGATATTGGAAAAAGCTAAAACATTCATTCAAATAAGAAACATAATCATCCACAATAAACTCAAGCCACTTAAAGTTAGTTCATGGCTGGGCAAATATCATCCATTTTCATCCGTTTAATACAACCCATTTTAGAAAAGTATGGAAATGTAAGGAACAACAAAGAGTAAAGGAAAACTCCCAAGCCATCGTAGACTGCCGTGAACCGCCTTAAGCTTGCTGCTGCTCTCAAAGGCCAGCAAGATCTTCCCTTAGAGCTTCGACAATGGAAGACACCCAAAATGAAGAAGAAGAAGGATAGCTGGCTTTTTCTTCTCTATTTCTTATCTCATAAAGCACTTTTTCCAGCCCCCCTTAAATGTGGGTGTCCTATTCTTTATATAGTGGGGTCTCTTAGGGTTTTGTGCCCTTAATTCTTTGTGTGCACTATGGAATATTCCCTTCACATGTGTGGCACAACTGGCTGGTGAGGGGCTCACATGTGGGCTGCAAAATATCTTCTTTCTTTCTCTTTTTGTGCGCCAGAAATGTCGTCCAAAATGCCGCGACCTATTTTCCTCACCCAGCAATGCTCCTTGACTCACCTGTACATCACTACACTGAAACAAACCTTTCCCAAAGCAGCACCAATTTTACAAATATATAAAAGCAACCAAGCAAACACCACCATATACAACTATATGAACTAAATGGAACTGTATGCAATGAAATGAACTTAAAACTAACCAATGAACTAAGTAAAAATGCATGAAATGTATATTTTTTACAAGGTTATCAGGAATCCATGAATCTTATATTTCAGATGAGAAGTTTGGAGTATAAAGTTTGCATGTTTAGTGTTGAGAACCAAGCTTGGTTGAGGAAAGATAGTGAAGAATATGGATGGAGAAAAAGGGTGTAAGTGATGATATCACAAAACCCACCCCTTGTCCCCTAAAAACCCACGTGAAGACAAGATAAAATTAAGGGGTGGTCAGCCTTTTCTTTTGAAAAAGAGCAAAATTGCAACATAAATCCCTCCACTTTCACCCTTGTCACAAACTAGTCACTACCCATACTCATATACCGTACCCTAATCACTCAGCTACCGGGTACATAAGCTATCATCTATAGCATCCACATAACATACATAAATACATCCATACAACATACTTTACTCATGCTTACATAGCCATCGGGTTACCTGTGCTCACACAACCGTTGGGTTAAATAGATCATATCCAGATCACCATAGCCACAGATACGTCCTAGAGATACATTGATCACATTAGCCACAAGTAGTACTTACCTGAGGTCACTTAACCTATCAGGTTACTCGAGCTCACTCAACCTATCAAGTTAATTACCTTATCTAGATCACCATACACATATAGGTTCCTAACTGCACCCAGATCACTCGGCCCGTAGGTACATCAGATGTACTTGTTCACTTAGCCCTACTTACACATCCCTTATATAAGTAATGTAGTACTGACACTAGGACATCCAGATTTCCTTTACTCAACCATAAGATAATACATGCTCCCCTTGCATTCATGCATCTCACCAAGAGGTAGTGGCACCAAGCCAAGCTATCAAGCAATGCTGCCAAGGCATGACACTAACCAATATAGTTATTATCATAAACAACAAACAAAAATCTTACCAAGTTATTACACGTTATGCTCATTCATGAAGGTTAAATCTCAATTTCTCAGTTTTGCAATTCATTTTTCCATATTAGAAGTCTCTTGGACCATAGTCCTCGAAATATTAACCTCTCAAATTTATTTTCAACATTTACAAGTAGATTGCCTAGTGGGTACTGGTACTATGCGTACCAATACCGGAATAACTCACTGGAATTTTCTAAAGCCTTAGCGTACCGTTACTAGTAAAACATTATACGGATACTAGAAATACATGGCATACGGATACTGGAAATACATGGAATACGGATACTGGAAATATATGGCATACCGATACTGGTAAAACATCGTACTGATACGAGAAATACATGGCATGCCGGTACTAGTAAAACACCGTACTTATACTGGAAAAGCTTGCTGGAAATCCTAAATTTCTACGAGTATCGGTATCGAAGCCCATAAATAGTTTTATAGGCTTGGAAAATCATCTCTCAAGCCCCAAAATTGCATTCTTTAACCTCTTAACTCAATCCTATATTTTATGGGAGTATTTAGGGTGGTTTACTACCAATTTTACAAGTTATTAACATCTAATCCAGATTTTACCATTAACAAGGCATTAAGCTACCAAAGCACCAAAATAGCAATTATAAACCACTAAATCAAGAAGGTAATCACTTTATGATCTTTAAGAAGAGTAACCGACACAAGGCAATTAGCGGGAAGAAAAAAATTATTAGAGAAAAAGTCTCAATTCTCTGTTTGGTTTCAAAATACCAAATTCCTAAGGGTTCTTTCCTTTGAAAATCAAGACCCTTCAAACATCTTTCATGCCCGTTCATTGGTGGCGACCCTCTCACCTATGGTTCAGGCGATGACAGCAAACAGATCAATCGTGGAAGCTGACCGATCAAACTACGCTACCACTACATGGTGAAAAAACGAAGGTAAACTCTATAGATCTATCCTTAAAAAATGATTTTAGATTTGGAAACCTTGATTTCAAAACTGCTAATACCCTTTTTCATGTTTTTTTATTTTGAAGACTCATTTTAAGATCTAGAAAAACAACTAAGTGTTTTTATTTTTTAAAAAATAATTTTTATGATTTCAAAGAAAAAAACCAATGACCCTTGATCTTTGTTTTTCCTTTGAGCAGATTCGACTTCTAAAAATCCTTAAATCTGTATTTTTTATTTTAAAAACTCGAAAAAAGAATCCCTCGACGGGGAAGACGCAGGTTGCCGGCGACGGAAGAACCAACCCTAAAAGTAAACTCTAAACCTTTTCTTCTCTTGTTTTTTTTGAAATAAAAACCAAAAACATGTGACTTTGAAATCTTTGCTTTTTATTGATTTGTTTTTGAATATCCCGTCTGAGCCTGTACATCAGTTGGTTTAGGGCTTTTTTATAGTTGATTACATTTGATAAAAAATAAAAGGCTGGCTGTTGTACTATTGCTGTTGTTATTGTCTTCTAGTATTGCAGGTTGCAGAGGCTCGTGTATGGGAGGGGACCATGGTTTGGCCGGATGTGCATGCGTGGTGATGTGGCATCCTTGTTGGTGCGACGTGGAGCTAATATGGGCTGGAGCTACTACCGTGGCCGCTGATGTGGCTGGTGAGCTGAACAGTTAGGGGAAGACAAGGGATATTCTGGAATGTGGAAGGCCAAGAGGGGTGGCGGCTACAACTTGCTAGGGTTGGGAATTTGGATTAGGATTTTGGGTTACCCGGGTAGGTCAGGTTATCATATCTAAGTTTGGTGAGTGAACCGGGTCAGGTAAATCGGTTTGGGTTTAAATGGGTTATGAGTAGTTGGGCCTGTTAGGTTTTAAGTTTAGGTAGATTGGGTTTATGGACTATTAGATAATGGATTAAAGGTAATGGGATTGATTGTATTGGGTTAATATTTGAATATGTAAAAATGGACACTCAATGGTTTTTTTTTGGTTAATAAATTTTATTCGAAACAAACCCAGACAAAATTGGTTATCACAAGGATATAGAGTAAATCTAAAATATCTATTAGGACTATAACTCTCAATCCTCACTTACCATCTATTGTAAAAACCTTACATACAAGCACTTACTAATCTGACGAATTTATAACCCCACACTTAATCGACAAGAATCAATATCATTGTATTAACGAGAAATCAGATTTCAATCAAAGCAACAACTGAAACAAAAAAAAACATAGGTACCTAACATATCATCGGTGGCAAAGCTGTCAATCCTGGCCTGAACGACAGATGGTTTAGCAATGGCTCGAGCGACAACTCTGGAGGTGGATTTCACAGTACCTCCATCATGATATCCAAACGATGGTACCTAATCTGACGAATTTATAACCCCACACTTAATCGACAAGAATCAATATATCAGATTTCAATCAAAGCAACAACTGAAACAAAAAAAAACATAGGTAACTAACATATCATCGGTGGCAAAGCTGTCAACCCTAGCCTGAACGACAGATGGTTTAGCAATGGCTCGAGCGACAACTCTGGAGGTGGATTTCACAGTACCTCCATCATGATATCCAAACGTTGTCCTAGTACTACTTCTAGAAAAATTTGACCATGCCAAGAAGGAATCAACCTTAGAGACTAAACTAGAGTAGCATCATCTGTGATCGGGCAATCTTTCACCATGTGACTCGGTGCTCGACACCTGTAGCAAACCCTACGTAGCAAGAAGCACACTCTAAGATATTGTCAGCCATAATGCTCACAAACTGGTGGAAGTGATGATCTGGTTGAACCATCAATTTTCCCCTCAAAGGAAGAAATCAAGGAACCCCTACGAACCTTTGGTCTAGATCCCTAACCAAATCTCAATAGCTGACCTAAAACAACTCTCTTTGAACCCCGCAAAGCATAGAACCTCCTAAACGAAGTTTTAAAATGAACTATGATGTCCCTAGTTCCCAAGGTTTGATCCTTTGAGTACCAATCTGATTCGGTGTCAAACTCTGAAGTCATTTGAGTGCTTTAACACTATTGGCTAACTCTGAGAATATCCCAAGTAGACCTGCTGTCAGATGTATTTAAAGGTTAATCTTTAATCCTTGTCTAAACCTCTTACACCTCAACTCCTCTATGCCAACTAACTCCAAGGCATAACAGATTAACCATAGAAAATCTTTCTCATACTCAAACACTATCTAGTCCCCATAAACTAGATGACGAAATTGATCTCTCATCTTATCCATATGAGCCTCACTGATGTACTTCTTATTGAACAAATCAAAGAAGACATCCCAAGTTGGAAGTGCAGGATGTAGTGCCAACTCAACAGACTCCCACCAATATGCACCTTACCCTTAAAAAGGGAGAATACAATCGAGGTCATCCTCCAGACTCCCCTCATATGTCTCAAAATACTCTGAGCATCTCTTAACCACTGGTCATCCTTGATCGAGTCATCCTTACCCAAACCTTCGAAATCTTTAGGTCTATAATGGTGAAGCCTGCCTATAGAGGTCTTGCGAGGCATTTTAGATTGCCTCAGGATAGCTTGCACAACTTGCAAGAGAGCAGAGGTAAGATCATAGAGGTAATTCGATCTTCCACTTTTGGTACCTCTCGAAAGACTTGTGTCCCCAACATCCGGGACAAACTCCTTACCGAAGTCTTTCGCTTGAAAGACATGGCTCTCCTCACAACTTCTCTGGTCATGTCTGGCATCACCAGCCATCAAAAATCTAAAATTACAAGGAAACAAGGCAACACCATCAGGCTTCCCAGTCTTGGAAGAGTACAACTTAAATTCAGGGGCTTGTATTCACTAGACACCTTAACACAACCTCTTTACCACCCCCGGGGTTTCCTAGAATTGGCTAAACCTAGGTTATGATACCACTAAATATAACACCCCAATCCTGATCACGATCTAAAGTACTACATTAGAGTTACCCAAAATATGACCCATCAAATTTCCAATTTAAAACCATAAGTTTAGCCTTCATTTAAAAACATTGAACATCCATAATTGCCCATCATAAAATCAATCCATATAAATCAGTTTACTCCGAGTTTAAAATATTGTATATCAGAATAGTAAAGCAAATATAGTTTACAGACTTAACATATGTAAGGTCCTATGAATATATAAGACCAAAACTAAATACTAAGCATTGTACTCTGAAGTGACATGGTGTTGGGAGATCCCTTCTCGATGTGCTCCTCGGCCACAACCAATCTACAAACCTACAAACGAAAATAGTGATATGAGCACTAAGTCCCTAAACTTTCCAAAATTTACATTTTGGTCCCCTAATGCAAAATAATTAGGGATTTTCATTCCAAACACCTTATATTATCATTCTAAACCATTACTAACCTTAGGAAAAATTTTCCATAATTTTCCCAAATTTACTTCTACTAGCCGAATATGAAAGGTCACCTTGACCAATTTTCTCAACTTGATTCAAGCACAAATTCAACCTCCAAACATCATATTCAAGCTTCTAAAATCATTTCTACTTCAAATAAAAATTTTGCAAGAGTTTCCCCTAATTTTTCAATTTTCCCATAATCACCCTACAACTCAATTCATGGAATTTTCATTATTTGAATCATGAAAACAACATCATAAGAATGTTTCCAACAAGAAAAAACATTAAAACTCAAGATTCCATCACGCTCTTCATCAACCCTAAACCCCAAACTCAACTTAGAGACATGAAAACTATACAAAACTTATACCAAAAGATAGATCATTTAATGGAGAACAATTTCTTGTTTCATGTCTCAAGCTCAAATCTAACCATAGAAGCTTAAAAATTGAATCAAAATTTCTTACCTAGGTTCTTGAGTGAATTCAACAGCTTGGAGAATAAGAGGAGATGATTTTCCAAGTTTTTTTATTCTATTTTAATGCCAAATGGCATTATAATTACCTTATTTAATTAATAGAAAGCCTTTAATAGTCAAAAGACCATTATACCCTTGAGTTATAACCAATCACAAGCCAACACTTGTTTATTCTTATCCATAATAAACATAAATAATCAAAAAGTAAGGGTGAAATGACCATTTTGCCCTTAATGATCCAACTTATCTTCAAAAATGCCATCTTCACCTATTTCACCCAATAATGCATAGAATCGAATTTGAAACGAATAAAAACGATTCAAAAACCATCATATTCTTCTAGTCTTTCTAAGACTTCCATAAAATTTTCATAACTTTTCGAATTCGAATAATCATTCGAATTAATTTTCGAAACTTATCCTTTTTTAGCTTTTCACACAAATCCCCTACCAAAAACCTGATTCCCACCAAAATTCTTATACCGGGATAAACCATTCATTTTTTCCGTAAAAATAATTATTGGGAAAATTACCATGTTGGTCGTTAAACTTTTCCCAACTTTCCACTTTGACCACCAAACTTTGAAATTTTATGTTTTAGTCACAAAACTAAAACCACCAAACTTTAATTCTTTGCAATTTAGTCACTATGCAAATATCGTGGTATTACAATTCTCCCTCAAGAAAATTCATCCTCGAATTTTAAAACATACCTGATTTAAAAAGATGTGGATATTGCTTTTCGATCGCGTCCTTTGCCTCCCAACTGGATTCTTCCTCTTTATGGTTTCACCAAAGAATTTTCACCAATGGAATAGTCTTATTCCTCAATTCTTTAGTTCCATGAGCAAGAATCTTTACTGGTTCCTCCTCACAAGTCAAATCTGGCCGAATTTCAATCTCTAGCGGTGATATTACATAAGAAGGATTAGATCGATACCTTATAAGCATCGAGACATGAAATACATTATGAATCTTGCTCAACTCTGGAGGCAAAGCTAGCTGATAAGCCACAAGACCAACTTTCTTCAAGATTTCATAAGGGCCAATAAACCTCAAACTTAATTTCCCTTTACGTCCGAAGTGTAACACCTTTATCCATAGTGAAACTTTCAGAAATACTTTTCACCAACTTCAAATTCTATATCTTTTCTTTTGAAATATGCATAAGATTTCTGCCGATCTGAAGCTTTCTTGAGGTTGTCCTATATTACCCTCACTTTATCCTCAACATCTCTAACCAAATCAGGTCCAATGACTTTATGATCTTCGATTTCAAACCAATTCAAAGGTGTTCTGCACCATCTACCATATAAAGCTTCATAAGGAGCCATCTTTATACTTTCTTGATAGCTATTATTATAAGCAATTTCAATGAGTGGCAAATATTTCTCCCATGAGCCTTCGAACTCGAGTACACAAGCTCTAAGCATATCTTCAAGAATTTGAATAATTCTTTTAGATTGGCCATCTATTTGAGGATGAAAAACAGTGTTAAAATTCAATCGAGTTCCCAATGCCTCGTGTAAAGAACTCTAAAATCTTGAAGTAAACTTCGGATCTCTATCTGATATGATAGAAACAGGCACACCATGCAATTGCACAATCTCTTTGATATACAAATCTACATATTTATTCATTGTGTAATCTGCTCGAACGGGAATGAAATGGGCAGACTTAGTCAATCTATCAACTGTCACCCAGATAGAATCCTTTTTGCTTGGAATCATTGGTAACCTAGTTACGAAATCCATAGTGATATTTTCCTATTTCCATTGTGGAATAGCTATCAACTGTAGTAATCCTGATGGCACTTGATGTTCAGATTTCGATTGTTGACATGTCAAGCATTTAGCCACAAATCCCGTCACTGTTCTTTTCATACCTGGCCACCAATATCTATTTTTCAGGTCTTGATACATCTTATTACCTCCAGGATGCATTGCTAATGGACTATAATGAGCTTCATATAACAATTCTCATTTCAAATCTTCACTATCAGGGATATATACTCTATCTCGATAATAAAGGCATCCATTGGCTTTAACTGTATAGCCTTTGATTTCATCACTTTCCATTTGTTTCAAGATTGCTAAATATTTTTCATCCTTACTTTGAAGTTCTTTAATTCGAGCTGTCAAAGTAGGTTTAAGCTGTAATTTTGCAATCAAATCACCATCATCTCACAATGCCAACTGAGTATCCATAGTTCTTAAAGCAGCAAATGTCTTCCAACTCAAAGCATCAGCTACAACATTTGCCTTTCCCGGGTGATAATTAATAACAAGATCATAGTCTTTGATTAGTTCGAGCCATCTTCTCTATCTCAAATTCAAATCTTTCTGTGTCATTAAATACTTTAATCTTTTATGATCCGTATAAATATAGCATCGCTCACCATACAAATAGTGAGGCCATATTTTCAAAGCAAAGACTACTGCGGCCAATTCTAGATCATGAGTCGTATAGTTCCTTTCATGTGTTTTCAACTGTCTAGAAGCATATGCGATTACTCTACCTTCTTACATTAATACACATCCCAATCCATTATGGGACGCGTCACTGTATAAGGTAAAATCCTTACCCGATTTTGGTTGCACAAGTACTGGTGCTTCTGTTAAAATCTGCTTCAAATGCTTAAAGCTCTGTTGACACTTTTCAGTCCAAATGAAAGGTACATCCTTCCGTAATAACTTAGTAATCGATGCTGCAATCATTGAAAAACCTTTCAAAAAACGTCTATAATATCCTGCTAACCCCAAGAAACTACGAACCTTAGTAACATTCTTGGGAGGATTCCAATCAACAATAGCCTGGACCTTTTTAGGATCAACTCGAATTCCTTCGGCCGAAACAATATGACCCTTGAAAGATACTTCTGTTAACCAAAATTCACACTTATAAAGTTTAGCATACAGTTCCTCTTCCTTAACGTCTACAATAATATAAGAAAATGAGCATCATGTTCTTCCTTGGTCTTCGAATAAATCAGTATATCATCAATAAACACTACAACGAGCTGATCCAAGTAAGGCTAGAACACTCTATTCATCAGGTCCATGAATGCTACATTTGGTTTGACCAATGCACCGGCTGCTTTCATGGACATGATGAACCGGGTGTTCAATGAGTTTTTAGATCAGTTTGTGGTGGTGTTTATCGATGATATCCTAGTGTACTCTCGTATGGAGGAAGGTCATGATAAACATTTGCGGTTTGTGCTTCAGACGCTAATGGCTAATCAGTTGTATGATAAGCTAAGCAAGTGTGAGTTTTGGCTGAGGGAGGTTGTCTTCCTTGGGCATGTTGTATCGGCCGCGGGAATTCGTGGATTGAGTGCGCTATAATAAGTCGCCTTGGATGTATTGGCAAGTGATGTTGTTTTAAAATTTTTATCGGATATAGTTGGTCGGCTATAGGATTGAGTGCGCTATAATAAGTCGCCTTGGTTGTTGAGGGGTTTAGATCCGTGTACTGAAAACTCCATCCGAGTACCCTAACGATAGAGATGTTAAACAGTACCGTAGACTCCCGTTAGTGGATTAAGCGTCTAACCGATGATTAGGGTTGGTGTCCCCCATGGGTTGAAAGGTGTACCCGGTTGGTAGTGTACCGCGATTGTTATTGTATCGCTATTCCGGTTGAGATGGCTTGAAGTGTTGGTTGAACACTTGTTGAATCCGTGTATCTGATGAAATCTTTGGTTAATGGACTTGTTTAATGATCACTTGTAAGCCAATATGATTGTTGACGTATCATTGGAAAGTTTATGTTGTATAATGTGATTTATACATGTTTACTCTTTAAGCTTTTCATATGGTTGTTATGCATGGGAAGGCTCAAACTGAGGTTGAACAATAGGGTCTTGCTGTTGGTTAATGATACATGTTGTATATGGTTTAATATGCTGGTTTTAAAGATGTTACGTGCATGGTTTAAGGGATGATGATGATGTTTTAAATGTTGTTGAAGCACGATTTTGAAATGGGATTTCAATGAGTTGTTAAGAAATGATTTTAAATGCATTGATGGTGTTTTGTTTGTGAGCGCTCCTCATTAAACCTTGTGTGCTTACGCTCTTATTGTCCATCAATGCAGAGAATTGAAATCTTTGGAGGCAGCAAGGAGTCAGGGATCCTAGCAAAACTTGTTTGCCAAAGTACGTTTGGGTTAGACTAAAAGTAATAAAGGGAATGAGGTACTCATTTTGGTTTTGGGAGATATTTTGATGAACTCCCTGTTTGAGCAAGTTTGTATGGTTGCTCTTGAATTGTAAGTGGCCACTATGGTTTGTTTTTGGTAATGGTTTTGAGTTTCATGTTTTACTTGAATGGTTTTGTAGGTTACGTGCCTATAGATTTACGTTTGATGCAAATGCCATGAATTGATGTTGAAACTGTGTTGCTATGTTGTGTCTCATTTCCTAATTATGTTGGATGTATGTTAGAAGCATGTTAGGGCGTTTTGGACAGGCTAAGAGCTTGTTAAACTAACTAAATGTGACATTACAAACCCAGACGTACCAATACGCGGGGGACCGTATCGGTACGGCTAGGCAGAATCAAGTATGGCTTTTCGATACAGGCTTGGGTGTACTGGTACGAATTTTCTTTACTGGAATCTACTTTTTGGGACAAAACCCGCGTACCGAAACCCTACCATACCGTATTGGTACGGATGTCAACTAAATACATACTGCTAGCTAGGCATACCGAAATGGATTGCATTGTATCGAAACAGAGCTAGCTTGTGTAAGGCACCATATCGACACGGTGGCATGCGTATCGGTATGGTTGTCTGTTATTTCAATTAATATCATGGAAGTGAAGTTCTGTTTTCTTGTGTTTTAGTCCCTGAATGTTGTGTATGCAACTGATTGAGTTTGGATGATTGAATCGAGCTGATTTTTGACATTAGAATATGAAACCTTCTTAATTAAAGGTTGGTAACTTAAAAATGTGCTAAGTTCCTATAGTATGATTAAATTGCAATTTGGTCCCTAAATTGCAATTGAGCCGATTGGATGTCAAATCGACGCCCGATTAAGTTGAGTTTTCACCTGATGATAGTATGAACATATAGGTTAACGATTTTTCATTTAGACAATATAAAAGAAAAAAAGGTTGAGCTTTCTCTATGGTTTACCTCGGTAAACCTAACATGGCTCGCTTGGCGGTCTTGCGACTAGGCCAGGTTGAAGGGGTTACAAATAATCAAGTGGCTCGAGGCTGGAATTATTTACCCGATTTCCAATAGTTTTTGGGTCAACTCGGTACAATGTGTACTGAAGAAGGGAGGCATGACCGTGGTAAGCAATGAGGACAATGAACTCTTACCAACAAGGACCGTCACGGGATAGAGGATTTGCATGGACTATCGAAAGCTCAACAAGGCAACCAAGAAGAACCATTTTCCCTCTAATTCATCGATCAAATGCTAGACCGATTGGCAGGCAAATCCTTTTATTGCTTCCTTGATGGATACTTAGGGTACAACCAGATTGCTATAGCGTAGAGGATCAAGAGAATACAACCTTCACATGCCCCTATGGTACTTACGCCTTTAAGATGATGTCCTTTGGACTTTGCAATAATCTAGCTACTTTTCAAAGATGCATGTTAGCCGTCTTCTTGGACATGGTTGAAGATTTTTTGGAGATCTTCATGGACGATTTCTCAGTCTCCGGAGATGACTTCGAGTCATGCTTGGGTAGTTTAGCAAAGGTGCTTAAGCGATGTGAAGAAGCAGACTTTATACTCAATTGGGAGAAGTACCATTTTATGGTGGCCGGTGGGACTATTTTAGGCCACAAGATCTCAAAAAAGGAATAGAGGTGGACAAAGAAAAGGTTAAAGTGATCGAGAATCTAACTCCTCCCACCACTATAAAGGGCATTTGGAGTTTATTGGGCCACGCAGGCTTCTATAGGAGGTTCATAAAGGACTTCTCCAAGATCTCCAAGCCCCTATGCACTCTGCTGCAACAAAACCATGCCTTTGTGTTCAATGACGATTGCTACAGCGCATTCAAGAAACTGACAAAAAAACTTATCACAACACCCATTGTTGTTCCCCCGGATTGGACCTCACCATTCGAGCTTATGTGTGATGCAAGTGACTATAAAGTGACTATAATGTGTGATGCATTTGATAAGTTTAGAGCATACTTGATAGGCACTGAAGTCATTGTACATACAGATCATTCAGCTATTAAGTACTTAGTGACTAAAAAGGATGCTAAACCTAGACTTATTAGGTGGATACTTCTCTTGCAAGAATTTGACTTACAGGTTAGGGAAAGAAAGAGCACTGAAAATCAAGTTGCAGACCATCTTTCTAGGCTAGAGAACAAGGATAAATATAATAATATTATTTGTTGTGGTAATTCAGTGGTCTGTTGATATTGTTAACATTCTTGTTAGTGGTATTTTGCCTCCTGATTTGAATAGCTAGGGAAGAAGAAAATTCAGACATGATGTGCGATTCTACTATTGGGACGAGCCTTATTTATTCAAGCAATGTGCTGACCAAATGATTCGAAGATGTGTCCTCGAAGAGGAGCAAAAGGATATCTTATTCCATTGCCATTCATCCTCACGTGGAGGCCATTTTGGCGGATCTAGGGCGGCTGTGAGGTCCTACAAGTCGGATTCTATTAGCCCACACTCTTCATGGACGCACATGAATTTCACAAGGCTTGTGACAGATGCCAAAGGACGGGGAATATTTCTCGAAGGCATGACATGCCATTGCAAAGCATCTTGGAGCTGGAACTCTTTGACATATGTGGAATAGACTTCATGGGACCCTTCCCTTTATCATTTGGAGATCTCTACATCCTATTAGCTATGGATTACGTGTCGAAATGGGTCGTGGTAGTAGCTACACCGAAGAGTAACTCTAAGAAAGTTTTGAAGTTCTTTCACAAGAACATTTTCACAAGATTTGGAGCCCCAAGAGCCATCATAAGTGATGAAGGTACTCACTTTGACAATAAGCTCATTGCCAAAGCAATACAAAGATATGGGGTACGACACAAAATTTCTACAGCATATCACCCCTAGACCAATGGCCAAGCCGAAGTTTCCAATCAAGAGATAAAGTAAATATTAGAGAAGGTGGTCAACCCCAAAAGGAAAGACTGGTCCCCAAAGCTTGATGAAGCCTTATGGGCTTATCGAATAACATTCAAAACACATTTGGGAATGCCCCCATTCAAGCTTGTCTATGGCAAAGCATGTCATCTTCCAATAGAGCTAGAGCACAAAGCTTATTGGGCCATTAAAAAGCTCAGCATGGATGCCCATCTGGCTGGAAAAAGAAGGCTATTGGAGCTAAATGAGATAGAGGAATTTAGAGCCCAAGCTTATGAGAATGCATGCCTATACAAGGAGAAAACAAAGAAGTAGCATGACAAGCATCTTTTGCCATGGCATTTCTCAGAAGGCCAATAAGTGATCCTCTACAACTCTAGAAAGCCATTCCCTGGCAAACTCAAGTCACGATGGTCAGGCCCATTCCAAGTGCATAAGGTTTATCCTCACGGTGCTATGGACATCAAGAACCTTGACGATGACACTATCTTCAAGGTCAATGGCCAAAGAATAAAGGCCTACAATGGAGCTTCGATCCTGCGTGACAAGTCATCCTTGCTCTTGCATGATCCATGAGAGTTTGTATCTCGTCTTCCCTCTATTTTGCTATAGCATTTTTTTCAGTTTCCCATGTAAATAATGTTTATCTTTATGTTTTTTAGTTTTTTATATTTTGTTATTATTTTGTGTTTCTTTCATTACCTCGTTTCAGACTGTATCCTCTAGCTGCAAGTGGCATGCGGGGGACAAGTTTAAGGAAGGAAGTTGTTCCAAAATAGGTTAGGGTTTTGTCCTTACCCTATTGAAAGAAGTTTAAAATGGATAAACATAACCGCCTTGACCCGGTCTAGTCGCAAGACCGACTCGAGCGAGCTATATTAGGGTTTACCGAAATAAACCCCGATAAAAATACATTTGAATTGAACCATTTTCTTTTTTATTTTATCTTTTATAGATGCATTTTTAGGTCTTAGGTACGCATACAAGTCATGGTTAAAATCTCAACTCAATCGGGCGTCATTTCATCATCCAATTGCTCTAAATCACATACTGCGGACTAAAATGTAATTTTTGATTTTTATACGAGCTTCCACAAAATTTACATTACCGATCCTCGATTAGTCATATCACATGCCTTCATACCAAATCACAACCCAAAATGATCATCCATACTCACTTAGTTGCATAAATAAGAAACGGGGACCAAAATGCAAAGACTCAAACATCAAGCAGCATTTCCAACTAAAATAACGTCCATTGTTTCGGTATGGGTTTCCACCGTATCGATACAGTTTTGAAGAGCATTTGCGTATCGATACAATCCTTAAGCGTATCAGTACGCCTTGTTTAATTTTGAAAATCCAGATTCCAGTAGCTAATAATCGTACCGGAATAGTGACCTGCGTGCCGAAACCCTCCCTATTTCATAACTACGCGTACCAATATAGTTACATGGTGTATCGGTACGGTAAGACAAAATTGCACAATTTGAGCCTATAAAGGTCCTCGCGTACCGATACCCTGAGGTACCGTAACGGTACGGGGAGACCTGTAGTGACCTCTAGGTCCAACATATGACACTTTGGCTGAATCTAACACCCTTAATTCAACCTATAAACATTATACAACATCATAGACATACATCCAACACACATAGCAACATATCAAGAGTCTACAAAAGCATGGCATACTCAAGCTTTCACATAAGAGCATGATCTCTACCCAAGCATGCTTAATGTTTCCCAAACCCCTCAAACACAAGTAAAGAGCATCATACAAGTCCAAAACAACAATCTAAACTACTACATCAGGGAGTACCTTAAAACATATCTCCCAAAACAACCCGGTCACATTGCCTTCTTATTACTACTTAGAATGCATTAAAACCATACTTTGAATTGTATCAAATCCTTGGATTCTTCCTCGCTCATGTGCTGCCCGAGAAAGCTATTTCCCTGCATTTATGAGGAAAAGAGAGCGTAAGCATTAAGCTTAGTGGGGAAAACCACAAAACACTCATCATTGCATTTAAAACCATTTAGCACAAATCACATGTAAACATATCTTGGTAAAACATCTCATGCTTTTCATGTCATCTCAAAATATGCACATTTAAATCATTTTCAACACATGTATCATGGATTCAATGTCTACCTTAATTTAAGCTTTACACCACAACACCTTTATAACAAGCTTAAATAGCAACACATGTATAAATCCCATTATACAAAATAATCCATTTCTCATGATACATTATCTCATATATTGTCTTTCAAGAGACTCAAAGCCAGCAACCTTACGTTTCATAAAACACATCAGATACACGAATTCTCAAGTGGTTCACACAACCACTTCACATACATACCTCAACCGGAGTAACAACACACTTGCCAATCTTAACAGTTCAAACCAGAGTAATGGAACATTTACCCACCTCAACAATTTGGATGTATTAATCCACCAGCAAGAGAAAACGAAACATTTACCCACCTCAACTGCTGCGGTTCTCATGGTGGAGATTGCAGACACTTTGACAACCCTCAACACAGATGAGGCGACTTTTTATAATGCACTTTCAATCCTATGACCGGTCAACTATATCCGATAACATTTTAAACACAGTCACTTGCCAATATATTCAATAACCAACATTACCTCATTGTTTTACATATGCATCAAATCATTCCAACACAAATACATTAAACATGTATTTCCATAATCTCAAAACACTTGCATAAATCATATGCTACTCTCAAAAGTCATCATCAAAGATTATTTGCATAATCTTTCACTTTCAAAACGTGCACAATACAGTGAGTAATAAAACCATAAGCATGTGCATGAGATTTCATTTTAAAATACCAAAAAACGAGAGATAGCTCAACCGATACTTACGTCCGAGCTTAGATAGGTGTGTCAATCCTTATCTAAACTCCCTCAACTCCTTGTCAAACCTTTTAACACTAGTAAAATACTTTTCCACTCACCAACAACCCAACGCTCACAAGAATTCAGCTCCCCTACTTTACCCAACCAAAATAGAGGGTTAAGAACACATCTTTGTATCAAAACCTTCCAGCAACCAATAAACTCAACAACACCTCACAAGAATCAATCAAACACCCTCCTAAAACCAACAAGAACACAACTAAACCTTACTCAAATAAAGCCCAGCCAATATCTAACGATTGTAACACATTACTAACATCAATTAACATCCAACAACAACTTAATCATGTCCTTATATCTCCAGCAACATCACAACAACCAGATCACACCAAAAACCAACTATAAACAACCTAAAAACTAGCAATCCTTATAGTTTTGGGATTCTATTGATTAATCACTCCTTTCAACATTAAAACACATCTAATTTAAGATGTAAATCACTTAATTCCATCACCAAAATAGATCCAATTCATCTTCCATTAATTTTCCAATAAAACTCGATTTAATTAACAAATAAATTTTTAAATCACAATTCCACAATATAAATCAACAGCAAAGGATCAAGAACTCGGGAGTTTCATTAAGGAACCTTTAATTAGAGGAGAGAAACAAAAATCACCTCTAATTGTTGATTTCTCCTTAATTGGCCAAGCTTTGATAAAATCCAAAGAGAATTTGCAAATGTAATTGAAGAAATCAAATAGATTTAAAAAAGGCAATCATTAAAGATTGATTACTGGAGATTTAGAAGTAGAAATCACAGTTTGGTTGCTGAGAAAGTTGAGAGAAAAGATTTTGAGAAAAGTAGTTACGTGAGAAAGTGTTTTTAGGAAATAAAGATCTTTTTAATTAAAACCTCCTTTATCCAATTATTAAACCTTTTTAAATACTTTAAAAATAGCCTTAATTAAGAGAGAAATTTGTAGAAAAAGAATGGTCAAATAGCTCCTTAAAGATTCTAAGTTTTGATCCTTTTTTGATTTAGTCACCAAAAATAGTTTTGAAGTCTTTCAATTTAGTCACTAGACTTAAATGTCTAAAAATCAGATTTAATTTCCTCAAATTGACTCCACCAATTTACATAGAATATTAATTAAGTAATTTAGAGCATTTTTCCATATTTTATTTTACCTCAAATATCAATTTTGTAATTTATTTCATGAAACTATCGAATTGCCTAAATCGGTTCTCTCAAACCTCAGGTCCAACCCGATTCACATCTAGGACCATTTTTAGAGTGTTACAACTCTCCCCCTCTTAAGAAATTTCATCTTCAAAATTTACCTGGCAGAAAAAGATGAGGAAACTGCTTCAGCATATTCTTTTTGCTCTCACGGGTAGCTTCCTCTACACAGCGAAGTCGCCACAACACCTTTACCAAATCTATGGTCTTTACTACTCAAATCCATAATCCTCACCGGCTCCTCATCATCGGTCAAATCTGATTTCAGCTCAATCTCCTCAACATGCATAACATGCGAAGGATCTGATATATACCTACGTAACATAAATACATGGAAAACATCATGTATCTTCTCTAACTCAGCCGACAACCTCAATCTATAAGCAAAAGGGCCAACGCACTCTAACACGTCATACCGTCCAATGAACCTAGGGTTGAACTTGCCCGCCAAAATCTCATCACCTTTTTCTAGGGCGAAACCTTTAGAAAAATACGATCACCAATTGCATACTCAATTTCTCTTCACTTCAAATTAGCGTAGGACTTTTGCCGATCCAAAGTTGCCTTCAAACGATCACTAATAAGCTTCACTTTCTCATTGGTATCCTTCAAAATATCTAGCAAGAAAACATATTTTTCTCCTACCTCCGCCCAACAAAGCATCGCACAACATCTTCTACCATACAAAGCCTCATATGGAGCCATTTGGATACTATCTTGATAACTGGTATTATAAGTAAACCCCACCAACGGTAACTACTTCTCCCACGGCCCTTGAAAATCTATGATACAATGTTTCAACTGACCATCAGTCTACGGATGATAGGAAGTACTAAAGTTCAATCGTGTACCCAAGGCCCTATGTAAACATTCGCAAAACCTCGCGGTGAGATGCGGATCTCTATTAGGGACAACAGACTTTGGCACCCCATGCAACCTCACGATCTCTGCAACATACAACTCTGGCAACCTATCCAGAGTATACGTCATATGCACAGCCAGGAAATGTGCACACTTCATAAACCTATCCACGATCACCCAAACTGAATTCTTCTTTGATAGCGTCAAAGGAAACCTAGCCAAAAAATCCATGGTGATTGTAACACCCTAATTTTGGGCCTAGCGGTTTTGTGGCTTGTTAGACGGTCGGTAGACCAGGTTAGGGATTCGAGTCAAATTTGGGAGTAAATATTTTTCGGTAAGATAAAAATATGGAAAATGGTTAAAAACATATTTTAATATATGATTAATATTGGTGAAAACAATTTTTGGAAAATGAGTTTTGGAAGTGTGACATTTTGGTTAGTGACCAAAATGTGATTTTTGAAAATTGGTTTTTAAAGGTGACTAAAATGGAAATGATCAAATTCTTAGAATCCTTAAGGAGCTATTTTACAAAGTTTTTGCTGGTGATTTCTTCTATCAATTAAGTATTTTTAACATGTGTTTTAAAAGTTATTTAAAAGGGAATTTGGTTATTAAAAAGTTAGTTATCACTTTAAAGAAAATTGATGTAACTTTTCTCTCCATTTCTCTTCTGCCAAACACTCAAGTTTTCATTAAAAACTATAGGTGAGAGATCATTTTACTCTGATTATTGATTTGTAAGTGATTCTTTAACTTTGATTTACAAAACCTCATTGAAATCTTGTGTTTTCTTAGCTTTAAATAAGCCAATTGAGGGAGAAATCACACAATAGGGGTAAGGTCCATGATCTCCTCTATTGAATGGTTCTTTATTAATATTCCCAAGTATTTGATCCTTGATTTACGGTTTATAATCTGATTTTGTGTTTTTATATTGAATTAATTGATTAAATTGGGTGAATTTGATGAAATAATGAAAGATCCGTATTGGATCTATTTTCCAGTCCTGAAGATCGCTTTTAATCATATTTAGTATGTATAATTATGTTGATATGTTTTTTTTTACAATGGAATCCCAAAACTCTTGAATCCCTAGTTGTTTAGGTTATTAGATTTGTGTTTTTGTGGAGTTGTGGTGGTTGTGTAGTTGTTGTAAGTATTTGGATGAATTAATCATGTTTTTAAGTGCTAATTGATGCTTATGGAAGTGTTAGATTGTTATATTGTGGTTGGGTTGTGTTTGGAAAGGAGTAGATAATGATTTTGGTTGTTGTAGTTGGGTAATTTTGAGAGGATTGTGGAAGTCCGTGAGGATTTGTTGTTGCAGTGTTTTGAATGCATTGAGATGCATTAATTCTCTATTGTTATGTGATTAAAATAGGGGAGTTTGTTCCGAAAGTGATCGGTGAAGCTTTGGAGGCTTCAGACACTTGATTTCACGTTGGCAAATTGAGGTTTCACGTATCGGTGAGTGAGAATATGGATTCTAGCTTTGGAATGTTTTAAAGGTGGTTTATGGGAGTTTAAAATGAGCTTGAAATGCTGGTTTAAAATCAAAAGTAAGTAAAATGTGGTTTTCTCTCTCGGTCGTGCTAGTGTAAAAATGATTTTATGCACTTGTTTTGATTTACATTGTACCTACTGTTTAAGAATGATTTAGAGTATTTGTGATACTGTTTTTAGGCATGAAATGCTGAAGAGTGCACATGGTAAGTGATCCTTGTAAGTACATGGTTTATACTTGTAGTTTAAAGCATGGTTGTTGCTTAATTGGATTGATTAATGCATGTTAAAATCAGTGAGGTAACTGATAAATGGTTAATTATATTGGCAAGTGATATGGTTTTAAAATTGGTAAATGATATAGTTGGCCGGCCATAGGATTGATAGTGCACTATAATAAGTCGCCTTGGATGTTGATGGGTTTAGATCTGTGTACCAAAAACTCCATCCAAGTACCCTAACAGTAGAGGGGTTATACAGTACCGTAAACTCCTACTAATGGATTAAGCATCTAACCAAGGTAAGGGGTTGGTGTCCACGTGGGTTGAAAGCGTACCCGGTTGTTTAGGTACCGCGATTGTGATTGTATTACTATTTTCGGTTGAGATGGCTTGACGTGTTGGGAGAACACTTGTTGAATCCGTGTATCCGATGAACTATTTTGGTAAAGGGACTTGGTTAATGATCACTTGTAAGCCAATATAATTGTTGATGCATCATTGAAATGGTTTTTGTTGTATAATAGAATTTAGATATGTTTACTCTTTAAGCTTTGCATGTGGTGGTTATGCTTGGGAAGGCTTAAATTGAGGTTTAGCAATGGAATTTACTGTTGGTTAATGATACATATAGCATATGGGTTAATATGCTGGTTTTAAAGATGTTAAGTGCATGGTTTTAAAGGCATGATAATGTTTTAAAGGATGATTGAAATAAGATTTCAATGTAATGTTGAGAAATGGTTTTAATGCATTGATGGTCTGTTATTTTTTAGCACTCCTCACTAAGCCTAGTGTGCTTACGCTCTCTTTGTCCATCTATGCAGAGAGTTAAAAGCTTAGAAGGCATCGGGAAGCAAGGGATCACAACAAGATTTGTTAACCAAAGTATGTTTTTGATATTGACTATAAGTAATAAGGGCAATGGGGGTTTCGTTGTTGTTTTGGGAGGGGTTTTGTTGAACTCCCTGTTTGAGCAAGTTTGTTTTGCTGCTCTTGCTTTGTAAATGGCCATTATTGATTGTTTGTCATGATGGTTTGAAGGTTCATGCTTTGCTTGATTGATTTTCTAGGAAGCATGCCTCTAGATTTCCTTTTGAAGTATAATGACATGAATTGATGTTGAAGTTAGGTTGTCTTGGTGTAGTTTGATCCTTGAATATGTTGGATGTGTGTTAGGGGCATATTAGGATGTTTTAGTTTGTTCAAAAGCATGTTAAACCAGCAAAAGTGGACATTTCAGGTCCAGGCGTTCCAGTACGAGTGTTCCTATTTCGATACGAGTAAGCCATTCTAGGCTTAGCGTACCGGTATGCGGGTAACTGTTTCAATATGGGTCTAGGCAGTTTTGGTTAGTGTTTCGGTACTCGGGGAGGCTTTTTGATACAATACAGTGTTTTCATTAAGGGCGTTCTGATACATAGGGGCGTATCAGAACGAGTTTTGGCTATTAGAATTTTGGGGTTTTAAGAAAATGAATGCGTATCGAAACATCTTTGTCCGTACCGGTTCGGTGGTAGTTAATTTAGTTATTTGGAATCTTCTGAAGTTCTATTTTATTACATTTTGGTCCCTGGACATTATGGATGCAATTAAATAAGGTTGGATGATCATTTCGACTTGATTTTTAACATGTGAGCATGAAACCTTCTTAATTAAAGGTTGGTAATATAAAAGTGAGTTAAGACCCTACAATTTTCTAAAATTACAAAATGGTTTCTAAATCGCAAATGTGATCAATTGGATGTTAATTCGACGCCTGATTAAGTTGGGTTTTCACCAGAGATTAGTATGTACACGTAGGATAATAATTTTGCATCTAGATAAGATAAAAGGAAAAAATGAGCATGTTTCAGGTTTTATTTTCTCGGTTTACTTCGATAAACCTAATGTAGCTCGCTCGGCTCGATCTACATTGTTGGGAGTTGGTTTGATTGTTGTGATGTTATTGTGATAGTTGGGAGTTGGTTTGATTGTTGTGATGTTATTGTGAGTTGTTATCTAATGTTTGATATGCACGGTGGTTGTTGTATGCTATGTTGGGGGAAAATTTGGGAAACCCATTGCCTTATTATTATAGTCTGAAATGTTATGATTTTGAAATGGAAGTCTTGGATCCTTGCTTGAAGCTGGCGTAATTGTTTTGCATTTGAATGATTATCATGCCTTAGATATATTATTAGCACGAAGGGACCGAGGAGAGAGTTGCGATAGGGTATGATTGCTACTACCACTGGGTAGGAAATCGAGGAGAATGTTATACCTCCTAGAGGGTTGCTAACACCCCCTCCTATTCTACCTGAGGTAGTGGAGCAAGAATCACCTGTGCCAGCTGGGCCAGGGATAGGTGATATAGCGCCATTGATACTGGCCATGACCGGTGTTTTTCAGGTAGCAGTTGCAGGTATTCATGTGTCGGCACCACCAGTAGTTGGGCAGGGTTTATCGCTAGAGCGTCTTTATAGTTTGGGCGGGGATGAGTTTCGAGGTTTGTCACCTAAAGCTTTTGAGGGATGGTTGGCCGGTACTGAGAGGATAGTATGCCAGATAGGCTATTCTGATGCCCGTAAGCTGGCTGTGTTGTGTCCTTGTTACAGGGTGATGCGTATACATGGTAGACTACCACGATGTCCAGTATGGTGATTGAGGATGTAACCTGGGAGTTCTTTTGTGGTGCTTTTTGGAAGAAGTACCCGGGAGTCCGATATCAGGATGATAGGAAGCGTGAGTTTATGGCTTTGGTGCAGAGCAGTATGTCTATTGCTGAGTGCGAGTGCAGTTTGTGAGGTTGAGCCAGTATGCACCTGAGTTAGTTCTTGACAAGTGTACGCGATGTGATTGTTTCTGCTACGGGCTCGTGTAGGAAGTTAAGACATACATGTTTGCTACCGATTACATGGATTTTGATGTGTTAGTTTTGTGAGCTAAGGATGTAGAGCAGAATTTGGGTATAGCTTTTGGGTCTTGGGGCTTTAGTTTTGGTAAGAGAGCAGCTGATTCTAGTTTTAGCTATGGTCAGGCCAAAAGACACCATGATCGAAGGTTTCACCCATAGTTGAGACGTGGCAGAGGTGTTATTAGACATGGAGTCTAGGGGCAGGGTGCCCATGCTAGAGCTCCGTTTAACACTTATTGGGTTTGTGGATCCCAAGATCATGTAAGGCGAGATTGTCTGCGGTTGGCTAGGGAGTGTCAGGCCCTTGCGCCTGTTGTGACCAATTCTTGTTGGAGTGGTGGGTCTGGCGACCATCTGAGACGTGATTGTCCTTTGTTGGCTGGAGTTGGGTAGGGTGTTGAACCTGTTGTTGCTCCACATAGAGGTCGTGGTCGTGGTTGTGGACCATTTTAGCGTAGAGATGGTGGGCATAAGACTGTGGCTCATACCGTTGCTATCCAGCCTGAGGGAGGTGGACTGGCTAGAAGGTATGCGAACCGAGAGGGTCGCAATGACACCAATGTGATTGTAGGTACATTCTCTTTACAGTCCTTGTCGTTGTATTCATTGATTGATTCTGGTTCTACCCATTCATACATCTTGAATGAGCATGCATAGTTGCTTGATATATATGTTGAACTTCTTAATGTGGGTGTTAGGGTGACTAGTTCTCTTGGGGAGACGGTCCTGGTTAGGAGGTTGTATTATAGGTGTTTGCTGATGGTTTAGGGACCTGAGTTTGCCGTAGGCTTGATGGAGTTGCCATTCCATGGTTTTGATGTGATTTTGGGTATGGGTTGGTTAACCGAACACATGGCTGTGGTGGATTTTGAGACCAAACAGATATCTTTGAGGTTATCGGATGATTTTGAGGTGGTAGTTGTTGGTGAGAATGCTAAGTTTTTGTCTAATATTGTTTCGGCTTTGGAAGTGAGTTGAATGAAGGATTCTGGATGTCAAGCTTTCTTGAACTATGTTATGAAGCCGGGTTCGAATGAGTTGAGGGTGTAAGATATTTGCACCATATGTGAGTTTCTCGGTGTTTTTTCAGAAGAGTTGTCGGGGTTGCCACTAGATTGTGAGATTGAGTTTGGCAACAAGGTCTTTGTGGATACGGCACCAGTGTCTATTGCTCCGTATCACATGGCCCCGAAGGAGTTAAAGGTGTTGAAGACGCAACTGCATGAGTTACTTGATCGAGGTTTTATTAGACCTAGTATTTCACCGTAGGGTGCATCGATGTTTTTTTGTAAAGAAGAAGGATGGTACGTTACGGATGTGTATAGACTATCGGCAACTGAATAAGTTGATGATAAAGAACAAGTATCCTTTGCCACAGATAGATGATTTGTTTGATCAGTTCAGGGGTGCTTCAGTGTTTTCTAAGATAGATTTGATGTCTGGTACTATCAGTTGAAAGTGAAGGATGTAGATGTGCCCTACACAGCTTTCCGTATAAGGTGTGGGCATTATGAGCTTTTGGTGATGCGGTTTGGTTTGACCAATGCACCGGCTTCTTTCATCGATATGATGAATTATGTGTTCCTTGAGTTTTTGTACCAATTTGTTGTTGTGTTTATCGACGATATCCTTGTGTACTCTCGTACCAAGGAGGATCATGATAGACATTTGCGGATTGTGCTTCAGACATTGTTGGCTAACCAGTTGTATGCTAAGTTAAGAAAATGTGAGCTTTGGCTTAGGGAGGTTGTTTTCCTTGGTCATGTTGTGTCGGCCGAGGGAATTTGTGTTGATCTGCACAAGATTGAGGCTGTGGAGAGTTGGAAGGCGCCTAAATCTGTGTTAGAAGTTTAGAGTTTTCTTGGTTTGGTGGGTTATTATCGTAGGTTTGTTGAGGGGTTCTCCAGTTTAGCTGCTCCTTTAACCAAGTTGTTGCAGAAGAATGTTCATTTTCAGTGGTTGGATGATAGGCAGTAGGCTTTTGAAAAATTGAAGTAAGCTTTGACACGAGCTCCAGTCTTGGTTCAACCTGAATCAGGAAAAGAGTTTGTTGTTTATAGTGATGCGTCCTATGTTGGGCTTGGTTGCATGTTGATGCATGAGGGTAAGGTACTTGCGTATGCATCTAGACAGTTGAAGGTTCATGAACGTAATTACCCTACTCATGATCTTCAGCGTGCCACAGTTGTGTTTGCCTTGAAAATTTGGAGGCATTATCTTTATGGTGAGAAATGCGTGGTTTATACGGACCATAAAAGTCTAAAGTATTTGATTTCCTAGAAGGAGCTGAATATTAGGCAATGGAGGTGGTTAGGGTTTCTTAAAGATTATGATTTTTCTATTGAGTATCATCTGGGCAAAGCTAACTTTGTAGCGGATGCTTTGAGTAGGAAGGTTGTTGTAGAGTTGAGAGCTATGTTCGCTTGGTTGAGTGTGACGTGTGATGGTGGGTTAATAGCTGAGTTGCATGTGAAACCATCCTTGTTGCAGTTTATTAAGGAGAGACAACCGCATGATGAGAGTTTAGTGCTGCATATGAAGGATATCATGGATGGGAATCCTACAGATTTTCATTTTAATGATGATGGAGTGTTATGTTTTAAAGGTCGAATTGTTGTGCTTGAAAATAAAGAGTTGAGGCATACCATTCTGATCGAAGCGCATGCTAGTCCTTTTGCTATGCATCCAAGTAGTACTAAGATGTATCATGGTTTGAAGGAAGAGTACTATTGGGTTGGACTGAAGAAGGATGTGGGTGATTTTGTTGCTCGATGCATGGTATGTCAGCGGGTGAAAGCTGAGCATCAGTTTCCATCCGGGTTGTTGCAACCATTGAGGATACCGGAATGGAAGTGGGAATGAATCACCATGGATTTTGTGTCTGGGTTTTCTTTGACGCCGACCAAAAAGGATTCCATTTGGGTAATTGTTGATCGGTTTACAAAGTGTGCGCACTTTATGTCAGCGGGTGAAAGCTGAGCATCAGTTTCCATCCGGGTTGTTGCAACTGTTGAGGATACCGGAATGGAAGTGTGAAAGAATCACCATGGATTTGTGTATGGGTTGCCTTTGGCGCCGACCAAAAAGGATTATATTGGGTAATTGTTGATCGGTTTACAAAGTTTGCGCACTTTGTGCCAGTGCATACAATATATACCTTGGATAGGTTGGCTGATTTGTACATCTCTGAGATTATTCATTTGCATGGGGTGCCCAAGTCCTATTTTTGGATAGCGATCCACGTTTCACAACAAGGTTTTGGGTGTGCTTGCATCGTGCTTTGGGAACTCGGCTGAATTTTAGCACTTCGTATCATCCTCAGACGGGTGGTCAGTCGGAGCGTGTGATTTAAGTTTTGAAGGATGTGTTGTTATGTTGTATCATTGAGTTCTAGGGACTAGGGAAAACAGCTACCTTTGGTAGAGTTTGCTTATAATAACAGTTATTAGGCTAGTATACAGATGGCACCGTATGAGGCATTGTATGGCAGAAAGTGTCGTACGCCTGTGTGTTGGGCTGATGTTGGGGAGAAACATATTTCCTTGCATGATTTATTGAAAGGCATGAATGAGAAAGTGAAGTTGATATGTGAGCCCTTGAAAGTAGCTTTGGATCGTCAGAAATCCTACGCGGATTTGAAGTGTTGGGATGTGGAGTATGTTGTTGGTGATCGAGTTTTTGTGAAGGTATCGACTTGGAAGAAGGTGATGCGTTTCGGGCGAAAAGGGAAGCTTAGCCCGAGGTTTGTTGGGCTATACGAGGTTGTTGAGCGTGTGGGTCCTTTTGCTTACCATTTGAGGTTACCTCCTGAGATGGAGAGGATTCATGATGTGTTTCATGTTTCGATGTTGAAGAGGTATCGGTCTGATCCCTCGCATTTTATGACGGTAGAGGATATTGAGTTGAGGCCAGGTCTATCTTATGATGAGGAACCGATAGAGGTTTTTGATACCAACAATAAGGTTTTACGTGGCAAGACGGTCGAGCTTGTTAAGGTGTTGTGGAGGCACCGCAGTGTTGAGGAGGCCACGTGGGAACGCAAGTCAGATATGTTGGAACAGTTTTCGCACCTTTTCCTCCATGTAGAATTTTGAGGATGAAATTTCTTAAGTGGGGGAGAGTTGTAACGCCCTGATTTTGGGCCTAGCGGTTTTGTGGCTTGTTAGACGGTCGGTGGATCGGGTTAGGGATTCGAGAGTAAATATTTTTCGGCAAGATAAAAATATGGAAAAATGGTTAAAAATCATATTTTAATATATGATTAATATTGGTGAAAACAATTTTTGGAAAATGGGTTTTGAAAGTGTGACATTTTGGTTAATGACCAAAATGCGATTTTTGAAAACTGGTTTTTAACAGTGACTAAAATGGAAAGGATCAAATTCGTAGAATCCTTAAGGAGCTATTTTACCAAATTTTTGTTGGTGATTTCTCCTATCAATTAAGTCTTTTTAACATGTGTCTTAAAAGTTAATTAAAAGGGAATTTGGTTATTAAAAAGTTAGTTATCACTTTAAAGAAAATTGACGTAACTTTTCTCTCAATTTTTTTCTCCATTTTTCTTCTGCCAAACACTCAAGTTTTCATTAAAAACCATAGGTGATAGATCATTTTACTCAGATTATTGATTTGTAAGTGATTCTTTAACTTTGATTTACAAAACCTCATTTAAATCTTGTGTTTTCTTAGCTTTAAACAAGGAAATTGAGGGAGAAATCACACAATAGGGGTAAGGTCTGTGATCTCCTCTATTGAATGATTCTTTATTGATATTTCCAATTGTTTGATCCTTGATTTATGGTTTATAATCTGATTTTGTGTTTTTATATTGAATTAATTGATTTAATTGGGTGCATTTGATGAAATAGTGAAAGATCCATATTTGATCTGTTTTCCAGTGTTGAAGATTGATTTTAATCATATTTTGGATGTATTATTATGTTGATAAGTTGTTTTTAACAATGGAATCCCGAAACTCTTGAATCCCTAGTTGTTTAGGTTGTTAGATTTGTATTTTTGTGGAGTTGTGGTGGCCGTGTAGTTGCTGTAAGTATTTGGAAGAATTAATCCTGTTTTTAAGTGTTAATTGATGATTATGGAAGTGTTAGATTGTTAGATTGTGGCTGGGTTGTGTTTGGAAAGGATTACATGATATTGTTGCGCGTAATAAGTGCTACGTAATTGTGCAAGTATACACGTCGCAAGTAATAAAGTGGTATGATAAGTATCGAGTATCGTCTCCACAGGGATTGGTTTGGGCCACTTTGCCTTAGTTATTGCACTGTAAAAGTAAAAACACAATTGATAATTGTAGGAGTTCTAACTAACGAATAAAATAAAAGAGCAAGTAAATAAAATAAAGATGTAATCAAATAAGAGGGAATAGGCCAGGTTATCGTGAGTTGTGGAGTGATGATCGAATGGTTCGTCGTGGTGATTGAATAGTAGCCAAATTGCCAGGGCAATTCTGTTACGATTGCCTAGTCGATTGCCATGGCAATTTGGTTCCAATTGCCTGGTTGATTGTCAGGGCAATTCTGTCGTGTTGCCTAGTCGGTTGCCAGGGCAATTCCCATGCGTTGTCTGATCAGAGTGCCTGGGCAATGCTCCCGCGATTGCCTGGCTAATTAAGAATGGGTCGATTTCCTGGGCAATTGAGCATTCACTTCCAAAGTTAGGTGAAGCGTTCTTCAATGATTCCTCGTTATCCCTAACGTGATTTACTATTAATTGCACACGTCTTGATAATACATCTCTGTGTGAATCAGGGGTGAACAACAACCAATCTTGCACTCCTCTTAGCCGTTGAAATTCGTAACTTTCCCTAAGCCGAATTAATCTTCACCAACTTCCGTTTGTATGAAAACAATGCTCATTCGTTTCTTGAATCTAACTCTCCCGATATTAGATAAATGTATGATTGAATTCCGAGATCCTCTCCTAATTCTCTCGCAACCAATGTTAAGAACCAAGAATGAAAAAACTTTGAAAATTGAATTGCAACTCAAAAACCTAAACAAAATCCAAAAGATTTCACAACCACAAAAACACAATAACCCCAACCAATCAAGTTAGTTCATGGTTGGGTTCAAAAGATATACAAAGAATAATCCCCAAACCATGAATAATGGAAGCAAAAAAGAAGAAGAAGAAATCAATCAGCCCTCTTTGGAAAATCTCTCCCAATCGAACTCTCCCATATTGAACTCTCTTGTCGAAATATCTCCCTTCTTGCTCTCTCTTTGATGGCTTGGTCTCCTTTAAATAGGAGATGGCCAGGTCAAAATCCTTCTCGAGGAGGAAGTTAAGTTGGAATTAAATACTGTAAAAGAATATAATTCTTTATTATATTTAAATTCCTTCTAGAACTTCTCCTATCTTCTTGGGATTTAGTTTCTCTTTAACCTCTTCATGGAAATCAAACTCCTTTGGGATTTAACTTTGCTCCACGTCATCTTGGGCTTATCTAGTCATCAATTTTGACTACCATATCATCTTATCCCTTATCAAAAATTGCCCTGCCAACTAGCTCGGCATCTCCTTCATGCATTGCCCTGGCAACTGCGTCGGCATCTCCTTCATGCACTGCCCTGGCAACTCGTTCCAGCCTTGTTTAGGCAAGTGATTCTGCACACACACAAAAGCACACCAAAGCAGCATCTTTTTCCACAAAAATCACCAAGTTATGTAATCAAGCTCAACGGTGGAAAGAAACATGAATTAATGCATGAATGACTAATTATGCAACTAATATGAGCCTAAGTCTAACAATAATATGAGTAAAAAGGGTAATAAAATAGTACTTTTGAACACTTATCAATGATTTCGGTTGTTATGGTTAGGTAATTTTGAGAGGATTGTGGAAGTCTGTGAGGATTTTTTATTGCAATGTTTTGAATGCATTGAGATGCATTAATCCTCCGTTGTAATGTGATTAAATAGGGGATTTTGATCCTGAAGTGATTGGTGAAGCTTTGGAGGCTTCGGACGCTTGATTTCGCATCGGCAAATCGAGGTTTCGCGTATTAGTGAGTGAGAATGTGGATTCTAGCTTTGGAATGTTTTAAAGGTGGTTTATGGGAGTTTAAACTGAGCTTGAAACACTGGTTTAAACTCCAAAGTAAGTAAAATGTAGTTTTCTCTCTTGGTCGTGCTAGTCTAAAATTGATTTTTATGCACTTGTTTTGATTTACATTGTCCCTATTGTTTAAGCATGATTTAGAGTATTTGTGATACTATTTTTAAGCATGAAATGCTGAAGGGTGCACATGGTAAGTAATCCTTGTAAGTATATGGTTTATACTTGTGGTTTAAAGCATAGTTGTTGCTTTGGAAAATTGGTTAATTATATTGGCAAGTGATGTGGTTTTAAAATTGTTATCGGATATAGTTGGCCGGCCATAAGATTGATAGTGCACTATAATAAGTCGCCTTGGATGTTGAGGGGTTTAGATCCGAGTACCGAAAACTCCATCCAAGTACCCTAACGGTAGAGGGGTTATACAGCATCATAAACTCCCGTTAGTGGATTAAGCATCTAACTGAGGTAAAGGGTTGGTGTTCCCGTGGGTTGAAAGCATACTCGGTTGTTTAGGTATCGCGTTTGTGATTGTATCACTATTTCTGGTTGATATGGCTTGAAGTGTTGGGAGAACACTTGTTGAATCCGTGTATCCGATGAACTATTTTGGTAAAGGAACTTGGTTAATGACCACTTTTAAGCCAATATAATTGTTGATGTATCATTGAAATGGTTTATGTTGTATAATGGAATTTATACATGTTTACTCTTTAAGATTTGCATATGTTCGTTATGCATGGGAAGGCTTAAATTGAGGTTTAGCAATGGAATTTGCTAGTGGTTAATGATACATGTAGCATATGGGTTAATATGTTGGTTTTAAAGATGTTAAGCGCATGGTTTTAAAGGCATGATAATGTTTTAATGGATGATTGAAATGAGATTTCAATGTAATGTTGAGAAATGGTTTTAATGCATTGATGGTGTGTTGTTTTTGAGCACTCCTCACTAAGCCTAGTGTGCTTACGCTCTCTTTGTCCATCAAAGCAGAGAATTAAAAGCTTGGAAGGCAGTGGGAAGCAAGGGATCACAACAAGACTCGTTAACCAAAGTATGTTTTTGGTATTGACTATAAGTAATAAGGGCAATGGGGGTTCTGTTGTTGTTTTCGGAGGGGTTTTGTTGAACTCCCTGTTTGAGCAAGTTTGTTTTGCTACTCTAGGTTTGTAAATGGCCATTATTGATTGTTTGTGGTGATGGTTAGAAGGTTCATGCTTTGCTTGATTGATTTTCTAGGAAACATGCCTCTAGATTTCCTTTTGAATTACAATGCCATGAATTGATGTTAAGTTAGGTTGTCTTGGTGTGGTTTGATCCTTGAATATGTTGGATGTGTGTTAAGGGCATATTGGGATGTTTTGGTTTGTTCAAAAGCCTGTTAAACCAACAAAAATGGACATTTCAGGTCCAGGCATACCGGTACGGTGTTCCTATTTTGGTACGAGTAAGCCATTCCAGGCTTAGCGTACCGGTACGTGGGCAACTATTTCGATACGGGTCTAGGCAATTTTGGTAAGTGTTTCGATACTCGGGGAGGCGTTTCAATACGGTATAGTGTTTTCATGAAGGGCATTTCAATACATGAGGGCGTATCGGGACGAGTTTTGGCTATTGGAATTCTGGGGTTTTAAGACAATGAAGGCGTATCGAAACACCTTTGTCCGTTCCGATACGGTGGTAGTTAATTTAGTTATTTGGAATCTTCTGAAGTTCTGCTTTCTTACGGTTTGGTCCCTAAATGTTGTGGATGCAATTAAATGAGGTTGGATGATCATTTCGACTTGTTTTTTAACATGTGAGCATGAAACCTGCTTAATTAAAGATTGGTAATATAAAAGTGAGTTAAGACCTTGCAATTTTCTAAAATTAAAAAATGGTCCCTAAATCGAAATGTGATCAATTGGATGTCAATTCGACGCCCGATTGAGTTGGGTTTTCACCAGAGATCAGTATGTACATGTAGGATAATAATTTTGCATCTAGATAAGAAAAAATGAAAAAAATGAGTGTGTTTTGGGTTTCATCTTCTCGGTTTACTTTTGTAAACCTAATGTAGCTCGCTCGATTCGGTTCAATCTTGCGACTAGGCCTGGTCGAGGGGTTACAGTGATCCTCTCCCATTTCCACTCGAGAACCCTCAACGGCTACAACAACCCTGAAGGATATTGATGTTCTACCTTAACACGTTGGCAAACCATGCAACGAGCCACAAACTCCACAACGTCTTTCTTCAAGCCAACCCAGAAATACTCTTTCTTCAAATTCTGATACATCTTCGTACTCCCTGTATGCATCGAAAAAGGACTCGAATATGCCCCGGTCATGATAGTGTGTCACAGCTCCTCATCCATCGGCACCACCACTTTACCGTTAAAGCACAAAACCCCATCCTTATTAAAACCAAAATCCGTTTGATTCCCATCCAAGATATCATTAACATGGCACCAACGCATCTTCATACGGTTACTTCTCTTTAATCATCTGCAACATCGAAGGCTTCACTTGCAACTCCGCTAACAACCCGCCGTCTCGCGACACACTCAGCCACACAAACACCGCCCTCAGCTCCACAACGACATTTCTACTCAAAGCATCTGCTACCACATTTGCTTTTCCCGAATGGTACCTAATAGTCAGATCATAATCCTTCAACAGCTCCAACCACCTTCGCTGCCTAAGATTTAACTCCTTCTGAGACATTAGTTATTTCAAACTTTTGTGATCAGTGTATACAACACACTTCTCACCATAGAGATAGTTCGCTAAATCTTCAAGGCAAACACCATCGCAGCCAACT
This sequence comes from Hibiscus mutabilis, assembly GCA_019671005.1. Taxonomy (NCBI): domain Eukaryota; kingdom Viridiplantae; phylum Streptophyta; class Magnoliopsida; order Malvales; family Malvaceae; genus Hibiscus; species Hibiscus mutabilis. The sequence goes on from CM033738.1 coordinate 27,981,344, forward strand.
CAAGATCGTACGTAGGGTAATTGCCCTCATGCACCTTCAACTGCCTAGATGCATAGGCCACAACCCTTTCTTCCTGCATTAACACGCATCCCAAACCCACGTAGGACGCATTACTATACATAACAAACTCCTTCCTTGACTCTGGTTGAATCAAGATTAGAGCGTGTGTCAGAGCCTCTTTTAGCTTATCGAAAGCTTGATGCCTAACTTTCGTCTACTCAAAACCCACATCCTTTTGCAACAACTTCATCAAAGGGGCTGCGATCCTCGAAAACCCATCCACAAACCGTCAATAATATCCTGCCAACCCTAGAAAACTACGAACCTCTAAAACAAATTTTGGTGGCTTCCAATTCACAATGGCCTCGACCTTCTACAGATCCATGTGAATACCCTCGGCCAAAACAACATGACTAAGGAAAATCACCTACTTGATCCAAAACACACATTTACTTAACTTGGCATAAATCTTGTTGTCCAACAAAACTTGCAACACAGTTCACATATGTCGATCGTGATCTTTCTCGGTACGAGAGTACACAAGAATGTCATTGATGAACACTACCACGAATTGGTCCAGGAATTCATGGAACACCCTATTCATCATATCCATGAACGCTGTCAGTGCATTGGTCAAACCAAACAGCATCACCAAGAACTCGCAATGCCCATAACGTGTGCGAAAAGTTGTCTTCGATACATCCTTATCCTTTACCTACAGCTGATAATACCCTGACCGTAGATCAATCTTGGAAAACACTGTAGCACCTCAAAATGGTTAAACAAATCATCAATCCTAAGCAAAGGATACTTGTTCTTGATCGTCAACTTGTTCAATTACCGATAATCTATGCACATTCTCATCGTGCCATCCTTTTTTTCACAAACAACACCGGTGCACCCCACGTTGATACACTTGGATGAATGAACCCACGATCCAACAACTCTTGCCACTGCATCTTCAACTCCTCCGGTGCCATGCGATACAGAGCAATCGACACTGGAGCCGTATCCGCGTACGTCTCCATGTAAAACTCCACCTCTCTACCTGGTGGCAAACTAGGCAACTCTTCTGGAAATACTCCTAGAAAGTCGCAAACTATATAAATATCCTGAGCACGCACTTCCTTCATACTCGGGTTCATAACATAGGCTAGGTATGCTTGACCCCCACATTCCAACAACTTTCGTGCTTCCAACGCTTAAACCAAATTTGACATGAAATTAACATTCTCGCCCACAACTACAACTTCATAATCCTCAGCAAGTTTCAAAGAAACACGCTTAGCCTCAAAATCCAAAATCCACTACAGCTTTGTGTTGGGACAACCAATCTATACCCAAAATCACGTCAAAATCGTGAAACGATAACTCCATCAGATCAGCTCAAGCACATGCCCTTGAACCATCAAGGGATAACTTCCTAGCTACAACCGTTTCATCAAAGGAACTGGTTAGCCACATACCAACATCTAACACCTCAATAGATAAATCCAACATATATGCATGCTCGTGCAAAATGTAGGAATGCATGGAACCGGAATCAATCAAATATAACAAAGGTATTGACTGTAATGTAAAGGTACATGCGATCACGGCAGTATCATTCCTCCCAAGACGGTGAGAAAAAACTCTTACCAGTCCACTATTCTTTGGCTGAACTGCCACGGTATGAGCTACCACTCTCTGACCATCATCCCTACGCTAAAAATGTCCACGACCGCTCCCACGACCTCTCTACATTCCAGTAATAGGTACATTAGCCTGACCCTATCTGGCCATCTGCAGACAATCCCTATGAAGATGATCCTTCGATCCATAACTTGAAAAAGTGCCTATAGCACCCCCCAATACTCTTCTAAATGCCTCTGGCCATATCTCCTATAGTCGAAAACTCCAACATAAGCATTTTGACCCTAAAATCCACATTCAGCACCATATCCTCCCCGCCTTTGGTCCAGGGGATACCTTCTGTCTCTATGCCTATTATAACGATCTTGGCCAGCATCAGACTCCGTACTCCTCTTTCCAAATGAAGAACCCCAGAATGAACAGACAAACCCATATTCTATTCTATGTCCTTCGCCCGCGATACTAGAACATCAAAGTTTGTATAATTAGTGGCCAACATGTACATCTTCACTTCGTTAATCAACCCAAAACATAATCGATCACACCTCTCTCGCTCGTCCAAAACCAACTCATGAGCAAACATACTCAACCGAATAAACTAAACCTCATACTCGAAAACAGACATGTTTCCTTGCTCTAAAGCCATGATCTCTCTCTTCTTCGTATTCTTGTATCGAGTCCCCAAATACTTCTTCTTGAAAGCCTTACAAAAGAATTCCCATATAACATTAGCAGGTTCTATACCCATGATCAGAGTTATCCACCAACTGCATGCATCACCTTGAAGGAACGATACGATACATCCCAGCTTACGTATGCCCGTACACATTCTATTTGGCCAAGGATCCTTTCGATACTCACAAACCATTCCTCGGCTGCTTTAGGAACCAAACCTCTAAACTCAATACCACCAGGTTATGCAAACGCTCCAGAGGTAACCCGGTGTTAATAGTTGCAGACGCCCGTGTAGGTACATGTACTCCAGCCATGGCTGCCTGGAAAGCTCCCGTTATCGCTTGCATCAACGGTGACATATCACCAAAAATAGGTACTTGTGGTGCCTAAGGCGCACCTCCCTCTACTCCAACACTAGCAGGAGGAATCAGTGGAGGAGGAGGCAACTCTTCATCACGCGTATCCACAAAACTATCCATGTGAGCCCTAGTCTCTTGTCTTGGTCCAATACTTGATAATATATGTCTAAACATGTTAATGGAACAAAACAAAACAATTAGGCCAGCCTGCAGCAAGAATCCAAGTTACTCTTGCTTAAAACCAAAATCATTTAACTCAAGTAGTAATAAGTTAATGTGTCCTAAGGTTTAACTCCCAAACTTACACATATTAGGTATAATACCTCAAATTCAATCATCGTGCATTTCAAACAACATATTCAATCATACAAACAATCATAACACACTTTCCAACAATCATAACCTAGCTCTAATACCACCAAATGTAACCCTATTGACCCAGTCTAGTTGCAAGACCTACTCGAGCGAGCTATATTAGGGTTTACCAAAATAAACCTTGATGAAAATACATTCGAACCAAACCATTTTATTTTTTTACCTTTTATAGATGCATTTTTGTGTCATACGGTACGCATACAAGTCATGGTTAAAATCTCAACTCAATCAGGAGTTATTTCGTCATTCAATTGCTCAAAACTGCATTCTAGGGACTAAAATGTAATTTCTAATTTTTATACTAGCTTCCACAAAATTTACGTTACCAATCCTCGATTAGTCATATTACATGCCTTCATATCAAATCACAACCCAAAATGATCATCCATACTCATTTAGTTGCATAAATAAGAAAGAGGGACCAAAATGCAAAGATTCAAACATCAAGCAACATTTCCAACTGAAATAACGTCCAGTGTTTCTGTACGGTGTCCACCGTATCCATACAGTTCTGAAGAGCATTTGTGTACCGATACGGTCCTCAAGCACATTGGTACGACTTGCCTAATTTTGAAAATCCAAATTCCAGTAGCTAAGAACCGTACCGAAATAATGACTGTGTACCGAAACCCTCCCTATTTCATAACTACGTGTACCGATACGGTTAGTAGGTGTATCGGTACGGTAAGGCAAAATTGCACAATTGAGCCTATATAGGTCCTCGCGTACCGATACCCTAAGGTACTGTACCGGTACGGGGAGACCTGTAATAACCTCTAGGTCCAACATATGACACTTTGGCTCAATCTAACACCCTTAATTCAACCTATAAACAACATATAGCATCATAGACATACATCCATCACACATCGCATCATATCAAGAGGTTACACCAAGCATGGCATACTCAAGCTTTCACCTAAGAGCATGATCTCTATCCAAGCATGCTTAATGTTTCCCAAACCCCTCAAACACAAGTAAAGAGCATCATACAAGTCCAAAACAACAATATAAACTATTACATCAGGGAGTATCTCAAAACATATCTCCCAAAACAACCCGGTCATATTGCCTTCTTATTACTACTTGGAATGCATTAAAAACCATACTTTGAATTGTATCAAATCCTTGGATCCTTCCTCTCTCATGTGCTGCCTGAGATAGCCATTTCTCTATGTTGATGAGGAAAAGAGAGCATAAGCATTAAGTTTAGGGAGGGAAACCACAAAACACTCATCAATGCATTTAAAACCATTTAGCACATATCACATGTAAACATCTCTCGATAAAACATCTCATGATTTTCATGTCATCTCAAAATATGCATATTTAAATCATTTATATGTATCATGGATTCAATCTCTACCCCAATTTAAGCTTCACAACACCTTTATAACAAGCTTAAAGAGCAACACATGTATAAATCCCATTATACAAAATAATCCATTTGTCATGATACATTATCTCATATATTGGCTTTCAAGTGACTCAAAACCAGCAACCTTACATTTCATAAAACACATCAGATACACGGATTCTCAAGTGGTTCACACAACCACTTCACATACATACCTCAAACAGAGTAACAACACACTTGCCCACCTTAACGGTTCAAACTGGAGTAACAAAACATTTACCCACCTCAACAGTTTGGATATATTAATCCACCAACAGGAGAAAACGGAACATTTACCCACCTCAACTGCTGCGGTTCTCATGGTGGAGATTGTGGACACTTTAACACCCCTCGACACACATGAGGTGACTTTTTATAGTGTACTTTCAATCCTAGTACCGGTCAACTATATCCGATAACATTTAAACACAGCCACATGCCAATATATTCAATAACCAATATTACCTCACTGTTTTACATATGTATCAAATCATTCCAACACAAATACATTAAACCATATATTTCCATAATCTCAAAAGACTTGCATAAATCATATGCTATTCTTAAAAGTCACCATCAAATATTATTTGCATCATCTTTCACTTTCAAAACCTGCATAATACAGTGAGTAATAAAACCATAAACATGTGCATGAGATTTCATTTTAAAATGCCGAAAATGAGAGATAGGTGTGTCAAACCTTATCTAAACTCCCTCAACTCCTTTTCGAACCTTTTAACCGTAGTAAAATACTTTTCCACTCACTAACAACCCAACGCTCGATAGCTGATGCGCGAATCAAGACTCCGTGACACCTACACCTTCTTCGATAGGTAAAAGATTCAGCTTCCTTGCTTTACCCAACCGAAACAGAGGATTAAGAACGCATCTTTGTATCAAAACCTTCCAGCAACCAAAAAACTCAACAACACCTCCCAAGAATCAATCAAACACCCTCCTAAAACCAACAAGAACACCACCAAACCTTACTCAAACAAAGCCCAGCCAAGATCTAATGATTCTAACACATTACTAACATCAATTAACATCCAACAACAAGTTAATCACGTCCTTATATCTCCAACAACATCACAACAACTGGATTGCACCGAAAACCAACTATAAACAACCTAAAAACTAGCAATCCTTAAAGTTTTGGGGTCCCATTGATTAATCACTCCTTTCAACATTAAAACAAGAAAAAATTCAAGATGTAAATCACTTAAATCCATCACCAAAACATATCCAATTCATCTTCCATTAATTTTCTAAGAAAACTCAATTTAATTAACAAATAAATGTTTAAATAACAACTCAACAATATAAATCAAAAACAAAGGATCAAGAACTTGGGAATTTCATTAAAAAACCTTTAATTAGAGGAGAGAAACGAAAATCACCTCTAATTGCTGGTTTCTCCTTAATTGACCAAGCTTTGATGAAATCCAAAGAGAATTTGCAAAGGTATTTGAAGAAATCAAAAAGGAAATCATTAAAGATTGATTGTAATATCCCAATTTTTACTTAATGACTAAAATGTAATTTTGAAAGTTTAGTGGTTAAAGTGTAAACTTTGGAAAAGTTTAGGGACCAAAGTGTAACTTTAAAAAGTTATGTAATTTATCCCCGTAAATGGATAGTTCACCCACAAGAGTGGTATTTTTGTGTTACCCAGATTTTTCATACGAGACTTATATTATTCGAATTTGGATCGAATAAAAGTTGTTAAGCGTGCTCAAATCAGAGTAGCACAAGGATGGGTGACCTATTGGGAAGGTCCCATATCAATATTTTGAATGATAAAAAGGATTCAGTTTGAGTCAGTAATATTCGTAATTGATTGTTGATATGGGATTTATAGGAGGAAATGGATCCGATAAAAATTCTCGGTAATTATTGGTATATCGGATCGAATTGAAATTTTAAAGACACTTCCAAGAATTATGGAAAATTCATAAAATATTATTTTATGAATATTTTATTATTTTTGGTGGGATTCTAACTGGATTTAGTTAGAATATGATGGAGTGGTTATAAAGCTCAAAGAAAGAAAATTTGAAAATCGTATTGAATGAAATTTGAATATTTGGATCGAATAAATATTATAAATTAAAATTTATGATGTTTTAGGAAGGAGGCTGGTTAGAATGGAACCAATTTGGTTTAACTTTTATGGGATGGCATTATTTTAGACATGTGAGTAAATAAAGTTTAGTTGAAGGGCAAATTGGTCATTTGCCATAGATGGCATTTTTGAAATATTTTGAAATATCAAGGTCAAATTTGAAAGGTGGAATATACATGGATTTAATCAAAGCCATTGATTTTTGATGAGATTGAATCATAGCCATTTGATTAAAAGGGCAAATTAGTAAATTCACTAAAATTCATTTAACTTTACAAATGGATTAAAATAATTAAAAGATGAGAAAAATCTTTCACATCTATTATTCATGCATTTCGAAAGCAAGAAAGAAAGGGGAGAAAGAAAAATTTTCAATTTCAAAGCCAAAATTGAAGAATCAAGGCTATCTTCAAGCAAAATTAATTCAGGTAAATTGTTCTACACTTGATTCTCTTCATTTTGATAGTATTTTTGCATGATAAAGTCAAGTATGAGTTATGTTCATGGATGAGGATGGTTGTGATTTTGATAGTATATGATGGAATTGAACTTGTATTGTGTATAATTAATGTTATAAACATAGAATCAAGCTTAAATTTGGATGAATTCCATGTTTTAGGTTATAAACCCTAACCTTAAATTTTGGGGGGTTTAGTTAGGAAGTTAAATTGAGGATGAAATTGAATAGATTATGATGTTGACAGCTTGAATTTGATGTTAAATTAAATAATTTCCCCACTTAAAATTATAGGGACCATTTTGAAAATGATAAAATTAGGGGAAAATATTGAAAATTTTATTTTCATATTGGAATGGATAAGTTATGATGAACTTAGCTTGAATTGATGATTAGGGACCAAAATGAAAAATTTTATAAGTTGAAGGACTAATTCGGCAATTTAGGAAAAATTAAGGATTGGTCTTGAATTTTGGAAAATTTATAGAATTGAAGATTGAAGCATGTTATGAAAGTTAAAGGATTGAAATGTCAAGAAAGGAAAGATAATGGACTTATTTCAAAATAAAGAATTAGTAAAGGACCAAAGTAAATAAAGCTGAAAGTTAAAGGAAACTTTCTAATAATTTTAGAAATAAATAAATGGTTTAATTGTACATTAATTTAATGTATAAAAGTAAAGTAGTGACTAAAATGTCACTTTTATAAAGTTTAAGGACTAAAAATGTAATAGTCCAAAATGAGTAATTAATTATGGAAATTGTTTAAATTAGGCTTGAACAATTGTTTAATGTTCAAAACGGTCACTAAGGACCTAGGGACTAATTCGGCAACTTTGAAGAATATTGGGGAAATTTTTAGAAAAATTTTATATTTGAATAGTCATGTTTAAGAAACAAGTTAGCAATGTTAGATTTAAGTCGAATATGAGAATGATAATGTATATGTTCGATTGGTCTTATACAATTCCAAAAGAAATTGAAGGAGAACCAAATGATAAAAAGAAAGTCAAGAAGCTCGAGTAAGCTTAGTGAGGCATACTATTAATGGCCCAGGTGAGTGCATTTATATGTTTTAAATTTGCAATTAGGAAGACTAGCGATTAGTCGACCTTAATTTAAAAATAGGATTTCCTTATATATATGTTGAGCTACTGCATGTTGCAATAGAGGTAGTTAAATGGAATATGAAGTATGAATTATTATTCTGAGAAATGATAATGATCTATGTTTGCCATGACTAATTATGATGAAGCATGAAACATGAAATGTTTATTTATATGATAATTTGTGTTGCCATGAACAATTATGATGAAGCATGAGTCATGATATGTCTATTTATACAATTGATTTTGATGATTGATGGGTGATAAATGTAATGCCCAAGTATTATGTATGAGAGTCCATGGTATAGTTGGCATGCCATAGAGTCTTTAGCAGATGCGCCCTCATGTTTATGTTATCAAACAAATATTGTGGCAAAATGATTGTGTCACATGCACCCTAGGGATCTACGCCCACTATGCCCGAGTGCACTGTCGAGGTGCTTTATGTTTATGGGGAGCAAAGAGCGTCCTCGAGTACGTACTCATCTTTACGTTCACGTTAGACACTACAGTGTCATTTCAAGATGACTCACATACCTCGATCTCATATAGCATACTTTAGGCAATGATAAAGAATCATGTCATGTAAACGAATCATGTTACGTATATGAATCATGTCATGAATATGAACCATGCCATGTATATGAAATATGTCATGAATATAAACCATGCCATGAATGTGGAACATGTCATGTATATGAATTAAACCACGTATTTGAACCATGTCAGGTAAAAGAATCATGTCATGTAAATGAATCAAGTTATGTATATGAATCATGACATGTATAAAAATTATGTTACGTATATGAATTATACCATGCATATGATTTATGCCATGTACACGTATATGAATCATGCCACATATATGAATTACGACACGTATATGGATTCTGCCATGTATATAATTCATGTTATATATATGTATGAATTATGCCATGTATATGAAGTATGTCATGTATGTGAATTACGTCATATATATATCATGTCATGCATGTGAATTATGCCATGTGTATGAAATATGCCATATATATGAACTATGCCATGTATATGATTTACTTGATAATGATGGAGTATTGGAAACTAAACTAAGTTATAAAAATTATGACTTGCACATGAATATGGACTGACTATGAAAACCTTGATAGTACGATACTACTTTAGGCATAAACTATGCTAGGTTAATGTATAACATGTATTGCTTTATTTTATGTTTTGATAAATAAGATTATTGCCTCACTAAGTTCGTACTTAGCAAGTGTTATTTCACATGTAGGTTCCCCGAAAATAGACTAGCAAGGAGGAGCTGTTAATTGGGAAGATCAAGTTACTATCTGTAAGTACAGTACGTACATCTTTAACGAAATTTGATAGGCTAGTGGGCATGTAATATTTTAAGTGGGTAAACTGTGTTATAAGTCTAAGTTTTTAACGTAATTATATACTGTCATGGAAGTATGGACTTAGAGGAATGGTTTGCTATTAATAACTATGAATTTTGACGTAGTTAAGTATTGTTTAATCCTAATCGCGTAAAAAAATTAAAATCAAGAAAGGGTCTAGGCAGTGTACATAGTTTTCGCCCTGAATTATATTTTTATTTCAATAACTCAGTTATGAATTTTATAAACCAATTCATGGTCAAAACTAGCTGCAATAGACTGACAAAGTTTTTAATTCAAAACCGAGAAAGGGTTAAACTGCAAGACAAAGTTTGGTATAAAAAAATTCAAGTCAAGTTTTTCTTAATAACTCTGCAACATCTTTAGTGTATATTCGATCTACGAATATACGTTAAGGGTGTTACATTGATTCCTGGAGTTTTAGAAGTAGAAATCTCAGTTTGGTTGCTGAGAAAGTTGAGAGAAAAGATTTTGAGAAAAGTAGTTACGTGGGAAAGTGTTTTTAGGAAATAAAATCTATTCAATTAAAACCTCATTTATCCAATTATTAAACCTTTTAAAATAATTTAAAAATAGCCTTAATTAAGAGAGAAATCTGTAGAAAAAGAATGGTCAAATAGCTCCTTAAAGATTATAAGTTTTGATCCTTTTTTCGATTTAGTCACCAAAAACAGTTTTGAAATCTTTCAATTTAGTCACTAGATTTAAATGTCTAAATATCATATTTAATTTCCTCAAATTGACTTCACCAATTTACTTAAAATATTAATTAAGTAATTTAGAGCATTTTTTCATATTTTATTTTACCTCAAAAATCAATTTTTTAATTTATTTCCTGAAACTATTCGAATTGCCTAAACCGGTTCTCTCGATCCTCTGGTCCAACCTGATTCACATCTAGGCCCATTTCTAGGGCGTTATAATAAAATTTTCCAAGTTTTTGGGCGGCATTAAAAAGGCAAAAAATGGGGGATTTTATGCCTATTTAATTTTCAAAACCCTACCCCACCATTACACTTTTCAGATTCTCTCTCACTTTTTACTTTGCATTAACTACCCATCTTATCTCTCCTCTTCCCAAAGCCCTATAACTGTCACCTCCACTATCTCTCCCATTGCTTGTGTTAGTTTCTTTTCCATTAAAACAACCTTCTTTTTTTCATCGCACTTCTACTTTACCCCTTTCTTCTCTTTCAACTCTTCTCCTTCTTAATCTTCTCTAACACAAATTCACCCCTAAAGCCTAATTACCCCTAAAAATATTTGCCCCTTCCTCCAATAATGGTTCAGTGCAAGAATGTGACTGGCGCCTCTAGTAGCACACAAGCCCGACCGTCTATCAAAATCAAGAAATTTTACGATGACACGATCAAGCTTCTCTTCCAACAAATCAATGTGAGAAAAGTTTTCTCCTAACAAGGGCTTATCTTCCCTTCCAAAGGTGAAGAGCATTTTGACAATGAGGTGATGGATGTTATCACCAAGTAAAAATCGGGAAACCTTTATCAAGCACACATATTCCATCTCCGTACAGTTGGTAAAAGAGTTTTATGCTCATCTCACAAGCCCCCACACAGTCCGATGTATATGTGCGAGGGGAACAAATAAAGTTTATCGTTGCAGTGATAAACAAGTTCTTTGGGCTAATGAATGTTGTAGACCAACACACATCTTTTGCTGAAGCCGCTGATGCCTAGAATCACAAGGAAGTCCTTGGGGACTTATGCTTCAGGAGAAATAAGTTGGACCCAACCAAGAAGATAGTGGAGCAAGGGCGTTTGAAGCCCAATGCCAAGTTATGTAACAACTACATCAAGATTTGCTTGATGCCAACCTCTCCCCACACAATCTTCGGCCTAAATAGACTGCTCCTCCTGCACTACATTCTTAATGGGAGGCCGATTGGCATGAGGAAGATTATAGTGGAAGAAGTTTATGCCTGCTGGAAGAGAAAATCTAGCCCCTTGATCTTTCCCAATCTGATAACGGCCCTCTACTAGAAGAAGGAAGTTTATGAACACCCAGAGGAGGATGAAGTGCACAAAGGGAAGCAAGGATTGACCCCTGGCCAAATCCCAAGGCTGAAGGGATTTGATGATGATGCCTCAGAAGAGACTGTTGATGGTGGAGTCAAGACTTTTGCTGCAGTGAGGATTGCCTCTTTGGTAGCTTCCACTAGAAGCATGAAAGCGGAGATGAAGGAGATACGCAGGAACTTGCATACTTTCTTCAAGTATGTCAAGGAGAGGGACGTTGTGATGAACTCCTACTTCAAAGAGATGCTGCCGCACATGACAACTGATTTCCCTCCCTTCCTAGAGGCCCTATTAATTACACCTAATAACCATCCTCCGCCCAAGAAAGCACATGTCTCGTGTACAATCCCTGCTGCCATAGCTAGTGATCACCCATCGAGACAAAGCAAAAGACAAGCCCCAATAGAAGCCCCGCCAACTGAAAACCCTGTAGATGATTTGGTCACCATCAAGAGTGACGATGAGGAGATGGTTGATGACACTTTTGTCCCTGCGCAAGCTCAAACACCAAATGCCCCAGCGAGAACAAGGGGACACCTGAAGTGATATGTCGGTCGCGTTTAGAGCACTCCTAATGAGGAGAATGCTGTTTAGGATGACCAGCACAAGCAATGTAACACCCCGGTTTTGGGCCTATCGATTTAAGGACTGGTTAGACGGTCTGATGGACCTGGTTAGATATTTGAGTCAGATTCGAGAATAAATATTTTTGAGTAAGATAAATATATGGAAAATGGTTAAAAATCATATTTAAATATATGAAAAATATTGGTGAAATACATTTTGGAAAATTAGATTTGGAAGGGTGACATTTTGGTCGGTGACCAAAATGTAATTTTTGAAAACTATTTTTAAAAGGTGATTAAATTGTAAAGGATCAAATTCTTAGAATCCTTAACGAGCTATTTTTAAAAGGGATTTTATAATGAAAATATAGTTAGATTGATAGATCATGGCTGGGTTATGTTTGGGAAGGGTTAGGTGATATTTTTTATTATTGTTGTTGGGTATTTGTGAAAGAATTGTGAAAGTCCGTGCGGATTTGTTGTTGCACTGTTTTGAATGCATTGAGATGCGTTAATCCTCTGTTGCAATGTGATGGAAACATGGGAGGTTGATCCAGAAGTGATCGGTGAAGCTTTGGAGGCTTCAGACGCTTGATTTTTGTATCGGCAAATCAAGGTTTCTCGTATTGGTGAGTGAGAACGTGGATTCCAGCTTTGGAATGTTTTAAAGGTGATTTATGGGAGTTTAAACTTAGCTTGATACGCTGGTTTAAACTCAAAAGTAAGTATAACGTCGTTTCTCTCTCGATCGTGCTAGTTTGAATGGTTTTATGCACTTGTGCTGATTTACAATAAACCTACTGTTTATGCATGATTTAAAGTATTTGAGATACTGTTTTTAAGCATGAAATGCTGAAGGATGCACATGGTAAGTGATCCTTGAAAGTATATGGTTTATACTTGTGTTTTAAAGCATGGTTATTGCTTTGGAAAATGGTTTGGTTAATGCTTGTTAAAAACAGTAAGGTAAATGGTAAATGGTTGATTATATTGGCAAGTGATGTGGTTTTAAATTTTTTATTGGATATAGTTGGCCGACCATAGGATTGATAGCACACTATAATAAGTCGCCTTGGATGTTGAGGGGTTTAGATCCGTGTACCGAAAACTCCATCCAAGTACCCTAACGGTAGAGGGGTTATACAGTACCGTAAACTCCCGTTAGTGGATTAAGCATTTAACTGAGGTAAGGGGTTCGTGTCCTCGTGGGTTGAAAGTGTACTCGGTTGTTTAGGTTCCGCAATTGTGATTGTATTGCTAATGTGATTGAGATGGCTTGAAGTGTTGGGTAAACACTTGTTGAATCCGTGTATCCGATGAACTATTTTGGAAATGGAACTTGGTTATGATCACTTGTAAGCCAATATAATTGTTAATGTATCATTGAAAGGTTTATGTTGTATAATGTGGTTTATACATGTTTACTATTTAAGCTTTGCATATGGTTGTTATGCATGGGAAGGCTTAAATTGAGGTTGAGCAATGGGATTTGCTGTTGGTTAATGATACATGTTGCATATGGTTTAATATGCTATTTTTTTAAAGATGTTCAGTACGTGGCTTTCAAGGCATGATAATGTTTTAAAGGATGATTGAAATGAGATTTCAATGTAATGTTAAGATATGGTTTTAATGCATTGATGGTGTGTTGTTTTTGAGCACTCCTTACTAAGCCTAGTGTGCTTACTCTCCCTTTGTCCATCAATGTAGAGAATTAAAAGCTTGGAAGGTAGCGGGAAGCAAGGGATCACAACAAGACTTGATAGCCAAAGTATGTTTTTGGTATAGACTATAAGTAATAAGGGCAATAGGGGTTCTGTTGTTGTTTTGGGAGGTGTTTGTTAAACTCCCTGTTTGAGCAAGTTTATTTTGATACTCTTGAGTTGTAAATGGCCTTTATGGTTTGATTTTGGTGATGGCTTTGAGTTTCATGTTTTACTTTAATGGTTTCTAGGTTGCATGCCTATAGATTTACATTTGATGCAAAATGCCATGAAATGATGTTGAATCTTTGGGGGTCATGTTGTGGGACGATTCTTGAGTATGTTGGTTGTGTGTTAAGAGCATGTTAGGATGTTTTGGAATGACTAAAAGCATGTTCAACCAACAAGAATTGATGTTTCAAGTTCAAGCGTACCGATACGGGTGTCCATGTTTCGGTACGGGTAAGCCATTTCAGGCTTAACGTACCGGTACATAGGCAATCGTTCCAGTATGGGCCAAGGCAATTTAGGCCAGCATTTTGGTATGCGGGTACCTGTTTCGGTATGGCACATAGTTAAATTGAAGGGTGTTTTGATACTTTGGCTACTGGAAAAGTGGGGTTTTGAATCAGCAAGGGCGTACCGAAACGAGAGTAACCTTACTGATACGGCTACCGATAAATTAGGTATTTGAAATATTCTGAAGTTCTAATTTCTTACATTTTGGTCCCTAAATGTTGTAGATGCAATTAAATGAGTTTGGATGACCCTTTTGATCTAATTTTTGGCACGTAAGCATGAAACCTATTTAATTAAAGGTTGGTAATATAAAAATGAGCTAAGACCCTACAATTTTCTAAATTTACAATTTGGTCCCTAAAGTGCTTTCACGGACAATTGGATGTCAACTCGATGCCCGATTGAGTTGTGTTTTCACCTAAGATCTGTATGTACATGTAAGATTATAATCATCCATCTAGATAAGATAAAAACATGCACTCGTGTGACGTCTACCACAACACTCACACTCAACCATGATACGAACTCTTGGGTTACCCTGACTTACACCACTACCACGCTTGTGGTCCGACCTATGTCTCTTGTTCCGAAACCTATTATTTTGTCTCCCAGAATAGCTAGAATCGGCCACTCTCTTACCCAAGCTTGCACTCGCAACCTGAACTGATGCACCCAAAGACTGCTCAATATCCTTGGCCCGATTGACCAACATATCAAAATCTGTGTAATCCATAGCTAGGAGATAAGTCTTAATATCCTTCACCAGACCATAGCAAAACCTATCACATCTCTGTTGATCATCGGGAACCAACTCCATGGTATACTGACTCAAGCGAACAAACTTCACCTCATACTTTGCAACAGACATGCCACCCTGCGATAACGACATAAACTCACGCTTGTTCGCATCCAAATACTGTGCACCAAGATACTTTCTCTTGAAAGCTCTCTAAAAGAACTCCCAAGTCACATCCGCCTTGGGAACACCTGCAACTGTGGTCATCCACCAAAGATTTGCATCACCTTGCAACAGTGACACAGTGCAACCCAACTTGCGCTCATCATTACAACCTATCTAGTTCAGAATACAGATTGTCTTTTCTAGCCATCCCTCGACTGCCTCAGGACTCAAACCCTAAAATTCCTCACCTCTCAAACTTCAAAGATGCTCCAAGGGTAAACCTTGATTAGCCACCACAGTAGGTGTCGGTGCTTGCACTTGCACTTCAGCCATCGCTGCCTGAAACGCTCTTGTCATCGCTTGAATTAACGGAGTCAAATCACCAAAAACTGGAATAGGAGGAGCTTGGGGTACACCACCTACCCCAATATCAACAGGAGGAGCCAATGGAGGAGGAGGCGGTAAAACATTAGGGGTATTCCCTTCCTCAACGTTATTTTGCCCAACTCTGACACTACTAGCCATCGAATACGTCTCACGTCGAACCAAGCTAACAAAAGCATCAAAACACATTAAAGTTAGGGTAGCATTAGGCAAAGGATCCAAGACAACCTTATAAAACATTTTAAAACCTCGGTAATAGGCAATGTGTTACCAATTTATACCCCAACATGATATTAAACAATCATCGAACATATACACAATCACCGTGCACTTCAAACATCACCAACTAATCAAACAACAACACAACAACTTTTTGTAACCTGGCTCTGATACCAACAAATTTAACCCCCTTGACGGGGCCTAGATGCCCGACCGAACCGAGAGAACTACATTAGCTTTGCCGAAGCAAATCAGAGAAAGATTACAAAAACCGATCCATTTTTTCTTTTTATCTTGTCTTGATCCATATTATTAATCCTATGTCTACATACTTGAAGCAGGTGAATTGACAAAGGAATCGGACCACAAAAAGGTGACCAATTGCATAACATACATTTTAGGGACTAAAATGCAAATCTAATAAAATAAAGGACCAAAACAGAAATTAAAATCACCAATCCACAATTAGTCCAATTACATGCTTACATGTCAAATTTCAGGTCAAAACGATCATCCAATCTCATACATTTGCATTTACAAAATTTAGGGACCAAAATGAAAGAAATAGAAACTTCCAAATATTCTAATAATTGAAATAACTGCAGCCCGCATCGGTACGCATGTAGGATTTTTTATACGCCTTAATAATTTCCAAAACTCTGATTCTAGTAGCTAAAACTCATACCAAAACATTTGCTCACGTATTGAAACGGCTAGCCAAAATGCTTGAGACCGTATTGAAACGCTTGCTCAAGTACCGAAACAGTATGCCTAAAAAGGCTTACCCGTATTGAAACACCCTCCCGCGTATTGAAACGCTATTCCTAAAATGGCCTAGCCGTACCGGTACGGGGACACCTGTTTCGATACGCCTAGACATGTAATGTCCAAAATTGCAGTGTAAACATTCTTTAATGATAACCAAAACGTTCTAGCATGCTTCAAACACTTGTACAACATTACTTGGATACAAACCATACCAAAGCATCATAGAATCAACAACATTACATAGCATTCATACACCCCAAGATATTCTATAGGCATGTTTCCTAGTAACATTATACCAAGCAACCAAAACTCACATTAGGCATTTTTAAGGCATACTCATCATGCTCACACATCTAAAGCATCAAAATAAACTTGCTTGAATCATCAAGACATGGTAACCATCAAAGGTTAACTAGATGCATTCCTTTGCAGCCGCATAGTCTCAACTATAAGCAAAGATAATCAACCAACTTATCAGCATCAAATTAGTCTTACAATCCAACACATAACATGCTTAAAAACCATGGGAAAATAGAATTATAAATCCCCAAAATATGGCAAACACATTACCCTATTAAATGGAAACATAAACCGAGTTCATACTCAAAGTAGTCCTTGTCATGGATCGCTTTAAACTTTGCCCTTGCAGCCCCCAAACTTCAATGCTCTACATCATTAGGAAAAAGAGAGCGTAAGCACACATGCTGAGTGAGGATGCTCTTAAAACATTGATGCGATACAACCCTTGAAAACTAAACACTTGTTTTCAACCCATGCTTACAACCTAAGAAATTCCAATGATTCCAATTTAAGCATGCATATCGACCATATGCAAAAACCTTTACAAACCACATGCTTAAATCCCAAAGCATTAAATTACAAAACCAGGCTTAAAAAAGCATCAGTTTACAAAACCATTCTTAAATCCCAAAGCATCAATTTACAAAACCATGCTTAAATCCCAAAGCATTATAAAGTAGGTTCAATACATGAACTTGCATGTATTCGCATTTATAGTGACCCCGGATAGACGACCACTATCCTTGATTAGCCAACCGCTAATCTTTAGGTAACCGACCATTAACCTTACATTTCGGATACACGAATCTCCCATGATAGTCGACCACTACAATGACCCATACCATGCCGACCGCATGATACAACACCCTTGCCGACTGGAAGATCAACATCAGCAAGGGGAACCGATCGCTCAACCCAAGTGGCAACATTATAGTCCGAGTAGCCGACCACTTACCTCAAGGACTCTTAACCATGATCAATTTTTATCATACTATAGTGCACTTCATCCTATGGCATGCCAACTATATCCGAATGTTTTCTCATCATGTCACATAGCCAATATATCATTTACAAAACCATTTACTCACTGTTTTACAATGCATTATACCAAAACCACCACATATGCAATCACATTGCCAAAACAATAACACCATTCCCGACCGAAATGAAAACCAATGCTCACTAGCATTTCTTATACTTTTAAACCCCTGTATATGCACTTAAAATCATGCATTTCTAGTAAGTAAATCAAACCATGTTTACAACCAAACATGAATTATACATGCTCATATCTAAACTGATATTAAAGAGCAAAAGAGGGAAAACTTACTTTCGAGCTTAGGTAAGTATTATAAACTTATCCTAAACTCCCAAAAACCTTTATTAAACCTCTTAAAGGAATTTAAACTAGTTTCCACTCACCGATACACCTCGCTTTGCCTGCCAGCGCAAACCGAGCTCCTAGCAAGCAACAAACAACGTCAAGCTTCATTGCCTTGATTATCCCCTATTTTAATCACATAAAACTAGAGGGAAAATTCATAATTATGCATTCAAACCATTGCCAACAAGAAATTACCTGCAATTCTTAAGTTGGCCACTCAAAAACCATATAAAACATATAAAAAACATCCTCAAACACTTCTGAAACTCAACCCATCCATAATATAACGATTAAACCATTAAACACCATCAATTAACATCTAGAAACCCTTTCACAACATCATTTTACTTCCAGCAATGATTAAACTCAACTATCACCCCCAAAACCCTTGATTAACAACCTTAAACATTAGAGATTCAACTTGTTTCTGGATTACAATGTTAAAACCAAGTTAGTAACTCAATTAAACATCAAAATCATGATCTAATCTGATAAAAATCCCAACAAAATAGAACAAGTACGAAGATCCACAAATTTCATTAATCAAAACACAATTAAACCAGTTTTCCTCAATTAAACTATCAAAACACATTATAAAACAATTGTAAAGAGTCAACAACTTAGGAATTTTAGTAAAGAAACTTTCATTAGAGGAGGAGAATGAACCTTACCTCTAATGGATGTTTTCTCCCTTAATTAGATGATTTACATGAGAAAACAAAGTTAAAACAATAAGGTTTTGGTAAACTAACAACAATGAATCATTTACAAACAAAAGATTTAAGAAAATAAAGGTTTACCTAAAGATTTAGAAGAAGAAATTGATGTTTGGCTGGAGAGATTTTGAGAGAAATATTTTGAGAAAGTTAGTTACGTGATTTTTGTTTTAAAGCTTTTAATTACAAATTAATTCCCCCAACCAATTATAATGTCTGATATTAGACTTTTAGGGCTATTGGCTCCTTAAAGATTCAAAGTTTTGACTCTTTATAAAACAACCACAAAAAATAGTTTTCAATGTTTTTATTTTGGTCACTAGTCCAAAATGTCTGATTTCCAAAATACGTTTTCCAAAATTGACTTTTCATAATCATTAATATATTTAATAATGATTTTAGAATATTTTTCCATAATTTTATCACCTTCAAAAATATTTAATCTCGAAACTGACTCGAATCTCTAATATTGGTCTACCGAACCTTCGAAACAACCTTTAAAACATCTAAGCCCAAAACTGGGGTGTTACAATTGTGGCTCATACAGTTGTTATCCAGCCCGAGAGATGTGGACCAGCTAGAGTTTATGCGCATCGTGAGCGTCGCTATGACTCTGATGTGATTATAGGTACATTCACTTTACAGTCTTTGTCGTTGTATTCATTGGTTGATTCTGGATCTACCCATTCATATATCCTGAGTGAGCATGCACAGTTGCTTGATATACCTATTGAAACTCTTAATGTGGGTGTTAAAGTGACCAATTCTCTTAAGGAGACAGTCGTGGTTAGGAAGTTGTATCGTTGATGTCCGCTGATGGTTCAGGGACACGTGTTTGATATGGATTTGATGGATTTTCCATTCCACAGTTTTGATGTTATTTTAGGAATGGATTGGTTGACCGAGCATAGGGTTATGGTAGATTTTGAGGCCAAATGGATATCTCTGAGGTTGTTTGATGATTTTGAGGTGGTGGTTGTGGGAGAGAATGCTAAGTTCTTGTCTAATACTATTTCAACTTTTGAAGTGAGACGAACGATGGATTTTGGATGTGAGGCTTTCTTAGCCTATGTTATGAATCTTGGTTCGAAAGAGTTGGGGGTGCAGGATATCCGTACTGTATGTGAGTTTCTGGGTGATTTTCCAGAGGAGTTGTCAGGGTTGCCACCAGATCGGGAGGTGGATTTTGGCATTGAGGTTTATATGAATACGACACTCGTGTCAATTGCTCCGTGTCACATGGCCCTAAAAGAGTTGGAGGAGTTGAAAATGCAACACCAAGAGTTGCTTGATCGAGGGTTTGTTAGACCAAGTATTTCACCATGGGGTGCACCGATGTTGTTTGTGAAAAAGAAGGATGGTACGTTACAAATGTGTATAGATTATCGGCAACTGAACAAGTTGATGATAAAGAATATGTATCCTTTACCGCGGATTGATGGTTTGTTTGATCAATTTAGGGGTACTTCTGTGTTCTCTAAGATAGATTTGAGGTCTGGGTACTATCAGTTGAAGGTAAAGGATGTGGATATGCCCAAGACAACTTTTCGTACGAGGTACGGGCATTATGAGTTTTTGGTGATGCCATTTGGTTTGACCAATGCATCGGATACTTTTATTGACATGATGAATCGGGTGTTCCATGAGTTTTTGGATCAGTTTTTGGTTGTGTTTATCGATGATATTCTTGTGTACTCTCGTACCGAGGAGGATCATGATATGTATTTTCGGATTGTGCTTCAGACGTTGTTGGCTAATCAGCTTTATGCCAAGTTAAGCAAGTGTGAGTCCTGGCTTAGTGAGGTTGCTTTCCTCGGGCATGTGGTGTCGACCGAGGGGATTCGTGTTGATCTGCACAAAATTGAGGCTGTGATGAGTTAAAAAATGCCTAAGTCTGTGTCAAAGATTTAGAGTTTCCTATGGTTGGCCGATTATTATCGCAGGTTTGTTGATGGGTTCTCAAGTATAGCTACTCCTTTAACTGAGTTGTTGCAAAAGAACGTTCACTTTGAGTGGACGAAGGATATGCAGCAGGCTTGTGAAAGGTTCAAGGAAGCTTTGACACGAGCTTCGGTCTTGACTCAACCAAAATTGGGGAAATAGTTCGTTGTCTACAGTGATGCGTCCTATGTTAGGCTCAGTTCCGTGCTGATGCAGGAGGGTAAGGTAGTTGCCTATGCATCTATACAGTTGAAGGTGCATGAGCGTAATTACCCTACTCATGATCTTGAACTCACTGTAGTTGTTTTTGCCTTGAAAATCTTGATGCATTACCTTTATGGTGAGAAGTGTGTAGTTTATACAGATCATAAGAGTTTGAAGTATCTTATGTCGCTGAAAGAGTTAAATCTTAGGCAACGAAGATGGTTTGAGTTGCTTAACGATTATGATCTTACCTTTGAGTATCACTCGGGTAAAGCTAACATTGTGTCTAATGCTTTGAGTAGAAAAAATGTTATGGAGTTGAGGGCTATGTTTGCTAGGTTGAGCATGACGCGTGACAGTGGGTTGTTGGCTGAGTTGCAAGTAAAACTATCCTTGCTATAGTTGATTAAAGAGAAGCAACCTCATGATGAGAGTTTGGTACCGCATATGAAGGATATCATGGATGGAAGTCCTACGGATTTTCATTTTAATGATGATGGGGTGTTGTGTTATAAAGGTCAGATGGTGGTGCCTGAAGATGAAGAGTTGAAGCATACCATTTTGATTGAAGCACATGCTAGTCCTTTTGTTATGCATCCCAGTAGTACTAAGATGTATCGGGGTTTGAAGGAAGAGTACTATTGGGTTTGTTTAAAGAAAGATCTTGATGATTTTGTGGCTCGATGCATGGTATGTCAGCGAGTAAAGGCTGAGCACCAGTTTCCTTCTGAGTTGTTACAACCATTGAGGATACCGGAATGGAAATAGGAAAAAATCACCATAGACTTGTGTTTGGGTTGCCTTTGACACCAACCAAAAAGGATTCTATTTGGTTGATTGTTGATCAGTTTACGAAGTGTGCGCATTTAGTGCCAGTGCATACGGCATATACCTTGGATAGGTTGGCTGATCTGTACATCTCTGAGATTGTGCGTTTGCATGGGGTACCCAAATCTATAGTTTCGGATAGAGATTCGAGCATTACATCAAGGTTTTGGGAGTGTTTGCATCGTGCTTTGGGAACACGGCTGAATTTTAGTACTTCATATCATCCTCAGACGGATGGTCAGTCAGAGCATGTGGTTCATGTCTTGGACGATATGTTGAGATGTTGTATCATCGAATTCCAAGGAACATGGGAAAAGCAGTTACCTTGGGTGGAGTTTGCATATAATAACAGTATCAGGCTAGTATATAGATGGCACCGTACGAGGCTTTGTTTGGTAGGAAGTGCCATACACCGTTGTGTTAGGCTGAGGTTGGAGAAAAACACCTTTCGATGCCTGAAGTGTTGAAGGACACCAATGAAAAAGTAAAGTTGGTCTGTGAGCACTTGAGAGCAAATTTGGATCGTCAGAAATCCTACGCGGATTTGAAGCGCAGAGATATAAAATATGTTGTTGGTGATCGGGTGTTTTTGAAGGTGTCACCTTGGAAGAACGTGATGCGTTTTTGGTGGAAAGGGAAGCTTAGCCTGAGGTTTATTGGACCATACGAGATTGTTGAGCGTGTGGGTCTAGTTTCTTATCGTTTGAGGTTACCTCCTGAGTTGGAGAGGATTCATGATGTGTTTCATGTGTCGATGTTGCAGAGGTATCGGTCAGATCCATCGCATGTTATGCCGGTGGAAGTTATTGAGTTGAGGTCGTATTATCTTATAATGTGAAACTGGTAGAGATCCTTGATACCAGTAGTAAGGTTCTGCGTGGCAAGACGGTTGAGCTTGTTAAGGTGTTGTGGAGGCACCGCGGTGTTGAGAAGGCCACGTGGGAAAACAAATCAGATATGTTGAAATAGTTTTCGCATCTGTTTCCTCTTGGTAAATTTTAAGGACAAAATTTCTTAGGTGGGTGAGAGTTGTAACGCCCTAGTTTTGGGCCTAGCGGTTTAAGGGCTGGTTAGACGGTCCGGTGGATCGGGTTAGAGATTCGAGTCAGATTTGGGAATAAATATTTTTGAGTAATATAAAAATATGGGAAATAGTTAAAAATCATATTTAAATATATGAAAAATATTGGTGAAACCAATTTTGGAAAATTAGATTTGGAAGGGTGACATTTTGTTCGGTGACAAAAATGTAATTTTTGAAAACTATTTTTAAAATGTGACTAAATTGTAAAGGATCAAATTCTTAGAATCCTTAAGGAGCTATTTTACCAAATTTTGTCTGGTGGTTTCTCCCTTCAATTAATACTTTTAACATGTGTTTTAATTATTAATTAAAAGGGGTTTTATAATGAAAAGGTAGTTATTGATCTTAAAGAAATTTGACGTAAACTTTACTCTCAACTTTTCTCTACACTTCTTTTCTTCCAAACACTCTTGTTTTCATTAAAATCTAGAGGTGAGAGATTTATTTTCATGGATTCTTGATTTATAATTGATTCTTTATCTTTGATTTACAAAACCTCATTGAAATCTTGTGTTTTTCAAGTTTAATCAATCAATTGAGGGGAAAATCACACAATAGAGGTAGGTTTCGTTTTTCTCCTTTATTGAATGGTTCTTTATTGATATTCCCATGTATTTGATCCTTGATTTATGATTTATAATCTGATTTTATGTTTTTATGATGATTATTTGATTAAATTGGGTTTAATTGATGAAACTGAGGGAGATCCGTATTTGATCTATTTTTCAGTGTTGATGATTGATTTTAAACATGTATTGGATGTTTTATAATGTTGATAAGTTGTTTTTAACATTGGAATCTCGAATTGCCATGAATCTTTAATTATTTAGGTTGTTAGATTTGTGTTTTTGAGGTGTTGTGGTGGCTGTTTAGTTGCTAGAGATATAAGGATGATTTAATCCTATTTTTAAGTGTTGATTGATGTTAATGGAAGTGCTGATTGATAGTTTGTGGCTGGGTTGTGTTTAGAAAGAGTTGGATTATGATTTCGATTGTTTTGGTTGGGTAATTGTGAAAGGATTGTTGATGTTTGTGAGGAATGTAGCTGCATTGGTTTGAATGCGTTGTGATGCATTAATCCTCTATTGTTATGTGGTTAAAATAGAGGAGGCTGATCCGAAAGCTATCGGTGAAGCTTTGGAGGCTTCTGATCCTTGAATTCACGTTGACGAGTTAAGGTTTTGCGTATTGGTGAGTGAGAATGTGGATTTTAGCTTTGAAATGGTTTAAAGGGGGCTTATGGGAGTTTAAACTTAGCTTGAAACGTTGGTTTAAACTCGAAAGTAAGTATAAAGTTGTTTTCTCTCTCGGTCGTGCTTTTATGAAATGGTTTTATGCACTTGATTTGAATTACATGGTACCTACTATTTAAGCATGTTTTAAAGTATGTGAGATACAGTTTTTAATCATGAAATGTTTGGGGATGCACATGGTATGTGATCCTTGTAAGTATGTGGAAATACTTGTTGAAAAGCATGGCTTGCTGCTTTGGGAAAAAGGATTGGTTTAATTCATATAAAAACAGTGAGGTATGTGGTTAATTGTAAATTATATTGACAAGTGATATGGTTTAAAAATGTTATCGGATATAGTTGGGCAGCCATAGGATTGATAGTGCACTATAAAGAGTCGCCTTAGATGTCGAGGGGTTTTATACGGTGTACCGAATACTCCATCCAAGTACCCTAACGATCAAAGGGTTATATGGTACCGTAAACTCTCGTTAGTGGATTAAGCATCTAATTGAGGGTTGGGGTTGGTGTCCCTGTGGGTTGTAAGTGTACTCGGCTGTAATGTACCGCAATTGTGATTGTATCGCTATTTCGGTTGAGATGGCTTGAAGTGTTGTGAGGACACTTGTTGAATCCGTGTATCCGATGAACTCTTTTGTTAATGGAACTTGGTTAATGATCACTTGTGAGCCAATATAATTGTTGATGTGTCATGTAATGGTTTATGTTGTATAATGTGATTTATACATGTTTACTCTTTAAGCTTTGCATATGGTTTGTTATGCATGGGAAGGCTTAAATTGAGGTTAGCAATGGGATTTGCTGATGGTTAATGACACATGTTGCATATGGTTTAATATGCTGGTTTTGAAAGTGTTAACTGCATGGTTTTCAAGGCATGATGTTCAAATGATGATTTAAATGATGTCTAAAAGATGATTGAATGAGATTTCAATGTGTTGATGAGAAATAGTTTTAAATGTATTGATGGTGTGTTGTTTTTT
The DNA here is from genome assembly GCA_019671005.1 of Hibiscus mutabilis. NCBI lineage: Eukaryota > Viridiplantae > Streptophyta > Magnoliopsida > Malvales > Malvaceae > Hibiscus > Hibiscus mutabilis. The sequence goes on from CM033738.1 coordinate 28,006,657, forward strand.
AGCACTCCTCACTAAGCCTAGTGTGTTTATGCTCTCTTTGTCCATCAATGCAGATAATTAAAGATTTGGAGGCAGTGATGAAGCAAGGGATCGCCAAAGACTGGATACTAAAAGTATATTTAGAATTAGGACTATAAGTAATAATGGTAATGGGGTTTCTGTTGTTGTTTTGGGAGGTGTTTTGTTAAACTCTCTGTTTGAGCAATGTTGTTTTGTTGCTCTTAGTTTGTAATTGGCCATTATGGATTGTTTGTGGTGATGGTTTAAGATTTCATGCTTTGCTTAGCTTGATTTCTAGGAAGCATGCATCTAGATTTACATTTGAAGTATGATGCCATGAAAGGTTGATGAATCTGTGATGTTTTGTTGAGGTTTTTCTCTTGAATGTGTTGGATTCATGTTAGAAGCATGTTAGGGTGTTTTGGTATGTTTGAAAGCATGTTAAACCAGCAAAATAGGACATCTCAGGTCCAGGCGTATTGGTACGCGTGTCCCTATTTCGGTACGGGCAAGCCATTCTAGGCTTAGCTTATCAAAACACAGGCAAGTGTTTTGGTACGGGTAAGCCTTTTTAGGCATGGCATTTCGGTATGCGAGGAACCGTTTTGGTACAGGGTATGTGCATTTGGCAGGGCGTATCAGTATGTAAGGGCGTATCAAAGCGAAATTTGGCTACTGGAATTTGGGGTTTTTGAAATAGCAATATGTACCGTTACGCGTGTAAGCGTACCGATACAACTACTATTAATTTAGTTATTTGGATGTTTTGAAGTTCTATTTTCTTACGTTTTAGTCCCTAATTGTCGTGGATGCAATTGAATGAATATGGATGATCATTTTGAGCTGAATTTCAATATGCATGCATGAAACCTGACTAATTGAAGGTTGGTAACATAAAAATGGTATAAGTCCTTGTAATTTTCTGGCATTTCAATTTAGTCCTTAAATTTTAATTTTACCCAATTGGATGTCGATTCTATGCCCGATTGAGTTGAGTTTTCATCTGTGGTCACCATGAACACATAGGATAATAATTTGCATCTAGATAAGATAAAAGAAAAAATGGGCGCATTTCTAGTTACCTCTTCACGGTTTACCTCGATAAACCTAATGCAGCTCGCTCGGTTCGGTCTTCCGACTAGGCCGGGTAGAGGGGGTTACAACCAGGATGAGCAAGACCACCCACCACCAGAACCATAAGGCTGGGTAGAGGGGGTTACAACCAACAAAGCTTGAGGAGCCCATCGCCGCTAAAGAAGAAGCGTGTGAAACATAAGGCCACCAAGACAGCAACACCAAAGTAGGGCCGTAGTGAGGTACCTCCCATTGCATTTTATATAGTTTAGTTTTAGTTAGTTAGTTTTCATGAATTGGGCATCCTTCAAGTTTGGGGGTGTTAGTAGTTAAGAGTTTGCATCTGTAGTTAGGAACAGGTTTTTGCTATGGCATTTTGTTTAGCTTAAAGACAGTTTTTATGAATAATTTAAGGATGTCAAATGATGAATATTTAATTTTTGTGGCTATGGATTGTTTGAATGTACATGACTGTTGAGATCGGTAGAACTGACTTTAAGGCTTGATGCTTTGCGATTAAATTGTTACACGATTGCATGTTCTCTATGCATTTAATAAATGGAAGCCACAACAAATGAGTGAATGAAAGTTGTCACGGGATGACTCTACTTACTAGCTCAGAGATGGAATGTTTGCTCCACATTCATCTAGAGTTTAGGACGGTAGTTGTGATGAGCTGACACCCTTTGAAACAGTTTCAAAAAATATTTGGTTAAAATTATGAGAGTAAACTTGTGCTTAATTGATTAACAGATACTAGGGTATAACAAAGAACTTGCCTACTTTTTTTCTAACTCTGTTAAGCGTAGATTGGATGCAATTACGCACACACATTCAAAGGATCTTTTCCTCAGGGGAGCTAGAAAAGGTGCTTTATGAGATAAGAAAAATAGAAGAAAAAGGTGGTTATCCTTCTTCTCCTTCATTTTGGGTGTCCTCTATTGTCGAAGCTTTAAGGGAAGATCTTGCTGGCCTTTAAGAGAAGCAGCAAACTTAAGGTAGTTCACGACAGTCCACTGTGGCTTGGGATTTTTCCTTTACTCTTAGTTTTTCCTTACATTTCCATACTTTTTTTGAAATGGTTTGTATTAAACGGATAAAATTGGATGATATTTGCCCATCCATGAACTAACTTTAAGTGGCTTGGGTTTATTGTGGATGATTATGTTTCTTGTTTGAATGAATGTTTTAGCTTTTTCCAGTATAATATATGTTTTGTTCACTGTTTTATTGCTTTAGGTTTGTAAGAGCTTTCGAGAGTTGGCCTCTACCTTAGTTTGATTCTTAATGGTCGAGAGAGTTAATTTTAGATCTACGTGGACAATGGGGTTCAGCTGAGAGGTTAAACCCTAACTCACCTTAGAGATAAGGATAGAGTTTCAATGACTAAAAGGAGTAGAACTTCAAGGATAGTAGCTTTCTAAGGTTCACTCTAAGGGGTATTGCTATAGCATTCTTACTGTCAGTTTCTTGCTAGAGATAGTTTAGAAACACTTGCGTAAGCTCTGTCGAGCATCTTATAAGCTAGAAAATGTTAAGCATTCACGAGAACTATGCATAGGATTCCTTGATAAAACTGGCCTGTCATCCTATTTGAGAGTTTCCACACGTGTGAGGATGTTTGAAGCCTTATCATATCGCTCCAGTTTTTAATACAGTTTTTGCTACATCATTTCTTTTAATTGTCCTTATCAACTCTTTCATTTAATATTCAGCCCCAGTTTTGAGTGCTTAAACCTTACTTGAATTCCTTCCAATCCCTGTGGCAGTATTATTACTTGTTCGATGTGTATACTTGCACCAATTGCGTATCATTTATAGGACATCACAACACGCAACAATTCCTAATCTCCTATTCAAGGGCTTTCAAGAAAAGTATACTTTTGTGGCAAAAATGTGAGTTCTTCATTGTTGGGTTTTTTAAGGGGATTAAGGTTTTGGGGCTTTTCCCATGTTTAAGGTTGTTAATCTATAGCCAAACCTTTCTCTAGCATTTGATATAAGTCTTGTTTAGTTTCCTTGTTTGTTAGGCAAAAATGAGGTGATTCGGGGGTTCTTCCAACTTGAGTCAAGAGAAAAGTTGAAGGGTTTTTGGTTGGAAGACTTGATTCATGATTCTTACTAAAAGGTCAGTACATCTACGACTCCTACTTTTCTTGAAGGTTATAAAGTGATTGCCTTGCATGATTTTGTGGTTTATGATTGCTAGTTTGGTGCTTTGGTAGCTTAAAGCCTTGTTAATGGTAAAATCTAGATTAGATGTTTATAACTTTTAAAATTTGTAGTAAACCAACCTAAATACTCCCATAAAATGTAGGATTAAGTTAAGAGGTTTAAGGATGCGATTTGGGGGATTAAAAGGTGATTTACCGAGCCTAGGAAACTATTTCTAGGCTTCGGTACCAGTACTCAGAGAAATTTAGGATTTCCCCTGAGCTTTTTTAGTATCAGTACGCTGTTTTACCAGTATCGGCATGCCATGTATTTCCAGTATCAGTACGATGTTTTACTAGTATTGGTACGCCATGTATTTCCAATATTCGTATGCCATATATTTCTAGTATTGGTACGATGTTTTACCTGTACCGGTATGCTAAGGCTTCAAAAAATTCTGGTGAGTTATTTTGGTATTAGTACGTGAGGACCAGTGCCAGTGCCCACTAGGAAATCTACTTGTAAGCGTTGGAAATAAGTTTGAAGGGTTGATAATTTGAGGACTATGGTCCAAGGGACTTCTAATATGGTAAAATGAATTGTAAAACTGAGAAACTGAGATTTAACCTTCATGAATGAGCATAACGTATAATAACTTGGTAAGATTTGTGTTTCTTGTTTATGATAATAACTATGTTGGTTAGTGTCATGCCTTGGGGCAATGCTTGATAGCTTGGCTTGGTGCCACTTACCTCTTGGTGAGATGCATGAATGCTCGGGGAGCATGTATTATCTTATGGGTAAAGGAAATTCTGATGTCCTAATGTCAGTACTACATTACTTATATAAGGGGATGTGTAATTAGTGCTGAGTGAACAAGTACATCTAACATACCCATGGCCTGAGTGATCTAGATGCAGTTAGGAACCCATCCGTGTATGGTGATCCGAATAAGGTAATTAACTCGATACCCATGTAACCCAACGATAGTGTGAGTACGGGTAACCCAATGGTTGTGTGACCACGAGTAAAGTAGAGCTTTGTTGGCTTTTATGTAGATGACATATGGATGTATTTATGTATGTTGTGTGGATACTATAGATGATAGCTTATGTACCTGATGGCTAAGTGATCAGGGTACGGTATGATATTTTCTCGATAGGCTAATTGATCTCGAGTACTGTGAAGCATTGTGGGATATGTAAGACTTCTTGCAGACTTATTGATAACTTGAGATAGTTGATCTAAGAACTCTAGCTAGTGTAGGCTAGATGATAAATCATAGATAGTGAAGCCTTATCTATGCTCTCTAAGTTATATTTATCTTGCATGCATATTTTATGATAATAACGAATTATGGTAGAGTATAAATGTACCATTGTGCTTTGTAAGCTCAGCATTCTAAATTGTTGTTTTTGTTCGCAGATTTGTAGGTTGATCGTGACCGAGGAGCACATCGAGAAGGGATCTCCAGGACCATATCGCTTCAGAGTATAGTGTTCAGTGTTTAGTTTTGGACTTATGTATTCATAGGACCTGAGAAATGTTGAGTCTGTAAACTCTATTTGCTTTACTATTTTGATATAGGGTATTTTAAACTCAGAGCTCCTATTTTGTAAATTGATTTATATGGACTGATTTTACTATGCGAAATTATGGATCTTTAATGTTTTTAAATGAAGGCTAAACTTATGGTTTTAAATTGGAAATTTGATAGGTCAGATTTAGGGTGACCTAAATGTAGTACTTTAGATCGGGATCGAGGTGTTACAATGTGAACCTACGAGTTGGCAATGGAGCAAGAATTGTTGTATTAGCTATAGGAACATATACTTTATCGTTTCCTAGTGGACTTAATTTATGTTTAGAGAATTGTTATTTTGTGCCTAGTTTGATTAAGAAATTTATTTGGATTTCTTATTTAGATAAGATTTGTTTTGAGATAATTATTAAGAATAATTGTTGTTCTTTTTATCTAGATAATGTTTTCTCTGGTGTGACACAATTAATAAATGGCCAATATATTTTGGATCAAGATAAATATATTTACAACATAAATACGAAAAGATCAAATACAAATGACTCTAATCAAACTTATCTTTGGTATTGTCGCTTGGGTCACATAAGTGAAAAACACATTTCAAAACTTCATAAAGATGGATTTTTGGATTCATTTGTTTTCAAAAACTTGATGTATGTGAGCCTTGCTTACTGAAAAGATGACCAAAGCTCTTTTTAATGGTAAAAATGACTGAGCAATTGATTTATTGGGATTAATACATAGTGATGTATGTGGACCAATGAATACACAAGCCAGAGAAGGGTTTCACTACTTCATTACTTTTATTGATGACTTCAATAGATATGGGCACATTTACCTAATGCACCATAAATTTGAAGCCCTTGAAAAGTTCAAGGAATTTTAAAATGAAGTACAAAACAAACTAGGAAGAAGCATTAAGGCTCTTCAATTAGATCAAGGAGGAGAATACTCAAGCTTAGAGTTTGATAATCTTCTTAAGAAATGCAAGATCATCTCACAACTTACACCTCCTGGTACTCCACAAAGGAATGGAGTTTCTGAAAGGAGAATTCAAACACTGTTAGACATGGTTTGATCAAAGATGAGTCAAGCGGATATTCCAATTTATTTTTGGGGACATGCACTAGAAACAACTACTTTCACACTAAATCGTGTTCCATCTAAATCGATTCAAAAGACACCATATGATATATACACTAAGAAACATCCTAGTAAGTCTTTTATGAAAATTTGGGGATGCGAAGCTTATGTTAAACATCAGATGTCTACAAAGCTTAAACCCAAATCTCATAAATGTAATTTTGTAGGTTATCCTAAAGAAACTAAAAGATATTATTTCTTTAATCCTACCGAGACAAAGTGTTTGTTGCTCGAATAGGAACCTTCCTGAAAGAGAATTTGTTTTTAGAAAAGGAAGTGGAGAAATATTGAACTCAGTGAAATTTGAGATCAACCACATATCACTAAACTAGATATTGAACAACAACAAGTTCCACAAGTTGTTGAGGAACATTCAACTATTTTGGAAACACAACCACTACGAACATCTTTGAGAGGATGCAATGCGCCTGAGAAATATAGATTTCTTGATACATTGCATGGTGATGTTCTCCTCATGGATCAAGATGAGCCTAGGACTTATGAAGAAGCATTAACGGGTCAAGACTCTGAGAAATGGCTAGAGTATATAAAATTCAAGATGAATTCCATGTCAGAAAACCAAATTTGGACCTTGGTTGACCCACTTAAAGGGGTTAAGCCCATAGGGTGCAAGTGGGTTTTCAAAAAGAAAAACGACATGGATGGTAATGTACAAAAGTAAAAAGGGTGATTAGTCACTAATGGTTTTCATCAAATGTAACGCCCCGATTTTGGGCCTAGCAGTTTTGTGGCTTGTTAGATGGTCTAGTAGATCGAATTAGGGATTTGAGTCGGATTCAGGAACGTATACTTTCCGGTAAGATAAAAATGTGGAAAATGACTAAAAATCATATTTTAATATATGACTATTATTGGTGAAAACAATTTTGGAAAATGGGTTTTGGAAATGTGACATTTTGGTTAGTGACCAAAATGTAAATTTTGAAAACTATTTTTAAAGTGACTAAAATGAAAAGGGTCAAATTCTTAGAATCCTTAAGGAGCTATTTTACCAAGTTTTTGCTGGTGATTTCTCCCTTTAATTAAATCATTTTAAAAGGGAGTTGGTTATTAAAGTTAGTTATTTGCTTTTAAAGAAAATTCACGTAATTTTCTCTCAACTTTTTTTCTGCCAAACACTCAGAATTTTATCAAAATCCAGAGGTGAGATATCCTTTTTACTCAATTTATTGATTTAAACTTGATTCTTTAACTTTGTTTTACAAAATCTCATTGAAATCTTATGTTTTCTTAACTTTAAACAAGCCAATTGAGGGACAAATCACACAATAGGGGTAAGGTTCGTGATCTCCTCTATTGAATGGTTCTTTATTGATATTCCCAAGTGCTTGATCCTTGATTTATGGTTTATAATCTGATTTGATGTTTTTATATTGAATTAATTGATTTATTTGGGAGAAATTGATGAAATAGAGAAACATTCAAATTGAATCTAATTTCTAGTGTTATGGATTGAGTTTAAACACATTTTGGATATATAATAATGTTGATAAGTCTATTTTGTTAATGGAATCCCGAAACTCTTGAATCTTTAATTGTTAAGGTTGCTAGAAGTGTATTTTTGTGGTGTTGTGTGGTTGCTAGAAGTATTTGGATGTGTTAGTTCTATTTTTTAGTGTTAATTGATGATTATGGAAGTGTTAGATTGTTAGCTTGTGGCTGGGTTGTGTTTGGAAAGGATTAGATGATGATTTTAGTTGTTGTGGTTGGGTAATTTTGAGAGGATTGTGGAAGTGTTTGAGGATTTGTTGTTGTAGTGTTTTGAATGCATTGAGATGCATTAATTCTTTGTTGTAATATGGTTAAAATAGGGGAGGTTGATCCAGAAGTGATCGGTGAAGCTTTAGAGGCTTCAGACGCTTAATTTCGTGTTGGTGAATCGAGGTTTCGCGTATCGGTGAATGAGAACATGGATTCTAGCTTTAGAATGTTTTAAAGGTGGTTTATCAGATTTTAAACTTACCTTGAAATGCTGGTTTAAACTCGGAAGTAAGTAGTGGCGGTGGTAAGGCCAAAAGACACTGTGATCGGAGGTTTCACCCGGAGTTGAGGCATGGCAGAGGTGTTGTTGGACGTGGAGTCCAGGGGTAGAGTGCCCAGGTTAGAGCTCCGTTTAACACCTATTGGGTTTGTAGATCCCGAGATCATTTGAGGCGAGATTTTTCGCGTTTGGCCAGGGTGGGCTAGGCACTTGCGCCTGTTATGGCCAATGCTTGTTGGAGTTGTGGGTCTGGTGACCATCTGAGACGTGATTGTCCTTTGTTAGTTGGAGGTAGGTAGGGTGCTACACCTGTTGTTGCTCCACAGAGAGGCCAAGGTCGTGGTCGTGGACCGTTTTAGCATAGAGATGGTGGGTAGAGAACTGTGGCCCATATTGTTGCTATCCAACCTGAGGGAGGTGGACTGGCTAGGGTGTATGCACACTGAGAGGGTCGCAATGACACCGATGTGATTGTAGGTACTTTTACCTTATAGTCTTTACCATTATATTCATTGGTTGATTTTGGTTCTACCCATTCATACATCTTGAGTGTGCATGCACAATTGCTTGATATATCTGTTGAAATTCTTAATGTGGGTGTTAGAGTGACTAGTTCTCTTGGGGAGACGATCGTGGTTAGAAGGTTGTAGCTTAGGTGTCCGCTGATGGTTCAAGGACATGAGTTTGCCATGGACTTGATGAAGTTGCCATTCCATGGTTTTGATGTGATTTTGGGTATGGATTGGCTAACGGAACATAGAGCTGTGGCAAATTTTGAGACCAAACGGATATCCTTGAGGTTATCAGATGATTTTGAGGTGGTAGTTGTTGGTGAGAATGCTAAGTTCATGTCTAATACTGTTTCACCTTTGGAAGCAAGTCGAATGTTGGATTCTAGATGTCAGGCTTTCTTGGCCTACGTTATGAATCCTGGTTCAAAGGAGTTGAGATTGCAGGATATTCGCACCGTTTGTGAGTTTCTAGAAGAGTTGTCGGGGTTGTCATCAGATTGTGAGGTTGAGTTTGGCATCATGGTCATTGCGGATACGTCACCTGTATCTATTGCTCCCTATCGTATGGCTCCGAAAGTGTTAAAGGAGTTGAAGATGCAACTGCAGGAGGTGCTTGACCGAGGCTTTATTAGACCTAGTATTTCACCGTGGGGTGCACCGGTGTTGTTTGTAAATAAGAAGGATGGTACATTGCGGATGTGTATAGACTATCGGCAACTAAACAAGTTAACGATATAGAACAAGTATCCCTTGCCACGGATTGATAATCTGTTCGATCAGTTCAGGGTTGCCTCGGTGTTTTCTAAGATAGATTTGAGGTTTGGGTACTACCAGTTGAAGGTGAATGAGGTGGATGTGCCCAAGACATCTTTTAGTACGAGGTACGAGCATTATAAGTTTTTGGTGATGCCGTTTGGTTTGACCAATGCACCGACTGCTTTCATGGACATGATGAATCGTATGTTACATGAATTTTTGGACCAGTTTGTGGTTGTGTTTATCGACGATATCCTTGTGTACTCTCATACTGAGGAAGATCATGCTAGACATTTACGGATTGTGCTTCAGATGTTGTTGGCTAATCATCTGTATACCAAGTTAAGCAAATGTGAGTTTAGCTTAGGGAAGTTGTTTTCCTTGGGCATATTGTGTCGGCCGAGGGAATTCGTGTTGATCCACTCAAGGTTGAGGCTGTGATGAGTTGGAAGGTGGCTAAGTCGATGACAGAAGTTAGGAGTTTCCTTGGGTTGGCTGGTTATTTTCGTAGGTTCGTAAAATGGTTCTCTAGTTTGACGGCTTCTTTAACCAAGTTGTTGCAAAAGAATATTCGGTTTGAGTGGTCGCAGGATAGACAGTGAGCTTTTGAAATGTTGAAGGAAGCTTTGACACAAGCTTCAGTGTTGGTTCAACCTAAATCAGGAAAAGGAATTTGTTGTTTATAGTGATATGTCTTATGTTGGGCTTGGTTGCGTGTTGATGCAAGAAGGTAAGGTTGTTGTGTATGCATCTAGGCAGTTGAAGGAGCATGAACGTAATTACCCTACTCATGAACTTGAGCTTACCGCAGTTGTGTTTGCCTTGAAAATCTGGAGGCATTACCTTTATGGCAAGAAGTGTGCAGTTTATACGGATCCTTTGGGGCGAGAAGTGTGTAGTTTATACGGATCACAAAAGTCTGAAGTATTTGTTGTCCCAGAAGGAGCTAAATCTTAGGCAACGAAGGTGGTTAGATTTGCTTAAAGATTATGATCTAACCATTGAGTATCATCCGGGTAAAGCTAAAGTTGTAGAGGATGCTTTGAGTAGGAAGACTGTTGTGGAGTTGAGAGCTATGTTCGCTCAGTTAAGTTGGTCGTGTGATAGTGGATTGTTGGCTGAGTTGTAAGTGAAACCATCCTTGTCGTAGTTGATCAAGGAAAGGCAACCGTATGATAAGAATTCGGTGCCGCATGTGAAGGATATCATGGATGGAAATCCTATGGATTTTCATTTTAATGATGATGAGGTGTTGTGTTTTAAGGGTCGAATCATGGTGCCTAAAGATGATGAGTTGAGGCGTTCCATTCTGACCAAAGCACATGCTAGTCTTTTTTCCATGCATCCCGGTAGTACTAAGATGTATCGTGGGTTGAAGGAAGAGTACTGTTGGGTTGGCCTAAAGAAAGATGTGGCTGATTTTGTTTCTCAATGCATGGTATGTCAGCAGGTGAAGGCTGAACATCAGTTTCCTTCCAGGTTGTTGCAACCGTTGAGGATACCAAAATGGAAGTGGGAAAGAATCACCATGGATTTTGTGTCTGTGTTGCCTTTGACGCCAACTAAAAAGTATTTTGTTTGGGTGATTGTTGATTGGTTTACGAAGTGTGGACATTTTGTGCCAGTGCATACTACGTATACCTTAGACAGGTTGGCCGATTTGTACATCTCTGAGATTGTGCGTTTGCATGGGGTGCTTAAATCCATAGTTTCGGATAGAGATCCGAGTTTCAGGGCAAGGTTTTGGATGTGCTTGCATCGTGCTCTGGGAACTCGTCTAAATTTCAGCACTTCGTATCATCCTCAGTCGGATGGTTAGTCAGAGCGCGTGATTCAGGTTCTCAAGGATTTGTTGAGATGTTGTATTATTGAATTCCAGGGAATGTGAGAGAAGCAATTGCCATTGGTGGAGTTTGCTTATAATAACAATTACTAGGTAGTATACATATGGCACCGTATGAGTTGTTGTTTGGAAGGAGGTGTCGTACGCCCGTATGTTGGGCTGAAGTTGGGGAGAAGCACCTTTCCTTACCTAATGTATTGAAGGGCACGAATAAGAAAGTTAAGTTGATATGTGAACGCTTGAAAGCGGCCTCGGATCATCAGAAATCCTACGCGGATTTGAGACGTAGGGATATGGAGTATGTTGTTGAAGACCGAGTGTTTTTGAAGGTATCGCCTTGGAAAAAGGTGATACAGCTTGGGCGAAAAGGAAAGCTTAGCCCGAGATTTATTGGACCATACGAGGTTGTTGAGCGTGTGGGTCCTGTTGCTTACCGCTTGAGATTATCTCCTGAGTTGGAGACTGGACCTATCTTATGATGAAGAACTAGTAGAAGTTCTTGATACCAGCAGTAAGGTTTTGTGTGGCAAGACAGTCGAGCTTGTTAAGGTGTTATGGAGGCACCGCAATGTGAAGCAGGTCACGTGAGAACGCAAGTCGGATATATTGGAACAGTTTCCGCACCTGTTTCCTATAGGTAATATTTCGACGATGAAATTTCTTAAGTGGGGGAGAGTTGTAACGACCCGATTTTGGGCCTAGTAGTTTTGTGGCTTGTTAGACGGTCTAGTGGACCAGATTAGGGATTCGAGATTCGAGTCAGATTCGGGATTCTTATATTTTTCGGTAAGATAAAAATATGGAAAATGACTAAAAATTATATTTTAATAAATGATTATTATTGGTGAAAATAATTTTGGAAAATGGGTTTTGGAAATGTGACATTTTGGTTAATGAAAAAAATGCAATTTTTGAAAACTGTTTTTAAAGTGACTAAAATGAAAAGGGACAAATTCTTAGAATCCTTAAGGAGCTATTGTACCAAGTTTTTGCTGGTGATTTGTCCCTTTAATTAAATCATTTTAAAAGGGAGTTGGTTATTAAAGTTAGTTATTTGCTTTTAAAGAAAATTCACGTAATTTTTTCCTAAACTTTTTCTCTCAACTTTTTTTCTGCCAAACACTCAGAATTTCATCAAAATCCAGAGGTGAGATATCCTTTTTACATAGTTTATTTATTTAAACTTGATTCTTTAACTTTGTTTTACAAAATCTCATTGAAATCTTATGTTTTCTTAGCTTCAAACAAGCCAATTGAGGGAGAAATCACACAATAGGGGTAAAGTTCGTGATCTACTCTATTGAATGGTTCTTTATTGATATTCCCAAGTGCTTGATCCTTGATTTATGGTTTATAATCTAATTTAATGTTTTTATATTGAATTAATTGATTTATTTGGGTGAAATTGATGAAATAGAGAAACATTCAAATTGAATCTAATTTCTAGTGTTATGGATTGAGTTTAAACACATTTTTGGATATATAATAATGTTGATAAGTCTATTTTGTTATTGGAATCCCTGAATCTTTAATTGTTAAGGTTGCTAGAAGTGTATTTTTGTGATGTTGTGTGGTTGCTAGAAGTATTTGGATGTGTTAATTCTATTTTTGAGTGTTAATTGATGATTATGGAAGTGTTAGATTGTTAGGTTGTGGCTGGGTTGTGTTTGGAAAGGATTAGATGATGATTTCAGTTGTTGTGGTTGGGTAATTTTGAGAGGATTGTGGAAGTCTTTGAGGATTTGTTGTTGTAGTGTTTTGAATGCATTGAGATGCATTAATTCTTTGTTGTAATATGGTTAAAATAGGGGAGGTTGATCGATAAGTGATCGGTGAAGTTTTGGAGGCTTCAGACGCTTAATTTCGTGTCGGTGAATTGAGGTTTTGCGTGTCGGTGAATGAGAACGTGGATTCTAGCTTTAGAATGTTTTAAAGGTGGTTTATGGGAGTTTAAACTTAACTTGAAATGATGGTTTAAACTCGGAAGTAAGTAAATGTGGTTTTTCTCTCTCGGTCATGCTAGATTGAAATGGTTTTATGCACTTATCTCGTATTACATGTTACCTATTGTTTAAGCATATTTTAAAGTAAATGAGATATTGTTTTTGAGCATGAAATGCTGAAGGATGCACATGGTAAGTGATCCTTGTAAGTATATGGTTTATACTTGTGGTTTAAAGCATGGTTGTTACTTTGGAAAATGGTTTGGTTTAATGCTTGTTAAAAACAGTGCGGTAAATGGTTAATTATATTGGCAAGTGATGTGGTTTTAAAATTGTTATTGGATATACTTGATCGGCCATAGGATTGATAGTGCACTATAATAAGTCGCCTTGGGTGTTGAAGGGTCTAGATCTGTGTACCGAAAACTCCATCCAAGTACCCTAATGGTAGAGGGGTTTTATAGTACCGTATACTCCTATTAGTTGATTAAGCATCTAATTGAGGTATGGGGGTTGGTGTCCCCGTGGGTTGAAAGTGTACCCGGTTGTTAGGTACCGCCTTTGTGATTGTATCGCTATTCCGGTCAAGATGGCTTGAAGTGTTGGGTAAACACTTTTTGAATACGTGTATCCGATGAACTCTTTTGTTAAATGAACTTGGTTAATGGTCACTTGTGAGCCAATATAATTTTTGATGTATTGTTGGAAAGTTTATGCTGTATAAGGTGCTTTGTACATGTTTACTCTTTAAGCTTTGCATATGGTTGTTATGCATGGGAAGGCTTAAATTGAGGTTGAGCAATAGGACTTGATGTTGGTTAATGATACATGTTGCATATGGTTTAATATGCTGGTTTTAAAGATGTTAAGTGCATGTTTTAAAGGCATGATAATGTTTTTAAAGGATGTTTGAAATGACTTTTAATATAATTTTGAGAAATGGTTTCAATACATTGATGGTGTGTTGTTTTTGAGCACTCCTCACTAAGCCTAGTGTGCTTACGCTCTCTTTGTCCATCAATGCAGAGAATTAAAAGCTTTGAAGGTAGCGGGAAGCAAGGGATCAGAACAAGACTTGGTAACCAAAGTATGTTTGAACTAGACTATAAGTAATAAGGGAAATGGGGATTTTCGTTGTTATTTGGGAGATGTTTTGTTGAGCTCCATGTTTGAGCAAGTTTGTCTTGTTGCTCTTGGGTTGTAATTGGCCTTTATGGTTTGGTTTTGGTGATGGTTTGAAGTTTCATGTTTTACTTGGTTGGTTAACTAGGTTGCATGCCTGTAGATTTACATTTGATGCAAAGTGCCATGAAACGATGTTGAATCTGTTATGTAATGTTGTGGTTGGATTTTAGGTTATGTTGGTTGAATGTTAGGGGCATGTTAGAATGTTTTGGCAAGGTTGAAAGCATGTTAAACCAGCTAAAAATAACATTACAGGCCCATGCGTACCGATACGTGGGGGACCGTATCATTACGGCTAGGCGAATTTAGGCACTTAGGATCGGTACGGGTATGTGCGTACTGGTACGGATAAGCCATTTAAGCTTGGCGTAGTGGTACGGGACAAGGCGTATCAATACGGGAACTCATTACTGGAAGGTTGCTTTTTGGGAAAAACCTATGTACTGATATAGTGAAGGCTCGTACTAGTACGATATTAATATTTTTGCAAGCTAATGTGGCATACCGATACGGTACACAGTGTATCAGTATGAGTGGATACTCCGTATCTGTACGGCTGTGATCGTACCGATACCCGTGGCTGTTAATTATGTTAATGTCATGGAAAAGAAGATCTGTATCCTTGCGTTTTGGTCCCTAAATTCTGTCGTTGCAATTGAACAAGATCGGATGATCATTTTGAGCTAAATTTTGACGTGTAAGCATGTAACCTATCAATTAAAGGATGGTAACTTAAAAGTGGGCTATCTCCTCGTAATTTCTAGAAATTGCAATTTGGTCCTTAAATTACAATTGTATTCAATTGGATGTCAATTTGATGCTCGATTGAGTTGAGTTATCACTTGTTATCTATATGAACATATAGAGATTTAATTATACATCTAGACATGATAAAAATTTCGGTCTTGCGACAAGGCTGGGTCGAGGGGGTTACATTTGGTGGTATCAGAGCCAAGTTTGCGATAGTTGGGAGTTGGTTTGATTGTTGTGATGCTATTGTGAACTGTTATCTGATGTTTAATATGCACGGTGATTGCTTTATGCCATGTTTGGGGGAAATTTGGGAAATCCATTGCCCTATTATTATAGTCTGAAATGTTATGATTTTGAAATGGAAGTCTTGGATCGTTGCTTGAAGCTGGCCTAATTGTTTCATATTTGAATGATTATCATGCCTTAGATATATTGTTAGCATGATGGGACCGAGGAGAGAGTTGTGATCTGGTATGGTTGCTACTACCACTAGGAAGAAGGTTGAGGAGAATGTTATACCTCCTAGAGGGTTGCCACCGCCCCCACCTAATCCACTTGAGGTAGTGGAGGAAGTAACACTTGTTCCAGCTGGGCCAAGGATGGGTGATATGGTGCCGTTTATTCAAGCCATGACCGGTGCTTTTCAGGCAGCAGTTGCGGGTGTTCATGTACCGGCACCACCAGTGGTTGGGTAGGGTTTACCCCTAGAGTGCTTTCGCAGTTTGGGCGGAGTTGAGTTCCGAGGTTTGTAACCTGAGGCTTTTGAAGGATGGTTGGCCAGTACTGAGAGGATACTGGCTAGATGGGCTGTTCTGATGCCCGTAAGCTAGGTTGTGTTGTGTCCCTGTTACAGGGTGATGCGTATACGTGGTAGACTACCACAATATCTAGTATGGAGACCGAGATGTAACCTGGGAGTTCTTTTGTGGTACTTTTCGAAAGAAGTACCTGAGAGTCCGATATCAAGATGATAGGAAGCGTGATTTCATGACTTTGGTGAAGGGCAGTATGTCTGTTGCTGAGTACGAGGTGCAGTTCGTGAGGTTGAGCCAATATGTACTTGAGTTAGTTCCTGATGAACGTATGCCATGTGATCGTTTCTACTACGAGCTTGTGCAGGAGGTTAAGACATACATGCTTGCTGCTGAGTATACAGATTTTGATGTGTTGATTTCGTGAGCTAAGGATGTTGAGTAGAATCTGGGTATGGCTTCTGGGTCTCAGGGCATTAGCTCTGGTAAGAGAGCGGCTGATTCCAGTAGTGGCGGTGGTAAGGCCAAGAGACACTGTGATCGGAGGTTTTGGCCAGAGCTGAGGCATGACAGAGGTGTTGTTGGATGTGGAGTCTAGGGGTAGAGTGCCCAAGTTAGAGCTCAGTGTAACACCTATTTGGTTTGTGGATCCCGAGATCATTTAAGGCGAGATTTTTTGCGTTTGGCCAGGGTGGGTAAGGAACTTGCGCCTATTATGGCCAATGCTTGTTGGAGTTGTGGGTCTGGTGACCATCTGAGACGTGATTTTCCTTTGTTGGTTAGAGGTGTGTAGGGTGTTGCACCTGTTGTTGCTCCACAAAGAGGCCAAGGTCGTAGTCATGGACCGTTTTAGCGTAGAGATGGTGGGCAGAGAACTATGGCCCATATTGTTGCTATCTAGCCTGAGGGAGGTGGACTGGCTAGGGTGTATGCACACTGAGAGGGTCGCAATGACACCGATGTGATTGTAGGTACTTTTACCTTATAATCTTTACCATTATATTCGTTGGTTGATTCTGGTTCTACCCATTCATACATCTTGAATGTTCATGCATAATTGCTTGATATATTTGTTGAAATTCTTAATGTGGGTGTTAGAGTGACTAGTTCTCTTGGGGAGACGATCGTGGTTAGAAGGTTGTAGCGTAGGTGTCCGCTGATGGTTCAAGGACATGAGTTTGCCATGGACTTGATGAAGTTTCCATTCCATGGTTTTGATGTGATTTTGGGTATGGATTGGCTAATGGAACATAAAGTTGTGACAGATTTTGAGACCAAACAGATATCCTTGAGGTTATCAAATGATTTTGAGGTGGTAGTTGTTGGTGAGAATGCTAAGTTCATGTCTAATGTTGTTTCAGCTTTGGAAGCAAGTCGAATGTTGGATTCTAGATGTCAGGCTTTCTTGGCCTACATTATGAATCCTGGTTCAAAGGAGTTGAGATTGTAGGATATTCGCACCGTTTGTGAGTTTCCAGGTGTTTTTCTAGAAGAGTTGTCGGGGTTGCCATCAGAATGTGAGGTTGAGTTTGGCATCATGGTCATTGCGGATACGGCACCTGTATCTATTGCTCCGCATCGTATGGCTCTGAAAGTGTTAAAGGAGTTGAAGATGCAACTGCAGGAGGTGCTTGACCGAGGCTTTATTAGACCTAGTATTTCACCGTGGGGTGCACCAGTGTTGTTTGTAAATAAGAAGGATGGTATATTGCGGATGTGCATAGACTATCGGCAACTAAACAAGTTAACGATATAGAACAAGTATCCCTTGCCACGGATTGATAATCTGTTCGATCAGTTCAAGCTTGCCTCGATGTTTTCTAAGATAGACTTGAGGTTTGGGTACTACCAGTTGAAGGTGAATGAGGTGGATGTGCCCAAGATAACTTTTCGTACGAGGTACGGACATTATAAGTTTTTGGTGATGCCGTTTGGTTTGACCAATGCACCGGCTGCTTTCATGGACATGATGAACCGTATGTTACATTAGTTTTTGGACCAGTTTGTGGTTGTGTTTATCGACGATATCCTTGTATACTCTCATACTGAGGAGGATCATGATAGACATTTGCGGATTGTTCTTCAGATGTTGTTGGCTAATCAGCTGTATACCAAGTTAAGCAAATGTGAGTTTAGCTTAGGGAAGTTGTTTTCCTTGGGCATGTTGTGTCGGCTGAGGGAATTCGTGTTGATCTGCTCAAGGTTGAGGCTGTGATGAGTTGGAAGGTGCCTAAGTCGATGACAGAAGTTAAGAGTTTCCTTTGGTTGGCTGGTTATTTTCGTAGGTTCGTAAATGGGTTCTCTAGTTTGACGGCTCCTTTAACCAAGTTGTTGCAAAAGAATGTTCAGTTTGAGTGGTCGCAGGATAGACAACGAGCTTTTGAAATGTTGAAGGAAGATTTGACACGAGCTTCAGTGTTGGTTCAACCTAAATCAGGAAAAGGAATTCGTTGTTTATAGTGATGTGTCTTATGTTGGGCTTGGTTGCGTGTTGATGCAAGAAGGTAAGGTTGTTGTGTATGCATCTAGGCAGTTGAAGGAGCATGAACGTAATTACCCTACTCATGAACTTGAGCTTACCGCAATTGTGTTTGCCTTGAAAATCTGGAGGCATTACCTTTATGGTGAGAAGTGTGCAGTTTATACGGATCCTTTTATGGCGAGAAGTGTGTAGTTTATACGGATCACAAAAGTCTGAAGTATTTGATGTCCCAGAAGGAGCTAAATCTTAGGCAACGAAGGTGGTTAGATTTGCTTAAAGATTATGATCTAACCATTGGGTATCATCCGGGTAAAGCTAACGTTGTAGCGGATGCTTTGAGTAGGAAGGCTGTTGTGGAGTTGAAAGCTATGTTAGCTCGGTTAAGTTGGTCGTGTGATGGTGGATTGTTGAATGAGTTGTAAGTGAAACCATCATTGTCGTAGTTGATCAAGGAAAGGCAACCGTATGATAAGAGTTCGGTGCCGCATGTGAAGGATATCATGGATGGAAATCCTACGGATTTTCATTTTAATGATGATGGGGTGTTGTGTTTTAGGGGTTGAATCGTGGTGCCTAAAGATGATGAGTTGAGGCGTTCCATTCTGACCAAAGCATATTCTAGTCCTTTTGCTATGCATCCCGGTAGTACTAAGATGTATCGTGGGTTGAAGGAAGAGTACTATTGGGTTGGCTGAAGAAAGATGTGGCTGATTTTGTTTCTCAATGCATGGTATGTCAGCGGGTGAAGGCTAAACATCAGTTTCCTTCCAGGTTGTTGCAACCGTTAAGGATACCATAATGGAAGTGGGAAAGAATCACCATAGATTTTGTGTATGTGTTGCCTTTGACGCCGACCAAAAAGTATTTTGTTTGGGTGATTGTTGATTGGTTTACGAAGTGTGGACGTTTTGTGCCAGTGCATACTACGTATACCTTAGATAGGTTGGCCGATTCGTACATCTTTAAGATTGTGCGTTTGCATGGGGTGCTTAAATCCATAGTTTCGGATAGAGATCCGAGTTTCAGGGTAAGGTTTTGGTTGTGCTTGCATCGTGCTCTGGGAACTTGTCTAAATTTCAGCACTTCGTATCATCCTCAGTCGGATGGTCAGTCAGAGCTCGTGATTCAGGTTCTCAAGGATATGTTGAGATGTTGTATTATTGAATTCCAGGGAGTGTGAGAGAAGCAATTGCCATTGGTGGAGTTTGCTTATAATAACAATTACTAGGTTGGTATACATATGGCACCGTATGAGGCGTTGTATGGAAGGAGGTGTCGTACTCCCGTATGTTGGGCTGAAGTTGGGGAGAAGCACCTTTCCTTACCTGATGTATTGAAGGGAACGAATAAGAAAGTTAAGTTGATATGTGAACGCTTGAAAGCGGCTTCGGATCGTCAGAAATCCTACGCGGATTTGAGGCGCAGGGATATAGAGTATGTTGTTGAAGACCGAGTGTTTTTGAAGGTATCGCCTTGGAAAAGGTGATACAGCTTGGGCGAAAAGGGAAGCTTAGCCCGAGATTTATTGGACCATACGAGGTTGTTGAGCGTGTGGGTCCTATTGCTTACCTCTTGAGGTTACCTCCTGAGTTGGAGAGGATTCATGATGTGTTTCATGTTTCAATGTTGCGGAGGTATCGGTCGGATCCCTCGCATGTTATGCCAGTGGAGGATATTGAGTTGAGACTGGACCTATCTTATGATGAAGAACTAGTAGAAGTTCTTGATACTAGCAGTAAGGTTTTGTGTGGCAAGACGGTCGAGCTTGTTAAGGTGTTATGGAGGCACCGCGATGTTTTGTGGCTTGTTAGACGGTCTAGTGGACCGGATTAGGGATTCGAGATTCGAGTCGGATTCAGGATTCTTATATTTTTCGGTAAGATAAAAATATGGAAAAATGACTAAAAATTATATTTTAATATATGATTATTATTGGTGAAAATAATTTTGAAAAATGGGTTTTGGAAATTTGACATTTTGGTTAATGAACAAAATGCAGTTTTTGAAAACTGTTTTTAAAGTGACTAAAATGAAAATGGTCAAATTCTTAGAATCCTTAAGGAGCTATTTTACCAAGTTTTTGCTGGTGATTTCTCCCTTTAATTAAATAATTTTAAAAGGTAATTGGTTATTAAAGTTAGTTATTTGCTTTTAAAGAAAATTCACGTAACTTTTTCCTAAACTTTTTCTCTCAACTTTTTTTTCTACCAAACAATCAGAATTTCATCAAAATCCAGAGGTGAGAGATCATTTTTACTTAGGTTATTGATTTAAACTTGATTCTTTAACTTTGTTTTACAAAATCTCATTGAAATCTTATGTTTTCTTAGCATTAAACAAGCCAATTGAGGGAGAAATCACACAATAGGGGTAAGGTCCATGATCTCCTCTATTAAATGGTTCTTTATTGATATTTCCAAATGTTTGATCCTTGATTTATGGTTTATAATCTGATTTGATGTTTTTATATTGAATTAATTGATTTATTTGGGTGAAATTGATGAAATAGAGAAAGATTCGAATTGAATCTGATTTCTAATTGTTTAGGTTGCTAGAAGTGTGTTTTTGTGGTGTTGTGGTGGTTGTGCGGTTGCTGGAAGTATTTGGATGTGAAAATTCTATTTTTGAGTGTTAATTGATGATTATGGAAGTGTTAGATTGTTAGGTTGTGGCTGGGTTGTGTTTGGAAAGGATTAGATGACGATTTCGGTTGTTGTGGTTGTGTAATTTTGAGAGGATTGTGGAAGTCCGTGAGGATTTGTTGTTGCAGTGTTTTGATGCATTGAGATGCATTAATCCTCTGTTGCAATGTGGTTAAAACAAAGGAGGTTGATTCAGAAGTGATCGGTGAAGCTTTAGAGGCTTCAGACGCTTGATTTCGTATCGACGAATTTAGGTTTCGCGTATCGGTGAGTGAGAACATGGATTCCAGCTTTGGAATGTTTTAAAGGTGGTTTATGAGAGTTTAAACATAGCTTGAAATGCTGGTTTAAACTCAGAAGTAAGTAAATGTGGTTTTTCTCTCTCGGTCGTGCTAGATTGAAATGGTTTTATGCACTTGTTTTGCATTACATGTTACCTATTGTTTAAGCATGTTTTAAAGTACATGAGCTACTGTTTTTGAGCATGAAATGCTGAAGGATGCACATGGTAAGTGATCATTGTAAGTATATTGTTTATACTTGTGGTTTAAAGCATGGTTGTTGCTTTGGAAAATGGTTTGGTTTAATGCTTGTTAAAAACAGTGAGGTAAATGGTAAATGGTTAATTATATTGGCAAGTGATGTGGTTTTAAAATTGTTATCGGATATAGTTGGTCCTCCATAGGATTGATAGTGCACTATAATAAGTCGCCTTGGGTGTTGAGGGGTTTAGATCCGTGTACCGAAAACTCCATCAAAGTACCCTAATGGTGTAGGGGTTTTACAGTACCGTATACTCCCGTTAGTGGATTAAGCATATAACCGAGGTAAGGGGGTTGGTGTCCTCGTAGGTTGAAAGTGTACCCGGTTGTTAGGTACCGCGATTGTGATTGTATCGCTATTCCGGTTGAGATGTCTTGAAGTGCTGGATAAACACTTGTTGAATCTGTGTATCCGATGAACTCTTTTGGTAAATGAACTTGGTTAATGGCCACTTGTGAGCTAATATAATTGTTGATGTATCATTGGAAAGTTTTTTTGTATAAGGTGCTTTGTACATGTTTACTCTTTAAGCTTTGCATATGGTCGCTATACATGGGGATTTCCGTTGCTATTTGGGACAAGACTTGGTAACCAAAGTATGTTTGAACTAGACTATAAGTAATAAGGGCAATGGGGATTTCCGTTGTTATTTGGGAGATGTTTTATTGAACTCCCTGTTTGAGCAAGTTTGTCTTGTTGCTCTTGGGTTGTAATTGGCCTTTATGGTTTGGTTTTGGTGATGGTTTGAAGTTTCATGTTTTACTTGGTTGGTTAACTAGGTTGCATGCCTATAGATTTACATTTGATGCAAAGTGCCATGAAACGATGTTGAATCTGTGATGTAATGTTGTGGTTGGATTTTAGGTTATGTTGGTTGTATGTTAGGGGAATGTTAGAATGTTTTGGCAAGGTTAAAACTAGCTAAAAATGACATTACAGGCCCAAGCGTACCGATACGCGGGGGACCGTATCTGTACGACTAGGCGAATTCGGGCAATTAGGATCGGTATGGGTATGTGCGTACCGGTACAGATAAGCCATTTAAGCTTGGCGTACCGGTACGGGATAAGGAGTATCGGTACGAGAACTCATTACTGGAAAGTTGCTTTTTGGGAAAAACCTGTGTACCGAAACAGTGAAGGCTCGTATCGGTACGGTATTAATATTTTTGCAAGCTGACGTGGCGTACCGATATAGTACATAGTGTACAGGTACGGGTGGCTACTCCATATTGGTACGGCTGTGATCGTACTAGTACTGGTGGCCGTTAATTCTGTTAATGTCATGGAAAGGAAGTTCTGTATCCTTGCCTTTTGGTCCCAGAATTCTATGGTTGCAATTGAACAAGATCGGATGATCTTTTTGAGCTGAATTTTGACGTGTAAGCATGTAACCTATCTAATTAAAGGATGGTAGCTTAAAAGTGGGCTAAGTCCTCATAATTTCTAGAAATTGCAATTTGGTCCTTAAATTGCAATTATATTCAATTGGATGTCAATTTGATGCCTGATTGAGTTGAGGTTTCACATGTTGTCAGTATGAACATGTAGGGATTTAATTATGCATCTAGACAAGATAAAAAAAAATGGACGTGTTTTGGGTTGTATCTTCGCGGTTTACTTCGGTTAACCTAACGTTGCTCTCTCAGTTCGAACTTGCAACTAGGACGGGTCGATGGGGTTGCATCAAATTCATGGTATAGACTATGATGAAACCTTTTATCATGTTGCTATGTTTAAATCCATCCGGGTCTTACTTGCAATAGCTATATTTTATGATTATGAGATCTAGTAAATGGATGTTAAAACCGCTTTCCTTAATGGGAAACTAGATAAGAATGTGTACATGACATATCCTAGAGGTTTTGTCGATCCAAAAGATGTTAAAAATATGCAAGCTGCAAAGGTCCATTTATGGATTAAAACAAGCTTCTCGAAATTGGAATCTTCATTTTAATGATGAAATCAAAGAGATTGGTTTTATCAAAAATGAAGATGGGCCATGTGTTTTCAAGAAAATTAGTGGGAGCATTGTCATATTCTTGATACTGTATGTGGATGACATACTGATAATAGGAAATGACATACCTAGCTTATAGTCTGTAAAGACTTGGCTAGGAAAATGTTTTCCCATGAAAGACTTGGGTAAGTCAACATACATATTATGAGTCAAGATCTATAACGATAGATCAAACGACTCCTAGGACCACGTCAAAATACATACATAGATAAAGTATTGAAAAGATTCAGTATGACAGAATCCAAAATGGGATTCTTACCTGTGAGACATAGAATTTCACTCTCAAAGGAAATGTGTCCTTCAATACCTCAAGATAAAGAGCGCATGAGTAAGATTCTATAAGCTTTAGCAATTGGAAGTATCATGTATGCTATGCTATATACTTATCCAAATGTTTCATACGCTTTAAGTATGGAAAGTTAGTATCAGGTAGATCCCCGTGAAGGTCATTGGGTCGCAGTTAAAAACATCCTGAAGTACTTAAGAAGAACTAAGGATACATTCCTTATATACAGAGATGAGGAAGAGCTAAGTATAAAAGGTTATACTGATACCAGCTTTCAAACTGATAAGGATGATTCATGATCACAATTGGGTTTTGTGTTCTGCCTTAATGGAGACGTTGTGAGCTAGAAATGTTCAAAGTAAGATACAATAGTTGATTCTAGTATAGAAGCCGAGTTATCAAATGCTATAGATCTGCGTTGTGATAACAACAGAGTTATCACGCAAACAAAAGAACCTAGATCTCACCAACGATTCAAACACATACTTAGGCATTACCATTTCATCTGAGAAATCATAGATCAAGGAGATGCAAAAATAGAGTACCAACAGATGATAACATTGTTGATCCACTAATGAAGCCTTTGACGTAGCAAAAACATGATCACAACACTAAATCACTTGGTATCAGATACATGAGTGATTGCTCTTAGTGCTAGTGGGAGATTGTTATAGTATGCCCAAAGACCAATCATAAGATGATTGTAAATGAAATTTGTTTTACCTTGTTTATTAATACAAAGGCATTGCCATTATTATTTCAGTTACTATTCTGCGTTCATAAATAAGCTAAATTATAATAAAGCCCCTAGAATAACATAGTTATTCTTAAATGTCTTTAGTCGAGTATCTTTGTGGGCATGGACAATAAGATGCATTTAAGACTAATGTGTAGTTGATTGATGACAAAGTGTTGTCATTGACATGGAGATGTCAAAATTAATACATTAGTATGTGTTAGAGACCGACATACTGGACTGACCCGCTATGAGCATGTTTCTTGGATTATTATGTGACAATCACAAACACTACTCGTAGTGATAACTACATGTATGACCTTCATACTTGAGATCATCATTATCTTAACATCGTGAGTTACATATTTTGATATAGTCAAACGTGTGTCTTAAGTGACTACACTATAAAGACTGATATTGGATATGTCACAATCTATATAGTGGGATATGATTGATCAAGATAGTATTTGTCCCTCCTACATAATATGAGTAATATCATAGGCCACTTGATTGATTGAGACTAGAAATGCATGGCCATGATCAAATAAGTTGATATGAGATATCATAGTTATTCGTTTATAAAAGTCTACTCAAGATATCAAGAAATATTAGATGGACTATACAAGTGTAACTGTTCCACGACTTGTGTCCAATCTAGATATAAAAGACAAAAGGATGTAATACATGAAAATAGTTACTCACGAAGAGGTTATGTTGAATCATGATTTCATGTAACTTAGGTGACAATGACATATTGGTAGATGTCACTCATTGTTTGCAATATTATAAGTGTTCTAATATTTACTACTAACGTACAAGAACCTACAAGGTCACACCTATGGTTGAAATGAGCATATATTAAACGAATTATATATATAAAAATTTGTTGTACATGAATTTTGCTAATTTAATATAGATATTAGATATATATATATATAATTTAACTATTGGATAAATATTAAAAGAAAATAATTGTTGTAATTATGACTCTTTTAATATATATACATAATATATTTCGATTTAAATTAATATATATATATATTGAAATCCTAATATGAGTTGAATTAGGATTACGAAGGCTATATAAAGGCATGAAAGATCTAACCATCATTATTGGTTTTTGGAAAAGCCCTCTAAATAATTTAGAGAGTTTTATATGCTCGTTTCAACTAGGTGAACCAAGTAAAGGCCAGAACGTTATCGTTGAGGCTTAGGAATCAACATCGTAGAATCGTGATTGGATATCTATCTTCTCCAAATTTAGAATTCCAGATTTTAAACGGGTAATTATTTACCCTTATTCACCCCGATTCGTTCCTTGTATCACCAGATAATTTTTTCGCTGCGCCATGGGGTGTACCGGCATGACCCAACAATTTAGTACAAAACGACACCATTTTGTTGGAGGCAAAATAATAAAACCCATGAACTTAAGGGGGTTTGAACACAGGACCTTCATATGCAAAAGGTAAGCTTTAACCACTAAACTAACATAAATTATGTAAGGTTTGGGCTTAGGTTTCGGGGGTTGGTTTACGATTTATAGTTTTTTATATATTATTTATAATATAAATATATTATTATCATGAATATTTTGGGCGCTTTTTTAAAAATAATATATTTATATTGTAATTAATTTATAAAAATATATAAATAATAGTTTTATTTATATACATTGATATATATGTAAATAATACATTTTATATTATTTATATATTAATATTATTTATAGTATTATTTTTTATAAAATAATTTGATTGAACCAAATGGATAAGTTTATATCATTTAAATCAAAATATATTATTTTTATATATTATTTATAATATAAATATATTATTTATAATTTTTTAGGTTTTTAAAAAATAATATATTTATATTATAAATAATATATAAAAAATCATAAACCCCAAACTACAAACACTAAGATTTGGGGTTTAGGGCTGTGGTTTAAATTTTAGGGTTTATGGTTTTAAATAATTGTTTATAATATAAATATATTATTTATATGAATAGTTTGGGTTTTTAAATAATATATTTATATTATAAAAATATATATAATATAAATATATATATATTTACTTATATATATCGGTAAATATGTAAATAATATATTTTGTATTATTATTATTATTTATAGTATTATTTATTTCATAAAATAATTTAAATTAATCTCAAGTGTAGTTTGACTTATATAATATTTGTGATAAAATATTACATAATTTCATATTGGTTTAGTGGTTAAGGCTTATTTTTTTATGTGAAGGTCCTAAGTTCAAATCTTCCAAATGCGTAAGTTTATTATTTTCCTTCAACAAAACGCCGTTTTTTGTTGCTAAATTAGGCTTCAAAACAGTTTCACCAAAATGACGTCGTATTAGATTTGAACATTTTTAAAGTTTGGCGACGTTTTCGAGTCAATTGAAATAGTTTAGTGAATTTGTTTTAGTTTACTCTTATCCTTAATATGATTCATAAGACGTGCATGTCGTTTTCATAGGGTTTAAGGCGTGCATGTATGTGTGTGCGTGAAATGATCCTCAAACGCTCTCAATTTTTCTCCCTCCTCTTTTTAGTTTTCAAACTCGCCGTCGCCGTGAAATAGGAAACTACTGGTCGCAGGCCGGCACATGGTCTTTTAGCCTCCTTTTGGTTAGTATTGATACCGAATGATCCCCGAGAGATCCTAGGCCACAACCATGATCTCTGGTTCTATCAAAACTTCCATCACTGCTCCCTTTATTGTGCTCGTATTTTCACAAACCTTGAGGGTTCTATCCCCACTGGACAAAGGCGATGTCCCCTGCTCATCTGTAAACTTCTGTTATGGCTGCTGTTAAGGGACTGTTGCCTTTACTGGAAATGCTTTCAACTTTTCTCCATTCCTTTTTCCTTTCTAGTTTTCACTCTCACTGCCATTGCGAGAATGGAAACTACTGGTCGCCGGCTGGCACGTGGCCTTTTAGCCTTATTTTTGCTACTATTGGTTACGATTGATCCCTGGGAGATCTATGGCTACCGCCATGATCGTAGATTTTATTCAACCTTTAATCACTACGGTAGACAGCTGTTATGGGACTGCCTTTTGCTATATAGCTTAAAACTTTCTTCTCCCCGATGGTTGTAAAGGGACGTTCTCCTTGTTTATTTTACTTTTTTTACATTCTGGTTAATTAATCTCCTTCATGTCTCAGGTGGTCTCAATTTCAGGGTTTCCATCCTACTACGGTTCAATAGTCTTTCCATTTACATTGGTGACCATTGCTAGAGACTGGCGGTGCGTGCAACCAAACGAGATTGGCCGAGTTTTCCTCCTTTGGACTTTACTTTAATTTTAAATTTAAATTCCATATTTATCTTGGACTCTATCCATTATCCCCCTAGTTTGTTTTTTGATAATTCTCTTCCTTTGTCTTTTAATTTATTTAACTCCCTTTTATTTGGTTTTTTACATGCATGTACTGCGTCATCTCATGCAATTTTTTAGCAGGTTTAATATCTTTATTTTTGGACCACGTCCCTTGTTTCCCTCGCCAACGTATTTGCTCGTCTTGCGAGTCTTTCCCATTCATCTATTTCCTTGGCACGTCATCCTCTTTTTGTAGAGGCTATTTATTTGGGTTCTCCTCTTCGCATGTCTCACATTGCTCCTCTGCCCTTACATCTAGCATTACAATTTTTGTAACACCCCATTCCCAGTCTAGTAGAAATCCAGGTCAGAATATGTTACAGAGAATGATACGGTATTAGGTGTGATAATTTCTTTAATAATCGGAGATTTGATGGAAAATCAATAAGCAATACAGTGCAATATTCAAAACAATGAGGTAGGTATTTCAATAAGATACTGAATTGCAAAATTTTGGGCTAATCTTAAACTTTTACAAGTTTAGGGGCTAAACTATAATTTTGATAAATTAAGGGTCCATTTTAAAAATTAAACCTACCACAATGTAATTTGAGTTATAGACAGTGTATCTGTAAATTTTCATATCGATCGGAGTTCATTTACTAGCTTAATTTAACCTTACAAGATTTAGTGACCAAATTGTAAAGTTCCAGAATTCATTTTAAACCTTATTAACAGATTTAATGGTATGCCTTAGCTGAGTTCGGTAAGTTAGTTATTGCAATATAGGGGAAGTACCGATACGAGTCTTACCGTATCGGTACGCTATAGTTGTTTGATATTAAGGTTCGTTTCGATACAAATAAAGATTGTTTCGGAACACTATGCGTACCGATACGGGATATCGATAAGTCAATGGCCGATAAAAAGATTACAATACACTTAACTCGTACCGATATAGGGTATCGAAACATGATGCCTTAATTCACTATTTCAAAACTTAGTGACGAAAGAGAGTACCGATACGCCTATGGCCATATCGGTACAAGGCCAATTATACAAGGAAGGGATTAGTATGTCTATACCCGTACCGATTCCCAGCTATAATTCCAAATTCTAGATTCAAAAGCCCGTACTGATACGGATCAAGCCATATCGGTATACTCTTTAACCTGGGTCAAATTATGCAAGCCCGTACCGATACGCTACCACTTGTATCGATACGGTAGGGTCTGTAATGACAATTTTATCTGGTTTATTAGCCATTTACCCAACCAAACCTTAGCTAAATTCAATGAAATTTTACCAGTAAGTTTGTTTAGCCTAAATCGATTAGCATGTCAAATTTTTGGATCAATTGAATCTGTTTACTATGTTTTCCCCAAATTAGGCCAAATATGCATTTTTGCCCATTTTTACCCCATTTCTAAAGTCCCAATTAGGCCATCAAAATAAACCAAAAGCACACATGACATACATGCATCCAAAAGGCCAAAAGTGACTTATGCAATCATTATGCCACCCTCCTAGGAGTTTGTAGGATTAACATACTTTACTATAACTACTCTAGCGACTTGCCAAAACCTTCCAAACCTCGATCTCCAACTCAAAACCTTGCTAACCTAAAATGCAAGGAAAATGAATGCATTATGCATACTTTGCCTAGTGAGGTAGTCACAAATGATACAAATTGCAATGAATGCATCAATACCATGCTTCAATAACATCGATAGCAATAATATAACAATATGTACCAATGAGCTCATGAATTCTATGACATGCCGATTGTATCCAAAGTTCACTCGAATCCAAGGTTCAATAACAATAGTCCAATAGCAATGGTTCGGTAGCAATATTTCAATAATGATGGATCAATATCAATAGTTTAATAAGAATGATTCGATATCAATAATCCAATATCAATATTTCAATAGCAATATTTTGATGAAAATGATTCAATACAATGTTTCAATAGCAATATACAATAGCCAACGATCATTATTTCTACATGACAATATTTTAATGATTCCGATGACAACAATAACAATGCTATGAACAATGATTCGATGCAATACTCACCAACTTACCAATATGGCTTCCAATAACATTTTATGCAAAATCCTCAATGCGAAGGGTTAGAAATGTAATAATCGATATTTAATAAATCAGGAAAGGCACCTAGCCTTTTCTCGGGACTCTGACTTCACTCACCTTAGCTTCCGAAGCTCTCAAGGCTTTCGGATGACAATCCCTTTGTCCTTAGCCTTTGAAAGAGATGATGGTCCTTCTTTCTCCAATGGTTGAGCCAGGTAAAAATAATAGAAAGATGTTAGAATCAATACTATGAATTCAAAATCAATATTTAAGCTTAACATAGATTTTAGCCAATGAAATCTCCTTGGATTTATACTTTAAAAGCATACGTGCAATTATGGTCTTCAAGAGCTTAAAGTTGAAATTAAACTTCAATAATCCATGGATTCACAAAATTGTTTGGGGGTTGTAGCTTACCAATCCAAGGGCTATTCAATGGTGTAGAGAGACCAAAGAAAACCTGAATTAGCAAGAGAGGTGCTAGCTTAAGCTTGAGTTAAAGGATAGGAATGAAGGTGCTTGCTTCCAACTCAAAAGGAAAGTAAAGATGGAAAGAGATGGTCTCGGTGGTGACTTTAGACAAAGGAGGAATATAATAAAAAGTGTTAAGAACACTTATACTCCAAGAGACTTAGTGGCCGATGGTTTCCCTCCTAGAGAGGAAACCTATTTCTCTAATAATAATTTCTTTTCCAATTTAGCATTTTAAGAGAAACAATAATTATTTATACCCTATTGTCATCTTTTATGATAAAAGCTAGATTTTTTCACATGAATAACCCAAGCTAAGAGGTGACTCGTCACCTAAAATGGGAAAGTTGGAAGGCTAGTCCTTCACATTTCCAT
Source organism: Hibiscus mutabilis (assembly GCA_019671005.1). NCBI lineage: Eukaryota > Viridiplantae > Streptophyta > Magnoliopsida > Malvales > Malvaceae > Hibiscus > Hibiscus mutabilis. Next base: position 28,037,308 of record CM033738.1, read on the forward strand.
ACTTCTCACTTTTTCCCTCTAAACTTTTAATTTTTATAATTTTGTCACTAAATTATTTTCAAGGAATTCATTCAGGTAAAAATTCTATACATTGACTCGATTAGAGTCCAATACAGTATAATTGACCACACAAATAAAATCAATACAATATTTGGACCTTTTCGATATAGAACTTCCGATCGCCAGAACCTAATTCTAACTAGACCAATTTTTAGTGTGTTACAATTTTGGCTTGCGACATGGCTGACTCTATTCTTGAGCAATATGGTGGTTTGAGATTTATTGCAGAAGAACAAGGGATGATTTTTACCCCTACTATCAGTATGGAGGTTCCCCGAAAGACTTGGCTCACTCCTTGGTGGGGAAAGTTATCTCAACCAAAAACATTGATGGTGTAGCCCTTATTCGTGTTTTTTTCTCTATTTTGAAAAAGGAGAAGGTCAAAAATATTACCGAGCTAAAGCCAAACATTTTTCTCATCAAGTTCATGTTCTTCTGTAACCAGAGATGATGTGCTCAAAAGGGGCCCAAAATATAGAACTTTTGATTGCCAGAGCCTAATTCTAACTAGACTGATTTTTAGGGTGTTACAACTCTCCCCCTTAAGAAAAAATCATCCTTGAATTTTACCTGAATTGAAGAGATAAGGGTACTGCTGCTTGATTGTCTCCTCCGGTTCCTAGGTAGCTTCTTCAATGGTATGGCTCCTCTAGAGAAATTTAACTAATGGTACAAATTTGTTGTGAAGCCTTTTAACTTCTCTTGCAAGAATCTGAACCGCTTCCCCCTCAATGGTCAAATCTAGTTAAATCTGCATAGATTCTAGCTCGATAATATGCAAATGATCAAAATGGTATTTACGAAGCATTAAAATACGGAATACATCATGAATCTTGCTCAATTCTAAGGGTAACACAAAATGGTATGCCATAGGGCCAACTTTTTCAATAATCTCAAAAAGGCCAATGAATCAGGGACTTAGCTTCCCCTTTTTACCAAACCTCAAAATCTTCTTCTATGGTGAGACTTTAAGGAAGGCTTTCTCACCAACCTCATACTGAATATCACTTCATCTAAGGTCAACATAAGACTTTTGACGATCGAAGACGGTCTTCAAATGGTCGTGGATGATGGTAACCCGTTCTTTAGTTTCCTAAAGTAAGTTAGGGCCTATCTTGCCTTCACATAGTTCAGACCAACACAAAGGAGTTATGCATCATCTACCATAAAACACCTCGTACAGGGCCATTTTGATGGAAGCTTGGTATCTGTTGTTGTAGGAAAATTCGATAATAGGTACAAATTTCTCCTAGGATCCCCTAAAATTAATAACATATGCACTAGCATGTCTTCCAGAATCTAAAATACCCTTTTTGACTGGCCGTTAGATTGAGGATGGAAAGCAGTACTAAGATTAACTCTAGTACCTAGAGCCCCCTCGACATAAGATGATAGATATTGGTACTCTGTGGAGTTTAATAACTTTCTTGATGTACAAGTCAGCTAATTTAGGAAGCCTATAATCCATTCCGACCGATAAGAAATGTGTTGACTTGGTGAAACGGTCTACAATGGCCCAAATAGCATCGTGCTTTGCAGGAGTTAAAGGAAAACCACTAAAAAAGTCAATGGTGATCCTCTCTCACTTCTATTGCGGTAGATCAATAGGCTACAATAATCTTGTAGGGACACGATGCTTAGTTTTAACACGTTGGCACGTGAGGCATTTAGACACGAAGTCAACTACAACTTGCTTCATGCATGGCCACCAATATAATTCCTGGAGATCTTTGTACATCTTTACAAAACTCGGGTGTACAGAGAAGGAACTTGAATGTGCTTCTTTCAGAATGTCAGTACGGAGAGTTTCATCATTGGGTACACAAACGCAATTATAGAAATGTAATAATCCTTCAAGATCAACCTTAAAGTCAAAATTCTCATCGTTATGCAATCTGGATACAAGAGTTTGAAGCTTGGGATCTTGACTTTGCAATGTCTTAATTCTTGATACAATAGTAGACTAAATCTGGAGTTTAGCTATAAGAAAATGGTGTTTTGTAGATGAAAGTGAGTGTCGACTATTGCTATCGCTTGGCAAACCATTGAATATTTAGCATAAAAGTGTAAGAAAATAATGCCAATGTGAGTCTTATGCGTGCAAGTATACACAGTTAGCAAGTAATACATCAGTAAGCTATGTATCGAATCCATAGGGATTAACCAATAACTTATTTGTTTAATGTTTACTTTTTTGTACGAGAAAAGATTGCTTGAAATGATTTGTATTTTTTATTGAAAAGATAGCTATAACAAAGTAGTGAAAATGGAATCAGCCTGGCAACGAAAGTGTATTCGAATGAATGATGATCTTTGGCAAGGGATGCTTGGATTTCACGCTACTTATGCTAGCCTTTAATAATATCCTGTCTTGGTTTTATTTTCGAGCATATTAAAGGTAGTATTGCCTCTGTCGATGGCAATACCCTAAGTTAACCATGATAAAAACCATTTTATGTCTATAGTGAAGCTTTTCATTAATTAACTCGATTAAGTGTCAACATTTACTCCTAAGGGGTAGACTCACTTCCGAAGTAAGTTCATCTACTTGAACATCTTTTATCGAAGCTTCTCACCTTAGTATCTAGCAACTGATCGTTACCCCTTAAGTCTGTTAAGATATTAAGGTGCAATAAACACACTATTCCAACTATCATATGGCAAAGGATTTGAGAAAGTTAAGTACTAGCAGATAGAAAATAATGACAAGGTATTTAGATTATTAAAAACCAAACATAAAACCAGCGTTAATTGTAAACAACCCCTAACCAACTATAAAAGCTTAGTTCATAGTTGGAGGGTCCATCCAAAAAACATCATTGTTTCTCATCATCATTTTGAAATATAAACAAATAAAACTAAGAGAATAGACAAGAAGAAGATCCGTCAATGCAACCATTCGAATGCTCTAAAGCTCTCAGTCTTAGCTGGTTAAACCATGTCGCCCCTTGGTTCAGCACGGTGTAGACTCTCTTTGATCCCTTCAAGTGGTGGCTTGAGCTCCTTTAAATATGCTTGCGTGGAAACCCTAGGATAAGCTTTTGAGTTTGAATTTTGAATGCGCAAAGGGATAAGACGCGTTATCCTCTTATCCTAATTTGAATCCTAGGGATAACGTGTACAAGGTGGCTACTTTGATCGATCATTGGATGTCAATCCTTTGCCAACTGAGCTTGGCATTGTTTGGTCCATCTATGCCAACTGCTACTCGACAATTCTCTTGCTTTCTTTACTGAGTTCTCTTCCAGCGCCTCTCTGCTAGGCTTGCCTACCTGTGTCCTATATCAAAACCAACAAAATAACCCTTCACACTGGCAACATAATTGCTCCTAACTCCTTATGCAAATGCATAAATTTAACAACTAAATACAAATATATATGCTTAAAGGCAAGCAAAAGCATTATGAAATAGCATAAAAAATCAGTACTTTTAGGGAGTTAACACCCCCAAACCTAGCTCATTGCTTGTCCTCAAGTAATGCAACTAAAAATCTATAAAACAGAAAAACATGAAAAGTACCCCGACAAAAATTGTCATGGTTCCCAACACCTACTAGCTAGCAAAATATTATCCTATGTCTATCCTCAGATATTTAATGTATCAATACCTTGTGTATAGTGAAACTAAAGTTCCTTAAACTAGAGTTCAATTGCCAAGCTACCTGGCAAGGCTAACTTGCTGGCATAGAAATTCTAAATTCCAGATTCTTCATCATACATATAATCTAGCACAAATTCTCCTAAACTAGCAGTGTTAGCAAAGATTATAAGTACAAAATTGATCGAGGCAAATTTTTTTAGTGGTTTGGTATGCATGTGTTAATCCTACATGGCAAGCATAATGCAAACTGAAATAGAAACATGACTGTCATGGTAATAAATGTAAGGCAACCCACACCCCCAAACCTAAGGTGTGCATTGTCCTCAATGCATGAAAACAACACATATATACAAATGAAAAATGCATGAACATGTGAATGAAAGTGAAATGAAATGCAAGGAGTTTAAGAAGAGAATGACTCTCTTTCGGAGGGTTTTGGCCATGAAAAGCTTGCTTTTCTTTTGATAAAGCTCCCTCGACTGTGAGCCATATGTTTTTTTCGCTTAAGGATGAGCTTTGATGTGGCTATGAAAGCTCCAAGGTCGTGGAGAACTTCCTCAACAATCTTCACCGGTTCAAAAGCAGTCGGGACTTTAGTGGCAGTAGATGAGGCAAGTGCTGCAGGTGTGACAGCAACCTTGGCTTGGATTTGGATTCCTTCATCTTCAGATTCAAGTGGTGTGTCAGTTCTGGCAAATTCAACTTGTACTAGAAAGACATAGATGGTGGTATCAGATGTGTAGGAGTATGGGCAGAATGAGGATTGGCTGGCATGTCATCCTTGGCAAGGAAGTTGGTAGGGAACTCAGGGAATGCTGGCAATGTTTGTGCAAACATGTCTTCAAGTTTTTTCTTATGGCACAGTTCTTGGCATGAACTTACTGCCAAAACATAAAGTTCTGATCCTCGACTTTCTCTATCTTTTGGAAAATGATCTCCTGCGTTGGTAGATTTGGGAAAGCATTCCACTGATCCAGCTGGCATTGGAGTCATAGGTTCTGCCTTTGGCGCAGACTTGAGAGTCTTTTACTTGCCCTTCTCCTTTGCCTACGTGGCAGTCAACTGCCTCCACAAAAGCAGGGGTTATGGTGGTCCTCTTGTTCTTTTGAACGCTATCTAAATTAAGTTGTGGCACTTCAAACTACAAACAGATAGTAGAAATCAGAGAAAGAAAAAGTAAACTTCCATTGGTCTTACCAGCACATTTAAAGGTCTCTTCGGTGATGAGCCATCCAACACTAATCTTGCGGCCAGTGATAATAATGTGCATCGGTGTCAATCTTTCTGCTAAAACTTTCTCATGTTGGGTGGTCGGCATAAAGTTTGCCTTCAAGAAATGATTCCAACCCCATGGCTGAGACTTTAGTGCCAACCGTTTCACAGTCTGATGGCCTTTTGATGACACGTTCCATTTAGTGCTAGCCTCACACAGTTCCTTCATCATCGTCTTCCTCTTAGCATCATCCAAGGATTTTGCAAACTTGGTGTGTTCTTCCTCTGTTCCATCCAAAGAAAACATATAATTTATATAACATTCATCAAAATGCACGCATTTACCTCACACCAGAAGGGCGAGTCTTTGATCGTAAGATGAGCATAGAATTCTCGAACAATAATGCATGGACTTCCCTTTGTGGTTGGTAGAATTTCTCCCGCTTCTATGTCTTTATCACCGTGAAAAACTATAGGGAATAGCCCAAGTTTGGCTCGTTCTTGAACTCAAAACCTTTCTCATAGCAGAGGGTTCTTGATGAGAAATTATCCTCATACTTTTTGAAGATCTCTTAATTGAAAAATATCTTGAAGTGTGTTGAAGAAAATGCCATAAAATATTTTGAAAACTCGAATGGTTTTTTCGTTGTGAAGAAAGAGAAGTATATCTTGTTTTTATTTCTTGGTAAAGACGATGAAAGAAGAGTGAAAAGTCTTTAGCTAAGAATCGGTTAGGGTTTAAGTAGATGAAGGGGTAGAACGAGTGAGTATTTTAAATGGTGTTTTTAATTTGGCTGGTTGAGTAGGGATAATGATAAAGGTTTAGCTGTTGAGGGAGGATAAACAATGATGTGATAAGGGATAAAGTGATAAGACGCGGAGAAAGATAAAGTGATAAGGTGATTAGGTTTAAAATTTTAATTTAACTTTTCACCTTGGGTGGCTATGATAAATTTCCTTCTCCATTTTTTTATCACTCCATGCCAGTCCCCTGCCTTGGCATTCTGCCTGGCAACAAAATCCTGCATTCACTCAACAAAAATCTTTCAAAGCAGTAAAAGAAAGAGGCAAATGAAAAAAAGATAAATAAATGGAAAATACTGAAAATAAAAACATCTAACCAACTATATACACAAACCAATCAATGCTAACGATGATCACGAAACTTCTTCCATGAGGATAGTCTCTCTGGCATGCTTTTGAGTGCCTTCTAAATGGTGTTTCAATCTTTGGCCATTTACCTTAAAAATTGTTCCAGTCTTGAAATCCTTGATATCCACTACTCTATGAGCATATGGTCTCACAACTTCAAAGGGTCCCGACCATCTAGACTTGAACTTACCTGGAAACAACTTTAGCCTCGAGTTAAATAACAAGACACATTGGCCTACCTCAAATTGCATTGGCAATATCCTGTTGTCATGCCATCATTTTGTTTTTTCCTTGTAGAGTTGGCATTCTCGTAAGCTTGTGTTCTGAATTCATCTAGTTTATTTATGTCCAATAAGCATTTTGTACCAGCAGCTCTCCACTCCATATTGAGCTTTTTGATTGCCCAATAAGCTCTATGTTCCAATTCCACTAGCAAGTGGCATGCCTTCCCAAAAATGAGCCCACAAGGAATTCTTAAAGGTTGTTATGTAAGCCCACAAGGAATCATCTAGTCTCGAGGAACAGTCCTCCCTCATTGGATTCACCGTTTTTTCAGAATGTTCTTGATTTCTTTATTTGAGATCTCTACTTGGCCATTTGTTTGGGGTGGTAAGTTGTAGCAATACATTGTTGGATTTCGTACCTGCACAGAGTTGTAAAGATTAAGTTGCACTTAAAATGTGTACCTTCATCATGAATGATAGCTCTGGGGGCACCGAATCTACTAAAGATATGCTTATGAAGGAACTTGGCAACAGCCTTGGCATTGTTTGTTGGCAAAGCCACCGTCTTTACCCATTTTGAAACGTAGTCAACGGCTATAAGGATATATAAATTCCTAAATAATAGGGGAAAGGGACCCATGAATTCTATTCCCCATATGTCAAACGGCTCTACTTGCATAATATTCTGGAGCGACAATTGATTTCTGGTAGAGATGTTACCCGTCTGCTAGCATCGATCACAATCCTTGGAAAATTAATGAGCGTGTTTAAACAGCGTAGGCCAAAAAATCTAGACTGCAACACCTTGGCAGCGGTCTTTATTCCAACAAAGTGTCCTCCATACGGTGCTACATGGCATAACTGTAGAATGTTGTGCTGCTCATCCTCTGGCACACATCGGCATATTACTTGGTTGGTACATTGTTTGAACAAAATTGGCTTATCCCAATAATATTGTTGAGCATCTCACAGAAAATGTCTCATGGCATTACTCGCCAAATTTGATGGCAAAATATTGCTTACCAGGTAATTAACTATGTCACCGTACCATGCATTGAATCGACTGCATGTAAGTATTCATCAGGGAATTCATCTCTAAAGGTAGTGGCTCCACCTTCCTCTAGGTGATGCTCTAATCGCGATAAATAGCCAACCACCAAGCTTTCACTCCATTTCTTGACTCGAACCTCAAGATTAAATTCTTGCAGCAAGAGCGTCTATCGAATTAGTCTGGGCTTGGCATCCTTCTATGCCAGGAGGTATTACAATGTTGAGTGGTCTGTATACACCACAACTTTATTACCTACTAAGTAAGATCTAAACTTGTCAAATGCAAATACAACCGCAAGAAATTTCTTCTCGGGTGGTGTAGTTGAATTATGGTTCATTCAATGTTCGGTTGGCATAGTAATGGTATGAAAAATCTTGCCACACCTCTCTACCAATATAGCTCCAACGGCATAATCACTAGCATCAAACATGAACGCGAAGGGTTCGCTTCAATCTGGTGCCATGACTATGGGCCATTAATCAAGCTGTCCTTAAGTTCCTAAAATGCTTTTAAACAAGAGTATCAAATACAAAAGTGGCATTTTGTTATAAAAGCAAGCATAAAGATTTAGAATTTTTTTAGAAATCTTTAATGAAACGGCGATAAAAGAATACATGCCCTAAAAAACTTCTGATACCTTTTACACTTGTAGGAGGTGACAACTATTTGATTACCTCCACTTTCGCCTTGTTTACTTCCAGGCCTTTCTTGGTTACTTTATGACCGAAAATTGTGCCTTCCTTCACCATGAAGTGGTATTTTTCCCAGTTCAAGACCAGTTTAGTCTCAATATATCTCCTCAAAACAAGTTCTAAATTGTGAAGGCATTCCTCAAATGTCTTGCCAAACACCGAGAAGTCATCCATGAAAACTTCTAAGTTGTTCTCAATAATGTCTGAAAAAATATACATCATGCAACGTTGAAACATTGCTGGAGCATTACCAAAGGGCATCCTTCTAAAAGCGAATATCCCATATGGACAAATGAATGTGGTCTTCTCCTAATCCTCCAGAGCTATGGCAATATGATTATATCCTGAATAGCCATCTAGGAAGTAATAGAATGTCTTACATGCTAATCTGTCCAACATCTAATCGATGAAGAGCAATGGGAAGTGGTGTTTCCTGGTGGCATTATTCAGCTTCCTATAGTCCATGCACATTCTCCAACTGGTAATAGTTTTGGAAGGAATCAACTCATCTTTCTATTTTAAACCACAATCATGCCACTTTTCTTTGGCATATTTACACCGGGCTAACCCACAAGCTATCAGAAATGGATAGATTATCCCAACATCCAGCCACTTAATAATTTCCTTTTTAACTACCTCTTTCATGCTTGAGTTCAGTCTTCTCTGGCCCTTAATTGTTTTTCCATGATATTCCTCCAAGATTATTTTGTGTCTGCAAATAGTTGGGCTTATTCCTCGAATATCAGCCAATGTCCATCCCAGAGCTTGCTTATAATTGCTTAAAATTTCCAGCAATCTTTCCTCCTGATCATTAGATAGAGCAGTAGCAATGATCACTGGCAAAGTAGAGTGTTTACCTAAGTAGGCATACTTGAGGTGGTTTGGCAACGGTTTCAATTCCAATTCTGGTGGCTCCTCAATGGATGGTTTAGGTGTCTTGATTTCTCTGCCAGCCAACTCTAATGGATATGGCTAACCAAAGTAATTAACAATTTCTGATGAGATCATGGCATCACCACCACCACCCTTGGACTCGAAGGAATTTCCCTTAGGCCTCATTACTCGTGCGAGGGCAAGGAAGTTTAGAGATGCAGTCAGCAACAAGTGCATTCATGCATGAAAGATTATTGAAGCTACCGACGTTGAACCAATACCCTGCAACGTGGGAGATTCATGCAATGTGAAAGGGAGTCCATGCAATATGTTTCATGTTTATTTCTGATTCATACGTTCCATTTTATTATTATTATTTTAGTGTGTTCATGTTTTCTATTATGTTGTTTGTTTTTATTTTACCAACATTAGTGTACGTTGAATCATATAATATATATTTAATACATTTAGCATACATCATACTACATTGTTTATTTCTGATCATATTTCTCATATTTACAGATGTTATGCAAGGCAATGGATAGACACATCACTAACGAATTGTGACTATTGGAGAGGTGTTTGCTTGGCTTAAGACATGTTTTCTAGAGGTGCTTGCATGTGACCTTATTGCTTATGTTCACATTGAAATTGACATGCTTGCTTACATTCACAATTGGACGGCAATTTTAGAGGTTCTTGCATGTGACCTACTTGCTTACATTCACATTGAAATTGACATGCTTGCTTATGATTACATTGGGTGGAAAGGCACTCATTTCAAGGTCCTTTTTTAATTCATTATCCCTTCATGCCACCTTATGAATGTTGGCTGATCGCTTCATTTTGTAAAGCCTATAAATAGATGATGATATTTCAATTGTAAGACATAACTTTGATTTCATAAATTTGAGAGTCTTTATCTCTTTTGTTCTTTTGAGAAATTTATCGATCCTTCAAGTTCTGCTTGTTGAATCGAAACCTTTGATATCTTTGGTTCCTAGTTCTACTTAACTAGTGGGTCAAGATCCTTATTTCGTTTAGAGACCGTTATAGGGTTCGGGTCACACTTTTTAGTGTTGGTTCAATTCTCAAGTCCTAAACTATTTTCCATCTTCCATCATCCAATTCTACCACCATTATCGAACACATTAGCCTTCTAAAATTCCAGAATCTTTATTCTCATCACTTTCTATATCGTTACACACTATCACCCTTTAAACCATCCGAAACCATTGCAAGACTTACAACACAAAGTTACTCCATTTATGATCGGGCAAATCAAGCATCTCGGTAAATTCCAAGACGAGATCACATCAGATGGTATCAGAGCTTAGGCTAAATCAAGTAAGCCTTTTTGTTTTGTTGTAAAAAAATAAAAAAAAAAGTGAAAAGAAAATAATTTTTGTAATAAAAAGAAAAAAGGAAAACAAATCAACAGCAAGGTTCAAGATATCATTTCCCTTGTTCCATAATCGTTATTTGTTCATTTCAATATTCGAACTTTGAACCGTAAGCCTTTTCTTCTAAGCCTACTTATACACCATATCTTTATAAACCTTAACATTTATTTTGCAGCCGATTCAACAAGTATTTTGGAGGATTTTGAGTAAGTTCGATTCAAGAATTTTTGAGATAAAAGAGCGGTAAAATGCACGAGAAAGTGAGTGCATCGGATGGTAAAAATCGAAGATAGTGAGTGAATTTTTTTCTTTTTATTTTTCCTCTTTCTTTTTCTTTTGGAGTGAACAAGAGCCATGAACACAGATAAGAATATAGGGGAGTCTAATGAAGGACAAACAAGAGGAATCCTGAGACTACAATTTCAAGCACTTGTTTGAGAATTGGGACAACTTATGGATCAAAAACTCGAGTCCATTCATGAGCGGATTGACGACCTTAAAGAGAAATCTATGGGAGCCCCAACCGTTTTTGTGCAAGGTAACCCAGGACAAGGCGTCCAAGAAGAGGAAATTGAGTAGATTGTGGACGACAACAAGCGGCCCGTCTTTGTACAAAACCAACGCCCACATTGTAGGAATCAAGAAAGGTTTGATGATAACCTTGCAAATATAAATATGAACATTCCACCATTTCAAGGGAAAACAGATTTGAAGGCTTATCTTGAGTGGGAGCAGAAGATCGAACACATATTTGATTTTCACAATTACTTCGAACAAAAGAAGGTAAAAATAGCATCCATTGAATTCACTAATTATGCAATAGTTTGGTGGAACCAGTTAACCATGAACATACGACGAAATAGAGAACGTCTAGGGTCCATGTAATACCCTAAAATTTGCTAAGTTGTTTAAGAGTCATTTAGTACTAAGATAAGGGCTTAAAAGCTAACTTAGTGACTAAAATGACAAAATGCAAAAGTTAGGATTTCTTTAATTATGGATTCTAGGAAAGGAATTTCTGAGAATTAGGAGTACCGTGTGATAGAGAGTAAGCAAAATAGGGTACTTGCGAAGTTTGGTTGAAATCCGATGGGAATTGGAATCAAAATTAAAAGATAAAGTTTAGTGACCAAAATGACAATGATACAAAAGTTGGTGTCTAGAGTCTAAAGATGGGAAAAGTATAGGCACCTGATGGATAATTTTTACCATTAAATATTTTTATTTCACAGATAAGTCGTATAGGTTACAGGAAGTTGATCTATATGATTAGATTTCTAGTATGGGATTTATGTAGAAATCTATTTTTGATCAGACAATTAGGGGATAAACAGATATTTGATTCAAATAAAAATACATGGAGAAATTATCAGTAATTATTATATCATGTATATGGATAAATCAGGACATGGAGAAAAATCTGATATAGGTTGCAAGAATAAAAATGCAGTATAAGATATCGAATTTCGATTGAACTGTAAAGTTAAGCGTGCTCAAGGCATAGGATGTATGACCTACTGAGAAGGTCCCATGTCAGTACTTGAGACTGATAAAAAGTAATCAGTTCGAGTTAATATTATTCGTATAGATAACTGATAAATGATTATTAAGAGAATATTATCCGATAAAGATTTCGGGTAAACTATCAGTATATTAGACCCATTGAAAATTTCAAGATTTTGATTTTTACAAAATTATAGAATATTTTGTATATCATTAATATTTATTTATGGAAATTAGAAATATGATAATTTCATATTTAATCTGATAGTTCGAAAATGGAAAATCGTAGTAAGTGATTATCGGGTAATTGGATCGAATTGGAATTTTAAAGACAGTTCTATAAGCAATGGAAAATTCATAAAATATTATTTTTATGAGTATTTTAATATTTATATTTAGATTCTAACTAGATTTATTTCTACTTTTACAAAATGAATTAGATAATAAGACTTAGTTGGAGGGTTATTTGGAATCAAGTAATTAAATGAATTTAAGTAAATACATATGGCATTAATAAGATAAAAGATGAACAAAATATGTTCATCTTCTTCTCCTCCATTTTGAAAACATCAAGAGAGAAAGGAAAAAATACACAAATTTTTTCCTAGGCATTTTGAAGGCTTCCAAACAAGATTCAAGGTATGTTTTTGGAAGAAAATTAATCATGTTCAATTTTCTTTCATTTGATAGTAATTTTACAAAGAGTTATAAAGATTTGTTCATGTTATTGATGAGAGAGAAAATAGGGTTTCATGTTATATGATGAGACTGAAGCTTGATTTAAGCAAAACAAGTGTTGTGGAGTTGAAATCATGCATAGATTTAGATTAATTTCATGTTTGAAGACATAAACCCTGACCCTAGAATTTGGGATTTTATTTAGGGTTTTGAAATTAAGGATAAATATGGAAGATTTATGATTCTACAAGCTTGATTTTGATGGTAGAATGAAAAATCCTCAACTAGTCTTCTAAGTGACTATTTCGGCATGCTTGGTAAATTAGGGAAAATATTCTGAAAATTATTCTAGTAGTGGATTTGAAAATATTATGGAATTGCAAGCTTGATTATGGAATTAGGACCAAAATAAAGTCCTTGAAAAGCTTAGACACCCAATTCGGCATGTAGGAATGATTGGGGTTTTAAGTGTTAATTCTTGGAAATGAAGAATAGATGCTGAAAAATTATTTTGAGCATATTAGAATGTTGTTTGAATTAAAACAACCTTGGGAAGGTCTAGTGACCAATTCGGCCAAGGGCTAAAATAGAAGGAAAATTTTGAGAAAATTTTTTAAAATGTTGGAATGATTAATTAGTACAAGTTTGCAAACTTTTGTGTGAAATTAGTGACTAAAATGTCACTTTAACAAAGGTTAGTGGATTGAAGGGCATTGAATAAAAGTTAGTGAAAAGTGATAGAATTATGAAATAATTGTTATTCGAGCTTGAATAAATTGCAAAAAGGTGCAAAATGGTCACTAGGGACCAAAATGGACTATTCGACTACTAAGGAAGAAAAAGAGAAAATTTTAGAAAAAATTTTATATTCGAATAATTATAGTAGTATTTTATAGTTAAGCAGTGTTAGAAAAAATCTAACATGTATGTTATTGTATATGTTTGAATGGTAAATTGCAACATCCGAGCAGGACATGGAAACATGAGATAAAAGAGGCAAGGAAAAAGTAGTGAACTAGCTTAGTGAGGCCCAGTATTTTGCGTAGCTCAGGTGAGTGCATTATACGCATGTATGGCATGTTACAAATAGGACAACTTGTGACAAGTCGACTTTGATATTAATTAAAATGCATGTTAATTAATAATTGTATGAATGTTATGAAATTAATAATGTGACATGCATGATACACTATCATAGTTTATAGATTTATCTAAGATAAATCAATCTTTTAGATTTTGGGTATGAACTGCCCATAATCGAATTATGGATGATAGTATTGATGGTTTGATATTGAATGTTAAAATATTATATTGTTATGCCCGAGTACTAGTGTGAGAGTCTTTGGTATAATTGGATATCCATAGAGTCTTATCAGTTGCGTTCCAGCACTACAGTGCGTTCCAAACACTTCGGTGTTGACTTCAGACACTACGGTGTTGTTTAGACACTTCGGTGTCAACTAGCACAAAAGGTGTGATAATGAGGAGCAAAGGGAATCCTCGAGTACGTACTCATCATCAAACGCTACGACGTTGCAGGCATTACGGTGTCGTTATGATGACTCGTATACCATAGGTTCACATGAAATTGTACTTTGGGCTATAATTCATGAAATGCTTTTATGCATGTGGATAGGCCAGTAAATCTATCGTATTTACTACTGATAAAGTAAGAATGATATTATGACTTTGGGTATCTATGCATACAATTATGATTCATTGAAATAAGTTAGTTTCTCATTTACTATGATAAATGATGAAATGTTATAAACTGCACGGGGAATCGCTTGCCATTTTTGCAGGGATTGTTATATTTATGTTATTTGTTTATATTGTTATATTTATGCCTCACTAAGTTATACTTAGCGTGTGTTTCGTATCACACGTAGTTCGATCGGGCTAATATTATCGAAGAAGGAGTTGTACTTTTGGAAATCGAGTTATCGCTTATAAGCAATAGTATGTACACTTACATCCTAGTCTAGTGGGCAAGTACTCGTATTTTAAATTAGCAGTTGTTTATATTACTAAACTTATAAGTTAGTTTACTTGTTTAAATGGGCTTGTAACCTAAGTATTATGGATGAATGGTATGGTTTTAAACTCTTAGCAATGGGATTTGATATATAAAAAAAATTATAAGTCAGGAAATCAGCTAAAAACATTAGTAGCATATTCAATGTGTATTTAATCATCGAATATACGTTGAGGGTGTTATATTTAGTGGTATCAGAGCTAGGTTTAGCCGATTCTGGAGGTTAAACCGAGTCCGGTGTGATTTGTTTAAAGTGTACATGCCCCTAGGATGTTATGTTTCTGATGTATTGCTTATATAACTTGATGTGGCTCTTTACTAATATAATTCTGATTATATTGTAATAAAAAATGTCAGACACTGAGGGATCACGTCATGCGACAGATCACCAGGGCCCGGAAGAGACTCATTGCGATAGTAATGAGGTGCAGCACGTTCCACCTCCAGCTCTTGCCTCGGCTGAGCCACCTGCACAGTAGGGAGCTCCAGCTCAAGAATATGGAGCGTTAGTGCAAGTGTTAGAGGCAATGATTAATAGGCTCCAGCCACCTGCACCAGCGCTTGCACCCGCACCAGCTCCGGCTCATGCACCTGTAAGAGCATTGACTGCTAAAGAGCTTAAGAAATTGGGTACGCCTAAATTCAATAGAGAAGGTGGTCCGATGGCGACAGACTTATGGTTAAATGATGTCAAGATTATGCTGGACGAGCTAAACTGCACTAATGCTAAAAAACTAGAGGGAGTTGTATCTCTTCTAAGGGAACATACTCGTATATGGTGGTCGAACGCCATGGAGCTGGTACCTGCTGAACAAGTGACTTGGACATTTTTCCAAGAAGCATTTAAAGCCAAATATGTTGGTGATCAATTTAATAGAGAAATGCTTCAGCAGTTCCTGAATCTCAAGCAAGGAAATCGTTCAGTTTATGAGTATGAGTTAGAGTTTAACCGACTGAGCCGATATGCAGCCAATTTAATGTCGACTGAAAAATGTCACTGCGAATGGTTCATTGAGGGGCTTCACCCAAGACCCAAGGAATTCCTATTAGGCATGGACCTGTTAGTTTATCAAGATGCGGTGAACAGAGCAAAGGCTATAGAAAGGGCCTATCTAGATCGAGTCAGAGCTCAATCATCTCGATCAACTAAAAGTTCTGAAGAATCATTTGTCTCAGCACGGTCTAAGCGAAGTAAAGGTTCTCGTCAAAAAGCAACACTGGAACTGGATCTACACACGAAAATCTTTTTTTCTAAAAGAGCCCAAGCTTCACAGATGTCCACTGCAGGCTCGAAGAAGTTAGAAAAAGCTTCCTACCCATAATGTGAGCATTGTGGGAAGAAGCATGGAGGGGCTTGCTGGACTATTATAAGAGCCTGGCTGTAATGTGGTTAGATGGGACATTTTGCTAGCTGCGGAGACTGACTGAGAACCCTATCTAATCAGAGCGATCTATAGTAGCTCCACCTAGAAGCTGTGATCGTGGTGGAACCGGACAAGCTAGAACATCAAAGCAAGTTGGATCAGAGGCGACATCAAAATAGGAATTTTGAACCCCAGTTTGAGTGTATAATATACTCACAGATGAGGACAAGCATGATCCGGATATTATAGCAGTTACTTTCTAACTTTTTGGCGAACCTGTGTTTATTTTAATTGATCCTGGTTCTACTTATTCGTATATTAGCTCCAAACTAGTTACTAAAAGAAGAATTCCTATAGAAACTATTAGTAGTGATATGATTTCCAGTAATCCGCTTGGTCATAGTGCTAGAGTGACCCAGATATGTAAGAATTATCCCTTAGTGATTCAAGAGATCGAATTTTCAGCAAACTTAATTGAGCTACCATTCCATGAATTTAAGATCATCTTGGGGATAGACTGGCTATCTGCATATGATGCAGATGTTAAATGTAAAAAGAAGAAACTAGTACTTCAAGGATAGGATGGTTCTGAGATGGTTGTAGTGGGAGAAAAAAGTGATTACCTAAACTCAGTAATCTCTACATCGATGGCTCGGAGGATGTTAAATAATGGGTGTAAAGCGTATTTAGCTAATGTGGTGAATACGCAAGCATCAAGCAAGAAATTGGAGGATATCCTGTGCGAGAATTTCCAAATGTATTTCCAGATGAGTTTTCAGGGTTACCTCTCGATAGAGAGGTATAATTTGGAATAGATGTGTACCCCGGAACAAAGCCGTTATCGATGGCACCCTATAGGATGACACCAATAGAATTAAAGGAGCTGAAAGCTCAATTACAAGAGTTATTAGATTGAGGCTATATTCAACCGAGTGTGTCGCCATGGGGAGCCCCAGTGTTATTTGTAAAGAAAAAGGATGGATCTTTACGATTGTGTATAGATTATCGACAACTGAATAAGGTGATGATAAAGAATAAGTGTCTGTTGCCAAGAATTAAAGATCTATTTGATCAGCTCAGAGGCGCTGTTGTGTTTTCAAAGATCGACCTTCGATTAGGCTATTATCAGCTAAAAGTTAAGGAAGAAGATATATCAAAGACAACATTCAGGACTCGTTATGGACACTACGAGTTTTTAGTAATGCCGTTTGGACTCACAAATGCCCCTGCTGCATTTATGGACTTGATGAATAGGGTGTTTCAACCCTACTTGGACCAGTTTGTGGTGGTATTTATAGATGATATCTTAGCATAGTATAAGACTGAAGATGATCATGATCGACATCTCCGAGTGGTATTACAGACATTAAGGGATAAACAGCTTTATGCGAAGTTTTCCAAATGTGAATTATGGCTATCTGAAGTAACTTTTCTCGGACATGTCGTATCTACTAATGGAATAAGAGTGGATCCCATGAAGGTGCAAGCTATTCTTGAATGAGAAGCACCAAAGAATGCCTCGGAAGTCAGAAGTTTCTTGGGATTAGCTGGATACTATAGACGATTTGTCCAGAACTTCTCTATCATTACCATGCCACTTACTCAGCTATTAAGGAAATGTGTTTTTTTGTATGGATAGAGTAGTGTCAATAGAGTTTCAAAAGATTAAAGAAAGTTTTGATAGAGACACCAATATTAATTCAACCAGAGCCGGGAAAAGAGTACATTATGTATAGTGATGCATCCCATAATGGTTTAGATTGTGTATTAATGCAAAAAGGACGCATTGTAGCTTATGCATCGTGACAGCTCAAAACTCATGAAAAAAATTATCCGACTCATGACTTGGAGATGGCAGTAGAGATTTTTGCACTGAAAATATAGAGACGTTATTTATATGGTGAAAAGTGTTATATCTACACTGATCACAAAAGTTTGAAATACTTGATGACACAACGAGATCTAAATATGAGACAATGAAGCTGGTTTGAATTCTTAAAAGTTTATGATGTGATTATCGGTTATCATCCCAGAAAGGCTAATGTGGTAACTGATGCTCTTAGTCGAAAGATATTCTCTGTGTTGCGTGCAATGAATGCACAATTATCCTTGAGACATAATGGTTCATTAGCAGCAGAATTTCATCTTAAAATAGCCTTGTTGGATCGCATTAAAGATTTGCAAATTGCAGATGAAGAATGCCATGAAAAGAGGAAACAAGGTGAATCTGGGGAAGCAGAAGACTATGAAATCAAGTCTGATGGTTGCTTATACTATCGAAGAAAAGTTTATATTCTTGACTATGGTGAATTGAAGAAAGCGATTTTAACAGAAACTCACTATTGTCCATTAACTATGCACCCAAGAAGTAATAAGATGTATCAAGATTTGAAAACTCGCTATTGGTGGCAGGGAATGAAAAGAGGAATCTCAGAGTTTGTAGCAAAATGTCTGCCATATCAACAAGTTAAAGCAGAGCATCAAGACCTTTTGGACGGTTACAGCCTATCTCTATTCCTTAGTGGAAATGGGAAAAATTGACTATGGATTTATAACAGGGCTACCAGTTACGCCCAGCAAAAATGATTCAATATGGGTCATCGTGGATCATTTAACAAAGTCTGTGCATTTTATTCCAGTTCGTGTGGATTATTCAATGGATAATTATGTAGAATTGTATATCAGAGAAATAGTACGACTACATGGTGCCCAGTATCAATTGTATTAGATAGAGACCTGTGGTTTACCTCGAGGTTTTGGGGAGCATTACAAGAGACACTAGGTACTAAATTAAATTTTAGTACTACATTCCATTCGCAGGCGGATGGGCAGCCAGAACAAACGATCCAGATTTTAGAAGACATGTTGTGAGCTTGCATTATTGAGTTCACTAGATCATGGGAAAGTTATTTTCCATTAGCTGAATTCGCATATAACAATAGTTACCAGACAAGCATCAAAATGGAACCGTTTGAAGCACTTTACGGACGAAAGTGCAGAACTCCTCTTAATTGGTTTGAATTATAGGATCGAAATGTTCATAATGACCCAAAAACAGGTGAGATTGATTTAACCCGAGAAATAGAAGATAAAGTGAGGATTATTCAAAATAATCTCAAAGTAGCCGCGGATGGACAAAAGGCATATACAGATGAAAAGAGAAAGGATGTTAAATTTGAAGTTGGAGATAAAGTTTTCCTGAAGGCCTCACCTTGGAAGAAAGTACTACGCTTTGGTCGAAAAGAGAAACTAAGTCCCAGATTCATTGGACCTTATGAGATTCTCAAAAGAGTTGGACCAGTGGCTTATCAACTGGCCTTACCTCCAGAGATGAGCAAGATCCATTATGTGTTTCATGTATCCATGTTACAAAGGTATCGAACAGATCCCTCGTATGTTATCACTCCAGAAGAGATTGAATTGCAACCTAATTTAACATATGAAGAAGAACTAGTGGAGATTTTATCGTATGGAGTCAAAGAATTGAGGAATAAGAAAATTCCATTGGTCAAAGTCCTTTGGAGGAACCACAAAGTGGAAGAGGCAACTTGGGAAACTGAGGAGAAAATGAGAGAGTAGTACCGCAATTATTTAAATCAGGTGCGTTTTAAAATTCGAGGATGAATTTTCTTAAGAGGAAAGAATTGTAATACCCCAAATTTTTCTAAGTTGTTTAAGAGTCATTTAGTACTAAGATAAGGGCTTAAAAGCTAACTTAGTGACTAAAATGACAAAATGCAGAAGTTAGGATTTCTTTAATCGTGGATTCTAAGAAAGGGATTTTTGAGAATTAAGAGTACCGTGTGATAGAGAGTAAGAAAAATGGGGTACTTGTGAAGTTTGGTTGAAATCTGATGGGAATTGGAATCAGAATTAAAAGATAAAGTTTAGTTACCAAAATGACAGTAAGACGAAAGTTCGTGTCTAGAGTCTAAAGATGGGAAAAGTATAGGCACCTGATGCATAATTTTTACCATTAAATATTTTTATTTCACAGATAAGTAGTACAGGTTATAGGAAGTTGATATGTATAATTAGATTTCCGATATGGGAATTATGTAGAAATATATTTTCGATCGAACAATTAGGGGATAAACAGATATTTGATTCGAATAAAAATATATGGAGAAATTATAAATAATTATTATATCTTGTATATGGATAAATCAGGACATGGATAAAATTTTGATATAGGTTTCAGGAATAAAAATGTAGTATGAGATATCGAATTTCAATCGAACTGCAAAGTTAAGCATGCTTAGGGCATAGGATGGATGACCTCCTGGGAAGGTCTCGTGTCAGTACTTGAGACTGATAAAAAGGAATCAGTTCGAGTTAATATTATTCGTATGGATAACAGATAAATGATTATTAAGAGAATTTTATCCGATAAAGATTTTGGGTAAACTATCAGTATATTAGACCCAGTCAAAATTTTAAGTTTTTTACAAAATTATGGAATATTTTGTACATAAATAATATTTATTTATGGAAATTAAATATATAAGAATTTTAGATTTAATTCGATAGTTCGAAAAATGGAAAATCGTAGTAAGTGATTATTGGTTAATCAGGTCGAATTGGAATTTTAAAGACAGTTCCATAAGCCATGAAAAATTCATAAAGTATTATTTTTATGAATATTTTAATATTTCTAGTTGGATTCTAACTAGATTACTTCTACTTTTACAAAATGGCAAATTAGAAAATAAGACTTAGTTGGAGGGTTATTTGGAATCAAGTAATTAAATGAATTTAATTAAACGCACAAGGCATTAATAAGAAAAAAGATGAACAAAATATGTTCATCTTCTTCTCTCCATTTCGAAAACATCAAGAGAGAAAGGAAAAAAATACACAAAATTTTTCCTAGGCATTTTGAAGGCTTCCAAACAAGATTCAAGGTATGTTTTTGGTACAAAATTAATCTATGTTCAATTTTCTTTCGTTTGATAGTAATTTTACAAAGAGTTATGAAGATTTGTTCATGTTACTGATGAGAGAGAAAATAGGGTTTCAGGTTCTATTATGAGATTGAAGCTTGATTTAAGCAAATTAAGTGTCGTGGAGTTGAAATCAAGCTTAGATTTAGATTAATTTCATGTTTAAGGGCATAAAACCTAACCCTAGAATTTGGGATTTTATTTAGGGTTTTGAAATTAAGGATGAATATGGAAGATTTATGATTCTACAAGCTTGATTTTGATGTTAGATTGGCTATTTCAGCATGCTTGGTAAATTGGAGAAAATATTTTGAAAATTATTCTAGTGGTGGATTTGAAAATATTATGAAATTACAAGCTTGATTATGGCATTAGGACCAAAATAAAGTCATTGAAAAGCTTAGACGCCCAATTCGGCATGTAGGAATAGATTGGGGTTTTAAGTGTTAATTATTGGAAATGAAGAATGCATGTTAGAAAAATTATTTTGAGCATATTAGAATGTTGTTTGAATGAAAAACAACCTTGGGAAGGTCTAGTGACCAATTCTGCCAAGTGCTAAAATAGAAGGAAAAATTTGAGAAAAAATGTAAAAATGTTGGAATGATTAATCAGTACAAGTTTGCAAACTTTTGTGTGAAATTAGTGACTAAAATGTAACTTTAACAAAGGTTAGTGGATTGAATGACATTGAATAAAAGTTAATGAAAATGATAGAATTATGGAATAATTGTGATTTGAACTTGAAAAAATTGCAAAAAGGTGCAAAATGGTCACTAGGGACCAAAATAGACTATTCGGCTACTAAGGAAGAAAAAGAGAAATTTTTAGGAAAATTTTTATATTCGAATAATTATACTAGTATTTTATAGTTTAAGCAGTGTTAGAAAAAAAATCTAACATGTATGTTATTGTATATGTCCGATTGGTAAATTGCAGCACCCGAGTAGGACAAGGAAACACGAGATAAAAGAGGCAAGGAAAAAGTAGTGAACTATCTTAGTGAGGCCCAGTAATTTGCATAGCCCAGGTGAGTGCATTATACGTATGTATGGCATGTTACAAATAAGACGACTTGCGACAAGTCGACCTTGATATTAATTCAAATGCATGTTAATTAATAATTGTATGAATGTTATGAATTGATAATGTGACATGTATGATACATTGTAATAGTTTATAGATTTATCTAAGATAAATCAAACTTTTAGATTTTGGGTATGAACTGCCCGTAACCGAATTATGGATGATAGTATTAATGGATTTGATATTGAATGTTAAAATATTATATTGTTATGTCTGAGTACTAGTGTGAGAGTCTTCGGTATAATTCGATATCCATAGAGTCTTAGCAGCTGTGTTCCAGCACTACGGTGCATTCCAGGCACTTCGATGTTGACTTCATACACTACGGTGTTGTTTAGACACTTCGGTGTCAACTAGCACAAAAGGTGGGATAATAAGGAGCAAAGGCGTCCTCGAGTACGTACTCATCATCAGACGCTACGGTGTTACAGACACTACGGTGTCATTATGACGACTCGTATACCATAGGTTCACATGAAATTGTCCTTAGGGCTATAATTCATGAAATGCTTTTATGCGGGTGGATAGGCCAGTAAATCTATCGTATTTACTACTGATAAAGTAAGAATGATATTATGACTTTGGATATACATACAATTATGATTCATTGAAATATGTTAGTTTCTCATTTACTATGATAAATGATGAAATGTTATAAACTGCACGGGGAATCGCTTGCCATTTTTGCAGGGATTGTGATATTTATGTTATTTGTTTATATTGTTATATTTATGCCTTACTAAGTTATACTTAGCGTGTGTTTCGTATCACACGTAGGTCGATCGGTCTAGTATTATCGAAGAAAGAGCTGCACTTTTGGAAATCGAGTTATTGCTTATAAGCAATAATATGCACACTTACATCCTAGTCTAGTGGGCATGTACTCCTATTTTAAATTGGTAGCAATTTGCATTACTAAACTTATAAGTTAGTTTACTTGTTTAAATGGGCTTGTAACCTAAGTATTATGGATGAATGGTATGGTTTTAAACTCTTAGCAATGGGATTTGATATATATAAGAAAATTTATAAGTCAGAAAATCAGTTAAAAACTTGAGTAACATCTTCAATGTGTATTTAATCATCGGATATACTTTGAGGGTGTTGCAGTCCACGTGGGAGGAAATGAAAGGCATAATGAGAAAGAGGTTTATACCAGCCTATTATCATCGAGAATTAATGCGAAAACTCCAGAACCTCAAACAAGGCAACATAAGTGCGGATGATTATTTTAAAGAGATTGAGATGGCAATGATACGACCAAATATAGAGGAAGACACTGAATCTACCATGGCAAGGTTCATTTTGTGTCTAAATCAAGACATAGCCGACACCGTGATTTGCAATACTATGCGGAGTTAGAAGAATTGGTTCACTTGGCTATGAAGGTTGAACAACAATTTAAACGTACAGGTACACCCCAAAACATCTCTTCTACTTCTAAATGGAGTCCGAATTCTAAATGGGGACAGATTGCTCCAAAAGAGCCATACAAACCAAAAGAGTTCAAGGAAAACATTGGGACTTCAAAACCCAACAAGACTGTTGATGTGAACAAAGGAAAGCCACAAGCTACACCAAATCGATCCAGGGATATTCAATGTTTCAAATGTCTTGGAAGGGGACACGTAGCTAGCCAGTACCCAAATAGGCATACTATGGTGATTCAAGGAAGTGGCGAGATTGAATCCGAATTAGAAAAATAAGAAGTTGATGCCATAAGTGAAGATGATGAAGACTTAGACCCTCCCGCTGAAGGAGAAGTGCTCGTTGTGAAGAGGAGTCTCAATACACAAATTGTGCAAGGTGACCAGCAACGAGAGAATCATTCATACACATTGCCATATCAATGGAAATGTATGTTTTGTGATTATCGATGGAGGAAGTTGTACTAATGTTGCCAGCACGTTAATGGTGGCCAGACTTGGATTGGTGACAACAAAACACCCACATCTGTATAAGCTTCAGTGGCTTAATGATGGTGGGGAATTGAAGGTGACCAAGCAATTACTCGTACCATTTTCCATCAATAGATACAAGGATGAGGTCCTATGCGATGTTGTACCCATGCACGGCAGCCGCTTACTTTTTGGGAAGGTGTTGCGTGTTTTGAGTGATTCGTAATTGGTGCAAGTATACACGTCGCAAGTAATAGTATAGTAAAGATATCATCTCCACAGAATTGGTGAAACTCCGATTTCTAACTTCTTGCACTGAAAAGTGAAATGAATAGTGATGGTAGGTGTTTGGAAATAACAAGTAAAATAAAATAAGGAAAGTAAAATTAAGGAAAGTGTAATCGATTAATAGAGTGGGTCGGGTTATGAGTAGTGGTGCAATTGCTGAATGAATTGTCATGACAATTGATTGTTAAAACAGCTCAATTGTCGTGGCAACTAAGACTGACTGAATTGCCATGGCAACTGTGTAACACCCCTTTCCCATATTCATCACTAAATAAGAGTTAGGGATGTCACATGATACTTGTAAAATAATTCTTTAATATTAAGAAAATATTATCTTTGACTGTAAAAATAGTTAATCGCATAAAATTTAAACTTAATAATTTCACATTCAATTTTGAACCTAGATTCAGCCAGCAACTTAACAGTTTGATCCATTAGCATATAAATAATAAAAATGCTTGAAAGCTGCCTAATTTATAACCATTTAGATTCTAAATAAAATATGATTCATATCAGAGCAGGCTTCACATTTTACTATACATGCCAACTAGTAAATATCAAACAACATAAAAATTATATTACTGATACTGATGCACCGGTTTTCGACTGATGATGTTCCCTAACGCTCCTTACTCCAAACGCTTCTCTTTTCCTACGCGTGAAACAATCACACGCTCAGTATCACTTAGTGAGGCATTATAAATAATCATAAAATAAGTATCGAAATAAATGAAAACATGTTAAGCAAAATCATATCAAATCTTTCATATACTTATAAACAATCACTTATAAGAAATGGTGAATTTCATATACATTTACTTTATAATTAGCCCAAGAATTTGTATAAAGAGAAACTAAAGTATGCAAGGTCGGTACTCCTGGAGTACAAGACACCGAAGTGACGATAACATATAGACACATAAAGTGCTTGAAACATATAGACGTATAAGTGCCGAAAACATATAGATCCGAAGATCGATGATTAGCTATACTGCAGTCCTTGACTGCTAGACCTCTAATGGCATGCCACTATGCTGTAACTCTCTATAATAAACTTGGGCAAATAATTTCATATAATTGACGTGTAAATTATCATTTGATAAATGATTCATATATCACCATTATTCATTAATAACTTATCAAAATAAAACATAATAGGGCAATTCATACCCTAACATGTAATAACCTTTTTCCTTTGCCTGTGAATCGTCATATAACTTGTAGAAAAACCATGTTATCATTTTAATAAAATCAAATAAATAGAATTTATAAAAGTTTACTAAAATACATTTAAAAACATATAAATGCACTCACATGGGCCATTTATTATCTTGCCTCACTAAGCTTACTCATTAAACTTTTTGTTTCCTTGAATGCTTGTACCTTCCCCAGTATTTCTTGAAACTGTAGAAATCAATCGAATATACTTATTACTATACACTTACTTAATTCGAGTCTAACATTGCCAAATAAAATACTAATGTTTGCCTTGTATCTCAATTTGTGTCCTTAGTGGCCATTTTGAACATTTGGCAACTATTCATGCCTTAATTTCAATTCTTCCATTTTAATCCTTTACTTTCTCATTCTTGCAAAATGGTCATTTTTCATCAATTCAAGCTAATTTGATCGTAATTTCAACAATTTACATATCAGTCTCTCTTCAAAATAAAATTTCCAAAACCATAACCTTATTTCTTCAAATAGCCGAATAGGTCCCTAAACATTTTCAAATATTCAGTTTGGTCCCAAAATGCTAAAATAAGCTTCTAATATCACAATTCCACTATTTTCATCACCAAAATAATTTTGACAAATTAGTCTTTAATTTCTTGGAAATGCCGAAATGGTCCTCAACATTTCTCAAATATATAATTTGGTCCCAAGTTGTCAATTCAAGCTTGAAACATCATTTTCTATTCATTTCCATCATCAATTAAATTTTGAAAATTTAGTCCCAAATTTTCTTCAAATTTTCAAATTAGTCCCTAAAGGGAATTTGACCTTCAAACATCAAAATTGAACTTCCATCATCAATATAATGCTTCAAACATCATAATCTAACCATTTTCATCCTTAATTCTCAAAACCCTAACAAATCCCTATATTCAAGATTAGGGTTTATAACTTCCAACATGAAATTAACTTCATTTCAAGCTTGTATTCATCACAACTAGGCTTAATTCATCATCTACTACTTGAATTCCATAAATTTCCTATGAAACCCTAATTTCTCTCTCTTCAAACCCTAATCGAAAACTTCATAATTCAATGCAATTTTACTATTAAAATGTAGAGAATGAAGAGTAAATCACTTTACCTCAAAGAACCTTACTTGAATTCTTAATCAAAAGCCTTGAAAATGGCTACGAATTTTTTTCCTTTTTTCCCTTCTTTTTTTCCTTGCTTTCGAAATGCAAGAAGAAAGATGAAAAAATTGTTCATAAAACTTGACTTATATTCTAATAATAAATTAGAATTTGCCACTTGTAAAAATAAAAATGGTTTTTTTCTTTTTTCACCTTTTTCCAAATTTGCCCCCTTAACTAAATAAAAATTACATCTAGTTCAAATTTATGTCATCCCATTACATTTGAACTAGGTTGGTTCCAATCCAACCAACCATCATCATTAATTAATCATAAAATATCATTTATGATTTTTATTCGATCCAATTTCCTGATTTTCACCTTCTACAATTTGTCCTTTATCGAACTATCAACTCTAGTCTGGGAATCATATATTTCCCTAATTCCATGAATAAATTCATATTTTCATATAAAATCCTCCATTTAGTAAAGTCAAACTTAGAAATTTGACTCGATCCAAAAATACTGATAATTACCCGAAATCTTTATCGGGTAGCATCTTTCTTGAAAATCCTTCATTAAGCATTTATACGAATCTTTCCCATTTCTTCTGAGTCCTTTCTACAAATCAAAATACTGTTATGTGACACCTCATAAAAAGGTCTCCCAAAACTTTTCTCTAATCTGAGCACGCTTAACAATTTTATTCGATCAAAATTTTATATTTTCTACTACATTCTAACCTCCAAAACTATTACCAAAATCCTTATTCTGATCGAATTTATCCTCATACTAAATAAAAATCATTTTTGGGAAAATTTACGCTTGGGTCCCTAAACTTTTACCAACTTTTCATTTTGGTCACTAACTTTTATCTTTTGTCATTTTAGTCACTAAGTTAGCCTTATGCCAAAACCTTAGTACTAAATGACCCTTATATAACTTAGTAAAATTTTCAGGTTATTACAATTCCACCCCTCTTAAAATAAAATTCTTCCTCAAATTTTAAAATGTAACTAATTTAAATAGTTACGAATATTGCTTTTTCATCTTCTTCTAAGCTTTCTCCAATGGCCTTCTCAATCTTGTGGTTCTTCCAAAGAATTTTGACCAAAGGAATTTTCTTGTTCTTTAACTCTTTAACTTTATATGCTAGAATTTTCACGGGTTCTTCTTCATACATCAGATATGGTTGTAGTTCAATTTCCTCAAAAGTGATGACATGTGAAGGATTTGACCGATACCTTCATAACATAACTATATGGAATATATCATATAATCTTGCTCATCTCTGGTGGTAAAGTTAGCTGGTAAGCCACTAGTCCTATTTTTTTTTTTTAATTTCAAATGATCCAACAATTCTGGAACTAAGCTTTCACTTTTTTGTCCAAATCATAGGACTTTCTTCTATGGTGATACCTTTAGGAATACTTTATCTCCAACTTCATATTCAATACCTATAGTCATTCGATCCCATTTCCACTAAAGAATAAAAATCAATTGTAATAATCCAGAAGGTATCTGATGTTCTACCTTTACTTGTTGACATGATAAACATTTAGAAACTATCTCATTTATTGTTCTTTTCATGCCTAGTAGCCAATACTGACTTTTTAAACCCTGCTACATCTTATTTTCATCTGGATGCATAGTCGCACAGATCCATTCTTCTTTTCATAAATAATACCGGTGCGCCCGAAAGGTGACACACCTGGTTTTATAAAACCCTGATCCAACATTTCTTGCAATTGCGCCTTCCTTTCCCGTAGCTCGATCGGAACCATCGAAATAGATACAATGTCTGGTAATACCTATATTATAAATTCTACCTCTCAATCTAAAGGTAATCTTGGAAACTTATCAGATTTGCTATAAATTATACTCATATATTGATCACCAATATTTTTCGCCTTAAATGCTTCTTGGAAGAATACCCATGTCACTTCAGTTGCAAGTATCTTCTATCTGATACTTTGCCATCGTATTAGAACATATCCTCTTAACAGGGACAATTCCTCATAACTTTTCCACATCGGAACAATTTAGCTCTTCTCTTATAATTTTAACATTATTAAACCATAAATCAGTAGCCATCAGACCACCTTCACTATGAAATTCAGGATTTCCCAAACCATGTATAGGCACTCCCTATTGTGCCAATGTTCTTTCTTGTTCTGATTAATCCAAAAGGTTATGGTTAACCTTATTATTACCACTATGGTTCTTTCTAGAACCTCCCATCTACTAGTTCATCTCAATCTTCTTAACTCAAATATTAATTACAACTTATCTCCTTTCATATTAGTAAGAAGCGACATCAATCAAATCATGTAAATATCATATCAGTAATATTGATATCCTAGTGGCATGTATAAACTTTTTGACATAAAATCACTTCTATTTACTCCTAGAACCGGATAAACCTCTAGCTCTGATACCATTAAATGTAACACCCTTTTCTCGTATTCATTGCTGAATAAGAGTTAGGGATGTCACATGATACTTGTAAAATAATTCTTTAATATTAAGAAAATCTTATCTTTGACTATGAAAATAGTTAATCGCATAAAATTTAAACTTAATAATTTCATATTCAATTTTGAACCTAGATTCAGGCAGCAACTTAACAGTTTGATCCATTAGCATAAAAATAATAAAACTGCCTAATTTAAAATCATTCTGATTCTGAATAAAATACGATTCATATCAGAGCAGGCTTCACATTTTACTATACATGCCAACTAGTCAATATCAAAAAACATAAAAATTATATTACTGATATTGATGTACCTGTTTTCGATTGATGATGTTCACTAATGCTCCTTACTCCCAACGCTTCTCTTTTCCTACGTGTGAAACAATCACACGCTAAGTATAACTTAGTGAGGCATTATAAGTAATCATAAAATAAGTATCGAAATAAATGAAAACATGGTTAAGCAAAATCATACCAAATCTTTCATATACTTATAAACAATCACATATAAGAAATGGTGAATTTCATATACATTTACTTTATAGTTAGCCCAAGAATTTGTATAAAGAGAAACTAAAGTATGCAAGGTCAGTACTCCTTGAGTACTAGTCATCGAAGTGACGATAACATATAGACACATAAAGTGCCGGAAACATATAGACACATAAGTGTCGAAAACATATAGATCCGAAGATCGGTGTATATCTATACTGCAGTCCTTGATTGCTAGACCTCTAATGGCATGCCACTATACTATAACTCTCTATCATAAACTTGGGCAAATAATTTCATATAATTGACTTGTAAATTATCATTTGATAAATTATACATATATTACCATTATTCAATAATAACTTATCAAAATAAAACATAATAGGGCAATTCATACCTTAACATGTACTAACCTTTTTCCTTTGCCTGTGAATCATCATATAACTTATAGAAAAACCATGTTATCATTTTAATAAAATCAAATAAATAGAATTTATAAAAGTTTACTAAAATACATTTCAAAACATATAAATGCACTCACCTGGGACATTTATTATCTTACCTCACTAAGCTTACTCATTAATCTTTTTGTTTCCTTGAATGCTTGTACCTTCCCTAGTATTTCTTGAAACTGTAGAAATGTTCATCAAAATTGTTCATCAAACTTGACTTATATTCTAATAATAAATTAGAATTTGCCACTTGTAAAAATAAAAATGATTTTTTTTGTTCTTTTTTCACCTTTTTCCAAATTTGCCCCCTTAACTAAATAAAAATTACATCTTGTTCAAATTTATGTCATCCTATTACATTTGAACTATGCTGGTTCCAATCCAACCGGCCATCATCATTAAATAATCATAAAATATCATTTATGATTTTTGTTCGATCCAATTTCCCGATTTTCACCTTCTACGATTTTTCCTTTATCGAACTATCAACTCTAATCTAGGAATCGTATATTTCCCTAATTCCATGAAAAAATTCATATTTTCATATAAAATCCTCCATTTAATAAAGTCAAACTTAGAAATTTGACTCAATCCAAAAATACCGATAATTACCGGAAATCTTTATCGAGTAGCATCTTTCTTGAAAATCCTTCATCAAGCATTTATACGAATCTTTCCCATTTCTTCTGAGTCATTTTTACAAATCAAAATACTATTATGTGACACTTCCCAAAAGGTCACGCAAAATTTTTCTCTAATCTAAGCATGCTTAACAATTTTATTCGATCAAATTTTATATTTTCAACTACATTCTAACCTCCAAAACTATTACCAAAATCCTTATTTTGATCAAATTTATCCTCATACTGAATAAAAATTATCTTTGGTAAAATTTACACTTGGGTCCCTGAATTTTTACCAACTTTTCATTTTGGTCACTAACTTTTATCTTTTGTCATTTTAGTCACTAAGTTAGCCTTATGCCAAACCTTAGTACTAAATGACCCTTATATAACTTAGTAAAATTTTTGAGGTATTACAAACTGGGTTCCTTCTTTTAAAGCTCGGCGAAGTGTTCTTCACTATCTTCGAGTTATCCCTAACAGAACTGGTTAATTGTGCATGCCTTGGTGATACATCCCTGCGTTAACCTTGGGTGAACAACAGCCGATCTCGCACTCCTTTTAGCCGTTGAAATCTAATCCTTATCCCTAAAGCGGATTAGCTCCCACCAATGGTCATTTGAATGAGAACCACGTTCATTCGTTTTGTGAATCTATCTCTTCCAAGTATAGATAAATAGATAACTCTCGAGATCCTCTCCCAATTCACTCAAAATCAAAAATAAGAATCAAGAATGAACAAACCTTAAATTTAAGTTGCAATCAAATCATCCAATTGTTTATCACACCACAAACCCAAATAACCCTAGCCAGTTTAATTTAGTTCATAGCTGGGTAAAAAGAAAATACAATCAAAATAATACCAGACATGGATCATATAAACAAAAATGAAGAAGAATAAGTGTTGGAATTGTGCGATCAACCTTTTTCTCTCTCTAGAACCCCCCCCCAAAAGTTGCAGTTTGATCTTCTATTTGTATGATAGTTTGTGATCAGATTTGTCGTTGATGAGGATAGGAATAAGCTGGTAAGTTAAAGGATTCAAAAAAGATTTTTCTTTTATTCTCTTTTTTTAAACATATAACGTCAAGGCAATTTATTAACAAACCATGGAATTTTAGGGCTTTAGCTCATCACAACTACTTTTTTAGGCTTGAAGATAAGATGGAGCAAACAACGAACCCCCTAGCCTATTGAGCAGAGTCATCCTGTGAAGTCTTTCATTCACTCATTCTAATTTGTCTTTCCTACATAATAATTGCTAAGCGTACCGAACTAACATAGCAGCATAGTGTCCTAAGCACATGGTATTTATTTAACTAGAGCTAGAAAGACGCCTCTAGCATAAGTTCTATATATTTTTCTTCGATTAATCCTAAGATCAACAAGTCACAACTGTGCGAATTTAAAATAGCATCATAGCAAGTCTCTGAATTGAATCTACACTAAACCTAAAGCCAAAGGTTCTTTCATTGACATGCCGAGGTAATAAATTCATCATAGGGTATCACAATAGGTTTAGGCAGTTTCATTAGGTAAAAGACACGACAAGTAATATATGCAACTAACATGAGATTATAACATGAATGCAACTAACTATGCAAGAAAAACAACCCCCCAAACTCAAGAGAAGCATTGTCCTCAATGCATGCAAAACTAAAGAAATGAAAAGAAAAATAAAATGCAAATGAGTTAGTCCGAGAGGTCATCACCTTGAATGACTAGTTTCCTTTTGAGCCATTTGCTTGGTCCTTTTTCTGGCTCGTAGTGGTTGTTGATGCAAAGCTGGTGGTGCATCTTGAACTGTAGTTTCCATGACCTCATCCCTCGATTCATCTTTCTTTCCAGCCTTCTCTGCTTTAAAAGCTTTACGCTTCGATTGCAATTTCAAGGGTGCGACCGATAGAGATTTTAGCGGTGCAAAAGCGGAGTCGTCTGAATATGTAAAACCATGAAGAGATTCAGTACGAGTTGGTTCAACAATAGGGTCCTTACCTTTTTGTGGGACTACAGTTGTCATGGCAATGTAGCGTCAGTTGTCGGGGCAAGTAGTTCAGCAGGGAATACTGGAAAGGGATGGCACTGTCAGGATAATTCTCCAAGATAACTCTCGTTAGGGATGCATCATGGTCCTTCATGTACCGCATGAACATCAGCTGTCGTGCCTCTATTTGATCCAATCATCATGTCAGCGACCAAAGGAATTCGACAATCCCTTCTATACTTGTCGTGGCATGTGCGCTTGCCGCGGCATGTTTGGTTACCTTGGCAGTTGCTGGAGCAGAGGCTTTTTCCGTAGCTGTTGGTTCCTCACGCATCATACGCATGTATTGGCTTCGAGACCACCCACTTCTCTCGATCAGTTTCTCATCCATAGCATCAACTGGCATGTGTTCCTTTTCACATAATCTTGATATCAAACCGGGGAAAAAAGTGCCCCTACATCATTTTGGCTACAAGCATACATTTCATCAACAATAAGTTCCCAATATCTATAGAACGCTTGTGCAAAATAAAATGAAGTAGTAATAAACGAGAATAAGAAACTATAGTATTATGAGTAGAGGCATCAAATGGGTTTTAAGAAAGTTGTTCCAGAATTTGGCCGCAGTCTTCAACATGATGCGGTTCACCGTTCCCTTTAAGGGTCCTTCGTTCTACGCTGCTCCCTCAACGGTGAGATCGTGGAAAACTTCCTCCACTTCTTCGGCTATGATGTTTTCAACAAATACCGCATGCTCGTCCTTCTCAACATACAACCCAAAGTATGCGTTGATTGCAACAGAATCAACAAGAATAGCCCTACTACGCACATAAACACAAGGGTTATTCAAAGTGGAAAGATATGAATAGAATTCCCTTACCCAAGAGATGTTTCAGAGCGTTGGTTGTTCGCAGAAAATCTTCCATTTATGGTGCTCGATGATCTCGAAGATTGAAGCTTCAAGGCCATAGTTTTTTAGGGAAACATCATATTCAAACCTTTGCTCTTCCCACACCCTCTGATTTACAAATTTGGCTAGGTACCATTTCTCAATGAGTGGAGATGCAAACCGACGGAATGAGGGCTCGATTGCTCATGAAGAACTTGTTTTGAGCATAGTCTTGAGATTCTTGGCAATGGCTATTTGCGTTCTTAATTGGGAAGACAAAGAAAAAAACAAGAAAAGAAAACTTAAGAGTTCACAAAGAAGAAAGAGGAGTAAAGGAAGAAGGTGAAGTAGATGGGAGTTAATGAGGGTTTAATGGTTGAGTGAAGATTTGGTAGAAGTGATGGATGGATATGCAATCAATGGGGGAAAAGAAAAGAAGACAAGGATGGGGATAGGTTGGTTGTGCGGCTAGGATAGAAAAGGAGGGGAAAATTTTATCGTGAAAATTTTCAAAGGGTGATTAAATCTCCTATGAAATAGCCGAAACTTCTAATTTAAAGGGGTGATCAAATCCCCTAAAAACTAGCCCATTATCCAACTTTCAAGGGATAGATTCAAATGAATCTCTATCGAGGCCCAACTCCTCCTTTTTGAACTCTTATCCTAAAATTCAAACAAAACGATGAATATTAAATAAAGATAAAACTAAATCAAAATAAAAATAAAGAGATAAAGGATAAAAATAAAGATAAATATTGAAACAAAAATAAAGTTAACAACTAAATTAAATAAAAAGAAAGGATAATAACTAAAACATAAAAAATTAAAAATAGTCAAAAACAATAAACTAAAAATAAAAATAAAAAATAAAAAGTCTAAAAATTAAAAATTAAGAACTCTTAGAAAGAGCATTTTCATGCATCTTCTAAGGATACAACCTCTTTATCGTGAGTCACATGTGCATCAACGTAGTGCTTCAACCGTTGTCCATTAACGTTGACTTCATGTCCATCCACTGTCGATTTAACCCCCACAGCCCTATGAGAATAAGGTTTTACAACCTCAAACGGCCCAGACCATCTTGACTTCAGTTTCCCGGGGAAAAGCTTAAGGCGAGAATTAAAGAGAAGCACTAATTGCCCTGGCAAGAATTGTCGCGGCAATAGCTTCTTGTCATTCCAACGCTTGGTTTTCTCTTTATAGTTCTTGGCATTGTCATAAGCTAGGGCACGAAGCGCTTCTATCTCGTTTAGGTCTAGTAGATGCTTTTGCGCCGCACTTTCCTAATCCATATTCATGGTCTTAACAGCCCAATAGGCCTTATGCTCGATCTCCACCGGTAGGTGGCAAGTCATGCCGTAGACAAGTCTATAGGGAGACATGCCTAAGGGTGTCTTGATGTTGTTTAGTAGGCTCAAAGTGCGTCATCAATTCTCAAAGACCAATCCTTTTGAGAAGGATTAACAACTTTCTCAAGGATCCCCTTCAATTCACGGTTGGAAATTTTAGCCTACCCATTAGTCTACGGGTGATATGTCGTGGCAATTTTATGTGTCACTACAAAGCGCTCCAACATCTTGGCAATTAGCTTATTGTCAAAATGTGTGCCATCATCGCTGAAATTGCCCTCGGTGTCCCAAACCATGTAAAGATATTCTTCTGCAAGAATCGTTGCACAGTCTTTGAATCATTCTTGGGAACTAAAACTGCATCCACCCATTTGGACACAGAGTCTATAACGCCCTGGTTTTGGGTCTAGATGTTTTGGGATTCGTTTTGAGGGTCTGGTGGACCGGTATTAGAGATTCAAGTTAGTTTCGGGATTAAAATAGATTAAATAGTTTTAGAGGTGATAAAAATATAGAAAATGTTCTAAAATCATTATTTAATGTGTTCATGATTTTGGTGGAATGAATTTTCGAAAATGAGTTTTGGAAATCAGACATTTTGGACTGGTGACTAAAATGTAAACTTTGAAATCTGTTTTTGGTGACTGTTTTGTAAAAGGGTCAAAACTTTGAATCTTTAAGGAGCTAATTGCCCAAAGTCTAATCTCAAACGTTATCCATTAATTGTCTATTTTTAAAGTGTTTTGGAAAATATAAATATGATGAAGAGAATTAATTTGATAATTTATTCTTTAAATAAAAGTAACGTAACTAACTTTCTCTCAAAATCTCTCCAGCCAAACACCATTCTTTTCTTCTAAATCTTCAAGTAAATCTTTCTTTTCTTAAATCTTTTGATTTCAAATGGATTCTCAATGGTTATCAAACAAAATCTTATTGTTTTAATTTTGTTCTCATGTAAATTCATCCAATTAAGGGAGAAGGCTTCCATTAGAGGCAATGTTCGTTATTCTCCTCTAATGAAAGGTTCTTTACTAAAATTCCCAAGTTATTGATCCTTTACAATTCTTTTGTAATGTGTTTTGATAGATTAATAATGGAAAATGGATTTAATTGTGATTTGATGGTGGAATTGATAAATTTGCGAACTGGATCTGTTTTGCTAGGTTTTGATCAGATTAGATCATGATTTTAATGTTTAATAATGCTGAAGGCTTGGTTTTATCAATATATTCTCGAAACTAGTTGAATCTCTAATGTTAAAGGTTGTTAGTTAAGGGTTTTTTTAGTGGAGTTTAATCATTGCTGGAACTAAAATGATGTTGTTAAAGTGTTTTTACATGTTAATTGATGAGGTTTGATGTATCGAATTGTTATATTGTGGCTGGGATAAGATTGGAAGGTGTATGAGGTTGATTTCGATAAGCTCTGGATGGTTTTTGAGTGGGCAACTTGTGAGTTGCGGGTAATTGCTTTGAGGTAGTGGTTTGGATGCATTTTGATGCATATTTCCTCTGGTTTTATGTGGCCAAAATAGGGGATAATCAAGGTGAAGTAGCTTGAAGTGGATCGTCGCTTGATGGAAGCTTGATTTGCGTTGGCAAGCAAGGCGAGGTGTAATTGGTGAGTGGAAATGATTTAAAAAGTCTTTCAAAGGTTTGAAAGTGGTCTTGGGAGTTCAGTTTAAGTTTGAAACACTTACCTAAACTCGTAAGTAAGTTTTCCATCTTTTGCTCCTTAATATCGGTTCGGATATGAGCATGTGTAATTCATATTTTGGTCGTAAACATGGTTTGTTTTACTTACTGTAAATGCATGATTTTGAGTACATATGCAGGGGGTTTAAAAGTATATGAAATGCTAGTGAGCATTGGTTCTCATTTCGGTCAGGAATGTGGTATTACTTTGGCAATGTGGTTTGCATATGTGGTAATTTTGTATAATGCATTGTAAAACAGTGAGTAAATGGTTTTGTAAATGATATATTGGCAATGTGACAAGATGAGAAAACATTCAGATATAGTTGGCATGCCATAGAATGAACTGCACTATAATATGTTAAAAATCGATCATGGTTAAGGGTCCTTGAGGTATAGCGGCTGGCTACTTGGACTATGTTGTTATCACTTGGGTTGGGCGGTCGGTTCCCCCTTTTTGATGTTAATCTTGAGGTCAGCAAAGTTGTCATATCATGCAGTTGGCATGGTATGGGTTTTGATGGCGATCAGTCACTATGGGAGATCCGTGTATCCGATATCTAAGGTTAATGGTCGGTTAACCAATGATTAGCGGTCTGCTAATCAAGGATAGTGGTCGACTATCAGGGGTCACTATAATTGCCAATTTATGAAAGTTCATGTGTTGAACCTATTTTATAATGCTTTGGTATTTAAACATGGTAATATGATTTAATGCTTTGGGATTTAAGCATGGTAATATGATTTAATGCTTTGGGATTTAAGCATGGAGCTATGATTTAATGCTTTGCATATGGTCGATATGCATGTTTGGATTTGGAATAAATGAAAATGCTTCGTTCATTAAGCTTGGGATTTATATATGATGTTGCATAAGTATCGTTATGCATGTTTCGGTCTTAAACAATGAAAATGCTTTGGTCGTTAAGCATGTTTTGAAAACAAGTGGTTTAGGTTTTCAAATGGTTTTAAATGCATCATTGTTTTTATAAGCATCCTCACTAAGGATTTGTGCTTACGCTCTATTTTCTAAATGATGCAGAGCACTAGAGTTTGGGGCAGCATTGGCAAGGCAAAAAGGTGATCCAAGATCTATACTATCTTTGAGTATGAAACTCGGTTTTACTTTTGGTTAATAAGGCAATGTGTTCACCATATTTTAGGGGACTTGTAATTCTATTTTTCCCCTAGTTTTGAGCATGATTATTGTTGTGTTTTGGAGCTTGATTGATGTTGACAAACATGTTGATGATCTTTGCTTATGATTGAGGCTAAGTAATTGCTTAGGTATGCATCTAGTTAGCCTTGATTGATTGTCATGTTTTGATGACTCTAGCATGTTGGATTTGATGCTTTTGAGGTGTTAGCATGTATCATATGTTGGAAAGTGTTCAAATGAGTTTTGGTATAATTGGAAATGTGGTTTTAGGAAGCATGCCTATAGTTTATCTTTAAAGCATGACTACCATGAGTTGAGGATGGTTCTGTGATATTATGGTTAGGATCGATCCTTGGTAATGTTGTATGAATGTTAGTAGTACGTTTAAGTGGCTTAGAGTCCATTAATGTAAGTTAAACCAACAAAAGTGGACATTTCAAGTCCAGACGTATCAGAACGTATCCCCTCGTACCGGTACGGCTAGGCCATGTTAGGCTTAGCGTTTCGATACGCGGGGTAGTGTTTCGGTACGGGTAATCCATTTTACACTTAGCATTTCGATACACGGGGCAGTGTTTCGATATGGGTAAGAGCAAATTGGCAAGGTGTACCGGTACACGTGGTCATATCGGTATAGTTTTGAACTACTGGAATCTAAGTTTTATAAATTAGCCAAGGCGTACCAAAACACTTGTACGTGTACCGAAACGGGCTGCAGTTAATTAAGCTATTTGCATGTTTGGAAGGTTTCTAATTTATTCATTTTGGTCCCTAATTGTTGTGAATGCAATTGCTTGAGTTTGGATGGTCGAATTGAGCTGAGAATTGACATGCAAGCATGTAATCTAACTAATTGAGGATTGGTAACCCTAATTTCAGTAATGGTCCTTTAACTTACCAAATTTACATTTTAGTCCCTAAAATGTATTGTATGCAATTGGTTGCTTTTCCGAGGTCATTTTCCTTTGTAACTTCATCCGCTGCAAGCATGATCACTTAGGATTAATAATATGCATGTAGACAAGATAAAAGAAAAAAATGACCAGTTTTCGTAATCTTTCTCCAGTTTGCTTCGGCAAACCTAATATAGCTCGCTTGGTTCGGTCGGACGTCTAGGCCGGGTCGAGGGGGATACATTTGGTGGTATCAGAGCTAGGTTGTAATGCCTTGGTTTTGGGCCTAGTAGTTTTGTGGCTTGTTAGACGGTCCAATGGACCAAATTAGGGATTCGAGTCGGATTCAGGAGTAAATATTTTTTGGTAAGATAAAAAAGTGGAAATGGTTAAAAATCATATTTTCATATATGATTAATATTGGTGAAATCAATTTTTGAAAATGTGTTTTGGAAGGGTGACATTTTGGTTAGTGACCAAAATGTAATTTTTGAAATCTGTTTTTAAAGGTGACTAAAATGAAAAGGATCAAATTCTTAGAATCCTTAAGGAGCTATTTTACCAAGTTTTTTTGTTGGTGATTTCTCATTTCAATTAAGTCATTTTAACATGTGTTTTAAAATATAATTAAAAGGGGTTTTAGATATTAAAATTATCACTTTTAAAGAAATTTGACGTAACTTTTCTCTCAATTTTTCTCTCCACTTCTTTTCTGCCAAACACTCTAATTTTCATCAAATCACAGAGGTGAGAGGCTTGTTTTCTTAATTTCTTGATTTGTAATTGATTCTTTATATTTGGTTTACAAAACCTTATTGAATTCTTGTGTTTTTAAGCTTTACACAAGCAATTGAGGGAGAAATCACACAATAGAGGTAAGGTTCATTCTTCTCCTCTATTGATGTCCTTTATTGATATTCCCAAGTATTTGATCCTTGATTTATGATTTATAATCTTATTTTGTGTTTTTATAATGATTAATTGATTAATTGGGTAAAAATTATGAAATAGTGGAAGATTCGAATTGGATCTGTTTTCCAGTGTTGAGGATTCATTTTAAACATATTTTGGATGTATTATATTGTTGATAAGTTGATTTTAACAATGGAATCCAAAAACTCTTAAATCCCTAGTTGTTAAGGTTGTTAGATTTGTGTTTTTGTGGAGTTGTGGTGGCTGTGTGGTTGCTTGAAGTATTTGGATGAATTAATCCTGTTTTTAAGTGTTAATTGATGGTTATGGATGTGTTAGATTGTTAGATTGTGGCTGGGTTGTGTTTGGGAAGAGTTAAATGATTTTTCGGTTGTTGTGGTTGGGTAATTGTGAGACGATGGTGGAAGTTCGTGTGGAATTGTTGTTGTAGTGTTTTGAATGCATTGAGGTGCATTAATCCTCTGTTGTAATATGGTTAAAACAGGGGAGGTGGATTCAGAAGTGATCAGTGAAGCTTTGGAGGCTTCGGACGCTTGATTTCGCGTTGGCGAATTGAGGTTTCGCGTATCGGTGAGTGAAAACGTGGACTCTAACTTTGGCATGTTTTAAAAGTGGTTTAGGGGAGTTTAAACTGAGCTTCAAACGCTGGTTTAAACTCGGAAGTAAGTATAACGTGGTTTTCTCTCTCGGGCGTGCTTTAATGAAATGGTTTTATGCACTTGTTTGATTTACAGTGAACCTACTATTTAAGCATGATTTAAAGTATATGAGATACTATTTTTGAGCATGAAATGCTGAAGGATGCACATGGTAAGTTATCCTTGTAAGTATATGGTTTATACTTGTGTTTAAAGCATGGTTTGTTGCTTTGGAAAATGGATTGGTTAAATGCTTGTAAAAATAGTGAGGTTAATGGTAAATGGTGAGTTATATTGGCAAGTGATGTGTTTTAAAAATTGTTATCGAATATAGTTGGACGGCCATAGGATTGATAGTGCACTATAATAAGTCGCCTTGGATGTTGAGGGGTTTTGATTTGGTGTACCGAAAACTCCATCCAAGTACCCTAACGGTCGAGGGGTTATATGGTACCGTAAACTCCCGTTAGTGGGTTAAGCATCTAACCGATGAGTGGGGTTGGTGTCCTCGTGGGTTGAAAGTGTACCCAATTGTGATTGTATCGCTATTTTGGTTGAGATGGCTTGAAGTGTTGGAAGAACACTTGTTGAATCCGTGTATCCGATGAACTATTTTGGTAAAGGAACTTGGTTAATGATCACTTGTAAGCCAATATAATTGTTGATGTATCATTGAAATGGTTTATGCTGTATAATGGAATTTATACATGTTTACTCTTTAAGCTTTGCATATGGTCGTTATGCATGGGAAGGCTTAAATTGAGGTTTAGTAATGGGATTTGCTATTGGTTAATGATACTTGTTGCATATGGTTTAATATGCTGGTTTATAAAAATTTTAAGTGCATGGTTTTCAAGGCATGATAATGTTTAAATAGATGATTGAAATGAGATTTCAGTGCGATGTTGAGAAATGGTTTTAAATGCATTGATGGTGTTTTTTTTTAGCACACCTCACTAAGGCTAGTGTGCTTACGCTCTCTTTGTCCATCAATGTAGAGAATTAAAGGCTTGGAAGGCAGCAGAAAGCAAGGGATCACAACAAGACTTGGTAACCAAAGTGTGTTTTTGGATTAGACTATAAGTAATAAGGGCAATGGGGTTCCGTTGTTTTTTTGGGAGGCATTTTGTTGAACTCCCTATTTGAGCAAGTTTGTTTGGTTGCACTTGGATTGTAAATGGCCATTATAGATTATTTGTGGTGATGGTTTGAAGTTTCATGCATTGCTTGATTGGTTCCTATGAATCATGCCTTTAGATTTACATTTGAAGTATGATGCCATGAATCGATGTTGAAACTGAGTTGTTTTGGTGTGGATTGATCCTTAAGTATGTTGGATGCATGTTAGGATGTTTTGGTATGGCTGAAAGCATGTTAAACCAGCAAGAATAGACATTACAGGTCTAGGCGTACCCGTACGGTGTCCCTGTTTCAGTACGAGTAAGCTATTCTAGGCTTGCATACTGGTACGTGGGCAACTGTTTTGGTATGGTCCTAGGCAAAATTGGCCAGTGTTTGGGTACTCGAGGAGGCGTTTTGATGCGATATAATGTTTTCATGAAGGGCATTTCGATACGCGGGGGCGTATCAAAATGAGTTTTGGCTACTGGAATTTTGGAGTTCGAAATAATGGAGGCGTATCAAAACACCCCTTGTCCATACCGGTACAGTGGCAGTTAAGTTGGTTAATTGGAATATTCTGAAGTTTTGTTTTCTTACGTTTTGGTCCTTGAATGTTGTGGATGCAATTGAATAAGTTTGGATGACCTTTTTTATTTGGTTTTTTACATGTCAGCATGAAACCTGCTTAATTAAAGATTGGTAACATAAAAATGAGCTAAGACCCTGCAGTTTTTTAAATTTGCAATTTGGTCCCTAAAGTGTATTTATGATCAATTGGATGTCAATTTGACGCCCGATTGAGTTGATTTTTCACCTGTGATTAGTATGTACATGTAGGATAATAAATGTGCATTTAGACAAGATAAATAAAAAAATGGATGTGTTTTGGGTTTAATTCTTCATGGTTTACTTCGGTAAACCTAATGTAGCTCGCTCGGTTCGGTCTTGTAACTAGGCCGGGTCAAGGGGGTTACATTTGGTGGTATCAAAGCCAGGTTTACGATGATTGGGAGTTAGTATGGTTGTTGTAATGTTGTTGTGATTTGGAATCCGTTGTTTGATATGCACGATGATTGTAATATGCATGGTGGTTGCTTTATGCCATGTTGGGGGGAAATTCGAGAAACCATTGCCTTATTATTATAGTCTAAAATATTATGATTTTGAAATGGAAGTCTTGGGTCCTTGTTTGAAGCTGGCCTAACTATTTTTTTGTTTTGTAATAATTATAATGCCTTAGATATATTTTTAGCACAATAGGATCGAGGAGAGAGTTGCGATTTGGTATGATTGTTGTTGCCGTTGGGAAGGGAAACGAGAGAGATAATGTACCTCCATAGGGGTTACCATCGCCCTCACCTAATCCACCTGTGAATGTGGAGCAAGTACCACCTATGCCAGCTAGGCCAGGGATGGGTCACATGGCGCCTCTGATAAAGGCCATGGCTGGTGTGTTCTAGGCATCAATTACGGGTGTTCATGTGCCGGCACTAGTGGTTGGGCAAGGTTTTTCGTTAGAGCGTCTTCGCAATTTGGGCGAAGTTGATTTTCAAGGTTTGGCACCCGAGGCTTTCGAGGATTGGTTGGCCAGTACTGAGAGGATACTGGGCCAGATAGGCTGTTCGGACGCCCGTAAGATGGATTGTGTTGTGTCCCTGTTACAGGGTGATGATTATACGTGGTGGACTACCATAAAATCTTGGATGGTGACTGATGATGTAACTTGGGAGTTCTTTTGTGGTGCTTTTCAAAAGAAGTACTTGGGAGTTCGGTATTAGGATGATAAGAAAGAGAGTTCATGGCTTTAGTGCAGGGTAGTATGTCTGTGGCTGAGTACGAGGTGCAGTTTGTGAGATTGAGCCATATGCACATGAGTTAGTCTCTGACGAGCAACATCGATGTGACTGTTTCCGCTATGGGCTTGTATAGGAGGTTAAGACATACATGCTTGCTGCTGATTATACAGATTTTGATGTGTTGTTGACACGAGCCAAGGATGTTGAGCAGAACCTTGGTTTGGCTTCTGGGTCCCGAGGCTTTAACTTCTGTAAAAGAACGGCTGATTCCAGTTTTAGCGGTGGTCAGGCCAAGAGACACCATGATATGAGGTATTGCCCTGAGCCGAGGCGTGGTGGAGGTGTTGTTGATCGTGGAGCACAAGGGCAGGGTACCCAGGTTAGAGCTCTGCACAATACCTATTGGGCTTGTAGATCACATGATTATTTAAGGCGAGATTGCCTATGTTTGGCCAGAGAGGGTCAGATATCGGTGGTTGTTGTGGCCAATGCTTTTTGGAGTTGTGGGTCTGGCGACCATCTGAGGTGTAATTGTCCGCTATTAGTAAGAGGTGGGCAGGGTGCTACACCTGTTGTTGCTCTGTAGAGAGGATGTGGTCGTGGCCGTGGGCTGTTTCAGTGCAGGGATGGTAG
Source organism: Hibiscus mutabilis (assembly GCA_019671005.1). Classification (NCBI taxonomy): domain Eukaryota; kingdom Viridiplantae; phylum Streptophyta; class Magnoliopsida; order Malvales; family Malvaceae; genus Hibiscus; species Hibiscus mutabilis. The sequence continues at coordinate 28,080,816 of CM033738.1, forward strand.
GCAGAGGACTATGGCTCATACTATTGCTATCCAACTTGAGGGAAGTGGAGCGGCTAGGCTATATGGGCACTGTGAGGGTCGTAATGACTTGTATTCATTGGTTGATTCTGGTTCTACCCATTCATACATCTTAAGTGAGCATGCACAGTTGCTTGATATCGTTGTTGAAATTCTTAATGTGGGTGTTAGAGTGACTAGTTCTCTTGGAGAGACAGTCATCGTTAGGAGGTTGTATCGTAGATGTTCGCTAATGGTTCAGGGACATAAGTTTGTCGTGGATTTGATGGAGTTGCCATTCCATATCTTTGTCGTTATCTTGGGCATGGATTGGTTGACTGAGCATAAGGCTGTGGTGGATTTTGAGACCAAACGGATATCCTTGATGCTATAGAATGATTTTGAGGTGGTAGTGGTTGGTGAGAATGCTACGTTCTTGTCTAATGTTGTTTCGGCTTTGGAAGTGAGTCAAATGATGGATTCTGGATGTCAGGCTTTCTTGGCCTATGTTATGAATCTTGGTTTGAAGGAGTTAAGGGTCCAGGATATTCGCACCGTATGTGAGTTTTTGGGTGTTTTTCTAGAAGAGTTACTGGGGTTGCCACCAGACTGTGAGGTTAAGTTTGGCATCGAGATCTTTATGGATACGGCACCAATGTCTATTGCTCCATATCGTATGGCCCCGAAAAAATTAAAGGAGTTGAAGACGCAACTGCATGAGTTGCTTGATCGAGGTTTCATCAGACCTAGTATTTCACCGTGGGGTTCACCGATGTTCTTTGTGAAAAAGAAGGATGGTACGTTGCTGATGTGTGTAGACTATCGACAACTGAACAAGTTGACGATAAAGAACAAGTATCCTTTATCGCGGATAGATGATCTGTTTGATCAGTTTAAGGGTGCGTTGGTGTTCTCTAAGATATATTTGAGGTATGGGTACTATTAGTTGAAGATGAAGGATGTGGATGTGCCCAACACAGCTTTTCATATAAGGTACGGGCATTATGAGTTTTTGGTGATGCCGTTTGGTTTGACCAATGCACTGACTGCTTTCATGGATATGATGAATCGGGTGTTCTATGAGTTTTTAGACTAGTTTGTTGTTGTGTTTATCAATGATATCCTTGTGTACGCTCGTACCGAGGAGGATCATGATAGACATTTGCGAATTGTGCTTCAGATGTTGTTGGCTAATCAGTTGTATGCCAAGTTAAGCAAATGTGGGTCTTGGCTTAGGGAGGTTGTTTTCCTTGGGCACATTGTGTCGGCCAAGCGAATTCATGGTGATCCGCATAAAGTTGAAGCTATGATGAGTTGGAAGGAGCCTAAATCTATGACAGAAGTTTGGAGTTTCCTTGGGTTGGCTGGTTATTGTCGTAGGTTTGTTGAGGGGTTCTCCAATTTAGCTGCTCCTTTGACCAAGTGGTTATAGAAGAATGTTCGCTTTGAGTGGTCGAAGGATAGTGAACGGGCTTTTGAAAGGTTGAAGGAAGCTTTGACACGAGCTCCAGTCTTGGTTCACCCTGAATCATGAAAAGAGTTTGTTGTTTATAGTGATGCGTCCTATGTTGGGCTTGGTTGCGTGTTGATGCAGGAGGGTAAGGTAGTTGCGTATGCATAGAGACAGTTGAAGGTGCATGAGCATAATTGCCCTACTCATGATCTTGAGCTTGCTACAGTTGTGTTTGCCTTGAAAATCTAGAGGCATTACCTTTATGGCGAGAGATGTGTGGTTTATGCAGATCATAAAAGTTTGAAGTATCTGATATCGCAGATGGAGTTGAATCTTAGGCAATGGAGATGGTTGGAGTTGTTTAAGGATTATGATCTAACCATAGAGTACCATCCGGATAAAGCTAATGTTGTGGAAGATGTTTTGAGTAGGAAAGCTGCTATGGAGTTGAGAGCTATGTTTGCTCGGTTGAGTGTGATGTGTGACGGTGGGCTTTGGCTGAGTTGCAAGTGAAACCGTCCTTGTCATAGTTGATTAAAGAGAAGCAGCCGTATGATGAAAGTTTGGTATGGCATATGAAGGATATCATGGACGAAAATCCTACAGATTTTCATTTTAATGATGATAGAGTGTTGTGTTTTAAAGGTCGAATTGTGGTGCCCAAAGATGAGGAGTTGAGGCGTACCATTTTGACCAAAACGCATGCTAGCCCTTTTTTTATGCATCCCGGTAGTACTAAGATGTATCGTGGTTTGAAGGAAGAGTACTATTGGGTTGGACTAAAGAAAGATGTGGCTGATTATGTTGTTCGATACATGGTGTGTCAGCGGGTAAAGGTTGAGCGTCAGTTTCCTTATGGGTTGTTGCAACCTTCGAGGATACCGGAATGGAAGTGAGAAAGAATCACTATGGATTTTGTGTCTGGGTTACCTTTGACACCAACCAAAAAGGATTCCATTTGGGTGATTGTTGATTGGTTTACGAAGTGTGCACATTTTGTGCTAGTGCATATGGCGTATACCTTCAATAGGTTGGCTGATATGTACATCTCTAAGATTGTGCGTTTGCACGGGGTGCCCAAATCCATAGTTTCAGATAGAGATCCACTTTTCACAGCAAGGTTTTGGGTGTGCTTGCATTGTGTTCTGGGAACTCGGCTGAATTTCAGTACTTCTTATCATCCTCAGACGGATGGTCAGTCAGAGCGTGTGATCCAGGTCTTGGAGGATATGTTGAGATGTTGTGTCATTGAGTTCTAGGGAACGTGAGAAAAGTAGTTGCCCTTGGTAGAGTTTGCTTATAATAACAGTTATCAGGCTGGTATACAGATGGCACCGTATGAGGCATTGTATGGTAGGAAGTGTCATACGCCCGTGTGTTGGGCTAAGGTTGGGGAAAAGCATGTTTCCATGCCTGATGTCTTGAAAGGTGCGAATGAGAAAGTGAAGTTGATATGTGAACGCTTAAGAGCGGCTTCGGGTCATCATAAATCCTACGTAGATTTGAAGCGTAGGGATATGGAGTATGTTGTTGGTTACTGGTGTTTTTGAAGGTGTCATTGTGGAAAAAGGTGATGCGTTTTGGGAGTAAGGGAAAGCTTAGCTAGAGGTTTATTGGACCATAAAAGATTGTTGAGTGTGTGGGTCTTGTTGCTTACCGTTTGAGGTTACCTCCTGAGTTAGAGAGGATTCATGATGTGTTTCATGTTTCCATGTTGCGGAGGTATCGGTCAAATCCATCGCATGTTATACCGATGGAGGATATTGAGTTAAGGCTAGATCTATCTTATGATGAGAAACCGGTAGAGATTCTTGACACCAGCAGTAAGGTTCTGCATGGTAAGACGGTAGAGCTTGTTAAGGTGTTGTGGAGGCACCGTGGTGTTGAGGAGGCCTAGCAATTTTGTGGCTTGTTGACGGTCCGGTGGATCAGATTTGGGATTTGAGTCGGATACGGGAGTAAATATTTTTTGGCAAGATAAAAATATGGAAAAATGGTTAAAATCATATTTTAATATATAATTAATATTGGTGAAATTAATTTTGGAAAATGGGTTTTGGAAGGGTGATATTTTGGTTAGTGACCAAAATGTAATTTTTGAAATCTGTTTTTAAAGGTGACTAAAATGAAAAAGATCAAATTCTTAGAATCCTTAAGGAGCTATTTTAACTATTTTTTTGCTGGTGATTTCTCCTTTCATTTAAGTCATTTTAACATATGTTTTAAAAGATAATTAAAAGGGATTTCAGATATTAAAGTATCACTTTTAAAGAAATTTGACGTAACTTTTCTCTCCACTTCTTTTCTGCCAAACACTATCATTTTCATCAAATCACATAGGTGAAAGGCTTGTTTTCTTAATTTCTTGATTTGTAATTGATTCTTTATCTTTGCTTTACAAAACCTTATTGAATTCTTGTGTTTTTCAAGCTTTAAACAAGCAATTGAGGGAGAAATCACACACTAGAGGTAAGGTTCGTTCTTCCCCTCTAGTGATGGTTCTTTATTGATATTCCCAAGTATTTGATTCTTGATTTATGATTTATAAACTGATTTTGTGTTTTTATAATGATTAATTGATTTAATTGGGTAAAATTGATGAAATAGTGGAATATCCGAATTGGATCTATTTTCCAGTGTTGAGGATTTATTTTAAACATATTTTGGATGTATTATATTGTTGATAAGTTGATTTTAACAATGGAAACTCTTAAATCCCTAGTTGTTACGGTTGTTAGATTTGTGTTTTTGTGGAGTTGTGGTGGCTGGAAGTATTTGGATGAATTAATCATGTTTTTAAGTGTTAATTGATGGTTATGGAAGTGTTAGATTGTTGATTGTGGCTGGGTTATGTTTGGGTAGGGTTAGATGATGTTTTCGGTTGTTGTAGTTGGCTAGTTGTGAGAGGATGGTGGAAGTTCGTGTGGATTTGTTGTTGCAGTGTTTTGAATGCATTGAGATGCATTAATCCACTTTTAAAAGTGATCGGTGAAGCTTTGGAGGCTTTGGACGCTTGATTCCGCGACGGCGAATCGAGGTTTCGCGTATCGGTGAGTGAGAACGTGGACTTCACTATGGAATGTTTTAAAAGTGGTTTATGGGTGTAACACCCCTTTCCCGTGACCGTACACCAGACTTGAGTCAAAAATTTCATAGCTTTTTAAAACAAATCTTTTAATCAAAATCCGGGGTGATTTAATTTTTTTTGGAAAAACTTTCCAGTGGTCACCCATCTTAATATTTCTATAACCCAAGCACACTTAACTTTAATTAATACCGATATAAAATATTTATTCGATTATAAAACTTTTTACATAAAGTATACAAACATACTAAAATAATTTATTTTACAAAAGGGTTTTTAATAAAATTATTCAATATCTAATTCGTATAAAATATATCAAATCAGTCTATTTAACACCAAACTGTAGATATAATAATCAATTTAAAATATTTTATGCCACTATTATAGGCCATGATAATTACTTTAACAAAATAGAAAGATTTATTAAATACATGCCATTATTAAACATACTAAAGACGGATGTCATGATTACCGAAATACTTGTCGATTATCTTCTATACAGAATGATGATGAAGTAAAGGCTGTCATCTACTAATCTTGATCACCTACGTGTATAACATAAATACACGCTGAGTATATCTCAGTGAGGCATAGAAATATGTAAAATAAGGTATAAAATTATTTGTAGTATGAAATAGCTGTATTAGCCATGATATTTGGTAAAACATGATACTCATGTAATGAACATGTACTGTAATAAATTTGTGTTGTACTAAATCTTTACTAAAAAAACATATAGCAAGGTTGCTCTATAAATCATATAGTCTGTAATGCAGGAATAATCATGTAAGAAATTTGTACTATAATAATTCTGTACTGTAAAGTCATGTAACTGTACTGTAAAATCTTATGGCCCAAGATAAATATCAAGAGACAAGTAAACGATTCATCATAACTGACACTGTATGTCTACAACACTGTAGCGTCTAATGATGAGTACGTACTCGAGGATGCCCTTTGCTCCTCATTATCGCACCTTTTGTGCTAGTTGACACCGAAGTGTCTAAACAACACCGTAGTGTCTGCAACGCTGTAGCATCTGATATGAACACCGAAGTGTCTAAACAACATTGTAGTGTCTGCAATGTCGTAGCGTCTGATGTCAACACCGAAGTGTCTAAACAACACCGTAGCTTCTGGAACGCATCGTAGGGCTAGAATGCAGTTACTAAGACTCTATGGATATCCAATTATACCAAAGACTCTCACACTAGTACACGAGCATAATATTATAATACTTTCACATTCAATATACAATCCATCAATACTATCATTCATAGTTCGATATTGGGCAGCTCATACCCAAAATCTAAAATTCTATTTATCTTAGATAAATCATTGCGCCATATCAATGTATCACATATGCCATTTAATATCTCATGTCATTTACATAACTTTGATCAACATACATTTTCATTAATATCAAGGTCGATTTTTCGCAAGTCTCCCTCATATCACATATATAAAATAAGTAAAATTGCACTCACCTTGGCCTTGTAATGAAGTCAACTTTATCACTTGATCTTACTCCTGACCCCTTTTTCCTTTCCATTTTTGTTAGTACAGTCTCAATTCGTATCGGAAGCTACATTATAAAATAACATATACCATTTCAAGTATATGTTAGAACATATTCACTCTAAATATAATAATGGAAAGTAAATAAAATAACTATCCATTAAATATATAATTATCCGATAAAGTTTCTTATATTCGAATCACATTTTTCTCATATTTTACCTTAAGCCTTCAACCTTTAATAAAATACTTATTTTAGTCCTTAAGGACTTTTTCAAGCTTCAAATAGTTAATTTAAGCTTGATCCTTACATTTTTCATCCTTTACACTTTAGGACCTAAACTTTGAAAAGTTCCATTTTTGGTCCCTAAACCTCAAGCCAATTTGTCTTCTTGATCCCCAAAGGAATGTTTTTGATCCAATTAATCCATTTCCTATTTTTCCACAATTTTTTTCCTTTACTTTTGCTTAATAGCTGAATTGGTCCCTTGTATTCTACAAATTGTCGTTTTGGTCCTTAAGTGAATACAAGCTTCTATTCACTTCAAAATCAACATCTAAATTACTCAAATAAATTTTTCCAATATAGTACTCTTCAAATACCTAATTGTCACATTTCAACCCTTTGTTCTCTAATTTGTCGAAATAGTCACCAATTTACAATTCAAGGATTCTAGCTTTAAAACTTTGCAACTAGGCCCCCAATCATCAACTATACATCATAATCATCACTTAACATAAAAAAATCAGACTTTGTCCTCTTCTTATACACCATTTCCGAATTGGTTATCCACTTTTGACAATTTGTCAAAATGGTCACTAGCTCGAATAATCATCAGTTTAGCATTTTAAGTTCATTTTCATGCCTCAAACATCATTACAACATAAATACATTTCAAACTCCAAAAATCAGAATTGAACCCCTAACTTTAACACTTTGTTGAATTAGTCCTTTAGGGTTTAAATTTAGGGTTTTGATTTCAAATAACAAATCAAGTTTGCTAGATTACTAACTCATCATCACAAACCCTAATTCAAGGTTGGATACATAAACCCTAATCATCTTCAAGGACAATAAATTGTTTAGGGTTTAAATCCTAATTTAAAAACATGAATCCAACATTATTCTTGCTTGATTTCAACATAAAATCGAACATAGATTCATAAAATCATAAAACATCCAACTTTGAACATAAACCCTAATTTCTTTATCATATCAAATCTCATCAATCAAGCATGAAATCCATGAATAATTTACATCAATAGATAGATATTGAAGAGAAGAACAACTTTTTAGTTCGGAAGATTACCTAAAAACTGAGTTTCGAGGCTTAAATCGAGCTTGTAAGATTTCCTCTTCTTTCTCCTCTTTCTCCATTGTTTTGGAATGAATTTTTTTATGATAACTCTTCATATATTTATGCCAGTTGTATAAATAAAAATGAATTTTTAATTCATTTTATTTAATTTACCAAAATATCCCCCAATTGAATTCATATTTACTAGTTTACTATTTTGTAAAATTCTAACTAAACATGTTTGGATTCCAACCACTATTCATCCATTAAAGAAATCTCAAAATTCCTTCATGTCCCTTTTGGGTGAAAAGACCAAAATACCTTTTGCCAATCAAGCATTAAACACTAACGGGAAAAATAAGGCTAAATTCGTGAAAAAGCTTCATCAGAAGGTTTGAGGGAACATTGAGAAAAGAACAAAGCAATATGAACAACAATAAAATAAAAGGCGAAAGCGAGTCAACTTTGAACCTGGCGATTGGGTTTGGGTGCACTTTAGGAAGGAACGATTTCCAGATCAAAGGAAATTTAAACTCGCTCCTAGAGGGGATAGGCCATTTCAGGTATTGGAAAAGATCAATGATACTGCCTACAAGATAGATCTTCCAGGAGAGTTTGGTGTTAGTGCTACTTTTAACGTTTCAGACTCATCCCTTTTTGAGCAAGGTAATGATTTAAGGACAAATCGCTCTCAAAAAGGGGAGGATGATGAGATCATGGCATCACCATCACCACCACCACCACCCTTGGACCCGGAGGAATTTCCCTTAGGCCTCATTACTCGTGCATGGGCAAGGAAGTTTAGAGATGCAGTCAGCAACAAGTGCATTCATGCATGGAAGATTATTGAAGCTATCGACGTTGAACCAATGCCTTGCAACGTGGAAGATTCATGCAACGTGAAAGGGAGTCCACGCAACGTGTTGCATGTTTATTTCTGATGCATACATTCCATTTTATTATTATTATTATTATTTTATTATGTTCATGTTTTCTATTATGTTGTTTGTTGTTTATTTTACCAGCATTAGTGTACGTTGAATCATATAATATATAGTTATTACATTTAGCATGCATCATATTACATCGTTTATTCTGATCATATTTCTCGTATTTACAGATGTTATGCAAGGCAATGAGTAGACACATCACTACGGAATTGTGACTCTTGGAGAGGTGCTTGCTTGGATTTGGAGGTGCTTGCTTGAGATGCTTGCTTGGCTTAAGACGTGTTTTATAGAGGTGCTTGCTTGGATTTGGAGGTGCTTGCATGTGACATGCTTGCTTATGCTCACATTGAAATTGAAATGCTTGCTTACATTCACAATCGGACGGTAATTTTAGATGTGCTTGCATGTGACCTACTTGCTTATGATTATATTGGGAGGCAAAGGCACTCATTTCAAGGTTTTTTTTTCATTATCCCTTCATGCCACCCTAGGAATGTTGGTTGATCATTTCATTTTGTAAAGCCTATAAATAGAGGCTGATATTTCAATTGTAAGACATTTGATTTTAGAAATTTGAGAGTGTTTATCTCTTTTGTTCTTTTGAGAACTTTATCGATCCTTCAAATTTTCTTGTTGAATCAAAACCTTTGATATCTTTGGTTCCTAGTTCTACTTAACTAGTGGGTCAAATATTGGTGGTTTTAGTTCAATGACCAAAATGAAAATTTTGAAAGTTTGGTGGTCAAAGTATAAACTTTGGAAACATTTAGGGACTAGATTGTATTTTCTAAAAGTTTTGTAAGTTAACCCCGTAAATGAATAGTTCACCCCAAGAGTGACACTCACTCGGATTTTTCGTACGGAGTGTGTATTAGTGGCTATAAAGCTTTAAAGTTCATAGGAAGAAAATTTGGAAATCATATTGAGTGAAATCCAAATATTTGGATCGAATAAATTCCATAAATAAAAAGATAAGATATTTTGGGATATGGACGGTTGGATTCGAACCAATTTGGTTCAGTTTTAATGGAATGACAATTTTTAAGTCTTGTTGTAAATAAAGACTAGTTGGAGAGCAAATTGGACATTTGCCATGGATGGTATTTTTGAAATATTTTGAAACTTTGAGGGCAATTTTGGAAGGTGAATAACACTTGGAATAGATCACAACCATTGATCTTTTATAAGATTGAATCTTGGCCATTAGATTAAATGGGTAAAATAGTATTTTCGCTATGTAAAACGCATTAAAAATTCATTTTACTTTAAAACATGTGGATTAGTTATAAAGATGAGAAAAATATTCTCATCTTATTTTCCTAGGCTTTTCAAAAACAAGAAAGGAGGGGGAAAAAGAAAGTTTTCAAATTTCAAGTTCAAATTTCAAGTCCCAAATTGAAGAAATCAAGGCTAGTTTCAAGCAAATTTGTTTTAGGTAAATTGCTCTACACTTGATTCTCTTCATTTTGATAGTATTTTTGCATGATAAAAGTCAAGTTGGTTCATGTTCATGGATGAGGATGATTATGATTTTGATAGAATATGATGGAATAGAAGTAGTATTGTGTAGAATTAATGTTATAAACATGGAATCAAGCTTGAAATTGGATTAATTCCATGTTTGAAGTTATAAACCCTAACCCTAAGATTTGGGGGTTTTGATTAGGAAGTTTAATTGAGGATGATATTGAATGAATTATGATGTTGGAAGTCTAATTTTGATGTTAGATTAAATTATTTCCCCAATTGAAATTATAGAGACCATTTCAAAAATTTTGAGAAATTAAGGGAAATTATTGAAATTTTATTTTAGCATTTGAATTGATTAATTATGGTTGAAATAGTATGAATTGATGTTTAAGGATCAAAATGAAATTTTTTGGAAGTACAAGGACTAATTCGGCAATTTGAAGAAAATTAGGGATTAGTCTTGAATTTATGTAAAGTTTAGGGATTTGATGTTGAGCTGGTATTTGAGGTATATTATGTTGGAAAAATTAAGTCTAGTGATTTAAATGTTGATTTTGAAGTTTAAATCAACATTTTGGGTTAAATTGAATATTCTGCTACTTTAGGGACCAAAGTGCAAATTTTTAAAGTTTGGGTCCTAAAGTGTAAAAGATGAGAAATGTAAGGACTAGACTTGCAAATTTTGGTTGGAAATCTAAAAGAGTCCTTAGGGACTAAAGTAGAATTTTTAGGAAAAGTTAGAGATTTAAAGAAAAGTATGAGAAACTACGATTCGAATATAGAAAGCTTTATCAGAGCAATTTCCTATATAATGGATAGTTATTTTAATTACTTTCCATTATTATATGAGGTGAATATGTACTAACATATACTTGAAACGGTGTATGTTATTTTGATGTAGATTCCGATATAAACCAAGGTCGTTCCGGCAGGAAAGAGAAAAGAAAGGATTGGAAGTGAAAATCAAGTAACCAAGTTATTTATCAAGGCTAAGGTGAGTGCATAAATATTTTTAAATGTATGTTTATTAACATACTAAAGGGAGACTTGCGATAAGTCACCCGAAAAGGTAAAGAATTTTTATAAATAGCATAATATATTTTTGGCATGTACTTTATTTTACTGATTTAAAGATCGTGGCATACTTTGTGGTCACATATGGTTTATAGCACGATATATACATGACAAAGTTATTTGATATAGTTATTTTTATGGCAATAACCATGAAAGTTATAGAGCATATTGAAGTATGAGCTGCTCTAATATGATATGTTTTACATGATATAAATTGTATATGGGTTGCTTGCTATATTGCAGGAATTGTTTTAAGTTTGCCCTTGGTAGTATAATATTAAGTTGGACAATATTGTGGTATACTATTAGGAGTCATACAGTTATTTGACACTTCAATGTGTCTGACACGTGTCCTACCGTTATTTGACACTTCATTGCATCTGACACATCATTGTGTCCTACAGTTATCTAACACTTCATTGTGTCCTACAGTTATTTGACACTTAAATGTGTCCACAGTTACAGAAAAGGATAGTACTTTTCAAGTACGTGACTCGTTTATTATTCACTTGATATTTACCTTGAGCTATAAGATTTCACGATACAACTACATGATTTTTTTACAGTGCAACTATACGATTTCTTACACAGATATTCCTGCATTACTGATGATAAGATTTAATGATTATCATGCTCTTGAAAGTATCATGCATTACCATATATTTTATATATGTTCTCACCTTATGCCTCACTGAGTTATACTCAGCGTGTAGTTTTATTGTACACGTAGGTAAACGAAATTAGGAGTGGAGCTTTGCATCATTGCCACTTTTGGGGAATACCGAATCGACAAGTTAATTTCAGTACTTATGACATCTATGTTTTGTGTTTAATAGTGGCATGTACTGGTTAAACCTGTCTTTTTGATAAAATATTTAAATCGGGTATGTAATAGTTTTAATAACCTTTCATAATTGAGAAACATATTTACTACTTATTATTATATGTTTAAATGTGAATATGATATTTACATAAAAAGTTTCACTATCGGGAATTAAATTATTATTTTATTTATAAATTAGATAAAGTTAAGCGTTCTTGAATTAGGGAAATTTCAAGATGAGTGACCTCCTGGGAAATTCTATTAAAATTTTTAAATTACCCTGATTTTTAAGTTAAAAGATGTTTTTAAAAGTCTGTGACATCTCTAACTCGTGCTCAATGTACGGGTATAGGAAGGGGGTGTTACATTTATTGGTATCAGAGCTACAGGTTTAGCTACTTCTGGAATTAAAATTGAATTTAATAAAAGTGTTAAAGTATGTACATGCCACTAGGATGTCGTATTTACTTGAAAATGATACTTGTTTGATTGATGCAGCTGCTTATTAGTTTAAGTGTATGTTATGAGTACAGATGTCGGAGGGAGTCAGATCTCGACATGCTACTCGACAAGTGAGGCCTGAGAATGCCCCAGAAGCAGGGGAAGAGGTACAACAGCCTGTTCAACAAGAGGCTGCTGCACCTGCACAGGAAATGCCGGTGTAAGACCGGGGTACGTTTCTGTAAGCTCTGGACGTGATACTTAATAGACCTCATTGAATTTCTATTCCGAAGGAGTTAAAGAAGCTAGAGGCTCCTAATTTTAAAGGCGACGTCGATGGGGATCTTATGTCGGTAGATTTCTGGTTGAATGACATACAGACAATGTTGTCTCGGATTGGGTGTGATGATCGAGGAAAGCTAGAATGAGTTGTCTCCTTATTGAGGGAGCAAGAATTAGTATGGTGGAACAATGTCACTGCCTGTGTTCAAGAAGAGGTGAACTGGCAGTTTTTCCTCCGTGAGTTTAGGAGGAAATATATTGGGGATGCCTTTATTCGGGAAATGAGGCAGCAGTTCCTGGACCTTAAGCAGGGAGATCGCTCAGTATATGAATATGAGTGTGAGTTCAATAGATTGAGTAGGTTTGCTTCTGAATTGCTACCGGAAGAGAGGGCCATCACTGATAGTTTTATAAGCGGATTAGATGCCAGATATCAAGAGGTGTTAGTGGCAATTATTCCCAGGGACTTCCAAGAAGCAGTTAATAGAGCCAAAGCAATGGAGATTGTCCGAGAGAAGGTTGAAAAAGAATCACAGAGTCAGAAAAGGAGTGCTGAAACATCTTTTGCTTCGTGATCCTCAAAACGGGGCAAAGGATATTCGCAACAGGGGAGATGTGGATTTTCAGCGTCCGGGGACAATCAAGTCAAGCTGGAAAGTCCAAAAACACCTCAACATCAGTGAAAGGCTCTAGAATTAAACAAGGACCTTCCCAATGCCAGTTTTGTCACTGAAACCATCATAGAGAGTGCCGGATGATCATAGGAGCATGTTTTCGCTATGGTGAAACTGGACATTTTATGCGTGATTGTCCAAGACAAGATGATAGATCGGTTAAGACTGAAAGATCTGTTGGAATGTAAAAGGGCAAAGGTCGTGGATCTACAGGAACATCTAGAGTGGGTTCTCGAAAGGAGAATGAAGCTATGGGCCGAGATGATAGAGCTTCAGCTAGGGTATATCACCTCATGGCACAAGATGCCAATGGTGATAGAGAAGAACCTGACATTGTTACAGGTACTTTCCAACTCTATGGTTAACCTATGTTTGTTTTGATAGATACTGGATCTACACACTCTTACATTAGTTCTAGGATAGTTTGGGAAAGAGGAATTCCTTTAAAACTAACTCAAAGTGATACGATAGTCATAAACCTTCTAGGCCAAAGTGTTTGGGTAACTAAAGTAAGTAAGAAATGCTCGCTTATAGTTCATGGAATTGAATTCCCAACTGACTTGTTAGAGCTACCGTTTAGTGATCTTGAGATCATTTTTGGCATGGATTGGCTCCATGACTATGATGCTATAGTAAGGTGTCGCCAACAGTAGTTGATTTTAAAGACTGCAGATGGCTTAGAGATTATAGTGTTGGGTGAAGGATCTCAATGTTTAAAGAATGTAATTTCGGCTTTTAAAGCTAAGAAATTATTGGAGTGGGGTTGTAAGGCTTTTCTAGCCCATGTAGTGGATACTAAGAAGATTAATACTGACCTCAGTGCAATTCTAACAGTTTGGGATTTTCCTGAGGTATTTCCGGAAGAGTTACCAGGATTACCTCCAGAGAGAGAAGTACAGTTTGGAAATAAGGTTATTCCTGGTACTGAACTAGTATCCATGACTCCATATAGAACTCTGATGCTTTTTGTTAAAAAAAAGATGGTTCACTGCGACTATGCATTGATTACCGACAGTTGAACAAGGTGACCATAAAGAATAAGTATCCTTTGCCAAGAATAGAAGATTTATTTGATCAATTAAAAGGAGCAACAGTATTTTCTAAGATTGATCTTCGGTTTGTTGTATCTCGATCGGTTTGTTGTAGTCTTCATTGATGATATTTTGGTGTACTCGAAGACTAAAGAGGATCATGATACACATTTGAGAATAGTGTTACAGATTTTGAGAGAGAAGAAACTGTATGTTAAGCTCTCAAAATGTGAGTTCCGGGTGCTTGATGTGGCTTTCTTGGGTCACATTTCTTCAGCTAAAGGGATTAGAGTGGATCCTAAAAGGATTAAATCTATTGTGGAGTGGAAGGTTCCCAAGAATATTACTGAAGTTCGTAGTTTCTTGGGACTTGCTGGATATTATCGAAGGCTTGTGAAAAACTTTTCGATGATAGCTACTCCACTTACGAAGTTATTGAGAAAGAATGTTCCATTTGTTTGGACTGAAAAATATCAAGAAAATTTTAATCAGTTAAAGAAAATTTTGACAGAAGCTCCAGTTTTAGTATAGCCCGAATGGGGAAAGGGGTTTACTTTGTATAGTGATGCATCTCATAATGGATTGGGGTGCGTATTAATGCAAGAGAGAAAGGTGATTGCTTATGCTTCTCGACAATTAAAAACGCATGAAAGGAATTATCCGACTCATGATTTAGAGCTGGCACGTAACACCCATTTCCCGTATCCATACACTGGGTACGAGTCGAAAATGTTACAACTTCTTTAATCCAAAAATCAGGGTAATTTAACATTTTCAGAAAACTTCTCGATGGTCACCCATCCTAAAATTTCTCTAGCCCAAGCACGCTTAACTTTATTTAAAATTGACTTAAATTATTTGTTCGAGTTCCAGTCATAAATCAATTATCTTAGAATGCAACTCATCACCTGAGTTTACTCTTAATTTTGAATCTTTCCAGAAATACCTATTATCATGAGACCAGAACGAACTTTAAAGGCCAATCACACTCAAATAGGTTAAACAAGTATACATGCCACTATAAAAATCCAACCTTAATTAGGATGTCATTATTGTGATTACCTGTTGAGATTTCCCATATTGATGCACTACTCTTCTCACTCTCAACTTGATTTACCTACGTGTGTACAATCAAACACACGCTAAGTACGAACTTAGTGAGCCATAAGATAATAACATATATGAAATACTTTGTAATGCATGGTACTTTCAAAAACAACATGATAATCATTAAATCATATAATCTGTATTGCATGAATATCTGTATATAAGATCTATAGTTGTATTGTGTAATCATGTAGCCCAAGGTAAATATCAAGTGACTAATATACGAGTCGTGTATATTTTAGTACTATCCTTTCTATCAACACAATGAAGTATCGGGAACATATCAACACAATGAAGTGTTGTGATCATACCAACACAATAAAGTGTTGCCATATCAACACAATGAAGTGTTGCAAACTTTCGACGTCGTATACTGTCGACACAGTTAAGTGTCAGATACAGTGTGACTCTTATGGTATACCACTATATTGTCCAACTCAATATTATACTACCAAGAGCAACTTTAAAAATCAGTTCCTGCAAAATGGCAAGAAACCCATATCTAATTTATATCATGTAAAACATATCATATTAGAGTAGTTCATACTCCTATATGTTCTATACAATTCACATTGTGCATGCCATTTAAAAACTATATTAGTAGCTTGTCATATATATCATGCTATAAACCATTCGTAAGCATACAGATATTCCATGATCTTTAAATCAGTAAAATAACGTATCATGCAAAACATATTACGCTATATAAAAATATTTACCTTTTAGGTTGACTTATCACAAGTCTCCCTATAAAAATGTATGTCAACAAACATACATTTAAATACATGTATGCACTCACCTGGGCCATTTGTTAGCATGCCTCACTAAATTCTACTCGATCCTTTCCTTTATAGAACCTCGAACCTTCTTTGATTCGGCCTTGACTTCATTAATCACATGAATAAGATAAAATATTTGTTAGATTCAAATCTAACAATACCTTAAACACGTTGTCTAATATAATCATTCCAATATAAAATTTCCAAACATTTTTTCCTTTCTTCCTTGTATTGTTTAAAAACTCATTATGGTCCCTAGTGACCAATTTGAACTTCCAATAATTCTTCCGAGCTTGCTAACTCACATTTAAATACAAAATATTTTAAATTCCATTTTCTGACAGCTTGCGCTACCTTCAAAGATTTGCTTATACCGGGCAGAATACATATCGGATCTTAATTTCCTTTATAGTGGAAAAACTATATTCGATAATGGTTCTAACGCTATAAGCCACATAAATTAATAAAATCTAAAAAAATTATGAAAATTCTTCAAACTCCCGTCACGGCGTTGTTTTGACAGAAACTGCTATATAAATTTTCTGACATTCATTCAATTAAAAATTCATATATTTTAACTCAGAACTCGAAATTAGTTTTCGTTTGTTGGAAATGAAACTAGACGAACACATATTTACTAAAATTCATCATCTAACCATTTTTTTATAATTTATGGTGAATTTTCAAAGTCACTGCCAAAATTCAATCTTCTTTATAACTTTCCATAGTAAACTTCTAATTTTTACTAACTTCTTCTTATTTTTGTACTTATCAATTTAGTCCCATCACTTGCCTCAATCTACCAATTCATTATCTTCTTCATCAAATATTTATTCAAAATAATTCCCTCTAGTTTTCTTTCTTTGCCCAAAATAATCACTAAAATACAAAGGTAAGGATTCAAACTTCTTAACTTTGCAATTTAGTCCTCAAATCAACACTACTACCTTAATTCGATTATTTTAACTAAAAATCAGATTTAATCCCCATCCAAGAATTCATTTCCTATGTGGTCACTTGATTTTTGACAATTTGTCAAAATGGTCCCTAATTCAATTCAACATCGGTTTAGCATTCTAACATCAATTTCACATCTCCAACATCATTAATTACATAAATACACTCCAAAATCATAAAATTCAGATTCGGTACCTTAACTTTGAAGCTTTCCGAATTGGTCCCTATAAGTTTTAACTTAGGGTTTTGCTTCCAAACAACAAATCAAGCTTACTAGATCATTAATCAAACATCACAAACCCTAAGTTAGACTTTAATTCATAAACCCTAATCTTCTCCATACAAACCAAAATATGTAGGGTTTAAATCCTAACTCAAAAACATGAACTTAACATCATATAAACTTGATTCCAACTTAAATTCAACCATGGAATCATAAAATTTCAAAAGCCCCAATTTTTTCATAAACCCTAATTTCCTTCTCATGTAAAATTTCCATCAATCAAGCATGTATTCCATGAATTAAATACATCAAAAGATAGAGCTTGAAGAGTAGAACAACTTTGCAGTTCGAAAGGTTACCTGAAAATTGAGTTTCGGGGCTTGAATCGAGCATGGAAATTTTCTCCCCTTTCTACCCATATTTTGGAAAATATGAAAGATGAAGAATGCTTCATCTTTTTCCTTTTAATTTAAATCTCTTCAATTATGCCACTTGTAATATATAAATGAACTTTAAATTCATTCAAATAGGGAAATTACAAAAAGTGCTCTTTATTCAACGGTTGAGATTGATTTTATCATCAATCAAGGGCCAAGATTTAAACTTCAAATTTCTTCTTCCAAAAATAGGCCTTGTAACTTCAAATATTTCAAAATTGCCATCCCTGCCAAATGACCAATTTGCCTTTCAACTAGACTTTATTTACTAGTTTGTTTCAAAATTGTCATTCCATTAAAATCTAACTAAATTAGTTCCTCCTCAACCAGCCACTATTCCATAAATACCATTTTATGATTTTCCATGGATTATGGAACAACCACTAAAATTTCAATTCAATCTGATTTCCCGATATTCACAAAATACTTCTACTACGATTTTACCTTTACCGAGCTATTAGATCTATTCTAAAAATTCTATATTTCCATAATATTCCTTATATTATCATCCTTCATCCAATGACCTAAATTTAATCTGAAATTAGTAGTTTACAAAATTTTGCCCTTGTGATTTTACAAAATTACGATCTTGCCATTTTTATCCAACGGCTCATATTTAGCATGGAAAATCAACTTAAATCCAAGGGTTCATATTCTTCCAACACAAAGAAAATATCTTAGGCATGTAAAATGACATAATCAACCTAGGCTTATCATCCTTCAAAATACCTAGATATTCGATTCGATCTAATTATCCGAATATTCTTTCGAACTTTATCGCTTTATAGCCAATAATACAAACTCCGTACAAAAAATCCGAGTAACACGAAAACGTCATTCTTGGGGGTAAACTATTCATTTACATGGTTAAAATACACAAATTTTGAAAATTACACTTTGGTCCTTGAACTTTTCCAAAGTTTACACTTTAACCCCTAAACTTTCAAAATTTTCATTTTGGTTACTAACTGAAAATTTGGGATATTACATGGCAGCTGTAGTTTTTGCTATAAAAGTGTGGCAACATTATCTTTATGGTGAATGTTGTCACGTATATACGGATCATAAGAGTTTAAAATATTTGATGACATAGAAAGATTTGAATCTACGACAACGAAAGTGGTTGGAACTGATAAAGGATTATGATTTGATCATTGATTACCACCCAGGCCGAGAAAATTTTGTAGCAGATGCCTTTAGTCAGAAAACATTTGCTACATTACGAGCTTTAAATGCGCAATTAAAAGGGAGTCCTGATGGTTCGTTGTTAGTAGAATTGCACTTGCAATCATCATTATTAGATCGGATTAAAGAAAGTCAGCAATGAGATGAAATTTGTAAAACCAAGATAAAGCAAGTGAAATCAGGTGGAATTAAAAATTTTGAGATTAAACCTGATGGGTGCCTCTATTATAAAGATAAAGTGTATATTCCTAAAAATGCTGAGTTAAAACAGGTACGTTTTGAAAATTCGAAGAATTTTCTTAAGGGGGAGAATTGTAATGCCCCAATATTTTCTTAGTGATTAAAATGTAAAGAGTTAAAGATTGGTGGTTTTAGTTCAGTGACCAAAATGAAAATTTTGAAAGTTTGGCGGTCAAAGTATAAACTTTGGAAAAGTTTAGGGACTAGATTGTAATTTCTAAAAGTTATGTAAGTTAACCCCGTAAATGAATAGTTCACCCCAAAGAGTGACACTTTCTTGTTACTTGGATTTTTCATACGGAGTGTGTATTAGTGGCTAAAAAGCTTTAAAGTTCGTGGGAAGAAAATTTGGAAATCGTATTGAGTGAAATTCGAATATTTGGATCGAATAAATACCATAAATAAAAATCTAAGATATTTTCGGATATGGAAGGTTGGATTCGAACCAATTTGGTTCAATTTTAAGGGAATGGTAATTTTTAAGTCTTGTTGTAAATAAAGACTAGTTGGAGGGCAAATTGGACATTTGCCATGGATGGCATTTTTGAAATATTTTGAAACTTTGATTTTTGAAAGGTTAATAACACTTGGAATAGATCATGGCCTTTGATTTTTGATAAGATTGAATCTTGGCCATTGGATTAAAGGGGTAAAATAATAATTTCACTATGTAAAATGAATTAAAAATTCATTTTACTTTAAAACATGTGGATTAGTTATAAAGATGAGAAAAATATTCTCATCTTATTTCCTAGGCTTTTCGAAAACAAGAAAGGAGGGGGAAAAAGAAAGTTTTCAAATTTCAAGTCCCAAATTGAAGAAATCAAGGCTAGTTTCAAGCAAATTTGTTTTAGGTAAATTGCTCTACACTTGATTCTCTTCATTTTGATAGTATTTTTGCATGATAAAAGTCAAGTTGGTTCATGTTCATGGATGAGGATGAGGATGATTTTGATAGAATATGATGGAATAGAAGTAGTATTGTGTAGAATTAATGTTATAACATGGAATAAAGCTTGAAATTGGATGAATTCCATGTTTGAAGTTATAAACCCTAACCCTAAGATTTAGGGGTTTTGATTAGGAAGTTTAGTTGAGGATGATATTGAATGAATTATGATGTTGGAAGTCTAATTTTGATGTTAGATTAAATAATTTCCCCAATTGAAGTTATAGGGACCATTTCAAAAATTTTGAGAAATTAGGGGAAATTATTGAAAATTTATTTTAGCACTTGAATTGATGAATTATGGTTGAAATACTATGAATTGATGTTTAAAGATCAAAATGAAAAATTTTGGAAGTACAAGGACTAATTTGGCAATTTGAAGAAAATTAGGGATTAGTCTTGAATTTATGAAAAGTCTATGGATTTGATGTTGAGATGGTATTTGAGGTATATTATGTTAGAAAAATTAAGTCTAGTGATTTAAACGTTGATTTTGATGTTTAAAACAACATTTTGGGTTAAATTGAATATTCAGCTACTTTAGGGACCAAAGTGCAAATTTTTAAAGTTTGGGTCCTAAAGTGTAAAGGATGAGAAATGTAAGGACTAGACTTGAAAATTTTGATTGGAAATCTAAAAGAGTCCTTAGGGACTAAAATAGAATTTTTGGTAAAAGTTAGAGATTTAAAGAAAAGTATGGGAAATTACGATTCCAATATAGAAAGCTTTATCGGATCAATTTCCTATATAATGGATAGTTATTTTAATTACTTCCCATTATTATATGAGGTGATTATGTACTAACATATACTTGAAACGGTATATGTTATTTTGATGTAGATTCCGATATAAACCAAAGTTGTTCCAGCAGGAAAGAAAAAGGAAAGGATTGGAAGTGAAAATTAGGTAACCAAGTTATTTATCAATGCTAAGGTGAGTGCATACATATTTTTAAATGTATGTTTATTAACATACTAAAGGGGGACTTGCGATAAGTCACCCAAAAAGGTAAAGAATTTTTATAAACAACATAATATATTTTTGGCATGGTACTTTATTTTACTGATTTAAAGATCGTGGCATATTTTATGGTCACATATGGTTTATAGCATGATATATACATGAGAAAGTTATTTGATATAGTTATTTTTATGGCAGTACACCATGAAAGTTACAGAGCATATTGAAGTATGAACTGCTCTAATATGATATGTTTTACATTATATAAATTGTATATGGGGTTCTTGCCATGTTGCATGAATTGTTTTAAGTTTGCCCTTGGTAGTATAATATTAAGTTGGAAAATATTGTGGTATACCATTAGAAGTCATACAATTATTTGACACTTCAATGTGTCTGACACGTGTCCTACCGTTATTTGACACTTCATTGTATCTGACACTTCATTGTGTCCTACAGTTGTTTGACACTCAAATGTGTCCACGGTTATAGAAAAGGATAGTACTTTTCAAGTACGCGACTCGTTTATTAGTCACTTGATATTTAACTTGGGCTATAAGATTTCACGATACAACTACATGATTTTTTGACAGTGCAACTATATGATTTCTTACACAGATATTCCTGCATTACTGATGATAAGATTTAACGATTATCATGCTCTTGAAAGTATCATGCATTACCATATATTTTATATATGTTCTCACCTTATGCCTCACTGAGTTATGCTCAGCGTGTAGTTTTGTTGTACACGTAGGTAAACGGAATTAGGAGTGGAGCTTTGCATCACTGCCTCTTTTGGGAATACCTAATCGACGGGTTAATTTCAGTACTTATGACATCCATGTTTTTGTGTTTAATAGTGGCATGCACTGGTTTAACCTGTCTTTCTAATAAAATATTTAAATCGGGTATGTAATATTTTATAACTTTTCATATTTGATAAACATATTTACTGCTTATTATTATATGTTTAAATGTGACTATGATATTTACATAAAAAGTTTCATTATCGGGAATTAAATTATTATTTTATTTATAAATTAGATAAAATTAAGCGTGCTTAAATTATGTAAATTTCAAGATGGGTGACCTCCTGGGAAGTTATATTAAAATTTTTAAATTACCCCGATTTTTAAGTTAAAAGATGTTTTTAAAAGTATGTGACATCTCTAACTCGTGTTCAATATACGGATACGGGAAGGGGTGTTACAGTTTAGAGACCGTTATAGAGTTCGGGTCACTCTTTTTAGTGTTGGTTCAATTCTCAAGTCCTAAACTGCTTTCCATCTTCCATCATCAAATTCTACCACTACTATCGAACACATTAACCTTCCAAAATTACAGAATCTTTATTCTAATCACTTTCTATATCGTTACACACCATCACCCTTTAAACCATCCGAAACCGTTGCAAGTCTTACAACACAAAGTTGCTTCATTTACGATCGGGCAAATCAAGTATCTCGGTAAATTCCAAGACGAGAACACATCAACTTCATTCTCCAAGGTTGGTCCTTTAGTGTCTTTTCTCATCTTATTTTCATCATCCAGTTCTTTGGCATCATCATCTGCTTCTTGGCATAGCTATGCCACGTTCATAGTGAAAATGGACTCCGTCATCTCATCAGCTTGGCATTTCTCAGGTTCATCTGCACATTTAAGAGCTTGAAACACATTAAATGTAACATGTTGGTCATTCATACGCATAGTAAGTTCACCTTTATGAACACCAATTAAGGCTATAACTGTGGCAAGGAACGGTCTATCCAATATAATTGGGATATTCATATCTGCCTCGTAATCTAAAATGATAAAATCAGCTGGAAATATAAATTTATCTACCTTTACCAACACATCCTCAATCTCACCCTTAGGATGTACAAAGGATTCATTCTACCAACTGAAGTGTTAAGTGTTAGGCCTTGCTTTAATGCCGAGCTTTTTGAAAATAGACATTGGCATCAAATTGACGTTGGGTCCCAGGTTGCACAGTGCCTTACCCATGAATCTGTTGCCAATGGTACAAGGAATAGTAAAACTTTCTGGATCTTTCAGCTTCGGTGGCAATCAATTGAGTATCATTGCACTACATCCCTTAGTGAGAGCTAGAGTCTCGAAACAATTTCCTCTTTTCAGACAAAATGTCCTTCATGAATTTAACATAGTTGGGCATCTGCTCAAGAGCTTCTACTAACGGTATATTGATCTACAATTGCTTAAGAACTTTCAAGAAGCACTTAAATTGCTGATCCTACTTGTGTTTCTGTAGTCTTTGTGGAAATGGTGGAGGTGGGTAAGCAAATGCTAACTCTGTCAGCTTTGCCAAGGGTCTGCTAGCATTAGACTGAGGTTTGGAATCGCTTATGCCTGCTTCTTTCTTCTCTATTTCTTTTGGTTTATCTACTGGTCCCTTCTCTTTCTCTTGGCAATTAACTAGCTACTTGACAGGTATCTAAGCCTCGCATTGTTTGCCACTTCGAAGAGTTATACATTTGCATTGTTCATTGCCTCTCTTTCGAGCATCTTCTATATCACTTGGCAAAGCTCCCTAGGGTTAATTGATGAGTGCATTAGCAATCAATCCGATTTGAATCTACAAGCTCCGCATAGATGCTTCCAAACTCTGGACAGTTGCATCATTCCTCTCCATATATTATGTCAAAGTCCCTTAGTTGTTCCTTTGTCCTGCATAAAAATTGCTTTGTTCCTGCGATGGCATAGCATTCTGGTTGAAACCTTGCTGAGCATTGTTATTCTGATGCTGGGCACTGTTCTGATGTTGGGCATTGTTGTTCTATTGCTGAGCATTGTATTGATTACCTCGTTGATTTCCCCAAGCTAAATTTGGGTGCTGCCTCCATCCTACATTGTAAGTATTGGAATTTACATTATAATTACGATTGAAATTGCCAACAAAATTTACCGACTTAGGGTTGGCAGGGCAATCTTCCATGTAATGGTCCTCCCCACATATTGTGCAGAATGGGTCTAATGCCTTGACCTCTTGGGATTCTTTATTCTTTTGCAAAGTTCTCACCATGTTGGTAAGATTGGAAATCTCAACATGAATGGATGTTAGCTCATCTTAATTTCCCACTAGTTTTAGTTCTGGTCCCTAATCTGGCAATAGGATACTCAAAATTATAGTTAAGATCCTCTTAAGGATGCTAACTACCTCTATAAAATTCTTGTCAAGCAACGAACCATTTGCCGAAGCATCAACAACAGTCTTTGCATGAGCATTGAGTCCATTGTATAAGGTCTCCATTTGGGTCCAATTTGGGAATCCATGTATGGGACACCTCCTCAACAAGTCCTTGAATCCCTCTCAGCCGTCATATAAGGTCTCATCATCAGCAAGCTAAACATAATGATCTCACTCCTCAGCTTGGCAATGAGTTTAGGTAGCTAGAATCGCAGTAAAATTTTTTGGCATAGATCTCCCCATGAGGTGACAGAGCTAGGTGGCAAAGAACTAAGCCACATTTTTGCTCTATCTCTCAGGGAAAATGTGAACAATTTCAACTTCATTGTATCTTCTGATACTCTAGGCAGCTAAAATAGCTGGCAAACTTCTATGAATTACTTTAAGTGTTGCCTCGGGTCTCTAGTAGGTGCTCTATCAAATAGTCCTACATTCAAAAGCGTTTGTATCATCACTGGTTTAAGTTCAAAATTCAGTGTATTTACCTCTGGACCAATCAGTCCTAGCATCAAATTGTCTATGTTCGATGCTGAGTGTTCTCAGATAGGTCTCTCTTCATCCTTATTAATGGTTGGGGAAGCAGGTGCGGCCGGTATCCCATTGTGGATTGGTGGATTTCCCTAATTGTTTGGGTTACCATCGGCTCCTCTATTGCCTTGATGTGCCATCTCTCGAGCTTTTCTTTTTAACCTCCGTAGGGTTCTTTCAATTTTTCGGTTGTATGGCCAATCTTCCACCAAAGGGCAGTTTCTGCTTATACACTAGTTGAAACTAATAAATAAAATAATAAAATTAACAAAACAAGAAAAATCAAAATAATAAATTCTGTTGCAATCCCCGATAATAGAGCCAAAAACTTGTCGACTATTGCTAACGCTTGGTAAATGATCGAATATTTAGTGTAAAAGTGCAAGAAAATAATGCCAAGGTGAGTCTTATGCATGCAAGTATACACAGTGAGCAAGTAATACAGCAATAAATTGAGTATCGAATCCATAGGGATTGACCAAGAACTTATTTGCTTAATGTTTACTTGTTTGTACAAGAAAAGAGTGTTTGAAATGATTTGGATTTTTGATTGAAAAGATAGCTAAAACAAAGTAGTGAAAATATAATCAGTCTGGCAACGAAAGTGTATACGAATGAATGATGAACGTTGGCAAAGGATGCCTGGATTTCTCACTACTTATGCCAACCTTTAATAATATCCTACCTTGGTTTTATTTTCGAGCAGATTAAAGGTAGTATTGCCTCTGTCGATGGTAATACCCTAAGTTAACCATGATAAAACCCCTTTTATATCTATAGTGCAGCTTTCCATCAATTAACTCGATTAAGTGTCAACCTTTACTCATAAGGGATAGACTCACTTTCGAAATAAGTTCACCTACTTGAACATCTTCTGTCAAAGCTTCTCACCTTAGTATCTAGCAACTGATCGTTGCCCCTTATGTCTGTTAAGATATTAAGGTGCAATAAGCACACTATGCCAACTATCGTATGGCAAAGGATTTGAGAAAGTTAAGTACTGGCATATAGAGAATAATGTCAAGGCATTTAGATTATTAAAAACCAAACATAAAACCAGCATTAATCGCAAACATCCCCCCAACCAACTGTAAAAGCTTAGTTCATGGTTGGGGGGTCCATCCACAAAACATCATCGTTTCTCATCATCATTTTGAAATAAAAACAAATAAAACTAAGAGAATGAGCAAGAAGGAGATCCGTCGATGCAACCCTTCGGATGCTCTAAAACTCTCGGTCTTAGCTAGTCGAACCACACGCCCCTCGGTTCAGCACGATGCAGCCTCTCTTTAATCCCTTCAAGTGGTGGCTTGAGCTCCTTTAAATAGGCTTACGTGGAAACCCTAGGATAAGCTTTTGAGTTTGAATTTTGAATTCGTAAAGGGATAAGACGCGTTATCCTCTTATCTCGATTTGAATCCTAGGGCTAACGTGTACAAGGTCTAACGGCTACCTTAACCGATCATCAGATGTTAATCCTTTGCCAGCCGAGCTTGGCATTGTTTGGTCCATCTATGCCAACTGCTACTCAGCAATTTTCTTCCTTCTTTTCATTCGTTCTCTGCCAGTGCCTCTTTACCAGGCCTGCCTGCCTGTGTCCTGCATCAAAACCAGCAAAATAACCCTTCACACTGGCAACAAAATAGCTCTTAACTCCTTATGCAAATGCATGAATTTAATAACTA
The DNA here is from genome assembly GCA_019671005.1 of Hibiscus mutabilis. Lineage (NCBI taxonomy): Eukaryota > Viridiplantae > Streptophyta > Magnoliopsida > Malvales > Malvaceae > Hibiscus > Hibiscus mutabilis. The sequence continues at coordinate 28,107,170 of CM033738.1, forward strand.
AATGCAAACATATATACTTAAAGGCAAGCAAAAGCATTATGAAATAGCATAAAAAATCAGTACTTTTAGGGAGTTAATAGTGAGCATTAATGGCTCGTGGGGTAGGAAAAGGTTTGCGGCTAAGTGCATCAGCAACAATGTTGGCCTTGCCTAGATGGTAGTCAATGACAAGATCATAGTCTTTGAGGAGTTCCATCCATCTTTGTTCTCGAAGATTCAACTCTTTTTCGAGTCAATAAGTACTTGAGGCTTTTGTGATAAGTGAAAAGATAACATTTTTCTCCGTAGAGATAAGACCTCCAGATTTTCAATGCAAAGACAACTGCAGTTCCAAATCATGGGTGGGATAATTCATCTCATCCGGCTTGAGTTGTCTCGATGTGTAAGCAATGAACTTTTCTTCTTGCATCATAACACATCCTAACCCAAGATGCGAAGCATCACTGTAAATTGTATAGTCCTTTCCAGACTCAAGTTGGGTTAGGACTGGCGCTTGGGTCAAGACTTGCTTTAACTGATCAAAGCTTCTCTATTGATCCTCGGTCTCTTCTCAATAGTTTAGTCAAAGGGGTTGCTATCATAGAAATTCCTTTAACAAATCTCCTATAATAGCCAACTAGACCAAGAAAGCTCCTTGTAACACCTTCAACGTATATTCGATATTCGAATACACATTAAAGATGTTACTAACTGATTTACACTGATTTTCAAACTTGTAAATTTTTTTATTTGATGCAAAACTAATTTGATTAAACAACCCTTTCTCGGTTTTCACTAAATTACAAATCTGTCTAGAGTCACCTAGTTTTGACCCTTAATTGGTTTATAAAATACTTTAAGCAGTTATTAAAATGAATATATAATTCAGGGTGAAAACTATATATGCTGTCTAGACCCTTTCTTGATTTTAAAATCGCTATGTGATAAACAACCAAGTAAGTTTAAAATTGTTTGAAGCATCTTTTCTAATATTATTAATTCCTCAAACTAAGTCATGTTTCTAGATAATACAAAATAGCTACTTATTTAATATCTATACATGCCCCACTAGACTAGGATATGGTGATACTTATTGATAATGCAGGCTAACTTGATCCAACGATGTGCGGCTCCTTATCTGTTATCTAGTCTGAAGTACCAACGTGTGATACAAAGCACACGCTAAGTATAACTTAGTGAGGCATAATCATAACAATGTAAAACAATGATTATAAATAACACAGCCATGCAAAAAGGCAAGCGATTTCCAATTGCAGTTGATAACATTTTATCATGCATAGAACTAAACTACATGTATAGTTCATTAAACCAATATAATATTCAAATCATAGGATTCGATCTATCTTACCAGTCTTGTGTACATTAAGCTTTTTAGCTTAACTACTTCCATAAATGCATTTCAAGTATTATAGCCCAAAGTACAAAATCATGTGATGCTATGTACGCGAGTCATCACGACACCATAGTGTCTACGATGCTGTAACGTCTGAATCACCGAAGCGCCTGAGATGAGTACGTACTCGAGGACACTCTTTGCTTCTCATAATCGCACATTTTGTGCTAACAACACCAAAGTGTCTGAACAACTTCGTAGTGTCTAAGTCGACACCGAATTGTCTAAACATCATCGAAGTAACTAAAACGCACCGTAGTGCTAGGACGCAAATGCTAAGACTCTATGCATATCCAACTATACCAAAGACTTCACAATAATACTTGGGCAAAATCAACATTATAATCAACATTCCTTGTTCAAAGCATCAATATAAATCATAATTGTATGTATATATATCCAAAATCATAATATGGTTCTTACTTTATCAGTAGGAAACATGATAGCCTTACTGGCCTATCCACCTGCATAAAAGCATTTCATGAATTATAGCCCAATGTACAATTTCATGTGAACCTATGGTATACGAGTCATCATAACGACCCCGTAGTGTCTGCAACATCGTAGCGTCTGATGATGAGTACGTACTCAAGGACGCCCTTTGCTCCTCATTATCGCACCTTTTTTGTGCTACTCGACACTGAAGTGTCTAAACAACACCGTAGTGTCTGCAACGCCGTAGCATCTGATGCCAACACCGAAGTGTCTGCAATGCAGCTGCTAAAACTCTATGGATATCCAATTATACCAAAGACTCTCACACTAGTACTCGGGCATAACAATATAATATTTTCACATTCAACATCCAATTCGTCAATACTATCATTTATAATTCGATAATGGGCAGTTCATACCCAAAATCTAAAATTTGATTTATCATAGATAAATCATTATGCCATATCAATGTATCACATATGCCATTTAATATTTCATGCCATTTGCATAACTTTGATTAATATACATTTTCATTAATATCAAGGTCGACTTATCGCAAGTCGTCCTATTTGTAACATGTCATACATGTATATAATGCACTCACTCATATCACATGTATATATAAATAAGTAAAAATGCACTTACTCATATAACATGTATATATAAATAAGTAAAAATGCACTCACCTAGGTCATGCATGATATTAGCCTTACTAAGCTATTTCGATACTTTTTCCTTGCTTTCTTTTGATCTGGTACCCTTAGCCTCGTCAATAGTTGTATAGTACCATTTGAACATACATAACAATATTCATGTTAGATTTTTAATCTAACATTGCTTAACTATACTATACTAGTATAATTATCTGAATATAAAATATTTCCAAATTTTTTCACTTTTTCCTTTCATAATGTCGAATTGTTCATTATAGTCCCTAATGATCATTTTACACATTTTGCAATTTATTCAAATTCGAATCACAATTATTCAATAATTCCATCATTTTTTCACTAACTTTTATTCAATACCCTTCATCCACTAACTTTTACTAAAGTGACATTTTAGTCACTAATTTTACACATAAACTTGCAAACTTGTATCGAATAATTAATCCAGCATTTCTATAATTTTTCTCACATTTTCCATTACTTTTAGACCAAAGCTGAATTAGTCCTTGAACTAATCAGGGTTGTCGAAATGGTCACTTGCCATTTCCTTCTTATCAATTTAATCCGTTGGATTCTAATTTCAATTATAACTTCATACAACATATTCGAATCATAAAATCTTATAATCATAATAATTTCAAAATATTTTCCCTTAATTTCTCTACAAGCCGAAAAGGGTATCTATATTTTCCAATGAATTTATTTTAGTCCAAATGCCATAATCAAGCTTCTAAGTTCATAATCTCTTCAAATCCATCACTAGGATAATTTTCATAATATTTCTCCAAATTTCCCCATGTATGCCGAAATGGACACTTAAAGGACTAGTTGAGGATTTTTCATTCTAACATCAAAATCAAGCTTCTAATATCATCAATCTTTCATTTTCATCATCAATTTCAAAACCCTAAATAAAATCCCAAATTCTAGGGTTAGGGTTTATGTCTTCAAACATGAAAGTAATCTAAATCTAAGCTTGATTTCAACTCCACAACACTTGATTTACTTAAATCAATCTTCAATCTCAACATAGAACATGAAACCTTATTTTCTCTCTCATCAATAAGATGAACAAATCTTCATAACTCTTTGTAAAATTACTATCAAATGAAATAAAATTAAACATGGATTAATTTTCTATCAAAAACATACCTTGAATCTTGTTTGGAAGCCTTCAAAATGCCTAGGAAAATTTTTGTATATTTTTCCCTTCTTTCTCTTGTATTTTTTGAAAATGGAGGAGTAGAATATGAACATATTTTGTTCATCTTTTATCTTATTAATTCCAAGTATGTTTAATTAAATGAATATTAAATTCATTTAATTACTTAAGTCCAAATAATCCTCCAACTAAGTTCTATTTTCTAATTTGCCATCATGTAAAAGTATAACTAAATCTAGTTAGAATCTAACTAGAAATATTAAAATATTCATAAAAATAATATTTTATGAATTTTCCATGGCTTTTGGAACTGTCTTTAAAATTCCAATTCGATCCAATTACATTATAATCACTTACTACGATTTTCCATTTTTTGAACTATCGGATCAAATCTGAAATTCTCATATTTCTAATTTCCAAAAATAAATATTGTTGATATACAAAATATTCCATAATTTTGTAAAAATCAAAATCTTGAAATTTTGACTCGGTCTAATATACTGATAATTTACCCGAAATCTTTATCGGATAAAATTCTCTTAATAATCCTTTATCAGATATCCATACTAATAATATTAACTCGAACCGATTCCTTTTTATCAGTCTCGAGTACTGACATGGGACCTTCCGAATAGGTCACCCATCCTATGCCCTCAGCACGCTTAACTTTGTAGTTCGATTGAAATTCGATATTTTATACTGTATTTTTATTGGAATCAAGTATTTGCTTATCCCTAATTGTTCGATAAAAAATAGATTTCTACATATATCCCATACCGGAAATCAAATTATACATATCAACTTCATGTAACATGTACTAAAAATATTCCATCAGGTGCCTATACTTTTCTCATCGGATTTCAACCAAACTTTGCAGGTACCCTATTTTGCTTACTCTCTATCACACGGTATTCTTAATTTTCAGAAACTCCTTTCCTAGAATCCATAATTAAAGAAATCATAACTTTTATATTTTGTCATTTTAGTCACTAAATTAGCTTTTAAGCCCTTATCTTAGTACTAAATGACTTTTAAACAACATAGCAAATTTCGGGGTATTACAATTCTCCCCCTTAAGAAAATTTATCCTCGAATTTTAAAACGTACCTGATTTAAATAGTTTCGAGTACTACTCTCTCATTTTCTCCTCGGTCTCCCAAGTTGCCTCTTCCATTTTGTGGTTTCTCCAAAGGACTTTGACTAATGGAATTTTCTTATTTCTCAATTCTTTGACTCCATACGATAAAATCTCCACTGGTTATTCTTCATATGTTAAATCAGGTTGCAATTCAATCTCTTTTGGAGTGATAACATGACAGGGATTTGATCGATACCTTTGCAACATAGATACATGAAATACATCATGGATCTTGCTCATCTTTGGAGGTAAGGCCAGTTGATAAGCCACTGGTCCAACTTTTTTGAGAATTTCATAAGGTCCAATGAATATGGGACTTAGTTTCCCTTTTCAGCCAAAACGTAGTACTTTCTTCCAAGGTGAGACCTTCAGAAATACTTTATCTCCAAATTCAAAGTCAACATTCTTTCTCTTTTTGTCGCATATGCCTTTTGTCGATCCGTGGCTGCTTTGAGATTATTCTGAATAATCCTCACTTTATCTTCCATTTCTCAGGTTAAATCAATCCCACCTATTTTGGGTCAATATGAACATTTCAATCCTGTAATTCGAACCAATTAAGAGGAGTTCTTCACTTTCTTCCATAAAGTGCTTCAAACGGTGCCATTTTAATGCTTGTCTGGCAACTGTTGTTATATGTGAATTCAGCTAATGGCAAATACTTTTCCCATGATCCAGTGAACTAAATAATACAAGCTCGCAACATGTCTCCTAAAAGCTAGATCGTTCATTCTGAATTCCCATCCGTTTGCGGATGGAATGCAGTAGTAAAATTTAATTTAGTACCTAGTGCCTCGTGTAATGCTCCCCAAAACATTGAGGTAAATCTCAGGTCTCTATCCGATACAATCGATACTGGGACACCATGTAGTCGTACTATTTCTCTGATATACAATTCTACATACTTATCCATTGAATAATCCACACGAACTAAAATAAAATGTGCAGACTTCGATAAATGATCCACGATGACCCATATTGAATCCTTTTTACTGGGCGTAACTGGTAGCCCTGTTACAAAATCCATAGTCACTTTTTCCCATTTCCACTGAGGAATGGAGATAGGTTGTAACAGTCTAGAAGGTACTTGATGCTCTGCTTCAACTTGTTGACATGTCAAACATTTTTCTACAAACTCTGAGATTGCTCTTTTCATTCCCGGCCACCAATAGCGGGTTTTCAAATCTTGATACATATTATTACTTCCTGGGTGCATAGTTAATGGGCAATAGTGAGCTTCTGTTAAAATTTCTTTCTTCAATTCACCATTGTCAAGAATATAAACTTTTCCTCGATAGTATAAACATCTATCAGACTTGATTTCGTAGCCTTGCGCTTCCCCAGATTTAGCTTGTTTCCTCTTTTCAAGGCATTCTTCATCTGAAATTTGCAAATCTTTAATGCGATCCAACAAGGTTAGTTTAAGATGAAATTCTACTGTAAAAGAACCATCATGTCCCAAGGATAATTGTGCATTCATTGAACACAACACAGAGAACGTCTTTCGACTAAGAGCATCGGCTACCACATTAGCCTTTTCGGGATGATAATCGATAATCACATCATAATCTTTTAGGAATTCAACTCACCTTTATTGTCTTAGATTCAGATCTCGTTGTGTCATCAAGTATTTCAAACTGTTATAGTTTGTGTAGATATAACACTTTTCACTATATAGATAATGTCTCTAAATTTATAATGCAAAATCACAGCCTTCAGCTTATCTTAAGTAGGTTGCCATATTATATCTGTAGTAATCTCCAACAATTTCATGTTTAGCCATTTAACAAATACGTATTTCCAAAATAAGAATACTTCTTCTTTTTCTAACGTTTCATATCTGACTATCTTAATTTATTAATAACAATCACAATTCCATTTAATCTTAAGCTTACCGTCCTATGACCACCGTTTACCTTAAAATGTGCGTATGAGCCCTTACTCTCTCTAAATTTCTTATAACTTATGCTATTATAAGCGTAAGTGCAAATACAGATGTTAGAGACTAACATCTTATATTTACTGTACCAGATCTCGATTATACAGATAACTCATCCTAGATAGGAGTTAACTACCATATTTATTTAACTGTGTTGTATCCACTATGGGACTTTTCTTAACCCTCGAAATTCATCAATTGACGAAATCTAACAGTATCTTATTTTTCTTAGCCATTAGAGTCTTATTCATGCTATTGAGGAGCTACATCAAGTTATGCAAGCAATACATTAGTAACATCACATCCTAGGGGCATGTACACTTTAGCAAAATCATATTGGACTCAGTTTAACCTCCAGAATCGGCTAAACCTTTGCTCTGATACCACTAAATGTAACACCCTCAACGTATCTTCGATATTCGAATACACATTAAAGATGTTACTAACTGATTTACACTAATTTTCAGACTTGTAAATTTTTTATTTGATGCAAAACTAATTTGATTAAACAACCCTTTTCTCGGTTTTTACTAAATTACAAATCTGTCTAGAGTCACCTAGTTTCGACCCTGAATTGGTTTATAAAATACTTTAAGCAGTTTTTAAAATGAAAATATAATTCAGGGTGAAAACTATGTGTGCTGCCTAGACCTATTCTTGATTTTAAAATCGCTACGCGATAAACAACCAACTAAGTTTAAAATTGTTTAAAGCATCATTTTTAATATTCCTTATTCCTCAAACTAAGTCATGTTTCTAGATCATACAAAATAGCTACTTATTTAATATCTATACATGCCCCACTAGACTAGGATGTGGTGATACTTACTGATAATGCAGGCTAACTTGATCCAACGATGTGCAGCTCCTCCTCTGCTATCTAGCCCGAAGTACCTACGTGTGATACAAAACACACGCTAAGTATAACTTAGTGAGGCATAATCATAACAATGTAAAACAATGATTATAAATAACACAGCCTGCATAATGGCAAGTGTAGACTCTCTAGGTGAAATGCTGGCAAAAGTGGTAGAAAATATGTATTGGAAAATATAAGAATGTGCCAAAATGAGTCTTTTGCGTGCAAGTATACGCGATCTGCAAGTAATACAGCTGGTAAGCTGAGTATCGATCCCACAGAGATTATCTTGGAATTCAATTGCCTTGATTGTTACATGCCTTAAGAAAAAGTTGATTTGAAATTGGTTTTGGAAAATAATTAAAAAGTACAGAAATGAAAGAAAAGTAAAGACGTTGGCAAGGAAGGTGTTTTAATGAATGATGAGCGTTGGCAGGGAATGCCTGGTTTTCACGCTATTCATGTCGTGCCAGCCGTTAACAACAACCTATCTTGGCATTGTTTGCCGAGCAAATTCAAAAGTAGCGAAGCCTCTCTCTATGGTCATTGCACTAAATTGATCATGTAAAAACCCCTATATCTCTATAGTGTTTGTTTTTAAATAAACCAGTTTGATTAAGATCCAATCTATACTCCTAAGGGGTAGATTTCACTCCCGAAGTAAGTTCATCTACTTGAACGACTTCTCTCGAAGCTTCTCTCCGCAGTATTCGACAACTTATTCGTTGCCACCCCAAGTCTGTTAAGATATTAAGGTGCAATAGGCCAACAGTGCCAGCTCTAGCTTGGCAGAGTATTTAGGAAATATAAAGTTTGTCGAATAGATGAAACTTTGCCAAGGCAGATTTATTATTAAAAGCTAAAGCATGAAAATAACATAAAAACAAAACATCCCCCACCAACTATTAAATTAGTTCATGGTGAGGGAGTGAACTAACAATCCACAAACGCTTTCAGAATACATCATCCTTAAAAACAAAATAGAATAACTTGAGAGAGAGAATGGGCTAGAAGGGGTATCTCGATGCAGCCCTTCAAGATCTAGGCTTCTCGTCCAAGTTGGTCGGACCACCCTTCCACAGTGCAGCCAGTCGTCAATCGTCACACACACACCAACTCCTCATGATCCAATCTTCTCAACCCCTTAAAGTCTAGCTTGGTTGGTGTTTAAATAGGCGTGCAAAGAAGGGATAGGAGTAGCTCTTCAAATTTTAAATTCTAACTGCCCAGAGGATAAAGGATTATCTTCTTATCCAGATTTGAATGAGAGCTGATCAGGCTAAGGCTGACGTCATCCTGTCGATGTTGCCCTGGTATCCAAGCTTGGCATGAGTCTTACAAAGAGTCTTGGCACCATCTTATCTGCTATTTTTTTGGAGATTGTTTCAATTGCTATTTTTTCGGAGCCTGATCATGTCCTATTTTTTCGGGGTCCAACAGCCTCTTGGCGTGGCATCAAGTTCACTTCTCTGTCATCCGGTACTTCGCATTGTCTGGTCCATCTGTGCCAACAACACTCGGCATTCTCTCTAGCATCCCTTCCTGTGTTGCTTTTCTGGGCCAAATACTATGCCAAACCTGCAAAATTGCCAACAAAACAACCCTTCACACTGGCATAGACAAAACTCTAAACTCCTTATGCAAATGCATGATTCTAACATCCTAATGCAACAAAATGTACCTAAAAACAAGCAAAAACATTGTAAGACTGGCATTAAAAATAGTACTTTTGGAGAGGTAACACACCCCCAAACCTAACTCATTGGTTGTCCTCAAGTAATGCAATCAAAATAAAAACAAAAACTGTGAAAAAGTTACCTCGACAAAATTTTGGTTGAATGCCAACACGTGCTGGCAAGCAGAATTTGGCTCTATTTCTGTCCTCGGTATCTCAGTGGAATAATGCAAGCAGGTAATAATTCAAGTGCAGCAATATAACTCTAGTCAAAGTTCATAAAGAGTGCATGAGTGTAGGCAATATGCATCAAGTTTCCTTTCACTCCCTTAGACAAATTTTACTACCTAAACTCATATTTTTTTCATTTTTTTCTTTTTGCCAAGGGTTTCTGCTGACATTCTTTTAAGCTTGCTTCGTGACACTATTTAGCGTGAGAGATAAGAGGGAGCATACCACGAATCCCCACCTTAATCTAGACATCACTAGGCTTTCCCTTCAACTCACACCCCAAGGTTTTGGACTTGAGAACTAAGAGAGAGCGAACCACGAAGCCCCAAGTAGCTTATGATCCCTAAGGTAGAGGAGAGTTTTATTTTGTCTTGCCTTGGCAGAACATTGCTGCCTTATTTATTTCTTTTACCCTGGCATCATCTTTTTTTAAAATCTGAGCATAGTTTCAAAAAGTCTAAGTTTGCTAAGGGACTAGATACATCTTACGTGTTAAGTGCAAGTTCAATTCCCTAAACTAGAGATCAATTGCCAAGCAATCCTAGCATACTACTCTACGGGCACGGCATGACAACTAAAGATTAAAGTCTCCTCATTGAACAGACACCTAGATCAAATTAAGCTTGCTTAACAATTGTTAACATTTTTCAAACTTAAATCGAGACAAAATTTTCTTTTTCTTTCGTTTTTAGCGGTTCAGTATGCATCTACTCTAAATGACCTCGATGACATGGCAACAGAAATTAAACATGATATGCATGGCATAAATGTGAAGAAATACACACCCCCAAACCCAAGATATGCATTGTCCCCAATGCATGAAACAACACATATATACAAAAGAACAGAATAAAATAAAATGCATGGTCATGTGAATGCAATGTAATGAAATGTGCAGGAGTTTAGGAATAAGAGGACTCCCCTTCGGAGACTTCTTCTCGTGTGACTCGGGTCTTTCTCTTTATAAATGGCCCACGATCAGGTGCCATTCTCTTTCTTCCCTTCATTGTTGGCTTTGCGGCAGTGGACGCTCCAACATCCCAGAGGACTTCCTCCACAATCTTGGCAGGGTTTGATGCGGTAGGAGTAGCGGTGGCATCGGACTGCGCAGGCTTCACTGGTGGCGTGGCAGGCTTCTTGGTAGACTATGCTTTGGTAGACTTGGCTTTGGTTTCCTTTGATTCAATCTCATAATCAGAACTGGCAGACTCAACTTGAACTGGAGATATTAGGACTGTAGCATCAGACTCTGAACTGGCTGGACTGGCTGGCATAATTGGACTAGTTGAACTAGCTGGCATGGCTTCATCCCTGATTATCACATCCCTGGCCTGCATATAATGTCGTAGCTTGACATTAATCTCCTCAGCCTTTTCCATCTTACTAAGTACCATCTCTTGGCGTTGGTAGATTTGAGACAACATTGCCACATAACCGTCTGTCACAGTCTCAGGCATTGTCTCTAGCACAGTTTTGGACATCTTTGGCTTAGGCGTGGCCATTTTTGCTTTTCCCTTGGCCTTGTCCTTTGGCTCAACCGCGGTGAGGTTTCTCTATATGGCAGCAGTGATGGCCGTTCCCTTTATTATCTGGTCTTGCTCCTTATCAAGCCTAGGCACATCATGGCGTATGCAAATGTTAGAGATAAGCAAATGAAAAAACAAACTACCTTTACCTCTCACAGCACACTTATAAGTCTCTTCTATGATAATCTTTCCAATGTTGATCTTGCGACCTTTTATGATGGAGTGCAACAAAATCAGCCTTTCTTCCGAGACCATCTCATTGTGGGATGTAGGCAACATGTTTTCCTTAATGAAGTGATTCCAGCCTCTCACTTGTGTGTTCAACGCCAGCCTCTTCACCGTCCGGTGGCCCGTCGATGATACTATCCACGTTGTGCCAGGTTCAAACAGATCCGTTAGTAGCTTTTTCCTCTTCGCAGCAGTCATCAAATCAATATACTCAAAATACTCATCTTCTGCATCATCCAACTCAAACATATTATTAATATATCCCTCATCAAAATGCACACACTTACCCCTAATCATCAGGAAAGGCGAATCCTTGGTCACAAGGTGTGCGTAGAATTCTTGAACGATGGTGGCATAGATCTCCCCTTTTTGCTGGCAGAATAGACTCCACTTGTGCAAGTTAATCATAGACATAACTTCTGAAGGGAAGACGGTTGTTGCCTCCATTTTGAATTCGAAGTGCTTCTCATAGCAAAAACTCCTCGAGGCCAAATTTGTTTCGAACTTTTTCTCGATCTCCTCGTTGAAAATCTTTTAATGGAAAGAGACGATGATGCCATTGAAACTGGTTGAAGCTTGGAACGATGTTCAAAGATTAAGGCAAAGGATGATTTGGGTTTGTACTTGCTTATCGAAAATGAAGTAAAAAGTGAGAGAGATGTTTTGGCTTCTTTAACCAGCAAGAGTAAGAAAGGGAAAGGTTTTAGGTTGGTTGAGTGTTTTAATGGGGGTAGTAATTAGGGATAATGATGGGGAATAAAAAGAATTAATTTAAAAATAGGTGGAGTGATAAGGTTGAAGTGATAAGGTGATAGGTGATAAGATAGGGTAAGGATTGGAGTGATAAGGTAATTGATTTGAAATTTAAATTTCAACCAAAATTTAGGCGACTAGGGCTTAAAGTTAATTAAAGATAACTCTATCAATTTTTACTGGGCCAATAAAACTAGGGTTTTTCCCTCTTTCTTCAATCTTTTTCACCGTTGCATGCCAAGCTACTCTGGCACTGCATTTGGCAGATTTTTCTGTTAAAGCGTTGGCTCCTGCCATCGACCCTGGCACAATTCCTGGCACAATGAATCTGCGCAACTCAAAGGAAACCTTTCAACACATTAAAGGAATAAAAACATGGAACTTAAAAATAAAGAAAAATAATAAAAAACCTAAAAACAAAGAGAAACACTAACCTAATATTTACAAAAGTTCAAACCCGACGGTGTTTTCATGTTACCTCTTCCAAGGGTTCACCTCTTTGGCTTTGTTCTGTAGATCCTGGCGTTCTCATAGGCTTGCCTTCTGAATTCCTCCAACTCATTTAGGTCCAGTAACCTTTTTTCTCCAGCAGCTCTCCATGCATTGCCAAGTGTTCTGATGGCCCAGTAGGCTTTATGCTCAAGCTCCACTGGCAGATGGCATGGTTTTTCGAAAACAAGTCTAAACGGTGAAGTACCCAAAAGAGTTTTAAACGCAGTCCTGTAAGCCCACAAGGACTCATCTAGTCTCAAGGATCGGTCCTTCCTTGATGGATTAACAGTCTTCTCTAAGATGTTTTTGATCTCCTTGTTTGAAATCTCAGCTTGCCTGTTTGTTTGTGGATGATATGTTGTGGAAATTTTCTGTTGTATACCATACCTGCACAAGGCTTTAGAAATTAGACTACATTTAAAATGAGTGCCCTCATCATGAATGATCACTCTAGGGGTGCCAAATCTAGTAAAGATATGCTTATGTAAAAACTTGGCAACGGCCTTGGCATTGTTCGTTGGCAGAGCAACAGCTTCGACCCACTTAGATACGTAGTCAACAGCAACAATAATGTATAGATTACCAAATGAGGGTGGAAAAGGACCCATAAAGTCTATCCCCCATACATCAAATAAATCCATAGGCATAATGTTTTGAAGTGGTAGTTGGTGTCTGCCAGAGATTTTCCTGTCTGTTGGAATCGATCAAATGCATTGGCATACTCATGGGCATCCTTATATAGTGTGGACCAAAAGAATCATGACTGTAGTACCTTGGCAGCAGTTTTTACTCAAGCAAAGTGACCTCCATATGGTGCGGCATGGCATAGATGCAATATGTTATATTGTTCATCCTCAGGCACACACCGGCGGATCACTTGGTCGGCACACTATTTGAACAATATTGGCTCATCCCAATAGTATTGCCTAACTTCCTGCAAAAACCTTTTCTTGGCATTGTATGCCAAGTCTAGTGGCAAAATGTTACTTACCAAGTAGTTGACAATATCGGCATGGCATTAACTGCAAGAAAATACTCATCAGTAGACTCATCTCTTATCAAATTGGTCTTACCATCTTCAAGATGATGCTCTAAACGTGAGAGATGGTCAGCTACTAGGTTTTCACTGCCCTTTTGTCTCGGATCTCAAGGTCAAATTCTTGAAGTAGGAGCGTCCATCGGATTAGCCTGGGCTTGGCATCATTCTTTTCCAAGAGATACTTTAATGTCGAATGATCTATAAAAATCACAACTTTGTTACCAATTAAATAAGATCTAAATTTGTCAAAAGCAAATACAACCGTAAGAAATTCTTTCTCGGTTGTAGAGTAATTCAGTTGTGCTTTGTTTAAGGTTCGGCTGGCATAGTAGATGGCTTGGAAAACCATGCTATGCCTTTGTCCCAAAACTGCTTCGACGGCATAGTCGTCGGCATCACACATGAGCTCGAAAAGCTCATTCCAGTCCGGTGCCACAACTATAGGGGCATTGATCAACTTTTCTTTAAGCTCCTGAAACGCTCTCAAACATGAATCATTAAATGCAAAAGTGTCATTATGTTCTAACAACAAGCATAAGGGTTTAGCAATTTTTGAAAAGTCTTTAATGAAACGCCGATAAAAACTGGCATGTCCTAAGAAACTTCTTATACCTTTGACACTTGTTGTGGGCGGTAGTTTCTTAATTACCTCAACTTTTGCTTGATCCACTTCTAACCCTCTCTTAGTTACCTTGTGCCCGAGAACAATGCCCTCCTTCACCATGAAGTGGCATTTTTCCCAATTCAACACTAGGTTCGTCTCTATGCATCTCTTCAAGACTTGCTCCAAACTCTGAAGACATTCCTCAAATGTTTTGCCAAACACTGAGAAGTCATCCATGAATACTTCCATGTTGTGCTCGATCATATCAGAAAAAATGGACATCATGCAACGTTGAAACATTGTCAGTGCATTATATAGGCTGAATGGCATTCTTTTAAATGCAAGCGTCCTATATGGGCACGTGAACGTAGTCTTCTCTTGATCATCAGGGGAAATGGCAATCTGATTATAACCTGAATAACCATCCAAAAAATAATAGAAAGCTTTACCTGCCAACCTGTCTAGCATCTGATCAATGAATGGCAATGGGAAGTGATCCTTCCTCGTGGCATTGTTCAGCCTCCTATAGTCCATGAAAACTCTCCATCCAGTGATAGTTCTTGAGGGGATTAACTCAACTTCATTATTTTGTACCATGGTCATGCCACCCTTCTTTAGCACGCATTGCACCTGGCTAACCCAAGAGCTATCAGAAATGGGATATATAATCCCGGCATCAAGCCATTTTATGATCTCTTTTTTCACTACTTCTTTCATGCTTGGGTTTAGCCTTCTTTGGCCTTCAATGGTCTTGCCATAGTACTCCTCCAAGATAATCTTATGCATGCAAATGGTTGGGTTAATACCTATGATGTCTGCCAAAGTCCATCCTAATGCTTGCTTATAGTCACGTAATATTTCCAACAACCTTTCCTCCTGGTCATTAGTGAGACCAGTGGCAATGATCACTAGCAGAGTTGAGCATTCACGTAAATAAGCATACTTCAAGTGATCTAGCAGTGGTTTCAGTTTCAATGTTGGTGGCTCGTCAATTGATGGTTTAGATGCCTTTATTCTCTACCGACTAACTATAGTGGCTCAAAATAACTCACCTCTTCAGCCTCCAAGACTGGTTCTTCTGGTTCCTCAAACAGATCAGCTATGCCATCTAAATTGCTGGCATCAAATTCTGCATCCTGGCATAACTGTGTCGTGTCCAAAGTGTAAATGGACTCCATCATCTCCTCTGCTTGGCACTCATCAGGTTCATCTGCACATTTCAAAGCTTGAAACACATTAAATGTAACTTGTTGATCATTTATGTGCATTGTTAGTTCCCATTTATGAACATCAATCAAAGCCCTACATGTGGCAAGAAAAGGCCTCCCCAAAATAATCGGGACATTAATATCAGCCTCATAATCCAAAATGATAAAATCAGCTGGAAAAATAAATTTTTCTACCTTTACCAACACATCCTCAATCTTACCCTTGGGATGTGCATAGGATCGGTCTGCCAGCTGAAGTGTCACCATGGTAGGTCTTGCTTCTATGCCAAGCTTCCGGAAAACTAACATTGGCATCAAGTTGATGTTGGCTCCTAGGTCACACAGTGCTTTGCCCATGATTTATTGCCAATGGTGCAGGGAATAGTGAAACTTCCTGGATCTTTCAGCTTTGGTGGCAAAAGGTTTAGGATCATGGCACTGCATCCTTCGGTCAGGGTAACAGTTTCAAAGTCTCCCAACTTCCTCTTTTTGGACAGAATATCCTTCATAAATTTGACATAGTTGGGCATTTGTTCAAGGGCTTCTACCAATGGAATGTTGATTTGCAATTGCTTAAGAACCTCTAAGAAATGCTTGAACTGCTGATCTTGCTTATGCTTTTGAAGTCTTGTTGGAAATGGCGGCGGCGGATAGATACGTGCCTGATCTACTGGCTTTGCCAACACAGTGTTGGCATCAGACTAATTGGCATCGATGCTGGCATCAGTGTGATGTTGGCATCAGTTCTAGCATTATCTGCTTTTGTTTCCACTTTCTTTGCTTCGCTGGGATCATTTGTTGGCACAGGCTTCTCATCTTGCCAATTAATTGGTTGTTTAGCAACCTTCTCCATCTTGCACTGCTTACCACTCTGAAGAGTTATAGCTTTGCACTACTCATTGTCTTTGTGCCAAGCATCTTCCGTGTCACTTGGCAATGCTCCCTAGGGTCGATTGCTGAGTGTACTGGCAATCTGCCCAAGCTGGACTTCCAAATTTCTCATTAACGCAACCAAACTCTGGACTGTGGCATCATTCCTTTCCATGTACTCTGTGAGAGTGCCTCCTTGGTTGAGTCTCTGCCCTTGCTGAAAATTGTTTTGGGTTTTCTGTGGCATGGCATTCTGATAGAATGTTGGCATGGCATTGTTATTCTGCAATTGAGTATTCTGGCGCTGGGCATTGTACTGGTTACCTCCTTGATTTCCCCAAGCTAAGTTAGGGTGTTGTCTCCAACCTGCATTATAAGTATTGGAGTTAGGGTTATAGTAACAATTAACATTGCCAACAAAATTTACTGATTGAGGGTTGGTAGGACATTCATCCACATGAAGATTTTCTCCATAGATTGTACAGAATAGGTCTAATGCTTTGACTTCTTGGGCGTCATTGTTCTTTTGCAACGTTCTTACCATGCTCGTAAGGTTAGAAATCTCAGCATGAATGGATGTTATTTCATCAACCTAAAATTTCCCATTGGTTTTAGTTTCGGTCCCAAGTATTGAAACAGGATATTCAAAATCATTGATTGCAATCCTTTCTAAAATGTCAATAGCCTCAGTATATGTCTTGTCAAGCAATGAGCCAGCTGCCGAAGCATCAACAACCATCCTCGTTTGTGCATTCAATCCATTATAAAAAGGTTTGAATCTGAGTCCCATTCGAGAATCCATGCATAGGACACCTCCTCAACAAGTCTTTGAATCTTTCCCAGGCATCATATAAGGTCTCATCCTCAGCCTGCCTGAATGTAATGATCTCACCCCGCAGCTTGGCAGTGAGTGTTGGCGGCTGGAATCTTGTCAAGAACTTCTGGCATAGGTCTGCCCATGAAGTGACTGAGCCAGGTGGCAAGGAATTAAGCCAAGCCTTTGCTCTGTCTCTCAAAGAAAAAGTAAATAACTTCAGCTTCACGGTATCTTCAGGTACTCCATTTTGTTTAAATAGCTGGCAAATCTCCATGAACTGTTTAAGATGTTGCCTCGGATCTCCAGTGAGTGCGCCATCAAACTAACCTACATTCAAAAGAGTTTGAATCATTACTGGCTTAAGTTCAAAATTCACAATGTTTACCTCTGTGCCAACAAGTCCTGGCATCAAATTGTCAATGGTTGGTGCCGAATGTTCTCTAATATGCCTCTCATTAACAACTGGGGCAGCAGGTGGTGGTGGTGGTATCTCATTGTTAAATGGATTTCCCCTATTGTTCACCACACCATTCCCTCCATTACCTTGGTCCATCTCTTGAAATCTTATTTTTAACCTCCAGAAGGTTTTCTCAATTTTCAGATCGTATAGCCACTCGTCCACCATAGGATGGCTTCTGGTCATACACCGACAAAAATGAAAGGTAAAAATAAAAATGAAAATAAAAATAAATGGAAGACAAGTAAAAATTTAAAAATAATCAATTCCATTGCAATCTCCGGCAACGACACCAAAAACTTGTAGACTCCCTAGGTGAAATGCTGGCAAAAGTGGCAGAAAATATGTATTGGAAAATATAAGAATGTGCCAAAATGAGTCTTTTGCATGCAAGTATACATTTTCTGCAAGTAATACAGCTGGTAAGATGAGTATCGATCCCACAGAGATTGTCTTGGAATTCAATTTCCTTGATTGTTACTTATCTTAAGAAAAAGTTGATTTGATTTGAAATTGGTTTTGGAAAATAATTAAAAAGTAAAGAAATGAAAGAAAAGTAAAGATGATGGCAAGGAAGGTGTTTTAATGAATGATGAGCGTTGGCAGGGAATGCCTGGTTTTCACGCTATTCATGACGTGCCAGCCGTTAACAACAACCTGTCTTGGCATTGTTTCCCGAGCAGATTCAAAAGTAGCAAAGCCTCTCTCGATGGTCATTGCCCTAAATTGATCATGTAAAAACCCCTATATCTCTATAGTGTTTGTTTTTAAATAAACCAATTTGATTAAGATCCAATCTATACTCCTAAAGGGTAGATTTTACTCCCGAAGTAAGTTCATCTACTTGAACGACTTCTCTTGAAGCTTCTCTCCTCAGTATTCGACAACTTATTTGTTGCCACCCAAGTCTGTTAAGATATTAAGGTGTAATAGGCCAACAGTGCCAGCTCTCGCTTGGAAGAGCATTTAGGAAATATTAAAGTTTGCCGAATAGATGAAACTTTGCCAAGGTAGATTTATTATTAAAAGCTAAATCATGAAACTAACATAAAATCAAACACCCCCCACCAACTATTAAATTAGTTCATGGTGAGGGAGTGAACCAACAATCCACAAACGTTTTCGGAATACATCATCCTTAAAAACAAAATAGAATAACTTGAGAGAGAGAGAATGGGCTAGAAGGGGTCTCTCGATGCAGCCTTTGAAGATCCAGGCTTCTGGTCCAAGTTGGTCGGACCACCCTTACACGGTGCAGCAAGTCTTCAATCGTCACACACACACCAACTCCTCACGATCCAATCTTCTCCTCCCCTTAAAGTCTAGCATGGTTGGTGTTTAAATAGGCGTGCAAAGAAGGGATAGGACTAGCTCTTCAAATTTTAAATTCTAACTGCCCAGAGGATAAGGGATTATCTTCTTATCCAGATTTGAATGAGAGCTGATCATGCTAAGGCTGATGTCATCCTGCCGACGCTGCCCTGGCATCCAAGCTTGGCATGAGTCTGCCAACAAGTCTTGGCACCATCTTATCCGCTATTTTTTCAGAGATTGTTTCAATTGCTATTTTTTCGGAGCATAATCATGTCCTATTTTTTCGGGGTCCAACAACCTCTTACCGTGGCATCAAGTTCACTTCTCTGCCATCCGATGCTTGGCATTGTCTGGTCCATCTGTGCCAACAACAATCGGCATTCTCTCTGACATTCCTTCTTGTGTTACTTTTCTGGGCCAAATACTATGCCAAACCTGCAAAATTGCCAACAAAACAACCCTTCATACTGGCATAGACAAAACTCTAAACTCCTTATGCAAATGCATAATTATAACATCCTAATGCAACTAAATGTACCTAAAAACAAGCAAAAGCATTGTAAGATTGGCACTAAAAAATAGTACTTTTGGAGAGGTAATAACAAGCGAATTCCGATTGCAGTTGATAACATTTTATCATGCTTAGAACTACCTTACATGTATAGTTCATTACACCAATATAATATTCAAATCATAGGATTCGATCTGTCTTACCAGTCTTGTGTACATTAAGCTTTTTAGCTTAACTACTTGCATAAATGCATTTCAAGTATTATAGCCCAAAGTACAAAATCATGTGATGCTATGGTACACGAGTCATCACGGCACCGTAGTGTCTACGACGTCGTAACGTCTGCATCGCCGAAGCAAATAAGATGAGTACATGATCGAGGATGCTATTTGCTCCTCATAATTGCACATTTTGTGCTAACAACACTAAAGTGTCTGAACAACGCCGTAGCGTCTAAGTCGACACCGAAGTGTCTAAACATCACCAAAGTGACTAAAATGCACCGTAGTGCTAGGACGCAGCTGCTAAGACTCTATGGATATCCAACTATACCAAATACTTCACAACAGAACTTGGGCAAAATCAAAATTATAATCAACATTCCATGTTCAAAGCATCAATATAAATCATAATTGTATGTATGTATATATATATTTATCCAAAGTCATAATATCGTTCTTACTTTATTAGTAAGAAATGTGATAGCCTTACTGCCTATCCACCTACATAAAAGCATTTCATGAATTATAACCAAAGTACAATTTCATGTGAACCTATGGTATACGAGTCATCATAATGACACCGTCGTGTCTGCAATGACGCAGCATCTGATGATGAGTATGTACTCGAGGATGCCCTTTGCACCTCATTATCGCACATTTTTTATGCTAGTCGACACCGAAGTGTCTAAACAACACCGTAGTGTCTGCAACGCCGTAGCATCTGATGTCAACTCCGAAGTGTCTTAAATGCACTGTAGTGCTGGAATGTAGCTGCTAAGACTCTATGGATATCCAATTATACCAAAGACTCTCACACTAGTACTCGGGCATAACAATATAATATTTTCACATTCAATATACAATCCGTCAATACTATCATTCATAATTCGATAATGGGCAGTTCATACCCAAAATCTAAAATTTGATTTATCTTAGATAAATCATTATGCCATATCAATGTATCACATATGCCATTTAATATTTCATGCCATTTGCATAACTTTGATTAACATACATTTTCATTAATATCAAGGTCGACTTATCGCAAGTCGTCCTATTTGTAACATGTCATACATGCATATAATGCACCCACTCATATCACATGTATATATAAATAAGTAAAAATACACTCACTCATATCACATGTATATATAAATAAGTAAAAATGCACTCACCTGGGCCATGCATGATATTAGCCTCACTAAGCTATTTCGATACTTTTTCCTTGCTTTATTTTGATCTGGTGCCCTTAGCCTCGTCAATAGTTGTACAGTACCATTTGAACACACATAACAATATTCATGTTAGATTTTTAATTTAACATTGCTTAACTATACTATACTAGTATAATTATCCGAATATAAAATATTTCCAAAAATTTTCACTTTTTCCTTTAATAATGTCGAATTGTTCATTATAGTCCCTAATGATCATTTTACACATTTTGCAATTTATTCAAATTCAAATAACAATTATTCAATAATTCCATCATTTTTTTCACTAACTTTTCTGCAATACCCTTCATCCACTAACTTTTACTAAAGTGGCATTTTAGTCACTAATTTTACGCATAAACTTGCAAACTTGTATCGAATAATTAATCCAACATTTCTATAATGTTTCTCACATTTTCCCTTACTTTTAGACCAAAGTTGATTGGTCCTTGAACTAATCAGGGCTGTCGAAATGGTCCCTTGCCATTTCCTTTCTTATCAATTTAATCCCTTGGATTCTAATTTCAATTCTAACTTCATACAACATATTCGAATCATAAAATCTCATAATCATAATAATTTTAAAATATTTTTCTCATAATTTCTCTACAAGCAGGAAAGAGTATCTATATTTTCCAAGGACTTTATTTTAGTCCAAATTCCATAATCAAGCTTCTAAGTTCATAATATCTTCAAATCCATCACTAGGATAATTTTCATAATATTTCTCCAAATTTCTCCATGTATGCCGAAATGGTCACTTAAAGGACTAGTTGAGGATTTTTCATTCTAACATCAAAATCAAGCTTCTAATATCATCAATCTTTCATTTTCATCATCAATTTCAAAGCCCTAAATAAAATTCCAAATTCTAGGGTTAGGGTTTATGTCTTCAAACAAGAAATCAATCTAAATCTAAGCTTGATTTCAACTCCCCAACACCTGATTTACTTAAATCAATCTTCAATCTCAACATAGAACATGAAACCTTATTTTCTCTCTCATCAATAACATGAATAAATCTTCATAACTCTTTGTAAAATTACTATCATATGAAAGAAAATTAAATATAGATTAATTTTCTATCAAAAATATACCTTGAATCTTGTTTGGAAGCCTTCAAATGCCTAGGAAAATTTTTGTATATTTTTCCCTTCTTTCTCTTGTGTTTTTCGAAAATGGAGTAGAAGATGAACATATTTTGTTCATCTTTTATCTTATTAATGCCAAGTGTGTTTAATTAAATGAATATTAAATTCATTTAATTACTGAAGTACAAATAATGCTCCAACGAAGTTCTATTTTCTAATTTTCCATCATGTAAAATTAGAACTAAATCTAGTTAGAATCCAACTAGAAATATTAAAATATTCATAAAAATAAAATTTTATGAATTTTCCATGGCTTATGGAACTGTCTTTAAAATTCCAATTCGATCTGATTACCTGATAATAACTTACTACGATTTTTCATTTTTCGAACTATCAGACAAATCTGAAATTCTCATATTTCTAATTTCCATAAATAAATATTGTTGATATACAAAATATTCCATAATTTTGTAAAAGTCAAAATCTTGAAATTTTGACTCGGTCTAATATACTGATAATTTACCCAAAATCTTTATCAGATAAAATTCTCTTAATAATCCGTTATCAGATATCCATACTAATAATATTAACTCGAACTGATTCCTTTTTATCAGTCTCAAGTACTGACATGAGACCTTCCCAATAGGTCACCCATCCTATACCCTGAGCACGCTTAACTTTGCAGTTCGATCGAAATTTGATATTTTATACTGCATTTTTATTTGAAATCAAGTATCTGCTTATCCCCTAATTGTTCGATCAAAAATAGATTTCTACATAAATCCCATACCGAAAATCAAATTATACAGATCAACTTCATGTAACATGTACTACTTATCTGTAGAATAAAAATATTCCATCAGGTGCCTATACTTTTCTCATAGGATTTCAACCAAACTTTGTAAGTACCCTATTTTGCTTACTCTCTATCACACGGTACTCTTAATTTTTAGAAACTCCTTTCCTAGAATCCATAATTAAAGAAATCCTAACTTTTATATTTTGTCATTTTAGTCACTAAGTTAGCTTTTAAGCCCTTATCTTAGTACTAAATGAAACTTAAACAACTTAGCAAAATTAATGGTATTACACTCCTGGCTTCTCCAACATTTCTCGATGGCAATCTAGGATAGCTTGAATTTTCTTCGGGTCCTCCTGAATTCCCGAAGCTGAGACAATATGCCCAAGGAAGGCAACTTCAGTAAGCCAGAATTCACATTTGGAAAACTTGGCGCACAATTGCTTTTCTCAAAGGGTTTGAAGCACAATACGAAGGTGATCTCGATGTTCAGTTAAATTCTTGGAATAGAATAATATGTCATCGACAAATACCACTACAAAATTATCTAGGTATGGTCTAAAAACCCGATTCATTAGGTCCATAAAAGTTGTCAGTGCACTGGTTACCCTAAAGGGCATTACCAAGAATTTGTAGTGGCTGTATCTTATACGGAAAGCAGTTTTAGGTACATCACATTCTTTAACTTTCATCTGATAGTAACCGTAAATCGATCTTAGAAAACCCAGAGGCATCCTTAATTTGATCAAATAGATCATCAATTCTTGGCAATAGATATTTATGTTTGATGGTTACTTTGTTCAACTGTCGATAGTCAATACACAGTCTTATGGAACCATCTTTCTTCTTTACAAAGAGGACCGAAGCTCCCCAAGGTGAAGAACTAAATCGAATAAAGCCTTTATCCAATAACTCCTGAATTTGAGCTTTTAGCTCCCTAAGCTCAATTGCTATCGTACCAAAGGGTGCAATGGATACTGGGTTGTTCCAGGTTGCACTTTGATGCCAAACTCTACTTCACGGGTGGGAGGTAAACCTAGAAGTTCATATGGAAATACGTTAGGGAATTCACATACGGTGTTAATGTTTTGCAGTTGAGGTTCAGCCTTGGCTTCCAATGACAAAGCATACAATGATTAAGTCCTTGAAGTCATCAAAGTGATGCTTCTTTTCTAAGGCCCTAGAGGTACAGTTTCTTCTTGTAACAATCTACCCAAGCTTGATGTTCCCTGAGCCAATCCATTCCCAGTATAACATCGAAGTCGTGGATTAGTAATGCCAACAAATTGGCCGAAAATGGAATCCCTTGAATCATTAAGGGACAAAGTTTGCACACAGGGCTTATGGTGACACAATCACCCAAAGGATTGGTTAGGATGATCTTTGATGCAATAGGCTCACAAGATAGCTTATATTGCTTCACTAATATGGTGCTTATGAAAGAATAAGTAGATCTAGGATCAAACAATGCATATCAGGATGTGAAAATAATTTAATGGTACCTGCAATGATATTGGGATCATCCTTCTCTTCTTTGATCCTCACATGGTACATTTGAGATGGAGCCTTTGATTCTTGCTTGTTCGATGCTCTAGGGGAGCCACTGGGTCTCCCCGATGATCCTTGTTTTGCTCTCTTGCCTCAGAAGAACTTTGCAGGGGACGAAGGATTTGCTGATACAGTGGTAGATCTAACAATACTTTTGGGGAAGACACAGATAAGATAGCCCATCTTGCCACAATAAAAGCACGCCTCAGACTTCTTACGACATTGCCCCACGGGATGTCTATTTTGGAAGAAGTTACAAATAGGGAGTGGTGCCTCTCGTCCAGAACCACTGGTGCTATCAATAGAGTTAGTCCTAGAAAAAGACTGGGTTACAGCCTGAGGTCTTGCAATATTCCCATATCAAAAGGGTTGTGGGTATACATTCTGTTTTGGGCCATGATACTTTTCTTTCTTAAAAGGCTTTGGAGGACAAGAATCATCTCGTTATCTTTTCTCTGGCTTGCCTAACCCACTGGTCTTCTGGTCTCTCTGTGTAGCTTCAGTGGCTTTGACCCTGTTCACAAGGTCCTAGAAATCTATAATGCCCAATGTTGTGAACATAGGGCGCAAATCATCATTTAGTCCATTAATGAACATCCTGCACTTTTCTTCATCTCTTGATATACTCAACACCATATTTGCAATACTTGCAGAAATCATGGATGTATTGCTCCACAAGTCGTCCACCTTGCTTCAAATGGAGGAAGATGTCAAGCCTCTCAGCAAGGTAAAATTCATTCATGTATTTCTTTCAGAATTCTCGTAGAAATAACTCCCATGTCACAATTTTTTCTAAGACTGTGAGAATGGTAGTCTCCCACCAATAGAGTGCCTCATCAACCAGTAACGCTAGGGCACACTCAATTTTATGTTCATCAGAACACTGCAGCTGCTTAGTCAGAATCATCAAGATACTATCCAGCCAATATTCAACAATTTTGGGATTATCATCATCACGAATAGTAAATGAGCAAGACTGATACTAAGATAGCTTATCAATAGGAGCTCGGGTATATTGGATAGCAGCGGTAGAAGGTTGAGGAGTTTGCTCAGCCTTCAATGAGGTCATGAATAACTCGAACAT
Source organism: Hibiscus mutabilis (assembly GCA_019671005.1). Classification (NCBI taxonomy): domain Eukaryota; kingdom Viridiplantae; phylum Streptophyta; class Magnoliopsida; order Malvales; family Malvaceae; genus Hibiscus; species Hibiscus mutabilis. The sequence goes on from CM033738.1 coordinate 28,132,446, forward strand.
GTTAGCCATGTTTTGATAAAATTCAGTTTGAGTAGTCTGTACTTCTAGCTCAGGGTCCTATTCCGGAGGGTTCTGCGGGTGTAGAGGATCTTCCCCCTAATCTCCTTGCCATGCGTCAAGGAGATGGTAACATGTTGGTCTATACGAGCCTTATTAAAGTCAAACATCTATAAGTAAAGAGATCGGTTAGTCGGCAAGTCACAATATACAAAAAATAACTCATAGGTGGCGTAATACAATACAGTTAACAATACAATAGACTGTAGTTTAGTCCTAGAATCAACTAAACCTTAGCTCTGATACCATAAATGGAACATCCTCTTCCTAGCCTAGTAGTAATTTGGGTCAGAATATGTTACCAAAGAATGATACGGTATTCAGTGCAATAATTTGTTCAATATCAGAGATTTTATGGAGAATCAATAAGCAATACAGTGCAATATTCAAAACAATGAGGTATGTATTTCAATACAATGATGAATTACTAAATTTTGGACCAAACTTAAACTTTTACAAGTTTTAGGGGCTAAACTATAATTTTGATAAATTAAGGGTCCATTTCAGAAATTAAACCTACTGTAATGTAATTCAAGATATAAACAGTGTATTTGTAAATTTTTATATCGACCGGAATTCATTTACTAGCTTAATTTAGCCTTACAAGATTTAGTGACCAAACTGTAAAGTTCCATAATTCATTTTAAACCTTATTAACAAAATTAACTGTATGGGTATCGGTACGCGCTGGGCCATACTGATACGCCTTAGCTAAGTTTGGTAAGTTAGTTATTGCAATATAGGGGCCATACCGATACGAGTCCTACCGTATTAATAAGCTATAGTGGTTCGATATTAAGGTTCATTTCGATACAGATGAAGATTGTTTCGGAACACTATGCGTACCGATATGGGGTATCGATATGCCAATGACCATTAAAAATGTTACAATACACTTCACACGTACCGATATGGGGCATCAGTAAGCGATGCCTTAATTTACTATTTCATAACTTAGTGATGAAAGTAGTACCGGTACGCCTATAGCTGTATCGGTACGAGGCCAAATATACAAGGAAGGGATCAATATGCCTATATCTATGCCAATGCCCACCTATAATTCCAAATTCTAGATTCAAAATCTCGTACCGGTATGACTCAAGCTGTATCGGTATGTCCTTCAACCTGGGTCAAATTATGCAAGCCCGTACCGATACATGAATGGCAATTTTTATCTAGTTTATTAGCCATTTACCCAACCAAACCTTAACCAAGTTCAATGAAATTTTACCAATAAGTTTGTTTAGCCTAAATCTATTAGCATGTCAAATTTTAGGATCAATTGAATCTGTTTACTATGTTTTCCCCGACTTAGGCCAAATATGCATTTTTGTCCATTTTTAACCCATTTCTAAAGTCCCAATTAGGCCATCAAAATAAACCAAAAGCACACATGACATACATGCATCCAAAAGGCCAAAAGTGACTTTTACAAACATTATGCCACCCTCCTATGAATTTGCAGGATTAACATACTTTACTATAAAAACTCCGGTGACTTGCCAAAACCTTCCAAACCTCGATCTCCAACTCAAAACCTTGCTAACATAAAATGCATGGAAAATGACTGCATTAGGCATACTTTGCCTAGTGAGGTAGTCACAAACGATACAAATTGCAATGAATGCATCAATAACATGCTTCAATAACATCGATAGCAATAATATGACAATATGTACAAGTCTATGCTATGTACAATAACAATAAACGATGCAATGGAAATAATCAATAATAGCAATATTTAAGAAATATCAATATTCAATAGCAATAGGTTTCCTTGGATCAATGTAGGGAATGTAGATACGTGAATTCCTACGCCTTACCAAAACGATAGTGGTCTTGTCCCTCCGCCTCACCTTTATGACCAAAACACAACATATCTCCTTCTCACCATAATAGAGGTCGTAGCCACCCGCACCAATGAGCTCATGAATTCTATGGCATGCCAATTGTATCCAAAGTCCACTCGAATCCAAGGTTCAATAACAATAGTCCAATAGCAATGTTTTAATAGCAATGGTTCGGTACAATGATTCGGTAGCAATATTTCAATAACGATGGATCAATATCAATAGTTCAATAACAATGATTCGATATCAATAATCCAAAAGCAATATTTCAATGGCAATATTTTGATTACAATGATTCAATGCAATGTTTCAATAGCAATATACAATAGCCAATGATCATTATTTCTATATGACAATATGTTAATGATTCTGATGACAACAATAACAGTGCTATGAACAATGATTCGATGCAATACTCAATAACTTACCAATATGGCTTCCAATAATGTTTTATGCCAAATCCTCAATACGAAGGGTTAGCAATGCAATATTTGATATTTAATAAATCAGGAAAGGCACCTAGCCTATTTCTGGGACTCCGACTATACCCATCTTAGCTTTTAAAGCTCTCAAGGCTCTTGGATGACAATCCCTTTGTCCCTAGCCTTTGAAGGAAATGATGGTCCTTCTTTCTCCAACACTTGAGCTAGGTAAAAAATAATAGGGAGATGTTAGAATCAATACTATGAATTCAAAATCAATATTTAAGCTTAACATAGCTTTTAGCCAATGAAATCTCCATAGATTTATGCTTTAAAAGCATGGGTGCAACTATGGTCTTCAAGAGCTTAAACTTGAAATTAAACTTCAACAATCCATGGATTCATAAAATTGTTTAGGGGATTTAGCTTACCAATCCAAGGGCTATTCAACAGTGTAGAGAGATCGAAGAAAACTTGAACTAGCAATAGAGGTGCTAGATTAAGCTTGAGGTAAGGGATGTCAATGAAGGTGCTTGTTTCCAACTCAAAATGAAAGTGAAGATGGAAAGAGATGGCCTCGGTGGTTACTTTAGACAAAGGAGGAATATAATAAAAAGTGTTAAGAACACTTATACTCCAAGAGACTTAGTGTCTGGATGGTTTCCCTCCTAGGAAGGAAACATATTTCTTTAATAATAAATTATTTTCCAATTTAGCATTTTAAGAGAAACAATAATTACTTACACCCTATTGTCATCTTTCATGACAAAAGGTAGCTTTTTTCACGTGAATAGCCCAAGGTAAGAGGTGAATCACCACCTAAAATGGGAAAATTGCAAGGGTGGTCCTTCACCTTTCCATACTTCTCACTTTTGCCCCCTAAACTTTCAATTTTTACAATTTAGTCACTAAATTGTTTTCAAGTAACTCAAGTAGGTCCAAATTCTATAAACTGACTCAATTAGATTCTAATATGATATAATTGACCACACAAATAAAGTCAATACAATATTTGGACATTTCCGATATAGAACTTCCGATTGCTAAAACCTAATTCTGACTAAACCAGTTTTAGGGTGTTACAATTTTGGCTTGCGACATGGCTGACTCTATTCTTGAGCAATTGGGTGGTCTGAGCTTTACTGTAGAAGAACAAGGGATGGTTTTTACCCCTACTATCAGTATGGAGGTTCCCCCGGAAGACTTGCTCACTCCTTGTTAGGGAAAGTTATCTCAACCAAAAACATTGATGGTGCAACCTTATTCGTGTTTTTCGCTCCGTTTGGAAAAAAGAGAAGGTCCAAAATATTACCAAGCTAAAGCTAAACTTTTTTCTCATAAAGTTCATGTCTGCTTCTACCAGAGATGATGTGCTCGAAAGGGCCCTTGGGTTTTCAATAAGGAATGGTTCTCTCTCCTTCCTTTGGATCCTCACTGCTCTATCAACTATTATTACTGCACTCATATGAGGATATAGGTGTGTATCCATCAAATACCTATCATTCTCACGACTGAATCTCTTGCTCCCTACCTTAGTTCTAGCATAGGGAAGGTGGTCAGAACGGACACCTACATTATAGTGGATTTTTTGCGTGTTAGGGTTCTCCTTGACACCTCCAAGCCCATTCATTGTTGTGTTGCCCTTGGAGGGCATAGAGATAAGCCAAAAATGTGCCTTCTCTAATATGAAAGACTCCCTTTATTCTGCCATGGCTCCTGCATCATTAGGCATTCGATTTTGGCTTGAAAGATTGTCAAGGTTGAGGCCTCGACAAAGCTACAGTATGGGGATTGGCTCAGGGTTACCCCTCAAAAGCCTCAAGAACCCTCGCGTCTAAGAGGCATGATTGTTTATCATGAAGCTTCCACTTTGGGTGCTGCAACATCGGAAGCCACAGCCCCTCTCACATCAGGTATAGTTGATAATCCTGTTTCATAAAAGAACTAGAGAGCCCCTGCAAAAGGTGCCAGAACCACGATAGAGACCGTTGGGACCGATAAAGAGGTTGTTGGGATCGAGTAAGAGTCATCTAGGACTGAGCAAGTTACACCTATTTCTAATCCAAATGTTTCTGTTGAGGCCACGACTGTTGCTGTTGTGACCGAGCTAGAAGTTGATGGGGATAAGGATGAAGCTACTGTAATTGTAACTCTTGATGATCCTATTGTGACTGCGAAAGTAGCTCATGTTGCACATGTTATGGTTGTGGAAGGATCTATTGTGGCTTCGAAGGACACTGAGACTCTTACCGAGACTGAGAAAATAGCTACAGTTCCTATCGTGGCCGAGTTGACAAGCTCCCAGGGCTGGCCACATCAAAATCAATACGGATGGTGCTTTCGACCCTATCCATAATGCGGCTGCCATTGGTGTTATTGCTAGAGATGACCATGGGTTGGTCTTAGGTGGCGTCGCTCAGCACACCGTTGGGTGCACTGACTCGGCCCTGGCCGAGGCTCATGTAGTCATCGTAGGTTTGCAGCTGGCCATGACAAGGCCTGGACTCGAGTCATTATTGAGACTGACTCAACTGTGATTGTCAACAAGTTGAATCGGCCTCATAGTGATATGTCGGTTCTGAGCGCACATTTGGAGTAGGCTCGTCACTTGCTTAATTCACATAATGATTTTTGTATTGCTTATGTACCTCGTCTACTAATATTGTAGCCCATTCGCTAGCGATTTGGGCACTTCGGTTTGTTTCCTCTGTGTTCTTTAACACGATTTGTCTCGAGCATATTATTTCCTTTGTACGTGATGACATTTCATCTCTTTCTACTTAATGAATTTATGGGTGTTCTTTTTCCCTTAGGTGGTCATTACCAAGCTTCGATTTGGCCTTTGACTTTAAAGGTATTTTTAACGAGGACCGTCATTTTTTTCAAAAAAAAAACTAATTTGATTCGTAATTGGGCTAAGAAAATTCCATGGCAGCCCAGGCTCTTTTCACATACATAATAACAAAAATGTTCAATTTTGGGCTTGGATTATAGGCTCCAATCGTATTCCTTTCCATAAGGAAAAATGCATACAAGCCCAAAAAAGGAAATCCGTACAAGTATTAATTTGATATTCTCCTTTTTTTTAACATTCTGACTTGATTTCCAATAAAAAAACATTCTGACTTGATTACAAGTTAATAATTGTTTACTGATGTTAGCCATTTAACAAGGTACACAGGTAAGGAACGCACCGTGGAGATAAACTATTTGAAGCTATGACATCTAAGGATAACCACTTGATGAGTTCATTAATTCAATATTTTCTAAAGCTTTGGTATAGTAAACCACATTTCAGTCTCATTTGTGGTTTACATATCAACTGAGAAAATGTTCAGTGTATCCCTAAATCCAACTTGGAATAATGGCCCAATCACAATTCACAACCTTAACTCTGGTTAAAGACTTCCTTTAGAATATAGATTAGTAAAGTAAACAATTGCCCTATTAGTCTATTAGTACAAAGAATATTACTGCTTTGACTGCAGCATGTTAACTATTGCCCTCAGCATCTCAGATTTGAACAATTGAAGAGGATTTCTTTTGTTGGCATCCGGTTCACAAATCTGCGATAATTCCTCCTGTTACAGAAGAAGTAAATCATGTGTATTGATTACATATTCAAAAGTATGCTCAAGGAAGAACTAGATGATTGCATCACATTTAATGGATTACTAGTATGACCAGCAATGTTAAAGCAGATAATTGTCACGCTGAAAACTCTGAGACCTCGGGTGAAGCCTTGAGGGAAAGGGTGTAGCTGTTTATATATACCTTAATAGAACTATTTTCAGATACAAGCTTCTCACATTGGTCGGAAAGCTTCTTTAGTTCTCCTCTAAGGGTGCAGTTTTCCTTCGCCAGGCTTTCCACCCTGGCCCTTAGATCTTCACACTCCACCTATGGAAACACCAAATACAAACTTCAGGTCTTTAGATTCGAAAAAAAGCTAAACATGCTTCTAAGGAAATATACAGAAGTCTACCTGCTTCCGTAATCTTGATCTCCTAGCAGATTCCCTATTAGACTGCTTCCTCTTCTGTCTTTTCAACTCACGCTCATCCTGCACTAACCAACAGCTCCGATTTAGTTAAAAATATGAATCTGCAGAGGTAAGTCACATCCAAAATACTCTAACTGCTTAAAAGGACACAACAGCAGAGCAAATTAAGTTAGACTACAAAGACTAGGGCAGTTTTTTGACAACTCGTGCAAAATATTGGATTGCGAATGGAGCGAATAGTAATGGTTAGTGGAGGAACAAGCAAATATAGAAGCACAAATCACCAAGGCTCGTACTTGAATCCACTGGTCAGGCATTACAACTTGAGGAGCAATTGCGGTTACAGCACCGGATGTGTTTGGTCGCATTTTTGCAGCTCCTGTGGCAGCAGGGGGTCCACTCCATATGTCCATCCCTATATCCAAAGTAGTTCCAGGCATAGGTTTCCCAGGAACCGAAGCCCCAGCATTATTACTCTGTGTATTGGCTGGTAATAAGAGTGATTTGTAGTTACCATAAGTACACTTAGAAAACATAAAGAGACTTTTATTTTCCAACAAAAAAAGCTGAAGTTTGTCTGATATATCCTAAAAGAAAGCTAAAATTATGTATGGAAACTTAATTTACCATCCGCAAGCATCTGTTTAAAGCTTCCCTTTTTGCCAGCAGCAGGTTCCTAAAGAGAACAAAAGGGGTATGTATTCATTAGAAAAGGACAATTTATCATATTAACATGCTATCCCGTAAACCGTGAAACTTCTAAAGTAATCAGTGCTTACCTGTTGATTTTTCTCATCACTACCATCTGATGTACCCTCACTGCCACTTTCACCGCTGTTAAGAACGCAGTTAGAATTCGATAAGGTGTGCACAAAAATCGACAAAAAGTTTTAGACCAAAACCAATGGTTTAGAGTGAATGGGAGAAATGTTTTAGAGGAAAGCTTAGAACATCAAAGGATAGTGCACCTTTGAGAGCCAGCGTCTTTTCCAGAGCCCGAAGCAGCCTTTCCACTCTTTTTACCGTTGCTTGCTGAAGTTCCCTTGGAGTTTTTGGTGGCACCTCGATCCTTTTCATCAGCACTCTTCACCTCGTGGTCACCATTATTCTGCGCGGAACTTGGAGCCTATGGGAAAAATTGCCACAAGGGCATTTATTTTATGAACAGCTGAGAAACAAAAGGAAAGATAAACCGCAAAAGGAACACACATAAAAAAAAAATTACCAAAGCCATATTAGGATGTGCATATACTCCCCCTGGAGGATATATAACTGGATATGGAACCGGGGTGCCATACGGAGGCATTAAAGGATGCTGAATGATAATCAACAGAAAAGAAAAGTAAGACCCTTACTTTGAAAGAAACAGATTATTGCACATTGGTGATTTTAAAAGTGGTGTCACCTGGCCACCCCACATGTATGGATGTGGAGCTGGAGAAGCAACAGTTGCGGCAAAGAAGGGTGGTGGAGTAGCTCCAGCACCATAATAAGCCTAAACAAGAAGCCGAGTTGTAAGCTAGAACTATTATATACAGGACAAAGACTCTTTAGGAACTTCATACACGACATCAACAGTTGAAAAATAAATCAAACCCTTTGATTTATGTACTATACGAACCTGCATCGGGCTTGACCAATCAGGATATGCAGGTGTTGTTGGCATTTCCTGACATTCAAGGATTGAAAAATCAGTAAGGCTCGAAAACATGTAAGTGATGAGAGAGCAACAATGAAAGGGACACACACTGTTTGCTCTTTTCTTCGGGTGGAGAGGAGGCGACTACAATATACCTGAGTCGAAGCAGTAGGTTTGGAAGGCTTGGAAGGTGTTCTCTCCTCTTCTGTTCCCATAATCACTTTGGTAATCCTAATAATTTCAGCAAATTCAGAATCAAATTTGCATGTAGTGAATGACTTTTATGAAGCACCTGAGAATCCGATTTCCAGTAACATGTATATCAGAAACAAGAGATCACAAGAAATTATCAACCAATTGCACAGCTAACAAGGGGCTGAAATAAAGAGAAGAAAAAAAAAAGAAACTATAACTAGCTGTTGGGAACATGTAGAATCCTATTTTATGCACAAAAAACTAAACAAATTTCAGTCAGCGTATTATCATGAAGGAACTACAATGAGAAAGATAACAGAACTGAACACAGAGCTCAGCAACATCATAAACTAAAATCTAGAAAGAAAAAAAACTTAGCGATGTGCAAAACAATGTAGCGTAACAACCGTTTCCATAAAGGGGCAACCTTGAAAATATTAAGTAATTCGTTAATTAACTCCTTTCCAATTTGTTTCATAAAAAAACATTGAACTTACTTTTCTCTGACGGCTGAGAATAGTACAATCTATTTTTTTTTTAATTTTTTTGTTAGATGTTGTTTGGAAGAAAAGGAAAGAAAAGCGAAGGGAAGAGAAGAGTGGGTTCAAGTTTATGACATAGTAGCATCCATGTGAAACTACATCGTTTTGAGATTTTTGACTTTTTGTTCATCTTACACGGTGATCATATCCGTATGAGCTTGTGTGGCTTCCACGTCACTGGAACATTATCCATTTATTTTTGTACCCTTTAAATGAGCTTTTTTGACTTTTTTCCTATTGGCTTCCGGAGCTTTGTGCTTGCGGTGCGTTGTTTTACTTTTAACCATTACCTCTAATTATTTTATTTTGATAAAAAATTCGTGTAAAATATTTTTATATAATCTTTGTATAAAATTTAAAATTTAAAATTATAATTCTAATACCCTAAATTTTAAATTCTAAACCTTAAACCTTAAATTCTAAATCTTACAGTCTAAATTCATAAACTTTAAACCCTAAACTAAACTCCTAACCCCCTAAATTAGAAAAGCACATGTAAACTTTAATTTCGGGGTGTGCCCCGACCCAATCGGACTTTTTTCTTCATAAATTTTGGGGATCGGGGTGGGTTCGGGTATAAGATAGAAATTCTCCGCCACGCTCCGGAATATTTTTAAATATTTTTATTATATTTGTGAAAATATCACTATGTATACACTTTTAGGATTTTAAGCTGTTTTTTTTAGTTTGTGTTTATCGTAAATGTTTATTAGATATTGTTCGAGTTTTAACATATCTGATTCTAACGGTCAATGGTTCTAGTTTATTCTTTTAAATATGTATTTTTTCATGTGAGTAATTTAATTGGTTATATTTTATTTTTTATATAGTTTTAAAATCCTTGAAATCTATATTTTGTGACTATGATGATGGTTCAATTGAATGTAACGTTTATCGTAGATGAAAATTAATATATTTTTAAAATTTTCAGGTCGAGTTCAGATCAAGTTTATAAATTGGTATTTTAGGGTGCGCAAGACGGTTAAATTAATATTTATACCCGAGACAGGGTCGGGTTTAGAAGTTTATAGGTCATGCGGGTTCAGAGCAGCCAAAAACCCGCCCTGTTGTCATTCCTAGGTCAATTGTTTCCTTTGAGAACGCGTGGACAACTACTTTCGATTTACAGATTAAATAAAGGGTTATATTCTGATACATTGTCCATGTAATTTTTTTTGCACAAACTTTCTTGAAACTCTAAACCTAAACACCCTAAATTATAAACCCTAAACTATTACCATAAATTTTAAATTCTAAATCATAAAACATAAACCCCTTAACTCTTAACCTTAGATTTGACAAATTTACACAGTTGTATATCAAAATTTTTCTCTTAAAGAAATAAAATAAATTAAAATTAAATTCACACATACCTCCAATATTTCAAAACACAAGACATAAAATTTGATAAAAAGTTCCATTTGTTTTTTTTTTCTTGTTTCCGAGGTATATAAAAGCATTGATGTCCAATTGACAGTTCAGTAAATTTCTGTTTACTGAGAGGGGCACAGATCTAACCCGGTCATGTACAATTTGCACTCAAAACATGATCAGCCATCCTACCTCTTCAATCTGATAAGCAATCATGGAAGCATATGAGGTATGCTGTATAAGTCATCGATTTCTTTCCCTTGTCCTTACTCTTGTTTGTAACATCGCCTGGATCGTTACACTCTTCCTTTGCATGGCTTATGGAACGATCGATTTCCACCATCTTAGGAGGTGTAGTCTCTGCGGAGCAACATTTGTGGAGGAAGCTCGTAAGATAGGCCCAGATTTCCTTAAATTCCGGTCGTATCTTCGGATCCTCTGCCCAACAGGACTGCAGGAGAGATGCAATCTCTGTTGGAAGACCTTCCATGCTAGGCCTTTCGTTCTGAAGATTACAAAAGAGATGCAATAAGATATCGTTCAAGTAATGACATCATGAGAGAATCGACAAGTTCAGCTTAAGTTCGCTGCTGCATACGTCACTATTAAGTTATCGCTTCCCTTGAATGGGGCTTTGTTCGTCAACATCTCCCAAAGAACGATGGAGAAGCTGTACACATCGACTTTGTGGTCGTAGTGTTTCTTTGCTCCGATAGGGAGTGGATCTCTGCTGTATAACTGATTCAGATAAAAGAAAAAGAGTTAGTCGTTACCGGAACTAGGACGATCGGCCACTTCTAAATTTTGAAGCATTATAGGAAAGCACCTCGGGAGCCATCCACCGGTAAGTACCGGCCTCACAAGTCATTCCACCCATTACTTCCTCCCTTGCTAGCCCGAAGTCAGCCAGCTTGACATGCATTTTATCCTTGGTTACCTGTCATGATATTAAGGCTTTTGTGCATTGATGACGTCGATTGAAATAAAAAAGTACAGCAATGTCTGCATGATTGTTATCTGCTACTACAATATGGAGATGAAAAGAGTGAGTTTACTCGGCTTCAGATCACGATGAATAATGCCACTGGCATGCAAGTATTCCATAGCTCGGGAAATATCCAATGCAAGACATAATGAATGTTTCAATTCGAGACGCTTGGGGCGCGCACTCCACAAATACCTCTGAAGTGTATCACCTTTCATGAGTTCAGTAACTATCATCATAGTTGGCTCCACGAAATCCCCGATGAACTGTTTCAGTAAAGCAGATCCGAATTAGAAGGGTAAAGAAGTCAATGCAGATATGAATGCCGGTTTGAGAGAACAATGTAAGTTTAAATGGTCGGAAAATCAACTTCAACGATACAAGAAACTCATAAGTATTTGTATCTCGACACATCAGCAGTCACACCTCATGCACAAAACCATACTCAAACCAAATTTAGATCTCCAGTGACTGCAACTTTATAGTTGTGATAAGTAGTATTAAATATGGAAAGATTTTGAGATAATGAACACGGCTGCAGCAAACTTTTATATTTTCAGACAAATATCAGAGTTCAAAATGAACATCTTCCATAGATGGATGTATCGATGACTCACAGGGAAACCGTATCCCCACACCAAATCCGACAACTTAGTTTGCTTATGTAGCCTGTTGGCAGGTTGGCTAGAAAGGAGGATACGACAATATACATGGAAAGCGGACAACATAAAATCTTAATGGTCAGGAGCTCGAAGATAACAGACGGAAGGTGGGAAGACGAAATGAGACGCACACTAAAAGCTAAGAGTAAGTTTTATATATGAGAGCAAATAAGGTAAAAACATGTACAACATTCTCATGGTTCATCCTTGACAGCAGTAAAACCTCCCTCTGAATTTTCTCTTTATGTTCACGAATTACAGCTGATGGATTACTTGGCTGAATAACCTTCACAGCAACCGGTTTGGATTAGTAGCTGGAATAAAATGAAATAAACGGTCAGTATCACAAATCCAAATCATCCGTCCGTTGATAGAAAATTAAATGTATTGCAACGGTATAGCCTTCTAGAACACCATAAGCAAGCATCCAATCAAATTTGAACAATGCCAAACATAATATCACAGAATCAATAAGGATTAGCATAAGCTTTTGTTTTGGGAAAAATAACCTTTTGCGATACACAATGGCTGAAATACAGGGCAATTAAGAATTACTTTTACCAGACATTTATAAAGGGGGGGGGGGCACTTTCGTGCAAACAATAAGATAGCATTGATGGTCTTCAACTTACAACTTAAGTACAAACACATAATAATGACAGGTTTTTAGAATCGATATACTACCCGGCTGCATAGGAAATTTGACAAGATATCCAAGGTGTGCCCAGTCAACTAGCAAACAACTACAATCGATCATAAATCCATCCGATGATGAATCTTTTAACCGCCAACTATGCTATTAATTAAAATTGTGCTGAAGTCCACATTACACGTGTCACTGGCAGATAAATGTAGTTAGAGTCGATCTCAAATCCATCTGATGATGAATCGATCTTAAATCGATCGGATGATGGATCTTGTAACCATCAACTATGCTATTAAGGAAACTTGCCCTGTAGTCCACACAATACGTGTGCAAGCTAAATGTCCATCTGATGATGAATCGATCTTAAATCCATTGGGTGATGAATCTTTCAACCGTCAACTATGCTATTAGTGAAGACTGCACTGCATTCCACACTACACGTGCGCTAACAGCTAAATGTAGTTAGAGTCGATCTCAAACCATCTGTTGATGAATCATCTTAAATCCATCGGATGATGAATCTTCCAACCGTCAACTATGCTTATAGTAAAGATCGCACTGCATTCCACACTACATGTGCGCTAACAGCTAAATGCAATTAGAGTCAATCTCAAATCCATCTGATGATGAATATTTTAACCGTCAACTATGCTATTAACAAATATCGCAGTGCAGTCTGCATTACACGGCGACGCCAACAGCTAAATGTAGTTAGAGTTGATCTCGAATCCATCGGATGATGAATCTATGCTATTAACAAAAATCGCAGCAGGCAGCACCTACAGCTAAATGTAATTAAGAGTGAAATCTCAAATCCATCTGATGATGAGATGAATCTTTTAACTTGTCAACGAAAATCGGTGCTTTCAGCTAAATGTCATTAGAGCCAAAAATATACCTCCAGGAAGTCTTCATCAATGCTCTCGAGTGTGAAGTATCAACAACTAGCTAAACTATTAGTGATCTAACTTATACAAATGCAGTGCAAATTCAAAAACTACCGATCATATCTCCAACCAAAATGACTATATAAGCAACAGAACAGTCTGCATTCTACCAATCTGAATTCTTTTATCTTATAAAGAATTCAAATTCAACCAACTCTAGATAAAGTGATTTATTTAATAATATTATTTATTTAAAATAAATAAATAATATATTCTAAAATAGATTCCTTATCTGATAAGGAATTTAAATTCAATCAAATCTAGATAATGAGATTATTTGATAATATTATTTACTTATATTATTTTCGAAAAATAATAAAATAAATAAGATATTCTATTACGAATTTAACCTTTTAAATTCGAATAAATAATCTCTAATAATATAATTTAAAATAATCAGATTATCTTAAATTTATTATTGAGAGCAATAACCACAACCATTCTTATCCATTCTTAGTGTGCGACCCTATAGATTCATTTAACGTTGGTAGCAGATAAAATCACATTTTATTCTACAAGTCATAAGTGGCCTCTAGCAAGACATTATGACTACCAAAGTTAAATGAAAAGCTCATAATCCGAGACAACCTTAATTCAGGTTATGTCATAATCATTTTATCTCACGATATCTTGATAGAATATAAGGCATGGAAAATGTTAACCTTAAATCGTTCTATCTTTAGTTTCTCGATGCCCAATTGAACTGACTAAACAAATGACATTGATCTCTATCAACTTATTTGAGCACGGCCATGCATTTCTCAATCTCAATCATCGAGGGGCCCAAAGATATCTCTCTTATGTTAAGACGAATAAATTCCATCTTAATCATTCACGTCTCACTGCATGATTCCTTATTATGTTCAAGCATAACCTTTATAATCGTCTGATTAAAAACAATGTTTGACTATGTCAAAACATAATAGTTATCATGTTGAGAACCGTAGCAATTTTAGGTCTAAGGATTTAATGTCATAACTGTTTGAAGATTAATATATAACTTTAATCCATGTATTAATCTTACGACGAGTCGATCCTAATATTTGTTCTCAACAAATACATATATGAATTTGATTTGAATCTCATTCACATGTTCATCTTATGAATATCTGTCAAACTTCATATTAATCTTAGCTTATTATCGTTCCCACAATAATAACTGATTAGGGATATTTAGAATAATAATATCCAAGGATACAAAAAGCATACAAATTTATCATAATAATAAATTCAATAATCAAAATATCATGTCCATACAATAGGCCTTAGGGCACTATCGCTAACAATCTCCCACTTGCACTAGGCCTATTCAAGAATGTATCTCATACCTATAGACCTAGCATGACGATCATGTTTTACTTGTGGTAGTGCTTTGCATTGAACTTTTCAACAAACAACACCTCTATTTAAACAAAGCACATATCCTGATTGCGATCGAAAATCATCTTTGTTAGTTTGGAAGCTTGCATCTGTGTAACCACTTACAACTAGATCATCTTCCAATCCGCCATAGACTAAGAATATTTCTTTAGTTTTTCTCAAATGCTTAAGTATGTTCTTTACTGATGTCCAGTGACTCTCAATGGGATCTGATTGGTATCGACTTGTTATGCTCAAATCATATGAAACATCTGGTCTAGTGCATAGCATGGCATACATTATAGACCCTATCGCCGAAGCATAAGGAATTTTACTCATGCGTTCTCGCTCATCTTTAGAGTTAGGACACGAAGTCTTGCTAAGAATAATGCTATGAGACATAGGCAAGAATCCACACTTGGAATCTTGCATACTGAACGTTTTTAGTACCTTGTCTATATACGTACTTTGACTTAGATCTATCTCTATGGATCTTTATCCCAAGGATATAGGCAAATTCGTCTAAGTCTTTCATTGAGAAACAATTTCATAACCAACACTTGACACTCTGCAAGGTAGGAATGTCATTCCCAATGAGTAGGACGTCATCGACATATAAGACCAAAAACACAACTGCACTCCTACTAACTTTCTTGTAAACACAAGGTTCATCTTCATTTTTGACGAATCCAATCTCTTTGATTGACTGATCAAAATGAAGATTCCAACTCCGTAAAGCCTGCTTCAATCCATAAATGGATCTGTGAAGCTTGCATACTTTACCAGAATTCTCAACTTATACAAAACCCTCAGGCTATGTCATGTACACATCCTCGAGTAAGTATCCATTAAGAAACGCAGTTTTCATATCCATTTGCCAAATATCTTAGTCATAATATGCTGCAATGGCTATAAGAATTCTGATAGATTTAAACGTAGATACCACTGAAAAAGTTTCACCATAGTCTATACCATGAGTTTGTTTGAAACCTTTTGCAATTAGCCATGCTTTATAAGCATGCCTTTTTCCATCCATGTCAGTTTTCTTTTTGAAAACCCATTTACATCCAATGCTTTTAGTACCTACAGGTGGATCAATCAAAGTCCAAACTTGATTGTCATACATGGATTGCATTTCAGACTTCATGGTCTCCAACCATTTCTTAGAGTTTGGATTTAAAATAGCCTCTTGCTAGGTAATGGGTGCATCCTGGTCCACTAAAAATGCGTCATGATTGTCAATGACAAGAAATCCATATTTCTCAGGTTCACGACGTGCTTTATCAGATCTACGTATGTCTTGTGTTACTGGAGGTACGTCAATAACAGTTTGTTGACATTGAGTATCCAAAGGTAGTTCAATGTGATTTTGTGGTTCTTGAACTTCTTCAAGTTGTACTTTGCTCCTACTGGTTCCTTTATAAATAAATTCCTTTTCTAAGAAGACACCATTCCGAGCAACAAAAGTTTGTTTTCAGTGGGATTATAGAAGTAGTATCATTTTGTTTCCTTAGGATATCAAACAAAAAGACATTTGTCAGATTTTGGTTCAACTTATTAGAAACTAAACGTCTCACGTAAGCCTCACAGCCCAAAATTTTAAGAAAATACAGACTGGGTTTCTTACCAGTCTATATCTCATATGGTGTCTTTTCAACTACTTTGGAAAGAACTCGATTTAGTGTAAAAGTAGCTGTTTCAAGTGCATAACCCCAAAAGGTAAGTGAAAGATATTTCATACTCATCATCAATCAAACCATATCTAATAAAGTACAATTTCTCTTTTTCTGAAATTCCATTCCATTGTGGTGTTCCGGGAGGAGTTAATTGTGAAACTATTCCACAATTTATAAGATGATCATCAAACTCTTGACTCAAATATTATCCTCCTCGATCATATTGAAGATTTTTTTTTGTTTTGCCAAGTTGATTTTGTACTTCATTTTGAAAAGATTTGAACACTTCAAATAATTCTGATTTGTGTCTGAACAAATAAATATAACCATATCTACTGTAGTCATCAATAAACGTGATGAAGTACTTGTAACCTCCTCTAGCCATTGAAGTTAAAGATCCACATACATCTGTATGTGTTAGGCCTAAAACCTCATTAACCCTTTCACTGTGTCCAGTAAAAAGACTCTTTGTCATCTTACCTAGTAAACAAGATTCGCAAGTATCATATGATTCAAAATCAAAAGAATTCAAAATTCCATCTTGATAAAGTTTTGAAATGCGTTTCTCATTTAGGTGGCCAAGGCAACAATGCCTGAGATAGGTTGGATTTAAATCATTAGATTTAATCCTTTTATTTATGTTATATATCGAAGAGTTGTTGGAGTTTTGAAGCTTCAAAACATAAAGACTGTCTTGTAAATCAGCATTTGCATATAACATGTCTTTATAATAAATGGACCAATTATTATTCTTAATAATAAAAGGAAAAACCATCATTATCCAAACAAAAAACTGAAATAATATTCCTACTTATGTTAAGAACATAAAAGCAATTGTTCAAAGTTAACAAAAGGCCACTGGGCAAAGTAAGTTCATAACTTCCTACAGCTAAAGTAGCAACTCTTGCTCCATTTCCATCTCATAGGTCCACCTTGCCTCTTTTCAGTTCTCTACTCCTTTTGAGTTCCTACACATTCATACAAATGTGAGATCCACATCCGGTATCTAATACCCAAGAACTTGTAGGAGAAAAATTAACATGTATAACATAAATACCTGAAGAGTTGGTCTCACTAGTGCTCTTCTTTTTCTTTAGATCTTCCAGATACAACTTGCAGTTTCTCTTCCAATGACCAGGCTCTTTGCAAAAGAAACAAACACCCTCCTTAGGGGGCTTAACTTTGGGATTAGCTTTCGGTTTTGGTTTAGCGTTGGACTTTCTAGCCGCTCCTTTTCCCTTTCCTTTTTTCTTGAAGTTCTTTCCCTTTTGAACCATCAAAACATGGCTAGGCTTGGATTTAATATTTTGTTCAGCAGTTTTAACCATCGTATGCAGCTCAAAAATTGATTTACCCATCTCATTCATGTTATAGTTCACAACAAGTTGACTATAACTTTCAGTTAATGAGTTTAAGATCAAGTCAGTTGCCAACTCTTGGATTAATGGAAATCCAAGTCTCTCAAGGTGCTCAATATGGCCTTTCATTTTTAGCACATGGGTGCTAACAGAGGCATCTTCAGCCATTTTGCAATAATGTAATTCCTTGGTAGTCTCATACCTTTCTTGCCTTGCTTGCTGTCGGAACATTTCTTTAAGCTATGAATCATATCATAAGCTTCCATGTTTTCTAGATCCTTCTAAAGTTCAGAACTCATGGTAGCTAGCATTAGGTATGCAACATCAAGAGAATCATTTTTATGCTTCTCATAAGCCTTTGTATCAGCTTTAGAGGCATCTTTCTCTGGTTCCTCAGGGTAAGGTTCATCTAGGACATAAGTATTCTTTTATTGTTTGAGAACAATTCTCAAATTTCGATACCAGTCAAGGAAGTTAGTCCCGGTAAGTTTTTCCTTCTCAAGGACCGATCACAGTGATAAAGTAGAATTACTGGTGGTCATATACAATATAATGTAAAGTTTGATAAGATATTTTGATTTAAGATTCCCACTAAATTAACAACCATCAAAACTAATTAATATAGTGAGCTAGGATCCATATTTCACTCTATATTTAAGTTAGCTTTAGCATGTCACTTAAAAATAAGTTATTTAGGTAAGTAACTATTACTAATTGCATCTTATGCAATTCTTAGAAATTTATGAGACTTTGACATCTTATGTCCTGGCATGCATAAATCTCATCTCATGCCATTAGGTCCAAAACCGTTTTGATAACCTAATTAAGCTAAACCACTTTAAACATATGAGCAACACTATTACTCGTCTTGTCTTACTAATGTAACCTAATGTACTCCTACTTTGGTAAAACCTACATTAAGGTGATAAAAGTCTTGACAAGTGTTGAAAGTTAGATGGCATGTAAAACTTAAATTTTAGGTGAGGGGTCTTTGTTGATTTAAATTACTAAGGCATCACATATACATATCATTGCATTCACATAGCATCACATATACACAAATAAATAAACGTGACATAGTATGACCTTATCCTAAAAATAAATAAACCTAAACGATAAACGACTTTATCGTCTTGGATCAATATCTTCATCGCCTTGGATCATCATCTACCTTCTCCATCGCCATGGCGGTAAGAATTATGTCTTGATTACAAAAATTCAAATGGCACGTAGGCCGTATTACAAAAATAAAATGACACGCAGGTCGTATTACAATGAATAAAACGACACGCGGGCCGTATTTAAAAACTTTACAACCTTTGTAAAAATCTAAAAGGCCATACTACACACCATGCCATACATCAAGCAAAACAATCAAGAAACAAGCATCTCATGAATATTTTACAAAGCATACAATGTTAGTAAGACGTGTTACATAAGTCTTTTAATCTTACAAGGTGTTTTGCAGAGTTAAACCCTATGTAAACTTTTTCGGCGGTTCCGCTAGCCGGTTATAATTGGTAAATATATACTGTTATGATCTAATCAAGCAATTAAACTATTTAATCAAGAAACAGTATTAGGATTATTAACAATATTTAACAAATCCTTTAAAGAAATAAATTTAACCTTTCAAACACCTCAAACAACCTGATTAATTATATCGTTCGCGCAAACCCTAATAGCATACATCTAATAATGCATAATATAATGATCATACAATTAATATGAATATGCAAGTTGCTCTGATTCCACTGTTGGGTTTCATAGGAAATAAACTTGATCTAATCAAGTAAATAAACGCAGCGGAAAAATATCCTATGAAGAATTTTCAAGATCTCATGCAATCATATTAATGTACGAAGAGGAGATCAAAAATTACCTTAATTTTGATTCAGGAATCCGGTTGTGTTGAGGCGTTCCTTTTGTGAAAGACGACCGCCCTCTATTAGTATCTACACGTGAATGGACGACGAACAACTATTAGAATGCTAGTTCCAATCAAGACTTCAAAAATCTAGTTTTGTAGTTTTAGTGGCTATTTCGAAATCCCTAGATATCCATCAAAACCCTTGGCATATATATATATATATATATATAACTTGAATAGGGTTAGTTTGATTTATAATTTAATTAAAACTCTTTTTAGATAAATTATAATTTAAAATGAATTTTGTTATCTTATAAAAAATTCAAATTCAACCAACTCTAGATAAAGTGATTTATTTAATAATAATATTTATTTAAAATAAATAAATAATATATTCTAAAATAGATTCCTTATCTAATAAGGAATTTAAATTCAATCAAATCTAGATAATGAGATTATTTGATAATATTATTTACTTATATTATTTTTAAAAATAATAAAATAAATAAGATATTGTATTACGAATTTAACCTTTTGAATTCGAATAAATAATCTCTAATAATATAATTTAAAATAATCACATTATCTTAAATTTATTATTAAGAGCAATAACCACAACCATTCTTATCCATTCTTAGTGTGCGACCTAATAGGTTCATTTAGCGTTGATAGTAGATAAAATCACATTTTACTCTACAAGTCATAAGTGGCCTCTAGCAAGACATTATGACTACCCAAATTAAATGAAAAAGCTCATAATCTGAGACAACCTTAATTCAGTTTATGTCATAATCCTTTTATCTCATGATATCTTGATAGAATATAAGGCATGGAAAATGTTAACCTTATATCATTCTATCTTTAGTTTCTCGATGCCAATTGAACTCACTAAACAAATGACATTGATTTCTATCAACTCATTTGAGCACGACCATGCATTTCTCAGTCTCAATCATCGAGGGGCCCAAAGATATCTCTCTTATGTTAAGAGGGATAAATTCCATCTTAATCACTCACATCTCACTGCATGATTCCTTATTATGTTCAAGCATAACCTTTATAATCGTCTGATTAAAAACGATTGCTGACTATGTCAAAACATAATAGTTATCATGTTGAGAACCGTAGAAATTTCAGGTCTAAGGATTTAATGTCATAACTGTTTGAAGATTAATATATAACTTTAATCCATATATTAATCTTAAGACGAGTCAATCCTAATATTTGTTCTCAAAAATACATATATGAATTTGATTTGAATCTCATTCACATATTCATCTTATGAATTTCTATCAAACTTCATACTAATCTTAGCTTATTATCGTTCCCATAATAATAACATATTAGGCATATTTAGAATAATAATATTCAAGGATACAAAAAACATGCAAATTTATCATAATAATAAATTCAATAATCAAAATATCATGTCCATACAATAGGCCTTAGGGCACTATCGCTAACAACAAATGAGGCGAAAGAAACCAAGATTGGACTTCTCAACCTCAACTATGAGAACTTCAAGATGGACTTGGAAGAAGACATCAAAGTTATGTTTGATCGGTTCTCCGTCATAGTGAACGAGCTTAAAGGATTCAGAGAGATGATCCCGAAGGACAAGCTTGTGAGGATGTTGATCTATTCACTTCCCAATTCATGGGACTCCAAGAAGACCGCAATCATTGAAGTAATGAATTTAAAAGAGCTCAAGCTTGACGAGCTTATGGGATATTTGCTAACCCATTGAATGATGTTGTCAAAAAGGAAGAAAAAAGAAGAACAAGGAATTAAAGATTTGAATGTTGCTCTTAAATCCTCCATAAGCCAACAAGAAGATTCAATTATAGAGGATAGTGAAAAAAAAGAGATAGCCAAGCTGTTCAAGAAGTTTACTTGATTCATGAAGCAAGGAAAGGAAGAATCAATACATGAATTGAGAATGAAGATGAGAGATCCCATCATATGCTTTGAGTGTAAGAAGTCGGGGCACACCAAGTATGATTTCCCTTGATTCAAAAAGAAGGGATCAAACCATAAGAAGAAGGCATTTGTGGCTACATGGAGTGATGAAGAAGACTCCACCGATGATGAGGTAGCCAACCTTTGTCTCATGGCCATCGAAAAAAGTTCAAGGGTAGCTTCTAATTCATCTAGTTCAATTTCATATACTTTTGATGAATTACAAGATGCCCATGATGATTTGGTTTTAGAATTTAAAAATCATATTTTGAAAAACAAGAAATTGGTTTCTGTTCGACTGTGTGATTGCTTGGCAAAATGGTGGAAAAAAGTATTGGAAATGTATGAAAATAGTGCCAAGACTAAGTCTTTTGCGTGCAAGTATACACGACCTACAAGTAATACAATAGTATGTTGGTTATCGATCCCACAAGGATTGGCCAAGAGTTTGTTTGCCTTGCTTGTTTACTCGTCAAAGGGAAAGTGTTGTTGATTTGAAGTGGGTTTTGAAAATAGTCTAAAAGAAAAGAAATAAAAGGAAAACAATGCTGGCACAAGGAGAGTTTAAATGAGTGATGAGCGTTGGCAAGGGATGCCTGTTTTTCACGCTTTTCATGCCAGCCTTTTATAATTTTCTGCCTTGATATTATTACCGAGCAGATTCAAAGTTGGCATTGCCTCTGTCGATGGAAATGCCCAAAATTAACTATGTAAAAACCCTTATATCTCTACAATGAAGTTTTTCATAAATCAATTTGGTTAAGCCCCAATCTATACTCCTAGGGGGTAGACTCACTCCCGAAGTAAGGTCATCTACTTGAACATCTTCCGTCTAAGCATCTCGCCTTAGTATCTAGCAACTAATCGTTGCCCCTTAAGTCTGTTAAGATATTAAGGTGCAATAAGCATACTGTGCCAACGATTGCTTGGCACATAATTTAGAAAACTGTAAAGCATGCCGTATAGGGAAAACAATGCCAAGGCATTTTTTATTATTAAAAACTAAACATGAAAACAACGTTCAAATGCAAACATCCCGCACCAACTGTAAAAGTTTAGTTCATGGTGGGGGTACCCATCCAAAAACCATAATTGTATCTCAACATCATCATTATTAAAAACAAAAACAATTTAAAACAAAGAGAATGGGCTAGAAGGGGGTCTGTTGATGCATCCCTTCAAGGTCCAAGCTCTCAGTTAAGCTGGTCGAACCAATTCTCCTTTGTGTAGCCTTCCTCTCAATTTGATTGTCTCTTCCGATCAAGCACGTGACGCCTAGGATAAGCCTTGAAATTTGAATTTTTAATGCGCAAGGGATAAAGGATGTGATCATATTATTCTATATTTGAATCCTAGGGCTGACGTCATCAAGGTCCAACAGCTACTCAGCCAGGCATCAATCTCATTTTCTCTGCCAACCGGTGCTTTGGCAATTTTTGGTCTATTGTTGCCAACAACAACTCAGCATTCTCTCTAACATTCCTTCCTTTCTGCGCTACTTTGCTCTGTCAAACCTGTCATTCTCTGTTGAGCCTACAATAATGCCAACAAAGCAACCCTTCACATTGGCATAACACAATTCCCATCTCCTTATACAAATGCATGAATTTTACGGCTAAATGCAACTAAACACACTTAAAGGCAAGCAAAGACAATGTGAAATAAGCATAAGATTTAGTACTTTTGGTGAGTTAACACACCCCCAAACTAGCTCATTGCTTGTCCTCAAGTAATGCAATTAAGCTAAAAACAAAATGGTGAAAATAGTACCTCAGCAAAATTTTGATCGGAATGCCGACACGTGCTGGCAAGTAGAATGAAGCTCTAGTTCTGTCCTAAGATATCTTCGTGCAATAATGCCAAGCAGGTAGTAAATTCAAGTGCAACAATATAACTCTAGTCTAGGGCATGACAAGTGCACAAATTGTAGGCAATACACATCAAGTATCCGTTTACCCCCTTAGTCAAATTTACTACCTAAACTCAGAATTTTCATTTATTCCTGGCAAGGGGTTCTTCTCTTTTTTTAACTGCATTAAATTAACTCACTGTTTGGTGTGAGTAATAAGAGGGAGCATACCGTGAATCCCCATGTTAGTCCAGACTACATCACTAAGCTAACCCATTACACTCATACCCTTAAAGTTTTTGACCTGAGCACTAACGAGGGAGTTCCACCAAGCCCCAAGCTACCTATTATCTCTGAGGCAGAGGAGTGTTCCATTTTTTCTTGCCTTGGCAAAACATTGTTGCCTTATTAATTTCTTTTACCCTGGCATAATCTTTTTTCTTCTGAGCTTAGTTTCAAAAATTATAAGTTTGCTTAGGAACTAATGCATACTACGTGTTAAGTGAAAGTCAACTCCCTAAGCTAGAGATCAGTTTCCAAGCAGACCTGGCATTACTATTCTGCTGGCATAGGCTGTAACACCCTTAACGTATACTCGTAGACCGAATATACATTAAAGATGTAACGAAATTATTGGAAGAAATCTTGACTTGTAAATTTTTTTATATCAAAATTTTAATTTGTAATTTAACCCTTTCATGATTTTAATTTTTTTTTGCGATTAGGGATAAACAACATTTTCACCATACCACAGATTTTTCTATTGTTAACAATTCGTATTTCTAAACTTATTCATCCATAAAAGCATATAATTACATTGTAAATTTATGCTGTAGACAGTTCAACTTTAAACTATTTATATGTCCACTAGTCTATCAAATTATGGTAAAGACATACTTACTGAACTTATTATAGTAACTTGATTTTCCCCAAGTTTTTGCTCCTCCTCGATAGATGATTTCCAAGAAACCTACGTGTGACATAAGACACACGCTAAGTACGAACTTAGTGAGGCAATTAAACTTATTTATTTACACATGAAATGATGTTTATAATACTTCATATAAGAATGCATTTCATATTTCTCTACAACAAGGCAAGTATATCACAATGTACATGTGTCATGTATTATAACTATCATATAATTCATGTTAATATTGTATAACATATTCTCTATCATGGACATGCTTTTATCCTAAAACATTTGCATAACAACATAACATAATGATCATGATTATCATGTATCTCATATTCCATAAATTTCATATATCATTTTCACAATTTTCATCATATATCATACTTTCTTAATATCATGTATCATCTCACGGTCATGCTTATATCATGTAATCATTTGTATAGCATGTAAACCAAGAATCATCATCATCATGTATACCATGTAATGTCATTTCATATAATTCATGTAGCATCTATCATATACTTCATGTATCATATATCATATAAATCATGTATCATCAATATCATATATCATCATTGTTATGTGATTCATGAATCATATATCATGAAACATATCTATTGTGTATCATGTAACATCTCTATCATGTATCATGTAATATCGCTGTCATCAATCATGTCACAATATCAATGTTTCATGTATCATCATGCAGACATTTGCATGCTCATGATCTATCATATAACCATCTTGTATTATTATTAACGTGTCTGGCTAGAGGCCCATGGAAATCCTGTAGCCTATATACACCGTAGTGCCATGTAGAGTACGTACTCGAGAGAACGCTCTTTGCTCCTTATATAAACACCTCGTTAGTGCATTTTGCACTATGGGCTTAGATCCCAGGGTGTATCTTGTTTCATTTTAATCTTGTTTCATTTAATCTTGTCATTATCCATATTTCATGTATGCATAATGCATCATCATTTATGTAAACAATCATTCGTACCTGGTATTCCATCAATCTTGCCATGTCGAGCAATGTATCATATCACGTATTATAGAGAAATGCAATGCCAATTTCAACATAATGCAAACATATAGAAATGCACTCACCTTGGCCATTTATTAATATGCCTCACTAAGCTCTATTGATCCTTTCCTTTATAGTGCCTCGAACCTTCTTTTGATTCGGATCCAACTTCATTGATCACATGAATATAAATAAACATTTGTTAGATTCACTTCTAACAATATTTCAATTAAGCTATTTAATCATTCAACATAAAAATTTTCCATAAATTTCTTTCCTTCCTTATACTATTCACCAAACTCATTTTTGGTCCTTAATGACCATTCCGATCTTCAAAATTGTCTCAATTTCCATTTTCTGTCAACTTACACTACCATAAAAAATTTACTTCTATAGGGCAGAATACATACTGAATCTTAATCTCCTTTATACCGTATAAACTAGATTCGATAACGGTTTTAAAGGTATAAGCCACATAATTTAATAAAATCTAAAAAAATTATGAAAATTCATCGAACTACCGTTTGCAGGGCTGTCCTGACAGAAACTGTTCTGTAATTTTTTTGACCTTCATTCGATTAAAAATTAATATCTTTTAACTCAGAACTCGAAATCAGTTTCCGTTTGTTGAAAACAAAACTAGATTTGATAAGATTTTCAACCATATAAACTAATAACCCAGATTCAATTTGTACGATTTATGGCAAATTTTCAAATTCGAATTCCAGTATTGAATTTCAAAACAGACTGCTATTATGTTTTTTGACCTTTCATCACTTAAAAATTCATATCTTTTGATATATGAATTGAAATCAATCACCTTTTGTTTTAAACGGAAGTAGACGAATAAATCTTTACATCGATATAAAATTCACCATCTAACCATTTTTATAGAATTTATGGTGAATTTTCAAACTTACTGCCAAATCTAATTTTCATACACAACTTCCATAAATAACTTCCAAACTGTATACTAATTTCTCCTTACTTTGCTATTTGTCAATTTGGTCCCCTTACATGATTCAAACCACTAATGTATCACTTTCTTCATCAAATAATTATTCAAAAATAATTTCCTCTAATTTTTCGTTTTTTCCAAAATAGTCACTAAAATGCAAAGATAAGAATCAAGCCTCTTAACTTTGCAAATTAGTCCTCAAATCAACATTACTACTTGAATTCTATTATTTCAACTAAAATCAGATTTAGTCCTTCTCTAAAACCTCATTTCCAAATTTGTCACTTAACTTTGACAATTTGTCAAAATGGTCACTAACTCGATTTAACATCGGTTTTGCATTCTAACTTCAATTTCACATCTCCAACATCAATAATAACATAAATACACTTCAAAATCATAAAAATTCAGATTAGTCCTTTAACTTTCAGAATTGCTGAAATAGTCCCTATACCTTTAATTTAGGGTTTTGCTTCAAAATAACAATTTCAAGCTTACTAGATCATTTATCCAACATCAAAAACCCTAAATCAAACTTGAATCTATAAACCCTAATCATCTTCATACAAACTAAAATATGTAAGGGTTTAAATCCCAACTCAAAAACATGATTTTATCATCATAACAACTTAATTTCAACTTAAATTTCAACATAGAATCATAAAATTTCAAAACCCCCAATTTAGTCCATAAACCCTAATTTCTTTCTCATCAAAATTCTCATCAATTAAGCATGTATTCCATGAATTATTGACATCAAAAGATAGAGCTTGAAGAGTAGAACAACTTTGTAGTTCGAAAGATTACCTGAAAATTGAGTTTTGGGGCTTGAATCGAACTTGGAAAATTTTTCTCCATTTTTCTTTCTTTCTCCCCCTCATATTTCGAAACTTAAGGATGAAGAATGGTCTTCATCTTTTGTTTTTCATCCAATTTGGCCACCTGTCTTGTATAAATGAATTTTAAATTCATTTAGATAGTGAAATTACTAAAATGCCCTTTTAATCCAATGGTTGAGATTGATCTTATCATCAATCAAGGGACAAGATTGAATCTCCCATTTCCACTTTCCAAAATTGCCCTTATAACTTTTTAAATATTTCAAAATTGCCATTGGGGCCAAATGACCAATTTGCCCTCAAACTAGTTTTTATTTACTAGTTTGCCATTCTTGTAAAAATTCAACTAAGTCTAGTTGGAATCCAACCAAATATTCATAAAATAGTATTTTATGACTTTCCCATGGCTTTTGGATCAGTCTCTAAAATTTTAGTTCGATCTGATTTCCCTATATTCGTAAAATACTTCTAATACGATTTTACCTTTCCCGAACTATCGGATTTATTCCAAAAATTCTATATTTCCATATTCGGGAATTAAACATTATCATCTCATAAATCTTCCTTTCTTAAGGACTTAGACTGAAATTTTTCTAACTCAGTCTATTATCCCGATAATTATAAAAAATCTTCATAGAATAAAATTTATCTTAGAAATCCTTTATCGATAATTCATAAAAAAGTATTTACTCTTACTGAGTCCAAAATATCGATCAGAAACACTTTTATGGGACCTTTCCGAAGGTCACCCATTCTTGTATTTCTTTGGCTTGAGCACGCTTAACAATTTTATTCGATCCAAATTTGGTACCTTTTTCTGCATCTTAATTCTTAAAATCGATATCAAGGTACCTATTTCGATCTGATTCACTCTTATACTGAATAAAATTACTTGTTGGGGAAATTTACACTTTAGTCCCTAAACTTTTCCAAAGTTTATACTTTAACCCGCTAAACTTTCAAATTTTACAATTTAGTCACTAGCGAAAATTTGGGATATTACATAGGAAACAAAAGATTAAAAAAAATTCCTTCATCGGGCAGACTGCCCTAGAACACATTAAACTTGCCTAACAAAGTGTTAACATTCTTCAAATTTTGACCGAGGCAAAATTTTCTTTTTTCTATTTTTTTAGTGGTTCAGTATGCATGACATTAATCTAAGCATGGCAACAGAAATGTAAACATGAATGCATGGCATGGCATAAACGTGTGGCAGCGTACACCCCCAAACCAAAGATGTTCATTGTCCTCAATGTATGAAAACAACACATATATACAAATAACAGAAAAATAAAATGCATGAACATGTGGAATGCAAAGGAATGGAATGTAAAGGAGTTTAGGAAGAAGAGGACTCCCCTGTGGAGACTTCCTCTCATTTGACGTGGGTTTTTCTCTTGATAAATGTCCCACAATCAGGGGCCATTCTTTTCCTTCCTTTCATGCTTGGCTTTGAGGCAGTAGTGGAAGCTCCAACATCCTTGATAATTTGCACTGGCTCCGATGCGACATGAGTGGTGGTGGCATCGGATGGTACAGACGTTATGGCAAGTTTCTTCTAGACTTCTTCTAATTCTGACGGTGTTTTTGTCTTGGCGAATTCAACTTGAACTGGAGAAACTGGGGCGGTGGCTTTTGAGTGTGTCGGGTTATGAACTGAGTGAGGGCTATCTGGCATGGCATCATCGCTGGCAAAAAGCTCGTCAAGGAATTTAGGAAAGGTTGGCATTATTTCTGGAGACATACTCACAAAGGTATCCTTGATAGCAATATCCATGATATGAATGTAATGCCAGAGCTTGACATTTTGCTCCTTAGCTCTATCCAATTTCTAGAGAATGATCTCCTAGCGGTGGTGGATTTGGGAGAGTAGTGCCATTGAACTAGCTGACATGGGAGCTTCAGGCTCTGCCTTCAGCACCTTATGCTTGGGCATTGATTCCTTAGCCTTTCCCTTGCCCTTGTCTTTCTACTCGATGGCAGTGAGTTGCCTTCATAGGGCGGCCGTGATTGTCGTTCCCTTGATTATTTGGGCTTTATCTGTAGCAAGCTTGGGCAGACAATGTTGCATGCTATTGTTAGAAATTAACAAAGGGAAAAACAAACTACCACTACCTGTTTCAGCACATTTATAAGTTTCATTGATAATAATCTGGCCTACATTAATCTTGCGTCCCGTAATAATAGAGTGCAATAACGCCAGCCTCTCTTCCGAGACAGTCTCATTGTGGGTAGTTGGCATTAGATTTGCCTTGATAAAATGATTCCACCCCCTCGATTGTGATTTTAAGGCCAGCTGCTTGACCGTCTGGTGTCTCTTGGATGACACAGTCCATGCAGTTCCAGGTTCGCATAAATTTGTCAACATCTTCTTTCTCTTGGCAGTGTTTGTGGAGTCGACAAACTTGTTGGGCTTCTAACACGATTGAATCTATCTTTGAATACCGTCAAGAAGGTTGATTTTGCTTCCTGAATGAATTAGCTAAAATCGATGAAAATAGTATACAATTTGCACAAGGGTTTTAGAGTGGTTCGACTACCCAACCGAGTCTACTTCCACTACCTTAGCATACCACTAAGGATTTACCAATTCACTAAGAATTCTTCCCCTTTTCATAGGCTTAGGAGGCAACCTTTACAACCCTATCTTTTTCTTTGGCCGAGATAGAACCACTCTAGTTTTTCACTAAGGCTAAACTAGAACCTCTCCTTTTACAAGGGATTTGTTTGGTAAACGAAATACCTCACAAGGTGGGTGTTTACAAATATTAAGCTCACAAGAAAAAGTACAAAAGATTTACAATTAAAGCACTCTCTAAGATAGGTACAAGAGAAATGAAGAAATAAGATTTAGACTCAAATTCTCTTGATCATGTCTCTTGGATATATTCTCTCTACTTATTCTTCAAGTGTCTTTGACTTATATTTATAGTGTGGAATGAAAAACTAGCCGTTGGAAAACTAGCCGTTAGGGACTTTTAAATTACTTGAAAATATATATTTGAGTCAAAAACACTTTTAAAAGCTTTTAAACATATTTTTCAAATTAAATTGACTTTAAATTGTTTTTGCAATATTTGTTCAAGTCCAAAAATATTTTTCACTTTGTTGGATCAAAATAAATATCTCAACAATCTCCCCCTTTTTGATATAATGAAAACATTTGAAAAGTTATTTTTGAAATTGCTCCCCCTTAGGAAAATAATTTTAGAAAAACAGAATATTTGTGAAAAATGTTTAAGACTCCCCTTTTTTTTTGAAATTGAATTTTTCAAACCTATCTCTCCCCTTTTTTGTTATATAAAAAATATATCAAAACAAAGTTTGAAATCTCATCAAGTTCAAAACACCAAAATTGAAAAATTGAAGTACCAATTGATAAACATACCAATTTTTGGTGTAAAATAAAAATGGAGATAAGATATTTTTTTTAAAATAAAAAGCTCCCCCTTAAACAAAGCATTCCATTTTAATAAATTTAGCTCAAATGCTTGACACTTAAAAGACATTGAATTTCAAGATAAAATCAAATTAAGAGCATATGAAATTCATTTTATCCAAGACTTTAAAAATAAAAGAATAGATAACCAAATAAATAAAGAATTAGTATATAGGTTATCTTCTTCATTTGTACGACTAGAGCATTTCCATATCTTTGCTTTGCTTGCCAGTGCTCCAACACACCTACAAGAGATATTCACTTGGATTTTAGTATCCAAATTGCTTTGGATCCATTTACATTAATTTCAATGTCCCTAGTTCCCTTAGGAACCCATACTTGTCTAATCCTATAAGTTTTTTTTCTTTATAGGACAAGTATGTAAAGAATGACCATGATAATGGCAATGTGAGCATTTCGCCATTATATGACAAGATGAATTATTAAAAATAATTTCTTTTTCTTTTGTTAAGCTTTCAAGCTTAACTTTCAAATCATGATTTTCTTTTTTCTAAAACTTCATTGCTTGCTTTTGAAAACTCTAAATCATTTTTCAAAATTTCATTTTGGTTTTCAAAATCCAACTTTGTTTTCAAATGAAAATCATTTTCAAATTCAAGTTTAGAAATCATTTTTCTTAAATTTGGAATTCATGGTCTCAAATTCAAAAAAAATTCATCGAAAGCATCTTGTAACTCATCAAATGAATAAGAATTTGAATCATTAGAGTTAGAAGATACTTGGGCTCATCGAGAGCGAAAACTTCATCCACCTGTGATGATGAGAAGGGGTTTGCACAAGATGAAACATTATCCTTCTTCTCTCCCTTCTTTTTGCCATAGAGTTTCTCAAGCTTCTCCCATATTTCTTTGGCGCTTTTTCATGTAGAGACTTTCTTGGAAACGTCTTCATTGAGGCCACAAAGAAGAGTGTGCATGGCCTTGGCGTTTAGCTTTGCCTTCGTGTCATTTGCACTCCTTTGCTTCTTATTCTTCTTAGGAGCTTCCAAGTAACCATCTTCAATGATATCCCAAACCTCAAAATCAAGAGATTTGATGAAATACTTCATGATATTGCTCCATTGGAAGTATGCTTCACCTTCGAAGAGCGGAGGACACAAGATAGAGCGGCCTTCTTCAAATCTTGCCATTTTCTTGAATGGTGGACTTCGAGCAAATAGATCTTTACTCTTGGATGTTAGTCCTTTGATAGAGACGAAGCTCTGATACCAATTGAAAGGCTTTTTAACACGCTTGAATCGATCTTTGAATACCGTCAATAGGGTTGATTTTGCTTGAAAAATTGTTTTGGACTAATTTGAAAAAGGTTTCAAAAATGGTTTTAAGTCCAAACAACTTGAAAATAACTTTTAATTTTTTTGAAAGGTTTTGGAAGTGTTTTAAACATTTTAAAATAGCCAAACTTATGTTTTCAGCACATCCGTACTGATACGGTTACACCCCGTATCTATACAGATAAGGGTTTCAACTACAGTAATTTTTCAGAACTAAAAAATTGTACCGGTATGCCTCTAGGCATATTGATACGGATAAGATCGTTTTGATATGCTTGTACGCGTACCGATCCTAGTTTTAACCACCCCCAACGGCTATTTCCTAACGATCTTTTAAATTGCAGGGCGTACCAAAACGGACTAAGGTGTACTGATACACCGCACCGATACGATCCAAGGTGTTCCGATACGCACAACCAGAATAGGCATAATGGCTAGTACGTGTACCGATATGGGTATACGTATAATGATATAGAAGGCTACAGAACTGCATTTACTACACGTAATAGAGTCTCCAACGGCTCTAATTCAATCCCAACGGTCTACAACGGATAGGAACTCATTTGGGAGTATAAAAAGGACCTTCAAGCTTCAGTAACAACTAATGATCTTCAAGTCAAAAACATTATGATGCAAAAATTGTCTTAGAGCTTTAAATTTCCCATTCTTGTATAGACAACACTTGTGAGCTTAATTTGTCTATGTATGCTCAAGTGTGTTAGGTTTTGGGTGAGAGCTTTAGAGTGCAAACATCAACTTTGTAGAGGGATTTCAGTTTGCTATTAATTCTCTTGTTTAAGAGTGTTCCCAAAGCTCGGTTTGTGAGCTTTGGATGCTAGACTTGGTGAGTGAGTCTAGCTTGTAAACAGTTGTCTCCTAAGCCTAGAAAAGGGGAAGAATTCTTAGTGAATTGGTTGAAATCCTTAGTGGGGAAGCTAAGTTAGTGGATGTAGGCTTTGGTTAGAAAGCTGAACCACTCTAAATCCTCGTGTTATTTTTCTATCTTTTTGCTTCCACCACCAACACCCAAAAATCATCTTCTCCATCACTTGGCAACACAAATGGTTGAAAAAAATTGAGCACAACAATTGGTATCAGAGCGAGGCTCAATCGAGAGGGATTAACATCCTATTGAGGTGATCTAGGAAGCTTAATACAACATCAATCAACCGATGATAAATGGCGCAACCAATCAACAAGCCACCATTCTTCAACGGAGAGCATTTTGCCTATTGGAAAAATAGGATGATGTACTACATCAAGGCCATCGACTATTGGCTTTGGGACGTTGTTGAAGAAGGACCGTTCGTGCCTACACGAAGAAAACCCGATTGGAATGCGAAAGACAAGAAGAAGATAGAGCTCAATTGCAAAGCCTTGCACATCCTCTTTTGTACATTAGGCCCCGATGAATACGCAAAAGTCTCTTCTTGTGATGAATCCAAGGAAGTATGGGACAAGCTTAAAGTGATCCATGAAGGCACAAATGAGGTAAAGGAGAAAAAGCTTGGTCTACTCAACCTTAACTATGAAAACTTCAAGATAAACCCGGAATAGGACATCAAGAACATGTTCGAACGTTTTTCCCAAATTGTCAATCAAATAAAAGGTCTTGGAGAGGAGATTTTGGAAGAAAAGCTCATTCGAAAGTTGATTTATTCACTTCCCGAATCACGGGAGAGCAAGAAGATGGCCATCATTGAAGCCAAAGATTTGAAGAAGCTCAAGCTTGATGAGCACGTATGATCTCTTCTTACCCATGAGATGATGTCTCAACCCTTGAGAAGGGATAAAGAGAAGAAAAGCAAAGAGCAAGGAGTTGATGTCAACATCATTGCTCTTCAATCCTTCACAAGCCACCAAGAAGAATCAAGTGAGGAGGAAAGTAAAGATGAAAAGATGGCCTATCTCTTCAAAAAATTTACCTAATCCATGAAGAGCGAAATAAAAGTATCCAAGCATGTTGATGAAGAGAATTTGAGTCCAATTCTTATTTTTTCATTTCTCTTGTACATTTTCTAGAGAGTGCTTATTTGTATATCTTGTGTACTCTTTCTAGTGAGCTTAATATCTGTAAACACCCACCTTTTTGAGGTAATTTGTTTACTTCCTATCCCTTGTTAAAGGAGAGGTTCTAGTTTAGCCTTAAACAAAAACTAGAGTTGGTTCTATCTTAGCCAGTAAAAGATAGGGTTGTAACGGTTGCCTCCTTGAACTAGAAAATGGGAAGAACTCATAGTGAATTAGGAAATCCTTAGTGGTGTGCTAAGGTAGTGGATGTAGGCTTTGGTTAGAAAGTCGAACCACTCTAAAATCCTTATATTCATTGTCTACCATTTTTATCGGTTTTAGCCAATTTAACCAAGCATCAAATACAACCCTCTTGATGGTTATCGGAGATCGATTTGAGCGTGAAGCAAGCCTTTCAAAACTCATGGTGTTCATCCTCTGTACTAGCCAATATAAACATGGTGTTAATATACCCTTCCTCGAAATGCACATACGTACCTCGAATCATCAAAAAGGGTGAATCTTTGGTGACAAGATGGGCATAGAATTCTCGAACCATGTTAGGGTAAACATATAGCTTCTGTTGGCATAAAAGCTCCCACTTGTGCTTGTTTACCATTGACATAAACTCTGGGGTAAATCCCAAGTTTGGTTCGTCATTGACCTCAAAGGTTTTCTCGTAACATAATGATCTCAAAGCAAAATTGTCGTCATACTTCTTTTGGATCTCTTTGTTGAAGAATATTTTGAAGGAAGTCGATGAAGAAGACATTGAAAAAGATTGAAAATAACTCGAGCGTTTTGGACAAGAGAAAAAGAGAGTGAATCTTGGTGTTCTTGATAAAGAAAAAGGGAAAAGTGAAAAGTTTTTAGGTTTTGAACGACTAGGGTAGATGAAAAGTAAAGAGGGTGAGTGTTTAATTGGGGTAATAAATTGGCCGATTTAAAAGGGGTAAGGGTTTAAGTGATAAGGATGATGCGATAAGGGTTTAAGTGATAGGGTATGTTTAAAAGTGGAGTGATAAGGCGATATGATTAAGTTGAAATTCAAAATTCAACTTATCACTTTGGGCAGCCAGGGTAAAAATTCAAAGGAAAATTTTCACTTTTCATGGGCTGAGTTTTAATCAAGCCTTAGGCAAATTTCTTTCTTCCAAATTTCCAATCGTCGCATGCCAACCCCTGCCCTGGCATTGTATCTGGCACATAGAATTTCTCCCAATTTGCAATCGTCGCTTGCCAGGTCCCTGTCTCAGCAATATGCCTGGCAAATTAAGTCTACACATTCTCAAAGAAAACCTCTCAACGTAGAAAAATCAAAATAAAAAAATTAAAAAAATAAGAAAAAATAAGTGAAAGTTACTAAAAAGAAAAACATATAACCTACTATTTACAAAAATTACACACTGATGATGATCACGGAATCTCTGCCATGAGGATAACCTCGGCATTCCTCGGAGTGCCTTCCAAATAGTGCTTTAATCGTTGACCGTTTACCTTGAAAATTTCTCTCGACTTCAAATTTTTAATGTCCACAACACCATGGACATATGGCTTTACAACTTCAAAAGGGCCTGACCATATTGACTTAAGCTTGCCTGGAAACAATTTAAGCCTTGAGTTAAATAACAGAACACGTTGGCCTACCTCAAATTGTCTTGACTTTATCCTACTGTCATGCCAACATTTGGTCCTCTCCTTGTAGAGTTTGACATTTTCATAAGCTTGTATTATGAACTCTTCTAACTCATTTAGGTATAGTAGTCTTTTTTCTCCAACAGCTCTCCATGCCATATCAAGCGTTTTGATTGCCCAATATGCACGGTGCTCCATTTCCATCGGTAGGTGGCATGCTTTTCCAAAGACGAGTCTGAATGGTAAAGTACCCAAGGAAGTTTTAAAAGTTGTCCTATAAGCCTACAAGGATTCATCTAGTCTCAAGGACCAGTCCTTCCTAGATAGATTTACAGTCTTTTAAAGGATACGCTTAATCTCCTTGTTTGAAATCTCAGCTTGCCCATTTGTTTGGGGATGGTATTATGTGGCAATCCTTTGCTGAATTCCATATCTGCACAAAGCTTTAGAGATTAGATTGCATTTAAAATGGGTACCCTCATCATGAATAATCACTTTGGGGCACCAAATCGAGTAAAAATGTGTTTGTGCAAGAACTTGGCAACGACCTTAGCATCATTCGTTGGCAATGCAATAGCCTCAACCCATTTTGAAACATAGTCAACAACCACGAGGATGTATAAGTTACCAAATGATGGAGGAAATGAACCCATGAAGTCTATCCTCCATGCATCAAATAAGTTCACATGCATGATGTTTGGAGCTGCAGTTGGTGTCTGCTAGAGATTCTTATCCTCTGGCATCGATCACATGCCTTGGCATAATTATCAACATCTTTTTATAGTGTGGGCCAAAAGAAACCTAACTGCAGCACCTTGGTAGCAGTCTTCATCCCAGCAAAGTGACCTCCATACGGTGCGACATGGCATTGTTGTAAAATGTTGTGCTACTCATCCTCTAGCACACACTTTCTTATCACTTGGTCGGCACACTGTTTGAACAATATTGGCTCGTCCCAGTAGTATTGTGTAACTTCTCACAGGAATCTTTTCTTAGCATTGTATGCCAGATTTGGTGGCAGAATATTACTTACCATGTAGTTGACTATGTCAGCGTACCATGGCACGACATTGGTTGCAAGCAAATACTCATTTGGAAATTCATCTCTTAAGGCAGCGTTCTTACCATCTTCAAGGTGATGCTCTAGATGTGATAGGTGGTCAGCTACTAAGTTTTCACTGCCTTTTTTGTCTCAGATCTCGAGGTCAAATTCTTGTAGTAGAAGCATCCATCAGATTAGTCTGGGCTTGGCATCCTTCTTTGCCAAAAGGTACTTTAGTGCTGAATGATCTGTATACACCACAACCTTGTTACCAACTAAATAAGATCTGAATTTATCCAAAACAAATGCAACTACAAGAAATTCTTTCTCGTTTGTGGAATAATTCAGCTGAGCTCCATTTAGTGTCCGACTGGCATAGTAGATAGTATGAAAAACTTTGCCACGCCGTTGTTCCAATACTGCTCTGACGGCATAATCGCTGGCATCACACATGAGCTCGAATGGCTCATTCCAATCTGGTGCCATGACTATAGGGGTATTAATCAACTTCTCCTTAAGTTCCTGAAACGCTCTTAAGCAAGAATCACTAAATACAAAAGCGACATTTTGTTCCAAAATCAAGCATAAAGGTTTAGAAATTTTAGAAAAATATTTAATGAAACGATAGTAAAAACCTGCATGTCCCAAAAATCTTCTAATACCTTTTACACTTGTCGGTGGTGGAAATTACTTGATTACCTCAATTTTTGCTTGGTCGACCTCCAATCCCTTCTTGGTTACCTTGTGCCCGAGAATAATGCCCTCCTTCACCATAAAGTGGCATTTTACCCAGTTCAACAATAGGTTTGTCTCAATGCATCTCTTCAAGACTTGCTCCAAACTCTGAAGGCATTCTCAAGTGTTTTGCCAAACACTGAGAAATCATCCATGAATACTTCCAAATTTTGTTCAATCGTGTCAGAAAAATAGACATCATACAACGTTGAAATGTTGTCGGGGTATTACACAACCTGAATGGCATTCTTCTAGAGGCAAACATCCCATATGGACATGTGAACGTGGTCTTCTCTTGATCTTTTAGAGCTATCGCAATTTGGTTATATCCTGAATAGCCATATAGAAAATAGGAAAATGCCTTACCTGCCAGTCTGTCCAACATCTGATCATTGAAGGGAAATGAAAAATGGTCTTTCTTGGTGGCATTGTTCAGCTTCCTATAATCCATGCACACTATCCATCTGGTAACAGTCCTCGAAAGAATTAACTCATTGTTGCTATTTTAAACCACGGTCATGCCACATTTCTTTGGCACACATTCTACCGGGCTGACCCGCGAGTTGTCAGAAATGGGATAGATTATCCCAACATCTAGCCACTTGATAACACCCTTCTTAAAAACCTCTTTCATGATTGGGTTCAATCTTCTCTGACCCTCAATGGTCTTCCCATGATATTCCTATAAGATAATTTTGTGCATGCAAATGGTTGAGCTTATTCCTTGGATATCAACCAAGGTCTATCCTAACGCTTGCTTGTAATTGCTTAGAATTTCCAACAATCGTTCCTCCTTATCATTAGTGAGATCAACATCAATGATCACTGGCAAGGTTGAGTGTTTACCTAAGTAAGCATACTTGAGATGGCCTGGGAGTGATTTGAGCTCCAGTTCGGGTGGCTCCCCAATGGATGATTTTGGTGCCACGATTTCTCTGCCAACCAACTTTAATGGTTCTGGTTGTCCAAAATAGCTTACTTCTACTAAGGTTGCTCCTTCAGTGTCCTCACTTGTTTCACCTTCACTGTCACTTT
This sequence comes from Hibiscus mutabilis, assembly GCA_019671005.1. Classification (NCBI taxonomy): domain Eukaryota; kingdom Viridiplantae; phylum Streptophyta; class Magnoliopsida; order Malvales; family Malvaceae; genus Hibiscus; species Hibiscus mutabilis. The sequence continues at coordinate 28,170,769 of CM033738.1, forward strand.
CGCTGGCATCATCATTAGTATCTTGGCACAGCTGTGCCACGTTCACCTTAAAAATAGACTCCATCTTATCATTTGCTTGGTATTTGTCTGATTCATCTGCACATTTCAAAGTTTGATACACATTAAATGTAACCGGTTGATCAATCATGCACATAGTTAATTCACCTTTATGAACATAAATCAAGGCTCTACTTCTGGCAAGGAACGGTCTGCCCAATATAATTGGGACATTTAAATTTGCCTCATAATCTAAGATAATGAAGTCAGCTGGGAATATGAATTTATCTACCTTTACCAACATATCCTCAATCTTAACCTTAGGATGTGCAAAGGATCAGTTCGCCAACTGAAGTGTCACCATGGTAGGCCTTGCTTCTATGCCAAGCTTCTTGAAAATAGACATTGGCATCAAACTGATGCTGGCTCCCAAGTCACACAGTGCCTTGCCCATGAATCTATTGCCAATGGTATAGGGAAAAGTAAAACTTCCCAGATCTTTTAGCTTTGGTGGCAACCGATTGAGTATCATTGCACTGCATCCCTCAGTGAGAGCTACAGTTTTGAAATCACCCAGCTTCTTCTTTTTGGACAAGATGCCCTTCATGAATTTGACATGGTTGGGCATTTGCTCGAGAGCTTCCACCAATAGTAAATTGATTTGCAATTGTTTAAGTACTTCCAAGAAGCGCTTAAATTGCTAATCCTACTTGTGCTTTTGTAGTCTTTATAGAAACGGTAGAGGATGATAAACATATGCTTGCTCTACCAGCTTTGCCAAGGTTCTGCTAACATCAGACTGAGGTCTGGCATCAGACTGTGGTCTAGCACTGCTTATGTCCGCTTCTTTCTTCTCTGGTTCTTTTGGTTCAACTATTGGTAGTTTCTACTATTTGGATGCTTGACAGATGTCTCAGCCTTGCATTGTTTGCCACTCCATAGAGTCACAACTTTGCATTGTTCATTATAGTTTTGCCTGATATCCTTTGTATCGCTTGGCAAAGCTCCCAGGGGTCTATTGCTGAGTGCATTGGCAATCTGTCTAATTTGTACCTCTAAGTTTCGCATTGATGCTGCCAAACTCTAGACAGTTGCATATTCTTCTCCATGTATTCTGTCAAAGTCCCCTTGTTCCTTTGCCCTGTATAAAAATTGTTTTGTGCCCTTTGTGGCATAGCATTCTGGTTGACCCCTGGCATGCCATGTTCTGACGCTGGGTATTGTATTGATGCTGGGCATTGTTGTTTTGCTATTGGGCATTATATTGGTTTCTTCCTTGATTCCCCCAAGCTAAATTTAGGTGCTGCCTCCATCCTGCATTGTAAGTATTGGAATTTGGATTATAATTACGATTAAAATTGCCAATGAAATTTACCGACTCAGGGTTGGCAGGGCAATCTTCCATGTGATGATCCTCTCTACATATTGTACAGAATGGGGCTAATTCCTTAACTTCTTGGGCCTCATAACTCTTTTGCAAAGTTCTCACCATGCTAGTAAGATTGGAAATCTCAGCATGGATGGATGCGAGCTCATCTATCTATAATTTACCACTAGTTTTAGTGCCGGTCCCAAGTTTGGCAGTAGGACATTCAAAATCGTTGATTGAAATCCTCTCAAGGATGCCAACTGCCTCTATATAGTTTTTGTCAAGCAGTGAGCTATTTGCTGACGCATCAACAACTGTTCTGGTTTGCGCATTAAGTTCATTGTAGAAAGTCTCTATTTGGGTCAATTTCAGGAATCCATGCATGGGACATCTCCTCAACAGATCTTTATATCTCTCTCAGGCATCATATAGGGTCTTATCATCAGCCTGCCTAAATGTGATGATCTCACCCCTCAGCTTGGCAGTGAGTTTAGATGGCTGGAATCGTAACAAAAATTTCTAGCATAGATCTCTCCATGAGATGATAGAACCAGGTTGCAAAGAACTTAGCCACGTTTTTGCTCCATCTCTCAGAGAAATGTAAACAACATTAGCTTCACTGTATCCTCCTATACTCCAGGCTGCTGAAATAGCTATCAGACTTCCATGAACTTCTTCAAGTGTTGCCTTGGATCTCCACTAGGAGCTCCATCAAATTGTCTACATTCAAAAACGTTTGTATCATTACCGGTTTGAGTTTAAAATTGGGTGTATTTACCTCGGGACCAATTAGTCCTGGCATCAAATTGTCAATGTTTGGTGCAGAGTGTTCTTTAATAGGTCTTTCTTCCTCCACACTAACAACTGGGGCAACAGGAGCTGGTGGTATTCTATTGTTATTGGGTGGATTTTCCTTATTGTTTAACACACCATTTCCTTCATTGCCTTGTTGAGCCATCTCTCGAATCTTTTTCTTTAACCTTCGCAGGGTTCTTTCGATTTCCAGACCGTATAGCCAATCTTCCACCACAAGGCGTTTTCTGGTCATACACCGGTCAAAACAAAGAAATAAAATAAAGAACAAAAATAAAAAGAAGACAAGAAAAATTTTAAAAACAACAAAATCTGTTGCAATCCTCGACAACGGTGCCAAAAACTTGTTCGACTATGTGAGTGCTTGGCAAGATGGTGGAAAATGTATTGGAAATGTATGAAAATAGTGCCAAGACTAACTTTTTTGCATGCAAGTATACACGGTCTGCAAGTAATACAACAGTAATCTGGTTATCGATCCTACAAGGATTGGCCAAGAGTTTGTTTGCCTTGCTTGTTTACTCGTCAAAGGGAAAGTGTTGTTGATTTGAAGTGGGTTTTGAAAATAGTTTAAAATAAAAGAAATAAAAGGAAAACAACGTTGGCACAAGGAGAGTTTAAATAAGTGATGAGCGTTGGCAAGGGATGCCTATTTTTCACACTTTACATTCCAGCCTTTAATAATTTTCTACCTTGATATTATTGCCGAGTAGATTCAAATTTGGCATTTCCTTTGTTGATGGCAATGCCCGAAATTAACCATGTAAAAACCCTTACATCTCTATAATGAATTTTTTCATAAATCAATTTGATTAAGTCCCTATCTATACTCCTAAGGGGTAGACTCACTCCCAAAGTAAGTTCCTCTACTTGAACATCTTCATTCAAAGCATCTCGCCTTAGTATCTAGCAACTAATCGTTGCCCCCTAAGTCTGTTAAGATATTAAGGTGCAACAAGCATACTGTGCCAGCAGTCGCTTGGCACAGAATTTAGAAAAATGTAAAACTTGCTAGATAGGGAAAACAATGCCAAGGTATTTTTTATTATTAAAAACTAAATATGAAAACAGGGTTCAAATGCAAACATCCCCCACCAACTGTAAAAGTTTAGTTAATGGTGGGGGTATCCATCCAAAAACCATAATCGTATCTCAACATCATCATCATTAAAAATAAATACAATTTAAAACAAAGATAATGGGATAGAAGGGGGTCCGTCAATGCAGCCCTTCAAGGTCGAAGCTCTCGGTCAAGCTGGTCGAACCACGTCTCCTTGGTGCAACCTTCCTCTCAATCTGATCGTCTCTCCCGATCCCCCCTCCTTGGTGATCGATCTCCTTTCCATCTTTAAATAGGCAAGCACGGGACTCCTATGATAAGCCTTGAAATTTGAATTTTGAATGCGCAAGGGATAAGGGATGTGATCATCTTATCCTATATTTGAATCATAGGGCTGACATCATCAAGGTCCAACAGCTACTCGACCGGGAATAAAACTCCTCTTCTCTGCCAACCGGTGCTTTGGAAAATTTTGGTTCATCGCTGCCAACAACAACTCGGCATTCTCTCTGGCATTCCTTCCTTTCTACGCTTCTTTGCTCTGCAATTCCTAACTCCTTATGCAAATGCATGAATTTTAAGGCTAAATGCAACTAAACACACTTAAAGGCAAGCAAAGACAACATGAAATAAGCATAAGATTTAGTACTTTTGATGAGTTAACAGTTTCAAATTTAAAAGTTCAAAATGATTTGATTTCTAAAACCAAAGATGAACTTGAAGCAAAACTCAATGAGATTGAGAAAAAGAATTTTGATTTACAAAACTTGCTTCAAAAAGTTCAAGAAGATCATCAACGAGAAATCGACGATCTCAAAAGAGAAAAAGATTTGATCTATAAGAATTTTGAAAAGAAAAATAGATATTGCCCCAAAACTAATTTTGTAAAATCAAATTTTTATGTTAGACAATCTAGTTCCCCTAGATTTTTTAAAAGTAAAATGGTTAAGAAGATTTGGGTCCCAAAAGGACTCATTCATCAAACAAAAAGGAAGACATTGAAAAATGGATTTCAAAGAGAACTAAAGTTTTTGGGACTAATGCCATTGGATCCAAAGCAATTTGGATACCAGAATTATTTGATTGTCTACTTGTAGGTGTGCTTGTGCATTGATGAACAAAGTCAAATTTTTGGAAGCTCTTGACACACGAGGGAGAAGGACACTTAAAGAAGGACAGGCTTAACATCCTACCTTGATTCAACTGGTAAATTTATGTTTCATGCAATTGCTTGATCATGTTTTCCATGTCTAATTTTCATACTTTTTTAAGCATGTTTGTAGGACTCCATGTTGTACTTAGTTGCATATTGTTAGGGGGAGTCTCAATTGCATGAGTTACATGTTTTTGGACCATATATGCTCATTTCTATGTCTATGGCCATTAACTTGTAATGTTTGGTTGAATTTGGTGAAATTCATGCTTATATTTTAAATGGTGTTTATTGAGAAGCATGTGTAGCAATATGTGCAAAAAGTATACCTAGGATCTCCTAAAGCCTTTGTATGAACTTAAGATTAAGTTGTAAGGCATTGTGGGTTGTTTTTGCTGTATATTTTCACTATTTCGTACCGATACGACCTTCAACTGTACCGGTACACTCACTCAAAAAGGGACTGCGTTGACCCTTTTTTCTATGCTTTGTGTGCCTATTGATATATCTTGATAAATGACATGTTTGATTAAATTTCTTGATTTATTTTATTCTAAATTCAATTTATTTCTCTTGAATTGTTGGACTAACATTCTTTTATGCTTGATTAAGGGGGCCAATTTTAAAAATTCTTTTACGTAAAATTTTTGGTCTCATTCTCCATTGTTATTTTACACCAACAATTGGTATTTTTTATCGGTTGGTACTAATTTTTCCAACGATTGGTACCAACCTTTCAACAGTTGTTGTTTTTTAACTTAAATGTGATTTCAAACTTAGTTTCGAAATTATTTTTGCTATAACAAAAATAGGGAGAGATAGGTTTGAAAAATTAAATTTCAAAAAGAAAAATGAGAGCTTTAAATATTTTCTAAAAATATTCTCTTTTTCTAAAATTATTTTTCTAAGGGGGAGAAATTTCAAAAACAAATTTTTTGTGTGGTTTCGTTATATCAAAAAGGAGATTGTTGAGATATCTGATTTTGATATAACTTATATGAAAAATGTTTTTGGACTTAAACAAATTTGTAAAATGTAACCCTCTCGACTCGGCCTAGTCGCAAGACCGAACCGAGCAAGCTACATTAGGTTTACTGAGGTATCCGTAAAGAAGAAACTTGAAGCGCAACCATTTTTTCTTTTTATCTTATTTAGATGCAAATTATTATCCTATGTGTTCATGCTGACCACAGGTGAAAACTCAACTCAATCGGGCATCAAATCAACATCCAATTAGGATACAATTGAAATTTTGGGACCAAATTGCAATTCCGGAAAATTACAATAACATTTCCCATTTTTATGTTACCAACCTTCAATTAGTCAGGTTTCATGCATGCATGTTGAATTTCAGCTCAAAATACTCATCCATACTCATTCAATTGCATCCACAACATTCAGGCACTAAAACGCAAGAAAATAGAACTTCAAAACATCCAAATAACCGAATTAACGGTTGCCGTATTAGTACACTTGCACGTGTATCGATATGGTATTGCTATTTCAAAAACCTCAATTTTTAGTAGCCAAATCTTGTTTCTATACGCCCTCGCGTACCGATACGCCATGCCTGTTACACAAACCTCGTATCGAAACGGTCCCTCGCATACCGAAACGCAATGCCTGAAAAGGCTTACCCGTACCGAAGCACCTGCCCGTGTTTCGATACGCTAAGCCTGGAATGGCTTACCCGTACCAAAACAAGGACACGCGTACCGATACGCCTAGACCTGAAATGTCCTCATTTGCTGGTTTAACATGCTTTCACACATACCAAAACACCCTAACATGCTTCTAGCATGAATCCAACACATTCAAGAGATAAACCACAACAAAACATCACAGATTCATCAACCTTTCATGGCATCATAATTCAAATGGAAATCTAGAGGCATGCTTCCTAGAAAACAAGCTAAGCAATACCCAAATCTCAAAACCAAAGCAACCAACAATCCATAATGGCCATTTACAAACCAAGAGCAACAAACAACAATGCTCAACCAGGGAGTTTAACAAAAAACATCTCCCAAAACAGCAACGGGAACCCCATTCCCCTTATTACTTATAGTCTAGTTCAAAACATACTCTTAGTATTAATTCCTTGACAATTCCTTGCTACCTCGCTTCCTTCAATTCTTTAATTCTCTGCATTGATGGACAAAGGGAGCGTAAGAACACTAGACTTAGTGAGGAGTGCTCAAAAACAGCACACCATCAATGCATTTAAAACCATTCTTAACAACATATTGAAATCTCATTTCAATCATCTTTTAAACATCATTTAAAACAACAGTCAAAATATCATGCCTTGAAAACCATGCACTTAACACTTTTAAAAACAAGCATATTAAACCACATGCAACATGTGTCATTAACCAACAGCAAATCCCATTGCTAAACCTCAATTTAAGCTTTCCCATGCATAACAAACCATATGCATAGCTTAAAGAGTAAACATGTATAAATCACATTATACAACATAAACCATTACATGACACATCCACATTTATATTAGCTCACAAGTGATCATTAACCAAGTTCCATTAACAAAATAGTTCATCGGATACACGGATTCAACAAGTGTCCTCATAACACTTCAAGCTATCTCAACCGGAATAGTGATACAATCACAATCGCGGTACATTACAACCGACGGGGACACCAACCCTCAGTTAGATGCTTAATCCACTATCGGGAGTTTACGGTACCATATAACCCCTCGACCGTTAGGGTACTTGGATGGAGTATTCAGTACACCGTATAAAACCCCTCGACATCCAAGGTGACTCTTTATAGTGCACTATCAATCCTATGGCCAGCTAACTATATCTGATAACATTTTTAAACCACATCACTTGCCAATATAATTCACAATTTACCACATACCTCACTATTTTATATGCATTAAACCAAACCATTATCCAAAGCAACAAACCATGCTTTTCAACAAGTATTTTCAACAAGTATTTCCACATACTTATAAGGATCACTTACCATGTGCATCCTTCAACATTTCATTATTAAAAACAGTATCTCACATACTTTAAAAATGCTTAAACAATAGGTATCATGTAATTCAAAACAAGTGCATAAATCCATTTCATAATAGCACGGCCGAGAGAGAAAACCACTTTATACTTACTTCCGAGTTTAAACCAGCATTGCAACCTCAGTTTAAACTCCCATAAACCACCTTTAAAACATCTCAAAGCTTAAATCCACATTCTCACTCCCCGATACGCGAAACCTCAATTCGCTGACGCAAATTCAAGCATCCGAAGCTTCCAAAACTTTATCGATAGCTTTCAAATAATCCTCCCCTGTTTTAAACACATAACAAAAGAGGATTAATGTATCTCAATGCATTCAAGCCACTGCAGCAACATTCCTCACAAAACATCAACAATCCTTTCACAATACCCAACCACAACAACCGAAAACATCATCTAACTCTCTCCAAATGCAACCCAGCCATAATGTATCAATCTAACACTTCCAAGAACATCAATCAACACTTAAAAATAGGATTACATCAACCTTATATCTCCAAAAACTAAACAGCCACCACAATACCTCAAAAACACAAAGTAAGAACCTAAATAATTAAAGATTCATGGAGATTCGGGATTCTAATGTTAAAAAAGACTCATCCACATTATAAAACATCCAATACATGTTTAAAATCAATCATCAACACCGGAAATCAGATTTAATACGAATCTACTTCAATTTCATCAATTAAACCCAACTAAATCAAATAATCATCATAAAAAATAAAATCAGATTATAAATCATAAATCAAGGATCAAATACTTGGGAATATCAACAAAAAGCCATCAATAGAGGAGAAGAATGAACCTTACCTCTATTGTATGATTTCTCCCTCAGTTGATTGATTAAAGCTTGAAAAACACAAGATTCCAATGAGGTTTTGTAAATCAATGATAAAGAATCAATTATAAATAAAGAATCCATGAAAATAGATCTCTGCCCTCTGGATTTTAATGAAAACAAGAGTGTTTGGCAGAAAAGAAGTGGAAAGAAAAGTCGAGAGAAAAGTTTACGTCAAATTTCTTTAAAATCAATAACTACATTTTCATTATAAAATCCCTTTTAATTAATAGTTAAGACACATGTTAAAATTCTTAACTGAAGGGAGAAACCACCAGCCACAAGTTGGTAAAATAACTCCCTAAAGATTCCAAGAATTTGAGCCTTTACAATTTAGTCACCTTTTAAAAACAATTTTCAAAATTTACATTTTGGTCACCAACCAAAATGTCACCCTTCCAAATCCCATTTTCCAAAATTGATTCCACCAATATTTTTCATATATTTAAATATGATTTTAACCATTTTTCCATATTGTTATCTTACTTAAAAATATTTATTCCCAAATCTGACTTGAATCTCTAACTTGATCCACCGGACCATCTAACTAGCCCTTAAAACCGCTAGGCCCAAAACCGGGGCGTTACAACTCTCCCCCCACTTAAGAAATTTACTCCCTATAATTTACTTAAAGGAAATAGATGCAGAAATTGCTTGAACATATCCGACTTGCTTTCTCACGTGGCCTCCTCAACATCACGGTGCCTCCACAACACCTTAACAAGCTCAACCGTCTTGCCACGCAAAACCTTACTGCTAATATCAAGGATCTCTACTGGTTCCTCATATAAGATAAATTCGACCTCAGCTCAATATTTTTTATCGGCATAACATGCGATGGATCTGACCGATACCTCCGCAACATCGACACATGAAACACATCATGAATCCTCTCCAACTTAGGAGGTAACCTCAAATGATAAGCAACTGGACCCACGCGCTCAACAATCTCATAAGGTCCAATAAATCTCGGGCTAAGCTTCCATTTTTGCCCAAAACACATCACCTTCTTCCAAGTGACACCTTCAAAAACACACGATAACCAACAACATACTCTATATCCCTACGCTTCAAATCCGCGATCCGAAGCCGTTTTCAAGCACTCACATACCAATTTCACTTTTTTATTGGCGTCTTTCAAAATATCAGGCATTGAAATGTGTTTTTCTCCAAACTCAGCCTAACACAACAGTGTACGGCACTTCCTACCATACAAAGCCTCGTATGGTGCCATCTGTATACTAGCCTGATAACTGTTATTATAAGCAAACTCCACCAAGCAATTGCTTTTCCCATGTTCCTTGGAACTCAATGATACAACATCTCAACATATCCTCCAAGACTTGAATTACCCGCTCTAACTGACATCTATCTGAAGATGATACGAAGTACTGAAATTCAACCGTGTTCCAAGAGCATGATGCAAACACTCCCAAAACCTTCCTGTAAAGCGTGGATCTCTATTTGAAACTATAGATTTGGCCACCCCGTGAAAACGTATAATCTCAGAGATGTACAGATCAGCCAGTCTATCCAAGGTATACGTCGTATGCACTGGCTCAAAATACGCACACTTCGTAAATCAATCAACAATCACCCAAATGGAATCATTTTTGGTCAAAGTCAAAGGCAACCCTGACACAAAATCAATGGTGATTCTTTCTCATTTCCATTTCAGTATCCTCAACGGTTGTAACAACCTGGAAGGAAACTAATGCTCAGCCTTTACTCGCTGACATACCATGCATCGAGCCACAAAATCAGCAACATCTTTCTTCAAACCAACCCAATAGTACTCTTCCTTCAAACCCCGATACATCTTAGTACTACCAGGATGCATAACAAAAGGACTAGCATGCACTTCAGTCAAAATGGTACGCCTCAACTCTTCATCATCAGGAACCACTATCCGACCTTTATAACACAACACCCCATCATCGTTAAAATGAAAATCCATAGGATTTCCATCCATGATATCCTTCACATGTGGTACTAAACTCTCATCATACGGCCGCTTCTATTTAATCAATTGTGACAAGGACGATTTCACTTGTAACTCAACCAACAACTCACCGTCACGAGTCACACTTAACCTAGCAAACATAGCCCTCAACTCAACAACAACTTTTCTAATCAAAGTATCAGCTACAACATTAGCTTTACCCGGATGGTACTCGATGGTAAGATCATAATCTTTGAGCAACTCCAACCATATTCATTGCCTAAGATTTAACTCTTTTTGCGACATAAGATACTTCAAACTCTTATGATCCGTATAAACTACACACTTCTCACCATAAAGGTAATGCCTCTAGATTTTCAAGGCAAAAACAACTGCGGCGAGCTCAAGATCATGAGTAGGGTAATTAAGCTCATGCACCTTCAACTGTCTAGATGCATAAGCAACTACCTTACCCTCCTGCATTAGCACACAACTGAGCCCAACATAGGACACATCACTGTAGACAACAAACTCTTTGCCTGATTTTAGCTTAATCAAGATCGGAGCTCGAGTTAAAGCTTCCTTCAACCTTTTAAAAGCCCACTGTCTATCCTCCGTCCACTCAAAACGAACGTTCTTCTATAACAACTTGGTTAAAGGAGCAGCTATACTGGAAAACCTCTCAACAAACCTACGGTAATAACCGGTCAACCTTAGGAAACTCTGAACCTCTAACATAGACTTAGGCATTTTCCAACTCATCACAGCCTCAATTTCGTGAGGATCAACATGAATCCCCTCGACAGATACCAAATACCAAGGGAAATTAACCTCGCTAAGCCAGAACTCACACTTGCTTAACTTGGCATAAAGCTGATTAGCCAACAACGTCTGAAGCACAATCCGCAAATGCCTATCATGATCCTCTTCGGTACGAGAGTACACAAGAATATCATCGATAAACACAACCACAAACCGATCTAAAAACTCAGGAAACACTCGATTCATCATGTCCATGAAAGCAGCCGGTGCATTGGTCAAGCCAAACGACATCACCAAAAACTCATAATGCCCGTACCTCATACGAAAAGCTGTCTTGGGCACATCGACATCCTTTACCTTCTATTGATAGTACCCAGACCTCAAGTCTATCTTAGAGAACACAAAAAACCCCTAAACTAATCAAACAGGTCGTCAATCCACAGAAAATGATACTTATTCTTTATCGTCAACTTGTTCAGTTACCGACAATCTATACACATCCGCAACGTACCATCCTTCTTTTTCACAAACAATATTGGTGCACCCCAAGGTGAAATACTTGGTCTAAAAAACCCTGGATCAAGCAACTCTTGCAGTTGCGTTTCAACTCCTTTAACTCCTTTGGGGCCATGCGATATGGAGCAATTGACACAAGTGCCATATCCGCATAAACCTCAATGCCAAACTCTACCTCTCAATCTGATGGCAACCCCGGTAACTCTTTCAGAAAAATACCCAGAAACTCGCATTCTGTTTGGATATCTTGCACCCTCAACTCCTTCAAACTAGGACTCATAACATGGACTAATAAAGCCTCACATCCAAAATCCATCATTCGTCTCGCTTCTAAAGTCGAAACAACATTAGACAAGAGCTTAGCGTTCTCACCTGCAACCACTACCTCGAAATCATCAAACAACCTCAGGGATATCCGTTTGGCCTTAAAATCTACCACAACCCTATGCTCGGTCAACAATCCATCCCCAAAATAACATCAAAACCACGAAATGGCAACTCTATCAAATCCACATAAAAAAACATGTCCCTAAACAATCAGCGGACATCGACGATACAACTTTCTAACCACAACCGTCTCCCAAAGAGAACTTGTCACTCTAACACCCATATTAAGAATTTCAATAGGTATATCAAGCAACTGTGCATACTCACTCAAGATATATGAATAGGTAGAACCAGAGTCAACCAAAGAATACAACGACAAATGTTGTAAAGTAAATGTACATGCAATCACATCAGAGTCATTGCGACACTCACGGTGCGCATACACTCTAGTTGGTCCACCCCCTTAGGCTGGATAGCAACCGTATAAGCCACAGTCCTCTTCCCACCATCTCTGCGCTGAAACTGACCACGACCACGGCCTCTCCGCGGAGCAACAACAGGTGCAACACCCTGCTCACCTCCAGCTAAAAAGGACAATTACGTCTCAGATGGTCGCCAGACCCACAACTCCAACAAGCATTGGCCACAACAGCCGCAGGTGCCTGACCCTCTCTGGCCTAACGTGGGCAATCTCGCCTTAGATGATCACGTGATCCGTAGACCCAACATGTATTATGCGGAGCTCTAACCTGGGTACCCTGCCCCTGCGCTCCAAGCCCAACAACACCTTCACCGCATCTCTGATCAGGGCGATACCTCCTATCATGGTGTCTCTTGGCCTGACCACCTCCAAAGCTAGAATCTACTACCCTCTTACCATAGCTAAAGCCTCGAGACCTAGAAACCAAACCAAGATTCTGCTCGATATTCTTGGCTCGCATAACCAATACGTCAAAATCTGTATATCAACAACAATCATATATGTCTTAACCTCCTGCACAAGCCCATAGAGGAAACGATCACATCACTGTCGCTCGTCAAGAACCAACTCAGGTGCATACTAGCTCAACTTCAAAAACTGCACCTCATACTCAGAAATAGACATATAACCCTACACAAGAGCCATAAACTCTCTCTTCTTTCCATCCAGATATTAGACCCCCAAGTACCTCTTCTGAAAAGCTTCGTAAAAGAACTCCCAGGTTATATCCTCATTTTCTATGCCAGCTATCACATTGGTCCACCAACTATAAGCATCTCCCTGCAACAGGGACATAGCATAACCCAACTTACGGGAATCTGTACAACCAATTTAACGCAATATCCTCTCTGTACTGGCCAACCAATCCTCAAAAGCCTCTGGTGCTAGACCACAGAACTCAACTCTGCCACGACTGTAAAGACACTTTAATGGCAAACCTGTCTGCCCAACCACTGGTGCTAGCAAATGAACACCTGTAACTGCTACTTGAAACGCATCGGTCATGGCCTGAATCAATGACGCCCTGTCACCCATCCCTAGCCCAGCTGGCACATGTGGTACTTGCTCCACTTCCGTAGGTGGATTAGGTGGGGGAGACAGCAACCCCTTAGGAGGTACAACATCCTTCTCATTTCCCTACCTAATGGCAGCAACAATTATACCAGATCGCAACTCTCTCCTCGTCCCATCGTGCTAGAAATGTATCTAAGGCATGATATTTTACCAAAAACAAAAAAATCAAGCTAGCTTAAGCAAGGATCCAAGACTTCCATTTCAAAACCAAAACATTTCAGACTATAATAATAAGGCAATGGGTTTATGAAATTTCCCCCTAACATAGCATAAAACAATCAACGTGCATATCACAATCACCGTGCATAACAAACAACGAATTACAACTCACAACAACATTACATCAACCATACCAACTCCCAATTATCACAAACCTAGCTCTGATAGCACCAAATGTAATCCCCTCGACCCGGCCTAGTCGCAAGACTAAACCGAGCGAGCTACATTAGGTTTACTGAGGTAAACCGTAAAGAAGAAACTCGAAACGCAACCATTTTTTTATCTTATTTAGATGTAAATTATTATCCTATGTGTTCATGCTGACCACAAGTGAAAACTCAACTCAATTGGGCATCAAATTGACATCCAATTGGGATACTAAATTGTAATTCTGAAAAATTACAAGAACATTTCCCATTTGTATGTTACCAACCTTCAATTAGTCACGTTTCATGCATGCATGTTGAATTTCAGCTCAAAATACTCATTCAATTGCATCCACAACATTCAGGGACTAAAACACAAGAAAATAGAACTTCAGAAGATCCAAATAACTGAATTAACGGCTGGCCATATCGGTATACTTGCACGCATATCGGTACAATATTGCTATTTCAAAAACCTCAAGTTTTAGTAGCCAAATCTCATTTCGATACGACCTCGCATACCGATAGCCATGGCTGTTACACAAACCTCGTATCAAAACGGTCCCTCGCATATCAAAATACAATGCCTGAAAAGGCTTACCCGTTACGAAACACCTGCCGGTGTTTCGATACTTTAGCGATCTCCCTTCTCTAGGGCGGGTGTCTTGCTAAAAAATGGGTTTCAAGGTATTTGGGGTCTTTCGGGTATTTAAAAATATGTATTCTGTGGGGTTTTAGAAAAACCATATTTTATTTTAAAAATGGAGTCGCCACCAGCCAGTAAGGTAGGCCGGGCACCGTAAAACCATAGATTTTAAAACTGTTGGGTTCGGGAGTCAGTTAAGGATGGGGAAGGATTAGCACCCCACACCGCCCAAAATTGGTACTTTAATAATTACCGCTTTATTAATATTAAACTTTTCGGATTTAAGTGATGATTAAATTAAAATTTGGTTATAAGTGTGAGTAAATTTTAAGGGCCCGTTATTCGAGAGTAAAAAAACATGGTAATATTCCGTTATGCAATCTTAGAAAACAAACCTCAAAAATAATATATGACCTACAACGCAAAATGATCATAAAATACATGCTAAATATATATATATACATACCATGAACAAACCAACCAAACCTAATCCTATAGAAAACATATACATCAAAAACAATAAAATAAAAAAAACTTAATATGCAAACTAAAAGACATAAATTACAAATCACATGAAAAAAACATCACTGATCATAATAAAAAGGTAACATGCTTTTAAACATAAGACTTAAACTAAAACAATAATGAAGATGATTGAAATGAAATAAATAAAAAAACAAATGGGCAGAAACGAAATAAAAAAAAACTCATTTTAGGAAGCAATTATAAACCGAACTAAACTTGAAAGGACTAAAGCTGTAAAAAAACCAAGGGGCATACTCAAAATGAAAATATCAGAAACACGGAAGGACCAAAGGTGTAATTTCACCATTTAAAAAAACTAGTTCCGGTTAATTCAAGGACCATATTGAAAGAAAGTAGAGAAAAAAGTGGACCAAAAGGGTGATTTGCCCATGCGACAAGCTCAAAACAAAAAAACTGAAAGGGTGGAGGGATTAATGAAGTAATTATACCATTTCAAAAAACCAAACCGGTCTATATATTGACCTTATCACCCCCATTTTTGGCCTTTTGCCATTTTAACATTTTGATTCAAAAAATAAACCCTTTTCTCTCATTTTACTCCCAACCGAAATAAAAAAAAAACACCCTAAAACTCATCCGTCCACTCTCAATTCTAGAAACCGGTGAGCACTCGCCGTATCAACGCCTCTCAACCTCGCCGACGCCGGCGAACATCGAAACCAGACCAGAACCACCCTCTCTTTATCCCAAAATCATGTTCAACCTTGTTTAAAACAACAAAACTTTTACCCCTTTTTGGAAAATCCGAACCCTAATCCACTATTGAAAACAGAAAACCCCATTTTCATAACCTAAATCTTTCCTCTTTCAACCGAATCACCCCCAAAAAGGCTTGTTATCAGTGAAATGGATACCGAACAATCAAGGTAAACGCTCACTCTTTCTTTTTTTTGTATATGTGATATCATATTTTTGTTTTAATCGACATGCAAAAGAAAAGAAAAAGGGAAATGCCTTTCTGGAAACTTTTTTTGTGTTTTTTTTAATTTCGAATTTCTGGGTACAAAAAAAGACTGATATATTATATATATGCTAGTTCTTTTTATCTCTGATCTCATTTCGTTTACAAGCAAAAATTAAATGCCTTTACTATAGATCTGATTACTTGACTGACTCCATTGTCATTTTTGTATTTCATGACCATGCTCGGTTGTTGGAGAACCGGTGGGTGGTGTACGACGGTATGGGGGAGATGACCATTCGACCAGACTTAATCTCGGCCGTTGGATCAGATTTGATCCAACGTTCAAGATCTCATAATGATGGGCGGCCCTGATTCTATCTGGAGAAAGACGAGACTGTACAGGATCCTGCCATGTGGCATGGAGAATACGCCCGGCCTTGCATGTGTATCACATGTGCGTGTGAGGAGTCCAACAGCCCACGCGTGGGCTCCACGTGGCAGATGAGAGGTCCTCGAGCTTCAATCATGGTCGTTGGATCTAGATCTGATCCAACGGCCCTCCCACGGCTGCGCATACAATAAAAATGGATTAGGGTTTTTTAATTAGATTAAGGCTTGGCCGAGTTGGGCCCAATGTAAAAATTGGTTTTGGGGTTTTAATATGTAAATTGGATTGGACATTTAATAATAACTTATATGGGATTTTATATTATGATCTGATCTATTTTTAATTTAAACCCAATTGTAATAATAATAATAATAACAATATAACAACATATACATATATATAATATACGTACATACAATCGTACATGCAGATTAGCATATATATCATATAACATTCAAACACATATACATATATTTGTTTACACACCTAACTAATATAAGTATACACACATTATACATATAAACAGTTAAGGCATACGTAATATGCAAACATACATACGACACACACATACCACATACACATTAGTCACACGTACATAATACACACTTAATAATACTATATGTATACATGCAATAATAATATTTATTAATTATTATACTAATATATTAACACAATATTTACAAACCAGATAAAAATGAGTGATTACAGATACGCTAAGCCTAGAATGGCTTACCTGTACCAAAACAAGGACACGCGTACTGATACGCCTGGACCTAAAATGTCCTCATTTGCCGGTTTAACATTCTTTCACACATACCAAAACACCCTAACAGGCTTCTAACATGAATCTAACACATTCAAGAGATAAACCACAACAAAACATCACAAATTCATCAACCTTTCATGGTATCATAATTCAAATGGAAATCTAGAGGCATGCTTGCTAGAAAACAAGCCAAGCAATACCCAAATCTCAAAACCAAAGCAACCAACAATCCATAATGGCCATTTACAAACCAAGAGCAGCAAACAACATTGCTCAACCAGGGAGTTTAACAAAACATCTCCAAAAACAGCAACAAGAACCCCATTGCTCTTATTACTTATAGTCTAGTTTAAAACATACTCTTAGTATCAATTCCTTAGTGATTCCTTGCTACCTCGTTGTCTTCAATTCTTTAATTCTCTGCATTGATGGATAAAGAGAGCGTAAGCACACTAGCTTAGTGAGGAGTGCTCAAAGAAAACACACCATCAATGCATTTAAAACTATTGTCAACAACACATTGAAATCTCATTTCAATCATCTTTTAAACATCATTTAAAACAACAGTCAAAATGTCATGCCTGAAAACCATGCACATAACACTTTTAAAAACCAGCATATTAAACCACATGCAACATGTGTCATTAACCAACATCAAATCCCATTGCTAAACCTCAATTTAAGCCTTCCCATGGATAACAAACCATATGCAAAACTTAAAGAGTAAACACGTATAAATTACATTATACAACATAAACCATTACATGACACATCCACAATTATATTGGCTCACAAGTGATCATTAACCAAGTTCCATTAACAAAATAGTTCATCGGATACACGGATTCAACAAGTGTCCTCACAACACTTCAAGCTATCTCAAATGGAATAGCGATACAATCACAATCACGGTACATTACAACCGGGTACACGTACAACCTACGGGGACACCAACCCAACCCTCGGTTAGATGCTTAATCCACTAACGGGAGTTTACGATACCATATAACCCCTCGACCGTTAGGGTACTTGGATGGAGTATTTGGCACACCGTATAAAACCCCTCGACATCCAAAGTGACTCACGTGGGAGACTATCAATCCTATGGCTAGCCAACTATATCCGATAACATTTTTAAACCACATCACTTGCCAATATAATTCACAATTTACCACATACCTCACTATTTTTATATGCATTAAACCAAACCATTATCCAAAGCAACAAACCATGCTTTTCAACAAGTATTTCCACATACTTACAAGGATCACTTACCATGAGCATCCTTCAACATTTCATGATTAAAAACAGTAACTCGCATACTTTAAAACATGCTTAAATAGTAGGTATCATGTAATTCAAAACAAGTGCATAAATCCATTTCATAATAGCACGACCAAGAGAGAAAACCACTTTATACTTACTTCTGAGTTTAAACCAACATTTCAAGCTCAGTTTAAACTCCCATAAACCACCTTTAAATCATTTCAAAGCTAAAATCCACGTTCTCACTCACTGATACACGAAACCTCAATTCTCCAACGCGAATTCAAGCATCTGAAGCTTCCAAAACTTTATCGGTAGCTTTCGGATAAACCTCCCCTATTTTAGACACATAACAATAGAGGATTAATTCATGTCAATGCATTCAAACCACTGTAGCAACATTCCTCACAAAACATCAACAATCCTTTCATAATACTCAACCACAACAACCGAAAAACATCATCTAACTCTCTCCAAACACAGCCCAGCCACAATCTATCTATCTAACACTTCCAATAACATCAAACAACACTTAAAAATAGGATTACATCAACCTTATATCTCCAGCAACTAAACAACCACGACAACACCTTAAAAACACAATTCTAACAACCTAAATAATTAACAATTCATGGAGATTCGGGATTCCAATGTTAAAAACGACTCATTCACATTATAAAACATCCAATACATGTTTAAAATCAATCCTCAACACTGGAAATCAGATTCAATATGAATCTACCTCAATTTCATCAATTAAACCAATTAAATCAAATAATCATCACAAAAGCATAAAATCAGATTATAAATCACAAATCAAGGATCAAATACTTGGGAATATCAATGAGGTCTTGTAAATCAATCCTTGGGAATATCAAATACTTGGGAAAATCAATCCTTGGGAATATCAAATACTTGGAAATATCAAATTCTTGGGAAAATCAATCCTTAACTATATTGTGTGATTTCTCCCTCAATTGATTGATTAAAGCTTGAAAAACATAAGATTCCAATGAGGTTTTGTAAATCAAAGATAAAGAATCAATTATGAATCAAGAATCCATGAAAATAGATCTCTCACCTCTGGATTTTAATGAAAACAAGAGTGTTTGGCAGAAAAGAAGTGGAGAGAAAAGTTTACTTCAAATTTCTTTAAAATCAATAACTACCTTTTCATTATAAAATCACTTTTAATTAATAGTTAAGGCACATGTTAAAAGTCTTAATTGAAGGGAGAAACCACCAGCCACAAGTTGGTAAAATAGCTCCCTAAATATTCTAAGAATTTGATCCTTTACAATTTAGTCACCCTTTAAAAATAGTTTTCAAAAATTATATGTTGGTCACCAACCAAAATGTCACCCTTCTGAATCCCATTTTCAAAAATTGATTTCACCAATATTTTTCATATATTTAAATATGGTTTTTAACCATTTTCCATATTTTTATCTTACTCAAAAATACTTATTCCCAAATCCGACTCGAATCTCTAACCAGTCTACCAGACCGTCTAATTAGCCCTTAAAACCGCTAGGCCCAAAACTGGGGCATTACAAAAAATATTTCAAAAGTCCATTATCTTGAAAAATATGTTTGGAAGGTTTTCAAATGTTTTTTTTGACTTGTTTAAATGCTTTCAAAATAACCCAAAAAGTAAAAACAGGCCATGTGTATCGATGCACTTGTTAGTGTACTGATACTAAAAGAGCTCGTACTGGTACGGTTACCCGTGTACTGATACACCCCTTTGCCCCAAGTTTTAACAAATTCTAGTAGTCAAAATGGGTATCGATACAGCTTAGACCGTACCAATATGGAAGGGTCTATACCGATACGCATGCATCGCGTATCGATACCAGTGTAAAATTACCCAATGACACTTTCTATTTTGAGGCAGGTACCGATACCTGAAGCCTGTATGCTAATACGCCCTACACCATACAGCATTTATTGCTGGAATTAAAGTCCTCAATGGCGCTAATCAACCCTCAACGACTAGTAACAGTCATGAAGTCATTACAAAAGACCTCTTCAAGCAGCCATGTAATATCCCAAATTTTGGCTAGTGACTACATTGTAAATTTTGAAGGTTTAGGGGGTTAAAGTATAAACCTTGGAAAAGTTTAGGGACTAAACTGTAAATTTCCCTAACAAGTAATTTTATTCAGTAGAAGAGTGAATCGGATCAAAATAAGTACCTTGATATCGGTTTTAAGAATTAATATGTAGAAAAAGGCACCGAATTTGGATCGAATGAAATTGTTAAGCGTGCTCAGGCCAGAGAAATACAAAGATGGGCAACCTTTGGAAAGGTCCCATAAAAGTGTTTCTGATCAATATTTTGGACTCAGTAAAAGTAGAAAATATTCGTATGGATTTCAAATAAAGGATTTCTACGAGAAACCTTATGCTATGAAGATTTTCAATAATTATCGGAAAAATAGACTGAGTTAAGAAAATCCAATCTAAGTGTTTATGAAAGGAAAATTTTAAGGTTTAAAAGTATCATGTGATAGATAGTGAGTTGTATTGGGCACTTTCAAAGTTTGTAAAAATCTGAGGAAATTTTAAATGGGAATTGAAGTTCATTGACCAAAATAAAAAATTGAAAGTTTTGTGGCCAAAGTATAAACTTTGGGAAAGTTCAGGGACCAAAGTGTAATTTCCAAAAGTTATGTAAGTTAACCCCATAAATTAACAGTTCACCCCCAAGAGTGACACTTTCGTGTTACCTGGATTTTTCGTATGAAGATTATATTAATGGTTATAAAGCTTTAAAGTTCGTAGGAAGAAAATTTGGAAATCGTATTGAGTGAAATTCAAATATTTGGATCGAATAAATGCCACAAATAAGAATATAAGATATTTTGGGACATGGCCAGTTGGATTGGAACCAATTTGGTTCAATTTTAATGGAATGGCAATTTTCAAGACTTGCAATAAATAAAGACTAGCTGGAGGGCAAATTGGACATTTGCCATGGATGGCATTTTTGAAATATTTTGAAACTTTATGGGAAATTTTGTAAGGCCAATTACACATGGATATGATCTTCGCCATTGAGTTTTGATGAGATTAAATCTTGGCTATTCGATGAAAAGGGTATTTTAGTAATTTCACTATTTAAATGAATTTAAAATTCATTTATACAAGACAAGTGGTCAAAGTGGATGAAAATAAAAAGATGAAGACCATTCTTCGTCTTCAAATTTCGAAATATAAGGGGGAGAAAGAAAGAAAATTGGAGAAAAATTTTACAAGTTCGATTCAAGCCCCGAAACTCGATTTTCAAGTAATCTTTTGAACTACAAATTTGTTCTACTCATCAAGCTCTATCTTTTGATGTAAATAATTTGTGTAAAACATGCTTGATTGATGAGAATTTTGTAAGAGAAGAAATTAGGGTTTATGGACTCAATTGGGGGGTTTTGAGATTTTATGATTCCATGTTGAAGTTCAAGTTGAAATCAAGCTTTTATGATGTTAAAATCATTTTATTGAGTTGGGATTTAAACTCTACATGTTTTGATTATTATGAAGATGATTAGGGTTTATGGATTCAAGTTTGATTTAGGGTTTGTGATGTTGGATAAATGATATAGTAAGCTTGATTTGTTGTTTGGAAGCAAAACCCTAATTTAAATGTTTAGGGACCAATTTAGCAAGTTTAAAAGTTGAAGGAATAAATATGTTTTTATGGAATTGGTGTGTATTTATGTTATTAGCGATGTTGAAGATATGAAATTGAAGTTAGAAAGCAAAACCGATGTTAAATCAAGTTAGTGACCATTTTGATAAATTATCAAAGTTAAGTGACCAATTCAGAAATGAGGTTTTAGAGAAGGATTAAATATGATTTTTAGTTATGATGATGGAATTAAGATAGTACTGTTGATTTGAGGACTAAATTGCAAAGTTAAGAAGCTAGAATCCTTATTTTTGCATTTTAGTGGCTATTTTGGCTTAGAAGGAAAATTAAGGGAAACTATTGTGAATAATTATTTGATGAAGAAGGTGATAAGTTGATGATTTAAAATAAATAATGGGACTAAATTGACAAATAGCAAAGTCAGGAGAAATTAGTATAAAGTTTGAAGTTATTTATGGAAGTTGTGTAGGAAAACTGGATTTGGCAGTAAGTTTTAAAATTCACCATAAATTCTACAAAAATGGTTAGATGGTAAATTTTATACCAATGTAAAGATTTGTTCATCTAGTTTCGTCTCCAACAAACGGAAACTGATTTCGAGTTTCGAGTAAAAATATATGAATTTTTAAGCGATGAAAGGTCAGAAAATAGTATGGCAGTCTGTTCTGAAATCAGCACTGGAAATTGACTTTGAAAATTCGCTATAAATCGTACAAGTTGAATTTGGGCTATTAATTTATATGGGTGAAAATCTTATTGAATCTAGTTTCTTCCAGAACAAACGGAATCGAATTTCGAGTTTTATATTATTTTATAGAAATTAATCTTTGAAGGTAGTGCAAGCTGCCAGAAAATGGAAATTGAGACATTTGGTATCTAATGGTAGTTAGCAAGCTTGGAAGAATTATTTGAAGTTCAACATGGTCAATTGGGGACCAAAATGAATTTTTGGACAGTCTATGGAAGGAATAATTTTTTGGAAGTTTTACATATTCGAATAATTAGATTTGATAGCATGTTTAGAATATTGTTAGGTTTGAATCTAACAAATGGTATTTATATTTATGTGGTTAATGAAGCCGAACACGAATCAAAGAGGATTCAAGATACTATAAAGGAAAAGATCGAGTAGAATTTAGTGATGCATACTATTACATGGCCCAAGTGAGTGCAATCTTATTTATTTTAATTATGATACGAGGAAGACTTGTGACAACTCAATCTCAGATGTTGAAAGAAAAGGATTTGATTTATATTAAATGGTTTTGAATGGTTTTGTGAATGATTTCAGGTATGAATTTCACTATGCATATTTTTATATGTTAAAATTATTGATTTTGATCTATTGATATTATCGAAATGAATGAAAGGTTCATAATAGTGAATTGCGCAAAAAGCTCATTGTATGATTATTGAGAGTCTTGGTATATTGGCATGCCAAAGAGGTGGAGCATATCGATATAATATTACTGTCAAATTACAGTAATGATACAATGAGTTGTGTTTTACAGCTATGACCTATCGGTTAATGCTGCTGTTAAGTTACGACGGTGATACAATGAGTTATGTTCTACAACTATGACCTATCGTTATTATTGATGTCGTTAAGTTACGGTAGTGTTTACATTAATACATTGACATTGATATCGATACATAGATATATTATTTTATTATGGCACAACAAATTGGTTGATGTCAGCACATGTGCATACGTATCATTGACTCGCTTACCATGTATTCTCATCCATAGTACATTGGGCTATATTGAAATTGAAAGTACAATGGATCATATTGATATAACATGTATTGTACATATATATGTATTTGAGATGTTGATTTTTACAGGTTACATGACAGAGGAACGACTTTGATAAGGCATTCTATACGATTTTAAATTCTTATATATTATATTCAGTATTTTATTTATTATGCATTTTTTATAAAAATTAAAGTGCTTTACTTTGATTTATAAGTTTTGCCTCACTAAGTTCGTACTTAGCGTGTGTTTGTTTCACACGTAGATTAAGGTGGAGGATTTGAAGAGGATTCCAGCAATGCTGATCATGCTTCAATCTGCAAAACATCAGTAAGATATTGTAGCTTATGATAATCTCTAGTGAGCATGTAATTATTTAATTGCTAGTAGAGTATGATGCATTAAATTAGACTAAATGATAGATAAGTAATCAGTTTTGATGATGAATCGTATATGAATAAAGAAAAATAAGGCATTATAACAGAATAAAGCTAAGGTAGAAAGGATAATTACTTTGCTAATAAGAATAATCGGTAATCACGTAAAGATTTTAAAGTCAAGAAAGGGCCTAGATAGCGAATCTAGTTTTCACCCTAAACTGAACTATTATTTTTAATAATTGCCAAATATATTTTAAAATAATCAGTTGAGGGTTGAAACTAGCTAACTACACATAGATTGTGTTTTCAAGAAAACCGAGAAATGGTTAGATTTACAAACTAAAATTTGTAAATACTTGTACAAATAAATTTACAAGTCGAGATTTCTTTAAAGGACTCCGTAACATCTTTAATGTATATTCGATTTACGAGTATACATTAAGGGTGTTACATTTAATGGTATCAGAGCAAAGGTTTAGCCGGTTCTGGATGCTAAACCGAGTATGATATGATTTTTATTAGTAAATACATGCCCCTAGGATGTCATATTACTGATGTACTGATTGTATGACTTGATGCTGCTCCTCATTAGTATAAGGTGAAATGATACTAGAATAAGGAAAGTAAAACGATAATGGATTTCGTTAGTTGACGAATCTTAGAGGCTAAGAAAGGACCCATAGAGGATATGATATAGTAATTTTAAGATACTTGGATACGAAAGAGTAAGAAGAAGAAATATCTTTACTTTAAAAATATATATGTTTGAAGATAACAATGTCACTAGATATCGCAGATGTAATATGGCGATATACTCAAGATAAATTAAGGATTGAAGTTATGATAGAAATAACTCAGTGGTATCTTATTATAAGATGTTTGTACTATCAGTACATAAAGGAGAGTTGGAAAGTTAAGTAACGATACTACTAAGATGATTAGAAAAGAAACTAAGAAAGAATTTGATCTGTAAAGAGATTATATTTGAAGCTAAAAAAGAATATGTTAGGTATGAATCAGTCAGAGGTTTTAACTTCTGGCATCTGTATATAATAAATCATTGACTATGAAAAAGTTTAAGTTTTGGGAACCTTAAAGGTTATGATGAAAGAGGATTTATAACTGCTTATTTGAAGACAAAAAATGACAAAACTTCTATAGAAGATTTGAGATGTATTAATATTGAAAAATTATAAGAAGTAATATTGATACAGAGGAGGAAGTTTGGAAAACTTCTTAGAAAAGTGATAAAGAATTGGATATGGTGAATTGTTCACAAGGAAATTATTCCACTGATTTCTGAACTTTGACAAGGTACTCACATTGTTTATAAGGAATAGTGTGAGATCATTGAGTTAAGCCAATATGTCAAGGGAATGATTTTGACTGGAGAATTTTAGTATGACTGCTAGAAATCTGAGAATTTTAAGACCAATTTTAAGATAAATTGGCTATTTATATAAAATGTAGAAGTCATATGTAAAAAGAAGATTGACCTTTGGTCAAGACGTTATCAGTTAAAGTTAAAAGAAGAAAAAAGAGAGGAAAAGTACCACTTTGAGAGAAGATGATTTGTGCAAAGCAAAAAGGGAAAAACTTGGTTTCAGAATTATTATACCTCAAGGAATCGTGGAAGAGTTGTACCAAGGGCATATTAATGGATCTTATCTTCAGAAGTGAGCAAAAGTCTGTAGTATATGTACTATATTTTGGGGGGATTGACTGTATTATTTACATGTCAACACTCCTGAATAAATTAAGATGCAATTAGATTTGATACACGAAGAGGAGTTAGTAGAAATACTGGTTTATGGAATTAAAGAATTAAGGAATAAGAAATTTCATTGACTGAAGTTTTGAGGAAAAATCACAAGGTCGAAGAAGCCACTTGGGAGGCTGAGAAGAAAATAAGGAAGTAATATCCGTAAATGTTTGGAACAAGCACGCATTGAAAATTCAAGGATGAATTTTCTTAAGGGGGAAGAATTGTAATATCCCAAATTTTGTCTAGTGACTAAATTGTAAATTTTGAAAGTTTAGGGGGTTAAAGTATAAACCATGGAAAAGTTTAGGGACTAAAGTGTAAATTTCCCCAACAAGTAATTTTATTCAGTAGAAGAGTGAATCGGATCGAAATAAGTACCTTGATATCGGTTATAAGAATTAAGATGCATAAAAAGGTATCAAATATGGATTGAATGAAATTGTTAAGCGTGCTCAGGCTAGGGAAATACAAAGATGGGCGACCTTTGGGAAGGTCCCATAAAAGTATTTATGATCGATATTTTGGACTTAGTAAAAGTAGAAAACATTCGTATGGATTTCAAATAAAGGATTTCTACGAGAAACCTTATGCTATGAGGATTTTCAATAATTATCGGAATAATAGACTAAGTTAAGAAAATTCAGTCTAAGTCTTTATGAAAGGAAATTTTTAAGGTTTAAAAGTATTATGTGATAGATAGTGAGTTGTATTGGGTACTTTCAAAGTTGGTCAAAATCTGAGGAAAATTGAAATAGGAATTGAAGTTCAGTGACCAAATGAAATTTTAAAAGTTTTGTGGCCAAAGTATAAACTTTGGGAAAGTTTAGGGACCAAAGTGTAATTTCTAAAATTTATGTAAGTTAGCCCCGTAAATTAATAGTTCACCCCCA
Source organism: Hibiscus mutabilis (assembly GCA_019671005.1). Taxonomy (NCBI): domain Eukaryota; kingdom Viridiplantae; phylum Streptophyta; class Magnoliopsida; order Malvales; family Malvaceae; genus Hibiscus; species Hibiscus mutabilis. The sequence continues at coordinate 28,197,475 of CM033738.1, forward strand.
AGAGTGACACTTTCATGTTACTCGGATTTTTCATACGAAGCTTATATTAATGGTTATAAAGCGTTAAAGTTCGTAGGAAGAAAATTTGGAAATCGTATTGAGTGAAATTCGAATATTTGGATCAAATAAATGCCATAAATAAAAATCTAAGATATTTTGGGACATGGCCAGTTGGATTGGAACCAATTTGGTTCAATTTTAATGGAATGGCAATTTTCAAGACTTGTTGTAAATAAAGACTAGTTGGAGGGCAAATTGGACATTTGCCAAGGATGGCATTTTTTAAATATTTTGAAACTTTAGGGGAAAATTTGAAAGGACAATTACACATGGATTTGATATTGGCCATTGAGTTTTGATGAGATTAAATCTTGGCCATTCGATGAAAAGGGTATTTTAGTAATTTCACTATTTAAATGAATTTAAAATTCATTTATACAAGACAAGTGGCCAAAGTGGATGAAAATAAAAAGATGAATACCATTCTTCATCTTCAAATTTCGAAATATGAGGGGGAGAAAGAAATAAAAATGGAGAAAAAATTTCCAAGTTCGATTCAAGCCCTGAAACTCGATTTTTAGGTAATCTTTCGAACTACAAAGTTGTTCTACTCATCAAGCTCTATCTTTTGGTGTAAATAATTTTTGGAAAGCATACTTGATTGATGATAATTTTGTATGAGAATAAATTAGGATTTATGGACTCAATTGGTGGTTTTGAGATTTTATGATTCCATGTTGAAATCAAGCTTTTTTGATGTTAAAATCATGTTATTGAGTTGGGATTTAAAATAAACATGTTTTGATTATTATGAAGATGATTAGGTTTTATGGATTCAAGTTTTATTTAGGGTTTGTTATGTTGGATAAATGATCTAGTAAGCTTGATTTGTTATTTGGAAGCAAAACCCTAATTTAAATGTCTAGGGACAAATTCAGCAAGTTTAAAAGTTGAAGGACTAAATCTGATTTTTATAGAATTGGTGTGTATTTATGTTTTTAGGTATGTTGAAGATATGAAATTGAAGTTAGAATGCAAAACCAATGTTAAATCGAGTTAGTGACCATTTTGACAAATTGTCAAAGTTAAGTGACCAATTTGGAAATGAGGTTTTAGAAAATGATTGAATCTGATTTTTAGTTATAATGATGGAATTAAGATAGTAATGTTGATTTGAGGACTAAATTGCAAAGTTAAGAAGCTAGAATCCTTATCTTTGCATTTTAGTGGCTATTTCGATTAAGAAGGAAAATTAAGGGAAACTATTGTGAATAATTATTTGATGAAGAAGGTGATAAGTTGATGATTTAAAGTAAATAATGGGACTAAATTTACAAATAGAAAAGTAAGGAGAAATTAGTATAAAGTTTGAAGTTATTTATGGAAGTTGTGTAGAAAAACTAGATTTGGCAGTAAGTTTGAAAATTCACCATAAATTTTACAAAATGGTTAGACGGTGAATTTTATACCGATGTAAATATTTGTTCGTTTCCATCAAACTGAAACTGATTTCGAGTATCGAGTAAAAAATATGAATTTTTAAGTGATGAAAGGTCAGAAAACAGTATGGCAGTCTGTTTTGAAATCAACATTGGAAATTGAATTTGAAAATTCGCTATAAATCATACAAGTTGACTTTGGGATATTAATTTATATGGGTGAAAAGCTTATTGAATCTAGTTTCTTTCAGAACAAACGGAATTGAATTCCTAGTTTTGATTATTTTATATAAATAAATCTTTGAATGTAGTGCAAGCTCGCAGAAAATGGAAATTGAGACATTTGGTATCTAATGGTAGTTAGCAAGCTTGGAAGAATTATTTGAAGTTCAAAGTGGTCAATTGGGGACCAAAATGAATTTTTGGACAGTCTAAGGAAAGAAGAAAAAGTTTTGGAAGTTTTACATATTCGAATAATTAGATTTGATAGCATATTTAGAATATTGTTAGGTTTTAATCTAACAAATGGTATTTATATTTATGTGGTTAAAGAAGCCAAACACGAATCAAAGAGGATTCAAGATACTATAAAGGAAAAGATCGAGTAGAGTTTAGTGAGGCATACTATTACATGGCCCAGGTGAGTGCAATCATATTTATTTTAATTATGATACGAGGAAAACTTTTGATAAGTCAACCTCAAATGTTGAAAGAAAAGTATTTGATTTATATTAAATGGTTTTGAATGGTTTTATGAATGATTTCGGGTATGAATTTCCCTATGCAAATTTTATATGTTAAAATTATTGATTTTGATCTATTGATATTATCAAAATGAATGAAAGGTTCATAATAGTGAATTGTGCAAAAAGCCCATTGTATGATTGTTGAGAGTCTTGGTATATTGGCATGCCAAAGAGGTGGAGCATATCGATATAATATTACTGTCAAATTACACTAATGATACAGTGAGCTGTGTTTTACAGCTATGACCTATCAGTTAATACTGATGTTAAGTTACGGCGGTGATAGAGTGAGTTGTGTTCTACAACTATGACCTATCGTTATTATTGATGCCGTTAAGTTACGGTAGTGTTTACATTGATACATTGACATTGATACATTGATATCGATACATGGATATATTGTTTTATTATGGCACAACAAATTGGTTGATATCAGCACATGTGCACACTCATCATTGACTCGCATACCATGTATTCTCATCCATAGTACATTGGGCTATATTGAAATTGAAAGCGCAATGGATCGTATTGATATAACATGTATTGTACATATATATGTATATGAGATGTTGATTTTTACAGGTTACATGACAGAGGAGCGACTTCGATAAGTCATTCTATACGATTTTAAATTTTATATGTTATATTCAATATTTTATTTATTATGCAATTTTTATTAAAATTAAAGTGCTTTACTTTGATTTATAAGTTTTGCCTCGCTAAGTTCGTACTTAGCGTGTGTTTGTTTTGCACGGAGAATAAGATGGAGGATTTGAAGAGGAGTCGAGCAATGTTGATCAAGCTTCAATATGCAAAACATCAGTAAGACATTCTATCTTATGATAATCTCTAGTGGGCATGTAATTATTTAATTGCTAGTAGAGTATGATGCATTAAATTAGACTAAATGCTAGATAAGTAATATGTTTTGATGATGAATCGTATATGAATGAAGCAAATTAAGGCATTAGAATTATAACAAAATAAAGCTAAGGTAGAAAGGATAATTATTTTGCTAATAAGAATAATCGGTAATCGCGTAAAGATTTTAAAGTCAAGAAAGGGCCTAGATAGCGAATCTAGTTTTCACCCTGAATTGAACTATTATTTTTAATAATTGCCAAATATATTTTAAAATAATTAGTTTAGGGTTGAAACTAGCTAACTGCACATAGGTTGTGTTTTCAAAAAAACTGAGAAATGGTTAGATTTACAAACTAAAATTTGTAAATACTAGTACAAATAAATTTATAAGTCGAGATTTCTTTAAACGACTCCGTAACATTTGTAATGTATATTTGATTTACGAGTATACGTTAAGGGTGTTACAAGCCATGGAATAACAAGAAATCAACTACCAACATTCAACGATAGAGAAATTGCTTTAGTGCTCAATTTTGTCATATTTCTTTATAGAACACACTTGTGAGCTTAATTGTTATATTTGCTCAAGTGTTAGGTTTTGGGTGTATGCTTAAATTGTAAACATATTTGCCTTGTGAGGATTTCCTGTGTTTGCTTATTTGTTTTCTCTTTTAAGAGAGTGTTCTCAAACCTTTGGGGTATAAGCTTTGAGGATTGTAAGGATTATCTCTTTGAGCCTGAAAAAAGGAAAGAAAAATTAGTGAATTTGTGGAAAAGCGTTAGTGTGGATAGCTAAGGTAGTGAAGATAGACTTGGTTTAGAAGTCGAACCACTATAAATCTTTATGTCCTAATTTTTATTACTTAGATTTTCATCCACCAAAGCAAAAATCCAATTCATCCACTCTTGGCTATTTCGGTTGATCGTTCGAGCCTCTCAACAAAATATAATAAAGTTACATAAGAGTGTACAAAACTTTGGTGATTTCTCCTAAACTATTGAAGTGCACAAACTAACCACTAAATCATAAAATAGGACTATACAAGGAAATGGTTAAAACTAACCACACAACTCAAAAAATGATAGATAAACAAATACCATTGTCATCAGTGAAGGATAAACACCATCGACAATAACATAAAATGAATATGACAAGGATAACACATTGACAAAACTAGCTTTACCACAACTCAATCATGAAGTATCTTTGGTGATGCAAGTACCCATCAATACGAGAGAAACAGTCTAATGGTCGAAACCAAACATAAACTAGCATGATAATCAAATAATCGCAACTGAAAAGACGTTGTCAATCTAACCCTAAAAACATGCTAAAAATAGAGAAAATGTCATTCCCCAATAATTAGACATTTTTTTCTTTTATCTTGGCCCAATGTTTAGAGTTCCTATGATTTTTTACTAACATATAACAACTATTAAATAATGTCATGAAAACTCAGCATAAAAGAACAACAAACAAAATGACCTCAAATTTGTTAGGGGAAATGGAAAATAGTATAATTATGGTTAGATTTGGTCAAAATGAATGATTTAGTAGAAGTAAATTGTTTCCATGTAAGTCAATTATTGATTTTGAATTTATTTCAAATGATTCACTACCTTAATTAGTAAAATATATCAAGGCCAAATTTGTAACACCCCTTCCTGGCCTAGTCGAGAACTAGGTCGAAGTATGTTACTAGAGTTCAATACGGTGTTCGGTACAATGTTTTAATCATTATTCATTAATTTAGTAAGTCAAAAGCAATACGGTATTCATTTTGGTGTCTCTATACATTACTAAATCCATACAGTGGAGCGACGATTCACTACAAGACTATAATTATCAATTTAAGACCAATTTTAAACTTTTACGAGTCTCAAGGACTATAATGCAGTTTCTATAAATTAGAGGTCCTTTACTAGAATTGACCTTACCACAAAGCAATTCAACCTATAATCAGTGCACATGCAAATTTTCATACTATTCAGAGGTCATTTAGTCCTTCAATTAAGCCAAACCTTAACAGGTGACCAACTTGTAACTTTCCTGAATTATTTCAATAGTTTTTAACCGCATTACCTGTATCGGTACTGATACTCGAGGGGCCATATCGGTAGGCCATGAACATTTCATAAATTATCGATTTCCAGTGATCAAGATGCGTACCAATACACTTAAACATGTATCGATACGCTTTTGATAATATCAATATTATTTCATTCGAAGTCAGGTCGATATCGGTACGGGAATATCCGTACTGGTACGGGTGCCCTAATTCCCATATTGGATTAAATAGGGTATCAGTACCTACAGGACCGTATCGATACCCAGGTACAGTAATTTTTTAGTGTTGAAAATTTGTACCGATACGCACAAAGCAGTATCAATACGCCTTGTTGACCTATGCCAAAAATGCATACTCATACCAATACACCATCACTTGTATCGGTACGACAGGGTCTGTAATGATAGATTTAATATGTTTTTTTATCCATTTTGACTTATCATATAATGTCCAAATCCTATGAAATTTTATAGGCAAGTTTAATTAACCATATTTTACTACCATGCCAAATTTCATAATCATATGAACCCATTTAAAGGGTTTTTACCTTTTTAGGCCAAATATGCATATTTTACCACCTCTATCCAATTTCAAAACAACATTTTAGGCCTTTTAAGCTTATACATGCCATATGCAATATTATACATGTCATATGCAACTTATACATGCCATATGCAACTTATACACAATAAAAGGGATATAAGTGGTTAGTTTAACTAAGACATAAACAATATCAATAACAATGAAATGCATTCCAAATCATTTTTGTCAATAACAATGCTATAAATGATGTCCAATGACAATGATATCATTTTCAATAATATTCCTTGGATTGATTCAAGATAGTGGATATGCGAATTCCTATGCCTCACCAAATCAATGAATGGTCTAATCCTTCTGCCTCGCCAATTGACCAATAACACAATCATCCCTTCATCTCACCATAATAAAGGCCATAGCCCAAGGACCATAGTCCACTCGTACCAATGAGCTCAAGAATTCTATGGTATGCCAATTGTATTTATTGTCCTTTCGAATCCAAGGTTCAATAACAATGCCGATGTTTCACTAGCAATATAGATGATCAATGCTTCAATGACAATATCAATGATCAATGTTTCGATGACAATATTATTAATGAATGTTTCAATGACAATATCAATGATCAATGTTTCAATGACAATATCAATAATCAATGATTCGATGGAAATATCAATGCCCATTTCAATATCCAATGGCTATGACAATGATACTTTCAATACTCGATAGTCAATATCTCTATGTATCAATATTACAATGATGACAATAACCATAACAATGATACTATGGTCGATTTTTGATACAATATCTTACAGATGCTTACCAACGAAGTCTCCAAAGAGGTTCGATGCAATATTCTTTTACAAAAGGTTAGCTATGCAAAAATCAATAACAATGAAATTGGGAATTGTACCTAACCTATTCCTGAGTCTCTGACTACACTCACCTTGGTTACGAAGCACCTAAGGCTCTTGGATGACCACTCCCTTGTTCCTAGCTTTTGATGGAGATGATGGTCCTTCTTTCTCCAACTCTTGAGTTAGGTAGAACCAAGAGGATGTGTTAACATCAATACAACAATATTGAAGTTAATATTTAAACTTAGAATTAGTTATTAAGTTTTCCATAGATTTGAACTTAGGAGACATGGGTCTAGCTATTATGTTCAATAGCTTAAACTTGAAATTTAATACAAATTATCCATGGATTTCAATAACCGATTAGGGGCTTTAGCTTACAAAAGCAAAAGCTAGAAGATAGAATCAATAGATGGAGGAAAGTCTAAGCTTTTAGAGCTTCTCCAATAGAGGTGCTAGCTTGAAAGCTTAAAGAAGATGACAACAATGGTGGTGTATGCTTAACTTTCAAAAAGAGAGTAGATGTTGGGAGAAATGGCTCGGTGTATTTTTGTAAACAAAGAGGACAAGTTTTAAGTATATTAAAACTCCTTATTTCCTAAAATAATGAACCGGTGTAGCTTTCCCTCCTCAAAGGGTAAGCTTAAACTAATGATTTCTATCTTTTCTCATCTTTTTGCTTGATTAATAATTGTCCACTTCAATTTGTCATCTTTTATGATAAAATGTGACTATTTCACATGATATGGGTGGTAAGATAGGAGGTGAATCATCCTAGAATGGGATAATTATAAGTGTAGTCTCTCAACTTTTCAAACTTTATACTTTTGCCCCTAAACTATCAATTTTTACAATTTAGTCACTAAATAGTTTTTTAATGTATTCAATAAGGTCCTTAAATAATAAATTAACTCAATTAGAATCCAATATCAATGTAATTGACCATGCAGTCAAAGTCAATGCAATATTTGGACCTTTTCGGTGTGGACTTCATATCACTGGAACCCAATTTTGACAAGACCAATTTTTAGGGTGTTACAACTATCCCTTCTTAAGAAAAATTCATCCTCGAATTTTCTTCCCTAGACCAAAAATATGAGGGTATTGTTTCTTCATTGTCTCTTCTGGTTCCCAGGTTGCCTCCTCAACAGCGTGACTCCTCTAGAGTACTTTGACCAATGGAACAAATTTGTTGTGAAGTCTCTTAACTTCCTTTGGAAGAATCTGAACCGGTTCCTTCTCATAGGTCAAATTAGATTGAATCTCTATAGATTCTAGATCGATAATATGCGAAGGGTTAGAGCAGTATTTACGAAGCATCGATATGTGGAATACATCATGAATCTTGCTCAGCTCTGAGGGCAATGACGATAAGCCACAGGTCCAACTTTCTCAACAACCTCAAAGGCTCTAATAAATCAGGGACTTAGCTTCCCCTTTTTGCCAAACCTTATAACTTTCTTCCACTATGAAACCTTGAGGAAGGCTCTCTCACCAACCATCGTATTATATATCTCTTCATTTGAGATTAGCATAAGCCTTCTATCGGTCAAAGGCAGCCTTCAGACAGTTATAGATGATGGTAACCTGTTCTTCGATTTCCCAAAGTAGGTCAGGACCTAACATCTTGCCCTCACAGAGTTCAGGCCCACAAAATGGAGTTCTGCAACGTTTGCCATTAAATGCCTCATACGATGCTATTTTAATAGAAGCTTGATAACTATTGTTGTAGGAAAACTTGATAAGAGGTAGGGATTTCTCCCAAGATCCCCTATAATCAATAATGCATGCACGTAGCATGTCTTCCAAAATCTGTACGGAAGAGTTCAACAACGATACATGATTTTCAATGATTCATTGGGAGGAGTTTTCGATGAATACCCGAATTACCCTTTTCGACTTGCCGTCAAATTGAGGCTGACGAGCAGTATTAATGTAACACCCCAAAAAGTGGGCTAGAAGATTCAGGTAAATTATTAGAATCGGGTTGGAATTTTTGGATTAGGGTTTATCTAATTAATTAATTTTGGAAAATAATTTGGATTGATTAAATTGGTTTCCGATAGATTTATCGTGGCTAATATTTGTTAAAATATATTTGATGAATTTATTAAAGGGAGAAATTAAGTTGAGTAATTTTAAGTGGATTGATTTAATATTAAATTAAATAGTAATTATTTTGCAAAAGTTGTAAAATATTGATAATGGCAATATTGTAAAAATGAGTTAAGGTGGTATTTTTATTGGAATTATTAAATTAATGATTAAATATATCCTTTCTCTTGTTTTTAACAAAAAGTTTACACTTATAATTTTCTAAAAGATGAGAAAGATATTTCTAAGATTCTCTCATTTCCTTCCAAACAAAACTTAAGATTTCTTAATTATTTCTACTTCAATTTCTTCTTCATTTAATTTCTAAACAATTGTAGATCAAGGATTTTGATTTCTACATCATCTTTACTATTTTTCTTGTTGGGAATCAAGAGGGGAGTTCATCTTCAAGTTAGTTTTGCATCAACCAAGGTGAGAAAATGGTCTTTAATGATTTTCTATATGATTTTGATTCTTAATTTATGATTTCTCATGCTTTGAGATAGTTAAACAAATTTCTAATGGAATGATTGGATTTTAATGGATTTTCTCATAAATCTTGATTAAATTATAGTAATCTAATGATTTCTATGGAGTTCTAATGTTTTGTGCATGGGTAGTAATAATCTAAAGTTGATTTTGTAATTTAATTTCCAGAATTAATTGAATTGGTTAAATTTAGATTTGAGTTCTTAGATGGGGAATTTAGTAGAATGGTTGATTGAATCGTTTGATTATATATTGGAATGCACCATAGATGTTTGTTTAATTTCTTGTAAGGAAATAATAAGTAAAAAAAGGGGGCATTCTATCTTATGAAACAGGGCATGGGCGAGTAGGGCAGTAGCGTTGTCGCCAACCTTTTCGAGGGATTTAAATTCACGTGATGCAGTTATTGCTGCTTTTTCCGGTGCATGTGTATGGCTGATTTTATAAACAAAAGGGGAGTTAAAAAGGTAAAATAAATGGTGGTTAGTGGCGTGAATAATAAAAAAATGAGTATGGAATTTATTTCACTACAGTGACGTGATGTAGAAAAAAAATAAAGAAGAGGACTTTTTGGTTTTGGTTCGTAAGTGTGATATTGTGGCATAGTGGCGCAATAGTAAATTGGGCACCTTGGTGTGGTCCAATTTATATTGACCCTTGCATTTTCTTGTGGAAGATGGCAAGTGTTTGGAAGATTTCTGATTAGGCGTTGAGGCGTTGGCTTCGAGACATTTGCATCGAGGCGATAGCAAGTTAGTGACTGCAAATGTGTTTTAGTACTATAAAAAGGTTTGAATTATGGCTTTGGGGGTTTAGTTAAAGCCTAGAAAGCTTAGCTAAGCTCGAAAGTAAGTTTTTCTCTATTTTCGCCTTTGTATATCGGTTTAATATGAGCTTTTGATTTACATGTGTTGGTTTAAAGCAAGATTTGATTGCAATGCAAGATTTTTTACCTACTGTTTATATGCATGATTTTCATATGAAATGCAATTAGAAATGGTTATGTACATGAATTTTTATGAGTTTCGATAAATGGTTTCCAAAAGGAATGTGTAAGTTGTTTTTAAACATGGTTTACTACATTTGAAAACGTGTTATGAATTGCATATGGGAAAACATTGAGGTAACATGTTTAAAATGGAATATATTAGCAAGTGACAATGATTAAATGTTATCGGATATAGTTGGCATGCCATAGGGTTTAAAGTGCACTATAATAAGTCGCCTTATGTGTGTCGAGGGGTTGTGATTGTACTGTTTTCTCTACCATGGTAACCGCAACGGTCGAAGGGTTAATTGTGTTGTATTCTCCCTTTAGATGATTGCATATCACACTGGTTGAGGGGTTAATTGTGCCATTTTCTCCCATTGAAGATATTATACATCGTAACCGTTGATGGGTTAAATGTGTCGTTTGCTTCACTTAGGGATGTATGTTTAAATGGTCTAAGGAACCACTTGTGAAATCCGTGTATCCGATATGCTTTTACAAATGGAAAGGTTTGATTTTGGGTCACTTTAATGCCAATATATGAACCAATGTATCGTGATGGATGAATTATGCTTTGTATAATGTGATTTATACATATTAGGCTCTTTAAGCTTTGCTATTGGAAGAATATGCATGTAAAGGCTTAAATTGAGGTTTGCATATGGGATTATTCTTGAGATCCATGATACATGTTTTGCATATGGTTTAATATGCGTGGTATTTGAAAGCTATGTTTGCATATGGTAATTATACATGTTTCAAATGAAGCTTTTGGTGCTTATGGTTTAGTATGCATGGCATGTTTTACAAATGTATTGGAAAATTGCTTTGGCTTAATTGAGCATGTTTTATTTAAATGCTTTGTAATGGTGAGTTTGAATTGCTTTAATAAGGGTTTCTAATAAGGGTTTTGATTTCAAAAATGCATTGACATTTTATCCATTTTGAGTGTACTCACTAGGCATTATATGTTTACGCTATCTTGTCTTACGTCAATGCAGAGAATTAAGCAAGTGCGAGGTTGCTTTTTGAGGCAAGGAGTGATCACAAGACAAGCATTCTAAAGAGTATGTTTTATGGTGTTAACATTATTTGTAATAAGGCAATGTGGGTTAATCATTGAGATGTTATTTTTGTACAATGTATTATTATTTGGTTGAAGATTATATTCTGTTGAATGATGGCATTAATTGTTGTGCATGATGTTGGTTTTATTTAATGACAAGTACATTTGATGGTTAGGACCTAATGTTTTAAAAAGGTTTAAATAATGATTGGATGGATCGCTTGTATTCTAAGTGTATATTTTTTCATGTGGTTCTATTTCTTAATTGATCTATAGTGTATGTTTGAAGTCTCGACCATTTGGTGCTTTTTGGATAATGCTTTATATTGTTTGGAAGCATTCTAGTTTACTTGTCTGAAAATGAATTGTATTGGTCTATGATATGTAATTAATTGAGCATTTTATGATGGTTCAAAATCAGAAACATGTCAATGTTGTTTGCAAGTAATTTGGATATGCGCTTTGGTAGTTAATTTGGTTAATGGGTTTTACCAAGTTTACATTCTTTGCATTTTGGTCATCATATGTTCATGCATTAATTAAATAAGTAAATGATGTCCGATTGACTTTAGATTTTGTAACCATGCTTATAATATAGGTAATTGCAGTATGATGCTTTTAGAAATGTGTTAGTCCCTGTAGTTTGGCAGTTTTATGATTTAGTCCTTAATTTCGCATTTTGTTAAATATGATGTCTAATTGTGATATGTTTAAGTTGGAAATTGATATGCTAGCATGAAATGTAATTAATTAAATATTGGTAACCTGAATCTTGTATAAATCCCTTTAATTATTTAGATTTGTATTTTGGACCCTAAAATGCTTGTGTTTACATTTAAGCACCTTATCGATGTTTGTTTCGAATGAAAATTGAACTGCCGCTTGTATTAACGCCATATGTCTTGACAATACATCTAGATCAATAAAAAGAAAAAAGACCGTAATTTGAGTAAGTCATTTTAGGTTTACTTCAATAAACCTAATGTGATTTTCTTGGTTCGGGTCTAACGCCTAGGTCGGGTCAAGGGGGTTATATTTGGCGGTATCAGAGCCAGGTTCACAACCTCAGACGAATAGAGTTTAATCTAGTTATTTTGAAAAATTGATCAATGTATTCGTATGTATTCATGTTGTTAATTGCTTATGTCGGGGTTAATTGAGAACACATTGCCTATTACAAATGTTGTTGAAAAGATTTTTACATGTTTGTCTTGGATCACTTGTCGGGCCTACACCCTAACTGTCAGGTTTAAACACCGATAATGAATTTGAATATAAATGAAAAATAATTTATTCAGTAATTACTTTCGAGCTTAGTAAGTGTTTTCTGGGTTATCGATAGTATAAGAAAAATGGTTTCTGATCTTGACTTGGTCCTTGATCAAGATTAGTTGAAAATAGTCTCTGAACTTGAGTGACGTTGTCCTGATTCATGAATTTATAGGTGGCGTTGGTCTACTATTTTGAATATTAAGAGTGGTTATTACCATCGATGTTAATGATATGGATTTTGAAGACAAGAAGTTGGTAAAGTGATGTAAGTCAATGTTTACATTGTAAGGTGTTGTATCGTAAAATGAAGGTTCTTAAAGTATGTTCTAGAAAGCTTCTACTGAGATTTTAAAGAGAATTTTGAAGTGTTTAAGTTGATAAGGTTATGTTGTATGCATCAGGCAAGAAAGTTGATGTTTAGGATCGAAACCTAACCAATGATGTTAATTGATAAGGAGAAATTGATAGTGTCCCTAACGTCATTTCCACGAGGGTGGTCAAAGTAAGAAATGTGCATAAAGCATGGGATTAATTTTCATCTTTGGAAATTAGAGCGCGCAACGAAAGCGTGGAATCTGTATTTTAAGTATGGAAAGGTTGAGTAATATGTTTTTCGTTTCCTATTGCGCCGTCTGGAGGATTCAAGCTTCATTTGGTTATGCTTATTAACTAGATGGGACTATGCTTTGGATAATTGAGACAAGATTTCCATTTTGGGAATTATGGTTAGGAGTGCTCTTTGTAAGACCATGGCAGTTAACTGAATTGTGTCAAAAGTGTTCATGGGATAATTTGGGTATTCTACTATTTTTGAAGATGGATGTGTGTTGGAACACCGAGTAATGGTTAATTTTGAACGTTATGAGTTTTAAAGATTAGAGTTGATTTCTTAGTAGAGAATGCCATGGTATGGACCGAATTATGGTTGATATGATTCTTTCTAATGAGGCCAAAATGATGTCGAGATTTATGTTGTGAAGTTATCCTGGCTTATAAGAATAGATATAGGGTTAAGGATGTTTGGACTCTAAATTTCTGTGTTGTTCGAGAATTTTTTTCTAAAGTGCTTTTAAGGGAGTTTTTTCGTGTGGTTCTATGTTTGCAAAGGTGAGTCCGATGTTGAGATGTACTTTGGTACGGCTCCCAAATCCTTTTTGTATCGTGTTGACGAGCGTTAAAGAAATGTATGGGTTGAGAGTGTAATTGTGAAAATGGTCGGTTTGTGGAAAGTCCTATTTTTAGGAGTATCGAGGTGGTTGTTAGTGAGAATGGTGTTAAGACAGTTTGGTTGGTATGGGTTAAAAGTTATGCGTGTAGATGGCGAATGAACTAGTGGCATTTAAGGTTGCAATGAGATGAGTATTCTGTGAAAACTTGGTTTCTTGAATAGCAAAAGTGCTGGTATTTTTGTTTACAGTGGTGCTGAGATGAATCTTAACTGACAATCAAGATTTGTTAATAGGATTTTGTAGAGAAGCGTTTGTTTCATAATTAGAGTAGGTGCGAGTATTGGCAAAGTTGAATGAGATGTTACGGGGATGTGATTAGGTGTGCAAGTTTGATCCAAAAATGTTGTTAGTAAGTGTGGATTGTTAATCAAGCACAGTAAAAAAACACTTATATATATAAATACATGTTTGTACATGCATACATTTGAGCATGACATTAGAGGTTTTGCATACATATACATAGACATCTTTAAGGGTATATAAGTAATCATGCATACATATGTTCACACTTACGGATGACTTTTTGGAGGCCGACGAGGTAATGATGTAAGCTAGCTTTAGCGATGAGAGTTTTTGGGGTCTCATAAATTATAGAAGGTGTTAGATTGGAAGCAACCAAGGTTGGTGTTAGAAGTATGTGGTTTTTCTGGGATCAATTGATTGTTATAGAAATTTGTTGAGGAATCTTAGGTTGTTGCACTACCATCGATGTTGTGACAAGATAAGTCATGTTGAATTGGACGTGTGATGGATTTCGTTCATGGTCGTAGCTTGAGCTTAGTTAGTTGATTAATTTTGGGTTAACAAACGAGTGTGTTTCCAAAGAAATATGATAAGTTGGACTTGGATAATATTTTGGAAAGTTATTTAATTGGTTTATCAAACAACAACAATTATGTTTTTGATGACTTTTTAAGAAAAAAAAGAGACAAATTGGTTTTAAAGTGGTTTTTGTGAATTAAATAGAAAGGGGGCACAAGCTAAGAATCTTTAGGGACCAGTTTCACTCTTTATATTTTAACAACTCAATTTTCTTTTGCATTAAAAAAACTACTACCGATGGTTAACATTTTTCTCTAAACAGGGGTTTCAAAATTTTCTTTCCAACTAAAAACTATTATTTTTGTATTTTCTACTTTCCTAAAATGTTTTCAATGATTAACTGGTTTTTCGATCTCATTTCTAATCTATTTTTCATTCAAAAGGTTTATAAATTTAATTAAATCGGTGGATTTTGATCAACAATGATTTTCACGTTAGAATACAAGGGGGAGCTCATTTTGGTTGTACTCCTATCAAGCAAGGTGAGCTATGGTTTCTTATTAACATTCCACACGCTTTGTATCCTTAATCTATCATTTCTAATATCATTTGTAACTAAAGTGGTTTTAATTGGGTTGTAATGGTTTTATGAACAAATCATGGTTAGGTTGTTCAAACCTACTAGTTTCTCTTGGGTACTAATGATTTCTTATTGGTTGTGATCCTTGCAACGATTATTGAGATGAGAATTGTTTATGAAGGGCTAGTATGTTATTAGAAAGGATTAGTGCAAGCTAAAAGCGGTTTTTTTCTGTAGTTTAACGATGTTTTTGGATGAGAATCATATAAGTTTTGTACGGATTGAGACAACGAGGAACCCGATATCATATAGGTGGTTGAGTGTTTCTCATAAGTTTCTCCGTGGATGAAGGTTGTTGAGAATAATTAGTAATGATGTGTTGAATCAAGTCTTAATAGACGTTATATAGAGATTAAAAGGACCGATTTTCTTGCATGTTGTGTCAAGATGATTTTGGGCTTAAATGTGTGATTAATGATTTTCCTACGTTTTTATGGTGAGGTTTGTTTAACCTTTGTTTGACCTCGTTAAGAAAAAGTTGGGAATTGTTGGTTTTACCATTGGTGAGGGATGTTTCTAATTAAGTCTCTAGCAACTAGGTGTTGCTTATTGAGGAGATTGAATTTTTGGAAGTTATGTGGCGTAAGTATAATCGAGGAAGTGGTTTGGATAAAGAAAGTTCAGTATTTGTTTTGTTCCCCTTAGGCAAATTTCGAGGACGGATTTTTTAGAGGGGGAGAGTTGTAACACCCTAGAAAGTGGGATAGAATATTCGGGTAAATTATCGGATCGGGTTGGAATTTTTGGATTTAGCTTTAGCTAATTAATTAATTTCAGAAAATAATTTAGATTGATTAAATTGGTTTTCGATAAATTTATCGTAGAAAATATTTGTTAAAATATATTTAATAATTTATTAAAGGATGAAATTAAGTTTTGAGTAATTTTATGTGGATTGATTTAATATTAA